>OY776111.1:455357774-457808100 GCA_963675035.1 Allygus modestus | reverse complement strand
CTCTGCTATATTGATAACATTTTGGACACCCGTGCCAGTAACACCCGTGAAACTCATAAATTCGTTCCCCGTCAAACCCGTCAACTTTTAGTCCATTAATTTTAACTTCTCTACCCCGGCCCGCATGTTGAATCTTTACTCCACGTTTCTCCTCCTCCCATGTTAACCACTGTAAAGCAACGGCTGACTGATTGTCTGCAAGTCGGTACCCCGATTTTGGTATTAGTCCAATAGTATTTTCTTTTAAGAAGTTACGGCGGAAGGCCAGGTTACATGCACTGGCGATTGTTATAGCCTCGAGAAAAGGATCTACGTTACACTCTTGAAGAAGTAAGGCTCTAAATTTAATACATGCCTGAGCTAAAATCTCCACGTCTGAAATACAGTACTCCAAGATTTCCTTCTTAAAATCAAACACGTAGTCTTCAGCGACTCGTTCGTCATACCATTCTTCAAAGGCCTTGTGTGGTTTCTCAAACATTGATTCCGGACAGTAGTATTTTTTGTCGGGCATAGGGCCTACATAATTTTGGTTTGCCAGGGTGTTGAAGAGGTGGGGAAAGTAGCCCTTCTTTTTCTCGGGAGGTAGATCAAAAGCTTTAGGGAGTGCAGCGAGGGCCATGGGAAAATAGCTAAGAGAGTCCACAAACCTTACGTTGGCTACTTCGATCAAAATAGCTTTAGTTCCCCGAGGAGTTATTTTTGGTGTAAATTTAGTTTCTTCCATAATATACTGTAGTATGAATTGGAAGTCAAAACCCTGCCCGTTGTGGGCAATTACACAGACATCTTTAAATTTTTTTCGAATTCCCATGATATAGTCCATGAAGTGTTTTACCGGTTCTTTTTCAAATACCCTTTGCCGTTCCGAGCAAGTTTCACACTCACCCCCATTAATACATTTAAAGCAGTACTGTTGTGATACACACAAGTTTACTTTATGAACTTTCTGTTGTGGATCTGAGGGAAGTGACTCGTCTTGCCTTGTTTCCAAGTCAAAGAAAATAAACAAAAAGTCACGGTCTTTCGGTGTTCTCCTATCTACCCTCATGAAACACTGATGTGCCGGATCTTTGAACGCTTCGCAGGGTTTACAGAAAACTTCTCCGCATACATGAGTTGTCTTACGTCTTTTTGGATAAATCATTTTCTTACAGTCACGGCAGAGTTTTACAGTTTTACAAATTTGCCCTTGATGGGCTACTAAACACCGCTCATTTTTGAAGAAACGGTTGCAAAAACGGCATGTGATGCCACCGTGTTCTAGTTTACAGGGCGGGGAGATAGTATGGCATGAGGTGCATCTGTTAGAGCATCGATGCTCATGTCTGTTGCTATAGGGAATATGACAGGCTTCACAAAAGAAATT
Organism: Allygus modestus; assembly: GCA_963675035.1. NCBI lineage: Eukaryota > Metazoa > Arthropoda > Insecta > Hemiptera > Cicadellidae > Allygus > Allygus modestus. The sequence continues at coordinate 457,806,731 of OY776111.1, read as the reverse complement.
ACAAACAAATGCGGCAGTTAAGTTTCTAATTACATTGTAATGACCGTTGTGAAAGAGAAGGTTAATTTTTAACTTAGCGTTCTCATTACCTCCCTCAAAGTAAACATCCCGGCCTTTTCTGTCAAAGTTGTAGACTGTGATTTTGTATTTTTTAAGATGGGACTGGAATTTTTCAAGCTCAGGGATTCCTGCACCCTCCTCCGGCATTTCTACACGGGCTTTTGCTATGAGCTTATTAGCTCTGAATGTTTGTCTTTTCCCCATGTCCTGGCGAATAGCTTTGTACTGAGGATCATTTTTTGCAAGTGCTTTGCCTACTACCAACGCTCTAGCCAAACATAAATTGTCTTTATTATTAATTACTATAATACCCTTCCTAGCTTTAGATTCTTCATCAAAGGTATTGTAAAAGTCGGGTCTTGCCCTTCCTTTACCTACGGGGACGTTAATCCTCGTAACATCAACTCTAAATGTGTCACTAGAGGTTATAGATTGCGCATTGCTTTGAATTATGCCCCCGAAAATATCCCAGAGAACATCACCGCTAACTTTAGAGACCGGTCTCAATGATACGTATCCCGGTTCAGCACTTTTTAAATTTATAGACTGTAATTTAAACCCTAGATAATCAGTGGGTGCAACGTTGGCTTTGGATGTATCTACAATTTGATTAAAACCTTTACGAATCCAATCAAACTCAGAGATACCTTTGGGAGGTTTAGTGAATTTGAAAACAGTGTTAGTCCCGTAAAGTCTAAAGTGACTAACGTAGGTTTCATCTTTACTAATTAAATCTACCGGGTTTTGAGGGTCCTTTTTAGAAACATCCATCCTTCAACACAGAATTTAATACTGAAAACAAGCTAAACTGTGTTAACGCTTAAAACAGCAAGTACCCCGAACAGAGTCAAACTCACACGGATATAACTTAATTACGCAGAATCAATAATAATCTGTGCAAGAGAACACTTACGCAAGAGCAGCACAAAACACGTCTGCTCAGTGTCACGACTGAAATCAGACTGAAGAACTAGAGCTTGTTCCAAGAGTTATATAGTATGTAGGAGAGCACAGTACCTCTGCATTACTACGCATGTCAGAAAAACACTAACACACAAACTACGCAAGTCAGGCCAGAACTACAGGTTACCGAAAGTTAACTCTAATGAAGGTATCAAACACCACTCTAACCAAGAACAAGAATAGAAAGTGAGATTACTGTCACTCAACACATACAAATACAACACTACTCTTGACACAAGGACGTGAGGTTATGTTAGTCAATACATATAATAACTGCTCCAGCCAAAACTGCATAAAATAACAATAATAGAAAGTGAGGTTGTTGAGGTGAATTTACTGTACAGAAGAACCAGGGCAAAAACAGGTTACTGGAGGTTATGTTAGTCAACACAACACTACTTTAGCCACAAGGAAGTGAGGGTATGTTTACTTTCTTTACTGTAAACTAATAAGTCAGATTAAATGGATACACCACACAGCATTACTCTAGCCAAGACAATAACCACGAACAGTACTCAAAAATAAAATAAAGTACACCATACACGGAAAATTAATATAACACAGTAAAGTTGGAGTGTAACGGGTGAGGTTAGAAAAAGTGAGGTTACGTCATATTAGGTTATGGTAAGCAGACGGTCGATATTGAGGTTATGTTAGTCGGCACATACAAACACTACTCTAACCAAACCAAACAATTAAATACAATGCAAAACACTACTCTAGCTAGGTCAAACAAGAAACTGAGGTTGCTGTTATGTTAGCCAACACATACAAACACAACACTACCAGGTAAAACAAAATGGTGAGGGTATGTTTACCTTCTTTACTGTAAACTACCAAGTCATACAGCGCTCTTAATATAGGTAAGTCAGACATGAACAAGACAAGTACATGATAACGTGAGATTACTGTTATGTTACTCAGCACATACAAATACAACACTACTATGGTCAAATCAAACAAGAAACTGAGGTTACTGGGTGTGAGGTTATGTTAGTCAACACAACACTACTATAGCCAAATCAAACAAGAAACTGAGGTTACTGGGTGTGTGGTTATGTTAGTCAACACAACACTAATCTAGCCAAATCAAACAATTAAATACAACACACAAAACTACTCTTGATACAAGAAAATAAGGCTTTTGTGACTCTCAAAGGTTACTGTTATTTTAGCCAACACATACAAACACAACACTACCAAGTAAAACAAAATGGTGAAGTTACTGTATAAAAGAACAAGGAGGTGAGGTTATGGTAACTCTCAAAGGTTACAGATGTAAGGTTATGTCAGTCAGCAACAAGTACGACACAACTCTTGACACAAGGAAGTGGGATTACTGTTACTGTTATACAACACACAACACTACTTTAGCCACGAGGAAGTGAGGTTATGTTACTTTCTTTACTGTAAACTACCAAATCAAACAATTAAATATAAACACAACACTAATCTAGCCAAGACAATAAAATGAAGTACACCATGCACGGAAAATTAATATAATACAGTAAGGTTGGAGTGTAATGGGTGAGGTTAGAAAAAGTGAGGTTACTTTAGCAAGTCAGATAATGCTAAAAATCACACGAGACGCAAGATTACTATAATACAAAGTGAGGTTGGAAAAAGTGAGGTTAGGAAAAGTGAAGCCGCTATGGGGAGTAAAAGCTCAAGTTTTATCTTTGCAAAACGCAACGAACGGAGAGACACGTCCAATCGCGACGGGAGCAGGGAGCAAAGAGAGAGAGAAAGCGCGCGGGATAATAGAAGGTGGTGGGGGCCATGTCTCTTTCAATCACAGAGCCCACAGGTAGCAACTAGTTACAACGAGTTTGCTGACAGAGACTATGTTGAGGATGTTGTGGTTAGATGTACAGAAGGCTAGATGATTAACAACAGAAGGACACGTGGGTTAAATAATTACCACAGAAGGCTAGATGATTACCAACAGAAGGGCACGAGGTTTGGATATGTTGAAGGACATGTAGGTCAAATAATTACCACAGAAGGCTAGATGATTAACAACAGAAGAACATGAATTAACATACCAGCCAGTCAGGTTACTTAAAATTTTCACGTTACACCCTCCAGCTACAGTACGCTAAGAGAACAGGAGCTGGAGTTAGATACACAGAAGGAAGTGAAGGACGCGGGGGTTAAATAATTACCAAAAACTGTAGATAATTAAACACAAAGAGTCAGATAATTAACCACAGAGGGTAGCAAAAGAGCCACAGAGGGAGGCAATTACACCCTAATTCCATTCCTCATAAGAGCCCATGTTAATCTATTCTCCGTAAGAGTCCATGTTATTCTATTCCCCCATAAGAGCCCATGTTATTCTATTCTCCATAAGACCCCATGTTACGGCCAAAGCGCGCGGCATTACTACTCCCGTTTTTGTAATTAACGTTATCTTTTTCATTGACTCTGCATAATACTTATCTTTGGTTTATTGGCTAGTTAAAATTATTATATTACCGTTATTTAAGACAAATATAGATGAAACGTAATATCCAATGTAAAAACCCTATTTTTCCACTTAAACTCATGTAAATAATTTGTAAAATATATTAAAATATGTAAAATCATTGCGATTTTTGAGAAATAAAATATTTACAACTTCATTCATAACTATTGTAAAAATAATCCATAGTATAAATTGAGCTCAAAGTTGCACTTTTAGAATATAAAAAACTCCTACGAAAATCAGGGAATTTTATGAATGTAAAGATGGACGAGTTTATGCTCCTATATAAAACAAGATCTTAGAGAGTTTAAGTTTATTCCACTTAAGAAGACAGAGGAGGTAATGTTTTGGTGTCAAGTCTTCAAATTTGCATAGAATTTGCATGCTGAAATGAGACGGATTAAAAAACCGAGACTCCGAGTCCAGGTTAAACTTTTGAAATAAGTTCAGTCACATCACTTAAGTAGGTTTTAAACATTTCAGTGTATCTTGAATAATGTCTTTATCTTAATTCGTATACCCAACGTAAAACTGAATGTTGTCAGAGACAACTGGAAATACATTTTCTTTACTAACCATTTAACTGTTGCAAATTTTGATAGTTCGTAGAAAGATCATGTGATCGACGCGCCAATAAAAAAAATACAATTTATGTATTAGTTTACTACATGATCAAATGAAAAATTATAACTCTATAATTAAAATTGTTTCGGACTTGGAAACAGCGAAAATGGTTGATACTCTTAGCACCTGGTTTTTTTACACCTTTAATTTATAGATATCGAAGTTACTATATTCAATTACATTCACAAATAAATTTACTTTCCCATAAAGTTGTTTAAATAGCTGAATTAATTTGTATGGTTATAATTCTGTGATAGTGTAGAATTAAAAAAAAAATATGCAACACGTTATCATATTTAGTTTAATAATTAGTGCTATGAATAAATTAGTAAAGTATATAATTTGTGTACTTCATATTCTAATATTCTAAATGCAGAATCAATATTCAATTTGTAAACGAAAATTTTAAAATAAATCAATCTAGAAGAACATATAATAAATACAAAGACACAATACAAAACCTTTTGTTAAAAAAAGTCGGTTGTCAGCCTATTCAGCCAAGGCATTGATTTATATTGTAAGGGACGAATTTCAAGGGACAACCTTACTAAAACATGTTTTTATCAAAGAGGCTTTAGAACAAATATGAAATAAAACTACAATTCCTAAATGTTCAATGTTCGTACACTGAAAAGATGCATTAAAAGAAGTATGCAGTCGAAGAATCTATTAAATAACCTAATATTCAAATCCAGATGCTCAAAGTTAAATTAATAGGTATAGAGACAAGTTTGTATAGAGTATGTGGATTTTAATCGAATGTCTACAATAGACTGAACCTCATTGCTATTCGGGGACCCATTCCCTGTTATTGTTATAGTTGTACTCAAGACCAAAACCCCTCCAGGCCACATTCACAAATATTGGACTACCAGATGTTTGTTCTGCCTGGTTCTCAGAGTAAGTGGATTGCTTTAGGGTAAACTGTATTACATCAAGGGAGAAGTTATGCTGTTTATTTGTGTACATGAGATATGTATTTAGGGGCCATACACATATCACGAAACGCACTTAAGGGGGGGAGGGGGTATGGCGTAGCGTTATGCTGCGTTATATGGGGAGGGGGGTTTGGATCAGCGTAACGTAACTCACATATATTGACTCTAAGAGCTGGCGCATTCCCGTATCTATTGATACCTAAATCAAGGTTACAGTTAGTTTATATAAAAAATACTTCCGTTATACTATTTTAATAATAGTTAAACTAAAAATAAATACATGACGTGTTTTAAGTAAGTCCTGTATTGCTTTGCACCTATGTTTTGTGTTGTTTTAGAGTGTAAAATCATGAATTGCGCAATGCCACCCACATCGGTAGTTTTTAAGTTGTTTTGTATTTGTGTTAGTTATAAATTAAATTTGTTTGTTTTTAGCTGGGATAGTTTATTTTGTTGTTCATATTATTAGTAACAGTCTTGTTTGTTTGTATACATTTTGCTTTGAAATAAGTTATTAAACAACTTTGTTAAAAGAAAGTCATTTAAAGTTTAATGATTCATTGAGATACACATTCCAAATTGCTACTAAAATGATGTTTAAGATTTAAGTTGTTTTAAAGCCTACTACGATTGAGTTACGTAACGCATATGGTCTAGCGTTATGGTGCGTTACATGGGGGAGGGGGTCTAAAATTACAAAAAAATGCGTTACATAATGTGTATGGCCCCTTATAGCTCATCTCATAAGTACAAACAACCGTATATGAGATTTTACTGCGAGACCTTGATAATGTTACGTTATAAATGTATCAGTCAAGGGTAATACAAAACGGAAATTGTTGTTCATAATGTTCCAACAAATTTTAGAACGATAAAGTTGATTTCCATAATGAAAAAAGTCCATATTATCCGATTATTACATTCCATAATATATTTAAGTCCAATATAAACGCCCGAGTTAAAATATTAAAATATTCTTACAATAAAATGTAGCTTATCCATTTACTTGTTTTTATTTAGATCCGTTACCACCCAAATTGCCCAAGTAAAGCTAAAATCCACTTTTATAATTTTATTCACTAGTTTAATACTACTATAATGTTTTTGAATTGAGACACTCTTACTAAACAACGTATTATTATTTTCATTGAAAGTTTTATTGAAAAGTTACCTTAATACAATTTAATAGTATAAATTATAATTTACGCTGCTAAAAGCATCATAAAAAGACACAGAGTATTTTTTTATAAAGAAACAGAACTTAAAACATAATTCTAAAATATTGCAATTTAAATATATTACCGGTATTTACTATGTTGGCAATATACCAAGGTACCTTATACCATAACCTAATACTGAGGTAAATGAAGCAGGGGAAATGCAGGGCTTTGGCAACAACTGATCCCTAATTAGAAGGTCACAGGTTGATCCCGGTTCCGGGGATATTTGTGGTCGGAGTGGCGCATTTCACTGGCCTCTCCCTGGGTAAATGTAAATGGAATTACTTTGGTTGAAAATTTGACAGTATTAAATGCATTTAGTAAGACAACGTAATTTTGTATTATAGTTTTGAAATTATTATGATTATTTGTACATAGATGTTATTGAAAAATATATTAGATTAGTTTTAGTGGGACAAAGAATATCAGTTTTGTTTATATATCAAATTAAATACATTTGCATTGTTACAACAAATATTTTTATTGTAATCTAAACACCAGGAAAATAACGTGTTACTGGTAAATATATATACTAACAATTTACTTTAATAACAAATACTCTAATAATATTAAAACCAAAAATGGGTTTTAATAAGCAAACTGAACCCATTACCTAATTTATAGTAATCAAAATTGTAGTAAACATATAGAAATATTTTAATAAAGCTAAAAATATATTCTTGTTCAAACTAATGAATTAAAACGAATAAAAACTAAGATATATTAACATACTTAACAGCACAGACATGGTAGGTAAGGCATGCATTGTTATGCCGCAGGGCTGCCACCTCGGTCTCATTCGAGCGCCAAATATCCCACGCCTCCCTCACACAACGTGACTGTAATTTAATATAACCTTGCCTCAGAAGCTACGTGATCTGGAGCCCAGCTGGTAATTAGGGTGGCAAACGCGGTGTTAATACATTCCAGAGTCTCATTTCGGGGTACAATTTACCGAGCTCGTCTGAAAGGTGTGGGATAATTTTCTCTAGGAATACACACAATACCCCTGATCATGTTCACTTGTGTTACTTACAGTTAATAATTTAAATATTAAATAGGTCCTAGAATAATATTAAAGTATTTGTATCAAGTTCACTGTTAGTTCTCTTTTATGAAGTTACAAAACGGTTTTATTTTGCTTTACAGAAATTATAATAATTTGATTTTCAATCACACAAAAATAACGTTAACCTACCCATAGAAGATACCAATTTAAAACAAATCTTATTATGTTATATACAAATTCCAACTAAAACCACAGCAAGGACAGTCGTTCAGTTTTAAAGTATGGACCCTATTAAGTTTGTTAACTCGATACAACTAGGACCAGAATTACATTTCCAGCGTGAACTATTTTAGTTTAACCTCCTAGTTTAATTTTAATAATTCAAAATCTTGAGAGAGGATAGTTGGTTGTTAAATGTAAAATAAAATTGCAACTCGCGTGAGATTTAAATTATGTGGGAAAATAATTATTTGTTCACTGTGAAATACAGTAACATTTATAAAATAAAACTTGAATACAATGAATACAAGATTAAACTGATACAAGATAATTGAGTAAACATAAAACAATGCATTAAAAACAAAACATGTTAGATCAAAATGTACTCTTTCACATAATGATTAGTTTTTACACGTGTCGTTCAGCAGCCTTTTTTTAAACCTATAATTTGCAGAAAAATTCTTGAATTAATTCAGACCTGTAATATCTGTTAATCTGTAAATAATTAAACGAAAGCTTAATAAGATGAGCCATCCAAAAAAAAAACTAATCTTTAATAATAAATATTCTATAAACACTTTTGTAAAGTTTTATATTTTGTAATAAAATATTTAATTCAAAACTGGTCTAACAAAGGAAGGATGTCAAGGATAAAATTCCTTTATCGCTTCGGGAGTAAGCTGTTCAGTTGTGTGATTTATTCAATTTTGTAAGTGACACAACATGTGAGATTCTTTAACATCAATTTATTACGTTTATTTCCATGAAGTTCCCTGTCAGGACCTGCTTTTTGAAGACGTCCGGTGCTCACACAAGATGCGACATTTACATCTACTTGATATTATAGCTACCACCCCAATTAAAAATATTTGTTATCATTCTGCACGAAATCCACCTGTTTTTTGTTCTCTAAATAGTACGCAAAACGTCACTTTATTGTCCTAGGACCTAAAAAAACAGCTGTGATCTTTTTCGTAAAAAATCAGCTATTTGCTTTATCTATACATGATATAAGCGTTCCTTACCACACGTTATAAAAAGTGTTGTTAGTAAATAACAGAAATGTAAACACTGTATATTACTTACTTTGTAAACATAACCTCAAAAATACAATTTTATAGTTAAAACTTTCAACGATTAAAAGTCTAATTCCGCATTATGATAAACAATATTTTAAGCGGGAAATAATTGCAGTAAATGTTATATAGGGTGAAAAATATTTAGTGTAATACCTACCTTTAAAAAGAAAACTTAATTCCTTTAAATTCATGTAAACAATATTGTTTTCATACTAACTATCCCAAATGGTATCCTTTTTAAGACCAATATCTTGGTACGGGAAACTTGTCTTTATTTTAGTTTGTCACAAATTAATGTGCTTAATTGTTCTGTTTTTGTTCAAAAATATTCTGTTTTTGGTCATGTGATTCCAAATATAGACTGATTTTAAGAACACAAATAATATTTATTTGATATTTATGAAACGTCCCACGCCAGTTATGGCATTTCGTTACCACAGAACGGTCTTTATAAATCCATAAATACCGCCATGCGATGTTTCTAGGCGGCTGTTCATACATAAACCATGAGTTATTCAAAGCCTTTGTTTATCTGTTCCGCTTCCACTTGGATGTTAGAATGATATTGCGACAACTTTAAGTTTGCTGTATAGCATTGACAACTTCGGTTGAGGCAGAAGAGGGTTGTATACTAGGGTGGGTAATTTTAAGGTAATAAAATACATTAACCATTTTTTACGACAGATAGCCTCAAACAGAACCCCAGTAAAATGGTAATTTGTATTCAAACGCACCAGAAAAGCTGCCCAGGTGGACTCAGGTTTGTTGGGTTACCTACTGAAATTTGAATTCACATAGAAAAATAACATTAACTCTTTTTCAAACACAGCGCATGATAAAATACCAGACGTATAGGACATAAACTATAATAACAAAAAGATTACAGGTTTTTAAGAAGCCAATGGTTTTTCCAAAATTTACCAGATCACATAACATTAATAGACATATTGAACCAATTCTAAACATATATAACATATTTATTGTTTTCGAGACATTCTATTCCTCGCAAGTATTTCTATAGACAATATACTCTAAGTGTATTTACTACTCAACTTAAATTTATTTTGTCCTAATATGATCCTGTATTATATTTTGTCCAATGAAAGGTATTTTGCGCCGTCAATCACAAGAAGACTTGTCACCTAAACTGAAAGAGGTATTCGGATATGTAATAAAAAGGCGCTAAAATAGTTGTTGTAATAAAAAGATTTCGCACGCAGCACGCTGACGTGAGGGAAAGTAATTTCCACGTACAAAACTTTTACAACTCAAAACCAGTGTAAAAACATACATTTATTCCAATTTTATTGAAATCTGAAAATAATAATTTTTTGGCTGTTCTGATGCTCCTGGTTTCATTTACCTGCAATGCTAGGAATACAATTTTGCGCATTATAAGATTAGGAGAAGGGCCAGTCCAAATTTGAAGTAAATCGGACAAAAAATGCGACCGCTAGAATGCATACACACACACACACACACACATATATATACAATTTTGAACGACCCCCCAAAACGTGTTCAAAGGGTCACGTTAGGAACTTCTATGGTGGTCCTCTGGGCTTAAGTTTCACCGTTGTAATAGTTCACTTTCCATAGGAAATTTACTAACAAGTGACCACTTTACTTTAACTATAGACAACAACCTTCAACTACTTGTAAGATTCTAGTGTTCATCTCAAAGCTAAATCGGAATATTCCTAAATTTATCATTTAAACGCGTCGAGAACATCTTTGACGGTTAGTATTCAAGGATGTTGAAATTAGTGAAAGCAGCTCATTCTGTTACAAAAGTCTTTTGACAGACAATACAAACCAAAGTGTTCGAGGGTCCTCCCAGTGGGAAACAAAGCATTCTTCTGCTGCGTTACCTGATTGGAGCTATCGATTCCCTTTTGTTTAATCAAGTTTTGATTCCGCGCTTTGAAGAACTACAATTATAAAGGCCATGTAAACATGAAGGTGATGGTGGATGTTATTTGGTAGTGTATTTACAATGGAAAGTGAACTATTAGCATGACCCGCACGGTGAAACTTAAGCCCGGGACCACCATAGAAGTACCTAACGTGACCCCCTGAACACGTTTTGGGGGTTTGTTCAAAATTATATATATATGTGTGTGTATGCACTGTAGCGGTCGAATTTTTTGTCCGATTTACATCAAATTTGTTAGAGATGTTCCTTTCTATAATCAGTTGGACAAGTTTGTTGGGCAAAACAATCGGAAATCTCTAAACCCCTTTTTTGGGGATTATTATTTCAAATTTCGAGTTTTTTGGCCCTAAAAGGGTCAGAAAAGCACCGGACGCGAAAGTCTTAAGCCCTCACTCGTCATTCTAGCATAAATATTAACCGAGTTATTAAAGAAAATGTATATCGGCTAAACACAGTACGTTGTCTTATGGGATTTTTACATTAGAAAAGCATGTTACTAATTTGTTAGTGTATTTCCTGCATCCCCAGCAATGTCGCGCCTACTTTTAAGCATGACTGGACCTTATCCTAACCTTATAATGCGAAAAATTATATTCCTAACATTGCAGGTAAATTAAACCTGGAGCATCAGAACACCCAAAAAATCAATGTTTTCAGATTTCAATAAAATTGGCACAAATGTATGTTTTCACTGGGTTTGAGTTTTAAAAGTTGTGTATGTGGAAATTCACTTCCCTCACGTCAGCGTGCTGCGTGCGAACTCGTTTAACTATTAACTCATGTAAGAAATACCAACTATTCTTCCCGCCTCTCACTACAAAGCTATGGAATGTTGTCATGTTGTGGTTAAACTTAGCTGGATCGTAGTTTCCTTGAGCTTTATTATATATTGAGCAACATATTATATTTCATAATGTTTTAGTTCAATTCGGTTTGGAATCAGCAACAGTCATTTCATTTAATAAGCTGGGTGAACACTATACACATCCCAGGGATATGAAACGGCAGAAATACATACTTCCTTAAAACGATTAAAGTTTTAATAATGTTTGATTTAATGTAAAACATAAAAATTTAAAACCAATTAAACCCATTGAAATTGTTTTAAGATTTGCGGTATCTAATTCCTGGAACGTCCAGGTAACTTGATCAGAGTTTTAAAGCAATGTCCATGTGCATATATAGGCAAGAAAAATGGAATCTTTACATAGACAGCCACTAATAAGCATTACTTAACTTTGTGTAACTCCGTACCTCATATTAAACCTATATTTTGTGACTCTCCCTCTTACCTCTTCCCTCTTTCTCTCTTTTACCTCCCTCTTTATCTCTCCCTCTTTTGTTTATCCTTAACAAAATCACACCAAATGTCGTATAGTGTGCAGCAGTGATGACAAATACATGCAGTTAATATAATTTTACTATCTTGATTCTATCGATCCAGAAGCAGATATATCGGTTTGTATGGGTGACACTGTGGTAAGTCAATAAACTACGGAAACGATAAAAGAACTCGAACATATTTAATTTTGTAAAATATTTGATTTCCTTTTGTCATCCGATGAACCTAATATTTCCTAAAATGCATAGTTACTGATAAACAAAGGGTCATTTTATTTAAGTCTTTTTATTGCGTAATAATATAACAAAATAATGAATATAATTAGTATACTGTGTGTGCTAGTGTGTGTGTAATGTGTATTTAAGTGTATATTTTATTCATAGGACGTAAAATATACCAAAACTTAAAACCAAACTTTCCTTGGAAAAGATATGATAAGAGATTTAACAATTCTTGAAGTCTAACTCAAAAGGGGATGCTTGTTATCTACGAGTTGTATTTGATTTTGAGAGTCAAATGGAAGTGTGGCAATCTTTGACAGCAATACATTGCTTTCTGTAATGTAAAATTCCTTTAGCAGGCTTTTATTTTTGTAAGCATTGTAGTTTTAACTAAGTGAAAGTAAAAGTGTCGTGTCGTTTAAAAGTTCTTGTATACTATTTAGATACTCACAATTCTTTAAACAAAAATGTTTCAAATTGGAAACTTTTTATGCTCTAGAGAGTTCAATGCTGCATATTTTAACTTAACTTTGTATTTTTATATATTTTTTACTATATGATTTAGTTTTTAACATCTCATTGATGTCAGAAACAATACGAACAATAAATTCATGTAAACATATCGACATACGTGCTGTGTAGTTATTGTTTTTCTACACACAGTAACAATTTTCCCGCAAGAGCTAAATAATGAAACGGATCATATTATTTTTATAAACATAATTTTTCTGTATCAATTAATACAAAACACACATAATAAACACATTTATTTTTAGGTAGTACAAATATTTTGCTAATTTAATTTTTTGGTATAGGTTAAATTCACAAATTGAAGACCGAGACATTTTGACATTATATTTAAACCCGTGATTTTCATTGCGATTAAAGTACAAATTATTCACATTTTATTTATTTTAGTAGTGGGGGTTTGCCGGTGCTGGCTCACTTGATTAATTGCTTCCGGAAGCGCTGCGTCATTAAATACGTCATCTGAGGCTGAGCCAGTGACGTAGGCGGTTTTGTGACGTAATGAGTGAAAGGTTAAAGTTCAAGGTCACGGGGAGGTAATTTTAAAAAAGTACTACCTCGCACGCGTAAAATCCGATTGTGATTCGATAGTTAATCGATAATAAATATCGAATAAATATCGAATGAAACAATCGAATGATACGAGTGCGAGGTAGTACTATTACAAATATTACTTTATTTACAATAATTCATGTTTACAATAGTTCCCCGTTGTTGGTTGTCATCGATGTTGTTGATCCGGACGAGTTGCGGCCATCACTTCGCTTTCTGAAGAAAGACGGTAGATACTTCGATCCCTGCGCAGAGTCCATGTTGTTTTTTGATGCGTAAAGTTCCAAAGATAAATCGTAACCGGACGCAATAAGAAGTCTTAACTCTTCACTAAACACCTCGAGGTCTTGGTAAGTCGCAAGATGAATAGAGTCATAATGAATACACCTAATTTTAATGGACATTTTAATATAATGTTTTACGTTTGTGAAGAGCACTCGATGTTCACCAGTCGAGAGCCGGAGGTGTACTGACTATTCGCTAGCTAGCGTTTTGGTATCAAACAAAATGGTGGGGGTAAAAGTGTGGTGGGGCGGAGCAGATGGCGGGCGGCAGATGGCAGGCGGCAGGTGGCAGCTGGTGCGAGGCAGATGGTTGCTACTACATTCGCCGCCACAGTAATGCAATCCTTCGGCGTAATTCTTGTATTTTATCTTGTCGGTTCATTTGATACGTTTTACATCTACATATGCAATAGCTAAAACACTTGCACTTACGACAAGCTTTCCCGTCAACTTGATCGCCTGGTATTTTAAAACATTGTAACTCGCAACAATATGTCTTCAAATTGTTATCGAAAAATAAATTGTTCATAGGTGGCACCGACATGTTAGCTGCAGCGTGTGTTAGACAAGACTGAGACTAACTTCACTGCTCCCTCTCTTTTATACCTCTTCATAAGTTAACCCTGAATGAAAGTTCAAGGTCACCCATTCGAATTTAAAAAAAAGCAACACAGCAGTATATAAAATAATATACTGCTGTGTTGCTGTTTTCTTTATTTATTTTTTTTCATATTTTTTTATTTTTTTTATTTTTCTTTTCTTTATTAAACAAACATTTTACAATACAATAAACTTATGTTTAACATTGATGACTAGAAATACAAACAATAAAATACAAACAGAGAAATACAAACAGAGACATTATGTACAAGGATGCATGATGTGCAGAGTGAGTTCCGTTGAGTTGTTGCCGCTTACACCGTGTGATACCAAATACAACGTCCCCGGTTGAATATCTCGCAAATCTTCATTCTGTAGCAGTTGAACAAATCGTTTTGGAAGAAATACTTGAAACTTCGGCTCATCTCCTGAAGTTAAAGGTGCTTCGCTCAATGAAACTAGAATTGCTTCTCCATGTGTGGTTTCCACTTTCTTGATGTTATGAATAATGTAGTGTTTTTGTTCTTTTAATTCTGAACACTTTTTAGTTAGCAGAAGGTTGGATTTTGAATGAGTGTTGAATTGATCAACCAGTGTTTGTAGAAACTGTTGTGATGCCATCTTCGTCAGTGGTGGTTGCGATGTCTTCTGTGATGTTGCCTCTTCGGAGTCTCGAATAATACTCGTGCCGGAGCGGTGTTGGATCCTCGTATTTATAGGCCCCGCTACCCCCACCACATTCCGGTTCTTTGCTACCCCCACCACATTTCTGCGTTTGTTCCAAGTAAGCAGCCAAACGATATGCGTTGTGCAATGCGCAGTTTGATTGTCCGTGTTTAGGATCTTTTGCAGCAACACAAATATTACCGAGATTAATGTTAAAGTCCTTACCGATAGTTATATCGAAAACATCACCGTGCGTGTACTTTTGTATCCAGTTCCTTTTTTCTAATCCTCTTGTGTATATATGTGAATATTGTTTGCAAAAGTTAAACATAATACTGTGCAGATTACTGTAGCTTATAAATCCTTCATACCAATGTATGTGATGAAAGTAGTTTGTTATCCATTTGTTTGTACTTTTTGCTTTGGCGTTAAGGTTGTTAAAAGAAAAAGGAGCTTCAAACGTGAATGGGTAAACTACAAATGTAAGCAAGTCTAAAATTACTAATTCCTTGATAATAAACCTATCATCATTATTTCGAAATGCTTGAAATTCTATTACACAAGGCTTTACACTCACTTCTTCATCCCCTCCGCTCATCATGACACCTAACGATCAACTAAACTGTTTTCCACACCACGGTAGGTTAAATACCAGGCCGTACAGTTGCAGGCGCGTTGGTGTATATTTAACGTGGGCACCGTCCCCAATAGGCCTACCCCACGTGTGTTCTTCTTTACTAAGTTAAACTTTAGTCTTTTTTAACTTCCTCTTCTCGTGTTTCGTTTTCTTCATCTTCTTTTTTCTCCGTTTCTTCTTCCTCTGTTGTTTCTTCTGTAGCTTCTGTAGCGATTTCTACAAGTGGTTCAAAATCCTTTAACTTTCTCCACATGCAAACTTCATGAGGTATTCTATTAAAAATAGATGTATCCACAGGTCCGTACACGATGGTGCTATCAGGTTGTTTTTCCAAAGTATCGATTAAATATTCTTTAATAATAGCGCTTGCAAATACCAACTGTCTCATGTACCTTGTAATAGGTTCTGTTGCGTAGTTTAAAACGTAGAATTCTTCACGTGACAGTAGAATCTTATTTTCATGTTGAGTCAAGTCTCTAATTCGCACTTGTAGTTGTCCGCGATGTTTAACAATATCGATTTCATTGTCACAATCCAAAAGTCGAATATGTGTTTTTCTTCCACACAAACTGTTAGTTAAATAACATTCTATTAAATGTACATGTTTCAAAAATGACTCCCAAGCATTTTGCGAAAATAAAACCTTTTTTGTTCCATGGTGTAGAATTACTGTAGGGGAATAATCCAATGACTTTATCAATCCAACTGATACACTTTTACTGATGCATGCTGAGATGGGGTAAAAGATTCGCAAAAACACTTCAGTTAAAATGTGAGGAGGAATATTTTCTTCAACTTTCTTCTTCCTTTTTGGTACTACCTTTGATGGGTCTGCATTACTTTCCTCCTCTCTATCTCTTTTACCAAACTTTAAAAATGCAGTTATTTCCTTGATAATTTCTGCTTCGCTGGTATTATCACGTTCCAATAACGGTTCTATTTCTGCATCACCTTGTACAACAGATGGAGAACTCATTTTGTAGAAGATGTTGCCCATGCGACGATAGACGATCAACTGAAGACCTGCATTGTTGCTCCGCTATTTATAGGTTAGCGACAGTGGCGGTGCCGGTGGTGGTACAACGTTTTACAATACCGTCTTTACGATACCAGTCAACGGTGTGTATGTAACAATTTTATCGTGCAAAATTAAACAATACGCAGATGTATTTGCAGGTACGTTTTCTTGAAATTCCATTTCTATCTTTATATCAACACTAGACGATTTTACAGATTCGTTTTGTTTGGAGCAATCAATTACAACAATCGGAGCCTTCGATTCAAACTGTACGGGAGATAGTAGAGGTGTGTTTGTTTTGCCGTAATATGAATTTTGGAACCTAGCGTACATATCGTATAAAACACTGTACCTTTTTTATCAAAAGAGATATTAAAGTTGTCGTAGGGAAAGAATTGTGAATTCAGGAACACTTTACAGTTTGTTAATTTACAATGGTCAAATTCACCAGCATTTTCAGTTAATATACTTTTTTTCTTTGTTTGTAATCCAAAGATTACATATCTCGCTTTTTCCAAATGAGTAGAAGTTTTTACAGTCCATGTATGCCGTTGTGTTGAAGGTAAAACGGGGTATTCATGAAACTCCCAGCTTCTGAATGGCATTACAATGTCTCGATCTGATTTTAACTTTCTTAATAATGTAATCCTGTGTTCATCATTTAGTCGCACATGTGGTACTCTCCAAACAATCTTGTCTAATGTTAGTTTCCAGTCTAAATTGGCTTCAGTTGTTCCAGCAGATGCTTTAATAATATCATTATCGTTTAATGACCTTAATAAAACTAGTTCTTGTTTTACATTTATTATTATTCTTCTGTAATCTTCAGCAAATCCTAAAAGTAATCTTAAAGGTACGTAAAAATCAAAGTTTCCCGAAGCGTCAGGAGTAATTATACTTTTGTCTGGTGCAACCCATCCTGCAACAGCTAACAGATTCTTCTCATTTGGTGTTAAAGACGCTAATCCTTTTAATGTACTGGAAATTCCAACCTTTTTTGTTGAATCGACTGTAACTCCTGAAATTTCATATCTAATCTCGTCAAACAAAAATGCCATAGGATTATTTATGAACGGAACAGTGGTTCCAACAGTACCGTCAGCTTTTGTTACTTTTCCTTCAATATATAAATAACTTTCGCATGGAAGAGTATAAATGTCTTGTTGTTGTATAGGAATCCTAATTTCATCGTTATTGTTTAATTTGGACGAAGCGTAAGGGTTGTGCGTGTGATATTCCTTTTCCCATAAGGTCTCGTCGAATGTTGGGCCCTGCGCTATATCCAGTATATCCATTGTTAATGACCTTTAATCCAATTTCTTCTAGAAAACGAATGTTGTCACTTGTTAATCCTTCTACAGCTGATGAGCTACTGACCTCTTTGCTGGTTGGCTCTCTCTTTTTAAATGATAACCCCATTATCTAAGCGGATGATTTTATATGTATTCTTACAGTAATAGCTTCTCCTCGAAAGTCAATAAGGTTTCCGTCTTGATCCACTAAGTTCAGCACGATGTCTGAAATGAAACTGGTGTTTAACGGTAGGTACACAAGGTTTTGAGGCTTTTCTACTATCTTGAAACCCGGTGCGACTGATGGGTAGAATGTGTGTAATATATGCCGATTTTCTCCATCTCTGTAGGATCCTTGTATAATGTTACATGTAATGTCTATGCTGTTTACTTTGATGATCGTCACAGTTCTATTCCCAGAATGAGTTGTATTAGGTTCTAATACCTTTGTTTCCTTAGAAAACCCCAATAAACTACCAATTGAACGTTCTTGGCCAAAATCAATATAATACTTAGAAGTAATTTCGGCTTTCATTGTATTGTTATTGCCTTTTATCGTTATATTTTCTTTTCCCATATGTTTTTGTATAACTTCATTTATATTATCAATTTCATAAGCTCCTGTTGGTAAACTGAATTCTTCCAAAGCTGAATATTTTCCTTTATTATCTTTTGTCTTGTAATAATGTATTTTGTTATTAATTCCTTCACTAACGTTTGGAATAGAGTTATATGTTGTTAAATCCAATAATGCGGCTTCCCATAGTCTTCCTTTTTGCAAACGTAGCGCTGGAAACAGGATACTGCGCAAAGTACATGAGTTACCGGTTAATGACACTGTATACGAAGACATCTTAAAGTTGACTAACACTTTTAGCTAAAAAGTCTAAACATAAATGACCGCAAATGGATGTATCATCAGGTTGTTTTCTTGTATAATTGTAAAAAACATTTTCTGCCGCACGAAAGTATTGTTGAAGTTCTTTCGGTGGTGGAAGGTTTCCAAAACTGTCGAAATAATAAATCGTTTCACCAAGTTTCTTGTAACACACCCAATGAGTGCCTAATCCTTCACTATTATCCAAATTTACTATACCAGTCTCATTTTTCCACATTTTAACCGGTAATTCATCTTTCATAAATACTCCTCTAAAAAATGGGATTTTCAAACAAGAAGCATATGTAATCAGTTCTTCATTGGTTAATTCTTTGTTTTTAATTATTAATTGCTCTTTCTTATTTAATACACACGATACGGTCTTAGGTATAGTCCTCCTCCCTTTTTTATCATTGACCATATTGTTGGTTTCTTTTTACCTTTACCACTAGTAGATCGACGTTTTCTTCTGATATTACCTCCTTGTTTCTTAGCGGGTCTTTTCCCACGCCTTCTTCTCTTTCCTCCTCCAAACGTAGTTTTTGCTTTCATTGCTGCTGTTACTGCTAAAGACGCTGCTTTTTCACCAATACTCGCGTCACTAGATTTTACTCTTTGCCAAGCTTTCTCAGAAAGTGCTCTATCCGCTATTGATCTATTTTTTGTATCACCAAATTTGGAATACGCTATATCGTGCTGTTTACAGGCCTGATCAAGCTTATTTATTCCAGGATCTCCTCTAGCAAGCCGTTTCTCTAATTTGGTTCCAGGACCACAATATTGATATCCTCCAGGTAAATGTAATTCCACAGGTAATAAATCAATCGCCTTGTTAACTATAGCTCCAACCGGTTTACTTAATAGAGAAAATGCTGTTGATGCTATTCCCCTTCCTCTCTGTAATCTCTCTCGATTATGACTGATGCGTTTAGCCCTCGGCATGACTATTTATAGCCAAACTTACAATCAGTAGGTGCACTCTATAAATGTTTTACAATGAATGTAATATTAGTCTTGGCTTCTTGTATTATATATACTGTTTAAAATCCATTTATTATATAGAAATGGATTAATTAATTAAATGTAGACATAATAAATAAAAGTAGTAAAAATAGAAATAAGGTGTAATTGAAGATGTTTTAAATGTTTCTCCGCTGGTGATGGTATCGTTGTTTTCGGTAAAATGAATAAAATCTAAATAGTTGTCATGTTCCCTTAGAAACTTGCCACTTAATCGTTGGTAATTAAATAACACATTCCAGTCTAGTTTATCTTTAAAATTGTCAATGTAATTTTCAGAGAGATTTTGATATTTACTTATTACTTCCCAACAGTTATTAAAATTTGATGTCATCTCTACAAGGAAGTCTTCTGAAAACTGTTGTCTTTGTAAAATATAAATCCAGTTAACTCTGTGAAAATAAATTCTTAACATAGTCATTGTGAAGAGGTAGTGTATGGAAAGTTGTTCCCAATCCATATATCTATCAAACCGTTGAACAAAACCATCTGTCAGCACTCCTTGGGGAAATCTCGGCTCTTGAGATATTAAACTCCACGCAGTAATATTGGATTCCATCATCCTCTCTGTATTATCTCTCGAATATGACTGATGCTTTATCCCTTATCATGGGTATTTAAATTCTTTTTTCTCTTATATAATCTTCATCGTTTTCTGTTGGTTCATTAATCACATTCACTTTATCCCCCTTTCCTAATGTCTTGACTTTAGAAGGCTCAGACGGTTTATCTAATTGATTAGGTTTTTCTGGATTGTGTATCTTTTTCCAGTCTAAATAATTGTGGCTGTCAACATCTGAAGCTACAGCTCTTCCTGAAGCCCGATGGATATAATTAAATAAAGCTGCACCAAACCTTTCCATATGTTTTTCATATTCTGTAGTCCATTTCTTGTGTACTATATCAAATATTTTCTTATTTACAGCGTCTCCATCCTGCTCACAATCACCTACATTTGACAATTTTAATTTTTTTACATCATAGCTTGTATCAGTTTCATTCTTTTTGTAAATCGTTAACAATTTTAAAGTCGCTAAATTTACTGCTTCACCATCATAAATGGGATGTTTTATATTGCTTAACCTTTTACCGGAAAATCCCCAATGGTCTTCGTGTACAATCGGGGTTCTTTTATCCATATATTGTACCGTAACCGCATCAGAAGACAAAAGCGGATCACCAACATTTTGAATTACTTTTCCTTCAAAATTATAATTACCATCAGGTGTTAACGGAAACCCAGCTCTTTTTTACTATATCCAGATTTTACTCCAAACTCGGAATACCGTCCAAACTTGTCCACACTCATGATGTAACTGAATCGCTATCGTTTAGGTTCTTACTATATATATATATATATATATATATATATATACGTCTACTGAACAATTATTTCTCGTTTTCGCAGTTCATCAACCAAAGCTACCCATTCGTTTTCTAAACCAGTGTGCCCGGCTTCCATAGCTTCATGTAATAACCTCATTCGATCAACTAACTTATTTATATCGTTGTAATATATTATATTGGTTTTATACAAATTTTTTAATAATCCCCTTCCAGATGTAGTAGGATTAGTTGTTTTTCTTTTTTTTATGCAAAACATTTAATTCAGCAGAAGATAAAGCTCTTCTTTTAATTGGAGCTTTATTTGATTTCGAGGGGAAAAGACTAGATATAATGTTTGTGTATTTTATTGACCTGTTTCTATGAATAGATAGGTCTTTGGAATATTTTTTTCTATGTGCATTTGTATACTCTAGTATATTTTTAAACAATTGTAAATCCTTTTTAGTATATTTACCAGGATTATTTTTAAAGATGAGTTCAAACAAACCTGTTGTACCTTTATATTTCTTATCACCAATAACTATATCATCATTTTCGTTTATATCTAACTTTCTATCTCCAATCATTAATCCTTTATCCTCTATTCTAGCTCCATATGTATGATAATTTCGATTAGCATGTGTGCCATGTAACATTTTTAATGTATATTTTCTTCCAAGTGTTCCTTTAAACATAATATCTGTGCCTAATTTGCTTAAGTTGGATGGGTTGATATCCTCTTCTTCTGCTCTTGTATCTTCCGCACTTGTATCTTCTGTACTTGTATCTCCTGCAATGTTCTTTTCCCTTAAATCTCCTATATCTCCGCTTTCTTCATACTCGTCGCTTTCTTCAGATGTTTGTAACTGGTCAGAACTTTCATCATTCTGAAATTCTTCTTCATATTTGGAAATTGGTAGCATTTTGTCTCCTTCGAAGCGAATTGAAGGTTTTTCAATATTTTGTGCTAATCGCTTTAAAGGTTCAGTAACAGGTTTGAATGTTGTTTCTAAAAATTGCTCTCTTTCATTTATACCTGATTTTAAAGCTCGGTTTTTTTGTCTAATAGAATCACTAAGTGATTTTATTTCCTTTAATAGCTTTTCCTGGTTAACCATCTTCACACCTTGACGACTTGTACAGTAATACCGCTAATCAGTGTATTAAAACGAATTTATCAAAACCTATTCTATAACGACCATCTTTTATAGCTTGATCTTTCATAATAACCAAAAATCCATAATTTTCCGCCCATGCTTTTCCGCAAAGCTCTTTAAACTTTTCAAATGGCATATCCGCATTCACATGGTCGTTATATATATGTTTTAGGTTAGTATCATCTTGTTTGAATACAATTAGAATATTTGCATTATCTCTGATAAGTTGTTTTGGGATTTTGCTATAAGTTTGTCCTATATATATGCTGTCGATGTTATTATGTCTTCCCATGGCAAAGTAGTTTCTAATAGTATCCTGATTTTCACAAGATACATCGTCAAATATAAATACAGAATACGGTTTCGCTTCGTTTGGTTGCATAATGCTATCACTAGCGTTAAATTTGTAAAAATTAACATCAGACACATCAGATAGGATTTTATCCAGCAATTGATACTTTGGTTGATGTAGAGACTTTGAAAAAATATATAGGTTATTAAACCTTAATCCCTGCGGATTAGTGATCAAATTAAAGACAACATTGGTCTTTCCGCAGTTTGAGGGGCCACTTACTATACATCGAACAGTGTTTGGAAGTAAACTGCCGTGTTTACCATTGTTGATTTTAACGTTATCCACAGTTAAATCATCTATGTTATTAATATTGAATCGATCTTTATGGTGAATAATCTCCATCCTGCTCAAAGGTTAACGATGAAATGAGTTGCTTGCATTAAACCAAGTCCTTTATAGGTATCCATGAATCCTCAGTTTTGTTAAACCCTAACCACCGCACTTTAACTGCGTCCTTTTTTCTTTGTAACACTTTTTCAACAAGATATACATCACCTACTGTTGACTTTAACATTTCATGTCCATAAAATGCACCTTGCAACAAATCTCCTTTGTTATCTTTTAGAATATACGTTTCAGGTACAGTCGGTTGCACTTTATACACTGTAAAAACTTCATTCGTCCAATTGGGAAGGTATTTCTTGGTAAACACTCCCTTATATTTACTAATCCGTACTTTATCACTTACATTAAATTTTTTTGGCTGCATTTTTTCTACTTTAGGCTTTGTATTTTTCTTTATGCGTTTTAATACATCTTTTGCATTTCTTCTATTTACTTTGTTAGGTTTCATACCAATAGTTCTATGAAGCCTGTTGTTATAATCATTTATTAATTGTGGTAAAACATCATACCATACGTAAGAACCTCTTTTTGAAAATTGTTTATACAGTGCTCCTTTCAAGGTTCTATTGAATCTTTCTACAATAGCTGCTTTTTTCTCTGAATTTGTAGAATAATGATTTATTTTATATTTATTCATTAACTGTGCAAAGTTTGTATTAAAGTATTCTGTTCCATCATCAGTTTGTAAATGTTTAATTTTGTTTTTATCTCTTTTTATGGCTATTTCCATGGCTTCTGTTACACTTTTACCAGTCTTGTCCTTTAGAGGCAAAGCGTCTGCAACTTTTGTAAAACAATTAATAATTGTGAGTATATATTTAAATCCTTTGTTTATTCTGCTATGCGGTCGCATTTCAATTAGATCCGCTTGATATAGATCATTTATCCCTTTTATAACAGTATTTCTTCTTGGAAACTTTATTCTTGCAGGTTTGTGTAGTTCATTAATAATCTTCTCCTTCAGGTCTGACATGATGGTTTCACGAAGGCAGCTGATATGGTATTAAATATTCGTTGGTATAAATCTCCTTATATATACATATAGTTCAAGGGCATTCAAAACTTGTGTAAAAAAGGGGAAACACAGCTTAACATTGCTGTGTTTCCCCTTTTTTACGGAAAGGAAAAGGATAAAGGATCTAGGACGATGAAAAGGTTACTCGTCAATAGGGTTGAGGGAGTAGTGGCCGAATGGTAAAGTGTGGATGTTGTCTGGAAGAATGTGTCGTTTATCATCATTGGAAGAAAGTGCTTTTTTAACTTCTGTTAGGCTGTATATCTGATGGTTAAAACTTCTAATTGTATTGAATTTAGCTGTAATGACTTTATCTTCAAATAAACATTGCTTGTATTGATCAAAAATAACTTTCTTTTCTAAATATAATTTCTTTATACCTTTAGCTTTCTTAATATAGCTATTCTTCTCGTCTTCTTTTTCATCATATAGTTTTAAGGAATACAGTTTTGACATAAGTGCAACAATCTCTTCAAGTAGAACTCCATTTGCTTCATCTTTAAATTTGCCCAGTACTTTTTTGTTTTTGTCTTGGTCGTAGTTAGGATGGGTCTTTGGGTAGTCAGAAAAATCGAATTCGTTTTTGTAAACAAATGTACGAAGATCTTGATACATATCATTTGTAATAATCCAATACACAAAAGCGTCTGTATCCATGTAGCTAATGCCAATGTTCTCTCTTCCATAGAAGGCAACCATTTTGTTATAATGAAAATCGTACATGTGTGTTTTTGAGATGTCCAAGATTGACATGCCTATATATAAAGGACGATCCATCTTCACACTCGTCTTCTTCATAGACACTGCTACAAGTCTTTCATTAATAATTATAGATGTTCCAAAGTTTGGCTGCTGTACGAGTTTCTGTAGCTTTTTTGCGTCAGTAACAAGTTTAACATTTTTGTGTCTTCTTTTGTTTTCCAATGTTTTTCCAAATATCGCATTATTCATTAATTTAAAAAAGTCTTTTTGAAATTCTGATGTAGCGGCTGCTCTTCTGGTGGTGTTTGAATCAATGTAAGGTTTTAACCAACATGACTGAGAAAATTCCAAAACTCTATTAATTTTTGTAATACGTAGTCCTAATTCGATGGCTTGTTGGACTACCCAAAAGTGAGCCACGTAGCGCTGTTTATTATTTAGAGTCATCATTAATTTAGGGTGTTTTCCAGTTGGAGAAACTTCTGTTTTAGCGAGGAGTGGGAGGTCGTAATGGAGATCGTGTAAATGTTCCGGGTATTCAAAATCGCAATCTAAAATATATCCAGTGTCACCATGTTTTGGAATTTGTGAAATATCGCCAATAGAGTCGGGGTTAACCCATTTGAAATTATCATATGGAAGTGGGTTTGACATAGCCCATCCGTATAAGTTGTTTGCATCGAAATATCCCAAATAGGTTGTTGGTTTAGTTTCGTCGTAATTAGGAAGGTATTTGTTGTTGGCCTTAACATGTCTGGTAACACTTTGAACCAATCCACCTCTTACACCTGCTTCAATCATTAAAACCATGTCAATATCTGTTAAAAGTTGGAGTTTGCATTTTGTTTCTTTTAACATAGCTTGCCAAGCTAATCCTGGAGAAGTATACGAATGTAAAGGGTCCAATCCATATGCGGCAAAACAGGTGTTTCGAAATTCTTCAATCACATCACAAAGAAGGGTCACATCTAGTTTGACATAAAAGTCTGAGTAATCCCCTAAGGTCTCCATATTCATCTCGTTCCATACTCGAAGTGCATGTTGATAATCTTCAGGTTCTATTTCTTCATCATTAAGTTTGTTTTTGAATTTATCTGGTGTAGGAAGTGATGTTTCATCAAATCTATTCAGTCCGTCAATGTAATCATAGGGGAAGACTCCTTTTCGAAGAGCTAAATCCATTTTATCATTAGGCACAATTTTACTTGTTTCAATCAAATCTTGTCTTCTTAAATTTTTAGTTAATTTTGCAAGGCTAAAAGGCATAAATCTGAATGAATCAACAAATCTTAGTTTTATTTTACCAACTTTTTTAGAGAAGCTTATAAATTTTTCCATGGTTGTTGCCAAGACATCTATTTCTCCATTATCTCTGCCCAATTCTGGGATTATAAAGTGGGAGTCGTATCCACTAAGATTATGTAAAACAACGGGGATAAAGTTTGGAAGTTTATAGTTTAAATTGCAAGAGTTACAGGCTGCACCTCTGTAAGCTCCTGTTAGATGGTCATGGTCTCGCACTTTACTGTTGGTCAGTGTAAAAGTGTTAATACACAAATAACATGTTGTTGCTGAGTCGTGTCGTTGAATTTCATCTTCATTCATAGGAATCATCGGTACCACATTTCTGTACATTTCTTCAACTTTCCCAGCTATGATATATAAGTCATCGACGAAGTTTCGAGCTGCTTCTTCACCGCGATATATCTTCGGTGTTGTTGTTAATTCATATCTTCGCAAATGTTCTTCAGACAGTGTTGATTTTATCATCAAACAGTAGCTGTTTGGTGTGTGCTGCTGGTATTTGCTTCTTCTTGTTACGTTTTCTTCTTGATGTTCGAGCGGAAGTAAAGACGCCTCAAAATCAGCATACACAACAACAGGTAAACGGTATTGTTGGATTACTTTGTCAAATTTTATCTGAGCTCTGCTAGGATGCGGCAATTTAATTCTTACTTCATAGTTTTCATTACATAGCCGTTGGTGTTCTACAAGCCAATCTGATCCTCCCCTTCTTAGTTCTTTGTTTACGTGACAAAAACATCTTTTGCAAATTGTCATCTTTTTTTCATGTTTGGATAATTGTTTAGAAACAAGACTTTCAAATTGTTTGATATACACAAAGTGTGAAATATCACCTTTAGTTATCAATAACAAATCGGTATGATCTCTGCGCTCATTTGGTGTTATACGCAAGGGGTACACATTGTTTGACGAATCCAATCCAAATAGGTTGATAGAAGCTGAAGGATTTTGTTTTTCAAATTTTAAAACGTCTGTTATAGCAACAGGGTAAGTTATCCCTTGAAAATTATATCTATGTTGTACTTCTTCATATTTGTGACTTGGTCTTATCGGATTGTCTGTTACATATTTGACCAACATGGCATATTTAAAACATTCAGTATCTTGATTTTGTACATTGATGCAGGATTTGGTATCACTAATCTTTTTTGGTAAAGGGATATAGCTACTGCCACGAATTCCATAACCGTGTTTGTGTACTCTTAAGTCTAGCCCTGTGATGCTTAACAAACTCCATCCTGAGCCTCTTCCTTCATGTTCTTGTATTTTTGTCATTAGCTCTTCAAAACATTCAGATACGATTGAATCAATATCTGACGAAAACATAATAGTTCGGTTTTTTGTTAAAAACCCTCTCGGTGAAGTTTCATTTTGAATGTTTGTAAATAAAGCATAAATTAATAGTCCAAATTTGATAAAATTTAATCTTTTTAATTCATTTTGCAAAGTGTTGATTACCAATCCTTTTGCGTTATTTAAAAATTCTTCGAGTTGTAATTTTGCGTTGTCAATTTTGAAGTGGGTTACTACATTACCCGGAAGTGCTCGGGCATGTAGTTTTACATTTACTGCTGTTGATGCTGAAGGACGGTGAAGTGTAGACAGAGCATGCGTAGAAGTCGATGCAGCTGATGATGTTGAAGGACGATGTAGTGTAGACAGAGCAGGCGTAGAAGTCGATGCAGATGATGATGTTGAAGGACGGTGAAGTGTAGACATAGCAGGCGTAGAAGTCGATGATGATGATGCATATTGAATAACACTTGGTCTGGAATGTTGGTGTTGAGCTAACATTCGATCTATTTCTTTCAATTCTTCTTCTTCATACTTTTCATCTTGGTTGTTGTTATGTTTTAATTCTTTATGAATCATTAAAATAAATTCATCCTTAAATGAAGACTTGCAAATATCGCAGCGATGCATAATGTAGGTGCGATCTCCACAAGGGTCAAGGCAATAATGAACAACACTGCAAATGCCCTTCTATTTATACCCTAGCAAAAGTGGTGGGGGTACGTTAAGTTTACTATTTGTTTTTGTTTTTGCATTTTATATTTACTATTGTAGCTGGAGGCTACAAATTTCTGTATTTAGGTCAAGGTCATTGAACAAATTTGCCAAAACGGGGAATAGAGCAGTAAGTGATTCTCACTATAACCACAAACTGATCTATTCCCCGCTTTGTATTTAAAGTAAACTATTTGAAGACAACAAAAATTTATTCAGATTCTTCCGATGAGCTCATATCACTAAATAACCGACGACGAACACAAAAGTTCCCTGTGACCGGATCTAAAACTACGTCATCGATATTAATACTGCTTGGAGGGGTTCCACTATCAACAAGGTCCATTTCCTCCAAACAGAGCAACTGATGATGACATTCTGGTTCATTATCATCATCGTCGTCGTCGTCAGTCAACAACTCCAACAGCTCCATCTCTCCAGCATATGGTTGACTGCTAGCAAACTCACTTAGTAGTTCAAGATCACTAAACAGTTCATCTTCCATCTCTGAATCGTCTTCGTCTTCATCTTCGTTTATATTTACTGGAATATTTTTAATCATTTCCAGTATAGTCTTCTTAGAAGGGAAAATGTTATCTCTGGGCGACATGATTCCAAGTAGCAGACTGATGTTACCACTAATACAAAACCACCTTTTATACCCCGATTCCGGTGGTGGTGGGGGTAAGTGATGAAAGTGCAAGTGGTAGGAAAAAGTAATAGGGAAGAGGTATTATTGTAACACAAATGATTAAGTCCTGTAAGTAGGTCAAGGTCGCCTTAACCTATTACCAGAACGGGGAATAGAGCAGTAAGTGATTCTTACTTTAACCACAAACTGATCTATTCCCCGTTCTGTCTTCCGCTGTTCAGTATTTCCAAAGTCTCTTAGTTAGTTGAAGAAAGTTGATCAATTTCCATCGTTAGCAATTCTTCAGGCAGTTGAAACGATGTATTTTGTGATAACATTTCCAACATATCAATATATTTTATGGCGTGTTTTATAGTAGAAAGTCTTGAAGCGTTCGGTTCGAGAAAAGGTAATTTTGTTCGTAATAAATTATAGGCTTCATTCAATATTGCAATCCTTTTTCTCTCTCTAGCACACCTTCTTTTCTCTCTATCATTCTCCTCCTTTCCTTTAACATCGAAGTTAGACGATCCTCCTGGGCTATCCATAGCTGAACAATAACTATACTCCGAAGCCGACTGCCTTATATATATATGTTTACCCCCACCCTTTTACAATGAATATAGCTGGTTCAATGTCTTGTTTGGGAAAAAGTCGCTAACCTAACGTGTAGTGTAATAAAGACACAAAACAAACCCCTCTTGTAATAATCGGTCTCTGCAACATCGCGCTTTAATACCCATCATGTAAGTGGGTCAAGGCCGTCTGATTATATTACCAAAACGGGGAATAGAGCAGTAGGCGATTCTCACTTTAACCGCAAACTGATCTATTCCCCGCTCTGTATTTAAATTTTTTCCTTTTTTTTGATTCAGTTAAAGGTTTGGTTTGATATAGAACGTTATGTTGATTATCCATCCCTTTTCGATTAACCTAACCATATTAGCAAAAATTTTAAATAACTTCTTACTATCGTTTGTTTTCTATGCTTCATTTTCATTACTATACACTTCACCTGTTGGCCTCCACATGTACAGTTCACAACCAACCTCTATGACAAGATACTTGTGCAGTAATCTTCTTACAGCAAGCAGCTGATCGATGTTTTCAACTCTTCTGCTAACTACTAGAGTTGCTACAGAGATAGAAGGAGCCGATGCAGTCATTTTCAGCAGAATGATCTTTACCGGCAATGGAGACCCCCTTTATACTCGCTGTAGGTGGTGGGAGTAATAGGGTTAGGGAAGGGATTTTGTTGTAAAGAAATAATAATGATTTTGAATATTTTTCTTTTTGTACCAATTGATTATTTTCTAAGTCCTCAAGGTCGTTTGATCCTGTTGCCAAAACGGGGAATAGAGCAGTAAGCGGATCTCACTTTGTCCGCAAACTTATCTATTCCCCGCTTTGTATTTTAAAAGTCTTTAATTTGTTAAGCTTACGCATCCTGATCTTCATCCATGAGGAAGATTTGTTTGTAGGCTGAAGGGTTTTCAGCGAAGAAATGTTCATCCACCAACTCATCCTCTTTAAGGAAAACTGCTTCAAAAGGTAGAGGGGTATTCGAGATTTCTTCGCGAATTGAAAGCGGATCTTGGAGCTGCGATTGAAGGTTTGCAATGTACTTTATTGTATTTTTTATAGTGGATAATTTAGAATCATACGGATTGGAGGATGGTAATATGGTTTTTAATATTTTATATCGGTCAGCGATTCTCGCTCTCAATTTCCGAGAACTAGCATTGCTTCTTTTGGCTTTGAGAGATCTCGAGTTGGAGTTTGGTGACGTACTACCTGTTTCTGGAAGAATGTGAGATAAAATCATAGCCTGGACAAGTATCGATGGGACAGCAGAGGATGAAACAGTACAAGAAGAGGTGGCAGAAGTTGGTTTTCTGATGTGCTCCATGGTGTCTGAGGTGAACGAACACAAGCAGCAGACTGATTTTATCATCGATAAGGTGTCTCTTTTATACCCAATGGAAGTGGTGGGGAGTGCAAGTTTTAGGGAGGAGATATATATATATATATATTTTAATGTTGTGTTTCACTTGGACCACAAACCGATCTATTCCCCGCTTTGTACGTGAATTTTCTAAGTCCCAAGGTCATCTGAACAAATTACCAAAACGGGGAATAGAGCAGTAAGTGGTTCTCACTTGGACCGCAAACTGATCTATTCCCCGCTCTGTATTCTAAAGTAAACAATAAATCTTCTCACTATTGAGCAACCTTTGCTCTTTGAAGCTCAAGTTCTAAGTCTCCAACCAGGCGAAAGTCTGCATCGTGCTCCTCCCATTGTTCAGGAGAACGCGGTTGTGCACACCACTTTGTAAAGGCGTACCTCATTGCCTCATTATACTCCTCCAGGATAACATGATAGGGTCTTGGTTGCTGCGTTGTAGACTGCATCGATGATGTAGTTTGTTGCGGATGTGACTGAGCATCATTCTCCGCAACCTTATTAATCTTAAAAACTTCAGTCATTTCTGCAGCCTCAGCAATTGCGTACAACTCCTCTTCGTTAATTTCCTTTCCCCATGTGTTGCTGTTGACGCTCATGATGATACAACTAATAATTATATTCCGAATCGCTCGCTTAAATACCCGCTTACCCCCTCCCCTCTTTACTGTTGAATAATGACTTTAGTATAATATTTCTCCTTTTTCCTTTTAAGTTTATCTTTGACTTAGTGTAAATTATCCAAGTCCGTTATCTAGGTCAAGGTCGTTGTAACATTGCAAAAAAAAGTGTGGACAACTTATTTACACTCTGCAGCATATGCTACAAATTGTAAATAGGTTGTCCACACTTTTTTTTTAATTTGGAAAAAATGCTTTATTTAATTTGGAATAAACTTTTGGTCTTTTTATTTATATTATTATTTTAATGATTTCCACACAGTGATACCTGTATCATTTCGAATTAAATAGTCCTTGTGGGTAGGTTTTTTGACGTGGAGGTCCATGGCTCTAGGTAACTCTACATAGTACAGTTTACCTTCACATTGAACCAACACCTTTGCAAAGTCCTTTATTTTAACAAAGAAGTAGCGTTTGTTTTTACAAAGCCTGTTAATTCGAATTTTAATTGGCACCACTGTTGCACGTGGTGAAGAAGGAGATGCGCCATGGTTTAATTTTAAATGAAGACTGCACGTTTCTTCATTTAAAATACAACGTTTAACACAGCGTTCACCTTTCTTAGCACCTTTTTTGAATATATAATTACATTGTTGTGCAGGAAGCATGCACATCCTTTGTACAGATTTAAGTTGTTTAAATTTCTCTGAAGGAGATGAAGTATATGTGCAGATTACTGAAGGTCTGGTTGGAGAAGATGATTGGGTGGCTGGTTGGCTTGGTCTCGAACTTGATGTTGATGAGGATGAAGAAGCAGACGATTTGGAAGACTTTGATGAACATGTAGAACAACTTGAAGATGTAGAAGGACTTGGAGAAACAGCACGAGACGTTGACAAAGGACTTGGAGAAACAGCACGAGAAGTTGACGGAAGAGGTGAAGGACTTGGAGAAACAGCACGAGAAGTTGACGGAAGAGGTGAAGGACTTGTGTAAGTCGTTGACGCAGCAGGTAGTGGTGGACAGTTCTCCGGGACGATGTTAGCTAACATCAGGGCTGTCCGAAGGATGGATGGAACCGCAGAAGACGGAGTGGTAGAGGCGGGCGAAGACGAAGCAGAAGGTTTCAATTTGAGAGGTTGTGTCTGCTTCCTAATGTGTGCCATGGTGTGAGGTATAACAGCACAAGAGGAAGAATGATTTTACTAGTGCTGGGGGACCCTCTTTTATACATACTGATAGTGGTGGGGAGTGCAAGTGTTATACGGTGGGGGTAATAATGTTGTAACGAGTAAATATATATTACAATACGGGGATTTTCTAAGTCCCGAAGTGGGTCAAGGTCGTTTGATCATATTATTAAAACGGGAAATAGAGCAGTAAGTGATTCTCACTTGGACCACAAACCGATCTATTCCCTGCTTTGTACGTGAATTTTCTAAGTCCCAAGGTCATCTGAACATGAAGCCAAAGAGGGGAATAGAGCATAACATACTGCTCTATTCCCCGCTCTGTATTTGGGAAGGGGACAAAAGACAACAAACAAGAGACTGATTTTAAACAAGAGACTGACTTTATATTTTACAAGGTTTTCTCAGGCTAAGATGGGTAATGTCAACCGGTTTACGCGCCGTATTGACACAAGGTCGGTTTGCGCGCCATACCTTAGAGGGGTTAGGAAAAGGATGAGAAGCAAGATACATTACTTTGAAAATAAAGACTTTGCCAGCAACTTTGTAATTAAAAATTAATCAGTTAACGTTACTTTTACAAGAACAGCCAAGATCGGTTTTGCAAAGGTCAACAGTATCACTGAAACCCGGTGGGACGTAGACCCAAACACCCGGCGTCAGGCTGCTGCGAACCCAAGTTTTGACCAAGGTTGTTGAGGGACCTGTAGGGCCGGGAGTACATATTTCATTAGTAAATAAGACACTTCAAACCGATACCAAACATTAACAAATATTAGACTAACTACATTACCTAGCAGCAAACTACAAGCGTTATCTAACATGCTTAACAAACTAACTAAACATGCAAGGGCGCGGATCTCTTAATTGCGCGTCGGGCCCAACGCACACTTAACAGACCTACGCTGCAGCAGAGTGCAACCCACTGGGACGTATACCCAAACAGCGGGCGGCAAGCTACTGCGACGAGACTGCGGACTGCTCCCGCTTATAAAGGCAAAGTGACGTCACCAAAGCGGAAGGGGGGATGTTACGTCAAAGGGGGGGGGGATATTACAATACGAGGATTTTCTAAGTCCCGAAGTGGGTCAAGGTCGTTTGGTCATATTATTGAAACGGGGAATAGAGCAGTAATTGATTCTCACTTGGACCACAAACCGATCTATTCCCCGCTTTGTACGTGAATTTTCTAAGTCCCAAGGTCATCTGAACATGAAGCCAAAGCGGGGAATAGAGCATAACATACTGCTCTATTCCCCGCTCTGTATTTGGGAAGGGGACAAAAGACAACAAACAAGAGACTGATTTTAAACAAGAGACTGACTTTATATTTTACACAGTTTTCTCAGGCTAAGATGGGAAATGTCAACCGGTTTACGCGCCGTATTGACACAAGGTCGGTTTGCGCGCCATACCTTAGAGGGGTTAGGAAAAGGATGAGAAGCAAGATACATTACTTTGAAAATAAAGACTTTACCATCAACTATGTAAACAAAATTAATCA
This sequence comes from Allygus modestus, assembly GCA_963675035.1. NCBI lineage: Eukaryota > Metazoa > Arthropoda > Insecta > Hemiptera > Cicadellidae > Allygus > Allygus modestus. The sequence continues at coordinate 457,773,059 of OY776111.1, read as the reverse complement.
GTTAGCGTTACTTTTACAAGAACAACCAAGGTCGGTTTTGCAAAGGTCAACAGTATCACTGAAACCCGGTGGGACGTAGACCCAAACACCCGGCGTCAGGCTGCTGCGAACCCAAGTTTTGACCAAGGTTGTTGAGGGACCTGTAGGGCCGGGAGTACATATTTCATTAGTAAATAAGACACTTCAAACCGATACCAAACACTAACATATATTAGACTAACTACATTACCTAGCAGCAAACTACAAGCGTTATCTAACATGCTTAACAAACTAACTAAACATGCAAGGGCGCGGATCTCTTAATTGCGCGTCGGGCCCAACGCACACTTAACAGACCTACGCTGCAGCAGAGTGCAACCCACTGGGACGTATACCCAAACAGCGGGCGGCAAGCTACTGCGACGAGACTGCGGACTGCTCCCGCTTATAAAGGCAAAGTGACGTCACCGAAGCGGAAGGGGGGATGTTACGTCACGGGGGGGATGTTACGTCACGGGGGGGGGGGGTGACCTTGAACATGACCCAAAAAGGGGGGGGGGTGACCTTGAACATGACCCAAAAAGGGGGGGGGGGAGGTTGTGTCGTCACGGGGGAAGGGGAACCGGATGTAGACCGGTTTTTAGCTTTCTACCCGTATATGGAAATGTCACGGTTACACTTGGCGACCCCCTTTGCTCCGTCTGGTACCTCATTCCAGCTTTGCCTTGCGAACTGAATACACCTCTGCGCTATGTCTTCTCCCATTACACCCGAGAAACTGCAACGTTTGAAGGAGACTTTGAAGAAGTCTTCGGAAAAAAGGAGCGGATTCAAAAGACCTAGTTCTTTTAAATCTTGCATACGGAAGAATTTTCGAAACCACCCACTTTACTTCGACCAACGGCCTTCGACGTCCACTGCATCTTCACCATCGCTATCACCTCGCCCTTCATCGCTTCGACCTTCATCGCCGCCACCAACTGTTGAGGAGATAATGAAGAGGACGGCTACGGTGAAACTTACCGAGTTGGTAACGCCGCTGGAGTCTGTCGCCGTCAAGTTTGCGCAGTTGAAATTAAACGTGGAGTATTTACTTGTGGGGAAGATCAGCGATGATGAGTACCTACTCCAACACCTCTTTGGCGGCGGCCGTTACGTCAAGGTCCACCTTCCAAGGTCCACTCTGCCACCTCCTGAGACCAAGTGCGACTTGATTTTAGTACGGCAGAAGGGACAAGTAAAGTGGGTTACAAAGGAAAAATAAACACTGACTACCGCTCACCGCTCCTTATCCACCATCTCCTTCAAACACAAACGGTCCTTTTCAGGACCACCCTAAGCATTTCAAGTTAGGGACTTGGCCTGTACATAGGCAGGAGACTATTAGTCTTATGTTTGTGTGCAGCCCACTTTGTGAAAATTTCTAAGTCCCAAGGTCCTTGACCTTGACCTTGACCTTGAACATGACCCAAAAAAGGGGAGGGGGGAGGGGGGGGGTACACAGTTTGTGCAAAGTATGTCATGTGGGTACTCAAATTACGCGGATTGATCAGACGAACAAGTTGGCGCAAACAGAATTCAGATCCGACAAAGGGTATAGCAGCAACAGCGAAAAACAACTATTTTCAAGGGCAAGCCTAAATAACTTCTTTATTTACGGTTTAAAATATATTAAGTGGGTACTCAAATTACGCGGATTGATCAGACGAACAAGTTGGCGCAAACAGAATTCAGATCCGACAAAGGGTATAGCAGCAACAGCGAAAAACAACTATTTTCAAGGGCAAGCCTAAATAACTTATTTATTTACGGTTTAAAATATATTAAGTGGGTACTCAAATTACGCGGATTGATCAGACGAACAAGTTGGTGCAAACAGAATTCAGATCCAACAAAGGGTATAGCAGCAACAGCGAAAAAACAACTATTTTCAAGGATAGACCTAAATAACTTCTTTGTTTTTGGTTCAAGGTCTAACATGTGGGTACTTCAATTACGCAGCTTGACAAGGTGAACAAGTAGGTGCAATTTAAATTTAAATCTAACCAACAGTATAGCATCCGTGGCGTAAAAACGATGGTTTGAAGGACAAGGTAACGTTGTGGTGGGGGTAGATGCCTATTATACACGATAACGCTACATCATTATTCTTCCAGCTCTTGTCGTATAAACATCTACCTAGACGGTCTGAAAAATGTCGCAGTTTTACAGGAACATGAGGAAGGTGACCTTCAGTAGTCCCCTTGACACTACTTTCTACTTCCCTGACGATGAAGACAGAAGGTCTACACTTTTAGTGGACAATGAGCGGTTTCGTCGAAGAATAATTGAGGTTGAAACACTTTTAACCAGTTGTTTGCTACGCAAAAAGAACCATATGAATACATGCACCGGTTTAGATCATAGTAGCTGTTATACTTATACAGCGTTGAAGCGCAAACATTATTGAGGTTTTTAGTTACGGAGGTAAGGTCTTGACAGTCTAAGAGCTAAACCCTAACTAACACATGTAAACTAGTTATTGTGCGATGTAAAACTTGGTGGGGAGACTGGTGTAGTGGGGGACTGGTGTAGTGGGGGACTACCATCTGCCGCACACTTGCCACCTGCCGCCTGCCACCTGCCGCCGCCAATCTGCTGTCCACCATCTGCTTCGTTCTACTACACTTTTACCCCCACCATTTTGTTTGATACCAAAAACGCTAGCTAGCGAATAGTCAGTACACCTCCGGCTCTCGACCGGTGAACATCGAGCTCTCCGAGACGCTCTTCACAAAATAACAATATCATTTCACTCAAGGTCTGATAGATGTTTCTATTTCATTGCCGTCACGTATTCTTTCCTCCTGACAGCAATGAAATGCAAACACCTAACAGAACAGATAGGTGTCAAAAACACAACATGGACTCTGCGCAGGGATCGAAGTATCTACCGTCTTTCTTCAGAAAGCGAAGTGATGGCCGCAACTCGTCCGGATCAACAACATCGATGACAACGAACAACGGGGAACTATTGTAAACATGAATTATTGTAAATAAAGTAATATTTGTAATAGTACTACCTCGCACTCGTATCATTCGATTGTTTCATTCGATATTTATTCGATATTTATTATCGATTAACTATCGAATCACAATCGGATTTTACGCGTGCGAGGTAGTACTTTTTTAAAATTACCTCCCCGTGACCTTGAACTTTAACCTTTCACTCATTACGTCACAAAACCGCCTACGTCACTGGCTCAGCCTCAGATGACGTATTTAATGACGCAGCGCTTCCGGAAGCAATTAATCAAGTGAGCCAGCACCGGCGAACCCCCACTACTTATTTTTACACTTTCAAACTGGTATCTTGCGAATGAATTAAACTTACCGTGCACAATTAAATAGAAACATTTATTTATTTAATGGGTTAATAATAATTAAAGATACTATATACTGCATTTCGCTACACACATTGCCGTCCTAGTCTGAATGCCCGAAATAAATCGCCCTGTAACAAACTATATTTTATTAATAACTAGCTGGTACCCGGCGCGTTGCTGCCGCAGAAGAGGCATTGGATTTGTTTTATGTAAAATCCTCGTTCATTTTCAATATGAGCTCGTTCGCTTCGCTCACTCGCCTATCGAAAAAAGAATTTGAGTTACCGTTCAATTAGTTTTTTTATATCCATTATGAGAGTTGTCATTCATGTAGGTTTTTAGGATAAACAGCTGTTTACGATATTTTAAGTTTTAGATATCATCTGATAAAATCAAAAGAAATCTTTCTTCCATAAGATTAACGTTGATACTTTGAAGTCCAATGGGGCCCAGCCCTAATGTCCTAGGACTTCGGTTAATGGCCAATAACCTTCCCCGGGTTAACCTGTGTTACCATGCAAAATTTAAAAGCAATCGAATGAACGGTATGGCAGCGCATAAAATATGAACGGACAGACGAACAGACGAACCTACGAACAAACGAACAGACGATCAGACAAACAGACGAACAGACGAACAGACGAACAGACGAACAGACGATCAGACGAACAGACATACAAACATTGATTTTTATATATTAGATAATTGTTTATTTTAAATTATTGTTGTTTGTAGGGTTGAAATCACATCAGTTGCTCTAATAATAATGTTTATTGACAGCTTTGGTATTCATGTCATAACCATATAACGTTCTTCAGAAATCCATAAATATCGTCATGCTGTGTTGCTAGATGGCGTTTCATACATAAACCATAACTTTATTCAAATCTCTTTGTTTTTCTGCTCAGTTCGTGCTTGGAGGAATGTTAATACGACTCAAACTGTTCGGTTGCTAAGCAGCTTTCATAACATGGTGAAACGTCAAGCATACTTAAAGAATGCTTAGAGTATTTCTTCAAGAACTTTGTGTATGTCACCACGGTTACCGATACAATCTTTATACTAAGCACTCATCTTTTGAAATTTATACTGAAAACGAGAGATTAAATTATAATTTTAAATTTAAAAATACCCATTGTGCCCGTACCTTATTACTACTGCCCTGATAAACAGTGTTTCTAAAACTTCTTGACAGGTTTATCAATTCTTTGAGGAGTAACGCAAAAGGTCATAGAAATAGAAGACAGAAGACGATCTATGGATTCATTTGCTGAATTGTATGATCCATATTAAAATATACATACAGCTATGCTATGGTACTCAGCTATATATTAATTAAATGTAACTCACAAAATACTCGAGTTAGGTCCCTGCCAATTACTTATTGTTTCTAATCGTTAATGTAAAATAATGTTTTTGCTTAGGTCAATATTGATAAGTTGTTAAAAACGACCTGGTTTTCCGCGAATATATTATTAATGACGTCAATTGTCACAACATAACTTCGAAACGAGACTTGAAAATAAAGCTTAACAAATATTTAATTAAAAAACTAACCTAATTAGACTTCCGTAATTAAAATAATTTTTCATTACTAATGGTATTAATTTTTATGTATATCTGTATAAGTAAAGTAGAGTTCTTGTCTGTGTGTGGATCGCCGTACGGTAGGTTCCTTTAGGTTACAGATGTTGTACCCGACTCTCAGTTTCCTCTAAATCCTCTAGGGCTACTCCGCGTGGGACATCCAAAAGTCCAATGTTAATCAAATGAGACCATACGGTTACAGTTTTCTGCTATTTATTTAATGTTATTCAAATAAACAGCTGCTTTTTAACTAAATTTTCTACCCGGGTGAAACCGGTATAATCAGCTGAATTATTTTAAAATATAAGAAAAGATAGTCTTCGAATAGTATCACCGTTAAAAAGGTAGTAAGAATTTAGTACGATGTAAATTGGGCTCACATTGTTCGCGTTTTATATGATAAAAAATTGTATAAAAAACTTGATCTAGGAAACTTGTAAAACAAATTATCTTAACTATAACTCAATGTAGTTCCTCTAATAACATGGTCTCATAACAACACTAATAAGCTGATCTAAAAGTTAAATTTGGAAGTCGGCGAAAGGTTCTTGAGTAGTGGTTGACATGTGGGTCTCATATTGTTCAACCCAAATCTCATTACCCCCCCCCCCACCACCGATCACCACTACCCTTGCCCGACCTCACATTTCAGGTCATTCAATGCAACCTCGGTGGGGCAACGGCGTGGCCGGGCAATAACTGCGGGGTGGCATCAACTGATTAATTACTAATGAGTTGCCATTGTACACCTTCTCGTTTGATATTTGGATAGTTAATGTAGCCAAAAAATTATTAAATGTGTGAACTCCAATCGGTTTCAATTATTTTAATTAAAGTTGCAACTATAAATAAAATTCTTTACGTAATAAATGTTTAGAGTCCATAGGAGAATGTTTATGCTATTAGATTGTGCTAATTTATTTATTGAACCTTCATCATCATTTGATTAATTTATAAATAGTTTTTTGTATAACCTTAACGTCTAAGCTGAGTTGAGCGTTTACTGAGGGTTAGGTCCATAAAATGTTATTAAATAAAAATAATAGATTAAAAATCTCTAACAAAAAACAACATATGATTACACTTGAAAAAATATAAGATATTTTAAACATTTTTAAAAGAGTGTAAATAAATATCAGCTATCATATACTATTGTGGTAAAGACGAAGTGTAAATATTGTGAACAGTTAAATTTAGTCATAGTAAAACAAAATAATTCCTACAACTGTATTTTGATGCAGGCACTTTTTTAATTTATTTATCAAATTAATAAGACTGATGTGAAATGTACGTGCTGTTAGGCGCGGATGGTCAGTACGCCGGCGCCGCACGTATATCTCCAACGGCCTCGAGAGGTTCCATGAATGCCAGATGAGATCTGCTGCGAGCGTTTTATATTTAACAACATCACTGGAGCATCGACTGCTAGCTTTATTCAGTGCCAATTGGAAACTCTATATTTGCTGTGAATTCGGTACGAAATATTAAAGGTTAAAGATGCCCTTGTTGAAATGGATTTGCGATTAAATATTGAATACTTTAGGGTTTGTTTTTATTAAATTCATTGTTGTTGATAGAGAGTTTATGTTATATAAGCAATTGTTGAGGATATTCTTCTTCACGTATTAGAGAGAAACAAGTTTCACGACGTTACGGGATCTGTAAACTAACCTCAGTGATGGAAAAAGTCCAAACAATTTATAAGTAACACTTTAGGAGTATTGACAACAATAACACTATTTAGTATTGGAGCTATAACACTACTTTATTAACAACGTACTTTATTATTCTGCAGTTGCTTTGCCTGCAGATGAAATTTTGAGAAACGCTTTATTTAGTAAACTTGTATCTTCGGAGACATTTATATTTGGTACAGTAATTAAATTTTAATCCTTGTTAGACAACATCTTAGCTATTTTTAAAACCAGCAAATTGAAAAACTTCATTTTGACTACCTTTATTTCCATAGAGCTTCGTAAACTTCTGCTAATAGTTAAATTAAAGATCCATCTTGTGACGGTTATTCAGTTAATTTGTTTGTTTAAACTTAGGGAAATGTTTCTGAAACAAAACGTACTAGCGGATCAGTAGTTCAGTTGGTAATTTTTCAATATTTTAAACCAGATTGTCACTATCTAAATATATCTTAATCGAAGTAGCTTAATGAAGGTTATTAAAAACAAATAAACGATGTATGTAAGAAAAACGAAAAATAATACACAGTTGCTAAATTGATAAAAAATGTAGGGCCTACAGCACTTTTAATAACTCGGACAACATTATTTTGTTCATTATAACTAGCAAGTTTGTAGAATTTTTTTGGTATATTACAGGAAATTACAGTTTTCAGCATTTTATGTTAAATATCGAGATTATGATTTTTTACTGTTCAAGAAAATATAACCTGTAAATGTTTGAAATATAAACACACAATTATTAGGCCATCCAGCTTCCTTACTATAAAATACAACATTTCCTGTGCGAAACCTTTGCCGAAAATAGACCGAGAAAGGATACAATTGAAAATAAATGTGAATTGACGTCAAAGTCTGTCCCATTGACGAGTCACTATTGAAATCGAATAAATCACACAAAGGGGGAGGTGTCTCTGCTTCAGGTTTGCAACACAGAATTCCATCACTGCACTTGTGCGGCGCGTTGGACGGCGTTGAATCAAATACCAACACTCGACTGAGAGAAGGGCGAAGTAGATAACTCACTATTAAATTGATACGTTTTCGAAAAGTACATTTAAATTTTATTTTGCTAAGTTTACATTTATGAAAAAAGTATTAATAAAAAAACTGGGATTTTTTAAAAACTATTAGCTTTTCAAAGTTACTTTTACAAGCCGAGTAATTATAAATGATACAAACGCAGCTTTTAATAACAGTTTGTCATTGTAGCTTTAAAACAGAAGTCAATATTTATTTTTGAGGGTAAACGTGGCATTACTAATTTAAAAGGTTTGTGAACGTTTAATTTTTAATCTTTAGACGTTATAATTTTATCTCCTCTGTTTAGACATAACATAATTCGTAAATATGTAATAAACTAGTTTGTAGCCTTTACAGGATTTACCAATAAAATTACGTCATACCTGTGATGGTAAAAACGTTAATGTTTGTTTAGTAGAGGAGAGTGTTATGTTATTAAAATTGTCTTTAAGAAAGGTTGTTATCCAAAGTAGAGACCGCCCAATGGTCTACATTCGCAATTAAAAAAAAATAGTTTAATATCTAGTGGCAATGACTACATAAACTACAATATGTAGTTTATGTAGTCATTGCTAGGGGGTTCTGTAGCGCTTATCTAGCTCGCTCGCTCCCTCTCTCCCTTTCTCTTTCCCTCCTCCCCCACCCTCGCCCCCAGGATTTGTTTGATGTGGAGTTAAAACGGATAACAGAGGGGCGTTACCACTCCAGTAGTTAGTAGCCTTTTTCTTTATGCCCGAAACCTCTCCAGTTCATCCTTTCCGCGTCCCTCATCCTCCCCCCTCAAAAACTGGTTTAATTTGTTGAACGTAGAGTTACAACGGATAAAAGAATGGTGATCAGTATCCATTCCAGTGATCAGTATCCTTTTTATTTATGCCTGAAACCTCTCCACCTTATCCTCTCCCTGTTTAATGTGGAGTTAAAATGGATAGCAGGCGGGCGTTACCATTCCAGTAATCAGTATCCTTTAGACTTAAGTCTGAAACCTCTCCACCTAATCCTCTCCCCCTCACAAACAGGTTCAATTTTTTAACTTGGAGTTGAAACTGATAAGAGAATGGTGTTACCATTCCAGTATTCAGGAATATTTTAATGTAAATTAGTCCTGGTTTATCTGTTCTTGCTGTTGTAGAGTTAAAACGGATCAAAGTAGGGTGTTACCATTCCAGTGGTCAGTAAAATGTTTTATTTATGAATAATGTGTGCTTGCTATTGTCCTACATATTTATTTGAATAATGCAGCTGTTTATTATTGAAATGAAAAGTATAAACAAATACGAAAAGCAGGACGCATGTTCCCATAGTGATAACATGTAAACTATGAAAGCAAAATTGGCATAACCCTAGACGCCCAAACACAAATTATTTACATTCGACACATCTCCTATTGGTACTAAATAAGTGTGCCATGTTTCATAATTCTACGATGCCGCATATCCGAGAAATCGGTACCACAAAAACTTCCTTAGCCGATTAATATATAGACTAAAAATTGAAAATGGATACACGGTCTTAGAAGAATATATTTAAGTAGAGTTAGTTAAGAGCCAATGTTAACTTTCAAATTTCATCCCTCGGACAATTAGAAAATATTGATTTAAGTCTCATTTTTGGCACAAATAATAAAACCAAAAACAATTCGCAAATGTTGAATATTTTACAGTTTTAATGAACGACTATTATTTTTGATATTAAAATTCTGCATAATGAAATTGCAAGGTGTTTTGTTCTCTAACATTATCCAACGATTTTAAGTATTCCGTGAAGAGGGCCGGATTTGAAGTTAACATCGATGTTAAGGGAGAAGCGAGTGGAAAAACGTAGTATTTCGTCACTGGAGGCCCTTCTTAATAAGAGAACCTGAGTCGTAGTTCTGTGTACTATCTGTAACACTGGAAAGGAATCCTTCATTTGGTGTTAGACATATGTCCTCTTAAAGTCGTCGGAAAATTTAACATTTATTCATAATGACACCCCAAAAACATCATTGTAGCTTTGAGATTCTGTTGGGCAACATTAACATTCAGAAACTGTGTTTATGAAGGACGAGATACATTTGCATATCCACTCTGCAGGCGCTGCAACGTACTTAGTCCCTTTTACACCCCTCTAATGTTATCTCTCTTTGCAGCCGGCGACGTCGCATAGTTAAACATAGAAATGGTACTTGTAAATGTGCAGTTTCATGTGGATATACCGTAAAATCATTTAGTTTAATGGAAAATTTAACCATATGATGACACTTGCTTAGTAAACACAGGAATATTAATTTAAATAGTTGTTATCGAGTAATTAGTTGTTGGTTCAAAAATTCGAGTAGTTATTTGATTTTACTGAAATATTATCGAGGCATTTCTTTATTGAGTGGATTTATTTTGGACTGAAGTACCACCTGAAGTTAAATATAGTCCCACTTTTACTATAGTTTGTAAAGTAGATATTACTCAAACTATTACCTTCGTTTACCTGTATAATTGATAATTGTGTGGTACTAATAAATACAAATAATTTCAAAATACTTATGAAAACACAGAACCATTGGTTAACCAGAACGTAACAGGGGCGAGTAATAATCATAATGAGAACAAAACAGAATAAAAAAAATCTCATACATTTTACAATATGAAATATGTATGACAAATAATTAAAAAATATGTCCGCCTCTCAAATTGAGGTAAGCTGTTTACTTCCTGTCCCGTAAGACGTTCATAGACCAGGGTCAAATCTTGACTTCTTTTTGTAATTTTAGATGAAAATACCAAAACTTGATGTTGGTATTTTATACAGACAACACCCCAGTGGAATTAATTAAAACACCGTATAACGTTAACATTCCCGGTTAGTTTGATCATATGTTTCAACATGAAACGTGCATCGTTGTTGCTTTTCAGGCCCAGAACAGAGAAGCCCTATGACACCTGCAGGCGCTTTGTGCACTTCACAAAGAAGCATCTCGCTGCAGCCACAAAACCTTGGCTTATTACCAGACAAAATATGTGGTGAAGGATTTGACATTAATAATGTTTATTTTGTAGAACATGTTACATCAATATACGTAAAGAAGATCCCTTACAATTAACCCAAATATATCCTTTTGACGTTACCAACAGGCACAAATAACTAACAAAAACAACCTCGCTACACATCCTTTTTAATTAAAAAAAACCCAAATTTGTGGCTTGAACCTTCATTGGGAGTAACATTTTGAAATAAACTTTAATCATTTTTTTTATCAACCAAAATCATAATTTACTTTTTAAAAATTAGACGATAAGTTTAGTTTAAATGTTATAAAATAAGTATTATATTATATAAATCAACCTGATATCGTATTTTTATTCTAAAAGCAAACATGGGGTACTTCGATATCCCATTGTGAAGGAATAAAGCCCCAAGTTTTAATTGGGGGATTTGAAATTGTGAATGTTGCATGAACCTCAGTTAACCCACATTTCCATAGAAATCTCTTCAAATCGTCCTGCGGCAAGACATATTAAAATTAAGTTTTAACTAGTAATTCATGGAACCCTTGAACAATTTAATTAGTTTAATAAAATCAGTTAGTTGCAGCATAAATTATTTAAAATAAAATTGTAAAATTAGGTAGTTCTCTTGTACGATGTTTTCCTGAGTAAAGCCGGAATTAGCCACACCGTCTGTTACACAGACATGATGTTTTATTACAATGTTTTGCTTCTCACAATTTCAACCACAACAAGAACTGAGACCCTTATCATCCCTCTCCGACGCCACCCCGTCATCCCTTTTTGCTGTTTAAACCCTACAGCAATGTTTTACTTAATGGATACACCATGTTCACTGGCGGATCTTAAGGCCTTGTACATTCTTGACCAAACCATTGTTGAGAAATAAATTTTATAAACTTAAAATACCACTAAAATAACCCGTTATTCGGATAGAATGATTTAATAAATTAAAATAATAAATGTTTTAAAATTAATCCTATACTGTAATATGAGTAAGGTTTTCTTGCGACACTGACCTCAAATACGGCTCCAACGATTTCCTTCAAATGTTCGAAATAACTAATTTTTGGGATTAAAATAAGTTCTAGACAGTTCTGATCCCCAGGAAAATTCAAATAATGTAAAAAAAACTAAGATGAAAAGTTAAAAAAATTAACATTGGGCTTATGGAGTTTCAAATCAAAACAAAAGAATTGTAACAGCTGTTCATAATTAACCAGGGAACTGTCAAAGTAATACTCATGTTGTTTATGATTATTAACTTGTAGTTTCCTGAGAGCATAGATTAAAAGATTTGAGTGAAGATTACATATATAGAGTAGTGAAATAAATCAAAGGGACAATGAGCTATAAATAACAACTGGAGGGACCTTAACAATTTAGAAAAGTGGCAAATGAGTTATACAAATCTGATTATCAGTAGGGGGAAGTGGTGAAATATTACTCCAAGTCATCTAAACAAACTGACTGGCCTTCCCCCGAGCAAAGCTTGGCCCCCAGGTACTTACTTTAATACAATAAACAGACCATATGTTTATATGCAATGTTTTCTTAGATTTGACCCGAGAAACACTATTTTGAATTTTGTACTCAGTGTTAACATTATATAATGTTTGTTAAAATTCTTTATTATTCCTGTAAAAAACTACTATACTTATAGCTTGAAGGGGTGATAGCCCCTAACCTTGCTCGAAGACGGAACACATGTTAGTTCTTAATCAAAGTAGACACTTAATCTCATGTTTTAATGTAAACAAAGCGGACGTTTTTAAATCCCCATGCTTTTTTTGTGGGGGATGTTTTAAGTTATTTCCCGGTTGATGGTAACTTTTTGGAAATACTGATATTTTTCCTGAGTCTCTGGGATCAAGACCTTTAATTTGAGCCGTCTCCCATCATCCTGCGATTTTCCAAACTCCCACAATTTGACTTAAGCATTTAAATTACAGAATTATACACAGTAACAAGATTCTTCTATGTTCTTTTTATTAATAGAAGTTATTATATGTATATCCCGCTCTATAGTAACCGTGGGAATAACTTAGTTTATTAATATCCGTCCAACAAATCTGTAAAGGTAGCTAAAAGAGTTTAAAAAAGGAGAAACTTATGAACATATTATAATAGGGGATAGAATAATAAAATTAGAAGCTAAATAATAGTTAGGTATTATAATTGTCTGATATTCCTTGGCGTAAAAACAACCGTAAAGGTATCAAAAATCATCTTATTACCTTTATAAAATTGTCACTATTTCACATAAAATATCTTTACATTTTTATCTCTTCTATTTTTTTTTAACTATAACTCTTAGGCCCTACTTGTGTGGTTTCACTGCAAACAAAAACAATGTTTTAAGTGGATATCAGTTATTAGCGAATTTCCCCAATAAGGAAGAAGCTATTACCGTAAGTGGCATGGTAAGACCTAGGCCCGGGACCATGATAACTTTTTGTTTAGAGGTCCCCAGACCCCAAAAACGCTATTCGTTCGAAACTGTATATATATATATATATATATATATATATATATATATATATATATATATATATATATATATATATGTCCGTGGGTGCGATAACTCTCGTAAAAATGGACCGATTTTGATAAAATTAGGTAAAAACGTGTAAAGCATTATTTATGACTTAAGTTCGAAAACCAGACAACTGGAGCCATCCGAAGTGATATTTTGGGGGGGTTTTGTACCCAAAAAATGGGTTTTTTGAAGATGTGACATGTAATATTTAAAAAAGTCGAATTTTAGTTTTAACCATTGGATTCAGCTTAAAAAAAAACATCCACACAATTTGGTTTTGATCATTTCTCTACGTCAATTGATTACAGAGATATTGAAAGTGCTAAACACAGTACGTTGTCCAATGCATAAGAAAACAATTATAGCTCGCTTATTTATGAACGTATACTAACGAAACTTGGTCTACGGCTTCATCTGGCTGTCGTATATTGTTATTTTCACAAAAAACGCAATTTTCACCGATAATTCCCGTAGCAACAAACCTACGTCCTCAGCCCCCATGTTATTCTTATGGAGAATAATCAAAATGGTATATTTTACTTATTTATGAATTTATACTGATGAAACTTGGTATGTGACTTCACCTAGTTGAGTAATATTGATATTTACTTGAAAACCCATATTTGTAGTTCCTTGCTGCAGCAAACCTGCGTACTCATCCCCAATGTTATTCTTATGGAGAATAATTCAAATTTGATATATCGCTTATTTGCGAATATATTTTTATGAAACTTGGTATGCGGCTTTATGTGGTATTAAGACACATATTTTGCATTGGAAATTCACTGAGTACGCAGGTTTGCTGTGATGGGGGTATTTTAGCACATTATTGTATGAGCCCAGATTTTGTTTCTAAGTAATTCAAACATAGTTGCAGTTATATTCGGAAATCTTGGTGGAATGAACAACCCGCGTCTTGCATGTTCACAATCCTGCTCCTGAGAGCCCTTTATTGAGGCTGCCACACCAGTAATGGGCAACGGTCTGCGAATAACAGCCACAAGTTTGTTCCATTTCAAAGATACCATCGGGCGAAACAGAGTCGCTATAAAGTATATAATATGTGTTTTAATAAGTACTTTTTTTATTTGAGGAAATATGTTGTTCATGGAAACGTTAATTCGGACACCTTTCAATTTATAAACCTTGTATTGACTTTTAGAATTTGTTTAAATTAGAACAATTGTTAACACAATTTTAAACCTGGTTTATTCCCTTGCATAAGATCTTGTCTTTAAGTTATTCATAGCAGTTAAAAACTGTAACTTAAAGAATTAAAAGATTCGCTAGCTCCATAGAGGATAATAGTGAAAAATGAACCAGTTCTGAGTAAACACTACTATTATTATAAACCAAATAACGGTATAATACAAATTTCAGTTATACGAGGAAAAAGCTGACAAGAGAAATAGCAGAGAAAGCTATTCAGTATTGTTTCCAACTTCAAGTTATATTTACGAACACCAAATTAATAAAGTTTGAAACTGCTGGGCAGACACTTTAATTCTTAATCTTCTCTAAATTTCCCACTTAAATGTTTAACCACTTGTGTGCATTTTCAATTTATGGCAAACTGTCAATGTCAATTAGTGTATCAAAGGCAGGACAAAACACAGAGTTTAGCATTTCAACTAAGATTTGTTGATACTTTATCCCATTTGGTATTTAATATATATACTTCTAAAAATAATAAATCCTATAAGTAGATGACCAAGCAATGCATTAACCATCAGTACATTATTTCCATGGCTAACTTATTATATTCAAAGCAATACGTTTACTTACTGTTGCAATTAATGTTACTATTTATCTAACACATCAAATAGTAGTCAAGTGTTACGATACACTTCTATCATCAAACTCTGATGTTTAACCATCAAGTTTAATGCGTACCCAACCTAATATAAACGTTCCATTCCTACCTAATTCCCCTCGCCACTTCGGAGATTATGTTCTACAAATGACCTTGTGTAATGGTCAGTGCTGCCTTCGTTAAGGCCTAATTTTAACGAAATAACTTCAATTTATCTTTGAAAATTGCATAGCTGAAAGTAAAATATTAATTTCGATAGTCAACATTTATTCTTTTAAACGTGTTTTTACTTTTACATTTTTTGTTAGCATAAAGGACTTGAAGTAAAGTTAAAGTAAATTTTGTATTTTTTTACTGTAAAACCAACAGATATCATTTCAAAAATTCACGAAACAAATTATTTTTTTTAGATTCAGATACAGGCAGACCTAATATACGTTTTCCAATATACATTTGCATTATATGTAAATAAAATGTTGCTGAAAGTTTGGAATTGCTTCTGGTTCACACATATCGCCGACCTGATCTGTGTTCGCCGCATTTCATTTATGGCGCATTTCCAATAACACTACAAACTAACCTGTGGTCTTAAATGCTATCGTTGGTTAATCATTTAGATTTAAGATACTAGTAGGACAGGATAAAATAATGATTAAATGGAATCAGAATAAACTGGGAAGAAAGGTAAGGTTTTAGTGTCAAATGAAATCACGTGCCAAGTGGAGCGCTCTCGTTTTTACGGTACTACAAGGAGCGGGCGGAGCGTTTGTTTTTATTAGATATTCCACTCGAGAACAGAAAAGTGAATTTGTTTTATCCCAGAATTGTTTTTATACGAATGCTACCTAATTTGTCGTTTCTTTATTTGTTCAAGACTCAAACTAAACATGTTATTTTTTATCAGAGGCATTTTATTTCATGGATTTCTAAAATAGTTTAGGGAAAACTGTCCAAACCCATACAGTAGAGTATGTAACAGGAATCGAACCCGTGAACCTTCGAACAGAAGTCCAAAACGACTACTGTTAGGCCAGCTGGACGCCCAACAGCTTTCCACACTACAACAACCTCCAGTAATACTTTATAAACTTGCTATATTTACATTCTTTAGATTTCTTGAAAATTAAGAAACTTTATTTTATTCGGTATTTTTAGGTTAATTATTTACACACTTTTCTGCGTGAAAATATTTTGCGAATGTTGGGGAGGACAAATCAACCTCCCACCCCATCTCGCTCGAGCCGGGAGAGGGGTGAGGGGAAGTATTGCCCCCTCCACCGTTCAAACAACGGTTGGTCAGGAACTCAGTGATGACTAACTTGTTATTTTTAAGTAACAGTTGCAACTGTTACAACTTTAATTGTTGTTTTAACTGTTTCACAACTTTATAAACTTGATTTAATTTGTTATTTAGCTCAGCTGGAAACCTTCGTGTGAATAACGGCTATAAAGGAATAGGTTTAGTAAGAACGACTTGCAACACTGTAAAAACTAACTTATTTATAAAGAACAGTTGTTATATAACAGTTGTACTGAGAAAAAACAACAAAAACAATTGCTTAAGCCTATGGTGAGTGTGCAAGGATGTGATTGGTCAACTTCCTGCTCAGGTAATGCTGCAGAGGGGGAGGCGTTTCCCCTCACCACTATTTCTATCTCTATCACACAATATCTGAAAAAAAAGGACATTGTCAAGAAAACCCAGCTATACTTGAGACTTGTAAAAGATGTTCAATTGAAACAATAGTATATTGTCTTCTGGATGTAGATGACAAATATTATGCCATGAACAATTTTAATAGTGTATGTGTTCGAAAGTTTTTCATCGAAATAAATAAAAATAAACATTAATAATCCATAATTATTATTAGTTGATTGGGTGATGTTTAAAAAAATGATTGATTAATAACCAAACAAATAATATGTATTATAGTTTATAGTTTAATTTGATTTATTAGTTATAAATAAGTAAGTGTTTAATAATTCTATTTTTCTGTGTATGATACTACTCATGTACTTTTTAAAAACTATTAATTATAAATTTTAAGAGTATATTAAAGTGAAATATTTAATTGTTTTTAGATGATATAAATATCTTTATTATCGTTCAATGACAAACCCAGAGATGAGACAGCTTTCTGGTGCAGCGCTGATCAGAAGGAATCGATGTCTTTAATGTCTCCACAAATAATTGACAGGATCACACTTCAAACGCAAATGTTTTTCTTTTTCACTTTTACTTCTTTGTTATTTATTTATTTTTACACTATCTTAATTGATACAACCAAAAATACAGTTCGTAATTGGGGAAAAATAATAGATTCAATAATGAATATAAATCCAATCAAACTGTAAACCCTGATTGACCAGCAACACACACCCTGAACCAGTGGTCGTAGATGCATGACACTATGCACAGGTATTCCTTATATTGAGCACTAAGAAAGGATTTTACGATCCGGCCTTAGGGCTCTAAACTACAAGTTTTTAGAATCCAAATGTCATTATTTTGGAAATTAAATTGATTTAATGAGGTATAAATAGATGTTACTTTTTTGAATAGTTTAAAAGGATAAACACAGAATCAAGCCCACACGATTGTCGCTTTTCGGGATCAAACGGGGTCTGTGCTCCAGTTCGGGTCACAGTGCTTGGCGTCTGGTTAGCGTTTGCTCTGGAATGACTTTTCGCCTCTATTTGGCTTGGAACCCTCTGTGTTACAGTATACTTTTGTAAACATAAAGATTAATTTATTTATTTAATTTTAAGACATTGGTTTTGATTATTTTCGTTATTGCCTGCTTTTACTTGCGAAAAATTTGAGTTGTTTCTCGCCTTTCCCAGGCGCCAAGCACCGTGGCCCGAACTGTACAAATTATTTCTTTTTCACTTTTATTCCTTTATTATTTATTTATTTTTACACCAACTTAATTGATACAACCAACAACAAAGTTCGTAATTGGGGGAAAATAACAGATTCAATAATGAATATAGATCTAATCAAATTTAAACACTGGCTGACACTGAATACAACGCACACCCTGAACCAGTAGTCATAAAAGCATGAAATTTTGGACAGGAATTCCTTAAATTAAGCACAAAAAAAGGAATTTCCGTTCTGACCTTAGGATTTCACCCCACAGGTAAATAAGTTCTATTGTTATTCGTTATGAAATATATTTTATAATGTCTGTTAAACCATTTTAAATTTATTTTATGGAGCATAAAGAAACGTTACTTATTTGAAGGAGTTAAAAAGGATAAATACATAATGCAGCGCACACGATTATTGTGCCGGGTCAAACTGGGTACTATGGTACAACCAAGATAAATGTAATGTTATTTTTATAATGTAAAAATACGTCGAGTTATAAGGTATTGAGCCAAAAGTGAGACATTTCCTCCAGTGCTCCATTCAATAAAAACAAGAGCTCTTCAAATATTAACGTGGGAATATTTTCAGAAGTGACTGCGGCTCGTTTGTTTTATCTTGGGTTTTGTTTGCCTCGTTTGTTTTATCTTGGGGTTTGTTTGTCTCGTTGAAAATAGCAGTCAATATTTTCTTGTACATCGTAGACAACTAATTTGGCCATAATTTATGTAATAAGCTCTCCATGTTTGATAAGAGAACAAAGATTTTGATATTATTAAAAACAAAATTAAAGACACAACATTCTTTATGCTGTCAGTTATATACAGTATACCGTTTATTTAACAAATGATAATATAGATTTGACGACTTAACTGATGGAAGTTTAATTATCTTAAACAGAAAAGTGTTTCTCTTATATTTTTTACTCCTGTATTCCAAAGGTGCTGATGGTTTAAGAATAAAATGTAGTAAGTGGCAAAATGTTATATCACCTAAGTAAATAGGTTTGCTGAACTAATGTGATGAAACATATTCTGTAAGAATTAAAGATTTTACTTTAAAAATCCAACTGATATTTTAGCATTTCATCTAATTAATTTTACAATAACATAATATTAATTTTTGATCTGTTATACTACTAATACAATTAGCTTGGATAACATGGTATTCATATTACACCTATAATACTTTTGATATTTCTAATAGTAACGTAAATAGACCAATACAATAAAATAAATGTAACGTATAACATTACAATTGTGTCTAGAGAAGTATGACATCCTAAGTGTATTACATTTTCGTTCAGGATTAATTTGAAAACCTAGATTGCCAATGAATCAACACAATTTATTTTCCTTAATCCCAATCCATTATCTACTTCTTTCCAGGAAAAATCACTTTTCTCACCGTTATTTTGTTGTTATTGTGGAGCAATTAAGGAGTTCCCCGTAACCAAAGCCCATCGAAGGCCCTAAACACCGATGCTTGGACTTGTTTTGTTTCCAATCGTTTGTTAAATGATGTTTTGATATAACTTGTTTACCTTAAAATTCAGTAAAACCTTCTAGAATCATCCATACCCAATCTGGTCTGGCTTTAACATTGTAAAAGTTGCTTCCAACCTGTGAGATTGCTAAGCCTTGCCGGTGTTGTGTTAGTCCATTCACATAATCCCAGCACAGTAACCAAGAAGCATTTACAAGCATGTTCAACAAGTAAAACCCTTATGCAGATCCTCAATCATTTATACTAGAAAATTCAAATTCTCGTAATACAAATTCTGGTCAGATACACTACAGATAATTTTGCAAAATGAAGGGTAATAGTAATAAGAAATTTTATATTCTTATTTAAACTTGATCTTTAGAATATCTTGGAAATAATGAAAGTAAAAAACAATACATACAACTCTAACTGGTATTAAATTAATGACCTTTGAGTTGGTCATAGACACCACTTGGTTGGACATGGTTGGCTTGATATGCACGTAAGAAAGGCAAAACCGCTCATCATATAAACAGCGTTGAATGAAAAGCCACGTTGCGCACCATAAAAAGAAGGCAGGAAGCTAGTCAATTTGCCTGACACGAGAATAAAGCAGCAAAAATGGATGCTTCTAGTATAAATACAGTTCCACTATATTCGGCTATGTTGAAAACCCGCTTTAAGTTAATTCACAACAGACCTTGTAATCTTCTGAGGCGTAGAGTATGACCTGGACAGTTCCCATGGAAAATACTACTCCAGCAATAGTTATTGAAATAAAGAACTTCATGTAAAGCCAATCTATAACTAAAACCTTCTAAATACGATTACAAATATTTACCTACCGAGGTTTTGATGTTAATAATACAACTGTACAACAGACAATTTATAAATATCCAAACCTTTATAACCATAAAATACTTTCATGGTGATTACTTATATGAATTACTTATGCGAATCACTCATGTGAATTACAAATGTGTCGATGGCAAAGTTTTTGGAAAGATCTACGTGCTGTTACAATGACACATAATTAGATTGGAAACCCACTATATATTCTTTCTGATAATAAACGCTTATAGAAATATCCCCAAAGGTTCTGGCTATGAACTGAAAAGAAAAGTTTACAACTAAAGTATTTAAATACAAACCACCATGCTCTAAGGAGATCGGTGATGATTATATTCATAACATAAATCACCATAAAAATTATACCTCTTGAGAATAAAAAAGTTATGAATTCTCAAGTTTTGAATTGCAATTGCACTGATATTTAAGGATAAACACATTTTTATTTAAAGCCGGAAGTGGTTTAGTCTTCTTATTTTCTCAAATTTGCAAAGCTCCTGTTGTTTTGTACGCCCCAGAGCAGATGTTCAATCTAACCAAATTTACATCTATACGACCAAGCATTAATTTAATAATTCCCATTATTAAACTAAATAAGGAGATTAAAGAATAAGGAATGTTTATTTATTTTGTGAAAACCATTTCAAAGATAATGATGGAAGACGTGGTTTGATCTTCACGTTATTTATATCAACTTGTTATTTAAACCAATTAAAATTATTACAATAAAAATAAAATATATTCATAGTTTTAAACAATTGTTAACTCAATGTATTACAATTATAACAGACAGCGAATTCAAGGTAATTAAAAATTAATTTTTAATTTTATTTTATATTATTTTAAGTGCAAAACTGCGGTTTATTAATATCAGAATGATACTTTAAAACTTCTTATAAACTCAGATATGTCTTCTATGTTGTGTCTTTTAACTAATTTCTAGCTCTTCAAAATATAATATAATATTAACAAAATTTCATGGTTAATATTGATTGAATAATATTCAACTTGCAGAATATTAGTTGCAGAATAATGCAACTAATTGAGAAGACTTTCAATAAAATGCATTTATGTTCAAATCGATAGGTAGTAATATATTTAAAATCATAAAATCTAATCATAAGACTCCATTAAAAGAAAGGAAAGAAAAACCGATTTTAATCCGACCCAACAATTGAGTTGTACTGATAAACGTAAATATAACTCATACGTTTATTCGAGTAAAAATCATTAGAATTTATAAACAAATTACCAAAAGTTTTAATTTCAAACCTTTGGCATTATTAAATTGAAAATTAAACTATACCATAAGATTCAAAGTTGTTTCATTTTTAATTTTGTTACATAGTTGCATGCCCTTGTAACATTTTTGAATTAAACAAAATTACGGAGTTAAGTAGAATGACACCACCTATAGTTTTTGTATTACATCTTCTTTAACTTAGTTATTATTTAACTTTATTTTAGAATGTTTGTTGCCAGTTGCCTGGTGGTATTCCACGACTTTCAGTGTTTTTGGCCACTCTGTTGTTTTATATACATTTTTACAGTCATGTTCCATCACTGATTAGTAAAATCCAGTGATCAATCATGGAAAATGTCCTCTTAAAGTAATTCACCATCACCAACGATAATGAATATTAAACAAAAAACTATTGTTTTAGATGAAATCCTTAGCAGTTTTTGAGGATAATTCTACAACCTATTTTATGGGAAAGGAATTACTGTTATACTGTTACTATTACTGTTAATATTATAATAGGGGCTTATAGGAGGTTGTAAAAATCTAGTAAATTAGAAATTCAAGTAGGGATGCCCGCGAGGGTATCATCAGCCCTTCTGGTTAACTTATAAAACGAGTTTTAACAGGCATTTACATAACACCTCCCGTTGCAGTCACTTAGGACGTCTGTTTCATTTACATTTATATAACCATACATATTTAAAATCCAGGGAATGAAGTGAGATTTTATCACAACATTTATGAAAATCAGTTATACATTTTGTGAAAATGAAAGTCATAAAAGTTTTTATGCAAACTAAACAAAAAGTAGTTAAATATCGATGGAGGTGCTTACTTTCTCTTGCAACTCCGAACTTTTTTTACTCAATCTAAAAAGCTAAAAAACTACTGTTGTATATACACTTGTAAGAAAAATAAACATTGAGTTTTAATGGAATCTTAGGATAAGATTAAATTTTGGAAAATCGTTGACTAATGTAATTTGGAGATCAGTCAAGCATACTTACATTCCCTTATTTATAAATTATAATAATTATTCATAATATTAAATTGAAAGAACATTATTTCAGCAAATACAGAATTGCTACCGATAGACAAATATACTCTAATGCCAAAAAAGACCTAGATGCGCTAATTTTTATGAGATAAAATTAAATAACCGTATTTTGAGTTTTTTTTCTTCAAAGAGTATTCCCAAAGGTACTCGCGCTTCTAAAGGCCGTGGAACAAAGTAAGAATGTGATTATCGTCCGCAGCGCAGTATTGGATTCCCACGGCTCCAGCGGTGATACCCTGTGAAAGAGTAATTCTGTTACCGCCTTCACTGAATTAAAATGTTTACTCTCTTTTAGTTTCTCTATCAACAAAATATGCAACAACAATTTTTTTGGAAGGAGTCGGATAAATTGTGTATGTATCTATAATTACTTGCTTAATTTTTAATTAATATGGTCTGATAGTATAAAATAATAATAATTAAAAAAAAAAATAGCTTAACCAATTAAAAAAAATAATATGCATTGTAACTAATTATAAATTCAGGTATCTAATATATAATAATCAATGTTTGTTTATCTGTCCGTTCGTATTTTATGCGCTGCCATACCGTTCATCCAATTGCTTTGACATTTTGCATAGTAACACAGGTTAACCCTGGGAAGGTTATAGACCATTAACCGAAGTACTAGGACAGTAGTGCTGTGTCCTACTGGACTTAAAAGTTCTAACGTTAGTCTTATGGAAGAAAGATTTCTGTCGATTTTATCAGATGATATCTATAAGTTAAAATATTGTAAACAACTGTTTAATATTATGGAAATAAAAAAAACCTACTTGAATGGCAACTCCCATAATGGAAATAAAAAACTACTTGAATGGAAACTCAAACTCTTTTTTCGATAGGCGAGCGAGCGAAGCGAACGAGCTCATATTGAAAATGAACGAGTATTTGACATAAAACAAATTAAATGCCTCTTCTGCGGCAGCAACGCGCCGCCGGGTACCAGATAATTTACTACAAAAAAATAAGATTTCATATATTTATTTTCCCAATGCAGATCTGAAGCTCTATTAACAGAACATACCTCAGTTTTGGTAATCCAAATTAATTTTAATTTAACAATAATTTTAAAGGATAAATTTTATTGAACACATTTTACTTAACAAATTTTTATCGTAATTGTATTTTTAACTTTTTTATATGGTTATTCATGATATAATAATTTGTTTCTTTGGGATGACCTTTCAAATGAGTTATACATTTGATAATCCACTGAAGCAATGGAAACATTTAGTTAAAAATAATTTATAACTGTGGTTAACCTTGGTTGTTTTAAGGGAAAAAGAGAATTATTTCACCAGTCGCCTCTAAGAGTTATGTTTAATATGTTTGGGAAGTTGTGATCAACCATAATGCTCTATGGAAATGATGTATTTTAAATTCTGAATAACTATAAACTCATGATTAAAGTGTGTGTCACCATGAAACCCAATAACTACCGTATTTTACGAATAAACTCATATGAATTTCTTTCTCAGCCTGGACATTTAGTTATACCAGCAGCCCTTCCTTGGATCTTCTCGTTATGCGCGTAGTAACAAGCGACGCGAAGGCTGGAAAATTGGGCAACAAAGTGGCCTTGGTGATAACTCAACTTAGCATTTTAGGGGTGCGTGCATCTGACAAGTTGGAGATACAAGGAAAATGCACCTATTTTAAACAGGGAAAATATAAACCGTTCAATAGAGTTTTCCTTTTAAACATTACAACCTTAAGTTGAAAACTGTCCTCATTTCTCAAACAGTTTATTTTTTTAA
This sequence comes from Allygus modestus, assembly GCA_963675035.1. Taxonomy (NCBI): domain Eukaryota; kingdom Metazoa; phylum Arthropoda; class Insecta; order Hemiptera; family Cicadellidae; genus Allygus; species Allygus modestus. Next base: position 457,748,809 of record OY776111.1, on the reverse strand, counting down.
TTAAGTAAAAAACTGAAAAAGATTATATTGAACGAGGCCATAAAAGCAACATGACCTCTCACACATACACTTGGTCAAAAGTAGTGAAATACTCTACAGATACATTCACAGTACTTGGAGACTGGTTTACGCACGCGCATTTATGACGTTCCCCTTCCAGTCTTACCACATTCAGCTTACCAATCTACATTTATTTGTCAAAAAATATCCTGTTTACTAATGTCAAACTAACATAAGTTAAGGTGAGTTGACAAGATAAAAAAATATGTATTTGGAAGGAGTTGGAAAGGATGAAAAATGGAAACTAATATAAATTGATTATAATGAAATAAAAGTCAACCATGATTGGAAAATCACAAACAAAATTACAAAATATAAATTGCATGATATGAACCGCAGGAATACCAGAAGGTGTGAACTGGAAGAGAACATTGGAGTTTAAAAAATATTTCTTATTTATGGTAGCTGTTTACACTTATTTGTTGTTATATTTAATCGAGTGAAAGGGAACGGTCGAGGGGAAGAGGTGGGAGGTATACTCCATCTCTCTGAGTATCCTATACAATCAGTCCTCCAACGAGACGGTGGTTTTCATGCGCATCTTGACAGGCCTCGTCAGCAAATAGCTGCAGCACCAATCATCGCGACACTGCGACACTGCAATGCTGCATCACAGTCACAATTACGATGCATCACTAAGGTGTGAACAATTTGTCAGCACAACCTAGGCTGGGAAATTACGAAAGTGTATTTTATTTCAAATGTTTTTGCTCTATTTTACATCATGTGAAGTAAAAATAAAATAAAAGAACAGCCAATTATATTTGACGGCGTTCAAACCCACACTACGAGTAGGTTTTTGCCGCAGCACCGGAAATTACAGTTAATATTTTACTCGTGAGTGTTTATGTCTGTGTACTTTGTTTTCAAATTGTTCTATTCTCGGAAAACGAGTATGTTAGACTTAGAGTGGTTGTCAATTTGACCGCCAACTTTCCCAATTACCAAGTTACCAGGACTCTAGTTACCTGCAACAGTTGCTGAATGGCAATACTCAGCTGATGTCCTGGAGAGTTTAGCACCATCCTGCTGACTATTAAGGACGCCTATTTAAACAAACCACCATGCTCTAAGGAGATCGGTGATGATTATATTCATAACATAAATCACCATAAAAATTATACCTCTTGAGAATAAAAAAGTTATGAATTCTCAAGTTTTGAATTGCAATTGCACTGATATTTAAGGATAAACACATTTTTATTTAAAGCCGGAAGTGGTTTAGTCTTCTTATTTTCTCAAATTTGCAAAGCTCCTGTTGTTTTGTACGCCCCAGAGCAGATGTTCAATCTAACCAAATTTACATCTATACGACCAAGCATTAATTTAATAATTCCCATTATTAAACTAAATAAGGAGATTAAAGAATAAGGAATGTTTATTTATTTTGTGAAAACCATTTCAAAGATAATGATGGAAGACGTGGTTTGATCTTCACGTTATTTATATCAACTTGTTATTTAAACCAATTAAAATTATTACAATAAAAATAAAATATATTCATAGTTTTAAACAATTGTTAACTCAATGTATTACAATTATAACAGACAGCGAATTCAAGGTAATTAAAAATTAATTTTTAATTTTATTTTATATTATTTTAAGTGCAAAACTGCGGTTTATTAATATCAGAATGATACTTTAAAACTTCTTATAAACTCAGATATGTCTTCTATGTTGTGTCTTTTAACTAATTTCTAGCTCTTCAAAATATAATATAATATTAACAAAATTTCATGGTTAATATTGATTGAATAATATTCAACTTGCAGAATATTAGTTGCAGAATAATGCAACTAATTGAGAAGACTTTCAATAAAATGCATTTATGTTCAAATCGATAGGTAGTAATATATTTAAAATCATAAAATCTAATCATAAGACTCCATTAAAAGAAAGGAAAGAAAAACCGATTTTAATCCGACCCAACAATTGAGTTGTACTGATAAACGTAAATATAACTCATACGTTTATTCGAGTAAAAATCATTAGAATTTATAAACAAATTACCAAAAGTTTTAATTTCAAACCTTTGGCATTATTAAATTGAAAATTAAACTATACCATAAGATTCAAAGTTGTTTCATTTTTAATTTTGTTACATAGTTGCATGCCCTTGTAACATTTTTGAATTAAACAAAATTACGGAGTTAAGTAGAATGACACCACCTATAGTTTTTGTATTACATCTTCTTTAACTTAGTTATTATTTAACTTTATTTTAGAATGTTTGTTGCCAGTTGCCTGGTGGTATTCCACGACTTTCAGTGTTTTTGGCCACTCTGTTGTTTTATATACATTTTTACAGTCATGTTCCATCACTGATTAGTAAAATCCAGTGATCAATCATGGAAAATGTCCTCTTAAAGTAATTCACCATCACCAACGATAATGAATATTAAACAAAAAACTATTGTTTTAGATGAAATCCTTAGCAGTTTTTGAGGATAATTCTACAACCTATTTTATGGGAAAGGAATTACTGTTATACTGTTACTATTACTGTTAATATTATAATAGGGGCTTATAGGAGGTTGTAAAAATCTAGTAAATTAGAAATTCAAGTAGGGATGCCCGCGAGGGTATCATCAGCCCTTCTGGTTAACTTATAAAACGAGTTTTAACAGGCATTTACATAACACCTCCCGTTGCAGTCACTTAGGACGTCTGTTTCATTTACATTTATATAACCATACATATTTAAAATCCAGGGAATGAAGTGAGATTTTATCACAACATTTATGAAAATCAGTTATACATTTTGTGAAAATGAAAGTCATAAAAGTTTTTATGCAAACTAAACAAAAAGTAGTTAAATATCGATGGAGGTGCTTACTTTCTCTTGCAACTCCGAACTTTTTTTACTCAATCTAAAAAGCTAAAAAACTACTGTTGTATATACACTTGTAAGAAAAATAAACATTGAGTTTTAATGGAATCTTAGGATAAGATTAAATTTTGGAAAATCGTTGACTAATGTAATTTGGAGATCAGTCAAGCATACTTACATTCCCTTATTTATAAATTATAATAATTATTCATAATATTAAATTGAAAGAACATTATTTCAGCAAATACAGAATTGCTACCGATAGACAAATATACTCTAATGCCAAAAAAGACCTAGATGCGCTAATTTTTATGAGATAAAATTAAATAACCGTATTTTGAGTTTTTTTTCTTCAAAGAGTATTCCCAAAGGTACTCGCGCTTCTAAAGGCCGTGGAACAAAGTAAGAATGTGATTATCGTCCGCAGCGCAGTATTGGATTCCCACGGCTCCAGCGGTGATACCCTGTGAAAGAGTAATTCTGTTACCGCCTTCACTGAATTAAAATGTTTACTCTCTTTTAGTTTCTCTATCAACAAAATATGCAACAACAATTTTTTTGGAAGGAGTCGGATAAATTGTGTATGTATCTATAATTACTTGCTTAATTTTTAATTAATATGGTCTGATAGTATAAAATAATAATAATTAAAAAAAAAAATAGCTTAACCAATTAAAAAAAATAATATGCATTGTAACTAATTATAAATTCAGGTATCTAATATATAATAATCAATGTTTGTTTATCTGTCCGTTCGTATTTTATGCGCTGCCATACCGTTCATCCAATTGCTTTGACATTTTGCATAGTAACACAGGTTAACCCTGGGAAGGTTATAGACCATTAACCGAAGTACTAGGACAGTAGTGCTGTGTCCTACTGGACTTAAAAGTTCTAACGTTAGTCTTATGGAAGAAAGATTTCTGTCGATTTTATCAGATGATATCTATAAGTTAAAATATTGTAAACAACTGTTTAATATTATGGAAATAAAAAAACCTACTTGAATGGCAACTCCCATAATGGAAATAAAAAACTACTTGAATGGAAACTCAAACTCTTTTTTCGATAGGCGAGCGAGCGAAGCGAACGAGCTCATATTGAAAATGAACGAGTATTTGACATAAAACAAATTAAATGCCTCTTCTGCGGCAGCAACGCGCCGCCGGGTACCAGATAATTTACTACAAAAAAATAAGATTTCATATATTTATTTTCCCAATGCAGATCTGAAGCTCTATTAACAGAACATACCTCAGTTTTGGTAATCCAAATTAATTTTAATTTAACAATAATTTTAAAGGATAAATTTTATTGAACACATTTTACTTAACAAATTTTTATCGTAATTGTATTTTTAACTTTTTTATATGGTTATTCATGATATAATAATTTGTTTCTTTGGGATGACCTTTCAAATGAGTTATACATTTGATAATCCACTGAAGCAATGGAAACATTTAGTTAAAAATAATTTATAACTGTGGTTAACCTTGGTTGTTTTAAGGGAAAAAGAGAATTATTTCACCAGTCGCCTCTAAGAGTTATGTTTAATATGTTTGGGAAGTTGTGATCAACCATAATGCTCTATGGAAATGATGTATTTTAAATTCTGAATAACTATAAACTCATGATTAAAGTGTGTGTCACCATGAAACCCAATAACTACCGTATTTTACGAATAAACTCATATGAATTTCTTTCTCAGCCTGGACATTTAGTTATACCAGCAGCCCTTCCTTGGATCTTCTCGTTATGCGCGTAGTAACAAGCGACGCGAAGGCTGGAAAATTGGGCAACAAAGTGGCCTTGGTGATAACTCAACTTAGCATTTTAGGGGTGCGTGCATCTGACAAGTTGGAGATACAAGGAAAATGCACCTATTTTAAACAGGGAAAATATAAACCGTTCAATAGAGTTTTCCTTTTAAACATTACAACCTTAAGTTGAAAACTGTCCTCATTTCTCAAACAGTTTATTTTTTTAATTAAGTAAAAAACTGAAAAAGATTATATTGAACGAGGCCATAAAAGCAACATGACCTCTCACACATACACTTGGTCAAAAGTAGTGAAATACTCTACAGATACATTCACAGTACTTGGAGACTGGTTTACGCACGCGCATTTATGACGTTCCCCTTCCAGTCTTACCACATTCAGCTTACCAATCTACATTTATTTGTCAAAAAATATCCTGTTTACTAATGTCAAACTAACATAAGTTAAGGTGAGTTGACAAGATAAAAAAATATGTATTTGGAAGGAGTTGGAAAGGATGAAAAATGGAAACTAATATAAATTGATTATAATGAAATAAAAGTCAACCATGATTGGAAAATCACAAACAAAATTACAAAATATAAATTGCATGATATGAACCGCAGGAATACCAGAAGGTGTGAACTGGAAGAGAACATTGGAGTTTAAAAAATATTTCTTATTTATGGTAGCTGTTTACACTTATTTGTTGTTATATTTAATCGAGTGAAAGGGAACGGTCGAGGGGAAGAGGTGGGAGGTATACTCCATCTCTCTGAGTATCCTATACAATCAGTCCTCCAACGAGACGGTGGTTTTCATGCGCATCTTGACAGGCCTCGTCAGCAAATAGCTGCAGCACCAATCATCGCGACACTGCGACACTGCAATGCTGCATCACAGTCACAATTACGATGCATCACTAAGGTGTGAACAATTTGTCAGCACAACCTAGGCTGGGAAATTACGAAAGTGTATTTTATTTCAAATGTTTTTGCTCTATTTTACATCATGTGAAGTAAAAATAAAATAAAAGAACAGCCAATTATATTTGACGGCGTTCAAACCCACACTACGAGTAGGTTTTTGCCGCAGCACCGGAAATTACAGTTAATATTTTACTCGTGAGTGTTTATGTCTGTGTACTTTGTTTTCAAATTGTTCTATTCTCGGAAAACGAGTATGTTAGACTTAGAGTGGTTGTCAATTTGACCGCCAACTTTCCCAATTACCAAGTTACCAGGACTCTAGTTACCTGCAACAGTTGCTGAATGGCAATACTCAGCTGATGTCCTGGAGAGTTTAGCACCATCCTGCTGACTATTAAGGACGCCTATTTAATGCATTAATCAACCCGCGATATGCTCTTGAGCTTTTTTCCGGAATTCATTAATATTTAAATTACTAAATTGTGATAATTAAAAACCATTACAAAGCTATTCAACAAGTTAAACTTCTTTAAATTACCAATAAATGTGTTTAAATATTTGATTGAAGCGTTACAAATGGTATGGATGTTAAAATTTTATTTAAAAATGATTTCACTGAAATTTAAATATTTTATATTATAAAACCTAAAGAATTGACTTCCTAAAGTATCCTAAAAGAATTAGATGGTATGTTTTTTAAATATGTAGTAAATAATATTTCAACTTGTTGCAATTTGTTGGTCGTTTTGTAATGTACACAGTGAGTAGGTTATAACAGATAATTGAACCAATTTACAAAAATAATGATGATATCTGTCTGACCTTTTGCATTTTAACCATACAAATGTATAGTTTTACTAGGTATCAAGAATACAAACCGCTTCATAGTTTCTGTTACATAAAGACAAGACCGCCTCCGATGCAAACGTCTCACCCCAATTAGGCCGAAAGTCATTAGTCTAGCGATTTTCGTGTCGTCAAAAGATAATAACAATTCTAGTTAGATATATTGCTGCATAGATAGTAAAATGAATCAGATAATTAAAATGATCTAACTGTGGGTGAAAGCCACGTTATTCCGTAGGATGGTGTATTCATTTTAAAATTAATTAATTAAATTATGGTTACTTAAAATTGTTTTTATAAGCAAACTAAATTCCATTACTGGGTTATTAATGATGCAATACGTTTTTAGCTACTATACTTGTTGCACGTATGCCCTTAATCCCATTTAAGATCAATTATTTTTTCATTTGCATAGACAATGGATTGACTAATATGAGTGTTGTTCCATAGCGAACTGATCCGATGATTCATGATTGTTCATTATTTGTAATTCTGAAAAAAACATTATTCGAACATGCTTGGTTAACGATTATCAGCTTAGCTATTTAGAAACACTTTGTACACATATGAGAACAAACAAACGTCATAAAGAACAATAGAGCAATATTAATACTTTAATTTTTTACTTTTATTTAAGTCTGACATCATAAAGTGGGTTTAAATTACCTTTTCGTCTCCAGTTCAAATTTCCTTTGTAAAACTACGACTAGTTTCAACGATTCATTGCGCCATTCTCAAGTTGCCTGTCGTTGAGTTGAATGGCGCAATGAAGCGTTGACACAAGGTTGTAGTTTTACAACGGAAAATTGAACTGGAGACGAAAAGGTAACTTAAACAACTTTATTTAGTCATTCCAGTTCAGGGGCAAATCAAAATTAGTAAATCTAATATGGGGCCATACACATATTACGTAACACATTTTTTCGTCATTTCAGACCCCCCTCCCCCATGTAACGCATCATAACGCTTGGCCATAACCCCCCCACTCCCCCAATGTGTTACGTAACTCAATCACAGTGGGCTTTAAATCAGCTTAAACCTTTTAAACATCGTTTTATTAGCAATTTGTTATATAGATTTCAATGAATCATTAAACTTTAAATGGCTTTCTTTTAACATTTATTTTAATACATAATTTTATAGAAAAATGTATACAAACACATCAGACTGTTGCGAATAATATAAACAAAAAATTAAACTGTCTCAGCAAAAATGTAACAAATTAAATTTATAACTAATACAAATAAAAAACAACTTAAAAAAATGAAAATGTGGGTGGCATTGCGCAACACCGTATCAAGTCATGATTTTACACTCTAAAACAACACGAAATATAAATTTAAAGCAATACATAACAACATAACTTACTCAAATCACGTTATGTATTTATTTTTAGTTTAAAATATTTTAAAATAGTATGACGGAAGTATTTTTTATATAACAAACATTAACTTTGATTTAGATATCAATTTGATTATTTGTTAATGTTGAAAGATTTATAACAGTATCAATAGAGTGTGCCAGCTCTTAGGGTTAATTTGAGTGTGTTACGTAAAGTTGATCCTAACCCCCCTCCCTCACATAACTTTACACCATACCCCCTCCCTCCCTTAAGTGCGTTACGTAATATGTGTATGGCTCCTATCACATTAAACGGAAAAAAACTCGTGCTGGAAGGGACGAGAGATTAGACTCAAATCTCTTAAACTGCTTAAAAAACAGCCTTTAGATACCGTTTATACTCAAAGCCATTTGAATGTGATCTGTAAAATGTTAAGTGTTAGTCGTATTCCAGGAATTGTTTATAGATATACTGTTACTTCTTACTCCATGCTTTTTATAAGTTATAAATACAGAAATTAAATAACAACAATTTCTTTTACTCATAAATTAAAAATGAGTTAACTAGCACAACGTTTGAAAAAGTATTACCATGAATGCAAGTCATTTTATTTTAATAAATGTTTTTATTCACCGTTACTAACTAAGTTAATTTGTAACATTCGTGGATCCACTTAGAAATTACATGGCAAGAGTACTCAAATTCAGTCTCCTTTATTTCATAAGTTCAATATATTTACAGCATATACAAATCATCTCAATCGTCAAACTAAAAAGGGCAAACTAACTAATTACACAAAGTAGATATATTGCAATGAATTTACATTAAAAAATTATCATCACAGAGCAGTTTTTCGTAAACATACATCAAGAAAATATCGTAGAAAATCTGTTAAAAAGCTAACAACTCCTGAAAACTACAAAATAGTTTTCCATTCAAAACTCTATAAGCTTTGTTTTGAATCTCGTACATGTCTATTTATTCAATTCATCCAGCAGTTTGCTAATAAACAAAAATCTAGAATAAGATGCTACCTTGTCAAAAAGAACAAGTAAGTGCAAGGGGTTTAGGGAGTTACAGAGTCAAGGGAATCGAAAAAACTGGACAAACAATTATTTTTCTGAATTATAAAGCTACTGGTTATTGAACAGTCAGTTTGGGAGAGAAAATACCCCCGTTGCAGCAAACCTGCATACTCAGCGAATTTCCAATTAATTATAACATAACACATTAAGCCACTTAACAAGATTCATAAGAAATATATTCAAAAACAAGCGATAGTAGATGTGAATTGGCAAAGAGGCATCACTTCCGGCGCTTTTTTCCCATGTTATTCTTATGGGGAGCCGTTTTTGCGCCAACGCCAGCTCCCGCCCTACACAAGTTTCCTTGTTAGCCTATACTATTGTCCAACCCTTGCCTATATTAAATATATTGTCCCCATCCCCATCCCTCCTCTATATTTTTAAAAATTAATTTTCAAATTCAGGCTAAAAAACTATCTTTGGTGTTTACTGTCCGATTTGTCTGCAATTTGGATATGTTATTGTCCTAGGCAAGTGTTTTAATAAATTACACTTACATTTCCCAAATTCACTATAACGGTCAAATTAAAAAATTTTGAAAAATACTGCCGCCACCTTCTTTATTTACTGTCTGATTTGTCTTCAATTTGGATATGTTATTGTCCTAGGCAAGTTGTTTAATAAATTCCACTTACATATCCCAAATTCACTATTACGGTCAAATTAAAAATTATTTTTGAAAAATACTGCCAATTGCCAACTTCTTTATTAAATGTCCGATTTGTCTGCAATTTGGATGTGTTATTGTCCTAGGCAAGTGTTTTAATAAATTTCACTTACATATCCCAAATTCACTATTACGGTCAAATTAAAAAATATTTTTGAAAAATACTGCCAATTGCCAACTTCTTTATTTACTGTCTGATTTATTTAAAATTTGGATATGCTATTGACCTAGGCAAGTGTTTTAATAAATTCCACTTACATATCCCAAATTCACTATTACGGTCAAATTAAAAAATATTTTTGAAAAATACTGCCAATTGCCAACTTCTTTATTTACTGTCCCATTTGTTTAAAACTTGGATATGTTATTGTCGTAGGCAATTGTTTTAATAAATTACACTTACATTTCCCAAATTCACTATTACAGCCAAATTAAAAATTATTTTTGAAAAATACTGCCAATTGCCAACTTCTTTATTTACTGTCCGATTTGTTTAAAATTTGGATATGTTATTGTTGTAGGCTAGTGTATATGCACCATCCACATTTTACAAATATTGCGGTTAAATGTTAAAAAATTTTGGAAAAATACCCCCAATCGGCAACTTCTTTATGGTCTGATTTGTTTAAAATTTATGTCATTATTCTAGGCTAGTGTATATGTACCATCCACATTTGACAAATTAACTATAATGGTCAAATTTAAAAAATATACTAACAATTTCAAACTTCTTTATTTATGGATATGTTATAGCTCTTATATAGGTAACAAGACCACACTACCACACGCTCCACTACCCCCATACAATACAGTATTTTGCTGTAATCCCAAAACTGACTGTTTATTGTCCGATTTGCCTACACTTTGGATATTGTCCTAAGCATTTATTGTCTGATTTATTTTTTGGATATGTTATAGCCCCCCAACTATTATATCTAAAATTACAATATTATTTCCACCTATAATACTGTTGTTTGTTTTGCTGCAACCTAAAAACTAACATTGGTATTTGTGTTTTTACAAAACTATATTTTGTAAATTACTACCAACAACTCCTTTATTTACATTTCGACTTGTTATATCACCCTATATCTAAATTTACCATATATTTTTTTCCCTTTTAGCGCTGTTTTGTCGTAACCAAACTTTGAATATGACTGCAATATATTACTGGCCACTGCATAAGTAAATACCCCATTTCCAAATTCAATATTACGGTTCGATTAAAAAAATAAATGCAAGCTTATTATATTTGCCACAAGCTTATTATATACATCCACCTGTTATATTTGCCACATTTCCAATATTGTTGTGACCCTCTCAACTACCTCTCATTGTAATATAATAAGTAATCCACAAAATATTTATGGAACTGCCTAAACTTTGGATATGTTTTAAGCCAATGCAAAAATAAATTTTTAAAACCCAAAACAACTAATCTTTCTTTGTGCTTGTTTGGAGTAGTCTTTATTTTATCCAACTTAATTTTGTAGTTAAAATCAAACTTCCCACATTCTAGCTCCCTTTCCAGCCAGTGACATAAAGGTTACGAATATTTTCAAACAATATATCTTTTTCTTCCCCTATGTTGGACTTGTTTAATAGCGCACCATATTCCAAATCCTCCAGTCTACTACATTCTTTAAATTTAACATTGCCTTTAATATCTCTATGTCTTCTTGTCCATTGTTACGGAAACTTAGGTTTTCTATTTTTGGAATCGCCACAAAATGTTGCGGTTCCGTTAGTGTTAAAGCTTGCAAGTGGCTCGCAGGTAGATAAATAATGTCCATAAGACTGTAATAAATATCACTGCATTAACACGGAGGTGACGATTTCAGAAATGAAATATGAAACATATTGATCAGTCCAGCGACGATTCATTTTCCAAATAATCCGCAGATTAAAATCCACTCACTCAAACTATGTCTATCTGTAAATTAATGCATTTCAACGTAAATATTTGGGGTTATAAAATTGATAGCCACCTCTTTATGAAGACATTGCAGATATTTATTAATGAGATGACCGAGCTGCTTTCATTACAGTTTAAAATGAGCCTTTGCGGTACCGATAAAACAATGTGTTGGCTTATTCATGATGAGTTGTTGGCTTATTCATGATTGTTGGATTTTTATAAATCTATTTTGTGAGGGAAGACCTGTTCGAAGGAAAGCCATTAAAATTGAACTTAAAATCAAATGCAGACTTTGACAGGATAGAAGTTGAATTTTTGAGCGGTAAGGCTATGCTAAATAGCGGATTCTCTAAAGAAATGGTTATAAAAAAGTAGCTAAATTCTCCACGATGAATTAGAATATAACATTTATTTTGACGATACTTTTAGCGCTCTTTATTCTTAAACGTTAACTTCACTCTACCTCGGTCACTTTTGAGGTAAGACCTTACGTTGCTCTGATCTGTTCTATTGCACGATACTTGATATAAAATGTCTAACTTAACCTCTTATATATTTAATGATCAATCTGTTACTGTACTGTTTGACAGTGAAAATAATCCTTGGTTCAAAGGAAAGGATGTTGTTAAAATCCTAGGCTATCAACATTCAAAACAGGCATTGCGGATAAATGTTGATGAAGAAGACAAGTGTAAGGCTATAAATATACTCTCTAAAGGGGGGTGTATCGATACACCCCCCCTTTAACTTCCAATATCAGTCTAACTTCATCAATGAATCTGGTTTGTATTCTCTTATTTTGCGCTCATTGAAACCAGAAGCTAAAGCATTCAAAAGATGGGTTACAAGTGAAGTCTTGCCTTCCATTAGAAAGTATGGAGTGTATAAAATCAAACATGAAAATAATCAGTTAAAAAATCAAAACTCTCAACTCTTGGCTGAAATTACAAGGTCTCTGGAAGACAACCAAAAGCTCACTCAAATTAACTCAGAATTTAAAACTAAAAACGACATATTGTGTAAAGAGAACCGGTCACTGAATGAGTTGTTGAGTTAAAGTTTTCTGTAAGATATTGGCACATTTCCTCTTTATTAAATATTCCAGCCAAATCTAGTGTTATATCGAAATCCATAAGATCTTGCAGTATCTTTGGAAGGTCTTCCAACAAATCCTTAATTTTAACATTTGCAAGCTCTATTTTATAGGGAATTGCTATAGGATCATCATACTTTTGTTTAATTTGGTCAATATCTTTCTTTATTATTTGTAACACACCCTCGCTTTGGGAGAATGGTAGTTTGGCCACAACACCATGTCGAGCTAAAGAGAACTTTTTAAATATTCCTCGCTATTAAACGAGCCACATATTTCCTTCTTAACTTTAAATTTATTCCGAACGTCCCCATCACAATCCGCAACATTGGTTATCTTAACTAACATTATGTTATCACAAAACACATCCGTTATAGATGTTAAGTTATTTAATTTTGGTTCACCCTCGCAATAGTTTATATTACCTATGTCTGTAAGAAGGTTATTATTACGTAGATTTTCTAATAAAAACCATATACCGAATCTTTCGTTAGTAGGTTTAATACAATTCCCCAATAAATGGCTAACAGAGTACATTTCTTTTATACAAAAGTAGCGGAAACATGTAACAGGACAGATTACACCATAGACATATAGAGGTTGTAAATATATATTGTATATAAACACAGGCGAGCGGTAAGTGTAACATGTAAGTGGACACCCACATGCAAATATGGAATACCCCCAAATTCGACTAAATAAGTTTATAGTCTCAATATAATTAACATATTAACATTAGTACCCAAATTGTCGAAATTCTATAATTCTATTCTTAGTCCTTGTATTAGGTTTTGTACTATTAAACCCAACACCTCGTGCAGTAGAGTAATATATGTATTTAATACAGATACGCACATTCTACAAGACCCATACATCTGTTGTATAAGCAGCAGAATAGACGTCTCATTGTGTTGTTGTAAAGTAAAACATAAATATGCTGGATACAACCGGCCAGATATTAGACAGGAAATGTGTTGGAAGTGTATTGCCAAATAGTAAGACAAACACCACATAGTGCAGCATGTAATCAATCCATTACTATTTAGACAGTATTGGTACAACATCCGATATATTAGCCAAACCCACAATCAAACTTGGAAAACAAACAGTAAAAGATAAATATTATAGTAACAGAAATAGTAAGAGTATAAGGACATAGTAATATTTAAAGTTTATAAAATAACACAAATGCAGAGACACAATAACACACTCCAACACATTTGGACACAGGCACAGATACTGGTTTACATCCATTTAACACAACTTTACACGTTCTGTCAACCGACACAAAAATAGTTTGTAAATTGTGTAAGAAATATATGTAATATAAACAAATTTAACACAATCATAACATTGTGGACAATGTTATGATTGTGTTAAATTTGTTTATATTACATATATTTCTTACACAATTTACAAACTATTTTTGTGTCGGTTGACAGAACGTGTAAAGTTGTGTTAAATGGATGTAAACCAGTATCTGTGCCTGTGTCCAAATGTGTTGGAGTGTGTTATTGTGTCTCTGCATTTGTGTTATTTTATAAACTTTAAATATTACTATGTCCTTATACTCTTACTATTTCTGTTACTATAATATTTATCTTTTACTGTTTGTTTTCCAAGTTTGATTGTGGGTTTGGCTAATATATCGGATGTTGTACCAATACTGTCTAAATAGTAATGGATTGATTACATGCTGCACTATGTGGTGTTTGTCTTACTATTTGGCAATACACTTCCAACACATTTCCTGTCTAATATCTGGCCGGTTGTATCCAGCACATTTATGTTTTACTTTACATCAACACAATGAGACGTCTATTCTGCTGCTTATACAACAGATGTATGGGTCTTGTAGAATGTGCGTATCTGTATTAAATACATATATTACTCTACTGCACGAGGTGTTGGGTTTAATAGTACAAAACCTAATACAAGGACTAAGAATAGAATTATAGAATTTCGACAATTTGGGTACTAATGTTAATATGTTAATTATATTGAGACTATAAACTTATTTAGTCGAATTTGGGGGTATTCCATATTTGCATGTGGGTGTCCACTTACATGTTACACTTACCGCTCGCCTGTGTTTATATACAATATATATTTACAACCTCTATATGTCTATGGTGTAATCTGTCCTGTTACATGTTTCCGCTACTTTTGTATAAAAGAAATGTACTCTGTTAGCCATTTATTGGGGAATTGTATTAAACCTACTAACGAAAGATTCGGTATATGGTTTTTATTAGAAAATCTACGTAATAATAACCTTCTTACAGACATAGGTAATATAAACTATTGCGAGGGTGAACCAAAATTAAATAACTTAACATCTATAACGGATGTGTTTTGTGATAACATAATGTTAGTTAAGATAACCAATGTTGCGGATTGTGATGGGGACGTTCGGAATAAATTTAAAGTTAAGAAGGAAATATGTGGCTCGTTTAATAGCGAGGAATATTTAAAAAGTTCTCTTTAGCTCGACATGGTGTTGTGGCCAAACTACCATTCTCCCAAAGCGAGGGTGTGTTACAAATAATAAAGAAAGATATTGACCAAATTAAACAAAAGTATGATGATCCTATAGCAATTCCCTATAAAATAGAGCTTGCAAATGTTAAAATTAAGGATTTGTTGGAAGACCTTCCAAAGATACTGCAAGATCTTATGGATTTCGATATAACACTAGATTTGGCTGGAATATTTAATAAAGAGGAAATGTGCCAATATCTTACAGAAAACTTTAACTCAACAACTCATTCAGTGACCGGTTCTCTTTACACAATATGTCGTTTTTAGTTTTAAATTCTGAGTTAATTTGAGTGAGCTTTTGGTTGTCTTCCAGAGACCTTGTAATTTCAGCCAAGAGTTGAGAGTTTTGATTTTTTAACTGATTATTTTCATGTTTGATTTTATACACTCCATACTTTCTAATGGAAGGCAAGACTTCACTTGTAACCCATCTTTTGAATGCTTTAGCTTCTGGTTTCAATGAGCGCAAAATAAGAGAATACAAACCAGATTCATTGATGAAGTTAGACTGATATTGGAAGTTAAAGGGGGGGTGTATCGATACACCCCCCTTTAGAGAGTATATTTATAGCCTTACACTTGTCTTCTTCATCAACATTTATCCGCAATGCCTGTTTTGAATGTTGATAGCCTAGGATTTTAACAACATCCTTTCCTTTGAACCAAGGATTATTTTCACTGTCAAACAGTACAGTAACAGATTGATCATTAAATATATAAGAGGTTAAGTTAGACATTTTATATCAAGTATCGTGCAATAGAACAGATCAGAGCAACGTAAGGTCTTACCTCAAAAGTGACCGAGGTAGAGTGAAGTTAACGTTTAAGAATAAAGAGCGCTAAAAGTATCGTCAAAATAAATGTTATATTCTAATTCATCGTGGAGAATTTAGCTACTTTTTTATAACCATTTCTTTAGAGAATCCGCTATTTAGCATAGCCTTACCGCTCAAAAATTCAACTTCTATCCTGTCAAAGTCTGCATTTGATTTTAAGTTCAATTTTAATGGCTTTCCTTCGAACAGGTCTTCCCTCACAAAATAGATTTATAAAAATCCAACAATCATGAATAAGCCAACAACTCATCATGAATAAGCCAACACATTGTTTTATCGGTACCGCAAAGGCTCATTTTAAACTGTAATGAAAGCAGCTCGGTCATCTCATTAATAAATATCTGCAATGTCTTCATAAAGAGGTGGCTATCAATTTTATAACCCCAAATATTTACGTTGAAATGCATTAATTTACAGATAGACATAGTTTGAGTGAGTGGATTTTAATCTGCGGATTATTTGGAAAATGAATCGTCGCTGGACTGATCAATATGTTTCATATTTCATTTCTGAAATCGTCACCTCCGTGTTAATGCAGTGATATTTATTACAGTCTTATGGACATTATTTATCTACCTGCGAGCCACTTGCAAGCTTTAACACTAACGGAACCGCAACATTTTGTGGCGATTCCAAAAATAGAAAACCTAAGTTTCCGTAACAATGGACAAGAAGACATAGAGATATTAAAGGCAATGTTAAATTTAAAGAATGTAGTAGACTGGAGGATTTGGAATATGGTGCGCTATTAAACAAGTCCAACATAGGGGAAGAAAAAGATATATTGTTTGAAAATATTCGTAACCTTTATGTCACTGGCTGGAAAGGGAGCTAGAATGTGGGAAGTTTGATTTTAACTACAAAATTAAGTTGGATAAAATAAAGACTACTCCAAACAAGCACAAAGAAAGATTAGTTGGTTTGGGTTTTAAAAATTTATTTTTGCATTGGCTTAAAACATATCCAAAGTTTAGGCAGTTCCATAAATATTTTGTGGATTACTTATTATATTACAATGAGAGGTAGTTGAGAGGGTCACAACAATATTGGAAATGTGGCAAATATAACAGGTGGATGTATATAATAAGCTTGTGGCAAATATAATAAGCTTGCATTTATTTTTTTAATCGAACCGTAATATTGAATTTGGAAATGGGGTATTTACTTATGCAGTGGCCAGTAATATATTGCAGTCATATTCAAAGTTTGGTTACGACAAAACAGCGCTAAAAGGGAAAAAAATATATGGTAAATTTAGATATAGGGTGATATAACAAGTCGAAATGTAAATAAAGGAGTTGTTGGTAGTAATTTACAAAATATAGTTTTGTAAAAACACAAATACCAATGTTAGTTTTTAGGTTGCAGCAAAACAAACAACAGTATTATAGGTGGAAATAATATTGTAATTTTAGATATAATAGTTGGGGGGCTATAACATATCCAAAAAATAAATCAGACAATAAATGCTTAGGACAATATCCAAAGTGTAGGCAAATCGGACAATAAACAGTCAGTTTTGGGATTACAGCAAAATACTGTATTGTATGGGGGTAGTGGAGCGTGTGGTAGTGTGGTCTTGTTACCTATATAAGAGCTATAACATATCCATAAATAAAGAAGTTTGAAATTGTTAGTATATTTTTTAAATTTGACCATTATAGTTAATTTGTCAAATGTGGATGGTACATATACACTAGCCTAGAATAATGACATAAATTTTAAACAAATCAGACCATAAAGAAGTTGCCGATTGGGGGTATTTTTCCAAAATTTTTTAACATTTAACCGCAATATTTGTAAAATGTGGATGGTGCATATACACTAGCCTACAACAATAACATATCCAAATTTTAAACAAATCGGACAGTAAATAAAGAAGTTGGCAATTGGCAGTATTTTTCAAAAATAATTTTTAATTTGGCTGTAATAGTGAATTTGGGAAATGTAAGTGTAATTTATTAAAACAATTGCCTACGACAATAACATATCCAAGTTTTAAACAAATGGGACAGTAAATAAAGAAGTTGGCAATTGGCAGTATTTTTCAAAAATATTTTTTAATTTGACCGTAATAGTGAATTTGGGATATGTAAGTGGAATTTATTAAAACACTTGCCTAGGTCAATAGCATATCCAAATTTTAAATAAATCAGACAGTAAATAAAGAAGTTGGCAATTGGCAGTATTTTTCAAAAATATTTTTTAATTTGACCGTAATAGTGAATTTGGGATATGTAAGTGAAATTTATTAAAACACTTGCCTAGGTCAATAGCATATCCAAATTTTAAATAAATCAGACAGTAAATAAAGAAGTTGGCAATTGGCAGTATTTTTCAAAAATATTTTTTAATTTGACCGTAATAGTGAATTTGGGATATGTAAGTGAAATTTATTAAAACACTTGCCTAGGACAATAACACATCCAAATTGCAGACAAATCGGACATTTAATAAAGAAGTTGGCAATTGGCAGTATTTTTCAAAAATAATTTTTAATTTGACCGTAATAGTGAATTTGGGATATGTAAGTGGAATTTATTAAACAACTTGCCTAGGACAATAACATATCCAAATTGAAGACAAATCAGACAGTAAATAAAGAAGGTGGAGGCAGTATTTTTCAAAATTTTTTAATTTGACCGTTATAGTGAATTTGGGAAATGTAAGTGTAATTTATTAAAACACTTGCCTAGGACAATAACATATCCAAATTGCAGACAAATCGGACAGTAAACACCAAAGATAGTTTTTTAGCCTGAATTTGAAAATTAATTTTTAAAAATATAGAGGAGGGATGGGGATGGGGACAATATATTTAATATAGGCAAGGGTTGGACAATAGTATAGGCTAACAAGGAAACTTGTGTAGGGCGGGAGCTGGCGTTGGCGCAAAAACGGCTCCCCATAAGAATAACATGGGAAAAAAGCGCCGGAAGTGATGCCTCTTTGCCAATTCACATCTACTAGCGATATTTAAAATATTAATTATTCTCCATAAGAATAACATTGGGTATGAGTACGCAGGTTTGCTGCAACAAGGAACACAAAATAATGGGTTTTTATGCAAATATCAATAGAACTCAGCTAAGTGAAGTCACCTATACCAAGTTTCATACATATACATTCATAAATAAGCGGTATATAACATTTTAATTATTTTCCATAAGAATAACATGGGGACCGAGTACCTAGGTTTGCTGCTACGGGAACCATGGGCGAAAAATTTTTTTTGTGCAAACAACAATAAACCACAACCAGATGAAGCCATATACCAAATTTTGTCAGTTTATGTTCATAAATAAGCGAGATATACAATTTTTCTTTTTCTCCATAAGAATAACATTAGACAACGTACTGTGTTTAGCACTTTCAATATCTCAGTAACCAATTGACGTAGAGCAATGATCAAGATACCAAATTGTTTGTTTTTTTATGCAGAGTTCAATGGTCAAAATTAAAATTTGATTTAAATAAAAGTTACATGTGGAAACCCCAAAAAACCCATTTTTGGGGTACAAAACCCCCCCAAAACCCCCCTTTGGATGGTGCGATTCGTCTGGTTTTCGAACTCGTTCAAATAAATGGTACTTTACACGTTTGTACCAAATTTCATTAAGATCGGATCTTTTTTACGAGAGTTATCGTGCTTACGGACATATATATATATATATATATATACATATATAAAAATTTGAACGAATGGTGTTTTTGGCATCTGGGGACCTCAAAATGAAAAGTTATCATGGTCTCGGGCTTAAGTCTTACTATGAGACCTACGGTAATAGCTTCTTCCCTATAGGGGAAATTCGCTAAAATAAATTTCAAAACTCAATCCCATAAGATACAACTTGATCCTACAAATAACCTGGTTTCATAATCTGCATTGTGGATTAGTTTTTTTAGGAATGTAATGAACAATGCCATTGACATGTGATGAAAAGGAGAGTGCTAAGAACACTTCCTATTGGAACACCGAAATCTGACTTGAGGTTGGAGTGGGATAACAAAAAAGGTAAGATTTAATACAAGCCATCCTTCGAATACTATATACCCCAAGTTTATCGTAAATAATGACACGATTAACACGATTAAAAAACGCAAAGAAATCCCACAGTGGGTTCCAAAAATTCTAGTTGATGAATTTCGTGAGACGTAGCGCGTTTATTTCGTGAGACGTAGCGCGTTCATTTCGAGAGACGTAGCGCGTTTATTTCGTGAGACGTAGCGCGTTTACCTTGAGAGACGTAGTGCGTTTATTTCGTGAGACGTAGCGGGTTTATTTCGTGAGACGTAGCGCGTTCATTTCGAGAGACGTAGCGCGTTTATCTCGTGAGACGTAGCGCGTTTATCTTGAGAGACGTAGTGCGTTTATTTCGTGAGATGTTGCGCGTTTATTTCGTGAGACGAAGCGCATTTATTTCGTGAGACGTAGCGCGTTTATTTCGCGAGACGTAGCGCGTTCATTTCGTGAGACGTAGCGCATTTATTTCGTGAGACGTAGCGCGTTTGTTCCTGAATTAGCCAGGTTGGTTGGGTTTAGTTTACCTCGTCTTATGTAAATAATCGTGTAATTGATAAACTAGAATAGAAATATCTCATTCAGAGATGGTTGGTGTATCGGTATAGTATACTATTTAGCATAGTGCGTTGTGCAGAGATAATATATAAACCCTGTATCACAGTCAGGTGCCACAGTGGTTGAAGCCGTTACAACCAATTGTACTATAACATCGTTTTCAGTAGTATTTTTCACTACCCAGCATTTTCGTTAAAATGTATTTCACGGCCAGTAATATATGGATGAAGACCAGTTGCCTAAATTTATCAACTAGCGCTTCACTCTCAATCTCTTAAGTGATTTTGCAATCCCGGGAATTAATTTCCGGTATTTATAAACTCTTCTACAAAGTTATGTATATGTTTAAGGGAGTGTTATAATCATGTAATTTGTTATGTTTGGTCGTTAATAAATTTCAGAAATCTTATACCTTGAGTAAATAAAACCCAGCAAAACAAACTGCAGGACGCCTGACCTGCCACCTCATTATACAATAGGCAAACTGCAGAACGCCTGACTTGCCACCTCATTATACAATAGACAAACTGCAGGACGCCTGAATATTTTACATATATTGTAAATACACTATTTAGATTTTTTAATACTGTTCCAGTAAAAGTTAAAATTACATCGATTGTTCTAATCTTACGATAAACATGCAATATTTACTCATAAGTTTTAATTACTTTTTTGAGATTTTGATGTAGGTTTATCTTGTTTAAGTACAACATTTATATACAAAAATAAAACAGTAAGAAATTCTCAAATAACATGCTATGGTACATTTAAAATATAATTATTTTAATCCGGTTACATTAAGAAAATAATAGTCCAGTTAAAAAGTAATGATATACAAGTCAGAAAATAAAACTTTACTTTTCTTTTGTTGAGCTTCATATGATTATAACAAAATGTGTGAATAAAATTATTGTATATGTAGTAAGAAGCATTTTAAGGATATTTAAGTATTTAGTAAAATATTTATATTACAAAGGTTTTTATATAACATTGTGAAATTTACGACACTAAAAACGTAAGATTCCTTCGTCTTAGTATCATCAAATTCTATCACGGTCATGTATAGAAAAGTACCAGGAAAATTTAGGAATATTACGGAGTTAAGTAATATTTAAAGGCTATATTTACTTTATTCAGACCAGATATTAAAAGAGACATTTATCTTTTATAATTGTGAAAATCGTTATGAAAGTTCCAAAGTCATTGTCATGTAAATTAGGAGCCATCAGCTGCAGTTGCCTCTTGAATTTCCATTGTCACGACGATAAAGCGACTTTGTTTTAATTGAATACCTTGCTTTGTTTGACTGTCTAAAAATAATTAAATTATATTAATTAGGGCTACCAGGAAAAATTAGTATAATAAAAATTATTTAAGGAAGAGAGGATTTAAAAAATGAGGTATGTTTATTAAACATTCCTCTTTCATATTTATTTTCTAACATACCAAAAAAATACAACACATTCAAATCGAATTGAATCTGGTTTGATTGAGCTTTAAATATCCCTTTACTCAAAAATTAAAAGTTAAAAATAACTTAGTAATGTATCCTATCCCTTAGTTACAAACTAATTGCTTTTTACATTATTAAATTGATGCAGTTTTTTCACAAACTTATAAACAAATATTCTAGGTAATTTTTAAATCTAAATTGAAAGTGACCAATTTAAAACATTTAGAAACATTTTTGAAATCAAGCGTGGTTTTTAAAGTAGCTCTCACTTTTATTTAGCTCTAACGAATTTTATCATATCAAATACTTACTAAAAAGAACTGTTTCTTGTGCATATACGTTGAAGGTGAAGTTTTAAAGTTATAACAAGTTCTTATTAAATGTTCTCCAAACATTTTATAAACATCATAATTCCAATCATCAATAGTATATGTTAAAGCTATTACTGATAGGTCAAGACAACGATGGATTCTTGAACCATGGGTACTGAGGGTTTGAATCCAAGTCATGGTAAGTAAATTGAATCAATCCTGTACAATTTGTTCTTAAATGGCCCTCTCCTCGCCTCGCTGGAAACGTTCCATGCACAGATCTGCAGTTTATGTGGACAGGAGGGTAAGGTAAAAATAGGCTGCGATCATCTTAAAACAAAGTTAATTCAACCATATTTTCTATTTGGAGAGAAAATCATACATTAGAATATATCAAAAAAGAAAATTGACTTTGGTGACATTGCCACAGCTGCAATTGTTCAATGACTCGGTCAAGTGATAGCGTGTCGGTGACATTTCCTGAAACAAAATAATTATAGGGGATTGGATGTTATTTTCAGATGAACGTTTATTTCTATGATAAAATCTTACCTTAACGGCTTTAAAATAGTTAAATTACAAACTTAAAAATTGAATCGGTAAAATAAATCAGAATAAAATCCATACACTAGTTTGATTGTAAAAAATCTTAACAATTTTGAAATTCTCCCAACTGTAAAGTAGCGAAATAGAAGGAAATCGGTCGCTTTGAACTGCTCTGTAAATAAGTTAAAGGTCTATTTGGTTTCCAATACCATTTACAGGGAGCTCCGCCTCTTGTTTACCTCAGAGCCTTTCTTTATCTAAAGAAGTAGAAAAACAAATAAAAGATGTTCGTAGTAAAATAATTATATACTCTCACATAATAAACCACTCATCAAGGTTTGATATTAAAGTACGTTTCAAAATCTTATACGGATTTTTAAAATTATGATTGGTATTACAAATTACATATCCTCGCGAAGTATACAAATTGTGCACTATAGAAAAAGTTAATTGTAATTTATTGTATATTTGAGTCATAAATAAAACAACGAAACGCCCACTCTTATTAAGCCACGGCCTACTTTAAGCAACATCCAGTTAAAATATTTGCAACAATAACTCTCCCAGGCTTTAGTAAAACACAGTTGTTTCCGGAATTTTCATTAGATTACGTCGCATTCTTCATGTAATTGACTTACTTCTACCTTCATTCTAATATACTTACCTTTATATGCATTTCATTTATTAGTATAGTTAAAATTATTTGTTCAATTTTTCAATCAACATATTTATCATGTATGCTAGAGTTTTGTTGTATTTAGTATTATCAAAGGGAAACGGTCCAAACCTATCAAAGTCATGTACGTCCCCGGTGTCAAAACTTTGACCTCTTACACTAACATCTCAAGAGGGCAACCGTTAGTCTAGCGAGGCTCCAACTGTTTTAAATTGCAGTATATTTAAATTAATCAAATTTATTAATAAGATTATATTATTATAATATTAATTATAATTTACTTTGATGATAATTGTTATGAGAGAATTGCAACCCGTTTTAATTATTTTTCATATCTACGCTTATATTTTGTCTGAAGATACAAACAATTTTTAAAATCAAACAAGATAAAAAAACTCCTTTAAGAACAATACTTCTCACTTTCCCTTTGACATACTTTAATTGTTACCTTTTATCCTAAAACTGTTGTAAGCCTTATCAAAACTTCTGACAAAACAAAGTTGAATACTCATCATATTAAAAGCTCAGATTACGCTCAGTTGAACATTCTTAAAAGCTGGTGGGTATCCTGGAACTGGAGACACAAAATAGAAAATAATCTTAAAAATGTTCAAGAGAAATAAATGAATAAAATAAGCTTTTATTTAGAGCGTTTTTCATGAACATTACATGGTTTTCAAAACAATCACATAAAATTGTTTACACAAAGCTATTTACAACAAAAATTACCTAATAATATTTTAAAATGTTCTATGACTTAATACCCCCGTCGCAGCAAACCTGCATACTCAGCGAATTTCCAATGAAGATATAAATGTCTTAATACTACATAAAGCCACTTACCAAGTTTCATAAAAATATATTCACAAATAAGCGATATATACAATTTTAATTAATCTCCATAAGAATAACATTGGGGCTGAGTACGCAGGTTTGCTGCAACAAGGAACACAAAAAATGGGTTTTTATGCTAATGTCAATATAACTCAACTAGGTGAAGTCGTATACCAGTTTTTATTCATTTATGTTCATAATTAAGGGAGACAGAGCATTTAATTATTATCCATAAGAATAACATGGGGGCTGAGTACGCAGGTTTGCTGCTACGGGAGAATTATGCAAAAACAATTTTTTGGAGCAAATATCAATAGACCTCAACGAGATGAAGCTGTATACCAAGTTTCGTCAGTATACGTTCATAAATAAGCGAGATAAAAAAATTTTCTTTTCCTCCTTAAGAATAACATTAGACAACGTACTGTGTTTAGCACTTTCAATATCTCGGTAAGCAATTGACGTAGAGGAATGATCGAAATACCAAATTGTGTGTTTTTTTAAGCTGAATCGAATGGTCAAAACTAAAATTTGACTTTTTCAAAAATTATATGTAAAAAATTCAAAAAACCCATTTTTGGCGTACAAAACCCCCCCAAAATACCCCTTCGGATAGGTCGATCTGTCTGGTTTTCGAACTTAAAGTCATAAATGCTGTTTTACATATTTATACCAAATTTCGTCAAAATCGGATCATTTTTACGAGAGTTATCGTGCTCACGGACACACACATATATATATATATATATATCTATATATATATATATATATATAGATATATATATATATGTATACAGTATCGAACGAATGGTGTTTTTGGGGTCTGGGGACCTCAAAACGAAAAGTTATCATGGTCCCGGGCCTAGGTCTTACCATGCCGACTACGGTAATAGCTTCTTCCCTATAGGGGAAATTCGCTAAAACTAAGAAAATTGTCCTGATCAAAAACAAAATCTTTTAAATCCATCCACTTAATAACGCATTTTGCAATCTATTATTAAAAGTCTTTTGACTGACCAATTCATGGCCGATACTGGACGATAGAGAGTTATGGAGCTTTGGGGCAAAATAAGAAAACCCCTTACGAGCGGACTCACAGAGCACACGAGGCATCTCAAGCATGTTGTCCTGCCTGGTACACCGGGAACGCGTTTCGGAACGGGTTCTGAGCCTCTCTCTCAAATATTGCGGTCTCTCCTCAGTCAGGACTTTACGAACGAGACAAGAAGTGCGGAGAAAGCATAAGTCAGCCATCGGAAATAAGCCAAGGGTTTTCCACTCAAGTGAGATGTGGTCGAATTTCCTCAGTCCACAAACGTACCTGACACACGTGTTCTGCGCTCTCTGCAACCGGTCCATGTCACCAAGAGATACAACATTGCCACATACCGGAAGACAATACTTAAGTATAGAGAGCACCAAAGCCTGCACAAGCCGAAGCTTAGCAGGTGCGGGGAACAAGTGCCGATTCCTGTAAAACATTTTCAAACGGGTCATAGCTCTCTGACATACAATGCTTACATGTCCACAGATGGAAAGTCTGTCATCAAACTGAAGTCCAAGAAGTTTGGGAGAGTTACACTCGTTCAGTGGAACACCACCGAGGTACACGCCAGACAGAAGTAGGAGTCAATTAACATTCATCCAAACAAATATTGAGTATTTAAACAAATTTAAAGTTAAAAATAAATAAAACCTCATTTATGTGTGGAAAAGAGTTTACAGGTAATAATATATATTTTTATTTAAATATAGATGAGTTTATAGAATATATGAAAAGAATACGTTCTGTTACAGCAACATAAATAGTTTGCTATAAATAATGACGATAGGCCTGTTCTCTGCCTAAGTCAATCGGACTGACACTGATTGGATGTCTGGATCACTGGTGATTGGCCCGGATTGGCTGCCAGGGATTTAATTGAGTCGGTCTCGACCCTTGACCCTTGGCCAATTACTTTTCTATATATTTATTTCAAAATGCTACTACTATATTTATTTATCATAAGGCTTTAGTGCAGGAGATATCAACTATCTACAGAGATAGTTCCGCGTTATGTTTTGTTCCTTGGGTAGTTGGACCCACAACTTAGGTGGATTCCGAGGCACACGGCGCGGCAATGACACGTCATTGGTGAACATCCACCCCAGGACCTTCCAACTGTAGTCAGCCCACTAGCCACCACACCTTGCCGCTGTTATACTATCATCTCGACACACTTTAAAATTAACGCGATTCCGTAACAATACAGTATAAAATAGCTTTTATGTGCCCTTGGACCATCCGGCACTTCTGCTTGGTGTATGTTTTCTTCTATATAACAACTTTTTCGTTACTTAAATACATTGCAAACTATAATGACGCCCTTTAACCAAGCAAGGAACCCGTATAGACAGATGGCGTTCAGTTAGGTCGACCCTGGGGAAATAGAGTTTTTTAAATTGATTTAAACAGTTAATTATAGTTATTGCTCTTCAATTTTAAAGTAATGGGCAACTGTCGATACAAGTATGTTATTAGATAAAAATATTATAAAGTAAATGTAAAATGTTTAATTATTATTTATGATCTAATGATTATTTTAACATGCAGTCTACGTAATTCCACCCTATTCTCTTAAACTTGAAATTTCTGGATGTAAAATAGATCTTGAAATCCATTTCAAGAACTTTGTTAAGATTAAAATTTTTTGGGGGTTTAGATAGTTCTAAAAACTACCCAGATAAGGTACAATTTTCCTGGAGAACTTGTTAGAAAATTGATAATTTTAACAATGGTTTTAACGAAGTTCATAATGATTATAATACAATAATCATGGAAAATAACCAGTCATCAGCCAAACCAACATTTACATGGTTTTCCTCCGAGTAGAGCTTGGCAATACAATGTAATTGTATTGCCTAAATCGTTAGAGCTAGAAATTATACTTTATTGTGTATAATTTATAATACTAGTAAAATATCAGATAACGAAACCACCAGTTTGGCTTCAGCAATTTTCTTTCGCCCTGCATCATTAACCAAAGCTGGTCCATTGCAAAAAAACCGTCATGGGGACTGGAGGGAAAAATATAACGAATAAAACTAAGTAGGCGTAGTAAAGCATAAAAGTTTAGGACTAAAGAAATTCCAATTACTAAGGAAATTAAAATGAACATTCAAAATAAACGACACTCTAAGAAGCTTTTCCAAAGACACAATTTTCGACTTTTTGTATTCTCTTACTCTTATTAAATCTGGCATTTTCGTCAAATGAATTTCCAATTTTTAATGTAGAACTAATATTTTTACTTCGGATTTCATTCCTGAGTCTTACTATACGAAAATGTTCTCTTCAAAAAAAGTTCTTGGAGACTCAAATACTTTTATCATTTATCTCAACTCTTTATCATTTATCATTTATTGGACTGTTTAAACCTAATATAAAAGTATTATCATAAAACTTAATACTTTTCCGATCCTACTTCTCTAGACCTAAGTTGTTATTGTTCGCACAATTGTTACTCAGGGTATTATAATTTTAATTCTTTAAAATACTTTTAAATTTATATATATACTAGCTGTTCCCGCAGGCTTCGCCCCGCAAATAATTTATAAATACCCCCGTAGCAGCAAACCTGCGTACTCAGCGAATTTACAATGTATATATATATATATATATATATATATATATATATATATATATGCATGTTAAAGCCATATAAAGCCAAATACCAAGTTTCATCAATATACATTCATAAATAAATGATTTATGACATTTTAATTATTCTCCATAACAATAACATTGGACAACGTACTGTGTTTAGCACTTTCAATATCTCTTTAACCATTTAACATAGAGCAATGATCAAAACACCAAATAGTGCGTCTTTTTAAGCTGATTCCAATGAAAAAAACTAAAATTTGACTTTAAAAAAATTATATGTAAAGAACTCAAAAACCCATTTTCGGGGTACAAACCCCCCCCCAAATACCCCTTCGGATAGGTCGATCTGTCTGGTTTTCGAACTTAAAGTCATAAATGCTGCTTTACGCGTTTATGCAAAATTTCGTCGAAATCGAATATTTTTTACGAGAGTTATCGTGCTCACGGATACATATATATATATATATATATATATATATATATATATATATATATATATATATATATATATATATATATATACAGTTTTGAACGAATGGTGTTTTTGGCATCTGGGGACCTCAAAACAAAAAGTTATCATGGTCCCGGGCCTAGGTATTACCATGCCGATTACGGTAATAGCTTCTTCCTTATAGGAGAAATTCGCTAAAACTATGACAGTTGTGTGTGCTGCATTCTGTGGTTATCCCGTGGAACTACTACAAATTAAGATCAGCTGTTTGTATTTTCATTAGCTCAAACAAAAATGAATGTCCATAAGAAATACATGGGAACTTTGTCGGGATCTCTGGCAGAGCCTTAAGGTCGGATCAGGATGAAAACCATTTAGTTTTCCTATTTTATGCCTACAGAATCAGTGTACAGAATTTCAGCTCTCTACCTACATGGGAAGGTGGAGTATTAGTGATGAGTGAGTCAGTCAGTCTGTGAGTCAGTCAGCCAGGGCTTTGCCTTTTATATATATATAGAAGATACCTAAACATATGAAATAATACAAATGGTAAATTACATAGAAAACATTTCAAACTTTGTTATATATTACACGAAAAATACTTTACAAAAATATTAAAAATAGCTTTAAAACCCGTCAAATAGCTATATAAATATAAAATTCACTAGCTAGTGGCACTCATTCTTCACACGTGGAACTTGCAATAACAAAATTATCTAATGATTTGACAGTGTTGCATTATATTAAACACATACATGGCAATCAATCGTCGAAAAAATTCCCGTACAAATAATATTGGGTCATTAGGTTGAGATCCTGAGGGATTTTTGAAACGCGATTAGGCAAATTTGGAAATAATAGATACTAATTTCATAAACCTTTGTGCTTGAAAAGAAATATCAATGTCGATAGACTGTCAAAATATTATACCCTTCGTGTCAAAATATTATATTGTTTAGATTATTAATACCCATATTATATTAAAACAGCTCAGCTCAATTGCACTGCGCTCACTAAAGTAGACAACTTCATTTGTTTATTTGTGAGATCATAAAACTCCTGTTTTATTTAAGGGTAACACAAAATGTTTGATGTGTAGTTGTTTTTGTCCAATTAATTAAAACAATTTTATACTTGCAAGATTTTTTTTATTTCTTTGTAACTATTTTGAGATGACTGCTAAAATATTTGACGTTTTTATATGTGTTAAGACAAACTCAGTTATTGATTTGAGACGGATGAGTTTTACAACAAACAAACCTTGGTTGTTTACCCCGTGTGTTCATTCCATTTAATACTATTTATGCTGATCGTGTGGACGTTGGCTGTCGTGTAAATTTTAAATAAGATGTTTCAGACCATATACTACAGTTTGCGATCCAAGATCATTTTGTTTGTTGTGTCATAAATTGATAACAATTAATTCTAAAAATGGATCTTATGAAGATATGCAATCAGACATCTTCATTGTAATCAGACATGTGCAGTCAAAAGGTTTGGCGGCAAATGAAATAACAACTACTCATGGAGGAAGGCAGTGTATGCTTTTGCCTGAAAACAGAGTATTTTATAGCTTATAACAAGAGGCTTTGCATCTCACAATTCTACATGCAACAAGAACTAAAGATCCTTCGCACTCAGACAGATTCTCGTTTGTTCAGTTTGCACAAATATGATATTTACTCATTTTTATTATCAGTATTGTATATCAAAATACCCCTGTTGCATCAATTCTGCATACTCAGCGAATTTCAAATGGTACTTCACTAAGTCATGAAGCCACTTACCAACTTCAATCAAAGCATGCTAATAAATAAGCCAGATATGACATTTTATTTATTTCCCATAAGAAAAACATTAGGACTGACTAAGCAGGTTTGCTGCATCAAGGATCACAAAATCTGATTTTTATGCAAATACCAATGGATCACCTCCAGATGAAGCAACATACCAAGTTTTATTAATTTATATTCATAAACAAGCAAGATATCATATGTTTATTATTCTCCATTAGAATAAC
This sequence comes from Allygus modestus, assembly GCA_963675035.1. Lineage (NCBI taxonomy): Eukaryota > Metazoa > Arthropoda > Insecta > Hemiptera > Cicadellidae > Allygus > Allygus modestus. The sequence goes on along the minus strand of OY776111.1, from coordinate 457,718,386 downwards.
ATTATAGCTGCTGAGTACCACAAAAAATTGCTGACATGGGGACCACAAAAAAGAGTTCTGTATGAAAATAGCATTAAAACCTAACCATATAAAGCCACATACAAAGTTTCATTAATATATGTTAATTAACAAGCGAGATATACAATTTTACTTATTCTCCATAAGATTAACATTGGACAACGTAGGCCAACTGTGTTTAGCACTCTCAATATCTCGGTAAACAATTGACGTAGAGCGATGATCAAAATGACAAATTGTTTTTTAAGCTGAATTTGGGACAAATTGGGTTTAAAAAGAGTTATATGTAAAAAGTAAAAAACAAAATGTTTGGGGTACAAAACTCCCCCAAAAACCCCCTTAAAGTAGAACGACCTGTCTGGTTCTCGAACTCATGAAAATAGATGCTGCCTTACACGTTTATATCATATTTCATCAAGATCGGACCATGTTTTTACGAAAGTTATCATGCCTACGGACACACATATATATTAATACATATATAAATGAATACATGTATTTGAATACATATACATGAATACATATATAATACATATATATATATAAATTTGATCGAATGGTGTTTTTGGCATCTGAGGGGCCTGAAAACGAAAAGTTATCACAGTCCCGAGCCTAGGTCTTACCATGCCCCCTACAAATGTATCTCTTAATTAAGTGAAAACTGAATTCTATATTGAATAGTGATAAGAGACTCAATATTCAAAACGCAACACCACATTGGGAACCGAAGCAACCGTCACAAGCAGATTTGATATCCGACCGTGCGTGATCGGTTTGGCGAGTGGCGCCTCTCAAACATAACCATTTTTAAGGCACAACGCTTTAATTCTAAAGCTGCTTTGCAACTTAATTTTTCTTTCATAAAGTTCACTTTACATTGATGATAATGCCAGAAGAATAACTGACATTCAGTTTTGATGACACATATACATGTTTAAGAATATTATTTAACTAATATATTAAATTAATAACTAAATAACTGAGTATCATTTTTTTACATTTTTATTTTTACCTTCATGTTTAAACCTAAAGCCATTATCAAAGCTAAAATCACCTAAATCTACCAAAATGTAAAAGGTTTACATTTGGTTATACTAAATACTAAATTATCAATGATTATTTTATTAATTTTGAAAAAAGTAGAATGATATTAAAACAAATCTGTCTTTAATTTTGTTTAGTTTTTTGTACTATTTAATAAATAAACGTATTTAATAAATAGTATTCAAATGACAAACTGTTTAGGTTAGGTAATTTTATTGTACTATTATAGTAACCAAAACATTTGCACCTACTTTTTACAGAAGCTTAATGATTCCTTGCTATTAATTTATAATTAGAAGCAGCATATCCAATTGTGTAAATCATGCTAATAAACGATCAAAAAAGTGGTTTGTTATCGCTCTTATCGCTTTGTTTATGATAAGTACATGGAGACGAAGCTTTGCTCGGGAGAGACCAGTCACATACAACACAAACCTGTATGTGCGACAAACTGACCACAAGCAAGGCCACATAAAGCCTTCATAAGATGCATCCTATTAAAACTACAGAAGCCACTAAAACACTATAACAAGCAGATTAATACATATATAAAACACAAAAACAATAACAAAACTTCGCCACATGAAGTTAATACCCGAAACAAAACAATACCCAAAGAGCATTGATCAAAACACCAAATAGTGCATCCCAAGATTATTAATACCCATATTATATTAAAACAGCTCAGCCGAAGATATACCCAGGACCACAAGCAATTTGTTTATATTGCTGGGGTTTATTCGTTTAATATTTATTCGATTATATCGTGATGTTGATCTTGGCACGGCGGCACGGTCTTCTGATTGTGGTAATCGTGGTTTGGGTGGTTTTATGTTTAATCATGGCTGTATATTGTTATTTTCTATTTAGGTAGAATAATTAATAATTTGGTAAACATTATAATTTTATACTATAACACTCAAGTGGATCTCGTTGTCATGTTATGTTCCGCTTTTTTCTGGTGGTTTGTTCGCCGCTTTAAGTTTGGTAAGCGGTAGTGGGAGTCTTCATCTTATCTGGACCATATTGGCCTTATTTTGAAAGTTAAGTTGTTGTTTTTTTGAATAGCTATAATGATTATTTTGTTTTGATTTTTTTCTTTACAAAACCAGAGGTTTTTTCTGTTGTAACGATTCGATTTGAGAGGTCATACAGCCTCTAATACAAATAACCTAAACAAATGTCTTCACCAGTACTTTGATATCCTCTTAGCAAATTGTTATCCCTTGTATTAGAGTATGGGAAGATTAGCATTCAGTGAGATTTTTTAAAGATTTATAAACTTTTAATTTATTATAGCTAGTCAATACATTATTTACAATATTATTTTGCGTATTTTTTATGTTTTACCACATTTTGAGTAAAACGAGTATTATATAAATATAACAAAAATTGGTATGAGTCAGATGAAGAGGCCGATGTGGCGGAAACATGATCCTGCGACCATCAGTGTCAGTGAGTGCAGTTTGACGGAAGACGACGTTAGCGAAGTCATCGACTCCCTGCACAGACCAACACAACATTTTTTATCCGACCAAAAATATTTGTAGGTGTAAAAACTCTCGTGATAATTTATAAGTTACAAAACACTATGATATATTAATAAATCATATTGTGTCCATAAGTTTACCTCACGAAAAGCTATGATGAATTAGGAACCGCTACTTTTAATGGTCATAAACATCAGAAATATCTAAATGCCGAGCAGAAATGTACATAAAATCGCAAAAAAGCAACACCAACAACGAATACAAAAAAAAGTCTTAAACATCAAGTTGTATAGAGTTTATTGTACAAAACATGTTTTCAAATATCATAGATACATTTTAAAATTTCAGTTTACAAATACAAAAATCTGTAACTTATGCACCAAGTATTACAAATAATCAACTCCGTGTACATAATCGGCTTACAGCGGAGCTGCTGAGAAGGAGAAGAAGGAGGAGTTCATTGATTCTGAATAATTCTAGTTTTCCTCCTCAGCTGCTGAAATCCAAGATTTTATTCAAGCATTAACGTCCTTCCCTTTAAAAATAAAAATATCCCGATTCATACAACTTAATAATGACATAGGAATAAGCAGCTCCCCTTACTACAGGCCAAACAAGAATAATTAATAATTTGGTAAACATTATAATTTTATACTATAACACTCAAGTGGATCTCGTTGTCAAAATGTATTGAGAAAAAACCATGGAAACTGTTTTGGAGGAATATTAATAAAGTTAAATCTGGCATAATGAGTGGAAATGGATGTTTTCAGGTTTATTTTTTTCAGATTATTATTTTTACTGTCATGAAATCGTAATGTAATAAAGTATAGAATTGTTTTAAATTTATTTTCCTTTCAACACATCCTAAACAATGTTATCGATTTTGAATTTTGATTTAAATTGGTTGTAACAATATTATTTGATTAATCATTAACAAAAATAATGCAAAATATGCCCTTGAAAACTTGAAACAATGATTACTTAGGTAATGGAAACTAAATTTTTCCGTTTGTATAATAAAGGCTTTCATAAGTGCATACATAAGTGCACCATATTGAAGGTAGTACGTTGGAGAGGTACGTTTTAGATACGATGGTACGATTATGTACGTTGATTTAGGTAGATATGGACTACGTTTGGGCGTATTGCAGGTAGGTATGTATACAAACTAAGCATCCAGTCGTATAGATGGGGAGAGATAGCTGTTGAATACAGTAAATACATTTTCCTATTTTTATAAATTACATTAATGCTAAATTTAGATTATACTATAATTGTCTTAAGCTACTTACTTACAATTTGGAAAAACAAAAACGTTTGTTATCGAAATATAACAGTTACTGACATGAAAAACACACTTTTTAGACTGCTAACCGTACCATTCAAAAATTATAACACATATTGTGTGTGTAATATTATCTTTATGATCATTGTCTTACATTTTGGCAAACCCATACCGTAGTTAGGAGAGTTACTAAAACATATAGAATTACCAACAAAAATGTGTAGGAATAATTACATTTTAAAGTGAAGGAATAACGTTAAAGTTGTAAATTGAGGAAGACAAACCAGTTAAAAGGAAGACGGTGTCAGGACGGATGCCCTTGCAACTTTTTATTTCAACTGTCGCTTTTTGTTTGTGGAAATAACGATGTCACTCTCGGTGAAATCTTCTTATACCTTACTTAGACCTTAAAAATAAAACGTAAGGTTTAAAACCTGTAAACGACTTTGTTTGAATAAACAATTTTATTTATCGTAATAGAATTTTGTTTGCTCTACGAGGTGTTCGTTTACTCAAAATACGTTTTACCAGTTAGCGATGTTTTATTTGATTTCAAACTTTTCAAACTAATAACATAAAGTTAGATGCGGTTCGCCCTTTTGTGTCAGACAAGTGTGGAGTGGGACAAAGGATGTCTCGCAATTAATAGTTTCTGATTGGTCACTTGCCGAGCCATGTACACGATAAGTTCGATCTGCTAACTCCATCTTACACTAATCTTCTGTTAATAACTACCTAACTAACTACCTCAGCCCGTATGATAATATATCACCTTGGGTTTTAAATGTAAATCATTAAATGAAAACAAATATTGTGGATTTTAAAATGTTGATTTTGATTTTCAAATCATTTATTTGAAATCTCTTAAGTAAATTTCTCCTTATGTCTTTAGCTATTATTCTAGGAGATGTATTAATAATCTAGGCCTGTTCTTTAGTTATTTTTAAATTACAAACAATTCATATAATTATCAACAATTATATTTAATTCACGTTGTTTCAATTAAAAAGAATGTAATAAGTTACGTTTTACAACGCCACAAAATATTATTCACCTTAAGCAGAGTGTTTCTTTGATTTTGACCGGTTTGTATAGTCGTCTTGTGTCATCGTTATGTTTAACAGAGTATTCCTTTGATTTTGATCAGTGTGAATAGTCGCCTTGTATCATCGCTATGTTCATGTATGCATATTGGTTTATTTTTGTACGTAAGTACAATATAAGTTTAACCAACTGTTCGACTGTTTTAGGATATTATTTATTGTATCGATTTAATAATTTTCAGCATCACCTATCTGTCATTAGTACTTATTACTTCAAATATTGGAAGGTGTCTTGAGAAAAGAACTAATCCAAGAGTATTATCATATTTTTTAACTTAATAATTTATTTTATAAGATCGAATCTTATACCGGTACATGATATTTAAATTTTGATATATTTTTACTCACGACAAAGCCGATGCAAAACCGGAATATTTATACAAGAAATCGCACTTGAGCTAGACATTGTTCTGGAATAGATTGATGTTATGGAGTCGTACTATGGAAAAAACACGCTCCTTATTAGTGAATTTCCTATTGAAAGTGAACCTATTAGCATGACCCGCTCGGTGAAACTTAAGCCCGGGACCACCATAGAAGTTCCTAACGTGACCCCATGAACACGTTTTGGGGGGTCGCTAAAAACTTTATATATATATATATCAGTGTGTGTTCGCACTCTAGTGGTCGCCATTTTTTGTCCGATTTACTTGAAATTCGGTCTAAACAGTTGGACAAGTTCGTTAGGCAAAACAATTGGACACTTCTAAACCCCTTTAAGGGGATTTTAATTTTTCAAATATTTTGGGTTTCGCTGTCAATTACTTTGCTCAGTGAGATGTAAAAAAATATGCAAGACATTTGTGTACGTACAAACACAACACGTATGTTTACTTTACTACTTATTTCCAATGGATATGATTTATTTTGGGCACGTTTAATCTACATACGTTGGATAAGTGGGTTTTAGTCAAGTCACCCATCATGACTGTTTTGGTTAATATCAAATCAAATATATATCTATCGTAAAACCAAATATGGATTCCAAAGACATATATAGTTTAAAGGCAAGGTGATTATTAAACTATTTATTACGTTTTATTCAAACAACTAATAATAATAAGATAAATATTCTAAAAGTTAAACAAATAATGCAATTAATGTAAAAATAAATAAATATTTATAAAAAAATGAATTACAATATTTTCAAATATCTTTAACTTGAAACACCTAAACCATTCGTTCACATATTTTAGAACGATTAAGGAAATACTGCCAAGTTTTAGTAGTAACATACTACTATTGATACCACGGATTGAACCTAGGCGGCATTTTAAAATTTATTTTATATGGTTTTAACTTGCCAAATAAGATAGTTGACAATATAGTGCTTTCATTATGTAACGACATGAGTATTTCAGCATACCTTGCAGTTATTCCTTGCAGTACTTGCTCAGAACTACATTTGTTCTCATTACCATACGTTAAGTACGTTTAACATTCGTTTAAGTAACATTAACGAGTCCCGTTTGACGGGAATTTCTTTTCAGCGACACAGCGGCAGTCGTAATGACATCCAGGCACTGAGATGACACGCTTGTAATGACTCCAGTCTGGCTATGACGAAATGTTTGTAATGAAGATGCCTTCGTTGACTTTATAACATCTCAGTTCTGGGAATTAAACTGTTTTGTTAATTACTTCATGTAGTATGTTTATCTTTAATAGCACATTTATTGATAAATCATGTTTATAAGATGTAGGGTATTTTTAAATACTTTATAAGTTCATATTTTTGTAAAAACAACAGAATAGCAACTCGCTAGCTTAACGTTAAGCAGGAAACCCATTATGTCGGCGTAGTACAGCACAGCACATCGCACCACGGCGCAGCACGGCGCAGCACGGCGCAGCACGGCGCAGCACGGCACAGCACGGCGTAGCACGGCAAAGCACGGCGCAGCACGGCGCAGCACGGCGCAGCACGGCGCAGCACGGCGCAGCACGGCATAGCACGGCGCAGCCCGGCGTAGCACGGCACAGCACGGCACAGCACGGCGTAGCACGGCACAGCACGGCGCAGCACGGCGCAGCACGGTGCAGCACGGTGTAGCACGGCACAGCACGGCGTAGCACGGCACAGCACGGCGTAGCACGGCACAGCACGGCGTAGCACGGCACAGCACGGCGCAGCACGGCACAGCACGGCGTAGCACGGCACAGCACGGCGTAGCACGGCACAGCACGGCGCAGCACGGCACAGCACGGTGCAGCACGGCGTAGCACGGCACAGCACGGCACAGCACGGCGCAGCACGGTGTAGCACGGCACAGCACGGCGCAGCACGGTGCAGCACGGCGCAGCACCGGCACACTTTCAATAGGGGTTAACCCCTTAAACGGCCATGACAGCCCAGTAGCGTCCCGTCCTTCTTAACAACCTGACGGCCTACATTAGTCTAACCACACAACGTTAGTACACGAAAATTTGACTATTAAGGTATACAATTGTGCTAAATTCAAGTTCATAATATCGATCTATTGGATCACTGCGCCAAAACGACGGTGACGGCCACCGTTCGCCACCGGCAAGAATGATCCTCAGGCCATTCACGGCGGATCTCTGCCGTGGTGTGCCGTGGTGTGCCGTGGTGTGCCGTGCTGCGCTGCGCCGTCGTAGTGGGTTACGTTCTATTTAAAAGAATGTTAATAGTTGCCGGTGGTGGGCGGTGCCGTGCCGTGCCGTCATAGTGGGTTTCCTGCTTTAGTTTCCTGGACGTCACATCGCGTCGGTTCAGAAGGTCTGGGGCTGCTAATGTGTTTGGACCGCTTTTCCTAAATGGTTTAACAATAATCTCCTTTAAAAATTAATCCTGCGTGGATACATACAAAGAAATAAGTGCACCTATCAATGCCAATGAGCTAATTAGTTACTGCAATTGTTTAGTATTTAATTAGGTAATTTAAGAATGTGTAGTAAAAGTTATTTTTTGTGTCTTGTAAAATAGTCAAAAATTTGTTTTAACATATGTTTTAATAGTTTAGCAATAAGTCAGATCGATAGTTCTCTCCGTTATTTATTTGTACAATGTAAAAACCCACTTTCCCGAAAGAGAGAGAGAGAGAGAGAGAGAGAGAGAGAGAGAGAGAGAGAGAGAGAGAGAGAGAGAGAGAGAGAGAGAGAGAGAGAGAGAGAGAGAGAGAGAGAGAGAGAGAGAGAGAGAGAGAGAGAATAATCTGATTGTATGACATCCTGCGTCTCCTATTGGTCAAGATTATAGCGTAATCTATGAAACACAAGAGACCCCTCTAGGGTTGGATTGATTTGCCGTCATTCCCAACCCCAAAAATTGTTCAGTTGCTCTTCAAAACTCCGTGTCTTGATTACATTCGTCGTGGTCTCCTCATTTCTTGGCTGTAAGATTTATTCTTGGCCCTTCCCTCTCAATTTTCATTATAAACCAGTCTCATAATAACTTAAGTTTTTATTATTAATTTAAATTCATTTGTTTAATAAACTAGTGCAATTTCTCCCCCGCAAGTGTTGATACAGTGTCATCACCTTAAAGAGTTATTTGTGCGGACTACCACGGGTGAAGGACTGGAAAATTCGTTCGGCTTCAAGAGTTATTTCTGTGGACTACCGTGGGTGAAGGACTGGAAAATTTGTTCGGCTTCAAGAGTTATTTGTGCGGACTACCACGGGTGAAGGACTGGCTAATTCGTTCGGCTTCAAGAGTTATTTGTGCGGACTACCACGGGTGAAGGACTGGCGAATTCGTTCGGCTTCAAGAGTTATTTGTGCGGACTACCACGGGTGAAGGACTGGCGAATTCGTTCGGCTTCAAGAGTTATTTGTGCGGACTACCACGGGTGAAGGACTGGCGAATTCGTTCGGCTTCAAGAGTTATTTGTGCGGACTACCACGGGTGAAGGACTGGCGAATTCGTTCGGCTTCAAGAGTTATTTGTGCGGACTACCGCGGGTGAAGGACTGGCGAATTCGTTCGGCTTCAAGAGTTATTTGTGCGGACTACCACGGGTGAAGGACTGGCAAATTCGTTCGGCTTCAAGAGTTATTTGTGCGGACTACCACGGGTGAAGGACTGGCAAATTCGTTCGGCTTCAAGAGTTATTTATGCGGACTACCACGGGTGAAGGACAAGCGAATTCGTTCGGCTTCAAGAGTTATTTGTGTGGACTACCGCGGGTGAAGGACTGGCAAATTCGTTCAGATTCAAGAGTTATTTGTGCGGACTACCACGGGTGAAGGACTGGCTAATTCGTTCGGCTTCAAGAGTTATTTGTGCGGACTACCACGGGTGAAGGACTGGCGAATTCGTTCGGCTTCAAGAGTTATTTGTGCGGACTACCGAGGGTGAAGGACTGGAAAATTCGTTCGGCTTCAAGAGTTATTTCTGTGGACTACCGTGGGTGAAGGACTGGCAAATTTGTTCGGCTTCAAGAGTTATTTGTGCGGACTACCACGGGTGAAGGACTGGCAAATTCGTTCGGCTTCAAGAGTTATTTGTGCGGACTACCACGGGTGAAGGACTGGCGAATTCGTTCGGCTTCAAGAGTTATTTGTGCGGACTACCACGGGTGAAGGACTGGCTAATTCGTTCGGCTTCAAGAGTTATTTGTGCGGACTACCACGGGTGAAGGGCTGGCGAATTCGTTCGCCTTCCGTGTTCGGTTTACAAGAGAGCTCATTTTGCGGACTTGCGTGCGTTATTGCCGACCTCAAGACTCAAGAAGTGTTTTGTGCCCTCTGGACCCTGTGACAGAAGACGCGCCATCTCCGCCAACAGCATCACAAACAACCATGGAATTATTCATAGTTAGTGACAATTTGTGTTCCATATATAAAGCCACTTTAATGCCACTTTAAAACCTTTAACTAATTGGTCCTCCCTGTTGGGTACTTTTTTCCCAAAACAAATTAATCATTTTCTCCGTCTCACTTTGACATTCCCCACGCACCCAACAGCAATGGTACAACAGTTCCAATTAGATGATAACTGTCTTACAATTATCAGAAAACAGTGAAAAGCCGTCGTAAATTTAAAAGATTCAGAGATAGATCGAGAATATCTATCTGTTTTTGTATCAACATTGTTGAGTATATAGGTACGAAAAGAGTAAATACTGTTTGTAAATTACAATATACTGTTAACTGAACTTTGTGTCGTAATTCTTTTTGTTTATCTATTAATACCTTTAGTATTAAGAGAAGCAACGCAGTACAAGTGCTGGATGCCAATCTGTAGCCTGATTGGGTATCAGCCGGAATCAGTGATTGGTCGGTAACCGATGTGACTTATTCAGTAATACCCTTCTCAAGACTCTACTTCTCAATCTCTTTAAATGCCTATATAAGCTGTTGATTTCCAATCAGTAAAGTAAATCCTCTTCTACCTTTGTCGATTTAGTGAATTTCCTATGGAAAGTGAACTATTAGCATGACCCGCACGGTGAAACTTAAGCCTGGGACCACCATAGAAGTCCCTAACGTGACACCCTGAACACGTTTTGGGGTTCGTTCAAAATTGTATATATATATATATATATATATATATACGTGTATGCACTCTAGCGGTTGCATTTTTTGTTAGATTTACTTCAAATTTGGTAGGGACGTTCCTTTCTATAATCAGTACGACAAGTTCGTTGGGAAAAACAATCGGAAAACTCTAAACCCCTTTTTGGGGGATTATTCTTTCAAATTTCGAGTTTTTGGGCCCAAAAAGGGTCAGACAAGCCCCGGACGTAAATGTAATGCATGCATTAATATGGGAAATAGTGAAGCGAAAGTTTTAAGCTCTCTCTCGTAATTCTAGCATAAATATTTACCGAGTTATTAAAGAAAATGTATATCGGTTAAACACAGTACGTTGTTAAGGGGTTTTTACATTAGAAAGCATGTTATTCATTTGTTGGTGTATTTGTATCATCCCCAGCAACCTGGCGCCTACTTTAAAGCCTCACTGGACCTTCTCCTAACCTTGTAATGCGCAAAATTGTATTCCTAGCATTGCAGGTAAATGAAACCAGGAGCATCAGAACAGCCACAAAATCAATGTTTTCAGATTTCAATAAAATGGGAAAAAAATTTTAAAAGTTTTGTACGTGGAAATTCACTTCCCTCACGTCAGCGTGCTACGTACGAACTCGTTTAATTTGTAATACAAGTAGATTCAATTCTGATTAATTGCATTACAGAAAAATTGAGTTATATCTCATATTATAAGGGTTAATTGGCATTATATTATAATGATAACTACATAGCTCATTACTACCGCCGAAGAAATAGCACAATGAACAACATGTTGGGGAGAGCAAATGAAATGTGGAGAGTTTTTTCAACTTACTTAACTCAATTTATTTCTCGTTAGAACTCGTTTCGACTGCAGCGATTTTGTGGCGAGCTTTTTAGTACTGATGAAAAAATGAGAGCTATAATTTATTTTTACACATAGGCCGACATGCATTGGAAACCAATGTTTCATTATGTGTTTGTGTATTTTTAATTAAAAATATTTTCAGTTAAAGCAACTAGTTACCATTTCATTCATTAAAATTCAACGTTAAATATTTTATTATTTTTTAAAATTTAACATTAAATTATAAAATTCCACTTACATTCGCACCAACAATAATGCCACTGTACCAATTAATGGATTAAACATTTTTAAACATCAAAATATTAGTTTTGTTTTGTAAAGATTTAAAACCACAGCATTTGTTACAATTGTTCACATGACAATATTTAATCACCCGCATTAATTTAGGCTTAAGCGTACTGCCATCAAAGAATACGTGAACCTCATCAATGTCATTGCGTGATATTTAATGCAATCAACAAATCTTGTAGCGTTACTGCATTTATAGTTTGAATTTAAAACACGACTGCTTGTTCACTCACTCAATATTGTCACCTTTTTATATTCACTAAAAATGCTACAGCTAAACAAGATAACAAATGGGAGTAAGTGGAACACATGTGCACTGAGAGAATTGTGTCTGAAGTTAATCTAATTGTATATATAATATATTATCACTTAGTTACGCTACATGCAGATGCAAATTTGCTAATGAATTTGTATTACGAAAAACGTAAAGCTAATTGAAATTAAAATATGTTTAAATGTTTATGGATTCATTATTCAGATTCTAACAGTAGAAGTTATGACATCCATAGGCCTAGTGATTAATTCCCTAAAGCAAACATTTAACTTTATTTAAATAAATATATTAAATACATGTATATATTCTTCAAATCTGTCTTACACTTTTAACATATGTTTTACACTATTAACAACGAACTTTTTGACATCATTCTTTATCCCATCGGAATAAAAAATATATAAAATCGTCATATGGTCATTTACCAAAAGAATCATTTAGGTTCAATCACCCCCTGGTAGCCAATCAAGATCAATCCCCAATGATCAAGACATCCAATCAGTGTCTATCGGACTGGCTTTAGTTGGGTGACCAATCAAAGGACAGTCATTATTGGGGTACATTAATAATAAACAATTAATGTTCATAATATTATGTGCTTAATAAATCAAATACATTTACACTGGAGACGTTAACAAGAGGTGGAATGTTGTTGTACTTGGAAAGTGTTAAGTGGAAGGGAAGAGAGAAAATTCGTCATTTAAAACTTTATATAAGTTATTATTATAGTTTTCAAAGTCTTTTCTATGAAATTTTAAAACCGTCTGATTCAGTTGTTTTTTGAATTTATATTAAGAAAATAAGAAACTTTTACTTAAAACCATATTTTATTATAATAGCCTCTAGAGTATGCATCAGTGTTTCGATGTGAATGTTATATTCACTGCATGTACAATGTTACTCACTTTATACAAGAAGCATTTCTGTGATTTGTATTTGAAAGGTGGAATTGCAGCAGGGAACATTCTACATTGTCTGCTATTGTCTCGCTGTGTAGAACGTTTACCCAGCATTATGTTTTCTCTGCATTTCTCTTGTGTTTAAGCTCCCATTGACAGTTTTAAGAAAATTACTTACGTCAAAAAATAATTACTTATATTAATAATATTAATAACAGTGTTAGTGTAATGTATTTTGTTTTAATACTTTTTCAAGTTTCCAAGCAAACTTTAAACCATGGGAACGTGATATAAACATTCAAAGTGATATGTCATTTCAAGTTAACATATAGCAATAATCCATATCTTAAAATACCATGTTTCAGTTGCATCTAAGGCAGTAGTTACCCATGTAGAATAAAACTGAATTAATGGAAAAATGACTGAATAAGGAATACCATTGTGGTAAACTTTAATTTATCAATATTTTCTGATTTTAAAAAGAGCTCTGTCTTGCTACAGCAATTTAAAATGTGACAATAAAACAACAAATAAAAACAAGGACCATTAAGAAGCAAGATCCAATAACTTTAAAAGTAAAATAGATCGTAGGAACCTAAGAGAGCTGATATATGAGAAAATAAGACCTGAAATACAACGGACACTCATAATACACCTTATGGAACGTCCATGGCCTTTAAAAGGTGTGGGTGGTCCTTACCAATTCACAAATAATCGGTTCACGACGTATAAACATTGTGACTGTGTGTATCATAGTTCAAATTAAAATATCACAAACAAATTAAAATAATAAAACTATAAGTAGCATTAACAATTTAAAAACTTCGACATTCTTCAGTTTTCACATTAATAATTTAATAGGTACATAAAGACTGCTAAATCACTCAGATAGTAGACCTAATACAAAAGTAACATTATGAAAACAAACAACTTGAAAACTTTGACTTCAAGTTTAACCAAAAGTTATAAAATAGCGTTGAAAGTTAAAGACTAATAAAGACGTGTCACAACTGTCAAGAAGCTATTACGGCAATTACTGCACTTTGCAACTTTTATTGTCAAAAACTACTCTAACTTACAATGTCAACTTTATGATGGAAGAATCAGTTTGTCCTGGAGCCCTAAACTTGACAAAAATAATTATAATAGTTTTGCGGGATTATAATTATTGTATATTTCTTTGCATTACTTACGTTCAAGCAATTTTTATAATCAAAACTCTGGATATTTTAGAATTTCCGATGCTAATACGTTTTAAATGCCGGGAATCAATAAGACATTTTTGCTGCTTGCCCTTCTTTAAACTCATAAACAATACAAATAAATGTCAAGTTTTAAAAAATTATAATCTAAATCCGCCCTCCTTGGGAATATTACTTTTAAAGGGTAATTTGTGCAGTTTAAGTGCACAATCATCTAGTTGTTATTTTACTTACGTCGTCAATCCAAGTTTGTTTGTGATGAACGCGTGTCGGCGCTAGGCCATCATCAGCATCCATACACTATACACTAGATTATCCATGAGATCTGCGTTGCGTTGGTCTAGTAGCAAACTGCGTCATGTTGTTAAAAAAAACGAGTATTTACACACATTAAGAACATGTACACGACTAAAAAAATACTATTATAAAACGTCGTGCGCACGGGAGAACTCAGAATTCCTTACCCGTCAAAGCTTATCTCATTCAGAGTTCCGAGCCGGATCCCTTACCCGTCAAAGCTTATCTCATTCAGAGTTCCGAGCCGGATCCCTTACCCGTCAAAGCTTATCTCATTCAGAGTTCCGAGCCGGATCCCTTACCCGTCAAAGCTTATCTCATTCAGAGTTCCGAGCCGGATCCCTTACCCGTCAAAGCTTATCTCATTCAGAGTTCCGAGCCGGATCCCTTACCCGTCAAAGCTTATCTCATTCAGAGTTCCGAGCCGGATCCCTTACCCGTCAAAGCTTATCTCATTCAGAGTTCCGAGCCGGATCCCTTACCCGTCAAAGCTTATCTCATTCAAGCTGTCCTACAGTGAGGTTGCAGTATATTGGTGTTTTAAGAAGTAAGGATTGTTAGTACCAAAACATTCGTATTGACAGTAAAAATGTTGTATTAAATGTCAACAGAAAAATTTCACATTGGAAATAATATTAATTTTCATATTACTCTGTATTGATTTTCAGAAACGTATTTTTTCGTTGCATAAACGTATCTATACTAATACAGTTACCCTATGACACTCCCTTACAGTTCGATGTTATAAACATTCAGTATTAATATGTGTTGAAAAACTAAATTTCATTGGGCATTATCCACCTACAGGTTCTGCGGTGATAGTCCTTGTACTAGTTACGCCTTTCAAGGACAAATCCTATCGTCTTAATTTTTTAACACACAAAACACTACCACGAAATTTCAAAAACACAACAAAACGCCACATCTAAATCACTTGACGTTTCGAAACACCGTAAAATCGTTTTCTGTTATTCCGAAACTTCGCGTGTTTGTTGAGTAATTTAATTTTAAACATATGCCTTTTAATGACAATATGACAAATTTCTAGACTGTTTAATATACTTTCACAATTATATTGACTAAGGCTGAAGATAAGTTTATATTTAAACAAGAAATTGTGGCAGTCATAGCTGAGTGGTTGTGTACTGGTCTACCACACAAAAGACTCGGGTTCAGTTCCTGGTGAAATCCATAAGACTTTTGAAACTCAGACTGCCACCGTGCTTTGGAAGGAACTAAAGTAGGTCGCACATTATGTACGTTATGGCACGTTATGCCAAAGGGATCTGAAATCTCTGACAACATACACTGGCCTGAAGGTTAAACAAACCTTAAATTACTAAAAATTTTCATTATATCTTTTGGATTACAATTTGTACATATTAATATTTGCATTATTGAGTAATGAAATAAGTTTATATGATGTCAATTCTTTTATGACTTAAATATACTAGAATTAATGGTTATTAAAAAAAAATAAGTAATAATGATATATTTTAAAATTTGCTTTAACGTTTTTAAACTAGAATTGAGTGAACTAATACTCTAGTCTGATCCTGATAAAGTCAGAGAACTACATTTCATTTCATTTATTATCGGAAAGATCCCTTTTACAATGTGGTTGCAAGAGAACTTAGAAATAACATCAAAGCAAGTTCATATTCACTGTGATTTGCGCTTAGAGATGTAAAATATAGGCTAGACTAACAGTAGATTGGTGAGTTTGAAAATGTATCATATTCAGATAACACTACTCTCACACATGACATTGTATGACTAAGTGATTTAAGGAAAATAAAACGTTAAAATAAATATTTGAATAATTAGAACAAATAAATAACAACAACAGCAACAACAAAATAATAAATTACTAGAAAGATTGCTAGAAGAGCTTATGCAAAATTTGCAATTAGAGGCGAGGAAAAGAGCTACTGAAAAATTGATTATAAGTTAGCAATGTCATCCTAACCATATAAAAACAATAAATTAAACTATAAATGTAACAACAATGCAACAATTAGACTATAAATGATGAATAACAACAGTAAAGAGAATAGAAAAGTAATTAAATATAAACGTGTTCGCACGGAGCACGCTGACGTTAGGGAAGTGAATTTCCCCAATAAAACCTTTAAAAAATCAAATAACGGGTTTAAACTAAGATTTGTGACATTTTTAGCAAAATGGAAAATATTCAGTTTTTTGGCTGTGCTGATGCACCTGGTTATATTTAAATGCAGTATTTGGATGGAAATGTTGTGCATTGTAAGCTTAGGAGGATGAGCCATCAGGATCGAAAATCGGTATCGAAAATCGGGGGTATTAGGAGTGATAAACCTACGTCAAGATATGGGAAACAGCCTTTTTCAATGTAAAATCCCCATAAGACAACTTACTGTGTTTACTCAACTTTAATTTTCCTTAATAACTCGGTAAATATTAATGCTATAATGATGAGGGAAGGCTTAAAATTTTCGCCTTTTTACGTTCTATAACCTATTATCCAGTAATCTGATATTTAGGGCTTATATGACCCTTTTTGGGCCCAAAAACTCAAATTTCAAAATTTAAAATCCCCAAAAAATGTAACTCGGGTTAGAGTTTTCCGATTGCTTTGCCCAACAAACTTGTCCAACTGATTAAAAAAAGGAATGTCCTTACAAAACTTGAAGTAAATCGGACAAAAAATGCGACCGCTAGAGTGCAAACAAATATATATATATATATATATATATATATATATATATTTAAAATTTTGAACGACCCCCCAAAACGTGTTCAGGGGGTCACGTTAGGAACTTCTATGGTGGTCCCGGGCTTAAGTTTCACCATGCGGGTCATGCTAATAGTTCACTTCCCATAGGAAATCTACTAATAACATACTACAGACTATAACGTGTGGATGAGTAACAACAGCCAATCTTGGCAGTAGTTCAATGGCCTCGCTGCCAAGAATATTGCTCGTCACATCAAGCAGCTTGGAAGGCTAATTAGGAAACTTACTTTATTCTGAATCAACGGGTGAACGATTGATGCATGTAAAACTGAATAAACCCCTAAATTACTGCGAGTAATTATATGGTAGAAAGTTAGACAGTGACACTATTGAGTTTGAATTGAAGAGTAGCTTTATATTGTGAAAGAAAACATTAATCAAATTCACATTACACTTATCCTTATCTTCATTTTACTTTGAAAGTACAAGTAGTGTAAAATATTTGATCAATAGTAACACTGATGAAACTGTTGTTGTTTTTAAATAAATAAATTTTATAACTTAAAATTTAATTAGTTTAGGTTTAGAAAGACAGTCTCTCAAAATCAAAGCTGGTATAAAACCACCATTAATACTAAGTCAATGCGCTTAAGACAGTATTAATGTGCTGGAGGCACTGTTGAAATTTAAAAAAATCTTCCCTTGGTTATTTTTGTGTTTCTAAACTATAAAATCGAGTCGATTTTAACTTTCTCAGATGTTGTATGTTTTTGAATGTGTTATTATTTTCAACCACATACCAACAAGAGGTATAATCGATACCAGTACAAGTCCATATTATTTGCCCTAAGGAGGTATATACACATACATCCTTAAAGAAGATTTACTATCACAAAAACACTAGTACGTACAAAGTAACGCGTCTGCTTACTTTGTTATGTCTTCACTCTGAATATATAAGCCAAGCACGATCACAATGTACATCTTCGGAATGTGGGATGAGATGGAAGCCCCGCATTGACTACCGAGCCACTCAACAAGTTATGCACGAATGAATACACATCTTTCAGAGGGAACAAAGATGCAGTTCCAGATTTAAATAGTGTAACATGTGCTCAGGGTTGGACTAACATACGTAATCCTAAAAAGGAAAATCGGATAATCCGAAATTTGTTCGAGATGTATAACCTGGTTCGAGAGTTCATAGGTTACTTACAGATGTTCATAGGTTACTTATAGATTTTCATAGGTTACTTATAGATGTTCATAGGTTATAGATGTTCATAGGTTACTTATAGATGTTCATAGGTTACTTATAGATATTCATAGGTTACTTTTAGATGTTCATAGGTTACTTTTAGATGTTCATAGGTTACTTATAGATGTTCAGAGGTTACTCATAGATGGTCATAGGTTACTTATATATGTTTGTAGGTTACTTATAGATATTCATAGGTTACTAATAGTTGTTCATAGGTTATTTATTGATGTTCATAGGTTACAAATAGATGTTTATAGGTTACTTATAGATGTTCACAGGTTACTTATAGATGTTCACAGGTTACAACGAAAATAAAAGTATTTTTAATATATGAATATCAATTATGTCTAAGTGAAGTTGAAACTAAATATGCGTCTTTTTACAAGTGAAAATGTATCTCATATTTGCATAAAATTATCGTTCTAATTAGTTGATATCCTACAATATTCATGGCAAGGATTGGTTTGAATATATTAATAAAATTTATTTAATTAAGTAATTTTTGGCGTTATACTTTTTGTGAGTGTATTATTATTAGTCTTGAAATTATTATTATTATTCTAGTTGAAATAAGTATTATGTGTAAACATGTACGTGGAAATAGACTTAGGTAATTGCAAAACATTTATAGTTTTATATAACACTTATTACAGGCTAATGAATATTTTAACAATTCAAAATGCATTTCCTTAGACATAAATGTTAAATGTCACTTATATTGAGTGACAAAATAGCAAGTATAAGATATTTTGTTAACTTCTTGTTTTGTTGCAATAACATTATTAACTTGTCCTCTTTTAAGGACAAGTGAGCGAGTTTGTCCACGGGTGCTGACTTACCCGATTACCAAGTTACCAGGACTGCAGCTACCTGCAACAGTTGTTGATGTCCTGGATGAGCTCGGCATCAGATTACTGGGCATCAAAACCTAGTCTGAACTGTTCATCGTGAAGTTCCTGAATTGAGAATTGTTTTACCAGTTCATTAGACTGAGGCTAAACTGTATATTTGTAATCAAAATTACAGTGTTCTTACACCTCATAGAATTACAAATTGGAAGGCTATTGTAATGTAATCAAGGGATTCGTTGTGTTTGCTGTATTTATAAGCAGATACATAACCCATATTTGGTTCAAAGAACATGAGCCAACAGAAAAATTATTTGGGAGAGGAATTAATTTACTGAATTTTGTGTAGTAATAAAACTTGTTGTCTACTTGTCAAAAAACTGAATATGTGAGTTTTAATTAGGTTCTAGTCAAATGTAAAATGTAGTAAATGGTAAAAACTGGTAACTTACCCACAAAATTGTTAAATTATAATATGTAATTATATTTGCACAAAATCTGGCCAGTTTACGAACTTTAGTACATAAAAGTATAGAAAGATTTGATTTTAAAGAAGTTTATCTGATTGAAAGGTAGAAAACCACAAAAACAAGGTATCTCCATTACAAACGCCTCATCACAGTGTGGATAACAGCTGGCGCAGTGTTCAAAAGAAACGTTCCCATCAAACCTGGCCTCATTACTACCTTATGACAGACTGACTGGATGTCATTACAGCTGGCGCAGTGTTCAAAGAGAAACACCTTCGTCAAACAGGGCCTCACTACCACCTTATCATAGTCTGACTTTATGTCATTACAGCTGGCGCTGTGATCAATAGAAACGACTCCGTCAAACAGGGCCTCGCTACCACCTTATCATAGTCTGACTTTATGTCATTACAGCTGGCGCTGTGATCAAAGAGAACCACCTCCGCCAAACAGGGCCTCACTACCACCTTATCATAGTCTGACTTTATGTCATTACAGCTGGCGCTGTGATCAATAGAAACGACTCCGTCAAACAGGGCCTCGCTACCACCTTATCAGAGTCTGACTTTATGTCATTACAGCTGGCGCTGTGATCAAAAAGAACCACCTCCGTCAAACAGGGCCTCGCTACCACCTTATCATAGTCTGACTTTGTCATTACAGCTGGCGCTGAGATCAATAGAAACGACTCCGTCAAACAGGGCCTCACAACCACCTTATCATAGTCTGACTTTATGTCATAACAGCTGGCGCTGTGATCAAAGAGAACCACCTCCGTCAAACAGGGCCTCGCTACCACCTTATCATAGTCTGACTTTGTCATTACAGCTGGCGCTGAGATCAATAGAAACGACTCCGTCAAACAGGGCCTCACAACCACCTTATCATAGTCTGACTTTATGTCATTACAGCTGACGCTGTGATCAAAGAGAACCACCTCCGTCAAACGGGGCTTCACTACCACCTTATAATAGTCTGACTTTATGTCATTACAGCTGGCGCTGTGATCAAAGAGAACCACCTCCGTCAAACAGGGCCTCACTACCACCTTATCATAGTCTGACTTTATGTCATTACAGCTGGCGCTGTGATCAATAGAAACGACTCCGTCAAACAGGGCCTCGCTACCACCTTATCATAGTCTGACTTTATGTCATTACAGCTGGCGCTGTGATCAAAGAGAACCACCTCCGTCAAACAGGGCCTCGCTACCACCTTATCATAGTCTGACTTTGTCATTACAGCTGGCGCTGAGATCAATAGAAACGACTCCGTCAAACAGGGCTTCGCTACCACCTTATAATAGTCTGACTTTATGTCATTACAGCTGGCGCTGTGATCAAAGAGAACCACCTCCGTCAAACAGGGCCTCACTACCACCTTATCATAGTCTGACTTTATGTCATTACAGCTGGCGCTGTGATCAATAGAAACGACTCCATCAAACAGGGCCTCGCTACCACCTTATCATAGTCTGACTTTATGTCATTACAGCTGGCGCTGTGATCAAAGAGAACCACCTCCGTCAAACGGGGCTTCACTACCACCTTATAATAGTCTGACTTTATGTCATTACAGCTGGCGCTGTGATCAAAGAGAACCACCTCCGTCAAACAGGGCCTCGCTACCACCTGACCATAGTCTGACTTTATGTCATTACAGCTGGCGGTGGGATTAAAAGAAACGTCTCCGTCAAACAACGCCTCGCTACCACCTTATCATAGTCTGACTTTATGTCATTACAGCTGGCGCTGCGATCAATAGAAACGACTCCGTCAAACAGGGCCTCACAACCACCTTATCATAGTCTGACTTTATGTCATTACAGCTGGCGATGTGATCAAAAGAAATGCCTCCGTCAAACAGGGCCTCGCTACCACCTGACCATAGTCTGACTTTATGTCATTACAGCTGGCGGTGGGATTAAAAGAAACGTCTCCGTCAAACAACGTCTCGCTACCACCTTATCAGAGTCTGACTTTATGTCATTACAGCTAGCGATGTGATCAAAAGAAATGCCTCCGTCAAACAGGGCCTCACTACCACCTTATCATAGTCTGACTTTATGTCATTACATCTGGCGCAGTGTTCAAAGAGAAACACCTCCGTCAAAGAGGGCCTCACTACCACCTTATCATAGTCTGACTTTATGTCATTACAGCTGGCGCTGTGATCAATAGAAACGACTCCGTCAAACAGGGCCTCGCTACCACCTTATCATAGTCTGACTTTATGTCATTACAGCTGGCGCTGTGATCAAAGAGAACCACCTCCGTCAATCAGGGCCTCGCTACCACCTTACCATAGTCTTACTTTATGTCATTACAGCTGGCGGTGGGATTAAAAGAAACGTCTCCGTCAAACAGGGCCTCGCTACCACCTTATCATAGTCTGACTTTACGTCATTACAGCTGGCGGTGTGATCAAAAGAAAAATCTCCGTCAAACAGGGCCTCGCTACCACCTTATCATAGTCTGACTTTATGTCATTACATCTGGCGCTGTGATCAAAATAAACGTCTCCGTCAAACAGGGCCTCGCTACCACCTTATCATAGTCTGACTTTATGTCATTACATCTGGCGCTGTAATCAAAAGAAACGTCTCCGTCAATCAGGGCCTCGCTACCACCTTATCATAGTCTGACTTTATGTCATTACATCTGGCGCTGTGATCAAAAGAAACGTCTCCGTCAAACAGGGCCTCGCTACCACCTTATCATAGTCTGACTTTATGTCATTACATCTGGCGCTGTGATCAAAAGAAACGTCTCCGTCAATCAGGGCCTCGCTATCACCTTATCATAGTCTGACTTTATGTCATTACATCTGGCGCTGTGATCAAAAGAAACGTCTCCGTCAAACAGGGCCTCGCTACCACCTTATCATAGTCTGACTTTATGTCATTACATCTGGCGCTGTGATCAAAAGAAACGTCTCCGTCAATCAGGGCCTCGCTACCACCTTATCATAGTCTGACTTTATGTCATTACATCTGGCGCTGTGATCAAAAGAAACGTCTCCGTCAAACAGGGCCTCGCTACCACCTTATCATAGTCTGACTTTATGTCATTACATCTGGCGCTGTGATCAAAAGAAACGTCTCCGTCAATCAGGGCCTCGCTACCACCTAATCATAGTCTGACTTTATGTCATTACATCTGGCGCTGTGATCAAAAGAAACTTCTCCGTCAAACAGGGCCTCGCTACCACCTTATCATAGTCTGACTTTATGTCATTACATCTGGCGCTGTGATCAAAATAAACGTCTCCGTCAATCAGGGCCTCGCTACCACCTTATCATAGTCTGACTTTAGGTCATTACATCTGGCTCTGTGATCAAAAGAAACGTCTCCGTCAAACAGGGCCTCGCTACCACCTTATCATAGTCTGACTTTATGTCATTACATCTGGCGCTGTGATCAAAAGAAACGTCTCCGTCAATCAGGGCCTCGCTACCACCTTATCATATTCTGACTTTATATCATTACATCTGGCGCTGTGATCAAAAGAAACGTCTCCGTCAAACAGGGCCTCGCTACCACCTTATCATAGTCTGACTTTATGTCATTACATCTGGCGCTGTGATCAAAAGAAACGTCTCCGTCAATCAGGGCCTCACTACCACCTTATCATAGTCTGACTTTATGTCATTACAGCTGGCGCTGTGATCAATAGAAACGACTCCGTCAAACAGGGCCTCGCTACCACCTTATCAGAGTCTGACTTTATGTCATTACAGCTGGCGATGTGATCAAAAGAAATGCCTCCGTCAAACAGGGCCTCGCTACCACCTTACCATAGTCTGACTTTATGTCATTACAGCTGGCGGTGGGATTAAAAGAAACATCTCCGTCAAACAACGCCTCGCTACCACCTTATCAGAGTCTGACTTTATGTCATTACAGCCAGCGATGTGATCAAAAGAAATGCCTCCGTCAAACAGGGCCTCGCTACCACCTTATCATAGTCTGACTTTATGTCATTACATCTGGCGCTGTGATCAAAAGAATCGTCTCCGTCAATCAGGGCCTCACTACCACCTTATCATAGTCTGACTTTATGTCATTACAGCTGGCGTTGTGATCAATAGAAACGACTCCGTCAAACAGGGCCTCGCTACCACCTTATCAGAGTCTGACTTTATGTCATTACAGCTGGCGATGTGATCAAAAGAAATGCCTCCGTCAAACAGGGCCTCGCTACCACCTTACCATAGTCTGACTTTATGTCATTACAGCTGGCGGTGGGATTAAAAGAAACGTCTCCGTCAAACAACGCCTCGCTACCACCTTATCAGAGTCTGACTTTATGTCATTACAGCTAGCGATGTGATCAAAAGAAATGCCTCCGTCAAACAGGGCCTCACTACCACCTTATCATAGTCTGACTTTATGTCATTACATCTGGCGCAGTGTTCAAAGAGAAACACCTCCGTCAAAGAGGGCCTCACTACCACCTTATCATAGTCTGACTTTATGTCATTACAGCTGGTGCTGTGATCAATAGAAACAACTCCGTCAAACAGGGCCTCGCTACCACCTTACCATAGTCTGACTTTATGTCATTACAGCTGGCACTGTGATCAAAGAGAACCACCTCCGTCAAACAGGGCCTCGCTACCACCTTACCATAGTCTGACTTTATGTCATTACAGCTGGCGGTGGGATTAAAAGAAACGTCTCCGTCAAACAGGGCCTCGCTACCACCTTATCATAGTCTGACTTTATGTCATTACAGCTGGCGGTGTGATTAAAAGAAACGTCTCCGTCAAACAGGGCCTCGCTACCACCTTATCATAGTCTGACTTTATGTCATTACATTTGGCGCTGTGATCAAAATAAACGTCTCCGTCAAACAGGGCCTCGCTACCACCTTATCATAGTCTGACTTTATGTCATTACATCTGGCGCTGTGATCAAAAGAAACGTCTCCGTCAATCAGGGCCTCGTTACCACCTTATCATAGTCTGACTTTATGTCATTACAGCTGGCGATGTGATCAAAAGAAACGTCTCCGTCAAACAGCGCTTCGCTACCACCTTATCATAGTCTGACTTTATGTCATTACAGCTGGCGGTGAGATTAAAAGAAACGTCTCCGTCAAACGGGGCCTCATTATCACCTTATCACAGTCTGACAGGATGCCATTACGACGGGATGTATGCAGCATCTATTACATTTACCACTTTTCACTGCAAGAAATATATATGTGAATTATTATTAAGGAAAGAGAGATTGCAGAGTCGAGGTATCTTGTCTCGTCCACATTTTCTGCCATTGTTCTGCCCGGAACGTTCACACATAAATAAGTTTCATCTTTATTTCTGCCAGTCGAAATCTCCCATTAATTCCAATCTCGCGCTTAGCATTACATATTATACAAATTACTTACATCAGAGAATATTTATCAATATATATTACCTTTACAACATATCGTAATATATTGTATTACTTTTTTCGTTCCTACAACTCTATACAATTAAAATAGAAGGACTCTACATAATTATCAGTAGATACTATAACACAAAAATCACTATCTTTTCAGTTAGTTCACTCTCTTCCAGTATTTTGATGTATATTTTATAAATTTGATTGTATTAACTCAACCTAGTTCCATTACAGCATTATTTTATGTTATTTAATTTTCTTATTGGTAACAATACAGACGTCAACAACTATAAGTACACATCCCAAACCGTTAATGTTTTATCTCTCAAAATAATAGAAAAGTCTCAGATATATACATAGTTCTACACAAACAATAAAGTTATATAAAATAGCTGAAAGGTAGAATAGTTAAGAATACATTTGTATCAGTCATTAAAGTATTCGTAATTACAGTATGTGAAAGATTTAGAGTTATTATTTTCATTCAATCAAATCCAGTCCAGTAATTCATCAACTACTTATAGTATTTTATAACTACGTTTTGATGCAGTAAATATAAATAACCTCATCTCCAGACAAGCGACAAGGAACGCACGTGTCCTACAGTGTAACTTTCCTCATTACCAAGTTTGCCATGATTCTAGTTACCTTCTTCAGTTTATAATTTGACCTATTAGAAGAGTTTGACATCAGTTTTCCAGCTATCGTATTGCGCTAAGAATTATGTAACTTATAAGAAAACAATTTAATAGTTCAATAGTTAGGAAATAAGATGACTTGTTGTACCCAAAGCTGATATCTATATAGTAATACACTAGGGTGTTTTTCTTCACAGTCATATCTCGATAACAGCTGGACAGATTTTAACGTTTGAGGTAGCAAATTAGAGGTATTTTTACGTAGATTTCCGATACAGAAATGGTAAGAAAGTGCATAACTTGAATACAGTAAAGGGCTGAATTTTCGGAACAGTGGCGCTATCCGTCGGTGGAAGTCTAAACTACGTGTTGATTGAAAGTACGTTGTTATCATCCGTTTTAATATCAGATGTTTTGTTGCGTTTGTTTACAACTGAAGTATCCCTTCGATGGGAATAGACTCGCTCGGATTCGAGCAACAAGACAACTAGTTAAGTTTAAGGTTCATAAGGTTTGAAATTAGTTTAAAGTATTTTTTTTTGTTCTTTTTTAATAATTTATAAGCTTGTGATATAAATAATAATTAGTAGGATGTTGAATTATAGCAAAAATGTTTACAATTTTATTTAAGAGACGTGAGTCATGTATTTGGTTTATCTTACGGCAGTGTGCAACATGTCTCTTAATTACGAAGACTCTTGTTAGGTCGCTCAGTCCAAGCCTGTGATTGGATGTCAGGAACTCTGGTGATTGGTCTTGATTGGCTGGTGACAAGTTATTGAGCCTGAACAGATTTGGTGCTGGTTACCTGACAGTCTTGTCTATTTTTCATTAATGGGTGTAGAGAGAAAGAAACGAGAAGTTTTATCTCGGTAATTTAAACAATATAAATTATAAATTAACTCAAAATGTAAAGTAAATGTTAATTTATCTATAGTTTAAAACGTTCTTGTGTTGCATTTTGATTTTTTCCAGTTACACTTAGACGATGCATTTTTTATTCCTTCTTATTTAAAAGACCAACTGTTTACATTTCTTGCTCTATGTTAGCTTGTCAAGTAGAATACTACTGTTGTTTACTTTATATTATATTGTTTGCAATGATTTAATTTGAGTTTGTGGTTCCAGACCAATGGTATTTTATTAAATTAGGACAGCACACATTATGTAATGTATAGTTTAAGGGCTCTTAATCAAGAAAATTAATGAAAAAAATTTCTTGAAGTTTCAATTTATTAAGCCTTTACCTTGGTGACCGTGGAACTGTTATGTTCACATTTATCAAATCAAAATAAAATAGCTACATTATATTATTCAGACTTAAAAGCTATGTTCCTCCAAGTTATTTAGGAGTAGCTTATTTTGCTTCTTAAACTCTATATGCAATCATTGCAATGCTGCCGTGTTTGGGGAAATGCTCACCGAGATTCCAAATTACTGGTGATGAAAAGATACGTCTCATTTGTAGAGTTGAGAGTCCACAAGGTTATTAATCTTTATATACTATTTAGCTTCATCTTGAAAATACCTCCATAGATGCATAAATGGTATTTTATCCGCCTTCCCTTGGTCAAATAGCACAAAGTATGTTTTAAATTGTTGAATTATGATTATAAACCGAGTATAGTATCGATATTTTAAATAATTATCCCTCTTAACGAATAAGAGCATTTTCTGTTTTGTGACTTTGTTCCGCATGCTCTTGCCATATGGCAATAAAGTATTCTTATTATATTTATTTTTGGTTTATTACATTTGTATGAAATGATTATAGTGTATTATTGTAAATCAGTCACACAATATAGTATTATTGGGTATGAATGTATTGCTGCACCACTAGTGGGTTGGTTGTATGAGTTCAAGCCATTGGACAAAAATTAAATAAATACACACAAATAAAATAAGGGTAAAAATTAAAGAATACACGCAGTTTTACTATGGTTGTGCAACTAAATCAAGTGTTCTAAAAATAGACTTAAATTGTTCACAAACTATTGAACTATGAAGCAGCAGTGAAAGTTAATTAACTAAAATTATGATAATTTATTAATTTGAGTACACATTTTATGTTATAATAGCATAGAATTTTAAAAACAATTTGTACGCTCCTATAAAAAAGAGAACCCCTTTCTTTAAATAACAGGAGATTTCAATAATAGACACTTCACATGTTTTGGGGTTAAAGAAGCCGGGTTATGGTAAATCCTGACAAAATATGTATTAAAATGCAGATCTAATCAACTAAATTACATGTTATGCAATGTAAAACGTTCACCTAAGTATCTATGATGGCGGTACAATTTGGGCCTTAATTAATTTTTTCAATCGCGTATTGTTACATTTATTAACTATCACATTAAATGAGTTTGTTTTTAATTAAATATAACAATTATACCGTCTACAAATTTATAAACCGTGCTTTTATTTTTTGTATTCTTTTTAATATTTCGTTTTCAGAATGCACTAATTATACAGTTTTCTTTAAATATGAATAACAGTGTGTTCTGGTTCTCATAAATCGCACGTTCTTCATTCTCTCATTAAATAAGAGGAATATCTTCCGTTCCACCGCCAACGGAATATTTGTTAATAGCACTTTATCGAAAAAGTAGACTTAAATTGACAAATTGTAAGTTATAAAAATAGATCATATTAAGTGTTAAGTTTAACAAGCTTTGTCTAGCAGGCTCGCTGTTCACCTGATTTCAGATTTGTAGATTTTCTGTGTAAAATAAAACATAGCTGAAGGAATTTCAATATAAACAAATATTATTTAAACTTGGTGTTTTTTTAGTTTATGTCCAGACGTTTGGATTTCTCTAAAGCTGCTGGTGCGGTTTGGCTTTCTTCCTACAATAATACACTTTTCCTGCCTTTATATATAAATAAATAATCATCAGGAAATCTAACACAATGCATTTGCAATTAAGAACCTGTGATTGGTTGTCGTGGAGTAGATCACACTAGCTCTCAACTAAGCGGAGGTTTAAGCTAATAACTAATTAGGCCACAGATCGGCATACAACACTTGCTCTGAGTGTTAATTGGCTAACGTTATTATAACCAAAGAATAATATAATTTTATCTTATTAAGATCGCACTACGTTGTCGTTGGCTGCCCAGATTTTTAAACCCAATCACAACGGATAAAACTTAGTTAACTAAAGAAATGTTCAGTTAACACATTTCTGGAGTTTTAAAACATTGTGAGCTTTGAATCACCAATAAACTTTCCTGTGTTTCTTTTTCGTGGTTCAAAAGAAGCTTTCCTTTGTTCTGGGAGCACAATATAACACAATTCGAAGTTTTCCGTCTACGTGTGGAAACTTATTGCATGTAAAAGTTAACATGAGCTTGCAGTTACCCGCGTCGCGTCGGTTGCAGAATAGAGATACTTGATTTCTCTACTAGTTAAGATTAGTTTATTTAGAAACCTTTATCACGTACAACCATGTTGGCTACCTTACAATCTCATTAGTCTAAAAATACATGAATGTTCATCTAAAAATGCTCAGGCAAAAAATAACCAGGCAAATATTAATAACCATAGATTGCCTAATTTATAATATACATCCTTAGTAAGGTAAAACGCTTCTTCCTGCCTATAATTGCTACTAAAGCCTTGTTTGCTGCCTATAATTGCTACTAAAACCTTTTTCCTACATATAATTGTTCATAAATCCTTTTTACTACCTATGATTGCTACTAAAGCCTTTTCCTGCATATAATTACTATTCCTACCTATAATTGCTAATTTAGCCTTTTTCCTGCATATAATTGCTACTAAAGCCTTTTTCCTACCTATAATTACTACTAAAGCCTTTTTCCTGCCTATAATTGCTACTAAAGCCTTTTTCCTACCTATATTTGCTACTAAAGCCTTTTTCCTGCCTATAATAGCTACTAAAGCCTTTTTCCTGCCTATAATTGCTAATAAAGCCTTTTTCCTGCCTAAAATTGCTACTAAAGCCTTTTTCCCAGCCTATAATTGTTACTAAAGGCTGGTTCCTACCTATAATTGCTACTAAAGGCTGGTTCCTACCTATAATTGCCACTAAGGGCTGGTTCCTACCTATAATTGCTACTAAAGCCTTTTTATAGCCTATAATTGCTACTAAAGCCTTTTTCCTGACTATAATAGCTACTAAAGCCTTTTTCCTGCCTATAATAGCTACTAAAGCCTTTTTCCTGCCTATAATTGCTAATAAAGCCTTTTTCCTGCCTAAAATTGCTACTAAAGCCTTTTTCCCAGCCTATAATTGTTACTAAAGGCTGGTTCCTACCTATAATTGCTACTAAAGGCTGGTTCCTACCTATAATTGCCACTAAGGGCTGGTTCCTACCTATAATTGCTACTAAAGCCTTTTTATAGCCTATAATTGCTACTAAAGCCTTTTTCCTGCCTATAATAGCTACTAAAGCCTTTTTTCTCCCTATAATTGCTAATAAAGCCTTTTTCCTGCCTATAATTGTTACTAAAGCCTTTTTTCAAGCCTATAATTGCTACTAAAGGCTGGTTCCTACCTATAATTTCTACTAAAGGCTGGTTCCTACCTACCTATAATTGCTACTAAAGCCTTTTTGCTGCCTATAATTGCTACTAAAGCCTTTTTATAGCCTATAATTGATACTAAAGCCTGTTTCCAGCCTATAATTGCTACTAAAGTCTTTTTCCAGCCTATAATTGCTACTAAAGGTTTTTCCTACCTATAATTACTACTAAAGCCTGTCTATAAAAATTTGGTTAAACAAGTTTATAAATAAAGGGAAATTGATTTATTCTGCATAAGAATGGCATTAAATTACGTAACGTGTTTACCGACAGTACAAAATTTATATTTTATCCACAGCTAACTTTTGTATGTAAAATAATAATGATGTAAGAATTAATCTAGATTTTCTTTCCTATTATTAATGGTGATAAACATATTATATTAAACATGGATTGTAGCATTAAATACTGATCAAGCAAAGTAAAGAAAATCTAGTTTCGGAAGCTTTACCAAAAACAGAAAACAAAAAATAATTACAAAATTACAAATCAGCTCAGTTTATTAAGATATTTTGTTAAAAAAAAGGTAAATTGCTGATCTAGATTTAATAAAAACATCATGTGTATTTATCATCGAATATTTGAACGAGTTCGCACGCAGCATGCTGACGTGAGGGAAGTGAATTCCGCATTTAAAACCTTGAGACAAATCTAATAAAGGGTTTAAAACAATACTGGTAACATTTTTTGAAAAATTGAAAAATGTTATTTTTTGGCTGTTCTGATGCTGCTGGTTATATTTAAATTCACTATTAGGATGACAATGGTGTACATTATAAGGTTAGGAAGAGGTATAGTCAGCATAAAAAGTTGGTATAGGGGTGTTGGGGGTGATAAAACTACATCAAGATATGAAAAACAGCCTTTTCCGGTGTAAAATCCCAATAAGACAACGTACTGTCTTAGGAAAATTAACATTTTCTTTAATAACTTGGTAAATACTTGTGCTAGAATGATGAAAGATGGCTTAAAAGTTTCGCCTCATTAGTCTTCATCCTTAAAAATGCATACATAGTTTTACATCTGGCGCTTTTCTTACCCTTTTTGGGCCCAAAAACTCAATATTAGAAAACTAAAATCCTCCAAAAATGGGGTTAAAGTTTTCCGATTGTTTCGCCCAACAAGCTTGTCCAACTGATTATAGAAAGGAATGTCCCTACCAAATTTGAAGTAAATCGGACAAAAATTGCGACTGCTAGAGTGAGAACACTCATATCTATATATATAAAGTTTTTAGCGACCCCTCAAAACGTGTTCAGGGGGTCACGTTAGGAACTTCTAGGGTGGTCCCGGGCTTAAGTCTCACCATACGGGTTATGCTAATAGTTCACTTTTGCAAAGCAAATTCATTATCAATGCTTATGAGGCTGAGTGTTTGAAAACCTGTAAGCATTATCATTTCCAAAGCTCCTCTGTTGCGACAGCGAGGCTGGGTAACACTAAAAATACTATAATAAAAACAAGTATTTCGATTTTTCAAAAAAATTAAATAAACATTATTAGATTTACGTTGTGAAAATGGAATCGCATTTTAAAATTATAAATAAAAAATATTTATTAAAATGACGATAGAAGTTTTGTTTGGTAAGTGATTATTTATAAAGACCTTTTTGAAGGAAAACAATTATTTATAAATAATTGTGGTGATTATTAAGAATCTTTTCAAAGTAGTTACTATGTAAATTCAAGCCGTCAGATGCAGTTGTCACTAGGGTGCTCTTGTTGTGAAGAAGAAAGTTAGTTTCATTTTAATTTTCTTTCAGTTTGTGGCATTGTATTTTATAATAATTTGTAATGTCGTTTGATGGATTGCTGTTTAATGGATTAAATTAATGTTTTAAATCATCATACTAAAAGTTAATGACTCATGTAATCAAACGTGTTGGTATAAAACACTGTAAAGTGTTGCTTACGATTTAAACGATCCTGCTGGACTAACGTTCTCACCAACTTTATTTGTGATCTAATTTAAAGAAGTTTAAACCAGGTGAAAGAACAACTAAAGTTTCCAACTTTCAACTTTTGAACATCTGCTTCAGCTGCTGCGGTGAAAAGGTAGCAGACCCCAGCTAGCAGTAAGAAGGCTGTTGTCAGGTAGGAGCTGTAGATTATGTAGTGTGGGTGTCATAGATTGTAGTATAACCAAGTATGATTCTATAAATAATAGTATTACAAAAGTAAAAAAAAACTCAAACTTTTTCGCTTAAAATTTGTTCATATCATTGAATTGTTTGATTGTGCTCACTGTTTGTGTGTCTAGAGAAGGGTAATTTAGTTACATGAAAATAATTTTCGTGTTTTAGTAAATCAGAATAAATTATGATTTTTGCGTACACTCCAGGATGTAACTTAAAATCCAGTATGTTTAAGCTAAAGACCTCAAAAACAGCTATTTACAGCCTTCAGGTACTTAACAAAATAACCAGGACATTTGAACAATACACTTGACATAACGCTAATACTTATTTAAACAATATATTAAAAATTGTAATCAATATCACGGTAACTCTCGATTGTCAATTATGTTTCGATTCTAACTGACCGAACTATTAAACATAACTTAGTTCAGAGACCAATTAGTGCAGTCGTAACTTATTTACACGCTGTTTCATTTGAGGTCCTTCTCTCCATTAGTGGGAATTAATGTGTTCAAACGCAAACATCACAGACAAGTTTAGTTGTAAACTTCCTTAAGGACCGGCAAACACAAACTAAGTAAATAATATACATCAAAACTGCGAGAAATCCTAGTCGAGCTATGTATTTTTGTACGATCGTTTTTAACATTAGTCGGTTGGCTTCAAGGTCTGCTGAACAATGTTGTTAATACTGATCTACAAAAAACTATACGAAACTTCTTCTTATATGTTAAATAATTAAACGTTGGTCTTTAGGTTTTGTGCAATGAGTTGACATATTGAACTATTAACAACGTAAAACATAATAAAGTAATTTTGAATGAAATCTGTCTAATTAACAATAGTATGATCTAAGCTATTATTTTGTATAAGGGTAAACAATTTATCCAAGTCAATTATCAATAACTGCAACACAAACAAAGCCTACGAGTGTGGAGTTTTTGGTTATATATTGAGTTCTATTTTGTATCTGTGTAATTACTTATGTTGAACCAAACAATTTTAGGAGATCATATCTTGTAACAGAAATTATACTGTAGAAATCATAAAAATTATAGTTACCTTTAGTATTATACTTCCTTTTATACAAAACTGTTACATTTAAAAACAGTTCTGGAGATACGTTAAAAAGAGGGACAAAAATAAATTAAAACAAGTCAACGCCTAAATGCCGCCAACGTAAGTAACGTTGCAGATTGTTTTTAAACAAAGTTATTTATTTATGTTGAATTTGTACAGTGCATTGCCAATAATATTTATAGGCGTAAATTACTGTCACACACCTAGTTTAAATATTACAACCTTTGCTGTCAACAATATTTAGTTATGTTTAACTGAGGATATCCTTAGTAAACTTTAATTTTAGATACTTATTGTGCTTATTTCTTTAAGTAAACATTAAGACATTCATTGTTTAAATATGTGTGATTTTTTAATATTGCTTTACTGCCTGAGTGAATCAATATTTTATATAGTGACACAAATTATATTATAAGTTAACGATCTTAAAATATATAAGCTGGACAGAAAATATTTTCCATAAAGTATGAAATAGTTATTTATTTCACATTGTTATAAAATTAGGAGTAGCTCAATATATATGTTTCTACATTGTTGAAATCAACTAAAAAAATGAGTAAACACATGTTTGTGGTTAGAAACATTAAAAAAGTTGTATATCTTCAGTTAAATCTGACTCAATAACAAATTCCTCAGTTTTAATAATGCTTCGTTGTAACTTTAAAGAAAATTCATACCGGTTAGCTTCATACATTATCCTTTGTTGTTTTTTCAAAAGGAACTGTATTTAATATTAAAACTATAGTTCATCCTTATTTTATTGTAAAGGAAACAATGTAATGCTATCTGCCAAACTATAGACACGATATATTGGCACTTTATTTCTGGTTTAGCTTTATTCTTAAAGATTTTGTAACAATATATTAGTGGGAACATAGTATTATGGTCAACTCATGTCTTTAAACAACAGTTATTTTAACGAAATTGAAATTGAAATGCTTTAACGTCTTTGTAACAATTGGTATAAATTATTTTATTTAGTATCCCACAATGGAGGTACATGTTTTACGTGTTACTTGCATTTAAACGTTCCATAACAAATGTACTAGCAGCAGACAATTTGAAAATGTCTATCCATATTCTTAGTTTTCAATAGGATGGTTAAGTAGTCAAACTGTTATTGAAATATATAACTAATAACTATAATTAACTCTTTATGAAGAGTCACTATAACAAATACAACAAGTTAAGATATTTTGAATGATTCTGGATTTAATCGTGAGGAGCTTTTCTGTGGACCAATCCCAAGACCGGGGAGATAGCAGCATTCGATGTATTGTGCTCATCCACATTGTCTGCCATTGTTCTGCCAGAAACGTTTACACAACAATATGTTCCGTCTGCATTCCGCCTAAACTTTCCATTGATTCTTACTGAAAAATATGAGACACATTTTTTCAGATACTATATGAAATAAATAAGTTAAATCGTGTAATGTAATTTGTAAATGTTTACTAACATTTGATCTTTCCTTAGTTTGTGTAAATTAATAACGTAATAAATGGGTAGATATATATGGGGCTTCTAGCTCACAAAGTGGTGAATTACTGAAAATCATCATTTAGCTCTGTTCCGAATGGTCTTAATATAAATATTACTTATATTCATGTTATTTTAATTTTATTTCAGCAAAAATTTGAATTTATGTTGTTTTTATACATTATGTTACTATACAATAATAATAATATTCAGAAAAGCTATTATTAGTGGAATTGAATAAAATAAGATCCAAAATGGTATAATATTAATTTTTCTTTTTTAATAAGTAACATTAAATATATTTTGCTTTTTTATTATATTAAATTGTTTGCTAAACATTAGTTGTAGGGCTTACTTCTATGCAGTAATTTTAGATGTTGTTTGCTATCTAGTGAAATTTTAAATTTACAAGTCCTGGTTTCAATAACCTTTGAAGTCGTAATGTCTATACAATTAGAAAAAAAGGTTGATATATTTGATTTATTGTGGATAGACTGAAATGACTGATAATAAGTAATACTTTAATAATCAAAGTCAATTTATGATTTAAAATAATTTTTCTGTTTTGAGCGTAGACTCAGGAATTCTGTGGGAATCCCTACAGTAGTGGAATGTTGAAAAGTTCAAACTGTTATGATAATGTACTCATCTTTTTAAAAGTATATTACTTGTTTTTGAGCCTATTTATTTCAATTTTTGAACACAAGGTCATATATTGCAATGCAAAGAGTGCCATACAAACATATTACTAATTAACATAAATAAACAAAAATTATCTTCTGTTATTTAAAATCCAGTTAACCTGTTTACATTTTAAATAATTCCACATTTCGAGGCCCAGTCTACATCAATAGCAGGTGAGGCAAGTTAGACGACTTTGGTCACAAAGATCCGGACTTTAATATTTAAAAAATATTTTTACCTACATACAAGATACATCAAGTGTAAATACTTACAAAAGTGAACTTTGTAAATCCGAATCAGAGATGCTTAACCACCATAAGGTCGTGATTAACCACAATTAAGGTCGTGGTTAACCACCATTATGGTCGTGGTTAACCACCATTGAGGTCGTGGTTAACCACAATTAAGCTCGTGGTTAACCACCATTATGGTCGTGGTTAACCACCATTAAGCTCGTGGTTAACCACCATTGAGATATTGGTTAACCACCATTAAGCTCGTGGTTAACCAAAATAAGGTCGTGGTTAACCACCATAAGGTCGTGGTTAACCCCATAAGGTCGTGGTTAACCACCGTAAGGTGGTAGTTAACCACCATAAAGTCGTAGTTAACCACCATAAGGTCGTGGTTAACCACTATAAGGTCTGGTTAACCACCATAAGGTCGTGGTTAACCACCATAAGGTCGTGGTTAACCACCATAAGGTCGTGGTTAACCACCATAAGGTCGTGGTTAACCACAATAAGGTCGTAGTTAACCACTACAAGGTCGTAGTTAACCACCATAAGGTCGTGGTTAACCACCATTAAGGTCGTGGTTAACCACCATTATGGTCGTGGTTAACCACCATTAAGCTCGTGGTTAACCACCATTGAGGTCGTGGTTAACCACCATTAAGCTCGTGGTTAACCACCATATTGGTCGTGGTTAACCACCATTAAGCTCGTGGTTAACCACCATAAGGTCGTGGTTAACCACAATAAGGTCGTAGTTAACCACTACAAGGTCGTAGTTAACCACCATAAGGTCGTGGTTAACCACCATTATGGTCGTGGTTAACCAACATTAAGCTCGTGGTTAACCACCATTGAGGTCGTGGTTAACCACCATTAAGCTCGTGGTTAACCACCATATTGGTCGTGGTTAACCACCATTAAGCTCGTGGTTAACCACCATAAGGTCGTGGTTAACCACCATAAGGTCGTAGTTAACCACCATAAGGTCGTGGTTAAACACCATAAGGTCGTGGTTAAACACCATAAGGTCGTGGTTAACCACCAGCACCAACTACTTTGATCAAAACATAGGCAGTTAAAATACAAGCAAGTTCCAAAATTTAACGTGAGAAAACGATAATCTGAATGTGTCATATTGTATTAAAATGGGGTTTCGTAACTAAATACAAAAATTAAAATCTATAAACCTTTATCAACTCGGCTTGCTAAAATCGACAAACTGACTGAATTTTAATTTATGTTTGTAAAGTATACCATTTGAGAAAGAAGTATCAGAAGATACTAAAATGGAGAAAAGGAATAATCGTAATAGAACTGGTATAGACAGTAAAACGCCCATTACTTGAAGCCTTGAGAGGAGAA
Organism: Allygus modestus; assembly: GCA_963675035.1. Taxonomy (NCBI): domain Eukaryota; kingdom Metazoa; phylum Arthropoda; class Insecta; order Hemiptera; family Cicadellidae; genus Allygus; species Allygus modestus. The sequence continues at coordinate 457,681,290 of OY776111.1, read as the reverse complement.
GCGCTATTGAAAGTGTCGTGTAAACACGTTAACGGTCTATTAGTTCTTGATGGCACTTCACAGACGATCCTCGCGGACCTCCAGTGGAAACAGGATTGCACTGTGATGTACAAGAGATGCAGAGAAGATTTTGATAGCAACTCACTTTGATAAAATACTAAAAATTGACTATAATAACTTGCCCTTCCTATTTTAAAATACAATTGTTGTAGACATAATATATTTAAACTATTTTTAAAACGAAAAGTTTCAATTTAAAAATCTTAAGATTCAAAACTGCTTAATAATATAATACTCACAAAAAAAGTTTCTTATTAAGAAATGTTAAGATAATTTTACTTAGAGTCGGAAAGTAATTTACAGGTTATGATTTAAATTATTTTTGGAAATAGTTTAAAGGTGTATAAAGTTAAAATAAAATAAATTATGACAAAATGTAAAGTAAATAATTTGCTTTAAGATCACCTATGGATATTGAACTTCGGTTAGGAAAAAATTGGTTTTAGCTGGAAATAAAAATTGAAAGTTTTTGAAAGTAACAGAGTTATAATATTGTTAACGGCCGCAGGGTTTACCATTAAATATTAACTTTTACGCCCCAACTACACATGATTCACAGCTGGACGTTAGTGTGAAATTACTGCCCCACCTGTCCGGTGGTCACCGAAGATTTACCGGGATCCTAAAACTAGTTGCGAAATGTCCATAAAATATAGTCATCCGTAGCGGTTGTTTGCCCTCTGCAAGCAACAGATTTCTGTTCATTTTAATTCACAATTCTTTCATTTAAATAGACGTTTAGTATTATAGCGTTCTCCTTCAACTTGGTTCACTAGTTTATACAATATACGTTTACGGGCTTCACACGCCCGTATAACATCAACCCCGATGAAAACTTTGTGATTATCATTTAAAGTTCTGCAGGCCCAGAATGTCTGAGAATGATGAATGATGAGAATGTATTTTCTCCTGAGATCTCCAGCTTTTTATCAATTATACTATTAAATAGTACAGTTTTAATTAACTATTGATTAAAACTCATTATGTCGATCATGCCTGAAGGTATTCTCCTTATATTTAAATGGAAAAATATATTTTAATCAGCACAATTTAATTTTATCTCAATAATCATCCAGCCTTTTCGCGAGTTCCTTAAAGCCAAATATCCCAGTATTAGGTAGTTTAAAATTATCTTATTTCAAACCATAATAATTTAAAACTTTGGCCTGTAAAACGAATAATAATTAATAATAAAAAAAAAGACATTTCCAACACTTAATTGATAATTAAGTGTTGGAAAAGTTTAAAAATAATGAATTAATGTAAAATATAAAATACCCCCGCCGCAGCAAACCTGCGTACTCAGCGAATTTCCAATGCATAATATATGTCTTAATACTACAAAAAGCCGCAAACCAAGTTTCATAAAAATATATTCACATATAAGCGATTTTAATTATTCTCCATAAGAATAACATTGGTAATGAGTATGTAGGTTTGCTGAAAGAAGGAACCGAAACAATTGGTTTTTATGCAAATATAAATAGAATTTAACTAGGCGAAGCCACATACTAAGTTTCATCAATATTCAATCATACATAAGCGCTATATAACATTATAGTTATTATCCATAAGAATAACATGGGGCTGAGAAAGCAGGTTTGCTGCAACAAGGAACAGAAAAATGGGTTTTTATAAAATTATCAATATAACTCAGCCAAGTGAAGCTAAATACCAAGTTTTATTAATTTATGTTCATAATTAAGGGAGAAATTACATTTTACTTATTCTCCATAAGAATAACATAGGGGCTGAGTACGCAGGTTTGCTGCTATGGGAATAATCAACAAAAAATCAATTTTTTATGCAAATATCAATGTACCAGTACTACGTGAAGCCACATACCAAGTTTCATCAACATACATTCATAAATAATCCAGATATCAAATTTTATTTATTCTCCATAAGGATAACATTGGACAACGTACTGTGTTTAGCACTTTGAATATCTCAGCAACGGTTAGGCGTAGAATCACAATTTAAACACCAAAATGATTGTTTTGTGAAACTGAAAAGATTGGTAAAAGCAAATGTGAAGTTTACATTAAAATAAACTGAGGAAAAGCCAAAAACGGTTTTCCCATAAGATTAACATGGGAGATTTTATGAGCAGGTTTTTTTGGATTTTCTCCGCAACCACTTAACCTAGGTTAATAATTCAAAATACTAAATTATTTGTTTTCTTAAGCTCTATAACATGGTTAAAACCAAAATTAAATTTTTTAAAAATTGTAGGGTGAAAAATTCAAAAAACTGATTTTTTGAAAATTTAAAACCCCCATAAACCCCCCTTCCCATAGTCCGATTTTTCTGGTTTTCGAACTTAAAGTCATGAATGTCATTTTACACATTTGAGCCAAATTTCATCAAAATCGGACGTTTTTTACTCAAGTTATCGTGTTAACGGACACATATATATATATATACATATATATAAATTTGAACGAATAGTGTTTTTGGCATCTGAGGACCTCAAAACAAAAAGTTATCATGGTCTCGGGCTTAAGTCTTACGATGAGACCTACGGTAATAGCTTCTTCCCTATAGGGGAAATTCGCTAAAATTAAACTTAATATAAAATCTGCGATCACGTTTTTGTTGTGATATGAGAGGAAACCCGGTTTACTAAATATCTGTTGGTAAATACTGCTTAAAAATAAGACGGCGTTAACATTATATTTTAGTCTAAATAAATTATTGAATAATACGGCCGATATGAATTCATGATATTTTGTAGATAAAAAAAATTGTAAATCAAGCTGCCGAAATACATTATATAACTTAGTAGAGGGCACCACCTGTTTTTACTATGACCAAACTATGATATAATTCTAACAAATAATATTTACTGTAGTTCTATTTTTGTATTTTATATTAATTTAGTTTTACTAAAGTTAAAATCTAACGAATAATGTTGATATAACCGGCGCTTGTAAATCAAACGCATCACTTGCAAGCAGTTCTCATCGCAGCAAATAAGCAGTTTATAAGGTTTAATTAGGAAACTTGCTCCAGTCTGACATGGGGCGTGGCCGATTGATAGACTTGCATTGGAACTGAAACTCGCTGTACGCAGTAAATCTAAAAAAATAGTATACGAGATGAATATTAATTAAATAGAATATTTTAGTTGGTTCTTATTACAAATATTTATTTGTAATTCTCACAGGGCTTAAGTATTTATTGTTACTCGTTAAAATTATCTTTTAAGAAGAATTATTAACTATTTATACAAACAGTAATTTTCTTAGTTCCACGAGACCAAATGTCAAAGGCTTCTCTTGATATCGCCTACCTATAATTATTTTGTAAACCTTAATTAACCACTTGATTTTTCCTTTACATAAACACACGAATGTGTTTATGTTCAAATAACATTTTAGGTGGTAATGTTTTCACCACGTTTTAGCCAAGTAAATGGTTTCCTAAGGTTGTATTTCTGGAGTGTTGACGCATGTATTAAATATATTACTAAAATCTGGTGTAACTACAAGTAGTGTGGGTTTGCGGGTTTTGCGCCGGAAGTGACGTCATCCGGTCACGTGACCGGATGCGCTGAGTCATGAAAGACGTCATCTGGGGCTGAGCCAGTGACGTAGGCGGTTTTGTGACGAAATGAGTTAAAGTTCAAAGTTCAAGGTCACGGGGATGTAATTTTAAAAAAGTACTACCTCGCACGCGTAAAATCCGATTGTGATTCGATAGTTTTAATTCGATAAAATATCGAATGAAAATTATCGAATGAAGCAATCGAATGATACGAGTGCGAGGTAGTACTAATACAAATATTACTTTATTTTTATTTACAATAAGTTATGTTTACAATAATTCATGTTTACAATAGTTCCCCGTTGTTGGTTGTCATCGATGTTGTTGATCCGGACGAGTTGCGGCCATCACTTCGCTTTCTGAAGAAAGACGGTATATACAAATATTACTTTATTTTTATTTACAATAAGTTATGTTTACAATAATTCATGTTTACAATAGTTCCCCGTTGTTGGTTGTCATCGATGTTGTTGATCCGGACGAGTTGCGGCCATCACTTCGCTTTCTGAAGAAAGACGGTATATACTTCGATTCCTGCGCAGAGTCCATGTTGTTTTTTGATGCGTAAAGTTCCAAAGATAAATCGTAACCGGACGCAATGAGAAGTCTTAACTCTTCATTAAAAACCTCGAGGTCTTGGAAAGTCGCCAGATGAATAGAGTCATAATGAATACACCTAATTTTAATGGACATTTTAATACAATGTTTTACGTTTGTGAAGAGCACTCGATGTTCACCAGTCGAGAGCCGGAGGTGTACTGACTATTCGCTAGCTAGCGTTCTGGTATCAAACAAAATGGTGGGGCGGAGAAGATGGCGGACAGCAGATGGCAGGCGGCAGGTGGCAGCTGGTTGCTACTACATTCGCCGCCACAGTAATGCAATCCTTCGGCGTAATTCTTGTAGTTTATCTTGTCGGTTCATTTGATACGTTTTACATCTACATATGCAATAGCTGAAACACTTGCACTTACGACAAGCTTTCCCGTCAACTTGATCGCCTGGTATTTTAAAACATTGTAACTCGCAACAATATGTCTTCAAATTGTTATCGAAAAATAAATTTTTCATAGGTGACACCGACATGTTAGCTGCAGCGTGTGTTAGACAAGACTGAGACTAACTTCACTGCTCCCTCTCTTTTATACCTCTTCATAAGTTAACCCTGAATGAAAGTTCAAGGTCATCCATTTGAATTTTAAAAAAAGCAACACAGCAGTATATAAAATAATATACTGCTGTGTTGCTGTTTTTATTTTTTTTTTATTTTATTTTATTTTATTTTTTTTTTATTTTCTTTATTAAACAAACATCTTACAATACAATAAACTTAAGTTTAACATTGATAACTAGAAATACAAACAATAAAATACAAACAGAGACATTATGTACAAGGATGCGTGATGTGCAGAGTGAGTTCCGTCGAGTTGTTGCCGCTTACACCGTGTGATACCAAATACAACGTCCCCGGTTGAATATCTCGCAAATCTTCATTTTGTAGCAGTTGAACAAATCGTTTTGGAAGAAATACTTGAAACTTCGGCTCATCTCCTGGAGAGAAAGGTCCTTCGCTCAATGAAACTAGAATTGCTTCTCCATGTGTGGTTTCCACTTTCTTGATGTTATGAATAATGTAGTGTTTTTGTTCTTTTAGTTCTGAACACTTTTTAGTTAGCAGAAGGTCGGATTTTGAATGAGTGTTGAATTGATCAACCAGTGTTTGTAGAAACTGTTGTGATGTCATCTTCGTCAGTGGTGGTTGTGGTGTCTTCTGTGATGTTGCCTCTTCGGAGTCTCGAATAATACTTGTGCCGGAGCGGTGTTGACTCCTCGTATTTATAGGCCCCGCTACCCCCACCACATTCCGGTTCTTTGCTACCCCCACCACATTTCTGCGTTTGTTCCAAGTAAGCAGCCAAACGATATGCGTTGTGCAATGCGCAGTTTAATTGTCCGTGTTTAGGATCTTTTGCAGCAACACAAATATTACCGAGATTAATGTTAAAGTCCTTACCGATGGTTATATCGAAAACATCACCGTGCGTGTACTTTTGTATCCAGTTCCTTTTTTCTAATCCTCTTGTGTATATATGTGAATATTGTTTGCAAAAGTTAAACATAATACTGTGCAGATTACTGTAGCTTATAAATCCTTCATACCAATGTATGTGATGAAAGTAGTTTGTTATCCATTTGTTTGTACTTTTTGCTTTGGCGTTAAGGTTGTTAAAAGAAAAAGGAGCTTCAAACGTGAATGGGTAAACTACAAATGTAAGCAAGTCTAAAATTACTAATTCCTTGATAATAAACCTATCATCATTATTTCGAAATGCTTGAAATTCTATTACACAAGGCTTTACACTCACTTCTTCATCCCCTCCGCTCATCATGGCACCTAGCGATCAACTAAACTGTTTTCCACACCACGGTAGGTTAAATACCAGGCCGTACAGTTGCAGGCGCGTTGGTGTATATTTAACGTGGGCACCGTCCCCAATAGGCCTACCCCACGTGTGTTCTTCTTTACTAAGTCAAACTTTAGTCTTTTTTAACTTCTTCTTCTTGTGTTTCGTTTTCTTCTTCTTCTTGTTTCTCCGTTTCTTCTTCCTGTGTTGTTTCTTCTGTAGCTTCTGTAGCGATTTCTACAAGTGGTTCAAAATCCTTTAACTTTCTCCACATGCAAACTTCATGAGGTATTCTATTAAAAATAGATGTATCCACAGGTCCGTACACGATGGTGCTATCACGTTGTTTTTCCAAAGTATCGACCAAATATTCTTTAATAATAGCGCTTGCAAATACCAACTGTCTCATGTACCTTGTAATAGGTTCTGTTGCGTAGTTTAAAACGTAGAATTCTTCACGTGACAGTAGAATCTTATTTTCATGTTGAGTCAAGTCTCTAATTCGCACTTGTAGTTGTCCACGATGTTTAACAATATCGATTTCATTGTCACAATCCAAAAGTCGAATATGTGTTTTCCTTCCACACAAACTGTTAGTTAAATAACATTCTATTAAATGTACATGTTTCAAAAATGACTCCCAAGCATTTTGCGAAAATAAAACCTTTTTTGTTCCATGGTGTAGTATTACTGTAGGGGAATAATCCAATGACTTCATCAATCCAACTGATACACTTTTACTGATGCATGCTGAGATGGGGTAAAAGATTCGCAAAAAAACTTCAGTTAAAATGTGAGGAGGAATATTTTCTTCAACTTTCTTCTTCCTCTTTGGTACTACCTTTGATGGGTCTGCATTACTTTCCTCCTCTCTATCTCTTTTACCAAACTTTAAAAATGCAGTTATTTCCTTGATGATTTCTTCTTCACTAGTATTATCACGTTCCAATAACGGTGCTACCTCTGCATCACCTTGTACAACAGATGGAGAACTCATTTTGTAGAAGATGTTGCCCATGCGACGATAGACGATCAACTGAAGACCTGCATTGTTGCTCCGCTATTTATAGGTTAGCGACAGTGGCGGTGCCGGTGGTGGTACAACGTTTTACAATACCGTCTTTACGATACCAGTCAACGGTGTGTATGTAACAATTTTATCGTGCAAAATTAAACAATTTGTAATGTCGTTTGATGGATTGCTGTTTAATGGATTAAATTAATGTTTTAAATCATCATACTAAAAGTTAATGACTCATGTAATCAAACGTGTTGGTATAAAACACTGTAAAGTGTTGCTTACGATTTAAACGATCCTGCTGGACTAACGTTCTCACCAACTTTATTTGTGATCTAATTTAAAGAAGTTTAAACCAGGTGAAAGAACAACTAAAGTTTCCAACTTTCAACTTTTGAACATCTGCTTCAGCTGCTGCGGTGAAAAGGTAGCAGACCCCAGCTAGCAGTAAGAAGGCTGTTGTCAGGTAGGAGCTGTAGATTATGTAGTGTGGGTGTCATAGATTGTAGTATAACCAAGTATGATTCTATAAATAATAGTATTACAAAAGTAAAAAAAAACTCAAACTTTTTCGCTTAAAATTTGTTCATATCATTGAATTGTTTGATTGTGCTCACTGTTTGTGTGTCTAGAGAAGGGTAATTTAGTTACATGAAAATAATTTTCGTGTTTTAGTAAATCAGAATAAATTATGATTTTTGCGTACACTCCAGGATGTAACTTAAAATCCAGTATGTTTAAGCTAAAGACCTCAAAAACAGCTATTTACAGCCTTCAGGTACTTAACAAAATAACCAGGACATTTGAACAATACACTTGACATAACGCTAATACTTATTTAAACAATATATTAAAAATTGTAATCAATATCACGGTAACTCTCGATTGTCAATTATGTTTCGATTCTAACTGACCGAACTATTAAACATAACTTAGTTCAGAGACCAATTAGTGCAGTCGTAACTTATTTACACGCTGTTTCATTTGAGGTCCTTCTCTCCATTAGTGGGAATTAATGTGTTCAAACGCAAACATCACAGACAAGTTTAGTTGTAAACTTCCTTAAGGACCGGCAAACACAAACTAAGTAAATAATATACATCAAAACTGCGAGAAATCCTAGTCGAGCTATGTATTTTTGTACGATCGTTTTTAACATTAGTCGGTTGGCTTCAAGGTCTGCTGAACAATGTTGTTAATACTGATCTACAAAAAACTATACGAAACTTCTTCTTATATGTTAAATAATTAAACGTTGGTCTTTAGGTTTTGTGCAATGAGTTGACATATTGAACTATTAACAACGTAAAACATAATAAAGTAATTTTGAATGAAATCTGTCTAATTAACAATAGTATGATCTAAGCTATTATTTTGTATAAGGGTAAACAATTTATCCAAGTCAATTATCAATAACTGCAACACAAACAAAGCCTACGAGTGTGGAGTTTTTGGTTATATATTGAGTTCTATTTTGTATCTGTGTAATTACTTATGTTGAACCAAACAATTTTAGGAGATCATATCTTGTAACAGAAATTATACTGTAGAAATCATAAAAATTATAGTTACCTTTAGTATTATACTTCCTTTTATACAAAACTGTTACATTTAAAAACAGTTCTGGAGATACGTTAAAAAGAGGGACAAAAATAAATTAAAACAAGTCAACGCCTAAATGCCGCCAACGTAAGTAACGTTGCAGATTGTTTTTAAACAAAGTTATTTATTTATGTTGAATTTGTACAGTGCATTGCCAATAATATTTATAGGCGTAAATTACTGTCACACACCTAGTTTAAATATTACAACCTTTGCTGTCAACAATATTTAGTTATGTTTAACTGAGGATATCCTTAGTAAACTTTAATTTTAGATACTTATTGTGCTTATTTCTTTAAGTAAACATTAAGACATTCATTGTTTAAATATGTGTGATTTTTTAATATTGCTTTACTGCCTGAGTGAATCAATATTTTATATAGTGACACAAATTATATTATAAGTTAACGATCTTAAAATATATAAGCTGGACAGAAAATATTTTCCATAAAGTATGAAATAGTTATTTATTTCACATTGTTATAAAATTAGGAGTAGCTCAATATATATGTTTCTACATTGTTGAAATCAACTAAAAAAATGAGTAAACACATGTTTGTGGTTAGAAACATTAAAAAAGTTGTATATCTTCAGTTAAATCTGACTCAATAACAAATTCCTCAGTTTTAATAATGCTTCGTTGTAACTTTAAAGAAAATTCATACCGGTTAGCTTCATACATTATCCTTTGTTGTTTTTTCAAAAGGAACTGTATTTAATATTAAAACTATAGTTCATCCTTATTTTATTGTAAAGGAAACAATGTAATGCTATCTGCCAAACTATAGACACGATATATTGGCACTTTATTTCTGGTTTAGCTTTATTCTTAAAGATTTTGTAACAATATATTAGTGGGAACATAGTATTATGGTCAACTCATGTCTTTAAACAACAGTTATTTTAACGAAATTGAAATTGAAATGCTTTAACGTCTTTGTAACAATTGGTATAAATTATTTTATTTAGTATCCCACAATGGAGGTACATGTTTTACGTGTTACTTGCATTTAAACGTTCCATAACAAATGTACTAGCAGCAGACAATTTGAAAATGTCTATCCATATTCTTAGTTTTCAATAGGATGGTTAAGTAGTCAAACTGTTATTGAAATATATAACTAATAACTATAATTAACTCTTTATGAAGAGTCACTATAACAAATACAACAAGTTAAGATATTTTGAATGATTCTGGATTTAATCGTGAGGAGCTTTTCTGTGGACCAATCCCAAGACCGGGGAGATAGCAGCATTCGATGTATTGTGCTCATCCACATTGTCTGCCATTGTTCTGCCAGAAACGTTTACACAACAATATGTTCCGTCTGCATTCCGCCTAAACTTTCCATTGATTCTTACTGAAAAATATGAGACACATTTTTTCAGATACTATATGAAATAAATAAGTTAAATCGTGTAATGTAATTTGTAAATGTTTACTAACATTTGATCTTTCCTTAGTTTGTGTAAATTAATAACGTAATAAATGGGTAGATATATATGGGGCTTCTAGCTCACAAAGTGGTGAATTACTGAAAATCATCATTTAGCTCTGTTCCGAATGGTCTTAATATAAATATTACTTATATTCATGTTATTTTAATTTTATTTCAGCAAAAATTTGAATTTATGTTGTTTTTATACATTATGTTACTATACAATAATAATAATATTCAGAAAAGCTATTATTAGTGGAATTGAATAAAATAAGATCCAAAATGGTATAATATTAATTTTTCTTTTTTAATAAGTAACATTAAATATATTTTGCTTTTTTATTATATTAAATTGTTTGCTAAACATTAGTTGTAGGGCTTACTTCTATGCAGTAATTTTAGATGTTGTTTGCTATCTAGTGAAATTTTAAATTTACAAGTCCTGGTTTCAATAACCTTTGAAGTCGTAATGTCTATACAATTAGAAAAAAAGGTTGATATATTTGATTTATTGTGGATAGACTGAAATGACTGATAATAAGTAATACTTTCATAATCAAAGTCAATTTATGACTTAAAATAATTTTTCTGTTTTGAGCGTAGACTCAGGAATTCTGTGGGAATCCCTACAGTAGTGGAATGTTGAAAAGTTCAAACTGTTATGATAATGTACTCATCTTTTTAAAAGTATATTACTTGTTTTTGAGCCTATTTATTTCAATTTTTGAACACAAGGTCATATATTGCAATGCAAAGAGTGCCATACAAACATATTACTAATTAACATAAATAAACAAAAATTATCTTCTGTTATTTGAAATCCAGTTAACCTGTTTACATTTTAAATAATTCCACATTTCGAGGCCCAGTCTACATCAATAGCAGGTGAGGCAAGTTAGACGACTTTGGTCACAAAGATCCGGACTTTAATATTTAAAAAATATTTTTACCTACATACAAGATACATCAAGTGTAAATACTTACAAAAGTGAACTTTGTAAATCCGAATCAGAGATGCTTAACCACCATAAGGTCGTGATTAACCACAATTAAGGTCGTGGTTAACCACCATTATGGTCGTGGTTAACCACCATTGAGGTCGTGGTTAACCACAATTAAGCTCGTGGTTAACCACCATTATGGTCGTGGTTAACCACCATTAAGCTCGTGGTTAACCACCATTGAGATATTGGTTAACCACCATTAAGCTCGTGGTTAACCAAAATAAGGTCGTGGTTAACCACCATAAGGTCGTGGTTAACCCCATAAGGTCGTGGTTAACCACCGTAAGGTGGTAGTTAACCACCATAAAGTCGTAGTTAACCACCATAAGGTCGTGGTTAACCACTATAAGGTCTGGTTAACCACCATAAGGTCGTGGTTAACCACCATAAGGTCGTGGTTAACCACCATAAGGTCGTGGTTAACCACCATAAGGTCGTGGTTAACCACAATAAGGTCGTAGTTAACCACTACAAGGTCGTAGTTAACCACCATAAGGTCGTGGTTAACCACCATTAAGGTCGTGGTTAACCACCATTATGGTCGTGGTTAACCACCATTAAGCTCGTGGTTAACCACCATTGAGGTCGTGGTTAACCACCATTAAGCTCGTGGTTAACCACCATATTGGTCGTGGTTAACCACCATTAAGCTCGTGGTTAACCACCATAAGGTCGTGGTTAACCACAATAAGGTCGTAGTTAACCACTACAAGGTCGTAGTTAACCACCATAAGGTCGTGGTTAACCACCATTATGGTCGTGGTTAACCAACATTAAGCTCGTGGTTAACCACCATTGAGGTCGTGGTTAACCACCATTAAGCTCGTGGTTAACCACCATATTGGTCGTGGTTAACCACCATTAAGCTCGTGGTTAACCACCATAAGGTCGTGGTTAACCACCATAAGGTCGTAGTTAACCACCATAAGGTCGTGGTTAAACACCATAAGGTCGTGGTTAAACACCATAAGGTCGTGGTTAACCACCAGCACCAACTACTTTGATCAAAACATAGGCAGTTAAAATACAAGCAAGTTCCAAAATTTAACGTGAGAAAACGATAATCTGAATGTGTCATATTGTATTAAAATGGGGTTTCGTAACTAAATACAAAAATTAAAATCTATAAACCTTTATCAACTCGGCTTGCTAAAATCGACAAACTGACTGAATTTTAATTTATGTTTGTAAAGTATACCATTTGAGAAAGAAGTATCAGAAGATACTAAAATGGAGAAAAGGAATAATCGTAATAGAACTGGTATAGACAGTAAAACGCCCATTACTTGAAGCCTTGAGAGGAGAAGCGCTATTGAAAGTGTCGTGTAAACACGTTAACGGTATATTAGTTCTTGATGGCACTTCACAGACGATCCTCGCGGACCTCCAGTGGAAACAGGATTGCACTGTGATGTACAAGAGATGCAGAGAAGATTTTGATAGCAACTCACTTTGATAAAATACTAAAAATTGACTATAATAACTTGCCCTTCCTATTTTAAAATACAATTGTTGTAGACATAATATATTTAAACTATTTTTAAAACGAAAAGTTTCAATTTAAAAATCTTAAGATTCAAAACTGCTTAATAATATAATACTCACAAAAAAAGTTTCTTATTAAGAAATGTTAAGATAATTTTACTTAGAGTCGGAAAGTAATTTACAGGTTATGATTTAAATTATTTTTGGAAATAGTTTAAAGGTGTATAAAGTTAAAATAAAATAAATTATGACAAAATGTAAAGTAAATAATTTGCTTTAAGATCACCTATGGATATTGAACTTCGGTTAGGAAAAAATTGGTTTTAGCTGGAAATAAAAATTGAAAGTTTTTGAAAGTAACAGAGTTATAATATTGTTAACGGCCGCAGGGTTTACCATTAAATATTAACTTTTACGCCCCAACTACACATGATTCACAGCTGGACGTTAGTGTGAAATTACTGCCCCACCTGTCCGGTGGTCACCGAAGATTTACCGGGATCCTAAAACTAGTTGCGAAATGTCCATAAAATATAGTCATCCGTAGCGGTTGTTTGCCCTCTGCAAGCAACAGATTTCTGTTCATTTTAATTCACAATTCTTTCATTTAAATAGACGTTTAGTATTATAGCGTTCTCCTTCAACTTGGTTCACTAGTTTATACAATATACGTTTACGGGCTTCACACGCCCGTATAACATCAACCCCGATGAAAACTTTGTGATTATCATTTAAAGTTCTGCAGGCCCAGAATGTCTGAGAATGATGAATGATGAGAATGTATTTTCTCCTGAGATCTCCAGCTTTTTATCAATTATACTATTAAATAGTACAGTTTTAATTAACTATTGATTAAAACTCATTATGTCGATCATGCCTGAAGGTATTCTCCTTATATTTAAATGGAAAAATATATTTTAATCAGCACAATTTAATTTTATCTCAATAATCATCCAGCCTTTTCGCGAGTTCCTTAAAGCCAAATATCCCAGTATTAGGTAGTTTAAAATTATCTTATTTCAAACCATAATAATTTAAAACTTTGGCCTGTAAAACGAATAATAATTAATAATAAAAAAAAAGACATTTCCAACACTTAATTGATAATTAAGTGTTGGAAAAGTTTAAAAATAATGAATTAATGTAAAATATAAAATACCCCCGCCGCAGCAAACCTGCGTACTCAGCGAATTTCCAATGCATAATATATGTCTTAATACTACAAAAAGCCGCAAACCAAGTTTCATAAAAATATATTCACATATAAGCGATTTTAATTATTCTCCATAAGAATAACATTGGTAATGAGTATGTAGGTTTGCTGAAAGAAGGAACCGAAACAATTGGTTTTTATGCAAATATAAATAGAATTTAACTAGGCGAAGCCACATACTAAGTTTCATCAATATTCAATCATACATAAGCGCTATATAACATTATAGTTATTATCCATAAGAATAACATGGGGCTGAGAAAGCAGGTTTGCTGCAACAAGGAACAGAAAAATGGGTTTTTATAAAATTATCAATATAACTCAGCCAAGTGAAGCTAAATACCAAGTTTTATTAATTTATGTTCATAATTAAGGGAGAAATTACATTTTACTTATTCTCCATAAGAATAACATAGGGGCTGAGTACGCAGGTTTGCTGCTATGGGAATAATCAACAAAAAATCAATTTTTTATGCAAATATCAATGTACCAGTACTACGTGAAGCCACATACCAAGTTTCATCAACATACATTCATAAATAATCCAGATATCAAATTTTATTTATTCTCCATAAGGATAACATTGGACAACGTACTGTGTTTAGCACTTTGAATATCTCAGCAACGGTTAGGCGTAGAATCACAATTTAAACACCAAAATGATTGTTTTGTGAAACTGAAAAGATTGGTAAAAGCAAATGTGAAGTTTACATTAAAATAAACTGAGGAAAAGCCAAAAACGGTTTTCCCATAAGATTAACATGGGAGATTTTATGAGCAGGTTTTTTTGGATTTTCTCCGCAACCACTTAACCTAGGTTAATAATTCAAAATACTAAATTATTTGTTTTCTTAAGCTCTATAACATGGTTAAAACCAAAATTAAATTTTTTAAAAATTGTAGGGTGAAAAATTCAAAAAACTGATTTTTTGAAAATTTAAAACCCCCATAAACCCCCCTTCCCATAGTCCGATTTTTCTGGTTTTCGAACTTAAAGTCATGAATGTCATTTTACACATTTGAGCCAAATTTCATCAAAATCGGACGTTTTTTACTCAAGTTATCGTGTTAACGGACACATATATATATATACATATATATAAATTTGAACGAATAGTGTTTTTGGCATCTGAGGACCTCAAAACAAAAAGTTATCATGGTCTCGGGCTTAAGTCTTACGATGAGACCTACGGTAATAGCTTCTTCCCTATAGGGGAAATTCGCTAAAATTAAACTTAATATAAAATCTGCGATCACGTTTTTGTTGTGATATGAGAGGAAACCCGGTTTACTAAATATCTGTTGGTAAATACTGCTTAAAAATAAGACGGCGTTAACATTATATTTTAGTCTAAATAAATTATTGAATAATACGGCCGATATGAATTCATGATATTTTGTAGATAAAAAAAATTGTAAATCAAGCTGCCGAAATACATTATATAACTTAGTAGAGGGCACCACCTGTTTTTACTATGACCAAACTATGATATAATTCTAACAAATAATATTTACTGTAGTTCTATTTTTGTATTTTATATTAATTTAGTTTTACTAAAGTTAAAATCTAACGAATAATGTTGATATAACCGGCGCTTGTAAATCAAACGCATCACTTGCAAGCAGTTCTCATCGCAGCAAATAAGCAGTTTATAAGGTTTAATTAGGAAACTTGCTCCAGTCTGACATGGGGCGTGGCCGATTGATAGACTTGCATTGGAACTGAAACTCGCTGTACGCAGTAAATCTAAAAAAATAGTATACGAGATGAATATTAATTAAATAGAATATTTTAGTTGGTTCTTATTACAAATATTTATTTGTAATTCTCACAGGGCTTAAGTATTTATTGTTACTCGTTAAAATTATCTTTTAAGAAGAATTATTAACTATTTATACAAACAGTAATTTTCTTAGTTCCACGAGACCAAATGTCAAAGGCTTCTCTTGATATCGCCTACCTATAATTATTTTGTAAACCTTAATTAACCACTTGATTTTTCCTTTACATAAACACACGAATGTGTTTATGTTCAAATAACATTTTAGGTGGTAATGTTTTCACCACGTTTTAGCCAAGTAAATGGTTTCCTAAGGTTGTATTTCTGGAGTGTTGACGCATGTATTAAATATATTACTAAAATCTGGTGTAACTACAAGTAGTGTGGGTTTGCGGGTTTTGCGCCGGAAGTGACGTCATCCGGTCACGTGACCGGATGCGCTGAGTCATGAAAGACGTCATCTGGGGCTGAGCCAGTGACGTAGGCGGTTTTGTGACGAAATGAGTTAAAGTTCAAAGTTCAAGGTCACGGGGATGTAATTTTAAAAAAGTACTACCTCGCACGCGTAAAATCCGATTGTGATTCGATAGTTTTAATTCGATAAAATATCGAATGAAAATTATCGAATGAAGCAATCGAATGATACGAGTGCGAGGTAGTACTAATACAAATATTACTTTATTTTTATTTACAATAAGTTATGTTTACAATAATTCATGTTTACAATAGTTCCCCGTTGTTGGTTGTCATCGATGTTGTTGATCCGGACGAGTTGCGGCCATCACTTCGCTTTCTGAAGAAAGACGGTATATACTTCGATTCCTGCGCAGAGTCCATGTTGTTTTTTGATGCGTAAAGTTCCAAAGATAAATCGTAACCGGACGCAATGAGAAGTCTTAACTCTTCATTAAAAACCTCGAGGTCTTGGAAAGTCGCCAGATGAATAGAGTCATAATGAATACACCTAATTTTAATGGACATTTTAATACAATGTTTTACGTTTGTGAAGAGCACTCGATGTTCACCAGTCGAGAGCCGGAGGTGTACTGACTATTCGCTAGCTAGCGTTCTGGTATCAAACAAAATGGTGGGGCGGAGAAGATGGCGGACAGCAGATGGCAGGCGGCAGGTGGCAGCTGGTTGCTACTACATTCGCCGCCACAGTAATGCAATCCTTCGGCGTAATTCTTGTAGTTTATCTTGTCGGTTCATTTGATACGTTTTACATCTACATATGCAATAGCTGAAACACTTGCACTTACGACAAGCTTTCCCGTCAACTTGATCGCCTGGTATTTTAAAACATTGTAACTCGCAACAATATGTCTTCAAATTGTTATCGAAAAATAAATTTTTCATAGGTGACACCGACATGTTAGCTGCAGCGTGTGTTAGACAAGACTGAGACTAACTTCACTGCTCCCTCTCTTTTATACCTCTTCATAAGTTAACCCTGAATGAAAGTTCAAGGTCATCCATTTGAATTTTAAAAAAAGCAACACAGCAGTATATAAAATAATATACTGCTGTGTTGCTGTTTTTATTTTTTTTTTATTTTATTTTATTTTATTATTTTTTTTATTTTCTTTATTAAACAAACATCTTACAATACAATAAACTTAAGTTTAACATTGATAACTAGAAATACAAACAATAAAATACAAACAGAGACATTATGTACAAGGATGCGTGATGTGCAGAGTGAGTTCCGTCGAGTTGTTGCCGCTTACACCGTGTGATACCAAATACAACGTCCCCGGTTGAATATCTCGCAAATCTTCATTTTGTAGCAGTTGAACAAATCGTTTTGGAAGAAATACTTGAAACTTCGGCTCATCTCCTGGAGAGAAAGGTCCTTCGCTCAATGAAACTAGAATTGCTTCTCCATGTGTGGTTTCCACTTTCTTGATGTTATGAATAATGTAGTGTTTTTGTTCTTTTAGTTCTGAACACTTTTTAGTTAGCAGAAGGTCGGATTTTGAATGAGTGTTGAATTGATCAACCAGTGTTTGTAGAAACTGTTGTGATGTCATCTTCGTCAGTGGTGGTTGTGGTGTCTTCTGTGATGTTGCCTCTTCGGAGTCTCGAATAATACTTGTGCCGGAGCGGTGTTGACTCCTCGTATTTATAGGCCCCGCTACCCCCACCACATTCCGGTTCTTTGCTACCCCCACCACATTTCTGCGTTTGTTCCAAGTAAGCAGCCAAACGATATGCGTTGTGCAATGCGCAGTTTAATTGTCCGTGTTTAGGATCTTTTGCAGCAACACAAATATTACCGAGATTAATGTTAAAGTCCTTACCGATGGTTATATCGAAAACATCACCGTGCGTGTACTTTTGTATCCAGTTCCTTTTTTCTAATCCTCTTGTGTATATATGTGAATATTGTTTGCAAAAGTTAAACATAATACTGTGCAGATTACTGTAGCTTATAAATCCTTCATACCAATGTATGTGATGAAAGTAGTTTGTTATCCATTTGTTTGTACTTTTTGCTTTGGCGTTAAGGTTGTTAAAAGAAAAAGGAGCTTCAAACGTGAATGGGTAAACTACAAATGTAAGCAAGTCTAAAATTACTAATTCCTTGATAATAAACCTATCATCATTATTTCGAAATGCTTGAAATTCTATTACACAAGGCTTTACACTCACTTCTTCATCCCCTCCGCTCATCATGGCACCTAGCGATCAACTAAACTGTTTTCCACACCACGGTAGGTTAAATACCAGGCCGTACAGTTGCAGGCGCGTTGGTGTATATTTAACGTGGGCACCGTCCCCAATAGGCCTACCCCACGTGTGTTCTTCTTTACTAAGTCAAACTTTAGTCTTTTTTAACTTCTTCTTCTTGTGTTTCGTTTTCTTCTTCTTCTTGTTTCTCCGTTTCTTCTTCCTGTGTTGTTTCTTCTGTAGCTTCTGTAGCGATTTCTACAAGTGGTTCAAAATCCTTTAACTTTCTCCACATGCAAACTTCATGAGGTATTCTATTAAAAATAGATGTATCCACAGGTCCGTACACGATGGTGCTATCACGTTGTTTTTCCAAAGTATCGACCAAATATTCTTTAATAATAGCGCTTGCAAATACCAACTGTCTCATGTACCTTGTAATAGGTTCTGTTGCGTAGTTTAAAACGTAGAATTCTTCACGTGACAGTAGAATCTTATTTTCATGTTGAGTCAAGTCTCTAATTCGCACTTGTAGTTGTCCACGATGTTTAACAATATCGATTTCATTGTCACAATCCAAAAGTCGAATATGTGTTTTCCTTCCACACAAACTGTTAGTTAAATAACATTCTATTAAATGTACATGTTTCAAAAATGACTCCCAAGCATTTTGCGAAAATAAAACCTTTTTTGTTCCATGGTGTAGTATTACTGTAGGGGAATAATCCAATGACTTCATCAATCCAACTGATACACTTTTACTGATGCATGCTGAGATGGGGTAAAAGATTCGCAAAAAAACTTCATTTAAAATGTGAGGAGGAATATTTTCTTCAACTTTCTTCTTCCTCTTTGGTACTACCTTTGATGGGTCTGCATTACTTTCCTCCTCTCTATCTCTTTTACCAAACTTTAAAAATGCAGTTATTTCCTTGATGATTTCTTCTTCACTAGTATTATCACGTTCCAATAACGGTGCTACCTCTGCATCACCTTGTACAACAGATGGAGAACTCATTTTGTAGAAGATGTTGCCCATGCGACGATAGACGATCAACTGAAGACCTGCATTGTTGCTCCGCTATTTATAGGTTAGCGACAGTGGCGGTGCCGGTGGTGGTACAACGTTTTACAATACCGTCTTTACGATACCAGTCAACGGTGTGTATGTAACAATTTTATCGTGCAAAATTAAACAATACGCAGATGTATTTGCAGGTACGTTTTCTTGAAATTCCATTTCTATTTTTATATCAACACTAGACGATTTTACAGATTCGTTTTGTTTGGAGCAATCAATTACAACAATCGGAGCTTTCGATTCAAACTGTACGGGAGATAGTAGAGGTGTGTTTGTTTTGCCGTAATATGAATTTTGGAACCTAGCGTACATATCGTATAAAACACTGTACCTTTTTTTATCAAAAGAGATATTAAAGTTGTCGTAGGGAAAGAATTGTGAATTCAGGAACACTTTACAGTTTGTTAATTTACAATGGTCAAATTCACCAGCATTTTCAGTTAATATACTTTTTTTCTTTGTTTGTAATCCAAAGATTACATATCTCGCTTTTTCCAAATGAGTAGAAGTTTTTACAGTCCATGTATGCCGTTGTGTTGAAGGTAAAACGGGGTATTCATGAAACTCCCAGCTTCTGAATGGTATTACAATGTCTCGATCTGATTTTAACTTTCTTAATAATGTAATCCTGTGTTCATCATTTAGTCGCACATGTGGTACTCTCCAAACAATCTTGTCTAATGTTAGTTTCCAGTCTAAATTGGCTTCAGTTGTTCCAGCAGATGCTTTAATAATATCATTATCGTTTGATGACCTTAATAAAACTAGTTCTTGTTTTACATTTATTATTATTCTTCTGTAATCTTCAGCAAATCCTAAAAGTAATCTTAAAGGTACGTAAAAATCAAAGTTTCCCGAAGCGTCAGGAGTAATTATACTTTTGTCTGGTGCAACCCATCCTGCAACAGCTAACAGATTCTTCTCATTTGGTGTTAAAGACGCTAATCCTTTTAATGTACTGGAAATTCCAACCTTTTTTGTTGAATCGACTGTAACTCCTGAAATTTCATATCTAATCTCGTCAAACAAAAATGCCATAGGATTATTTATGAACGGAACAGTGGTTCCAACAGTACCGTCAGCTTTTGTTACTTTTCCTTCAATATATAAATAACTTTCGCATGGAAGAGTATAAATGTCTTGTTGTTGTATAGGAATCCTAATTTCATCGTTATTGTTTAATTTGGACGAAGCGTAAGGGTTGTGCGTGTGATATTCCTTTTCCCATAAGGTCTCGTCGAATGTTGGGCCCTGCGCTATATCCAGTATATCCGTTGTTAATGACCTTTAATCCAATTTCTTCTAGAAAACGAATGTTGTCACTTGTTAATCCTTCTACAGCTGATGAGCTACTGACCTCTTTGCTGGTTGGCTCTCTCTTTTTAAATGATAACCCCATTATCTAAGCGGATGATTTTATATGTATTCTTACAGTAATAGCTTCTCCTCGAAAGTCAATAAGGTTTCCGTCTTGATCCACTATGTTCAGCACGATGTCTGAAATGAAACTGGTGTTTAACGGTAGGTACACAAGGTTTTGAGGCTTTTCTACTATCTTGAAACCCGGTGCGACTGATGGGTAGAATGTGTGTAATATATGCCGATTTTCTCCATCTCTGTAGGATCCTTGTATAATGTTACATGTAATGTCTATGCTGTTTACTTTGATGATCGTCACAGTTCTATTCCCAGAATGAGTTGTATTAGGTTCTAATACCTTTGTTTCCTTAGAAAACCCCAATAAACTACCAATTGAACGTTCTTGGCCAAAATCAATATAATACTTAGAAGTAATTTCGGCTTTCATTGTATTGTTATTGCCTTTTATCGTTATATTTTCTTTTCCCATATGTTTTTGTATAACTTCATTTATATTATCAATTTCATAAGCTCCTGTTGGTAAACTGAATTCTTCCAAAGCTGAATATTTTCCTTTATTATCTTTTGTCTTGTAATAATGTATTTTGTTATTAATTCCTTCACTAACGTTTGGAATAGAGTTATATGTTGTTAAATCCAATAATGCGGCTTCCCATAGTCTTCCTTTTTGCAAACGTAGCGCTGGAAACAGAATACTGCGCAAAGTACATGAGTTACCGGTTAATGACACTGTATACGAAGACATCTTAAAGTTGACTAACACTTTTAGCTAAAAAGTCTAAACATAAATGACCGCAAATGGATGTATCATCAGGTTGTTTTCTTGTATAATTGTAAAAAACATTTTCTGCCGCACGAAAGTATTGTTGAAGTTCTTTCGGTGGTGGAAGGTTTCCAAAACTGTCGAAATAATAAATCGTTTCACCAAGTTTCTTGTAACACACCCAATGAGTGCCTAATCCTTCACTATTATCCAAATTTACTATACCAGTCTCATTTTTCCACATTTTAACCGGTAATTCATCTTTCATAAATACTCCTCTAAAAAATGGGATTTTCAAACAAGAAGCATATGTAATCAGTTCTTCATTGGTTAATTCTTTGTTTTTAATTATTAATTGCTCTTTCTTATTTAATACACACGATACGGTCTTAGGTATAGTCCTCCTCCCTTTTTTATCATTGACCATATTGTTGGTTTCTTTTTACCTTTACCACTAGTAGATCGACGTTTTCTTCTGATATTACCTCCTTGTTTCTTAGCGGGTCTTTTCCCACGCCTTCTTCTCTTTCCTCCTCCAAACGTAGTTTTTGCTTTCATTGCTGCTGTTACTGCTAAAGACGATGCTTTTTCACCAATACTCGCGTCACTAGATTTTACTCTTTGCCAAGCTTTCTCAGAAAGTGCTCTATCTGCTATTGATCTATTTTTTGTATCACCAAATTTGGAATACGCTATATCGTGCTGTTTACAAGCCTGATCAAGCTTATTTATTCCAGGATCTCCTCTAGCAAGCCGTTTCTCTAATTTGGTTCCAGGACCACAATATTGATATCCTCCAGGTAAATGTAATTCCACAGGTAATAAATCAATCGCCTTGTTAACTATAGCTCCAACCGGTTTACTTAATAGAGAAAATGCTGTTGATGCTATTCCCCTTCCTCTCTGTAATCTCTCTCGATTATGACTGATGCGTTTAGCCCTCGGCATGACTATTTATAGCCAAACTTACAGTCAGTAGGTGCACTCTATAAATGTTTTACAATGAATGTAATATTAGTCTTGGCTTCTTGTATTATATATACTGTTTAAAATCCATTTATTATATAGAAATGGATTAATTAATTAAATGTAGACATAATAAATAAAAGTAGTAAAAATAGAAATAAGGTGTAATTGAAGATGTTTCAAATGTTTCTCCGCTGGTGATGGTATCGTTGTTTTCGGTAAAATGAATAAAATCTAAATAGTTGTCATGTTCCCTTAGAAACTTGCCACTTAATCGTTGGTAATTAAATAACACATTCCAGTCTAGTTTATCTTTAAAATTGTCAATGTAATTTTCAGAGAGATTTTGATATTTACTTATTACTTCCCAACAGTTATTAAAATTTGATGTCATCTCTACAAGGAAGTTTTCTGAAAACTGTTGTCTTTGTAAAATATGAATCCAGTTAACTCTGTGAAAATAAATTCTTAACATAGTCATTGTGAAGAGGTAGTGTATGGAAAGTTGTTCCCAATCCATATATCTATCAAACCGTTGAACAAAACCATCTGTCAGCACTCCTTGGGGAAATCTCGGCTCTTGAGATATTAAACTCCACGCAGTAATATTGGATTCCATCATCCTCTCTGTATCATCTCTCGAATATAACTGATGCTTTATCCCTTATCATGGGTATTTAAATTCTTTTTTCTCTTATATAATCTTCATCGTTTTCTGTTGGTTCATTAATCACATTCACTTTATCCCCCTTTCCTAATGTCTTGACTTTAGAAGGCTCAGACGGTTTATCTAATTGATTAGGTTTTTCTGGATTGTGTATCTTTTTCCAGTCTAAATAATTGTGGCTGTCAACATCTGAAGCTACAGCTCTTCCTGAAGCCCGATGGATATAATTAAATAAAGCTGCACCAAACCTTTCCATATGTTTTTCATATTCTGTAGTCCATTTCTTGTGTACTATATCAAATATTTTCTTATTTACAGCGTCTCCATCCTGCTCACAATCACCTACATTTGACAATTTTAATTTTTTTACATCATAGCTTGTATCAGTTTCATTCTTTTTGTAAATCGTTAACAATTTTAAAGTCGCTAAATTTACTGCTTCACCATCATAAATGGGATGTTTTATATTGCTTAACCTTTTACCGGAAAATCCCCAATGGTCTTCGTGTACAATCGGGGTTCTTTTATCCATGTATTGTACCGTAACCGCATCAGAAGACAAAAGCGGATCACCAACATTTTGAATTACTTTTCCTTCAAAATTATAATTACCATCAGGTGTTAACGGAAACCCAGCTCTTTTTTCACTATATCCAGATTTTACTCCAAACTCGGAATACCGTCCAAACTTGTCCACACTCATGATGTAACTGAATCGCTATCGTTTAGGTTCTTACTATATATATATATATATATATACGTCTACTGAACAATTGTTTCTCGTTTTCGCAGTTCATCAACCAAAGCTACCCATTCGTTTTCTAAACCAGTGTGCCCGGCTTCCATAGCTTCATGTAATAACCTCATTCGATCAACTAACTTATTTATATCGTTGTAATATATTATATTGGTTTTATACAAATTTTTTAATAATCCCCTTCCAGATGTAGTAGGATCAGTTGTTTTTCTTTTTTTATGCAAAACATTTAATCCAGCAGAAGATAAAGCTCTTCTTTTAATTGGAGCTTTATTTGATTTCGAGGGGAAAAGACTAGATATAATGTTTGTGTATTTTATTGACCTGTTTCTATGAATAGGTAGTTCTTTGGAATATTTTTTTCTATGTGCATTTGTATACTCTAGTATATTTTTAAACAATTGTAAATCCTTTTTATTATATTTACCAGGATTATTTTTAAAGATGAGTTCAAACAAACCTGTTGTACCTTTATATTTCTTATCACCAATAACTATATCATCATTTTCGTTTATATCTAACTTTCTATCTCCAATCATTAATCCTTTATCCTCTATTCTAGCTCCATATGTATGATAATTTCGATTAGCATGTGTGCCATGTAACATTTTTAATGTATATTTTCTTCCAAGTGTTCCTTTAAACATAATATCTGTGCCTAATTTGCTTAAGTTGGATGGGTTGATATCCTCTTCTTCTGCTCTTGTATCTTCCGCACTTGTATCTTCTGTACTTGTATCTCCTGCAATGTTCTTTTCCCTTAAATCTCCTATATCTCCGCTTTCTTCATACTCGTCGCTTTCTTCAGATGTTTGTAACTGGTCAGAACTTTCATCATTCTGAAATTCTTCTTCATATTTGGAAATTGGTAGCATTTTGTCTCCTTCGAAGCGAATTGAAGGTCTTTCCATATTTTGTGCTAATCGCTTTAAAGGTTCAGTAACAGGTTTGAATGTTGTTTCTAAAAATTGCTCTCTTTCATTTATACCTGATTTTAAAGCTCGGTTTTTTTGTCTAATAGAATCACTAAGTGATTTTATTTCCTTTAATAGCTTTTCCTGGTTAACCATCTTCACACCTTGACGACTTGTACAGTAATACCGCTAATCAGTGTATTAAAACGAATTTATCAAAACCTATTCTATAACGACCATCTTTTATAGCTTGATCTTTCATAATAACCAAAAATCCATACTTTTCCGCCCATGCTTTTCCGCAAAGCTCTTTAAACTTTTCAAATGGCATATCCGCATTCACATGATCGTTATATATATGTTTTAGGTTAGTATCATCTTGTTTGAATACAATTAGAATATTTGCATTATCTCTGATAAGTTGTTTTGGGATTTTGCTATAAGTTTGTCCTATATATATGCTGTCGATGTTATTATGTCTTCCCATGGCAAAGTAGTTTCTAATAGTATCCTGATTTTCACAAGATACATCGTCAAATATAAATACAGAATACGGTTTCGCTTCGTTTGGTTGCATAATGCTATCACTAGCATTAAATTTGTAAAAATTAACATCAGACACATCAGATAGGATTTTATCCAGCAATTGATACTTTGGTTGATGTAGAGACTTTGAAAAATATATAGGTTACTAAACCTTAATCCCTGCGGATTAGTGATCAAATTAAAGACAACATTGGTCTTTCCACAGTTTGAGGGGCCACTTACTATACATCGAACAGTGTTTGGAAGTAAACTACCGTGTTTACCATTGTTGATTTTAACGTTATCCACAGTTAAATCATCTATGTTATTAATATTGAATCGATCTTTATGGTGAATAATCTCCATCCTGCTCAAAGGTTAACGATGAAATGAGTTGCTTGTATTAAACCAAGTCCTTTATAGGTATCCATGAATCCTCAGTTTTGTTAAACCCTAACCACCGCACTTTAACTGCGTCCTTTTTTCTTTGTAACACTTTTTCAACAAGATATACATCACCTACTGTTGACTTTAACATTTCATGTCCATAAAATGCACCTTGCAACAAATCTCCTTTGTTATCTTTTAGGATATACGTTTCAGGTACAGTCGGTTGCACTTTATACACTGTAAAAATTTCATTCGTCCAATTGGGAAGGTATTTTTTGGTAAACACTCCCTTATATTTACTAATCCGTACTTTATCACTTACATTAAATTTTCTTGGCTGCATTTTTTCTACTTTAGGCTTTGTATTTTTCTTTATGCGTTTTAATACATCTTTTGCATTTCTTCTATTTACTTTGTTAGGTTTCATACCAATAGTTCTATGAAACCTGTTGTTATAATCATTTATTAATTGTGGTAAAACATCATACCATACGTAAGAACCTCTTTTTGAAAATTGTTTATACAGTGCTCCTTTCAAGGTTCTATTGAATCTTTCTACAATAGCTGCTTTTTTCTCTGAATTTGTAGAATAATGATTTATTTTATATTTATTCATTAACTGTGCAAAGTTTGTATTAAAGTATTCTGTTCCATCATCAGTTTGTAAATGTTTAATTTTGTTTTTATCTCTTTTTATGGCTATTTCCATGGCTTCTGTTACGCTTTTACCAGTCTTGTCCTTTAGAGGCAAAGCGTCTGCAACTTTTGTAAAACAATTAATAATTGTGAGTATATATTTAAATCCTTTGTTTATTCTGCTATGCGGTCGCATTTCAATTAGATCCGCTTGATATAGATCATTTATCCCTTTTATAACAGTATTTCTTCTTGGAAACTTTATTCTTGCAGGTTTGTGTAGTTCATTAATAATCTTCTCCTTCAGGTCTGACATGATGGTTTCACGAAGGCAGCTGATATGGTATTAAATATTCTTTGGTATAAATCTGCTTATATATATATATATATATATATATATATATATATATATATATATATATATATATATACATATAGTTCAAGGTCATTTAAAACTTGTGTAAAAAAAGGGGAAACACAGCTTAACATTGCTGTGTTTCCCCTTTTTTTACGGAAAGGAAAAGGATAAAGGATCTAGGACGATGAAAAGGTTACTCGTCAATAGGGTTGAGGGAGTAGTGGCCGAATGGTAATGTGTTGATTTTGTCTGGAAGTGTTTGTCTTTTGTCGTCATTACAGGATAGCGCCTTTTTAACTTCAGTCACGCTGTACAGCTGATGGTTAAAACTTCTGATGGTGTTGAATTTAGCTGTAATGATGTTATCCTCAAATAAGCATTGCTTGTAGTGTTCAAAATGCACTTTCTTCTTTAAATATAAACTCTTTACACCTTTAGCTTTCTTAATATAGCTATTCTTCTTTTCTTCTTCTTCTTCTTTTTCATTATAGAGTTTCAAAGAATATAGTTTAGACATCAATGCAACAATCTCTTCAAGCAGAACACCATTAGCCTCATCCTTGAATTTGCCTAGTACTTTTTTGTGTCTGTCATTGTCGTAGTTTGGATGATCTTTTGGATAATCGGAGAAATCAAAGTCGTTCTTGTAAATAAATGTACGCAAATCTTTATACATATCCAATGTTACTATGCGATATATGAAAGCGTCAGTGTCCATATATGTAATAGATATATTTTCTCTTCCGTAGAACGCCACCATTTTGTTGTAGTGAAAATCGTACATGTGTGTTTTTGAGATGTCCAAGATTGACATGCCTATATACAAAGGACGATCCATCTTCACACTCGTCTTCTTCATGGACACTGCTACAAGTTTTTCATTAATAATTATAGATGTTCCAAAATTTGGCTGCTGTACTAGTTTCTGTAATTTTTTTGCGTCGGTAACAAGTTTAACATTTTTGTGTCTTCTTTTGTTTTCCAATGTTTTTCCAAATATCGCATTATTCATTAATTTAAAGAAATCTTTTTGAAAGTCTGATGTAGCTGCTGCTCTTCTAATGGTATTTGAATCAATGTAGGGTTTCAACCAGCATGATTGAGAAAATTCCAAAACTCTATTAATTTTTGTTAGACGTAGTCCTAATTCGATAGCTTGTTGAACCACCCAAAAGTGAGCCACGTAGCGTTGTTTATTATTTAATGTCATCATTAATTTGGGGTGTTTTCCAATTGGTGAAATTTCTGTTTTAGCAAGAAGTGGAAGGTCATAATGAAGATCATGTAAATTTTCTGGGTATTCAAAATCGCAATCCAAAATATATCCAGTGTCACCATGTTTCGGAATTTGTAAAATATCGCCAATAGAGTCGGGATTAATCCATTTAAAGTTATCAAAAGGAAGTGGGTTTGACATTGCCCATCCGTACAGGTTATTTGCATCGAAATATCCTAAATAGGTTGACGGTTTGGTTTCATCGTAATCGGGTAGGTATTTGTTGTTGGCTTTGACATGTCTGGTAACACTTTGGGTCAATCCGCCTCTTACTCCAGCTTCAACCATTAAAACCATGTCAATGTCTGTTAAAAGTTGGAGTTTGCATTTTGTTTCTTTTAACATGGCTTGCCAAGCTAATCCTGGTGAAGTATACGAATGTAGAGGGTCCAAACCGTATGCAGCAAAACAGGTGTTTCGGAATTCTTCCATTACATCACAAAGAAGAGTTACATCTAGTTTGACATAAAAGTCCGAGTAATCTCCTAAGGTCTTCATATCTAACTCGTTCCATACTCGACGTGCGTGTTGATAGTCCTCAAGTGATATTTCCGAATCATTAAGTTTGTTTTTGAAGTGTTCTGGTGAAGGTAGTGATGTTTCATCAAATCTATGCAGTCCATCGATGTAATCATAGGGGAAGACTCCTTTTCGAAGAACCAAATCCATTTTACTATTGGGTACAATTTTGCTTGTTTCTATCAAATCTGTTCTTCTTAGATTTTCAGATAATTTCATGAGGCTTGAAGGCATAAATCTAAATGAATCAACAAACCTTAATTTAATTTTACCCACCTTTTTTGAAAAGCTTATAAATTTTTCCATTGTAGTAGCCAAAACGTCTATTGCTCCATTATCTCTTCCTAGTTCGGGGATTATGAAGTGCGAATCATAACCACTCAGATTGTGCAGAACTACGGGGATAAAATATGGTAGTTTGTAGTTCAAGTTGCAAGCGTTACAGGCTGCACCTCTGTACGCTCCCGTAAGATGATCGTGGTCACGAACTTTAACGTTATCCAGTGTAAAGGTGTTATTACACAAATAACACGTTGTTGTTGAATCATAATGTTGAAGTTCTTCTTCTTCCATAGGTGACATGGGTACCTTTGTTCCATACAGTTCTTCTACCTTTGCAGCTATGTCATACAAATCATCGACAAAGTATTTGGCTGCTTCTTCACCGCGATAAATCTTTGGAGAAGATGATAGTCCATATTTTTGAAGATGGTCTTCAGTCAACGTGGATTTAATTAGTATGCAATAACTGTTTGGTGAATGAAGTTGGTATTTGCTTCTTCTTGTAACGTCCTCTTCTTGTTGTTCAAGCGGATGTAAAGAAGACTCGAAATCAGCGTAAACAACAACAGGTACACGGTATTGTTGTATTACTTTGTCAAATTTTATCTGCGCTCTGCTAGGATGCGGCAATTTAATTCTTACTTCATAGTTTCCATTACATAACCGCTGGTGTTCTACTAGCCAATCAGACCCTCCCCTTCTTAGTTCTTTGTTCACGTGACAAAAACATCTTTTGCAAATTGTCATCTTTCTTTTATGCTTAGATAATTGATTAGAAACAAGACTTTCAAATTTTTTGATACACACAAAGTGTGAAATATCACCTTTAGTAATTAATAACAAATCGGTATGATCTCTGCGCTCATTTGGTGTTATACGCAAGGGGTACAAATTGTTTGTCGAATCCAATCCGAAGAGGTTGACAGAAGCTGAAGGATTTTGTTTTTCAAATTTTGAAACGTCTGTTATAGCAACAGGGTAAGTCATCCCTTGGAAATTATATCTATGTTGTACTTCTTCATAATAGTGACTTGGTCTTTCCGGATGAATTGTTACATATTTGGCCAACATAGCATATTTAAAACACTCAGTATCTTGATTTTGTACGTTGACGCAGGATAAGGTATTTCTAATCTTTGTTGGTAGAGGAATGTAGCTACTTCCTCGAATTCCATAGCCGTGTTTGTGTACTCTTAAGTCTAGCCCTGTGATGCTTAACAAATTCCATCCAGAGCCTCTTCCTTCATGTTCTTGTATTTTAGTCATTAGCTCTTCAAAACATTCAGATACGATTGAATCAATATCTGACGAAAACATAATAGTTCGGTTTTTTGTTAAAAACCCTCTCGGTGAAGTTTCATTTTGAATGTTTGTAAATAAAGCATCCATTAATAGTCCAAATTTAATAAAATTTAATCTTTTTAATTCATTTTGCAAAGTGTTGCTTACCAATCCTTTTGCGTTATTTAAAAACTCTTCGAGTTGTAATTTTGCATTGTCAATTTTGAAGTGGGTTACTACATTACCCGGAAGTGCTCGGGCATGTAGTTCTACATTTACTGCTGTTGATGCTGAAGGACGGTGAAGTGTAGACAGAGCATGCGTAGAAGTCGATGCAGCTGATGATGTTGAAGGATGATGAAGTGTAGACAGAACAGGCGTAGAAGTCGATGCAGATGATGATGATGATGTTGAAGGACGGTGAAGTGTAGACATAGCAGAGGTAGAAGTCGATGTTGATGGTGCATATTGAATAACACTAGGTCTGGAATTTTGGTGTTGAGCTAACATTTGATCTATTTCTTTCAATTCTTCTTCTTCATATTCTTCATTTTGGTTTTTGTTATGTTTCAGTTCTTTATGTATCATTAAAATAAATTCATCCTTAAATGAAGACTTGCAAATATCGCAGCGATGCATAATGTAGGTGCGATCTCCACAAGGGTCAAGGCAATAATGAACAACACTGCAAATACCCCTCTATTTATACCCTAGCAAAAGTAATGGGGGTACGTATTACGTGAAGTTTACTATTTTTTTTTTTTTTTTTTTTTTTTTTTTTTTTTTTTTTTGCATTTTATATTTACTATTGTAGCTGGAGGCTACAAATTTCTGTATTTAGGTCAAGGTCATTGAACAAATTTACCAAAACGGGGAATAGAGCAGTAAATGATTTTATATTAAACCATAAACTGATCTATTCCCCGCTCTGTATTTAACTAAGACAATTTTCTCCAACAGAAACATTTGATAAATTTTAAACTCGGATGTGAAGTTGGATTGTACACATTGCATCTTGATCAACTAAAAATTTCATAAAACAATAGGGATCTTCAGTTGTAGATTCATCTTTAACATATTCAATAGTCAACATTGCCGAACGAAGATCTTGTGGAATTACGTCGACTTTTATGAGTCGCCTTTCGAGTTCGAACCGTTTTGTTATTGATGTAAGTTTTATCACATCATCGATATCGATGAGGGGAAAGCTGTAGCAAACGGAGTTTCCTGGTGGGTTCATCATGTCTATATGATAAATATACACTGTTGCATCGTCTTTAAATAGACGTTCCCCCACCATTAAATGTATAAGTTACCCCACTTTTTTAATCATGTAAATGGGTCAAGGTCATACAACGATATTACCAAAACGGGGAATAGAGCAGTAAGTGATTCTCACTATAACCACAAACTGATCTATTCCCCGCTTTGTATTTAAAGTAAACTATTTGAAGACAACAAAAACTTATTCAGATTCTTCCGATGATAATGATGATGATGAGCTCATATCACTAAATAAGCGACGACGAACACAAAAGTTCCTTGTGACTGGATCTAGAACTACATCATCTATATTAATACTGCTTGGAGGGGTTTCACTATCAACAAGGTCCATTTCCTCCAAGCAAAGCAACTGATGATGAAATTCCGGTTCATTATTATCGACATCGTCGTCGTCAGTCAACAGCTCCAACAGCTCCATCTCTCCAAGATATGGTTCACTGCTAGCAAACTCACTCAGTAGTTCAAGATCACTAAATAGTTCACCTTCCATCTCTGAATCGTCTTCGTCTTCATCTTCGTTTAAATTTAATGGAATATTTTTAATCAATTCTAGTATAGTCTTCTTAGAAGGGAAAATGTTATCTCTGGGCGACATGATTCCAAGTAGCAGACTGATTTACCACTAATACGAAACCACCTTTTATACATGATTTCGGTGGTGGTGGGGGTAAGTGTTGAAAGTGCAAGTGGTAGGGAAAAGTGATAGGGAAGAGGTATTATTGTAACACAAATGATTAAGTCCTGTAAGTGGGTCAAGGTCACCTTATCCTATTACCAGAACGGGGAATAGAGCAGTAAGAGATTCTTATTCAAACCTCAAACTGATCTATTCCCCGTTCTGTATTCCCCCCCCCCTTTGGCGTTTTATTTAGTTTATGAGGTTGTGTAATAAAGGCACAGTGTGTAGCCTTCTTGTAATAATTGGACAATTTTTTTCTTCAAAGGGATTGGTTTTACATCTATTTTTACTTCTTCTGTTCCACGAATACCCAATCCTTTGACCTGAACATGTTGGTACTCCGTTAACAGTTGGTAAACACGCTGGATAAAAGTATCCGCTTTAGCAGTAGAGTCAATATAGTGGAGGTATACCATGGTAGGTGCTCTCTTGACGCAATTCAGAACCAAAGTGATAATTGTCTCTGTAACATCGGGCTTATATACCCATCGTTTTTTTTTTTGCTTTAATTACAGGTTTGGAACAATATAAAATGTTATATTAATGTTCCATCCTTTATCGACTAACCTTACCATATTACCAAAGATTTTATATAACTTTCTACTGTAGTTTGTTTCAAATGCTTCATTTTCACTACTATAAACTTCACCTGTTGGTCTCCACATGTACAATTGACAACTAACCTCTATATCAAGATACCGTAGCAGTAATCTCCTTACAGCAAGCACCTGATCAATGTTTTCGACCCGTCTGCTAACTATTATAGTTGCTGCAGAGATAGAAGTAGTGGATGCATTCATTTTCAGCAGAGTACTAATTTTTACCAGCGATGGAGAACCTCCTTTATACTTAGTTTAGGTAGTGGTGGGGGTTAGGAAAAGATATTGTTGTGAGAAATAAGAAGATCTTTCATTTTTTTTTATCAAACGAATATTTTCTAAGTCCCAAGGTCATTTACACCAGTTGCCAGAACGGGGAATAGAGCAGTAAGTGGTTCTCACTTGGACCGCAAACTGATCTATTCCCCGCTCTGTATTTTAAAGTAAACAATAACTCTTCTCACTATTGAGCAGCCTTTGTTCTTTGAAGCTCAAGTTCTAAGTCTGCAACCAGGCGAAAGTCTGCATCATGCTCCTCCCATTGTTCAGGAGAACGCGGTTGACCACACCACTTAGTAAAGGCGTACCTCATCGCCTCATTGTACTCCTCCAGGATAACATGATAGGGTCTTGGTTGTTGCGTTGTAGACTGCATCGGTGATGTAGTTTGTTGCGGTTGAGACTGAGCACCATTTTCTGCAACCTTATTAATTTTATAAACCTCAGTCATTTCAGCAGCCTCAACAATCGCGTACAACTCCTCTTCGCTAATTTCCTTTCCCCATGTGTTGCTGTTGACGCTCATGACGATACAACTAATAATTATATTCCGAATCTCTCGCTTAAATACCCGCTTACCCCCTCCCCTCTTTACTGTTGAATAATGTCTTTAATATAATATTTCTCCTTTTTCCATTTAAGTTTTATCTTTAACTTAGTGCAATATATCTAAGTCCGTTATTTAGGTCAAGGTCGTTGTAGCATTGTAAAAAAAAAAGGTGTGGACAACCTATTTACACTCTGCAGCATATGCTACAAATTGTAAATAGGTTGTCCACACTTTTTTTTTAATTTGGAAAAGACTATTTTTAATTTGGAATACACTTTTTAATCTTTTTTTATTTTAAATGTTTTCCACACACTGAAACCTGTATCATTTCGAATTAAATAGTTCTGTTTGGTAAGTTCTTTGACGTGGAGGTCCATGCCTCTAGGCAACTCTACATAGTACAATTTACCTTCACATTGAACCACCACCTTTGCAAAGCCCTTTGATTTAACAAAAAAGTATCGTTTATTTCTACAAAGCCTATTAATTCGAATTTTGGTTGGTCTCACTGTTGGATGGGGTGTAGAAAGAGAAACGGTGCCCTTGTGATTTTGTTTTAAATGTGATCTGCATACTTCTTCATTTAAAACACAAGACTTAGCACAACGTTCCCCTTTCCTTGCACCTTTTTTAAAACTGTAGCTGCATCTTGGTGCAGGAAGTATAGACTGCCTTCTCAAGGTTTTTAATTGTTGAAACTTCTCTGAAGGAGATTCGTTGTTAATACAGATCACTGAAGGACGGGAAAGGACACTTACAGAAGGTGTAGAAGGTTTGGTAGGAGAAGAAGAATGTAGACTTGCAGATGGTGTTGAAGAGCCTGGTGTAGAAGGTGGAAGAATGCTTGCCAGCGCCTGCTGAAGAAGCGAAGGAGCTGGTGAAGCCAAAGATGGTGCAGTTGTTTGCTCATCCTTCCTCGGTGATGGAGAAGGTGAGCGAGAAGTAGCCGAAGAAGATGAAGACGACGAAGACGATGAAGAAGATGAAGAAGATGAAGAAGCGGACGGGGGAGCAACGAGGTTTTCTTGAAGTGGTTGCGGTCGTGGTGCAGGCTCCTCAGGAACAATGCATGATAATATTAACGCCTGCCGAAGGATGGAAGGAGCTGGCGAAGCAGATGACGGAGCAGGTGAAGAGTGCTCAACCTTCCTCGGCAAAAGTTGCTTCCTACGGTCAGACATCTCGGGAACTGAACTGCACTCGTGATGTGTAAGCAGCAGAATGATTTTACCACTGGTGAAAACCCTCCTTTTATACCCAGTTGTAGGGGGGGGGCTTTAGAGGTTAGGGAAGGAATATTGTTGTAATGTTTTACTAAACGAAAATTTTCTAAGTCCCGAAGTGGGTCAAGGTCATCTGAACATGTTGCCAAAACGGGGAATAGAGCAGTAAGTGATTCTCACTTGGACCACAAACTGCTCTATTCCCCGCTCTGTATTAGGAGAAGAGGACTAGCTTAAAGCTCGCAATTATAGGCAAATAAACCTGATAACGGAACACTAACCTCTCCCCCGAAAAATTATTCACCCAACACACAAACGATATAGTCAGTTAACAACAGTCGCGCACTCTGAAACCGCAAGGACGTTCATCACTGTGTAGGCGTCAGAGTACTACGAACCGAAGTACAATAATACCTGACCAAGGTCCCCTTAAGTTTATTTCCCCGATGATGTATCCTCCAAGATAAGCAAAATGGTCAGTTAACAACAGTCGCGCACTCTGAAACCGCAAGGACGTTCATCACTGTGTAGGCGTCAGAGTTTTACGAACCGAAGTACAATAATTACCTGACCAAGGTCCCCTTAAATTTAACCAAAAATAAGCAAACTGACTGAATCTGTTTCTCGTGAGTAAGGGTTAAGATAGGTAAAGTCATCCGGTTTGCGCGCCGTAATGACTTAAGGTCGGTTTTCGTGCCATACCTTTTTGTAAGGGGTTAGGAAAGGTGTTTATTTGAGAAACATAATCCCCCCTGAGATATTTAAAGACATAAGGTCGGTTTTCGTGCCATACCTTTTTGAATGGGAGCGTGAAAGAAAAGTACATATTTCATTAGTAAATAAAAAACACTTCAAAAACACTTTAAAACCAACACCAAACTAACTACAGTTAAACTAACTACATTTACTAGCAGCAAACTACAAGCGTTATTCTAACATGCTTAATAATACACAGACATGCCTTAAGCTAAGGTAGCATCTCTAATATATAGTGGTACCAACTCTATACTAGAGATACTATTGCGGACAGCGCGGGCAAACAGCTAGCTAGGCTGTCGGCCTGCGACTGCGAACCCTCTGCGGGCTGCTCCCGCTTTTATAGGAATATATCGGGGGGGGGGGCTTCGACAGTAGTTTGTTCTAACGCTGTATAGCACACTTTGAATTGCTCCAAGTCCGGTAACTGGGTCAAGGACACGTTAAAATATTTTGTAAAATAGCAAAGGTGTTACCTTTGCTATTTTACTTTGGAAGAAATCTGTACTACGTTTAAACAAGGGAGACTGTTATCCGTTTTACGCAAAACTCCTTGCACGATCTTTTGATAAAATGGAAAAGATTAATGCCGGGGGGCGATTCCCATTCCACCAAAATACAATGCATATCATTTCTATGCAACGGTCTCAGCTCTATTTTTACTTTTAATTTAATGCCTCGAAACTCATAAGTAAGGATGGACAGAAAGGCTTCTGAAATAGCAAGCTCGGAAGGAACAAGCCAAGTGTTTACACCTACAGCTTCCATAGCGATATGATGATTTTTACCACGCTGTTGCAGTATATATTAAATTTCCCCTTCCATAAATTTTGTGCTAAAACGTGGTTGTGTACATTGAATGTTTCTTGAATATTTTCTAAGTCCTAATCTAGGTCAAGGACACGTTGAAGATAAAAGCATTAAGTGTTAAGCAAACTACAAAACATTAAATGTTAAGGAAACACATTCCATCTACAATGTTATTATAAAGCATCAAAATATGGTCAGTTTACAACAGTCGTGCACTCTGAAACCGCAAGGACGTTCATCACTGTGTAGGCTTCAGAATACTACGAACCGAAGTACAATAATCCCCTGACCAAGATCCCCTTAAATATATTTAACTAGCAGCAAACTACAAGCGTTATCTAACATGCTTAAACAAACTAACTAAACATGCAAGGGCGCGGATCTCTTAATTGCGCGTCGGGCCCAACGCACACTTAACAGACCTACGCTGCAGCAGGCACTGCAACCCAGTGGGACGTTCATCGCAACGGGCGGCAGGCTACTGCGAAGAGACGCTCGAAATCTCGGGTTATATAGACGGAGAATGGGAAATCGGGATATTAAGGGGAAAGCGGGATAAGGGATAACCCTGCTTCGTTGCGGGATTTTATCCCGCACTTCCAAGAACATTTTTCCCTCGACCTTGACCTTGACCTTGAACATGACCCAAAAGGGGGGGGGTTCCGTCGGGGGGGGGGGTTCCGTCGGGGGGGGGGGGGGTCCGTCGCGGGGGGGGGGGGGGGTCCGTCGGGGGGGGGGGGCCGGTTCTAAACCAGTCCTCAGCTTTCTACCCATATATGGATAGGGCAAGGTTTCACTTTACGACCTGCTTCACTCTGCCAGCCGCCTCATTCCGGCTTTGGATTGCAACCAGTACACACGTGCTCTATCCAACTCTATCTTATCCATTTTCTTTTCCATCCTATTTACACCATGTCTTCTCCTCTGACTCCTGAAAAACTCCAGCGCTTAAAGGAATCTTTGAAGAGGTCGACGGAAAGAAGGAGCGGGTTTAAGAGACCTTCAACTTTGAAGTCTCTTAAACGGAATCTCCATGGTCATCCGCTGTATTTTGAACAACGACCCTCGACTCAGCCTCGACCTTCTACATCGGCTCAGCCTCGGCCTTCTACATCGGCGGCTCAACCTTCGTCTCCAACACCGACTGTCGATGAGGTGATGCAACGGACAAGGGTGATGGGGCTGAACGACTTGGTGACGCCGTTTGAAGTCTCCAAGGTCGAGTTTCGAAATCTGAAGCGGATGACGGAGTATAAATATGTGGCAACCAACGGGGACCACGTGTTCCTGTTTCAACACACCATCCACTACATCGAGGTGCGTCTGCCGCAGTCTCTCCCACCGCCACCTCCTCTGATACCTGATACACAGGAGTTATTCTTAACCAGAAAAGATGGGAGGGTAAAGTGGGTTTTGAAGAATAAAGTTTGAACTGATCCTTATCCCGACCAACCTTCAGCACGCAAACGGTCCTTTTCAGGACCACCCTAAGCATTTCAAGTTAGGGACTTGGCCTGTACATAGGCAGGAGAGTTTGTTTGTGCAGCCCACTTTGTGAAATTTTCTAAGTCCCAAAGTCCTTGAACTTGACCTTGACCTTGAACATGACCCATGTTGGGGGGGGGGGGTACAAAGTTTTTCCAAAGTATGTCATGTGGGTACTCAAATTACGCGAATTGATCAGACTAACAAGATGGTGCAAACAGAATTCAGATCCGACCAACGGTATAGCAGAAATAGCGAAAAAACCAATGTTTTCAAGGTTACATACTAATAGCTTCTTTAAAATTGGGTTAAAGTATAGCGAGTGGGTACTCAAATTACGCGGGTTAATCAGACGAACAAGATGGTGCAAACAGAATTCAGATCCGACCAACGGTATAGCAGAAATAGCGAAAAAACCAATGTTTTCAAGGTTACATACTAATAACTTTTTTATTATTGGGTTAAAGTATAGCGAGTGGGTACTCAAATTACGCGGGTTAATCAGACGAACAAGATGGTGCGAATATAATTCAGATCCGACTGAGATTAGGGAAGAAACAGCGCGAAAACAACACTTTCAAGGCCTGACATTAATAAATACTTTGTTTATGGATTAAACTACGACAAGTTATTTATAGTTTAAAGTATACCGAGGTAACGTTGTTGTGCGGGTAGGTCGGGTGGGTATCATACACGCTAGCGCTATATCATTATACTTTTAGCTCTTGCAGGATTAACATCTACCTATAGAGTTTGTGTTATTCTAAAGATGTCACAGTTTTACAGAAATATGACGAAGGTGTCCTTCAACAGTCCGCCTGCCACCACCTTCTACTTCTCCGACTGTGAAGATAGAAGGTCTACGCTGTTAGTGGATTGTGAGCGATTTCGCCGTAGAATACTCCAGGCTGAAACATTCTTAGCAAGTTGTCTGCTACGCAAGATGCATCATATGAGTACATGCAATAAATTAGATCACAGTGACTGTTATGATTGCGTAAAAACAGTGTCGAGCAAGAATTGTTAATGTTTTCAGTTACGGAGCTCCGATCCTCACAGAGTCAGAGCTAGACCCTAACTAATGCATGTCCCGTAGTTATTGTGCGATGTGAAAACTTGGTGGGGGAAACTGGTGTGGTGGGGGGTAAAGGCGAGTGTCTATCCTACATGCTTGTATCACTTCAGTATACCTGCGGCTCTTGCATAGTTCACATGGATTCGCAAATACAAGGCACTACTGTTTCTTCCACATGTTCTTCTTTTAATATTGAGCAAGCTGACAATACAAATGATGAAATACAAGTACATGAAGTTTCTAGCACAATATCTACTGATGCAGAAGCAATAATGTCATCCCTAATAGGGTTTGACTAATGATGGTGGATGTAGTAGCAACCATCTGCCACGCACTTGCCACCTGCCGCCTACCATCTGTCGCCTGCCATCTGCCGTCCGCCATCTGCTCCGCCCCACCACACTTTTACCCCCACCATTTTGTTTGATACCAAAACGCTAGCTAGCGAGTAGTCAGTACACCTCCGGCTCTCGACCGGTGTACATCGAGCTCTCTGTTGAAATGTCCATCAAAATTAGGTGTATTCATTATGACTCTATTCATCTGGCGAGGCCGCAACTCGTCCGGATCAACAACATCGATGACAACCAACAACGGCGAACTATTGTAAACATGAATTATTGTAAATAAAGTAATATTTGTAATATGAATTATTGTAAATAAAATAAAGTAATATTTGTATTAGTACTACCTCGCACTCGTATCATTCGATTGCTTCATTCGATAATTTTCATTCGATATTTTATCGAATTAAAACTATCGAATCACAATCGGATTTTACGCGTGCGAGGTAGTACTTTTTTAAAATTACATCCCCGTGACCTTGAACTTTGAACTTTAACTCATTTCGTCACAAAACCGCCTACGTCACTGGCTCAGCCCCAGATGACGTCTTTCATGACTCAGCGCATCCGGTCACGTGACCGGATGACGTCACTTCCGGCGCAAAACCCGCAAACCCACACTACTACTACAGGCTGGTAATATTAGTGAGGGATTAGTTATTAGACATATATAAAACACATATATGTATATAAATATATATATATATATACATAAATAGTTATTTGATAAAATCTATTTTTATTAATAACCGTTTATAGATAAATATCTAAATCTTGGTTTACTCTGCGGCAATACGGTTTAAGACCGACATAAGTTTCAGCGAGGAGGCATTTAAATATTCAGGAGTGAGGAGAGTGTTATTGCTTTGGCCTCAAGTTTATCTTGTGATGTTTCATCTGCAGCTCAAGCCGCTCAACATTTCAAGCTGCGAAACATTGGATTATACTGTCTCAAAATGGTAGAGTGGGAAGGTATTACAATATAAAACAAACTCCACTAACCAATGACTAAGCAATAACATATCCTCAATGTGTTAACCTTCCGCGTACTTATTCAAAAGCACCTTACTATTTTACCTTCATAGTTTTACCATGAGTAATATTTATAAATGTTTAAGTGGGACTATTGCTATAACAAAATTAAAAAAAATACTTTACTACATTCTGGTAAATTTCCCTTGTCGGGTGACTAATAAAATAATCATTTATTCCAGCATGAATACAAATTATAAAACGTTTTATTTGACATTATCGTCTGCTTTTTGAGAAACGAACTTCCTTAACTTTCCCACTTCATAACCAGCTGCTTCGTGGACGCTCTTACGGTTAGAGTCTAACCCCTCTCAACCAATGGTTGTATCGATTAGTCGGAACTGTACGATAACGGTTAGAGTCTAACCCCTCTCAACCAGTGATTGTATCGATTAGTCCGAACTGTACGATAACGGTTAGAGTCTAACCCCTATCAAGCAATGGTTGTATCGATTAGTCCGAACTGTACGATAACGGTTAGAGTCTAACCCCTCTCAACCAGTGGTTGTATCGATTAGTCCGAACTGGACGATAACGGTTATAGTCTAGTCCGAACTGGACGATAACGGTTAGAGTCTAACCCCTCTCAACCAATGGTTGTATCGATTAGTCCGAACTAGACGATAACAGTTAGAGTCTAACACCTCTCAACCAATGGTTGTATCGATTAGTCCGAACTGGACGATAACGGTTAGAGTCTAACCCCTCTCAACCAATGGTTGTATCGATTAGTCCGTACTGTACGATAACGGTTAGAGTCTAACCCCTCTCAACCAATGGTTGTATCGATTAGTCCGAACTGGACGATAACGGTTAGAGTCTAACCCCTCTAAACCAATGGTTGTATCGATTAGTCCGAACTGGACGATAACGGTTAGAGTCTAACCCCTCTCAAGCAGTGGTTGTATCGATTAGTCCGAACTGTACGATAACGAATAGAGTCTAACCCCTCTCAACCAATGGTTGTATCGATTAGTCCGAACTGGACGATAACGGTTAGAGTTTAACGCCTCTCAACCAATGGTTGTATCGATTAGTCCGAACTGGACGATAACGGTTAGAGTTTAACCCCTCTCAACCAATGGTTGTATCGATTAGTCCGAACTGGACGATAACAGTTAGAGTCTAACCCGTTTAGTTTAGTTTCTTTGAGTGATTTTAATCCTCAGCGTATTTTACTATATATCATACTAATTAAGACTGTTAAGACTGTAGACTGGAACATACGGTCATGTACAAGATACTTATACGGAGTCTTTCCCCGTCTTTGATAACATTTGGTAGGAACAGTAGCTGAGTACCTTGAGCATAGTTGGATGTACAGTATATATTTGGTGGGCATGTTTTCCCTAACACTTTCATTGAAATAACTATTTGGGAAAGTGGATTAGGGATTAGGGATTAGGGATGTGAAATACAAGAAGTAACGCTGGGTAAATATATCGAAAAAATTGTGCTTGTAGTTTACATAACAGCAATTATTGGGACACATCGAGTACGATAAAGTCTTTTTTTAATATTAAAAACCACTGATCATCAATCGGTTACGTCATGATCACTATAACATCAAGTTAGTGGCTTGAGTTTAAATATTTGGAATTATTTTTAATGGTAATGTGATAATATAATATGTGTCATCACTGTTTGTTTATAATTGAGTTGTTTTATGCCTTACACACATTAATGAGAAAACACTTTGTTTTACATTTAAAAACATTACAAGTATATTTTACCAAAACTGTTTTGTTATTATATTAGTTTTTTATTGAAGATATTCTCAAAGAATAATACAACTAAGTCCAGGTAAATTTATTTTAAAATTAGATCAGCAGCCTAAGCTTGGTATATACACAGCTTCAGGTAATGTTGGTGGGACATAAATTAGTCCAAAACAATAGGTGTTTTCTTAAAGCCTGCCGCGATGTATATATTGTTCAGATCTGCAGATTTAACATCAAATGAATAATCGAACATTATTAACTTTCTATTTATAAGTATTAGGGAAATAAGTGTTTCAGTTATAAATGCTAAAATCGATTTCACAGAAAGTTGATAAAACCTTGTAATTTGTTATAATTTAAATCCTCTAAATAACATTAATTAACATTTAAAATACAGATACTTCCCATTATTTAATATGAACGTTTATTAAAGGTGTCAAAAATAATAGAGGAGCCAATGTAGAAGAGGGTAGTATAAGGTGGAATAGTGTGAAGTATTGCCATATATGTTAAGCCATCAGACAAATTTATGAGCCTAAATCAGACACATAAAACGTTATATAATGCACTAAAGTATAAATAATAAAGATATATATATATACCAAGGGAGAAGGGACAGGACATCTAACAAATATCGTTGTTACCTGATTGGAGTTAAATCCTGTTAGGAGGTGATCCATCTATTGGACATCGACAAATTGATCAATAGGCCTGTTGTAGCTAAGATGAACTGAAGTATTGATCTGGTTATATTTTATCAGGTGATTTTTTGCACAAATAATGGTAAAGCACTTTAAAGTCTACTCACTGCCAGCC
The DNA here is from genome assembly GCA_963675035.1 of Allygus modestus. Lineage (NCBI taxonomy): Eukaryota > Metazoa > Arthropoda > Insecta > Hemiptera > Cicadellidae > Allygus > Allygus modestus. Next base: position 457,638,613 of record OY776111.1, on the reverse strand, counting down.
TGTCTGCCCCCCCCCCCAATAACGCTTATCTAATATTGTTTATCAGAAATACATATTTAACAAATAGGTTTTAATGACCATTATTGCTACTTTAAAATTCATAAATATCAGAGAAGGGTAAATATAAAGTGAACGTTCACCTCTTTGAAAATTCTTTCAATAATTTTTGAAAATAAATTAATAAGTATACATCATTAATGCAATATTAATAATGTCAGTACTTAAATACAATTATGTGACGTTTTTAGAATCGATAGTATAATACTTCTTAAAACCATTTATGATCCTGCATTAATCCAATGAATGTAACTGCTTGAAGGAGTCATTAAATGTTCGTTATTACTCGGTTGGGCAGCTCGATGTTCAAAGGTCTGTTCAGTCGTATAAAGATTACTCTTCAACCAACTTTCCAATTTAACTGCTTGAAGGAGTCATTAAATGTTCGTTATTACTCGGTTGGGCAGCTCGATGTTCAAAGGTCTGTTCAGTCGTATAAAGATTACTCTTCAACCAACTTTCCAATTTAACTGCTTGAAGGAGTCATTAAATGTTCGTTATTACTCGGTTGGGCAGCTCGATGTTCAAAGGTCTGTTCAGTCGTATAAAGATTACTCTTCAACCAACTTTCCAATTTAACTGCTTGAAGGAGTCATTAAATGTTCGTTATTACTCGGTTGGGCAGCTCGATGTTCAAAGGTCTGTTCAGTCGTATAAAGATTACTCTTCAACCAACTTTCCAATTTCCCTGATAAAAATATATTTGGGAATTTAAATTGTGATAGTTAAATGGCCTTGTTATTTTTTTATGTTGTATCCAAAATGATTAAACAATGTCTAAAAAATTTTTTCGATTCGTTTTGTACAACCAAAAGAAAAAGTTTTCTAGCTAAGTGAATATTCTGTCCAGCTAAATGAATGAAGTTACCCAAAATTAAAATAGTTTATTAGTAAAAAAAAAAAAAAAAAACAGCTGACACAACATCTCTCTATCTATCTACAATACATGCATTATAGTAAAACCCAAATCCACTGCCAAGCATGCAATTACCAAGCCGTGGCTCAGACAATAGAGAGTTGTCGGAGATTGTGCCAGTCTACCTGGGGTGCCATACACGTCGACGAGTCAGGAACTAGCGGCAAAATATAGGAAGCATTTTGTCCAGGAGCATGCCCCACTTGACATAATTAGTCCAAAACACTATTGGTGCTTTCTTAAAGCTTGCTGCCGCGATTTATATATTTTTCAAATCTGCAGATTTAACATCAAATGTATAATCAACCATTATTAACCTTTTATTAGTAAGTAAAATTTTCTATTATTATAACGGACCTACTTACAATCGAACAGAGAGCAATTTTATAAAGTGACACCTTGGCATTTGATTTGACAGGGGTACCACCCTAATGTTAAATAAATTATCACTTAAGTTGTTTCTTTACTAATTAAATTAAAAGTTTATTGTATTGAAATTCCGGTCCTATTCACAAAAAAATTGGATGTGGCTTGGATAAACGATAAAATATATTTACTTTTGAAAAGTGAAATAATTAGTCTAGGCTATTTTGAAATACATCACCACTCTGTAAAATAAAATATAAAAACTCTTTTGTTGCGTAAAACTATTACTCGCTACAAAAATACATAGTATTAAATAGATGGGATGGAAAGCATTCATTCAGTGGTAAGATAAAGACGTCCGACCTGCCACACGAAACCACTAAATAACTCAATTAGCTGGAACCTGCCCTCAACCGACTGAAATTGGCCTTAAACATGCAAATATATAGGTCTCGTAAATTGGCCTGCACGGTTCTCAAACAAGGGTGTAAACTATTTTTCACTGTGAAACAATGCATTGTGTTACAGGTTTTCTTAAGTACAAATATTTCTCAATCAAGAGTTATTTTGTGTGTGCCTACGCCAACGGAATGTTTTGGTAGGGAACGGTCCAAACCCTGGTATTGTTACTGTTCAATAATTATTAAGTATTAATACCCCTATGAAGAGCGGCAGGTGAGTCAATTATAGAGGCTTTACAATATTTCCAGATTTTTCTCAGGGTCAATATGGTGAACCTCAAATTTGAGGTAGGCACGATAACCATTACATCACCCAATTGTATTTATTGTGTTCTATAATACATCAAACGTAAGCTATCTGCACCAAATATTTAACCATATTAGCTCCTTTTGTGACAACTGTGTCTGATCCGATTAATTTTAATCACATACTTTAAATGGTCTTGGTGATAAATTCTCAGGAAAAACTGTATCAGTCATTTCATTTAATTAAATAACTAATGCATTTTCCCTTACTATTTAAAAACGTACCTAATGTATCAAAGCAAAACTATATATTTTAATCACTTTTAAATTTAATAACATGTCAATGTGCTGTTGTAAACATTCCCATTTTTATATTTTTATGTTGCTTAATTTGTTTATTGCAGTGAATTTATGTTGAATTTTTAGATATGTACGATAATATACGAGGTACCAATTAAAACTAGTGGGAATAAATGCAAAAAAAATATATCATCGCTTACAATTGGTATTGTTTAGGTTGTACCACTTCCTATCTCTCTACCTTTTGTTCACAAGCTCTGTTATGGCGATTTTTTTGTAATGCAGGAAAAACCAGCAAACCCGCGTAATCTGGCCATCTGCTATTGTTAGGCGGTATCCGGATCGCCGAAAATTTATGGATAAGAGAGGGTTTGCTTCCAGCCTGACTGCCTTTACTGTGTGCATTTTTGTAAAATGGTACTGAAACATTATATTTGTAAACTATTTATTTTTAATTACTGTTAATTACGAATATCTTATATTTTTGTTTATTATTTTACTTTGAAATAATATCAAAAACAATTAACAGTAATTACCAGAACAATTCTATCCTTCATAACCGATTGACTTTTAACATAAAAATTAAGATTAAATATAAATTAACTCCTGAAGGAGACTCTATCCTATACAGGGTGTCCAGTGTCCAGAGATTCTAACTTACACTTCACCATGTTATTCTATGGGTAAAAACGTACAACGGTCACTATATAATGTATACTCCTATCTTGTTTGGATGTCTGTCTTTCTGTCTGAATGTGTTGTTTACAACAAACCTCATATCTCAAAAACGGTTCAGGAGGAAATACTAAAACTTAAGTATGAATAATTCATATATGTGGCTTACAATTTGAGGGTCCCAACAAATAATTCCTAAATAATCCAGCGATAATTCAATAATTCCGTTGTTTACAACAAACCTCATATCTCAAAAACGGTTCAGGAGGAAATACTAAAACTTAAGTATGAATAATTCATATATGTGGCTTACAATTTGAGGGTCCCAACAAATAATTCCTAAATAATCCAGCGATAATTCAATAATTCCATAAATAATTCAATAATTTCCTAAATAAAACCAGCGATAATTTCAAATCCTAAATATAAAATAGCAAAGAAATTAAGGATACAAACGTCTTATATAGTTTAAAAATAAATATAAGAATGTATTATTTATAATAATTTAATATCGAATATGTAGTTTAATGACAATTTGAATACAAATGATTACAAATTCCACCAATCGGCTGGTTCCACTACTCCATAAACATCAGCTGTCTTATATTAAACAATTTAATTTAAACAGTTATTTAACTAAACAATTAAATAATTTTAATGTTAACTCGTTCCACGGTAATTAAACATTTGGTTTAGAAAATTAAAGTAGGAGCAGCTGTTGTTTGCAGTGGGATGATTTTGAAACAACTTAAGACATATTGAATAGATGAACTATATATTAATAATAATAATAATTATTGGAGTTAATCACTCCAAGTATGTTTTTCAAATAAAAAGGTTTATCAATATTAGTCCCCAGTGTTATTGAAATATGGCTAACGGTATATTGAATTAATATTCAGATATGATTCAGTCCCTATGTAAAGTTTTGTTGTAAAGTTATTATTTCTTACGGTTTTATTAATTAATTTTGGTAAATTAGTTTTTCATTTTAAATTTTCATACATATCATTATTAAATTTTTATAGGAACTCTATTAATTTGCATACTTTAATCACAATTTGGATAAAGTTTGTCGTTATCATTTGGATTTGCAAGAGGAAATCACAGCTCAAAAGAGTATAATTAGTAGCTTCAGGCAGTCACAACGCTTTTGATTGCTTGGGAGATGGTGTCTTACATCTATAACCGTTGATATAGTGCTTCATTCTTAACAAGCAGACTTTTGTATAACCATTACAACTAGTTGAGTGATTTTAACTAATAATATAACATATCGTATCAAACTGTGTGTTTATCTCTTGAGATATCTTAATCACATCTGTTTTAGAAACTATCTGACTCTCTCTCAGAATCAGAATCAGAATTGTATTTCTCCATTAAACAATAAATAAAATGTGCAATGTATACAATGTCTCTAAGAGGCTTTAAACTCTAAATAGATGATTGAGGCACATTAGTTTATAGCTACATCAACCCACAAATAAAACGTATTTAGAATTCAATAACGGGCTGTTAGAGCAAAATTAGTTGAGTAATAAATTGATATATATTTGATATAACTTTTGGAAACACATTATTTTCACATAGCCCATTTTAAGAAAAATTATTACTTATATTGATAGCTTTACATCGTTTTGGCAAAAAAAAAATAGAAAAAATATCATGTTTAACTTGAAGGAAAAAATGAGTGGAGAGTCATAGAGACTGGAAATTATCAATGGATGGAATTAAACTGTAAGAAGAGATTAAAATGTGCTGGACAGCGTGATGACAGATGCATATGGTACTTACATCAAGGTATTACTAAATCAAAAGCTATTGGGTATAAACACAGAGTCTGGTCTATATTAATGTACTTCTTGTTCCTCAAACACAGGGTTGTAATCAACTGGAGGTAAATAAGAACAATTTAGAATTTTAAACTTGTTGAACGTAGTATGATTACCACAAGTTATAGTTAGAACCACAAGCCACATGTGGACGAATAAAACTTAGGTAGCTGTCACTCATGTTTATAATTGTATAGAATGCAAAACATAAACAGAAGCATACGCGAAGTCAGGCTCCATGAACTTTGTAAAAGATTATTAAAACAATAATAGTGTTATGTTATAATGTTATAATTAGTATATATTTATTCCTGCAATCATGTTTGCACTAAGTCTAAGGATCCTGGCCGAATTAAATTTCGTGCCGGGGTTCGAGCCATGCTCGGTGTTTGATTCCGCAGAAGAGGCATTGAATTTGTTTTATTTCAAATACTCGTTCATTTTCAAGATGAGCTCGTTCGCTTCGCTCACTCGCCTCCCGGATTAGCTTGTTCGCTACGCTCACTCGCCTATCGAAAAAAGAGTTTGAGTTGCCATCAAGTAGTTTTTTTTAAATTTACATTATGAGAGTTGCGATTCAAGTAGGTTTTTTATTTACATAATTATAAACGGCTGTTTATAATATTTTAAGTTATAGATAAAATCAAACAGCTGATTTAATGGTTGGTTTTTGTTATTCATAGTAACCGGTGTTATGATTTTAAACTCCATAAGCCCAATGTTAAAATTTTCAATTTTCAAATGATTTGTTTAGAAAAATACGAGTTTTCCTGAGGTAGTGGTTTTCACCAATCAATTTTTTAGACCCAAAAGCCCCTAATTCCAAACTTTCAGCAAAATCATTCCGCTGGATCTCGAGATAAATTTTTCAAACAAACAAACAAACAGACATTGCTCGTATTAGAGTATAGGATAGTGTTAAAACAAACCTGAATTTGCGTTATATCTAAACTTTGGTTGAGTACTAATGTCCTTGTGAAATAGTCACGCACGCCTATTCAAAAGACCAGAAAAACGGTATTTGTTATTTTTCAGGGCAGGTTTTAACATTTTTCTAAAAAGCTTAACATTTTCTCAGCAAACTATAGAAAAGTATTGTACAAAGTTAGTGAAAACACAACGTAAAAAATTATGTATTTAAATAATTAAAGGCGGTTATGTATCGTGGAGCAACAAAATCCGTTGAGTAAAACGAGAAAATTTAAAAACAGTACCCAATGGAAATTCGTTTGAATCTTTTGTTAGAAAATTATTTCAACCCAGTAGTGGTTTACTTTGGTTATCCTTTGAAATCTGTTTCATCCCGAGGCCAAGTCTTCGTTACTATTCAGTCTCTTTCAAATCGACTATTTGACTTTGGCTTTTTTATATAAGTTTTTATTTTAATACACAATATCTATTGAACTTCGATTTCCCAATTCTGTTAATTGTATGTTGTATACTTGTTTCAATAATTTAAGTAGACACTAATGATTTGTAAAATTATATATACACTAATTGTTTTAGCAGTTATTTTCTGTACTAGGTAAGATCACGGTTATTGTTGTATAGTTATAAAATGTGTGTAAGAAATAACTTGGCACACGGTTCGCGTGCCAAGACCACACACCCTAGTGTGCCTAGTGCCTAGTGCCTAGTGCCTAGTGTGCGTGCCTAGTGTTAGATCACTACAATTCCTTCTTCAAGGTTTTTTTTATGAATGAATCATTCATAAAAAAATACCTTACCTAAAAACATGTCTTTCAAGTATAAGGTTTTTTTTGTTAGACAAATTTAACTGATGGACCTGCGAAGAAGGCTAGTGTTGACTTTCGTCTTCATGTTTTAATAAAACACCTCGCAGTTATAGAATTAGTCATTAGATAAAATACTAAATAAATAAATATTTATTTTACTGAGTAATTGTATTGTAATGGTTGGCAAAAGCCCCTTTTGCTTTTAGTTTATCTTATACAACAATTTCCTTGTACAAAGACAACTTTTAAAATGGATCAAAGTTGTAAAAAAGGTTACCAAGTGACTGTTTCTTTCTTATTTATATTATATTTAATTCTAGGCAGTTTAATTACGCACCATTTTTTATTTCTCTCATATAAAGACAATTATTGTTTTATGTAAAATGTTGGAGTAGGAAAATAGCTTCTTTTAAGACGCTAAACCATACAGGAGTAAAAAAACTATAGATGTAAATTAATCAACTGGACGGATGACATAATCTTGCAAAAATGTAATGCAATCTGATATTATTTTATATTAAATTTTCCACCTAAAAATAACTCTTCAAAGCACGAGGAAGAGCTCTGTGAAGTGTCATCAGTGGACGAGATAGAACTCAAACGTATTTACACGGCAGTCCTAAACGATTGTCTTTTTGTTCAACCGTCTTGTTTATTGTTACAGTTAATGGATGTTATATTGGGGTGTATTCTCTATCACTTTTAAAAATAACAATGAAGCTCAAGACGGAATATATAAATTATTAGTATATTATTAACAAGTATTTATAAAGCATGTAGTTTTATTTTTTAATTAAATATTTTACAGAACGTTGTTCTTGAAATTATTGTATTAAGAAGTAAACAAATTATATAGCAACTATATATAATTTAATAAAATAACCCGATACACTCGTGCTTCACTTAGCTCAAAGTAGTTTTCTGCCTGACATTAGGCTTTATGAGGAGGGTATTGGTGATCCTAATCAGGGTTTCGTTTAAAATCACGTTTATTAATATAATACAGATTTTAAACAAACCAGTTAAGTAAGAGCCATATGATTCATAATAAAATAGGCGATCCAGCTTAATAACAGTTATTTCAATGCACAAAAAAAGGTATTGTATAACATGTAATAATAAACCTATCAAGGGTAGTGGGGACTTTATCAACATTCTGATTGTGTTACAAATAATGTCGTAAGATTATCAACTTTACGGTCCGCAGTTAAAAACAAAGTTCAGTTACTCTGTGAGATAAGCCCAACATTCATTCTTGAGATAAATAACACACAGTTGAAAATTTAGAAATCCTATGTATATATATCCTTAATAATTTAACATGAAGAATGTTGTTTGAGATACAAAATGAAATGTACGAGTAACTGCAGAAAATTACTTTATATATACATACATAAATTTAAAATAAACAATCTGTTCCCTAATGTATAATTGCGCTTATAATTTATATTATTTGGGATAGTCGCATTATTATAAAACGTAAGATGTAGATATAGTTGTTTAAAGGCGCCAGTGTTAACCATATTTTTATCAAAGCTCTACTGATAAAGCACCGAAGCCCACGCCCTACAGTGGCGCAGCCTTCCCCATCCCTCGCCCGGAAGTGATTGTTCGCCAGGAAGCTGTAATCGTTTCCGTTCCACGCAAGATTCAACCGGAACCGGAAATCACCGGAAAGCTTTCACGGATCAGAGGCGTTATGGTTCGGGTGGTTTATGTATGTCTTGCTCGGGATATATTGCCCTTTAATCGACATATTTAGTGAGTTATGGGGAAATTTGAACGATTTATACAATAATAATGTTTTTACTATCTACTGTTGTTCGAAATACAGAATTTCACCTTAAGAAAATCTTCGACGGACTATTAAAGGATATGAAAGAAATTAAAAGTTAGATGCTTCCCACCTCTTAGTTTTTCATTGAATGTAAAATGAAAATATTTATATATTTTTAATATTACTTTGTGGCTTCCTTTCTGTCATGTAGAAAAAAAAACAAATTCTCACGTAGTTTGAAAATTGCACTGACAGGATTAAATGTATTTACAAAATTAATTATTTTATGAAGAGCTGCCAGAATAAAAATGCACAGCTACACTTCAAAACAATGGCTTAACTTGCAACTTGTCTTATCGTAAAATAGACCTTTTTTATGATTTTAATTATATTTGCCAATTTTGACTTTTATAAAAACAGATTTTACATCAAAAACAGGTGTTGTGATAAATTTTCCAGATTTACTAAATCCAACCCAAACCAAAATTGAAACAAACTTTGACTTATAAGTAGTTCAGAACGTTTTAAACACTTCATAGCCACAGGAAAATATTTAATTGCTTAAAACAATTTTTTTCCATAAATAAAACCAAGAACCTTACGCTTTATCATAAAAAAACAGTGTCTTGCTCTAAAATAGCTGTTAGAAGAGCCGGCTAAAATATACGCCAAAACTATCTAACAAAGTTCTGGGAAAAAGTGCTCAAATTATTACCGTGGGGCTAAATTTTGACTATATTTATAGGTAAACTGATCGCTTTAAACCTTCTCATAGTTCAACATAATAATAGAAAAAAGTTTTGTCAAATTCAGTAAAATTGGTTTCCTGTCAAAATCCGAACATTATCAATCCTGTATGAGTAAATAGCAAACAAATGTACGTCTATTTAACGGGTTTTGACTTCTGTGATACATTAAATGTCAAAATGTAAAACAAATTATAATTCTAACAGATGTAAAGACAAAACATGAATAAAATAAAATAATATTAATTAAAACTTGAACAACATATTCAACGAATCCTCAGTAAGGCATAACAGTGACTCAGCCACCAGCCGCGGTGGTGTTCTTGACAGTTAAAATTTCACTCGATCAACTCTCTTTGGAAATGTACTTTACAAGTGTCAAGATTTATTCCGGAATCTGTGTGTAGTTAACACAATGACTGAGAACAAAAAACAAAATTATATTTTCTTATATTTCAACTAAACCTTTAGGGCGCAAGTAGAACTATCGATTATTTACTTACCAGACCGCGATAAGTCATAAGTTCAAATGTAAAATGGTTTTAAAATAAGTAATAAAATGGGCAAATTATCTACACCACATTAGGACGTTTAAAATAATAATACGAAAATAAAAACATCCATATAAATTTCTTAATCTATAACGGCTTAGAGATATATAAAACAAAATTAATAAAGTCTAAAATTTGAACTATAGCTAAAAATTAACCGATGTGACATTTACGGGATGTAATAAAAATCATATTACAACAACGTCTTGTTTAATGTGACGTTGTTTTGGAAAATCTTGTTTAAATCTACATTACGATCAGACATTGATCATTACTCAGTGGTTTTTGGGCTGATTCTGTACCACTTCACGGTTGCGTAGCCTCCCTTCACCCCTTAACCGGAAACGGTTCTTTCCCGGAAGCTGTTACAGTTTCCGTTCACGCAAGATTTAACAGGTTCAGAATCACCGGATCTCTTCTACGGTCCATGGTGTTATTATTGGATGCTATATTGTAATACGTACCATGATGTTTGTAACGCTTTCCAAGGATATCTCAGTCAGTGAAATACTGTAATAGGTAAATGATATGTACAAATGTCTGATCGTATAATAGTGAAGTACAAATAATTGCGGTACAAAATGAATTGAAATTCTACCATTTCGTTAGTTACTGTAACGCGTATATTTTTTTTCTCTAACTTTCTATCTAATATGTATAACTTTCAAAATGTATTTAAAACTGTATTTATATATTTACGAGTATTCATACATTTTAAAGTAAATCGTAAAACCTCATAAACTCATAGCTATAAACAATTCGTACTCATAATGAACATTTCCAAATCCAGCTTTTCCACATTCACTGCGGCATTTTGACAGGTGAATGTTGAAGTTTAGATTGAGAGAGTTATGTTAATGTACCCTGAGACACGTGCAGTGTATGATGTGCTTCAATAACATCTTGGGTTCATTAGTTATTCTCTATTCAAATATTCAACGAAGATAGTTTATCTTTAGATCTAAAAGTAAACTACAACTTTTACTGAAGCGTGATTATTACTGTTTCTGTTTTATCTCCCTTTCATCTATTTTGTCTACCGAATGTTGAATGAAAGACTTTAAAGCTTTCTCAAGTAAGATTATCAATGAAGTTAAATCAAAGGTTTATGTTATTTATAGGTGTCACTTTTGGTTTAATTTTGGTTTTGCTGACTGCACAGACGACCATGAATAATATGTTACCTTATGTTTCGGTGAGAATATTAAAAACTTGAGAACACTGTTACACTACAAACATATAAACTTGTTCTTCATAAATTAAATCTATATTAAGGATTAAAGTGATATCTATAATTTACTTGCAATTTACCAATAACCGAATATGAAATCTTAATAAAATACTATTAAAACCCAGATGAACCTATTTTTTTAACACACTTGGTTGAAATATCCCTTAAAGTTATAACTAATAATAATTATTATTTTGAAAGAAATGAAAATATAAAATACAAACATCCTTAGATATATTTTCCATTAACATATACGATGCACTGTAGATTTATTGGGTCCATCATAAGACATTTATATGTTGGAGTGGCTTAAAAAGTATTTCATTGAAACACGGGCCAAAACTCAAGAGTAAGTACATTATACTAATAATACAAAACTTATTATTTAAACATTATTTGAGTTGGTAGCAGAATACTCTTTCTACAAGTTTTTAAAATCTAACAATAAGGAAACGGAATCGCGGCCGGATGAGAGCGTCTCGGCCACAAGCTGGCGCCCTTCAATTTCCGTTTGGTTTTTGTATAGCATCAGACGGGTGGTTTGGTTTGACGACGGTTCGCTTGACGTGTAGAGTACATTCTTTCGGATGGCGGTATAGTAAAACATGTATACTCATATACTGTTATATATGTTTTGACACATATAATTCTGTCAAGTGTTGACTAGAAAATCTATTAATTATAAATTTATTAAATTCTTAACTTTATGTTATTAATTTTATTATTGGTAGGTTTTTTGTAAGTTTAGCTAATAACTCTATAGTTTTAATGTGCTGCGTTTTACATGATGAACTACACTTCTTTACGCACTTAAAAAGAGTTTATAAACTACCCAGTTTTGCTTGCGTTCTAGTGCAAGTGATTAAATTGAATGCTACATTTATAAAAGTCTGAGAAAATAAATTTATTTCAAAGACCTCTCTTGACTCTGTAATGCCCTAGTCTCTTGGTACAGAAAATAAGTATTCTTTATGATTCAAATTAATATCTCATACGCGATGAAACTAATTATATACAGCAAATCCTTGCCGTCAATATAACATATATAAATACAAATAATCACCGTTAGTTACGAAAACAACTTTTATAAATTATTGTATTTCAACGATTACTTTTTCATAATATATATTTCAGCAGGTTTGTCCATATAATGGTCCAAATCCATTACGTGTTTTATAATCTAGACCTTGATGGATTTAATTAAAACATTTTTAATCCATCATGTATGTTCGCTCTGATATTTCGGAGCCCTGTTAGTGACTAATTTTTAATGAGTAGACCTTCCTCACCACTCCCCCCCACCCCGTCGTGATACAAGCTGGATGAGCTCGTTATGACAGCGATGTGGTATTGCGTCACTGATGGCATTTGAGGAACTGCGAATATCATCGCTGGAAGCGGTTTGTTCATCTGTGAACGGAATTAAAACTCCCATATCACCACACATCGCAGTCCATATAGTTCTGAGGTACGTGGAGGCTTCTTTTTTTGTATTTCTCAAAACTACAATCATATGATTGTAAATTTATTTTCTATGTAGTTACAACTGGTTCTGAACTAATATATCTCTATGTGAAAATGCCTTTACATTGAGTTAAGCCAATAATTAGTTGAAGAATCACATGTTTAGTTATTCCAGTAATAATAATACAGTAATACAGTTTTTAAACTAAAATAAGAGTTATATAAATCTTATAATACATATTTGTAATACATTATGGCAATGTAGAAGGGCTCAGATATTTTTAATTGGCATCACAAGGTACCAGAATCATTGATTAGGTATTTATAACTTACGCAATAGAAACTCAATGTTATAATATATAGTCAACGTGCGCAAAAAATATTCAAAATATATATTTAGATTTTCAATGTTGAAGAAAACGTCATTCTTGTAGGTTTTGTTTATTTTAATTGATTTTTACTCTATTAATGAAATCCAATTATAATGGCATACATTTAAGACTATATATTATTTTATTAAAAAACTTATTATGATAATATTTTATAAAATCTATGATATAGTTAGTTAAAAAGAAATTGTTCAATAAAAAAAAAACAAAAACTGTAGTTTGTGGTGTTCAAAAACAACAAGCAAAACTGTTTAAAATGTAGCTAGGTTTTGTATTCGTTCCCAATATCTAAAGAGAATGGAGATCCGATAATGTAAGATAAGCAGTAAAATAATAGCACGCAAAGGGAAAGTTTTAACAATTGACATTAAAATATTTTAAAGTTGTATTATTGCCTACTAATAACCTTATGTTTTCTAATATAGTACGTGTATAGTCCCACAAATATGTCTTCCTTTTACGCCGAACACAATCCAATAAAATATTATAGATACAAATAAGCCACACATTTATAAATTAAAATATCCACTTTGAAATATGGTTCATATTTTATTGATTTTCAGATGTAATATTAAGGAGATAGTGAGTTCTTCTAAACTGAATTGTTAAACAATGTGTGGGTACGATTATGACCTACTACATACAAAATAAGTAAATGTTTTTCTGGGATTTAGCATTAAGACATGTACTAAGAATGTGATAAAATATTACCCAAATTTCCAATACCTACTTCACAGGATGTGCCACATTACTTTGGCAGTTTGATTACTTACGTATTGATTCTGGATTCTATCCTATGTCTTGATTGAATCCAAGGTCTTTCTTTCACAACAATATATAGCAGTATTATTGTATCAAAATAACATGGCATGAAATATACTACGGTATTTACAATTTGTGTTGTGTTTTAATAAACAATTTTTATTTAGAGTATGCGTATTGTGATGTAGAGAAAGAGAGATTTAGTCTTAAGTTCAAGGAAAGTATATAGGACAAATTTAGGGACCCCTTCGCATGTTAAAGGTCCATTAAACAGCGGGAGAGCCTGAGTCGAGTTAATTGAGTTATTTAGTGGTTCCTTGTGATATTCCTTCAGTGTTGTATCATTAAGGGGAAAACTCAAAGTAAGTACGTACTTATCTTACTAAAAACTCAAAGTTATTTGAATTTGTATAAAATTATACTTTTATACAATTTTTTATATATACATTTATTATTTTACTTATTTTTTACAAGCTACTAATCCTCACAGTGGCCCTACCAGATAGAGCAAACAATTGTTAACTTGAAAGAGTAGATGCATTACAATATAAAATACCCCGATCGCAGCAAAACTGTGTACTCAGCGAATTTCCAATGAATATATATATATATATATATATATATATATATATATATACAAATATACATATATACAAATTTTAACGAATGGTGTTTTTGACATCTGGTGACCTCAAAACGAAAAGTTATCATGGTCTCGGGCTTAGGTCTTACCATGAGACCTATGGTAATAGCTTCTTCCCTATAGGAGAAATTCGCTAAAAAACAACTTATCCAAGTCGTTCCAAGGCGATTTATATATTTTATTAGGAAGCAAATTATATTGTTAAGAATATGTTTTTTATTTCTGTTATTCTTTTTTGTGTCGTGCAGTACAACGTGATTAGTTATAATTATTGCACAGCGGGCTGCTCAAGCAATACATATAGTTTGACCACACTTGCCAACTTTGCCAATTAAAAGTTGCCCTCAAGTTACCTGCGAACGTTGTTGAATACCAACATCGACGGTGATCCCTCAATGCAACTTTGACGTTAGAAGTCATCAGAGCTCTTAAGCTTCAGTACTCATAGTGAACCTGTATTGCTTCTATTAACAGTTGAAGTTGTGTTATTAACCTGAACGTTATGAAGGTTGTGGTCTTTACGAAGTCCATTATTTGAAGTAGATACAAGTTACAGATACTTTATTACCTGATTAGTTATTGGTAATATAAGTACATTAATTAATTATACTACTGGAAGGCCCCTTAATTTTAGATTTAGATTTCTAAAAACAAGCAGAAAACATTGAATTTGAATATATTCATTTACGGCCTTGGAAAACCCTGTTTTGCTATAAATAAAAGCAAACTTAAAAAATAAAATTAGATAATGAAGATCATTTCAAGAGTAAATAACTAATTCATTATTAAAATTAAATAGTGTTATAAGTAGGTAACACTAAAACCTGTAACGAGTACATAGAATGTCTGATATGTGGAGGTAGTTGTCAACCACCTAAAGTATAAAACACGTAACATAATTTTAGGTTGTTTGTGGGTTGATTGATAATGCTACAATGTACCATAATACTTTACAGAGGTTTAAAGTCTTTATATTGAAAATATAATAGGGAAGTATTAAATGTTACCATTGCGCAGGGTGATGTCATCAAAGAAACTAAAAAGTTACTTTTAGAATATGCTTTGAGATCTTTTCAAGCTTTTTACAGAATTCGTTTGAGTAAAAAATATTCAATATGGTTTAAGGAAATATTCTCTTTGGTAATTTTATACTTTTATAACATAAATATACAAAACTTTAAATTTGAATTAACACATATTCGCCTAACTCCCTTCTACCGTTCCGTATGATTTTATTTTTTTTAATAATGGTTGATGTTAAACATATTTTGGTTCCTATTAACCTTTCTGTTAAACATGTATACATGTAAAACGTTGTACTACTGATTTGTTATTCGGTTTAGTTTGAATAATATAATAAATTCAACTTTATCAATAAAGAAGAGATATTAACATGCTATCACGTCAAAGAAAAACATATTTTATTAGGACATCAATCAATTTAATTTCCTATTGAGGGTAAAAGCAAAAACAAGGTTGGGTTAAATAAAAAAGCAAATTGAGTACAATGGCATTAATGAAATGATATAACAAGTGATCGCGCGTGTAAATATGTTCAGAAATTATTTTATTTAAAAAATTCAACATTTGTAATGATGTTGTATGGATCTGACTATCATTCTTCCATTGAAAGTATTTAATTAATGTTTTTGCTTAGTTGCATTTCCTCCGGTAGTACGAGTAAATTGCAACAAAGCTACTAGGATCACGGTCAGAAGACGATTTTGTCAAACATTTTGAAATTCATATACGTGGCCGTAACCATAAGTTACAACATATAACTATAACTTTTTATTCCAGTGAATTCAACTTAAAACTAACTAAATTTAAACGCAATCTATCTAAATTTCAATAATTTTTGGATAAGTTTAAAATCTACTTTTTTTACTGGATCAACCGTTTTTAACGTGCCATACTTCATTAAAGAACCATAATACAATTATTCAAACCGTATATCATTTTATTGTAATAATAAGCAGGGCTTAACTGAATTTAAAGGGATACTACATTTGAAAAAGTAAACCACTACTAAAACCACTACTTCCTTTAAAATAACACCAACTTGGAAAGACAACTTTAGCAAATGTAGTTAGCTATATTTTATAAATTATATGAGACAGGTAGTTTCAGTCGTAAAATAGAACTGAAGTCCTAATTCGAAACCCATAAGATATACACGAGTTGAAATAGCAAACTACAAATAAGCCCTTAATGCGAATATCGGCACCTTATAGAATCAAACCAACCGTATAATTGTGTATAAAGTGACGGAACCGCAAACGGAAATTGTGAAGATACAGCTGGAAGGCAGTGATAGGGCCCTCGACCAGTAAAGACTTCCTCTGTTGTCCCTCGATATTGGTTTTATTTACACTTTTAATTATTTGCATGTCTAAGTTATTTTGAATTAAATTACAGTAATAGAGGGTTAGATAATTGTTTAATGTGTTTGATAAACTTATTTATACTACAGTACGGAATTTCCTATTTATAATTTGTATCTCATTTATCAAACAAAACTACAAACGTCTTATATTGAAAACCTTTAACGTGAAATATAATTAAATTTAAATTTATTTTAAAACACCTAAAGCTTTTGTGTACGCATTCTTGGGATATTAATATGGAAATAATATAATAAGCTTAAAGTACCCTACAATAAACGAACCAACTTCACTTCTTACAGGTGAGAGTGAAATTATCTCCTGCCAGCAAACAAACTTTCTTGGTTTGATTATTGGTTCTTGTCTTGATTTTTCTGCTCATATTGATAAAGTAACAAAAAAAGTAAGTAGTTTATTCATCATTCGCAGACTTTCTAAATTTTCTAGTTCTCGTGTCCTTATGACAGCTTACTATGGCTGCTTTTATCCGCACATATGTTTTGCAATTGCTATTTGGGAAACCACGAGAACAAATGGTACCTTCCGCCTAAAAAAAAACAATTAGATTAATCTTTGGCATAAAAAGTACAGACTCTTGTAGAGGTATATTCTCAAAAAACAAAATAAACTGTACTAAGCGAAAACTAATTTTCAACCCCGAGACAATACAATTTCATGAACACTGGGACCTTATCCATCCCCCATCATAAGACTACCAACTTCGAGAAACACACCTATTTTTCAATCATAAAGCTTTTCAATTCACTTCTTCAAGACTTTAAAACGGAATCAGATGAATGTAGATTTAAAAACAAGCTCAAACTATTTTTGACGGACAAAGACAACTACAGCGTCCGGGAAGTCTTTGCTGACAGTGGTGGCCAAAGTTGTATTGTTTTTGTTTTGTTTTTTTAGTATTAAGTAGTATAGCATGTGAGTGCATAGAGACTTTTTTGTTTTAAGACCATTATTGAAATAACTCTTTATTTTTGATTGTATAACTTGACTGATTGTCCGTGCTTGATTAGGTTTATGAAAATACAAAACTCTTGATTCATGATTCATGGAAATTTACTCTGGAAAAAGTTTAGGTATATTAATTTTTAACTACAATGTTTTGCAAGGTTTAGTTTTGTTTAAATTGAAATTCCTTGAAGAGAAATATTTAATAATATATATCCACAAACACGCCATCAATAATGTGTATACAACATTTTACCATAACCATCAGTTAATAAAATAAATTATAACACCCTTATGCAATGACATTTTTGCAATGCAAATTCGTAGATCAATTAAAGGAGCAACTGGTCATTATCTAAACGATGGTAAATTGACAGTATCAACACCTACATACAGAAATGTTGTAAATGTTATACAATTGTATAGTTTTCTTTTAGTCTGCCAAAATAAAAATTCAATATAACTATCCCGAGTATTTCGGTCAAAGGAGACTTCAACAAGCAAAGTTTCAACTGCGTAGTCCTTCCAGTGCTGTTAACCAACTGCAATTTCGAAGACAAGTTAGCAAGCTATCTGATTGCAACTGAAGCTCTTAATGCTTGATTTAATTTGATAAAGGAAATATACAAATTAGTAAATGGCATAGTAGCAGTATTCACAAAACCCGCCACTACGACACATCGCGTTCCATAATACGACTATATTGTCTAATGCCCCAACATTAATCAATATTGCTTTGTAATTGGTTTTCTATTTTTTGTAACTGCCTTAAGAACTGAGAAATGTACAAACTCTTACCTTTTGCACTTTGCGGGACTGTTAATGTTTTTATAAATTTATCAATTCTGCTGGGAAATATTTGTATAATTAATTGGTAATTGTATTTTAAAATACATTCAAGTCATTATTTTACTGATGTTATAATTGTATTCACCATCATATCCATATGAACTTGGATAAATATGAGTTTATGACAATTTAGTTTTCGTACAATTTGTATTTCCCTCGGAGATCTATTATATTTGTTCCTACCATCTTGGTTATTCCCGAACTGACTGTAGTATTGTTTAGTTACTAAATTGTTTTTGCTTTTTCTTAATGGCCAACTCTAAAATGATTCTCCTTGTGTTTTAGTTCATCTTATTTCCATATAAGACATACAAGTTTAGCCACGTTCTGTCCCGTTTAACCACAATCAGCTCTTCCCTGTTTGGTTGGCGCCAACAGCAAACTACGGTGGCAGTAGTAGGGCTGATGGCGGGTAAGGTGTATTACAAACATCCCTGTCTAGCTGTCAGAGCTATGTTCCTTGGCCTCTCAGTTGAAAGGACGTCAAATACCATAATGTTTAATATCCTGATTTATATATTTGGTTAAATTTCGTTCAACTTAATTTTTTTTTTTTACAATTTGATCGTAAATGATATCGGGCTTTTTTCTCATTTAAGTCACGTGGGCTATCCCCCACTGTGCTTCTCATTTTAGTAATATGTTTTAATTGTATATACGATCTACGTTTAAATATTGCATGGCTATAAGTGAAAACAGACTTGCAGAAATATGAAACAAAAATCATTTGTGAGTTATTAATTTAATTTGATTAAAACATTACTATGGGTATCAAAATCTTTATATTATGGTAATGAAATTCATAAATATTTAAACTACAGTTTAATTTCAGTTACAAAGATATTTTTTCCACCCTATAAGTGCTAAAATAACAAATTACAACACATTTACCCGCATATAGTGTACTGGAGGTTTAAATATGTTTTCATTTACATTTATATTAGTACTTGCCAGTTTTAAACAATAACATCAGTCGTGGGAAACTTTGTAATGCTATGAACATTTAGATTACAATTTCTCTAAGCCGCGTTTACATCGGTGTTGGTATCACATGTTTTTATTTAACTAAACAGTTATGCTGTTGATAGTGACTACGCCAATATCAATGTTTAAGGTCTTTATTTTTAACAAAAACCACAGTTTTGTTTGTTTATGGTAAATATTCCAGTGTTTGTGGCTTATTACTTTTTTAAAAATTCGTTTGTGACAGGAAGCGTTATAATTTGTATAATGTATCAAATGAAATGATTAAGATGATTTATAAATAATTGCATCCTGCAGTAATCATTAACAACCGTTAATTAAAGAAAATAATTTAAAAATTGGCGAAAATTGATAAATATAAGTCGCAAATTTATACCAAAAGAGTTAACCTTACCGTGGTATAAAAAAATAAGTTAACTACTGTTACATCCCTGAATACTATATGTTTTACTCATGTGTTTAATTTAATCAGATGTTTCTAGAATCATTTATCAATGTTATTGTTTATCAATTTATCCTTGATTAAATAATCTTGTTTGCAAAATGTATTGATCCGATTACAATAAATGGCGACGAGGATGTTTAAAAAAAAATCCGTAATATTTTTTTGAAAACTTGTAATATTTACTATTTTATATCTAAAACCTTTTAAATATGGCTGAAGATCTAATCACTACATTAGTAGCGGCTCTACGGCAACTTCAACCACCTCAACAAGCAACGCAGTCTGCCAGCCGATACGATGGTCACGGTTTTCAACTTCAACCATACGACGAAAATGAAGAAGCATTTGATAATTACATATCAAGATTAGAAAACTTCTTTAATCTACGAAATATTACAGGAGATGACGACGAAACGGATATACGTAGAATTCAGATACTCCTAAACTGCTTAAGCCCTAGTGTTTCAGACATTGACTGCACTGACAGCACCCCAGAAACCCAATGAAAAGAGTTATGAAGAACTTATAGCCTTGCTTAAGGGACACCTTTGTCCAAAAGCTAGTGAAATGGCAGAACAACACCGCTTTGTGCTTCGACTTCAAGAAGAAGGTGAGTCCATTGGACAGTATGTTTCTAGTCTGAGGCAAATAGCGAATGCATGCAACTTTGTATGTACTGCCTGCAACTCGTCTACTATGGATGTTCACCTGCGATCTCAACTTGTAAGAGGAGTTAGCGATAATGACATTCGCGAAAGAATTTTACAGCAAGGAGCAGTTATGACATTTGATGAGACAGTTAAAATTGCCATTGCAACAGAAGCAGCAAAGCTGGAAAGTCGACAAATGCAAAACCTGAGGTTACCAGTATCGGTTCCAGGGGTTAACAAGGTAAGTTTAACAAATAAGTTCCCAGATCTTATATTTAAAGACAAGCTTAAAAAGTTGCGAGGTCGCTGTTTTAGATGTGGAAGCTCATCACACAGGTCTACTGAATGTGAGGTGAAGAACCGAACCTGTCAACATTGCAGGAAAGTCGGTCATATAGCTAAGGTATGTCTTTCAAATCCAAATTCAGTTAATACTCGCAGGGACCAAAAACAGTTCGATCAGACTTTAGCTTCAACTTCAACATATTCTAGACGATCCGATGATGAAGACATATTCTGCATGCGGCAGTATAACGGAAGCCGCAACGACAAAATGATGGTAGACGTGACTATAGATGACAAACGTATAGATTTAGAGTTAGATACCGGTGCAGCAGTCACTACAATGTCACTAGACACCTTTCAAAAGTTATTTCCTCACAAGATTCTCAAACCGACTAACCTCAAACTGCATACATATACGAATGAAGTAATCAAACCACTAGGCGTATGCCAAGTAAAAATTAAGCATGGCTACACAACAGTGAGAGGAGATCTGTACGTCCTGGCTCAGGAAGTTGATTCTATTATGGGCAGGGAATGGATTAGAAAACTCAAAATTTCATGGGCAGATATCAGATCTCTGCGGGCGGCCCAGCCAAACAAAACTCAGTCTTTGGACATACTTCTTCAAGAATTCTCTGACGTTTTTGATTCAAAGGTAGGCACAATTCCTAATTTTGAATGCGCACTACAACTGAAAGACAATACTAAACCTGTTTTCAAACGTGCAAGACCTGTGCCATATGCTCTTATGCAAAGAGTTGAAGATGAACTGAGAAGATTAGAGGCTGAGAAGATCATCAAAAAGGTTTCACACGCAAGTTGGGCAACTCCTATCGTACCTATAGTAAAACCTAATGGGTCAATAAGGCTTTGTGCAGATTATAAGGCAACACTCAATCCTGTCCTCCAAGATGAACGTTACCCAGTACCTAGGATAGAAGACATTTTCGCAAGTATGTCGGGAGGGAAGTTCTTTTGTACGTTAGATGTCCAACAAGCTTACCTACATGTCGTCATGAATGAAGAGAGCTCCAGGATGCAAGCTATCAACACACATTTGGGAATTTTTAAAGTCAATAGGTTAATGTTTGGAATCAAGACTGCACCCGCAATCTGGCAGAAACAAATGGATCAAGCATTGCAGGGACTCGAAGGGGTTTCTTGTTTTTACGATGATGTCAAAGTTCAAGGTAGCTCTTTTCCAGAAACACTAAATCGACTTAGAGCTGTGTTGGAGCGCCTGAGAAGCTATGGAATCCGACTTAACAAGGAGAAATGCAAGTTCTTTGAAAATCTATAAAATATTTGGGACATGTCATTGACGAAAACGGTTTGCACAAGGATAGTGATAAAACAAAAGCAATCGAGGAAGCCAAACGACCAAACAATATAGCAGAACTAAGGACATTCTTGGGACTCGCAAACTATTACAATAAGTTTATACCAGACTTGGCAAGCATTCTTCAACCTCTCTATCAACTCCTTCAGAAGAACAACAAATTCAAATGGTCATGGCATTGTGAAGACGCCTTCAACAAAGTTAAACTTCATATCACCAGTGAACAGATGTTAGTTCCATTTGATCCAAAATTGCCTTTGATACTGGAGCACAGACGCCTCCCCTGTTGGTCTTGGAGCTGTGCTCTCACATAAAATGCCTGACGGATCTGAGAGACCAATTAGTTTTGCATCCAGATCACTTTCTAAAAGTGAGGCAAATTACAGCCAGATAGAGAAGGAAGCAACTGGCTTGTATTGGGGACTCCACAAATTTTTCATGTACTGTTACGGACGGCCATTTACATTAGTTACAGACCACCAACCGTTGACATCGATATTCAATCCATCTAAAGCTCTTCCTACTGTATCAGCTTCCCGAATGCTCAGGTATGCCATATATTTGCCAGGGTTCAATTACAAAATAGTTTACAGGAAAACTAAACTCCATGCCAACGCTGATTTTCTCTCCCGATTTCCAAAGGACAATCCTGAAGAAAATTACCCTGATGAGACTTCACTATTCCACATAAATCAGCTGGAGGTTATGCCAGTAACTAGAAGAGAGATAGCAGAAGCCACCAAGGACGATTTGGAACTATCTGATATTATTGCTACTATCACCAGAGGAAAACAGCTCAACAAGACAGATGCATCACTTTATTCCATACAAGACGGCTGTGTTTTTAGAGGCGAGAGGGTCGCCATACCAAAGAAATTTCAGAAAACAATCCTGGACGAGCTACATTCCGCACATATTGGTATGACAAAAATGAAGGCCTTGGCATGCAGCTACTGCTGGTGGCCAACGATCAACCATGACATCGAACAACGAGTTCGAAGTTGTCTTCCTTGTTGTGAGAACCAGAACAACCCATCAAAGACAATTCATCCATGGGACTACCCTACAACACCATGGCAACGGATCCATGTCGATTACGCGGGTCCATTTAAAAACTTCTACTTCCTTATAGTTGTCGACGCATATTCAAAATGGGTAGAAGTAGAGCCAGTAAACACAGTAACAAGTCAGAGGACCATAAAAGAATTGAGAAACATGTTCTCTAGGTTTGGACTACCATGGACAGTTGTAACAGACAATGGAACCGCTTTTACATCCCACGAATTTCAGACTTTCCTCAAACTGAATGGTATCACTCATAAGAGAACTGCTCCGTATCACCCATCATCCAACGGCCAAGTGGAACGTTACGTCCAGGTTGTCAAGAAAGGCCTCAAAGCCATGTCGTTAGAAGCTGGAGATATTCACCTTAAGCTTTGCAGACTGCTCCTACAGTACCGAAGAACACCACACAATGGTACTGGTTTAAGTTCATCAGAGCTACTTATCGGAAGAAGAATTAGGACAAAACTTGACATCCTGAGAGAAACAACCTCTAATGAGCACCAGGCAAAACATCCAAAGCGGAAGTTTAGAGTTGGAGACTGGGTTCAATTTAGGAACTTCAACAACAAGTTTGAAAGGTGGAAATATGGAAGGATTGTTAAAACTGATGGACATTTACACTACTGGATAGAATCCAATGGGAAGATAGAGAGACGCCATGTAGATCAAATACGTTCTACCCAAGTTAGCGCCAGTACGGATTCCACAGGGGTGGAACCGAGACTACTGGGATGGCCGAATTCTACTGGCCCGAGACAAGATCGAGGGAAAGAGGACATCCCTAGTCCAATATTAGAGCAACAAACCGTAGAGAATAGTGAAAATGATGACATCCAGAGAGGAGAAGAGGATGCACCAGTAGCTCCGGTACCAGTAGCTCCGGCACCAGTAGCTCTGGCACCAGTAGCTCCGGCACCATTAGCTCTGCCTGAACTACCGGATTCGCTGCCTTTAAGAAGGTCAACCAGAATAAAAAGAAAACCAGGAAAATTATGCTGTTAACACTGATATGTTTTACTACACTACCGGTACAGTGAGATAAGAAGGGAGGACTGTTACATCCCTGAATACTATATGTTTTACTCATGTGTTTAATTTAATCAGATGTTTCTAAAATCATTTATCAATGTTATTGTTTATCAATTTATCCTTGATTAAATAATCTTGTTTGCAAAATGTATTGATCTGATTACAATAACTAATAAAATATCACCAGTAAGTGAACTGTAGTAAACGATAATGTATTTGTGCAATTAATAGTTGTGCAATTAATTGTATTAAAATGTTTATCTACTTCGTTAAAAATCCTTTCGAGATTAAAAATTAAAAAATTATTAATTAAATCTACACGTTTGATTTGTAAACAAAACGTGTTATGTAGAACACCCAACATTTTTGTATAGTAGTAGTTTTATTTGCATTAAATTTAGTTTAATTTAGTTGGTCATTGAATAGGTGGGAAACAAAAATGTAATTATTGGTTGAAGCTTATTAAATGAAAAGGTGTTCGTATATCAAGTAAGGTAGATTAAATGGAGGATACAGTTAAACTTTACATTTATATATGAAAATTGTACTTTAAAATCTCCAATTCTCAAATATTGAGTTCATTTCTTATACTTTTTAAAATTAGTTTGGCATCTACAACAGTAGCAAATGACCCGGACCACCAATAACTACCCTAAGGGTTGGCTTAGAAGTTGTTTCAAGTGGCAGGGACTAAGCAGAGGCACCCCAGGGACCTGACCCTTGATAGCAAAGGGACTTTACAAAGCCACAGTTAAAGGCTCCTCGTATTGTGGAACATGATTCCGTCTTGTGGCTAGAGTGTTGCGCTGCAGTTCCGGACCACTGTTGTATTGCACGGGGTTGCATTCCTCCCATGTGAATCCATTCAATCATTACCTTGTACCATCTGTTTTGTAGATTTACCGTCTTGTATGTAAGTACAGTATAAGTGTAAATATATTTTAGAGTGTTGTGAGTCATAGTTTATTTTATCCTTTAAAGTCACGCGTCACATTACCAGTACCAGTGCAGACACATTTTTGACTTACACTCTAATTCTTGTTTTAGGCTGCGAAGGTTAATTGAAACAGCGAAATTAACATTTGAATTTAAACATTTTATAAGTAAGAAATTCCGTAGTTAAAAGAGGTGTGATTATTCTCTTTTCTGAATGTTTAAATTCAAATGTTAATTTCGCTGTTTCAATTAACCTTCACAGCCTATAACAAGAATTAAGATTGAAAGTCAAAAATGCATGTAACTCAATCATTATAATGGTGAACCTTTGACGGTTAATGTATCTTAAATGTATCTATGATAATCATATATTATATATACATATTATTGAGGCATCCACCCCAAATGTCTACAATTCATAGTCAGTATTTAATTATTTATCATTTATTTATCGTATTTAAGATACACTATGACCATAGATACATTAACCGTCAAAGTTTCACCATTATAATGATTAAGTTGCCTCATGTGGCACCTAGAAGCATCGGACCACATCAGATGTGTAAGAAGGATTTTTAATTTTGAAATAAAAAACGAGGGAGGTATAAATTAAGGAAAATTCGTATATACCGACACATTTGTACTTACTTAATACAATTAACAGTTTTAAAGACTTGAGTATTTTGTTTTTAATCAACGTTCACGGAGAAGCATTGTCTTAAAGCGGGATTTAGCATTTTTATTATTTTATACTGGGACAGATTCATTAGCACTGAACTGTTTGTCAGGCAGATCATCCATCGAAAAATCAGCTGATGATTTTAGCTTTAAAGAGAATAAGAAGAGTTTATAAATAGTATTAATTAAAATAAAAGGGTTCAGCATAAGGACTTATCATAAGAACGCTAACCTTTGTCAAATGAAGGGCTTTTATAAAAAGCCAGGAGGAGAGTCGGAGGCTATATTATCTTATACAATATAAGAGATATACTTAATTAGGGGTAGAAGTCGTCAAGGCTTATAAATTTTCAGTAAAAGTATTACAATTTTCGTTTTATTCAAAAGATTTGTAAAGATTTATCCGTTATTTATTTACATTCTGAAGAAATGTAAATAAACAATATTCATACCAATAACTTGCAAAAAATATGATACTACTAACTAAACAATAATATTCACACCTTTCAAATAAGCCGAAACAACAATACGCTATTGTTGGAGCCAGTTTAAGGTTTAAAATAATAGTTTCAAGAGCTTAGTTCTTTCGCTATGTCTGGCCTGATATACCCTGAGGATGTTAAGATAGCGTATGTGCTCACTACTAATGTAATAAGATAAAAAGAGTGTAAATTGACAGAGGTCGAATTGATACTAAACTCACAACTCGTTCTCTAACTATTTTAACTTCGCTTATCCTCCTTACAAGTTATATTGGAAAATTTAATAAATTATTACGATAGTTTGTGTATAATGGGTCAATTATTGCGACTGTTTTTGTATAAAGTGTCAATTATTACGACTGCCTGTGTATAATGTGTCAATTATTTCGACTGTTTGTGTATAATGTGTTAATTATTAAGACTGTTTGTGTACACTTTGTCAATTATTACGACTGTTTGTGTATAATGTGTCAATTATTACGACAGTTTGTGTATAATGTGTCAATTATTACGACTATTTGTGGATAATTTGTTAATTATTACGGCTGTTATGTTTTATTAGTGTTTTACTGGTACAAATTAATTATAGAACATCCCTTAAATCCGATTATATGCTGTAGGGTCATAATTTAGCTTTTGGTGCTTTGCCAAATGCTATTTGCGTTTCGCTGGTGCCAAACCAATTCCTTCTTAATGAACAACAATCAATTTGCTCAACTTTAAACTCGGGCTTGATAATAGTGTTGACACTTGCCCTGAATTCCTTTTAAAACGTTTTTATTTTTAGATTTAATGGTAAATATTAAAGGATAATATATTTCAGCTAATATAATATGGAATAATATAATATGTTCAAAATTGTAATAATAATTTTATGGGTAGTC
Organism: Allygus modestus; assembly: GCA_963675035.1. NCBI lineage: Eukaryota > Metazoa > Arthropoda > Insecta > Hemiptera > Cicadellidae > Allygus > Allygus modestus. The sequence goes on along the minus strand of OY776111.1, from coordinate 457,611,488 downwards.
AACTGATTAATTTAATGGACGCACTTGTAATACAAATCCCAGTGGTAATGCAAATTGTAATGTGTATTCCGGTTTAAAAAAATCCATAACTTGTAAATAAGTTATAGAGGACAATCCGTAAATTAGAGATAGCCAATTTTAGACATACCATTTATTCAAGATATTTAATTATACATAACAATAAATATACGACAAAATGAAATTTATAGGTTTTATCCTCCGTTCAGTTCAACTATTGTTGTTATTGAAAACTAATAATGTTTTATTTTATTATTACTTACAAATGATCTGCCTTATCACAAATATAAGTATATTTGTTATATTTTGTGTATATTAAGTAAATGGTATGATTAAAAAATCAAAATCTCTTTTTAGAACGTGTTGATGGTTTGTCGTTTAAATGTATAAATGACACATCTTATGAAAACATTTGACAAATGATTTATATTTTGAGGAGTATAAAATATAAAAAATAATTAAAGTAACAATCTTCTTTATTAAAAGACAAATTATTCATCTGATACGAATTAGTTTTCTCTCTAATTGACCTGTTAAAATACGCAAAAAACGTAATAATGGTTTTGTAATAAATCTGTACTTAATAAGCCTACTAATCAATAATAACTAAGGGACTTATTATGCATAAAATATGACCTCAAGTCTTACAAAACTTCGTGGAATGGAACTTAATTTGAGATTTTGAATGTCATAAGTTACGCATAGATTTATCATTCCACTACTTTAAAAGTCTTATTTAGCATAGCGCAATGTATCAAACCAGAACCCAAAAGAAAGATTTTAGAGACTAAAATGGGATTTTAAGCTTTTGAAAATAGAACGTCAAAATGTTTGATTGGCTGCCATTTTAAACTCATTATATAGTCGGGTTTTTGGCATTATGGTCTACTAGGTAATACATTTAAATGAATGTACAGTTTGACACATGCGTTCATTTAATATGATCTTCTTACTCCTAGCAGGATATTAAGAAATTCAAATAAAATATGCAGCATATTTTTGTTAACTAATATAAATCCAGGTGAGTTCTTACCAAAAATGCACTCGAAATTACAAATTCACCAACACTCAAAAGAGAATATAAGTTAGCTATGAGTTTGGGTACTGAAGATTAAGAGCTCTGATGACTTCTAACGTCAAAGTTGCATTGAGGGATCACCGTCGATGTTGGTATTCAACAACGTTCGCAGGTAACTTGAGGGCAACTTTTAATTGGCAAAGTTGGCAAGCGTGGTCAATCCTGTTTATTGCTTGAACAGCACTCTGTACAATTACAGAACAACCCGGGAGTGGTTGGTTATTAGCAGGATCCATGCCAAGTCTTTATACTTTCTAATAAAATGTTAATCCACTTAGGATAGTTATCGTAATTCCTTAACAAATTAGTATAGTATTAATGCAATTTTATACATACATACTTTATATTTATATTCGGTACACACGTAAATTAAGTTTTAAATTCTGTTAACTACTGAACTATACTTTTATTAAAATTCCAAGTTTAAATAACAGTATAACGTTTTTTCTTAAAATAATTTAAAGAACATAACAAATTTACCTTGTACTAAAATTAAAGCAAAAGGTCCGTTATACAGGACCACCAAATAACTCAATTATGGCAGCCCACGCTTTGCCACCACGTAATAGACTTTATACATGCAAAGGTCCAAATTTTTACAGAAATTGTTTTGTAATCTATCTTTGGACCGGGTGTTTTTCACACTCCAATGAAATATGACTTAAATGATAATCCATGATTATAGTTCCTTTTGGCATTAAGTACAAACATCTGAACCCACCAAAATTGTCTTTGCGTATTGTATATAAAGGACTTTAAAATAATTTACAAACTATAACTTAGTTTTATATAAGAAAATATAAAAATAATTTAGTTATATGTGATTGAAATTCATTGTTGATGGCGGTGAGTTTATGTTACTGTATTTATTTATTGTTTTGTTTATTGAAGACAATTTCCATCACTGGTTATCAACTAATATGACTTTGTTTTACTAATATGTGATGGAATATGTCCGCAGTAATTTAATAACTAACAATTTAGTCGTTTAACACAAAAAATTAAAATTTTGCTTCGTAACTGATTATCTTATGAACTGACTGTAATATAATCTTACCTTATGAGAAAATGTTTCATAAAACAGCTTTCATAATATAATCTTTTGTATTGTGTCATTGAATAAAGCTGCAATATTATACATGTATAATACTCGGAACTACGAGAGCTGTAATCTCTGGTGATACGAGAGCTTTAATCACGCCCACAGATGTACAGAACGCTTTAGGCGATAATTTTCGCACTTGCACAACCATCCTGTGACAAAACCGTTTTGATTACAATTTCATCATCCCGAATAATGAGACTACATCAGTAAAATCCTTCATCCTTCGTAAAAAATATACGAACAAACGTAAATGATGGTTTAAAGGTTACCTGCGTTACTAACTTAAACGAAGTTTACAACTTAATTGAGGGAATAAAATGCAACTCGGTTTAGAATACAAACACCACAAATATCCGGATCGGTACTTTAACCAAGCAGTAAAAGTATTCGTAAATCAATCATCAATAATCAATCATCAATCATCAATCATCAATCATCAATCATCAATCATCAATAATCAATCGTCAATCATCAATCATAAATCATCATTATAAAAAATAAATATATTTTAAAGAATTTGGAATTATAAAATGGGTTTGATTCAACTTGAAAAACTAAACTAACAAACAAGTTAAAACCCCTTTTGGGCTATTGCATGCAGGCGTAAAATATCTTTTGTAAAAAGATGCTTTTTGAATTTAGACATATCCTTATTAATATTTTAATATGCATTATTTTGGGGCTTTATTACAATAATACCTTTACAATAATACCTTTGTTTTCCACAGCGGAGTCCCATTTTGTTTCAGTACTGAAATTAAAAACTAGCTTTTTAAATATAAATTGTTAAGCCATTACATTTATGTTATAACTACCGGTGGTGAACAATACTTCTTTAGTTTGTTTAAGCCCGTCATTTTTGACGGGCTAATAACAGCTAGTATGTTAATAATACAAAGTGTTTGTTGTTTAGTATATAATCCTGGTTGTTGTTGTAAATAAATAGATAAAATAAAGGTTTAAACATGTTCATTATTTCATATTTATGTATGAAATCATATTCGTAAAAGATTCTTCAAAAGTTTTGTTTGCTAGGCTGATAAACTAAACTATGGTTATGCATTACAAGAAAGTGATATCTACTGACGATTGGGCCGATTCAGGATGTTGTTTGATTCGCAGTATAAAGACTTAAACACCCGAGTGTCGGCAGAGGCTAGGGGGTGGGGTGCTGCACTAGGACTTATCCATGTTTAAACTTGCCGCTTATTGATTTGAAGAGTGCTGTGGTAGCCTTGCTCTTCACTCTTGAGCAATATTTTTAAACCCATCTTCGTAATTTTTATATTAAAAAAATACTAAACAAAAATTTGCAAGTGGCAAAATCTAGTTTCGTATCTAAAAAATATGTGAGGTGGTCTGAGGATTTAATTTTTACTTCTTTAGGTATTATAAAGGTTCATTTAGCAATGGTAGTTAATTTGAATATGAAAATTGTTTGTGATGCCAAAATAAAGGTACAAATTTAAACATTAAAACTATGGTAAACCAATTGTATTATTTTATTTAATGTTTACTCAAGGTTCAGGCCATATTCAGATCAAATCTGATCCGTATGATTCGATCAAAAACGAAAAATAAATTAAGAATGGAAATGGAAACAATAAAACTGTCTCGTAAACTATCCCCTCTTTTAAAATTGGTAGACCATGTGATTGGGCCTAACGTTATGGGAAACCTAAGAAGGAATAATTATAAGTTGGTTTTAAAATATTACGTTGTGTTACTTGCAATATAAACTTCTGTAATAAATGTTTTTATAAATGTATACTAATAAAATAGTTAATTGACATAATTTTAAGAATTCATAAATTTTTATAAGTGAGTTATAAAAATACACTGGTAACGTAACTTAAGGGTGCGCCCTACCCAGATTGAATTCATTGTTGTTTAGCGCCGCGCCGGCGCCGCCAACAAGCAGGGCCATGCATATTTACGCTTGAAGACCATTTTGTTCTCCTCGATCGCACTGTTATTTTACAGATTTCTACCAAACTATTTGCAGTTTCACACTTTTCAGATTCCAATCTAGGGATCATACGGTTCCTTTTCTCCAAAATAATTTTTCTCCATACGTTAGGAATCTTTAGAAAAACGCTTAATTTGAGAACATTACTAATGGCCTACCACTTATTTTGAATTAAAATCACGATTTTTAAATCGTATGATCTCTAGATGAACATTTATTGAATTAAATAACATCAAATTATTTTTAATTGGTTAACAATTTAGCCTACAATGAGGGAGATGCAAGCCCCTTACTTGAGCGTTTGGAAGGGAGGTACGGCGCACCCTTAAACGGAAATTCCTTGTATTGGTTTTATTAAGATTTAGAAAACAATTTATAAAATTAACTGCGCATTTATTGTTGTAAGCAGCCAATCGTGAACCTAAACCTAAGCACATGCGGCGTGTCAATATTATTATATAACCCTCTCTTGTGCCACATAACTGGAATTAAGTAGCCTAAAACAATATTTGACCTTGTCTACAATATCGTATTCAATCATTTTTTATACAAAAAACAAACTGAAATTATTCCGGGCGACAGGTTAGGACTGAAACAGTTTAATCCAATAGAAATGTCCTTCTAATATATTATTTTTACTCCATTCAATCAATCAATCAAGCAGTCAATAATTCTTTATAGCTTTAATACTATAACAAGTATTATGAACGTATACACAATTCAATGACGCTCAAAACCCGTTGCGCCGTCAAAGCCGTTGCTTTACACTGGCTCCAGCTCCAAGCAGCAACATTTACCGATCTGCTTTACGTTAGACTAAGCTCGAAACTTTTTAAACTCTTTTTCATCCTATTAATGCAACCCTTTGCAAAGCAAAATTTGACCCCATTCTTAAAAGCTCTAATTTATTCTCTGAAATATGCTTTGATTCTCTTTTTATTAGTTCCCAATTTTATTAAGCTTGTTTCCTGTAAATTTCGTCATTTAAAATCGTCAGTTTAGTTGTTATAATACTATATTTCCCTTGTCTAAACAGTAATTCTTTAGCTGACGTTATATATTTGTATAGAACAACGTAAATAGTGTCGCAGGCATGAATAAGTACACACATATTTTATTGGACTAATTACATTTTAATGTTACAGTGATCCGGAACTGCAGCGCAACACTCTAGCTACAAGATGGAGTCATGTTCCACAATACAAGAAGCCATTAACTGGGGCTTTGTAAGTCCACTTGCTATCAAGTGTCAGGTCTCTGGGGTGCCTCTGCTTACATTAGGTCCGACCTGCCACCTGACGGAGAAGTCATTATTGGTCAGAGATTTGCTCCCTTAAAACCAAGGTTTGCAGGCAATGGCTCTTAAATGTCTCAAGTAAATGGACATGGGTGAATATTTGATATAACACATTCTACTGTATAATTTTATATATAGGCTACCGTACTTTAAGTTCTATGTATGTGTAGTAAAAAGAGGAATTTATGTATTCAAAAAGGGAAGAAAGTATGTGTCAACTTTCTAATACCGTTTTTATTCTGGGCAAAACACAGTGACTCTGTATCTCTACTACATACCAAGTAAACTATTTTCAGAACACCGTGGACATTTAAAGCAATATTTGTTTTTGATGTCCAAGTAGGCTATTCAACCTTTATTTATGCCTAGATAAAATACGCAGTTGTTTCTTTGAAGCATCTTGTTTACACTCACAAATACAACTTTTTCTACCGAAAATACAACCCTTTAGCATTGCATTTGAAGTTATTCTACTTTTAAATTACCCTTAAACTTGTATTGTTTCTCTTGGGCGATGCGATTGTTAAAACTGGCAGGTAATATATGTGTAAATACAAACACAATTTAACCATAAAGCGCCGTGGGCTGTGGTGAATATTGTAAAGTATTACATTCATATTTTGTTATATGTTGTTTTAGTATTCTGAAATTGATCAAAATATTGCTCCGACTGTATTTTATTTCATATTTTTGGTATTGGAGTATTCCATTACCAATTAATTGAACCTTTTATATTTTGGAGATTTAAGTCCTAAAGAACAAAATACCTTTTTTAATCGTATCAAAAAGTATTCTTGTGTGAAAAATACATTGAACGTAAATCTTTTGTATAATGGAAAACTTATTAGACGGCTGAATTTGAGAACAATTTTATTAATATTAAAAAGACGAAGAACCCCCGATTTCACTACCAAACAGCCACTAAGTTTTGGTGAAAATATAGTTACTTATATACTTTAGGCAATTGCCTCATAGTTGTAGATTCCTTTCAACCGGAGGTTCGATGGCCGTTGCTCTGACTGCTAGATCAAGATGTATTGCAACTTACCTTACCCACAAATCTCAGTCAGTTCTGCACTTATCACTCTAGCTTCCCTTTAGTGTCAATCAAACACGTGGGGCTGATAGCAATTAATCGTCATTGATCACAAGGTTTCCAACTTGGAAAACCCATTTCAATAATTTGGCAGAGTATTATACTGTTAAAGCGCTTTAAAACACATTGTTTTGTTGTTCTTTCTCCGGTGTGAAAGTGAATGTTGAACAGTTCCTAGCCCAGTTTATGTATTAAATATCCATTAGATCTGATGGAGTGCCAAACTTTCAACGTTCATATCAATTTTTTACCAGGCAATTTTTATCAGTTTTCTCCGTTTTAATAAAATGGAAAAAATTAAAATAGTTACCATAGATAGATAAATAGGTAAATCGTTAGATTGTAATAGGATAGTATGTTTGTTGTGAAGAATAATGTAATAGTTTACTATCTATATCCTTTCTCCAGATATCAAATACTGTATTGGTTTTACTAAGTCGAGTACCATATAAGTGTTTAGTTTTTGCACAAATTAAAAAATTTAGTTTTTAACGTTAAAAAATCTAAGTTGGAATTTTACTATTATAAAATCTTGAGTTCTAATAAATATATGAGACAAATTGATTTTCATTCGGTCATTAGTATAGAGGCGATCCAAAGCTACATTCATTCGAGAAAAATAAGTGTAATAGTAAAATTCAGGATTTATGTTTTACGAATCATTCATTACAAATTATCTTTTTATGTAACAAGATCGTTATATTTCTGTTCCTGTTAATGTAGGTTAATGGACCTCTGCAGCAGCTTAATATAGTCGCAAACTTTTGACGAAGTTTCGAATGAGTTGATGGCTTAACAAGGCTTCACTTGTTCAACTGACTGAAATAGAGGAAGAACTGTGCCATCTTTATAGTCAGTGTATTGAATACTTTCTTAATAATTTAAGTAAAAAAAAATAAAACCAGTTTGAAATCATGTTTTACAACCTACTCTCTTTACAAGAATCATGTTACCACAAGATTCAGTTAAAAATCTTCATGTTGATAAAGTCAAAACAGAATTACATTCCATATCAGCAACGGTAATAATGTAAACATTACAATATTTTAAGGACACAATCTTATACCATAATTGGATGTATAATAAGAATCTAATAACCTTATCTAATAAAAGAATATTATATTATGAACAGTAATCTTCGCGAACACAAGACACTCAATACTATTCGGTACAACTGCGGTAAATAAAATAAAAATAGGTTTAGATATGAATATCAAAACTGTTTATAAATAACACATTTTTCCTTAACTTTATTTATTTTTCTTAAAAACCCCTCAACTGGTCGCCCCGTGTGTTAAAGACCTGAACGGCAACTACAGACGGGATACCCCAGCAGCAATAGTCACTGAGTGGTGACCAATAGTAGAATCGTTGGAGTCGGTCAGGATCAAACCTACGCCCGACCATGTCTGACTCACGAGGCAAGGCTTTTAAGTGTCCGGTTGAAGAATATACAAAGTGGAGTTCCGGGAACTCTGTTTAAAAAACCTGTCCCGTGAGAATGTGCTCTTTTAACCGTAAGATGTTGTTTACTCATATGACATGCCTTAATCCCATAGTGTTGTATGTCGTTCAAACGAGTGTCTGATACATGCCGCTCTGGCAACCAGGTCATCATGCACGGCAATATACCCCACGAGGCAATCATAGTCACTACCGGCGTCTCTGGTTTCCAATCAATGGCAATTAACTGACAATGGACTGAGTCCAATTAAGTGCGATCGATTAGTAGATATACCTAAATCATAATTTCAAATTATGAAAATTTAAACTATGTTTAATTATTAATCATTCAGTTTTTATATTTCAAACTCTTATTGGATATCTTATATCTATAACGTTTGAAAAATGTATGAGTATTTTCCAACAGCTATCTACTCCTACAGTAATTTTGTTAGTTGTTCCGGTTTTTTCGTGGTTTTCAGTTTGTGGAAATATAATTTTGTTTTTGCATTTTAATAAATTTTCAATCAAGCGTGTAGTTATTATTTGATTTTAACGCCTCATAGCCTTACATGTAACGTTTAGTAAGGTTAATTTATATTAAAATACATTGAATTTGTGATTAAAACAATAGCAGATACATTGTACTAACATTTAGAAATATTCTGAATAGTTAGACTTAGGAATAATTATTTATTAATAGTATATTTCACAACTAGTAGGAAAAGTATGATTTTTCCTGATGCGAGTCGTTATTAAATTGCGAGTTATAGACGAGCAATGTAAAGAGAACGAGCACCAGGAAAAATCATTTTCCCATGAGTTTTGAACACTATTTTTCACGATACTACAGCAAAAAAGTATTTGATACAACAGCAAAAAATATGAACAAAAAACGAAGTAAAGTAAACACAACATCCAACACAATGTTTTATACAGATGGGCATTATTTCAATATTGTATTGTATTGTTAGGCTGATTTACAATCAGCTGATTTGTCCTCACTAGTGAGAATATAATTTTTCCTCACTAGTAGGGATATGACGAACTTTACTGGCAATACACGCAATGGAAAAGCAGCTGATATTCCAATAGGAAAAATCCGTTTCCTACATAATAAAAAATTACATCAATTTTAACGAAAACAAAAGGAGAAGGTTATGACCCCAAAGCTATTGTTATGGTATATAACATGTTTTTTTCAAGATACATTGAAATATGTTTATATAAGAAATGTATCGTCAGATATTGACCATATAAATAAATAACAATCAGGTTATTAGAAAATATTTTGTTATAAAGAAACAGTTCTATAAATTTATTTTGAATTTTTGAATTTATTTCTTTGCCAACTTAGTAACCCATAAAGCCTACTCTTATTTTTATTCATTGATTCCGGTATTTATTTTTCGTGACGGTATTAATTTAGCAAACCTATTTCGTTTCACATTACTACTGTAGATAAAATACCAATTATACTCAAAAATATTTCAAGTTCCAATCTGAACTCATCTTTAGCCTCGTTCAACATTCTTAAAAAGTAAAAAATAGACAATAACTTTTATTTGTTTAAAATTGAATACATATTTTTCAAATTAAATTACTCATAGTAAGTTGGTAAGAAAGGAATTGTGAATCTATAGATTTAAGATGTTCATTATTATTTTTTTACTATTATTGTTTTCTTGAGATTAACATTTATGTATTTCCCTGTGTCAACTATAAATAAACGATGAAATTTCCAGGCACGTCTTAGGTATAAGTTGTAACATCGGTATATAATATTTAGAACTTTATTTACCCATTGCTTGTTACAGTAGAATGCTTATATTAAAACTAAGTTTATTGAATTAACCTTTGATATAACTACATTGATAGTTAATATTAATATTGAAAAATATATAAAGCAATGTATAGACGAATAAAATAATTATAGCAATCAAAGGTAGATAGAATACAAAGTATGACACGTTCTTCTTTAGGGTTAAACCAATTTCAAAGGATAAAAGAGGAAATTGCTACTCCAAGGCGGCCTTCCTCTCCAAGCTGGATCTTATCAATTTCCGTTTGGAGTTCCGTCGCTTTTCTAAACAATTATATGGTTGGCTTCTATCTATGAGGTACGGTAACACACACTGGACTTTTTTATACACTTTAGCTTGTGGTTTTTTATGGGTTTCAATAATAATAATTAAAATCTAAATAAATCAAAAATCTATTTGTTTCCAAATTTAGTGCCTTTACATTAATTTTTATTTGGCTTGGGCAACTCCGAATGTTTTCTCATTACATTAATTCATCCTTCTCACTACAAAATTACTTTTCTCCTACATTATTTATTCCCGTTCAAAGTTCTTACTTTTAAATTAAGGTTTTAATTGATTATTAAACATTGAAGATTTAAGGTTAACATAGATTTAAGGTTTTGACATTGCGATAATTATACTGTTCATTGTCTTAAGCATTATACATTTTTAACATGTATATCAATGTATTTAAAATTTCTCTAATATACATATATAGAATTAGTTCTTATTTAAAATTTCTCTAATATACATATAAAGAATTAGTTCTTATTTAAAATTTCTCTAGTATACATATAAAGAATTAGTTCTTATTTAAAATTTCTCTAATATATATATATAAAGAATTAGTTCTTATTTAAATTTTCTCTAATATACATATAAAGAATTAGTTCTTATTTATAATTTGTCTAATATACATGTAAAGAATTAGTTCTCATTTAAAATTTCTCTAATATACATATAAAGAATTAGTTCTTATTCGAAATTTCTCTAATATACATATAAAGAATTAGTTCTTATTCAAAATTTCTCTAATATACATATAAGGAATTAGTTCTTATTCAAAATTTCTCTAATATACATATAAAGAATTAGTTCTTATTTAAAATTTCTCCAACATACATATAAAGAATTAGTTCTTATTTAAAATTTCTCTAATATACATATAATTAGTTCTTATTTAAAATTTCTGTAATATACTGGCGTGTGTTTGTGGGGTGGTGACATGGTTTTTAATTAAGGGAACCAATAGTGGCCTGACATCAATAATACTCTGACTGATCAGATTCTCATGTAATTTAATTAATGCCCCTTCAACAAACTTTCTTTTATAATAATGTGAATTAGTGAGGCAAAAGTTTTAAGCCCTCTCTCGTCATTCTAGCATAAATATTTACTGAGTTAGTAAAAAAAATGTGTATCGACTAAACACATGTGTACGTTGTCTTACAGGGGTTTTACTTTAGAAATGACTGTTATTCATTTGTTGGTGCACTTTATCATCCCCAGCAATCTCATTCCTACTTTCAAGCCTGACTGTACTAACCTTATAATGTGCAAAATGGTATTCCCAGCATTGCAGGTAAATGAAACCACGAGCATCAGAACAGCCAAAAATCAATATTTTCAGTTTTCAATATAAATTGGAATATATGCATGTTTTTACACTAATTTTGGGTTTAAAAAGTTTTTTATGTGGAAATTCAGTTCCCTCACATCAGCGTGCTGCGTGCGAACTCGTTTAATTTCAAATCTTTCCACATATATTTTTACAGAGGAGTGAGACACATCGATATGGTACCTCAAAACTATTTTTCAAGAAACTCCCAACGCCTTAAATTCTAATGTGGGATTGCTTAAAAGAAGTATGAAAAAACTAAGTGAAGACAATTTTCAACTTGGTACATCAGTCCATCTGTTAAGGTTGATTACCTTGCATAATTGCATAAAACGAAACTGAAAAAGTGACATATAACGGACAACTGAGCTATAAATTACACCCAACAATTTTATAATTAACATTATATGCCTGAAACAGAATTAAAGCCGTAATTGACAATGATGAACCAAAAACGTGGTTCTTTGTAGAGTTGGCCGAGGTAAATGAAATATTTATTGGTCTTTGAACATGGTGTCATAACAAATAACACACAAATGTTAAGAATAATCTTATTAACACATTCAGTGCGGCGGGTCTGCCGGCAGACCCCAGATGCCGCCGCGATAGTGCTAGGGGGCCACCGGCAGGGCCCCGCGCCATGTCATGTTTATGGATTCAGTGTGGTTTAGCAGTTAGCAGAAGAACCTTGATACGATACCGCATTGGCTCTAGGGTGTGTGTGCATACTCCAGTTCCATTGGTTCTCGTTTTGGTGGTGCGGCCGGATTTTATATATGTATTTTGTATATGTATTTTATATATTTTGTATATGCGGAGTGTATATATTTTGTTTTGGCCATATATTTAGTAGTTTACGTGCCGGTACTGTGTGAAAATGGATCCGGTCGCGTCTCGCACCTCGGCGCGCGGCCGTGACGTTCGTTCGCACTTCGGCGCGCGGCCGTGACGTTCGTTCGCACTTCGGCGCGCGGCCGTGACGTTCGTTCGCGTCTCGGCGGGTGGGGTGCGGTATGTATATGTATATGTATATGCGGAGTGTATATATTTTGTTTTGGCCATATATTTAGTAGTTTACGTGCCGGTACTGTGTGAAAATGGATGCGGTCGCGTCTCGCACCTCGGCAGGTGGGGTGTGTTATGTATATGTATATGTATATGTATATGCGGAGTGTATATATTTTGTTTTGGCCATATATTTAGTAGTTTACGTACCGGTACTGTGTGAAAATGGATCCGGTCGCGTCTCGCGCCTCGGCGGGTCGGGTGCGGTATGTATTATGTAAAATTACATAATACATAATATCTCTGAATTTGTTTGCCAAAAAAACATCGATCGGAGTCTGCAATTTCGATTTTGACACCTATTCCCGACTTTTCAACATTAAAGGTAAAATTTTATGAAAAAAAATTGTTTAGCACATAGGTAAATTATTAAATTAATTTGCCGCATCGAATGTGTTAATTAAGATAATATAAAACAATTATTAACATGTAAAATCGAAGGAACAATAAGTTGAGTCCAGAAGTTGACACCCGCTCGGGGACCTAAAATGAGAATCAAATCAAATCACAAAGCTGTATTGTCATTAGACTATGCATGCATTGCCAAGTATCAGGTTTTGTTTTCAGTAAGTACTAAACTAAGACAATGAAATACTAAACTAAGACAATGAAATACTAATCTAAGAAAATGAAATACTAAACAAGCATTTTATGATACTACCAAAAGAAAAATAAACACACAGTTGTAAGCATATAAGGCAACTAAACAAAACTCTTGCTTGATAAATACTCCCGGACGGGGAATATTATTTTTCAAGCAGAGAAGATTTTGGTTTTAACCGGATTTTCCCAGCATCTGGTTCTGACTTAGTGGCAGTGAATTATACAACTTTATATAGTGGTAAAATGTTTGATATCCTTATTATTATTTCTACAAGAACAGCACAAACAAAATTATATATATATATATATATATATATATATATATATAAACTGTATTAGGAAAACACATTCAACTCCATATAGAATAATATATGGAATACATGTATATGAAAATAAAGTGAGTGGTGGGGCGAATTCAGACGAAGTTTAAAAACAAAATATACGCTCTGATCTTAATTCTCACTCCAACCGAATTATTTGTACCATATTATTTTTGATTGATTAACTTTATCTACAAGATCTTCAAACACTTAATTACTTGCACCGCACCCCTTCCCTAAAACAAATAAGAAAAACTAAATGTATCTGTACTTAAAATGAAACTCCCAATAAAAAATATGTTTTTGTATAACGTATATCCACGCACAAAATGTGTGCGTATCGACAACCCGCTGCAGCGCTAGTGAGGCCGCGCCGCAAATTACTGCTGGAGGGATGAACTGCGCGATAATTAAAAGCTGTCAAAGGAAGACGAGCCGCTGCAAAGACGGGGGAATATCGTGGAGGATCGTGTAAGCCTTTTATTTTATTAAAAATAAGACTGGGAAGAAAATACGGATATTGTAGAGACAATTTTCCCGTGTGATAAATTAATTACATTAACTGCGGGTGTTCTTATGGTTATTGATAACACTGAAATAATGTTTTATCTTTTTATGTAATCCCAACAACGTGTTTTTTATTTTTTGTAAAATGTGTTTAACTGGAACTGGTTGTTAAAACTACTTTCTAGTGAACATTCTTTTAGTTGTTGGTTTTCAATATAATTATATCAAAGGTAATAATCACAGAAAGCTAAAATTGTACCCAAATAAACTCAAGCTTCTCAACAAATTGGTTTGGAAATTTAACTACCTTCGAAATTAAAACTTGTCTCTAACGTGTATGTTTTACATTGTTTGACTTTTTGATTTCCAAGTGGACTTACTTAGGTCCATTAGATCCAGAGGTTGTCTTAATAACACTCAGTATACTGAGTACCTTCCAGAAGAATTCCATACGTTTCATTTCTAGATATCCTTCCAAAGTTATAATTCTGATGTAGTCACTGTCAAAACATAATCAGGATAACTTTATCTGCAAAGAGATGCATTCGCCGCCGTTCCCTGTGCCAGGTGGTCGGATACGATATTATCTTAATGGATACAGTAACGTAAAATATACGCGTTTGGTTGCGTTTTATGTTGGGTGAGTGACGTAAAGGTCAAGGCAAAGTATAGAAGAAAAAAAAGAGACAGCCAACCTGTTTGCAAAGAGAAAAAAAAAACGTGAATTCGATCAAAATTTGTAATCCAGCTAGGATCCTGGTAACTCAAAAATAATTTTCAAAAGGGAAGCAAGGCGCAGCAAACGTAAAAGGGAACATGAACAATACATCGACTCGATAACACGTATCTTAGGGCAACTATTTGAAATATTAGAAGGTCCCTAAAGGTAAACATCCACCTGGAAGTGATGCTTGAAACTTGTGGAAGGGAGAGCCTAGTCGAGTCATGGGTGTTTACTGCAAACCCTTATATCGTCTATGAAAAAGGTAAATATATTTTAGCGAATTTCCCCTATAGGGAAGAAGCTATTACCGTAGTCTGCATGGTAAGACCTAGGCCCGGGACCATAATAACTTTTCCCCACACCCCAAAAACACCATTCGTTCGAAACTCTATTTATATATATGTGTGTCCGTGGGTGCGACAATTCTTGTAAAAATGATCCGATTTTGATGAAATTTGGTACAAACATGTAAAGCAACATTTATGACTTTAAGTTCAAAAATCAACCAGATCGCTCTATCCAAAGGGGTTTTTTGGGGGGGGTTTTGCACCTCAAAAATGGGTTTTTTGGGTTCTCTACATATAATATTTTAGTAAATCATATTTTAGTTTTCACCATTACTTAAGATTTGGCGTTTTGATCATTGCTCTACGTCAATTGGTTTCCGAGATATTGAAAGTGCTAAACGCAGTACTTTGTCCAATGTTATCCTTATGGAGAATAAGAAAAATTGTATATCTTGATTATTTATCAACTTATCCTGACGAAACTTGGTATATTGCTTCATACTGTTGTGTTCTATTGATATTTTCACAAAAAATTATTTTTTTCCGATATTTTATGTAGCAGCAGACCTGCGTACTCAGCCCCCAATGTTATTCTTTTGGAGAATAAGTCAAACGTATCTCCCTGAATTGTGAACATACATTAATAACATTTGGTATGTGGCTTCACCTAGTTCAGTTATACAAAACATTTTCATAAAAACCCATTTTGTGTACATTGTTTTAGCAAACCTGTATCCTCAGACGCTATGTTATTCTTATGGAGAATAATTAAAATGTCATAAATCATTTATTTACGAATGTATATTGATGAAACTTGGTATGTGGCTTTATTTGGTATTATGATTCATTTATATATATTGGAAATTCGCTGAGTACGCAGGTTTGTTGTTACGGGGTATTGTAAATGTCTCACAGTTAACCACCACTTAGTATCGTATCATATCTCACCCCGGCTATGGTTGGGTCCGTTTCCGGCGCACGCGAGATTTCGCTGGTCGGAAATAATGTGTCACTGAAGTTGATTGATAGTAGTTTGGGCCTTATTGATGAGAAAACTTATTTTCCAATGTAACTAAATATAAATTTAAATTTACAATCTACTTAAATAGTGTGATGATTGCAACTTTTCTCCCACAGCGAGCTACCGATTTATAATTGCCAGGTTTCCAGTTTACTTGAGTATAAGTTATCTCTTGAACTCAAGAGGTTAGTAAATTATTTCCTTATATATCATATTCGTTTATATATACATTAATTATAAATTAAAGTAAATAAAAAATAACCGTATTTGTTATGTTAAGAGTATTTTATATTCATAAAAGTATACATTATGTTCTACTTTACTTTAATCTAAAGTTATTGCCAAATTTTAAATTTAATTAGAAAATAAAACATTCCAACTTCTTTTTACGTTGTCATGCTGCTGTAGAACTGAAGCTGTTTATTACATCCAGCTTACGACAAGCGCTCCAGAAAATTTAAAGCAGAGAATATTGTATTTATTTTGACATATTTCTTTATTAAAGTTACATGGCAACATTAATACGTAACACGGTTACAGTTGTACGTAATATTTGTAGCTAAACTGGTATATTGAATATTAAATATTAGTTTCGTCAAACAAATAAACGAATGCTATGATTCTTTGTAAAAGTGCTTTCGGCAGTTCTTTTTCGTAATAAGCAATCTGTAATGTAAATCACAGTGGATATTATTAGGATTGTGCTCAAAGCGGCGTCGACATCAAACGAGGTTGATTCTAGGAGACTGTACTGCTTTAATGATTGCGTCAGCGATAACTTTAGTTTTAATAATCATCTGGAGGAAGTGAACAGCAATTGTTGTTTTTTACCTCTAACGAAATCCCCTGATGGATTAAACAACTGGGTTTGGACGACCTAAATCCTGATTGATGACGGATTTTGGATCTGAAATCGGTTTCTAGAGTCACAAGAAAATAGTATTGCCAAGGTAAAACAGTAATTATAAACGAAAGCCATCTAAAGGCTAAAATGATAAAGTATAATTATAACAGCTGGAAAATCATTTGTTGCAAAGTTCTTCTAATCGATGTTTTGTTAACGGAAAACATATATTAACACTTTACGGTTTCAAAATGTTTACAGACAAAATTTTATAAAAATTGCTTTGGACTTATACATTTTGGTTAATAAGCATTATATTTAAGTATAGCCTGCTCTCCCCAAACACAACATTATTTATTGCATTTATCATAAAAATAGTTAGTAACCATAGATAAATACCCCCGTCGCAACAAACCTGCATACTCAGTGAATTTACAATGGAAATATACTACATTAAGCCACTGACCAAGTTTCATAAAAATATATTCACAAATAAGCGATATATACAATTTTAATTATTCTCCATAATAATAACATTGGGGTTGAGTACGCAGGTTTGCTGCATTAACGAACGCGACAAATGGGTGTGTATGCTAATATTAATATAACTCAACTATAGGTGAAGTCATATACCAGTTTTTATTTATTTATGTTTATGATTAAGGGAGACATAGCATTTAATTATTATCCATAAGAATAACATGGGGCTGAGTACCCAGGTTTGCTGCTACGAGAGCCTTTAGCAAAAAATTGTTTTTTAGAAAATATCAATATACCATAGCCAGATGAAGCCATATACCAAGTTTCATCTGTACACGTTCTTATATAAGCGAGATATACAATTTTTCTTTCCCTCCATAAGAATAACATTAGAAAACGTACTGTGTTTATCACTTTCAATATCTCTGTAACCAATTGACGTAGAGTAATGATCAAAATACCAAATTGTGTGTTTTTTAAAGCTGAATCCAATGGTAAAAACTTAAATTTGACTATTTCAAAAATTATATGTAAACAATTCAAAAAACCCATTTTTTGGGTACAAACCCCCCCCAAAATACCCCTTCCGATGGGGCTATCTGGCTGGTTTTCGAACTTAAAGTCATAAATGTTGCTTTACACGTTTATACCAAATATAATCAATTTCGGATCATTTTTACGAGAGTTATCGTGCTCACGGACACACACACACACACACACACACACACACACACAAACACACACACACACACACACACATATATAGTTTCGAACGAATGATGTTTTTTGGGTCTGGGGACCTCAAAACGAAAAGTTATCATGGTCCCGGGCCTAGGTCTTACCATGTCGCCTACTAATAGCTTCTTCCCTATAGGGGAAATTCGCTAAAACGGTTGATGGAACATTCATGCAATATTTTACAGCATTTGCTTTGTTGCTCTCCCACGTACTATTTTTTCCCATCCTATCAGTCTGTGTTCGCCTAGGAGCTGGAGCCGGGACCCAGTAACACAGCGATCCGATTACTGGAGCTACAGGTCATAATTTAGTTTTTGGAGCACTGCCAATGCAATATCCGTCTCACTGACACAACATCAATTCCTCCCTAATGAACAAACACAACTTTCTGAGCCACTAAATTGGTGATTGATAACTGTCTCGAGCGTAGACACTCCCAGAATTAAGTTTAAAATCTAATTTTCTATTGTGTTAATCACGAGTGAAAAGTTAATTTAGGCCAAGTAAATTAAAAAAGGTTGCTTTAGATCAACTTAAAAATGGGTAATACAATATGTTTATTAATGATAACCAAATTACATGCAGAACATATCTGCTAAATACAGGCAATGAAGTACTTGTTACTGGTATTTTAATTGTTTACAGTTGGTATCGAAATTTAATTAAGTAAAATTAGCATTACTGTATGAAATATTTTAAAATAATTTATACTAGTATTATTTGTAATAAATGTTGTAATATTTACATAAATACATTATAGATGATTTAAAAATACGTAGGTTTAAATTACAAATATGATGAAAATCTTATTTGTTAATCAATGTGGACTGCTAGTCGAGTATTTATAGGCAATTAATAGTGAAGGTAGATTGATGGATCGAATGTGTCATGTCGCTATCACTTAACAGTACTAATTTCTAACGAGTAAACGATTTATTTAAAAATTTATGAAGTTGTATTGTTGCTAAAATGGTCAGTTTCGCAATACTAAGTTATTATTACTATTTGTCTCAGATTTACAGGTTGTTGTTATGTCGTAAAATCACGGAATTATGCAACAAATATTTTAATTTTGTAGGTAAAAACAGTGAATTGACAACACACTTGATCTATAAAAGTTAATTGAATTAATCTACTTTTCATTTCATTTACGGCCATTATGAGCGTGTCCAATGTTATGAACGAACGGACAACGATATTAGCGAGTTGTTGGATTTTCCGGTGTACTCTTGTGAAGCGACGCAGGAATCTGATCACTTGTTGGAGAGAAATAATCTAGTTTTTGTCGCATAGCCAAACTCAATTTCCTTTTCATTGTCACAAAATCAATTCTCCTTCCTGATAAACAGACACAACGTGCTGTATTGGTGCCGCTACAACAAGTTTATACTTTTACACTCATATTCTGTTAATAATTCTTTAATTTATATGCAAAATTCTTTATTATTTTACCTTACTGGAGTTACATTTTGATTGGAAATCAACAAAATACAAATTATCTTCTATAATTTGTTTTTGGTAAATTAAGGTAAATAAATTGCAATATCAACCTCTTCTTGTATAAAAAATATATATAATTACATATAGACAATATGTAATTCATATAGACAATAATTTGGTCTCCAAAATTAATAATTCTGAACGAGTAGATAAAAGTAATTAATGCACTCGTCTAAACTTTGACAAACCAAAAACACACTTAGAAAAATGTAAACAAACCATAGACAATTATTCGTATTAATTTAATCTAAAAATCATAAAACTGTATACAACACTTACTTGCGCCCGTAGAAGTTTCTTGGCAATTTGCCTTGTAAATTCTGTAGATTTCATAATTTTATCAGATTCTGGAGAAGTATAAGATTAGTTGACTGCGTTGGCCCAAATTCTCTGGGTGTTATTAAAAACGTTCATCTTTGATGAATAATTTTCAAAGGAGAGTTACCCTTATATCCAATGTCTACTCTTGTACCCGGGAAAACATAAGTTATGTAACTTTGATATTGAGGTAGAAATTGGGTGTTCGCGCATATCATTAGAAATATTAAAAGCGGATAAGCAATTTTTATGAAACTCTTATTCACCACATTAACTCTCAATCGTAAATATAAAATACAAGAGGCCCTAAAAACTATGAGAGAGAATGTATTCGGCTAATTTGAACTGTTTATAAAGAGATTTATATACAAATTACCCTTCTTAATAATGGTTTATGGGGGTTAGGGAGTGGTAGATCAAATAGAAATTGTTACCGTCAAGGAAAGTTATTTCGATGTGGATACACGAGGCGATTTTTCTTTATGCCCAATTCACATATCTGATGGACTATGTGGGAATGAGAGTTGTCCTCTATGGTGATTTAGTTTTAAATCTATGGACATTATGGAATCTATATACATACGATTTCTCCCGTGGTGTGAATGTAAAAAATAATAATTCGTTTAGCTAATTGGAACTAATTGTATTTGTGAAAATAACACATATTCATGTCGAATCACTTATTTCATTACAAATTTATAAAATATTTAATTTGTAAACTTTTTTAATATATAACTTGTGGGTTAAGTTAGTTTTTAATATTTTTCCCCATTCTACTCGAGCCCTGCGGCGTAACCGATGATTGGATGCTAAATAAAGCTCCAATCTGAGCTGTCGCTGACGGCGCGCGACGTATAATCGTCGATGATTACACTTTACCTAATAAGGTTTCGGAGAGTATCGTAATTTTGTATTTAGTTATTCCGGATAGTACGAATTTTATACTTTAGAATATAAAAAAAATATTTCGGTGAAGGTATGTAGAACCGAAAACATACTTCGGTGAATGTATGTAGAATATATAAGGTATGTATAACCCAAAACATACTTCGGTGAAGATATGTAGAATATATAAGGTATGTAGAACCGAAAACATACTTTGGTATGTAGAAAATATAAGTTTTGTAGAACCGAAAACATACTTCGGTGAAGGTATGTAGAATATATAAAGTATGTAGAACCAAAAACATACTTTGGTAAAGGTATGTAGAATATATAAGTTTTGTTGAACCGAAAACATACTTCGGTGAAGGTATGTAGAATATATAAGGTATGTAGAACCAAAAACATATTTTGGTAAAGGTATGTAGAATATATAAGTTTTGTAGAACCAAAAACGTACTTCGGTGAAGGTATGTAGAATATATAATGTATGTATAACCCAAAACATACTTCGGTGAAGATATGTAGAATATATAAGGTATGTAGAACCGAAAACATACTTTGGTGAAGGTATGTAGAAAATATAAGTTTTTTAGAACCGAAAACATACTTCGGTGAAGGTATGTAGAATATATAAAGTATGTAGAACCAAAAACATACTTTGGTAAAGGTATGTAGAATATATAAGTTTTGTTGAACCGAAAACATACTTCGGTGAAGGTATGTAGAATATATAAGGTATGTAGAACCGAAAACATACTTTGGTGAAGGTATGTAGAAAATATAAGTTTTGTAGAACCGAAAAAATACTTCGGTGAAGGTATGTAGAATATTTAAGGTATGTAGAACCAAAAATATACTTTGGTAAAGGTATGTAGAATATATAAGTTTTGTGGAACCGAAAACGTACTTCGGTGAAGGTATGTAGAATATATAAGGTATGTAGAACCTAAAACATACTTCGGTGAAGTTATGTAGAATATATAAGGTATGTATAACCCAAAACATACTTCGGTGAAGGTATGTTGAATATATTAGGTATATAGAACCGAAAACATACTTCAGTTAAGGTATGTAGAATATTTAAAGTATGTCGAACCGAAAACATACTTCAGCTATGGAGAATAGACATGGGAATTTAGTGGGGTGGATCGACAGCCTATGACACAATTATCAATTATTGCTCCAACGTTCTTTCTCTGGTGTACTTGTATTTAATACTTACTTAAGAATGTTATACTTATATTATTGCTGAGAGTACTTTGAACTGTATAAATTGATTTATTCTCTCATCGGTTTAAGGATAGACAAATAATACATGCATATATAAGATGTTGCAGGCTATAATGAACTAAAGGCTTGGAATTCAATTCAATATGTAACTGTATTTAAGCAAGTGGTGCAGTATACACCAACAGACTGGTATATAAATACTGCTACTGTCTATATAGATAGCGTATTTTGTAATATGACCTCTTTAAACTATTAGTAGGTTAAATAAATTTAAGAACTTGCGAGTAGAGTTGATTTTGCCCTTTTTCACCTTTTATTCCTAATCTAATTTTCATCTAGCTTATTACAAATTCCTTGGCTAACGGCATGATTTACTCTGTGAGAATTTTATTATATTTAACACAAACAATAATTACAAATTATGTTTTCGAGGGATGCCAATTATAAAATACCAAATAACAATATTTTAATTTAGTCGTCTATAAACTGTACGGATTTTGTGTTAATAAATGTAATAATCACCCTAAACAGCAATCAGTAGATGATACGCCTTTTGTTTAAAGCATTCGTTAATTATAAACCAGGCAAAAACTGACCAAAGAAAGTTGCATTCGACAAAAAGGCCTTTACTGCAAGAATGTACAATAAAAGGCTGCCGGCCTCAATTGACACCAAATGATTGATATCCTTTGTGAGGTTACTACAATGTCCTTGGTTGCATTGAAGGGTTTCTAAAAAAAAAACCTTCATTTGATTTTAAATGAAATATATCTATTAGAATAGCTTTTAAAATATACTGATATTTTTTATGGAGGGATGGAACAATGTGTTTATGCTCACAGTTGGCCAGCCTATAATGCAGAATTTCTACCAGACATAGTTTACCTTCTAAAAACCTTCTTTTATCTTTCGGAAACTAACCCCGGTACTTTTTATCACATGCTTCCAAGCAAGGCCTACGAAATCAGCAATCAACTTTATTATCAGTTGACATGTTTTACAACGAATATGATTTGGTCAGATTGGAATACATGCAAAACGGAATTGTCACTGGAGGAAGAGACCTTTCTAGTCCATGAATTAGGATGTTCCTTGCTAGTTCTCTTGATCACTGAGTTCACGAGTTGTAAAACTACAATGAATATCTTAAACAAATAAGTCAAATGTGACGTACCCAGTTTAAAATAAAATGACATAAGATATATAGGCATTTATGCAGACCGAAAATTAGGTGTAAGAATTATGTCACAGTGGGGGGACGATGCAGAGGCAGAAAACTATCCTTGTACATTTATTCACTCACATACATCTGTTAACGTACGCCCTAAGGGCTTTCTGACCATCAACAGCACACTTAGCTGTGCCGTGGTCTCTAGGCGTGGCCTTTCCCAACGCGGGCGCAGCGAAATAAAGTGTGCTCCGCATCTTCAGAAATCCCCAGGCAGCAAATGATGTCCGGTGAACTGGCATTGCCCATCGCTTACAAGTACGGCCGAAAATAGCTGTGACCAAACAATAATTGTGTGTCTTAGTAATTTACGTCGACGTTCTACCCAAGCTTGGACTTCTGGAATGGCTCGCATTCCAACGTCATCAGGAATCGTGCTGTTTGTAAGGTTTGTTTTGATTCAGATCATCCTAAATTGTGTATTTTATATGCAAATTTATAAGTAATAAAAATGACGATTTCAATTTTTATTTGAATATCAAGGTAACAACTTGTTTGTGCTAATTTAAATTATAAATCATAATAAATTAAGCAATATTATTACAATTTTCTTCTTTCACTTTACAGGCTTTTTAGAGAAATTAACTTCTAAATAATAACTTAGTATTTCGGAATAAAACATATCATCGTATAACAAACATATTTAACTTAATTAAGACACATTTTATTATTATATCAACTTCAGACATAATGGTTTATCCTAAAATTGTCAAATTAGTACCCAATTGTAGGGACATTTATTCTGAGTACTGATTTTTAAACAAATGACTTATTGGAACGCAATAAAAGATCACTTTTAAAATATAAAACAAGGGAAAAAGTTATACATAATATCCCGGTTCCATTTTGTCTAGCAATAGTCACAAAATATTACGTGTAGTAATGGACGTCCACTAGGAAAATAGTATAGATTTTACCCGTTATGAAAGAGACAAAGAAATTCACTTAAGTCAACCTTCGTTCAAAAGACATTTTCCACATGAATGTCGAATAAGAAAAGACAGTCTCAATTGACACTAGATTGATTGATATTCTTTGTGAAGTTGACTCGAGCGCCCTTGGCTATTTTAGTGACTCAATCAAAGCTTCTGTACTTGAATACTTTACTTTTTTAAGTAACTTTCCCAATCGAATTTTCACAAAATATAGTTTACATTGTATTAGAATAAAACTGTTTACATTGTATTAGAATAAAACTGTTTACTTTGCGATTAGCAAATCACAATAATTATTCTAGGAAGTCTGAGATTTTCTAGAATCGATATATAATATTTCGCCACGTTAAATACATGCACTCTTTATAGTTTTACTTATATATTAAATAAGTAAATACAACCTAAACTGTTTTCGATAAATGTACATTTTCTCATGTATATTTTCTCTTCTTGCTTATGTTATTGAACAACTTTTATCGACTTTGGTATAATCTTACTTACAGTAGTAAGAATGATAAAGACATCGTATAAGTCAAACTGTATACACACATACAAACACACGCATAAACACATTGCAATAGCTACTGGAATTTTGGACTCAGTATTTTTATATCGTTAAAGGAAATAGATTTTGCAAAAAGTATTCCTTTTCACAGCTTTAAGGTAATCAGTTAATAAATAGCACAAAAACACAATTTGATTTATTTGCCGTTAGAAAACTTGAAACAACGTATTGTATTTATATTTTCATTGACATATTTACCAATTGATGTGAATAAATAACTCTTTTAAATATGCTGATCGATTAAACTGATATCCAAGGCGATTACAGAAGAAAGGTTGTTTGCAAACTCATTTTGGAAATTGTTGAAGCATAAACATATATTTTAAATATAACATAAAATGATATACATATGCCTCATTTCATCAAATCTACAACTGTATGAAAACTACTCAGTTATATTATTATACTATTTTAACCTAACGTGATCCCTCCAAACTCCCTTTGGATAGTCAAATAAATTGCTTTGAATTTTTATTTATAATATGAAAAGGAATCTATATTACAGATAGATTTATTTTATTGCCATCTATTTGACAACTTTGTTTTTGTCCCCTACAAAATAATGACAAATAATCAGCGATTACAGCATTGGACATTTTCTGCTTGCTAATCCGGCTAACCCCTTCTGGATAGTTTTTCTGAATAGTCAGCCAGCATGTGAAAAAAGACCATGACTGATAAATAAACTATAAATTGAAAATATGTGTTTATTTATACTCACAAACTCATACATCCCCACGCCATTAAATTAGTATGTAAACAATAAGACACCTTATACAACGTATATGTAGGGAAATTATCTCTTCTACAGTCAAATACACACTAATATAACAAAATTATTAAATAACTAATACTAACATAGAGTAGTATACCATTGCTTTGGTATTAAAATAATTTACTTAATTTAAATAACTAAAAATGCACTTGTATTAAAGTTACGGGAGGAATCAGGAAATGTCTGTAACTACTCAAAAAATAATGATCTATTTAATAATATTAAACTAAAACGGAATTTATTTGGGTTTAAAATGTTTTAATGAATAAGGTACTTAATATTACCGAAATTAAGGACTAAAGCGAGTATTGACCACGGACCGTATCAAAACTAAAAAGCTGTGTTTCCAGCTGTTGGAGTATAAAAGAGCATCAAAGCGATGACTCTCCAAATTGAAAAAGACGACACCTTTCAGCTGGTTGTGTAAAGAATCACGTAGCGCAAAGGTTGCGGAAATTCCCTCAATAAGAGTCAACAGAGCCGATACAGACCGAGAGCCAAATGTGATTAAACGTGTGAGAGCGGGGCAGGCAGCATGTGGTGGTTATGGAGGGGGTAGAGGGTAATGGAGGGGTGAAAAGTAGGGGTGGGTGGTGGTCGGGGAGCGCGGGTCGGGTCGGCTCAGTTTGATGGTCGGCGCCGCGACGTCCGGACGTGTTGTCAACCGTGCACACGAACGTGCGACACGTTCTGTCTGTGAGTGTGATCCACGTATGCTCCGCTGTGGAGTGCTACAGGGTGAGAGTTTGGTTCCATTGCTATTATGAGTCAAACTAGTTTAATGCCTAATTCCGAGTTTTTCTTTTCAAATTGTTTCTTACCCTCACAATTTGTTCAGTAATGCCCCAAAGAACCCATAACTTCATAGATTGAATGTACAATTATATAGATCGTACATACGGACACCAATATGATTAAATATAAGCAGTATCTCGGATGATTTCCAGGTTTTTTGTACTTTTGGCTCCATGGTAGAAATAATATTTACAAAAATATTCCCTGATCGACATGTCAACCCATCTCTGAGCTCTGTGACTTGCCTCGCCTGTCTGAATGTGTTCCCAGCACGCGAATCCCCTCACCAACAAACTCCACATTTCATTTTTATGATTGTATAAAAGTATATTTTTACGATCAGTGTTTTTATTTTTAAAGCGAAGCAAGGCAGATGTAATAAAGGGTAAAACGATAAGTAAACAACTTTGTAATTGAAATTAAGTTAGAATTTTAAGTCTCTTTGGTGGTGGCTTTCTCTTGTTTTTATATGTATAACACTGAATTGTTTGATAAATTGTTATAAACAGTCAAATAAATAAAGTTGCCACTTTAATTTCAAAACTGATGTACAGCTAATATAAATCAAGAGAAAATGGTTAATTCACCTTATTTCTAAATACTAGATAATGTTTCCTTCCTCTTTAGGATAAACATTACAATTATTTATGTACATTTACTTACAAGTACTGTTGATTTTAAAAAAGAAAACGTAAATATAAATTAGTTGTTGGGGGAGAATAAAAGCGTTTAACACGTAAATGATTATCAGTGATGGAAGTTCCATCCTCTCATCTAATTCTTAAAGTGCATTTGGCTTCAATAAAACAATTTTATACAAGATATAAAAACAATATGAATTAACTTTAGGTTATCTATATTGGAATTATTTTAATCCGATGAATTACATTGATTTGATTTACACAGACGTTAACACAATGACACGTCAATCCAGTATCCCACTAATCCAGTATCCCACTTGTTCATCATATTAGCTATGTTCTTTATACATTCTGTTAGTGTTTTGGCTTCGGCCGTTGATAAATCAATAAATAACTACTATAGAAGTCCACTTCGAGTAGCAAGACGTCAAATTTACTGATAAACAATTTATTAAAATACTTAAAGACATCCAAATACAAAGTACATATTGAACAACTATTGAGTTACAATAACAAAATTTAACCAAAGTAAAATTCACAAACTGTAGAATATAATGTGGTAAACAGTTTTAAACAATTGTAGACAACACCGGAACAAACTTTATCTCAAAGAATTACATAATAGAATTTGATAACATCGATATCAAATGTTACTGGAACTGATAATGGAAGCAAAATTAACCTCCAACTCAAACTAAAGAGGAAAGATGATTTGTTACATGCCACTAAACCACTGTAGACTGATTACCCGAGGATGGTTGTACCAGTTTGGTTCTAAACTAGCAGTTGTGCTAAAAGATAATTTGCTTTAGGTTCTCCTCGAACATCTTTCACCCCACAGCGTTCATCTGTGTACGTAGAGGCCTTGAACTTGAAAGGTTGTCTAACGAGTTCAGCACAACACTTAGACTAGGTCTGAGAATGTAGCTATGAGAAAAATCTTAATTATGATTTCGGACTTGAATTACACTATTTTAATAAGTGCAAGTATTCTCTTTCTGTACTCCTGATAGCTGTCGATATCCGGAAACCTTTTTTAAACATGTTTTTAACTTAGTTTTGAAATCAGAAATTCACTTAATATTTTTATGTCACTTTAAAAGGCTTGGTAAAACCTTTTATGTAAATTTAAAATGGTTTATTTCTAAATCCTGAAAGATCATAAAGTTTTAGAAAATGAATTTAAATATTGTTTTATAATCAAAGGATAATTCATTGGTAATTTGTACAAGGTACAGTACTTTCAAAGATAAAGAAGCTTGGAACTTTAATCTATAAGTGTCTTGAGATAAAGTCAAATACCTTCATTGCCTTCAATAAGTCAATGACTTAGTCATTGCTCTGATTTATTTTTTGTAACAGTTATTGTTCTCTAATTCTTTTTATATGACCCCCAAATGCACTATTGAATAATCTATGGGCAATTTAAAATGTGAAAAGTAAACTGTTTTTGAAAATTGATGGTTGATGGGGTTTGCTAAATGTCTTATGAACTACTGTTACGATCATCCTGTCTGGTTAACATAGTGGTTAGTGTGGTCGCCTCGTATTACGAGGTTCACCAGATCGATTTCGAACAAAATTTGAAAATGCTGTGAAGGTCATTAGGCCTACCAGCTGTCATTTTATTGGACCTTTAACTAATGATGCTTTCCAACAAAAGGTCGAAATTGGTATCAGGACCAGGGTTTGGACCGTTCCCTCTCCAAGCGTTAAAAATGCCATTGACGTTTATAAACCCTAATTTGTATGTTATTCTCAGGTCTTTGAATCATATTTAAACCTTTTTATTCATGATTCATGATTACTCTTTTGCTGTATTGATCAAAATATAAGATTTAATATACATTTACAACATACATATATACATTATAATCGTTTCAAATGGTCCAGTTTCAAATTATCTGTGTTGGACAGTGTTTAAAATATAAAATTTATTATTGTACATTCATATTTGACATGCTCATAGATGCACTTAGTTCTGGTCTGAAATGTATAGTATTGATGGATTTTTAAAGTATCACTATAGTATGCTCTAATGTAAATGTTTTTTTTAGGGAATTCTAAGAAAACAAAAAGTGAGTTTACTCCAGTGAGACTGCTGTTTTATAAGAGGTTTTGAAGTTATAGGTATTTCGTTAATTTTTAATGCAATTTAAATAGCTTGTATTTTCTCTCTAATTCTTCTCCAATTTTATTTCTAATTAGTAAGATAAGATATTATAATTTCTAGATAAAATGACAAAGCTACTGTCAAATTTAAAGTTGTTCATGTTTTTCTTTAGGGTTGACTGTCTTCTCACTTTGTAATTTAGTAAACCGTTTCATAAGTTCTTAAGAAAACAAATAATAACGTAATTTCATGAAGATTCTATTTAATTTTGAACACAATCCAAAAGTAATTAAATGTTTTAGGAAATCAAGTACCTTCATGCGAAATTAAATAGCAAAAACAAAATACGTTTTGTATAAAAGTATACGTCGGGAATGTATACATGAAGAGAGCGAATGTGTGAGATAGGTAAAAACACTTTTGAACCAACACATGGATAAGTGAGTGTACCTTTACGTGATTTAATTACCAATCACACAAAGGTACATTTATCTCTGAAAATAAAATAGGTATAAAGAGAAAACTAAATTGTACGTGAAGCCTCCTTCTTTGCTTTTAACCGGATGGTTTTAAACAACGAAATTAAATAAACCACATACATTAAATCAATAATGTATTAAATATTTGAGTCAATATTGTGTCTGTATAGCTCAATATGTCTTTCCCTGATTTTATTTTAGAATATTTTTACTTATTTTTATACACAATGACATTTGACGATATTATAAATGTTGTAAATGCTTTTTATCATTAAATCACTTTAAAAATTAGTTTCCATAAAAGTTTCTGATTGAATTGAGCGTCTTCATAACTCTTTAATTTCATAGTTAAAGTTTACTGTAAGCTGCTCACTGGAACTTTTCATTCGTTATCGACTAAGATTTTTCCAGCTTCTGCAATAAACTTTGTTATTAATGAAGTCTTTTAATACCTTTATCGAATAATAAAATGATTTTATCGCAGTTTCTTGTTAACTATTAAATCCTTTTCTACCTGAAGTAAACTTGTATTACTTTAACATTGTGATTGTTTAATGATGTTATATTTATTGTTATATTAACTTTAGAGTTTTCACGCCAAGATTTATTTTGTCTAGAAAGTTTAAGTTTATTACGATAATTTTCAATTTGCCTTGGATATTTAATATGACTTATTATTTGATTTTTGTTCATGAATTGACAGCATTTAGTTTTTTACTTTCTAATAAATTAGGCAATAATACTAGATTATATTATATAAAAGTCATAAAACAATATCAGGCATAAATAGAAGTAGTAGGGTATTTTATTTTGTTATTAGGCTTACGTGATACGTATTTTGACAAATTACGAATATCACGTGTACAAAAGACAAATTCAAATTCGACAGAAAGCTAACGAAGGAGCGTTCCCACAATCACAGGTCTCGATATTCTGCTCTAACTTTGTCCCAACAACGCAAACTTGCTCCTCCAGTGTTAAAGCGCACAATCAACGAGAGGTTTGGGATCGAAAGTTCATATTTGTATTTGTGGTTTTACTCTTGGAAACACTTGTTAATCTTTTTAGGTTTTAGTTTAAGCTAATCAGAAGTGACATTTTCAGCGCAACACGAATGTAATTTTTGAATGCATATAATTATTTCGTTAAGTGTTTTTAAGTATTTTCACGTGACTTTAGTAGGATTGTCAATGTTTATTTATGAGGGACGAAAATATTAAAACCTTTTGACTGCCAAGGGTTAATAAATCGGTTTTTGAATCTGGCATATATATATATATATATATATATATATATATATATATATATTGGAAATTCGCTGAGTATGCAGGTTTGCTGCGACGGGGGTATTATTAAAAATGTAAAAGCAAACATGATAACGCGAGTTGTGAAGTCAGAATTAGAGACCAGACTGCACGATGTATAATGTGGTACAAACGCTCGCTCGTTATTGTTTGATGGGACTCGGTGATGCACACGACCTGTTTTATGCCCTTAATTCCACCTCCGATATCATCGGCTAACATTTTCGTCATCATAAAGAAAACCATAATGCGTTGGAGGATGGTTGGAGGAACATTGTAACTTTAGCCTGGGATAAATCACACTCAGGAACCTATGTAACAACTGTTTAAAAATAAACTAAAAGATCAGAACTACTGAGGTTTAATAAATTTATCCATTGTCATTGTATTATTAAAATAATAAATTATACTATAAATGGAAGTTATACTATACAACTAATTTATATCCACATTCTATAGATTTTACCTTACTAATATTGTTAATTGATTATTTTGTGGTAAATTGTTAAATACGTAGCATTATTAACTATTGGCGAATTTTTTATACTAATTTTTAAGAAAATAAAAAAAAAATCAAACTTTGTAATATAAATAAATAAATAAACATTACCTTATTACCTTAATACCTCTGTAAGACGCCGACACAATTAGGGTGTATTTTAAGACGAATATGAATGAATGATGAGTGTAGAATGGGTGAGATGCCTTGTGTAGCCTTGTTACTGACTAAGACCGACTGATTCCTTAGCCAGTTAAATTAACTAATAATACCTTAAACAAACATTAATTAACAGCCCAATGACCAATGCAGCTTGATCCAGTATCGAACCTTCAAAGGCTTTTCTCAGGATTTTTCTCAAAATCGATCTGGCGAACTTCAGATTATGAAGCGAGCCCGCTAACCACTGTGCTACCCAGCCAATTCGTTGAGCTAGGAGTATTGTACACTGAATTGCGTACTCGAATACAAAGTACTCGTTTACTCAAGTACTCGAAGTACCCGATTTATTTTCTTTCGTACTCGAGTACATTGAGCACCTGAGGGTTCGAGGTAGCTGCAGTCCTGTACTCGAGTGCGTAGTGACTTTAAAATACCGCCGTAGCAGCAAACCTACGTACTCAGCGAATTCACAATGTATATATATATATATATATATATATATATATATATATGTGTGTATATACATATCCTAATACCACTTAAAGCCACATACCAAGTTTCATCAATATACTTTCATAAATAAATGATTTATGACATTTTCATTATTCTCTATAAAATAACATGGCGTCTGAGGATGCAGGTTTGCTGAAACAAGGTACACACAAAATGGGCTTTTATACAAATATCAATATAACTCAAATAGCTAAAGCCACATACCTGATTTTATTAATTTATGTTCATAACTAAGGGAGATAACACATTACTTATTCTCCATAAGAATAACATGAAGGCTAAGTACGCAGGTTTGCTGCTGGAACTATCGGCCAAAAAATGTTTTTTAGTGCAAATATCAATAGACCACAACGATATGAAGCAATATACCAAGTTTCATTAGGATAAGGTGATAAATAAGCGAGATATACAATTTTTCTTATCCATAAGAATAACACTGGACAACGTACTGTGTTCAGCACTTTCAATATCTCTGTAACCATTTGACGTAGAGCAATGATCAAAACACCAAATTGTGCGTCTATTTAAGCTGATTCCAATGAAAAAAAAAAACTAAAAATTGACTTTTTCAAAAATGATATGTAAAAACTCAACAAACAAATTTTTTGGGTACAAAACCCCCCCAAAATACCCCTTTGGATAGGTCGATCTGCCTGGTTTTCGAACTTAAAGCCATAAATGATGTTTTACACGTTTATACCAAATTTCGTCAAAATCGGATTATTTTTACGAGAATTATCGTGCTCATGGGCACACACACACACACACACACACACACACACACACATATATATATATATATATATATATATATATATATATATATATATATACAGTTTTGAACGAATGGTGTTTTTAGCATCTGGGGACCTCAAAACGAAAAGTTATCATGGTCCCGGGCCTAGGTCTTACCATGCCAACTACGTAATAGCTTCTTCCCCATAGGGGAAATTCGCTAAAACCAGCTTATCAGTTAAGCACTTGAATTTCCCATGTGTAAATAATTTAAAAGCGGTCCCACAAGAAACCAATAGCAAAAGCAGGAGGAAGGAACTAACTATGTTACACCACTTACGGTCGGCTGTTTACTGCTTTATATAACCAACTATAGTTTAGGAACATATTTAAAATATGCACACCTTCATAATTTAAATTTTTTACTTAATATAACTACCGTTACAAACAATTAGATATGCTACGATATATTTCTAAATGAACAACTTTACTCTCCATATCACTGAGAAATACTTAAAACCTAGTGTTGTAACAAAATACGACTACATTGGCTATATACAGTTTTATTATTTAAAAAACATCACCTTTTACCTCTAGCCTCTCACCTATCACATCTCAAATATTATCAGTCATGAACTGTATTTGTAACAGTTATTTATCCTATTATTAAATAATAACTCTTGAGTAACGTCTAGTTGTATTCATCCGCCTTCCCGACTCTGGGCCAACATGGTGCAGTGAGGCTTTCTCTGCACGCTCATGTTTTATTGATGGATGTATTCAAAAACGACTCAAGAGTTGCCGGTTGGGCCAGTGCTCCCTCACGAAGGGCTTTGCAACATATTGCTCTGCTCGTGTTATGGCGTATCGACTCTCCCAAGTGGAATAGCAACTGCGAATGTTTCTTACTGTAAAATCCCCCAATCAATAATAGTTCTGGAAACACACAATTATTATTCCCTTTTTAAATATTACCATGACTATTTCTATACTTAATGAGTAATTTATCCTTCCATACTATGAAATGTAGAAATGCTAGAGATGTATTTTGTTTCCATAGAAAGTTAAAATTTTTTCCGATACGTTTGTTTTAGTGCCTTTGAACTTAAGAGATAATTTGTTTGTCTGTCCGGTATATAAGTAAAAAATTATCAAGAAAGTAACTTTAGAAAAAAGTCTCATTCATAAAAATGTTTCTATTTCGGAGGTAAAGGTCTTAGTGTTTGCATTTTTCTGGGTATGTAAAGACATAGGGCCCACCGAAGGTTTGATTTTACTACATTTTGAAAAGCAGCACTAATCAACAGCATTTTATCGTTTACTTAGTTGATATCTTTTGGTTTATTTTCCAATAAAAGTAATAGAAAGCCATCCAATTTTAATGTATTCGTATCAACTCACACTTTTACAATTACAACACTAATGAAGTTCCCTCAAAGACGTCTACAAAGCTTCATAAATAGGTAAAGCAATAATAAATTAAATGTATTGAGATAATTTTGCACTTTAGCTCCATTTTTAGAGCAGGAGGGGAAAGGGAGTACCCTATGAAAGTCACTATATAAAGAAAACTAAACAGTTATTACTGCTATTTCATTTTAATGACAGTTTGTGAACAATTTTCATGTTTACAAATATATTAAACACAAAGGTAGTTTAAGTTTCAAAAATAATTTAGGCAACACACAAGTGTCATTCTTTAACGTATTTAAAGGGAAGAAAAAAATCCTTGATTTTGTTACTATCTAAGATTGACATGTTATTCGAAAGCATAATTAATAACGAGATCACACGCAGCACGCTGACGTGAGGGAAGTGAATTTCCGCATTAAAAGCTTAAGAATATCAAATAAAGGGCATAAACCAACACTGGTTACATTTTTTTGAAAATTGAAAAATTTTATTTTTTGGCTGTTTCGATGCTTCTGGTTATATTTAAATTCACTAATAGGGTGGTACATTATAAAGTTATAAGAAGGTATTGTCGGGATAACAAGTTAGGATAGGGGTATGGGGGGGGGGTGATAAAACGATATTAAGATATGAAAAACAGCCTTTTCCCGTGTAAAATCCCCATAAGACAACGTACTGTATTTTGACAATTAACATTTTCTTAAATAACTCGGTAGGTAATCGTGCTATAATGATGAGAGAGGAATTAAAATCTTTGGCTTTTTACGTAAAATAAGTTAATATGCAATAAGTGTACATTTGGGGCTTTTTGAGCCCAAAATCTCAAAATTTGAAAACATAAAATCCCCAAAAAAGGAGGTTAGAGTTTTTTGATTGTTTTGCCCAACGAACTTGTCCAACTGATTACAAAAAAGGAATGTCTCTACAAAATTTGAAGTAAATTGAACAAAAACTGCAACTGCTAGAGTGCGAACACACACACACACACACATATATATATATATAAATTTTAGAGACCCCTCATAACGTGTTCAAGGGGTCACTTCTATGGTGGTCCCGGGCTTAAGTCTCACCGTGCGGGTCATGCTAATCACTATCCCATAGGAAATTCACTAATAATCCTATGACAAATGGCAGCTGGTTCCAGTTTCAATTGTATAAACTTTGTTATCCTTTCAGTCTGCTTTATATATATACAACAACAATTTGTATACATATTTTTCAACAACCCCATTATTTTAATCACCCAGAACTTCTCCAAACAAATATTTAGGTTAAAATATTTAAAACTAATCCTCAGAAACCTAGTTTTCATACGTTGTAATGTCATAGTTGGTGAACAAACAATAAATGAAATCTTGAGGCAGTCCTTCGCAACATTTTTACCAAAATATATTTTTGAAGAATGGTTGTAAAATAAAATGAATACACACTAAGGCCCGGTGGGCGGACGCACTGAACTGTCAAAGCAATGCTAATGCTATGTAAACTACTCGCCACCGAGCCGGCCACTCCAGCTGCGGAACTGTTAAACCGTTTCCCACTTTTAACACATGGATTGATTTATAGTGAAAATAAAAAATTCTCACATTTTTTCAAACCCTCAAAGGTAACATGGTTTTATAATACATTTTAATTTATTCTGATGTAATTCCTACAATATATTTTAACCGTATAAAATATGTTCCGTGTTAAAGAGCTGTACTAAAATTAAAATCTTCCTTTGTCATTTTTTAGTGTTTCAATTTTTGATTTGGTACAAATTATGTCCTTATATACGTCCGGTAAATATCAAGTTTGTAGGGTTTAAAATGATAATATACTCCAAGCTCTAAGTAAGTTCTTAAAATATGGGTATTTATTAATCTAGTAAACTTAGCTGTGTTTTACAAGTTTAAAAAGCAATTCCAGTGACAAAAGAAACAATACATTTTAATTCTTATTACTTTTAATTACATAATGTAACTACCTGAAGCAATTAACTTTGAATTCGATCGATAAATACCCACAAATAAGGTATTTGTAATTGAAACGACCTTTGGAAGTATTGTAAATATTTAATTGCACTGATGATGTTATGAGAGCGCTATAAAATAATATAATGTTCATTAAAAAAGTTAAAACATCATTAAGACAGTTAAGAGACTCGAGGACAAGACTGCGATACATTAAGTGTGGGTATTTAAATGTTTTAATATTTAGCTGATTATTTTGCTATTTGTAAAACCAGTATTAGTTTACCAATGTTGTTATTTTAAACAATTATGAAAAGTTAAAAGATTTAAAATAAAAAATTTGTGAGAAATATTCATACTTTGTTGTAGAAACATTAGTAAAACATACAAAGAAACAAATAACTTTCTAGTTCAAATGAAGTTGTTATCCTTAAGTTCTCACAGGTCCCATATAATATGCCAAATGGCTCCGTTCCCTTTATTTAACTCTCAACAGTTTCCTAGATAACTTTTAGTGGAATATTAGAATGATTTATTTTGAAAACTTTTTTAACACATAAAATTGCATATTTTAAAACAACAAAATAAAAGTTGTTATTATAACATTCTTGACAATTTTTTATCACCTAAGGTCTAAAAGTTGGCAACGTGCCATAAACTTGAGTTTATGTACCAAAGTGTCCATGACAATTTTAGTGAAATCAAATTTCTATTTATTTTTTATTGCGTATATTATTCCACAGTATATAGGCTCGTATTGATAATTAGGGAGGATATGAATAAAAATAACACCCATTAACCCCCAGTTTTTTAGTTTTCGATCCAGTTTCAAATCATTAGTCTGACTTAACTTTAATCGCCTATAAGGAAGATATAGGTTTACAGAAAAGTTATAAGTTACTCATGTTCAATGAATAACTTGAAAATAAAACATCGATTTACCAAACAAATAATTCTCATCAGAATGACATTATTGAATTAAAAATTATGAATTACAAAGAACTAATTTTAAACTTGTTCTTAAGCTCAGAATTACACTTAGTTTTATCGATCTCTGCTATCGGACCTGCACCAATCTTACTCAACCGATTATAGAAGGTTTCACTCTTGCATATGTGATTATTGTACAAAAATATATAGTTTACTAAAATAATCTTTTTACTTGCTTTCTTATTTTACTACTACAAGTTAATTTGCAATTACTTGACACTAACATAGTTGCCATATAGTGTTGAACTTATTACAGCTATAATAATCAACCGTATGTTTTCCTTTCATCTAAAACACGTCCCTCGCTATCCTTGCATTTACCTTTAATTTACTTTTCTCTCTCAATTCTGGAATATACATAAAGTTCAACATTCTGTTTCATAGAATTATATATTCTTCAATATTCTCTTAATTCCACATTGTTAAAGCTCCTTCATTTTTATCTGCAGCAATATACAAGGTTGAGTCTTTTTTAAGAACTTGAAAATTGATTTGGAACATATTGTAATTTAGGAATAAATTTATGTTAGTCCACAGCAGATTAAATATGTGCCCCAAAATATTTGTTGAATTAAAACCGTGTTTTATCAGAGTTTAAGAATAACTTAGCTCAATATTCATTGTAATTTTTATTTCATCATTCGTATGTCGACCTCTATTTCATAGACTATGTAACCCAAACATTGTTTGGAGATAAGCATCATCTTTATTGAAAACCCTTGTTTGCGGTCGGTACACAGATATCTGGTATGTCAATATTCATACATTAAAGTAGATCAGAAAATATAAGCGTTTAAAACATTGCGTTCTCATTTATCATTTAAATTTTAGTGTTATTAATAATCGTTGTTTAAACTGATAAGGTATTTCTTTATGAAACGAATAAAAAACACTTGCATACTTTATACCAGTGAGAAAATTTACATTCGAATTACAGTATCTTATTTACTGTGGTTTTTTAACTTTAACTGCCCGTCGCCATAGGCCAATTGACCTGTGCGGTGAACTAAAGACAGTGAGGTACCTTTACGGCATTAGTCACATGGGCAAGCCAGAGGTAACCGCTCATGATCTTACAGGAGTCGGCCGGGACCAGGATCGAACCAACCACGTCTGACTTGCTAGTCAGGCACTTTACTTCTGAGCTACCGCGTCCTAGTTACTAGTTTTTTGTTCTTTAATAACTCAGTATACATATATACATTTAATATTAAAAAGTAATATTGTGCTATCATATTAACACTGTATATCGGTGATCAACATTTTTAGCAAATTTCCCCTATAGGGAAGAAGCTATTACTGTAGGTGACATGGTAACACTTAAGCCCGAGACCATAATAACTTTTCATTTTGAGGCCCCCACATGCCAAAAACACAATGCTATTCTTATGAAGAAAAGTAAATTTTATATCTCGTTTATTTATGAATATAAACTGACGAAACTTGGTATATTATGGCATCATCTGATTGTGGTTTGTTGTTGTTTGCACAAAAAACAAACTTGTCACCTATGGTTCCCGTAGCAGCAAACCTGGGTACTTGGTCCCCATGTTATTCTTATGGAGAATAATTAAAATGTTATTTATTAATAAATTAATTAAATGTTATTTATTAATAAATGTATATGAATGAAACTTCGTATGTGACTTTACTTAGATGAGTTCTATTGATATTTGCATGAAAACCCATTTTTTTGTGGTCCTTGTTGCAGCAAACCTGCGTAATCATGCCTAAAGTTATTCTTATGGAGAATAATTAAAATTGTATTTATCACTTGTTTGTGAATATTTTTTTATGAAACTTGGTATGCGGCTTTATGTGGTTTATGTGGCTTTATCATTGTAAATTCGCTGAGTACACAGGTTTGCTGCGACGGGGGTTTTCTGTATTTAATTTTTGCACGTTAGTTGATTTTATTACATTCAAACGTCTAGACATGAAGTATAAACGCAATCATGTCATTTATCATTACGTTAGAGCGTTTGAGTAGTTGTTAGGTCTGTACAGCGGCTCCTGGTTTAATATCACTAGTATCATTTTACTAATTGGAATCTCTCAAATGACTCAAATGTCAAGTCAGGCACAAATTTAAACCGTTCATTTGTAGTTTCATTTGACCCCATAATGTATTATACGGCGGGTTAATTTTCTATACTCACAATTTGGATTATGAAAACGGTAGTCTTACATTAAGTCATTTGGCATGAAGCATGGGAAATTAAGGGGCAAACAAAATGACTGTAAGAAAAAAATCACTGAAATTAGTTCGCTACGCTCAAATATCTCCTATAGCTCCAATACTTTTTAAGACAGGAACATCATTAGAACAAAAAATCCATGAAAAGTAAACATTTCAAAATTACTGTTAAATATCATTAAAATACATTTTTATCGCCGATCTTTCTTAAGTTTACTAGTAATTTATTTAAAATTTGAATTATATACACTATTTTTTTTAATTGAAAATACTTAAAAATATTTTAATTTCCAAAATGTAGTTTTTAGGCTTGTTATGAAAAACAGGCATGTTTCCAAATTTACGATTTGAAAAGTTCTTTAACGTAAAGGGTAGAATAAAATGTAGCATTTAATAATTCTTAGACGAAAAACGGTTTTTCAGTTTGCGTTAAAGACAGAACGTTGTTTCATTAATATTTTTAATAATTAACATAACTCCTAATCTTCTTAATAGAATAGGACTATTATAATTGCTAACCTTTTTGCAATAAATGTAGAAAAATACGTTTTTAAAGCGAAAATCAGTATAAAAACTGAGTTTTTGCAACTGCAAATGTATTAATGTATAGTGCTGTTCGTTTCCCAAAAACTTAGTATCAAATTAAAGTTTACAATAATAATCAAGTAGCAATAGTTGCACTGTATATTCAATTTAGAATCTGTACCCCAAATTTATGAATTAGGATGAATATATATTAAAAAGTACACTTTTTGTAATGTAAGTCTTGGGCCAAAAAGTTGTTTACATCTTAATTAAAATGTAAGGGTTTTTGAGGGGTTAGTGGGCAATTATTTCCTAAAAAAATTATTTTTTACCCAGCGAACGAATGTCGAGGAATGATTGTTATTTTACACTGTCATTGTTGTCTTTAACCTTTATAGAAATATATTCGTAATTTTAGGTATTTGTTAAAAAAATCATCTCATTAAATACCATCATTTTTATAATTCTAGAATGTTTTACCGTTGAATTTTTTCCAGACATTTCAACAAAAGTAGAAATAAATTGTCAAACGCGAATAGAAACAATAAGAAACACGACGAGGATATAAATCTAAGCGATTCATTCCAGTCCCACTGGGCAGGTCTGAGGTTGAAAACACTTCATATTGTTCGCCATTCTAAACCGAACACCTTTGATGCTTTGTCTACTTACTTCTCTACTGAGAAAATATTACCTTTTACACTATTAAAGAAAATACATGTTAATAGCATTAGCCTGGAGCACAATTTTGGTTAACCTAAATAACTAATTTAAAACTATAATGGAAGTAATAATAATATTTATTAGCTTTTAAACTAAATTACAGTTTCGTTTATGAACAAATAAAACGCTCAATTAGTTAACTAATTTTGTTTGGATGAATTGTTTACTTGTTTTTGTAAATGGCTTTCCTTTCACCTTGCTCAAAGAGTATTGTTAATTAAATTTACATTTAAATGAAACAATACGATTTACAGGTTATAATTATGTTTCATAATTTGCAAAAAATTCAAAAACGTAAAGTTAACTAATTAAGGGCATATACGAAGTTTTTGTGTGGAATTTAAACAAAGTCTTATAACATAAAACCATGCCATTTAACCCGTAGAGATTGTTGTATCTTGTTAAATCCATGATTTAAAATTCTAAATTTTTATTTACAAATTTATAAATAATTTCATAGATTTATGTATTTTGTTTGCCAAGTAGGCTAAATATTAGACCGGTTATTACTATGACTGTTTACCTTATCATTCTTTGTAGATTTAGTTCCTTTTATTGCTGTTTCACTACCTTATTTTTAGTACCTGTGCAGTTTAAACATAATTCATTAAATCTTTGATGATTCTTTGATTTATTTTTATGTTAATGAGGTCTAAAATTAGGCATAAAACAATTGTATACATAAGTTTACAAGTAGCAAAAGCAATTGTAAAGTTTAATATTTTGAGTAAGTAAGCTATAAGTTGTATTAGCATCGTTGGAAAAAACATATAAAACGTTGGAAAACTTATATAAAACGAGGCTTTAACAAATTTTGATTCAATATATGAATTATAAAATAATCAAATTGTATTTAATAAATCTAGTGATATTATATATTTCCTACACACGTTTAGTGAATATTACAGACACTACAGACATTTAAGAGAGTTAGAGGTCCACAATATTAACTATCCATCATTGTGGTTTGGTTACTATTCAATTGCAAGTTATTAACGCAAACTATCAGGCGGATAACTAACAATTTTATTAACACAAAAATATAGAGGTAAGATGAAATGTAAAGTGGGTGTGAGAATGAAATGCAGGCTATTTGGTAGCGATTCCAACGCGAGGATATTAAGATGAAAGTCATGAAATGCAGCTTTACCTGAGTTTACATCTTCACTGCTCATTCAAACTCTTCCAAGTTTTAGTTTGTTCCTGCCTTGTATTTTGTAAAGAAACACCTGTTTTCTATAGTGTCAAATGCAAGAATTTCTGAATATAATTTTAGTTATCGAGGTTATAAACTGGAAGGAAACGTTAGTAGAAGTTTTAAATTATCTATGTTTTTAAAACATGACTAGAACCAATAGTGATTAGATTTTCTATTGTCACTAGCGTAGAATGTAATTATTATAACATTTTTCAAATGTTCTAACGTAAGCAGTATATTATTTTAATAGCATAAAGTGATTACACTGTAAAGCATCTTAGGATTAAGTAATTCTATTGATATTAAGATGGTATTGATGAAAATAGTATTTAGATATAAAAAATATAGTTCATAAAACTTCAGTTTTTCTACAACCCTTCGTTATAATCAAAAAATACTATCTGTGTATTATAACTGCTCGAAGAAACTAACATTAAACTCATCAACGTCCTCTCAGATTTGTTTGGATAAATAAAAGTGTAGTTTTAATATTTCAAAATAAAATATGTAAGAGGATTGCGATAAAATGTTTTTTTTTGTAATTATTTTAGTATTATTTAGTATTTAAATTCATCCATATATTTTATACTGCTCATGGATTATCATTGCCAGTGTTGAATTTCATTCTGGAAAAGCTTCTAAAATAATAAAAAGAAAAAAGTCTAAAAAGTAAGTAGTCTTCTACCAGTAAATAATGACCAACTCCTCCTCACTTTCGCTGAAACATTTTCTTTGTCATATACGAATTGACACAACTAAAATTTGTTGTAAAATAAACCATGGCTTTAAAAGCGATATTCAAGGTAGATGTTCGCGTCAAACCTAAGTTGCAACGGTTGGCAGGATACAGCCCGCGGCAGCTACAGTCAGTGGTCTAGGCGAGATTGGCTAGTCACAAATAAGCTGATTAGTGTAGACGGAGTGCTGATGCATCAACGTCAAGCGTGATTTGATTCAGACTGGGACTGATGGTAAAGTCCTAAAATGCAGCTGCTTGGTAGTTGGGGTTAGATGATGGTTTAAAGTGAGGATAACGGTGACGTGCCTGCTCAATTAGTGTAATTGGATCGCCAGCCAGGTAATATAACCATAACGTAATTGTTATTAGAGGATTTCGGTTCGGATCCCACACTAGATCCTTAATTTACATCAGTATTAGTGTTATTTATGAATGATATTTTAGTAAAATTGCTATTAGTACGAGAATGCACTAGGAATCACACTTTTCATTTTTTTTCTCTAATAGCACAAGGGTGTCGGAACATTTAAGAGTGATTATGGCATCCGGCCTTGTTCCAGGGTAGGGAGGGCGCGGGAGGAGGTCCATGCCCTCTGGAGGTGTCCACGGCGTCCCCACGCGCTGCTTCTTCACCCTCCTCGTCCACAACCTCATCGGCCTTCTTCCAGGGTAGGGAGGGCGCGGGAGGAGGTCCATGTCCTCTGGAGGTGTCCATGGCGTCCCCACGTGATGCTTATTCACCCTCGTTGTCCACAACCTCATGCCGGCCTTGTTTCAGGGTAGGGAGGGCGCGGGAGGAGGTCCATGCCCTCTGGAGGTGTCCACAGCGTCCCCACGCGCTGCTTCTCCACCCTCCTCGCCCAGAACCTCTCCCTCTCGGTGCTCGTCTTCGGCTACGTCCTCCTCGGTGGCGTCGTCTTCCAGAGGCTGGAGTCCGGCCACGAGATCAGACAGAGGGCCGCGGTGCACCACTTCCGGGACGAGTGTCTTAGGGAGCTCTGGCTTATAACAGGTACCTTTTTTCCGTGCCTAATAGGATAATAATCTTTTCCATTACTGGATTTACAATGCCCCCTAAAGGGAGGGAATCCTTGGTCGAGTTTCCTCGTTTGACACCTAGAAGCATCGGTTCACCCAGTAATAGATGTAAATTTAAGATTGTCCTATTAAATTGTCCTACTTACCTCGGAGTGCATCGCCAATGTAGCTCGAAATACATAAATGTAGGAGTATTTTAGTAACTCAAGACTATCAAACATTTGAAATGTATAACGTTAGTTAAATAATTAATACTTTCTGTAGTTTCATTTGATTTATTTTGATGTTCGTCCACACGAGCCTCTCAGGTGCTTGATGAGCATATGATCAAGGGAAGGGAGAGCCGTTAAGCACAAAATAAATTGAAACTGATAAATTTTCCTTTTACCTTTAACAAGTCTGATACCATTTACTTAGGGTTAGGGCTTGAACACACCGCAAGAACGCTTTGATGTTATTGAGCCGGATACCTCTGCTAATGTTCTAACCTTTGCTTCTAAAGGTCCTCCTAAGAACTTGTTGCCTAATCCAATAGATTGCGTGAAACCCAGAATATGGCTTCGGTTTACATTTTCTGAAATAGTAAATATCACATTCATAATGCCTTCTTTAAAGCTTTAGAGCTTTGTCTAATCCCTTATGATCATCTATTAATAGAATCAACATGATATTGACGCTTCGTAGACGCAGGTTGACTATTTATTGATATAATAACCTAGCTTGCTAACACAAACATGACAATTTAGTTTACTTATCTTTCACCAATTATTGTTAGCACCTGTTGGGAAAAAGTAATACAAATATCAAGTTCACATAATTTTAAGATTGCATTACTTCATGTATGACAGTAAATTATGGTTTATAATCTGTTATATATACCATTCAATTTCTAGATAATACAGGATAAAATAGTGTGTTTTTGGATGACACGTTACTGTGATAATAAACGTGGACACTATTTCAGTACCTAAACTCACCAGTATAATAGGTCATTGTAATATTATCTTATTCTCACAAAAATACATTACGTAATTTCAACGGCTTATATATAACTTTCATAACTTCTAGCATAAGAGCGTTACCTTACTTTTTTGTTGCAAGTACTGGAGGTTTAAATAAAGCCAAGAACACAACAGTGGCGTAGCTGATTTTGGTGGGCCCCACCGCAAACTTATTTTCAGCCCCCCTCCATTATCATAATCGTACAGTTTTGCCCTATCCCTATCCCTATCCATTATTCTAGA
Organism: Allygus modestus; assembly: GCA_963675035.1. Classification (NCBI taxonomy): domain Eukaryota; kingdom Metazoa; phylum Arthropoda; class Insecta; order Hemiptera; family Cicadellidae; genus Allygus; species Allygus modestus. The sequence goes on along the minus strand of OY776111.1, from coordinate 457,566,771 downwards.
TTCTGAAATAAGGCTGCATGAGCCAGAAGTTTCCTGACCTCCAAACAGGCCTATACAACCTTAGTCCAGCATTGTATAATTTTAGTGATTTAATAATCCCTCAAGGTTATTATTTAGGCTATAATGTTTTGATAGTTTCATCACGTCAATTTAGTATAAAATACCTAAGAATTAAGTCGACAAGTGCCTCATAACGTCCAAATCGCAAATCCCAGGTCAGTAACTCGCTCTGTTCCTGTCCAAATGTGGGAAAATATTTGGAATGAATTCAGATTCAGTTTGGAGTGAAATGGCCGCTATAGCGTTTACGGTTGTACCTTAAGGTTTTGAAAAGTCTCCTCTCACGAGCCCCCGATTTATCATTTATCACTATCTTAATGCTGATTCACCCTAAACACTGACACTACTAACAACTGTTTTAAAATGTTTATGAAAAATGTTGAAATATTTGTTAAAATATCTCACTTTAAAGTTTACTTATAAAGTTAGAGAATTTAGAAAAATTAAAATAATAAAACTTATTGCAACTTTAAAGTGTGTCATTTATTAAACACTATGCACAACGAATGAAAGATCTATTACTAGGTTAAAAATAAATAAATTCTTCTAGTTATACTGACAACATTATCGCTAATTTGAAATGTTTTCAAAATTAAATATAACAATTTCATCACATTATGCAGGCCCACCAGAGCTTTTCCCTTGGCCCGCGGGCCCTGCGGGCCCGGCAGTGACGCCACTGGAACACAACATAACCAGCAGTTGGATTACTATAACAGGACGTCCGATGAGCTTTAAAGAACATTGATAATAGCTCCGTCACTCTTGGTTGAACGTAGCTAAACTGGGTACGTTCAACAATCCAATCCAATCTCCCAATTGTTCTGGTAACGTATTCCCGATAAGTTATATAACAATTTCCACTTAGCATACTGATAAAACATAAGTTAGGAAATAACACACCAGTGTCTGATAACTACTCTGTATGATGTAGAGCGTCTTAATGTGCTGTACGAGCAGAACTGGACGCACCTGGTGGATGCGCAGCTTCGCAAGTTCGAGCGCAGCGTCGTGGAGGCGTCCAGACAGAGCGGGGGGGAGATGAGGGAGAGAGAGCTCCACTGGACGTTCAGTGGGGCGGTGCTCTACAGCGTCACTATTATAACTACTATAGGTAAGTGTAGGGAGATGCACCGCAACCCTCTCCCACTTTAGACACCACACTTGCACTACCCACTACCCATACCCGCCTCCCACAACCCTTGCACCCTTGTACTTGTATGTAACCTTGCACCATGACACCACTAAGCTAAACATACTTTTTTAAACATAAAAATTAAGTATGGTTTAACGGATGTCAAATATATTACTATTATATATTATTGGAACTGTAGCTCATATAAATAATACCGGTGAGGGGAGATGACTTCTCACTGCTTAAGGAATGAACATACTTACTATTAATTGTTGTTGCGAGAGGTGAGTCTTCTAGTAAAATATGGTGCTCTCTGCGTCATACTTATAACCTTCTGAGTAGTTATTTACACATTTATGGCATTATTAAATGCCACACCTAAAAATACACTGTACTATGACCGAGGGACAGGCCTTTTCAAGACGTTTATACCTGTTTTAAATCAAATAGGTGAGCGACAAGGTGTTAAAAAATAATTTGATACTCTGCTTATCAACGAGAGTGCAGTGATGCTACGGTAAAAAGTGGGCAAGTGAACTAATATTTTATTGTTACCACCAGTAACAACTCTTTCTATAGTTTAAACAAATTAAATTTCATTCATGTCTGTTCTTATATAATGTCAAGAACGGCAATTGCCAGTTTAGTTACATTTGACGAAGTGTTTCTCCCCCAGATTCCGGGAACATAGCTCCTCGCACGGTCAAGGGGAAGGTTGTAACCATGGCCTTGGCCTTAGTTGGAGTGCCTCTGCTGATAACCATACTGACAACCATAGGTTGTAACCATGGTGTTGGCCTTAGTTAGAGTGCCTCTGATGATAACCATACTGACAACCATAGGTTGTAACCATGGTCTTGGCCTTAGTTGGAGTGCCTCTGCTGATGTGTTTGTCCCCCAGGTTATGGTAAAGCTACTCGCACGGCCGAGGGGAAAGTTGTAACCATGGTCTACGCCTTAGTTGGAGTCCCTCTGATGATGTGTTGTCCCCCAGGTTACGGTAACATAGCTCCTCGCACGGCCGAGGGGAAGGTTGTGACCATGGTCTACGCCTTAGTTGGAGTGCCTCTGATGATGTGTTGTCCCCCAGGTTACGGTAACATAGCTCCTCGCACGGCCGAGGGGAAGGTTGTGACTATGGTCTACGCCTTAGTTGGAGTGCCTCTGATGATGTGTTGTCCCCCAGGTTACGGTAACATAGCTCCTCGCACGGCCGAGGGGAAGGTTGTGACTATGGTCTACGCCTTAGTTGGAGTGCCTCTGATGATGTGTTGTCCCCCAGGTTACGGTAACATAGCTCCTCGCACGGCCGAGGGGAAGGTTGTGACCATGGTCTACGCCTTAGTTGGAGTGCCTCTGATGATGTGTTGTCCCCCAGGTTACGGTAACATAGCTCCTCGCACGGCCGAGGGGAAGGTTGTGACTATGGTCTACGCCTTAGTTGGAGTGCCTCTGATGATGTGTTGTCCCCCAGGTTACGGTAACATAGCTCCTCGCACGGCCGAGGGGAAGGTTGTGACCATGGTCTACGCCTTAGTTGGAGTGCCTCTGATGATGTGTTGTCCCCCAGGTTACGGTAACATAGCTCCTCGCACGGCCGAGGGGAAGGTTGTGACTATGGTCTACGCCTTAGTTGGAGTGCCTCTGATGATGTGTTGTCCCCCAGGTTACGGTAACATAGCTCCTCGCACGGCCGAGGGGAAGGTTGTGACCATGGTCTACGCCTTAGTTGGAGTGCCTCTGATGATGTGTTGTCCCCCAGGTTACGGTAACATAGCTCCTCGCACGGCCGAGGGGAAGGTTGTGACCATGGTCTACGCCTTAGTTGGAGTGCCTCTGATGATGTGTTGTCCCCCAGGTTACGGTAACATAGCTCCTCGCACGGCCGAGGGGAAGGTTGTGACTATGGTCTACGCCTTAGTTGGAGTGCCTCTGATGATGTGTTGTCCCCCAGGTTACGGTAACATAGCTCCTCGCACGGCCGAGGGGAAGGTTGTGACTATGGTCTACGCCTTAGTTGGAGTGCCTCTGATGATGTGTTGTCCCCCAGGTTACGGTAACATAGCTCCTCGCACGGCCGAGGGGAAGGTTGTGACCATGGTCTACGCCTTAGTTGGAGTGCCTCTGATGATGTGTTGTCCCCCAGGTTACGGTAACATAGCTCCTCGCACGGCCGAGGGGAAGGTTGTGACCATGGTCTACGCCTTAGTTGGAGTGCCTCTCATGCTAGTTTGTCTGTCGAACCTGGGAACGACTATGGCTCACACCTTCCAGACAGCCTACGCTCGCCTTTGTTGTGCCACCTCTCTGCGCACGTCAAGCAAGGGTTAGTACTGATAAACGTAGTATGGAAACCAAGTAAGGGTTGGTGTTAGAGTCAAAATAAAAATGCTAACGGTTTTTATGTTATTCCTCAAACAGTTGAAGTAATCTATATATTTAATTCCGTAAGCGAATCGGTCCCCACTAAATATCTCGAACTAGGAAGGAGTTAATTTAGGTTATGACGATTCATTTTAAAGCTTGAGAGCCAAGGATGGTGGGAAAAATATCATAAATTTCAAACATTACGTGGTCTGTGCCCCACTGGATTTGAAGGATCAAATGATTTTCTTAGGGTAATATAACTACAGTGTTTTTATTAATAAGTAAAATGAACTAATAATCAGCTGTGATTATCCACTTACACTAAAACCATGTGTTAGGGGCTATAGCCCCTGCAAGCCAATAGTGTTGATATAAAACATTAAAACAATGAATAAACTTAACTTGGCGTGATAGATGTCTACACCATATTGTTTAAAAGCTGCATACCTGACAAAAATAATGGAACAAAGCCTCTTTTTAAAAGGTTATATTTTCTATGGTTTTATGGAGCTGATTCTGTTTAGAGGGAAAAGGTAGATGAGTGAAGTAGAGTAGGATATTGTTGACTTAACTCACTATAATGAAAATAGTAAGTTTAAATAACACTTTAATCAGGATAATTGAGTGGCAAGAGGGGGTGCGGTTCCCCACCACTTTAACGAGCTGCTTTATGGCCTTGTTATTCTGTCATTCATCAGATAATGAAAAGGTGTGGGGGTTTGTCTAGCTACACCCATAGTTGAGTCAATATCCATTTGTTATTAAATACTAGCCGCTAGTCACGTGCTTCGCAATGGGGAAAAATTCAGAGCAGAAAACTAAGCAGTTATGTGTGCTGCATTCTGTGGTTAGCCCGTGGAACTGCTACGAACCAAGATCAGCTGTTTGTATTTTTATCAGCTCGAACAAAAATGAATGCCCATAAGGAATACAAGGGAAATTTGAACTCCCGTAGGAAAAGCGCTAAAGGATTTTCAAAACTAAAATAGGCCTATGTGTTTATTTGGTGTATAAAGAAAATCCTGTAAATATTCGTGCCAATTGGTTCAGTAGTTTTTGAGTGATTGAAGAACACAAAGCAGACAGACAGACAGATAAACACCATCCCATTTTTATCTATATCTATAAAAGGAAAATCCCTGACTGACTCACTGACTGACTGACTCACTCACTCATCACTAATTCTCCACCTTCCCATGTAGGTAGAGAGCTGAAATTTTGTACACTGATTCTTTAGGACACTCTAAACTAGAAAAACTAAGTGGTTTCATCCTGATCTGACCTTAGGGCTCCACCGGAGACCCCGACAAATTTACCATGTATTCCTTATGGACATTCATTTTTGATTGAGCTAATAAAAAAACAAACAGATGATCTTGATTCGTAGTAGTTCCACGGGCTAACCACAGAATGTATCTCACACAACTGTAGTAGTTTTTATAAATCATTTTCAGGGCGAAGCCTGCGGGAACAGCTAGTATATTAGTAAGGATTATCTATAATTTAAATTCACAGGTCTTCTACATATAAAAGTCACACACAGCAAAACATATAAACGTAGCCAAAAACTAGTATATAAAAACAAAAATGGACTTTAAAACGACATACACTTTGTAATATTGGTTGCTATTTACAGGACGTAACCATCCAATGTATTTATCTCTACTTTTCTATGAAAAAAGGAAAGTAGATGATAGCGTTGTCGTACTGTTCTTCGGTGTAATTAGCGATGGTAATAACATGTTTTATAGCAGTCATTAACGATTATAAATACATTCAGGTCATATCTTTACCATTATCTTTCAGCTTTGGTTTCACACTTTGAATGTGTAATGGCAACAATGGTAACAAAAGGCTGAATAAACACTTGTGATGTACTTAATGAGTTAGAGGTCGAATACAAAATCTCAGGAACACAAGTAAATAGGTGGTATTTCCTATTACTATTGTAGGTCTTACAGCAAAGGCAGACAAGTCATTTTAGCTTACATCCAACCTAGTAATACTAATTAAACGTACTAAATCGTTTATAAAGTTTTGGTTGTTATTCATTTGAAACAAATAAAATAAATATATTTGATTTACTTTATCTTCATAAAACATGAACCCTAGTATAAAGTATTTTGTAATGATTATAAAATAAAAATTGACATCCATAAGTGACATTTGTTAAGAGGAGAAATACATTTAGTCTCAGGCCGTGTTAAAATTAATTTATATACCCGGAAAGACACGGCAAACAAGCTCTCTGCAGATGTAATAAAGTACAAAGGACCTTTTTATTGTCTTTGAAACTTAAATTACAGCCGTACGTTCTTGTTAGGCTCTTCATCTCTCAACTTTGCTACTTATGAGGGAGTGAACACCGACCTGGGGAAATCAAACTTTATTGTTTCTTCCTCGAGGGAAAAGTTTGATATCATTTACCTTTGTGAGGATTAACGTCTCATCCCATTTGCTTACCTCCCAAAGTGTTATGCCTATTAATCCTCCAAATGTATCCAGAACCTATGATTAATAAGCGAGAACGTGTAATTAAAATATTTTTAAATTTGTTATGTTAAATCTCAACAATGTTAACCGTTTTACTAAAGTAAATATTTGCACTAATAGTTCCTTTCGGTAATTGTGATTTAAGAGTATTCATTTCAGGACGTATCTACTTACATTTTAAATTTGTAAAAGAATAAATACGAACTATGAATAGCAAAATTACTAAAACTGTTAAGTTTTTATAATGTAGCCAAGCTTTGTGCCAATCCCTTTTTGTTAATCAGGTGAAGTTATAACCAAATTAAAAGTTTTGCTACCACACGTAAATTGTTAAAGTAGTTTTGCCATTTATTTTAAGAATAGTTTGACATATTATTAAAGTGTTTTTATATTACGAAAGATGCGTCAGTAAAACTACAACTACCTAATCCAAAGAATAAACTCACAATCTGTTAGGTCTTATACTATATTTGGTATCAAGTGTCTGGTCATGTACTAAGATAATAATGTTCTAAGGCAAAGTAAAATTCGTGATCCTTCTGTCCAAGGAATATTGCCAGAGTTTTCAGGTCGCACTAGTGCCTTTGACGTGACCTATCGAATACTTTTGAACCCGGGACCAACAACTTAAAGTGCCTTCGAAGCACGGTGGCAGACTGTCTTCCAAGTCATAGGGATGTTACGGGAAATTGAACCCGGATCTTTTGGGTACCATAATAATATAATCTATTATCAGATTTTATCCCTTAAAGTCTTACGATTGGAATCCTCAAGACTTCATTTACTTTTATTTAAAATTAATCTAAATTTTTCAAATGATTTACGTCTTGCAGCACTATTCTCACCTTTTTTTATGATTTTAACGACCACCTCCTAACCGTTTTTACATTTCACAGGTTTAGGCAATCAATATTATAATTAATTTGAATTGTCATGGTCGGTAAACAGTAATAGCAGTTCTTTCAAACAGACGTGAATCACTTATTGTTGCATAACGCTCACTCGCGCGTCTGTTGGCAGGAGGTAGTCGTCCGAGCCGCTCCCACCAGCTGGAGGCCCGCGGCACCCTAGTCGCCGTAGCCACGGACAACGGCAAGCCCGTCTGCTCCTTGACCCCCGAGGCTCGACAGTTGCTGAGGAAGCACCACCATCCTCACGATAGGGAGTCGGACGATGACGACCCGGAGCATTCTAAACGGTGAGTTGTGTTGAAATGTTATTAATTAATCCATCGGATGTAACCTAACCTAATCTAAACTATCGTAACCAAAATCTAATCTGACCAAAACAAACCTAACATATCCTAACCTAGTTTCACGAGAGGTAGTTGTACGACAACGACCCACAACATTCTAAACGGAAAGTTGTGCTGTATAACTTAACCTTACTTAAAACTGCCTAACCTAACCTAACCTTACCTAAAACTGGTAACCTAAAACCTTACCTAATCTCATCTAAAATAACCTAAAAAAACTTAACCAAACGTAACCAAACTCAACCAAACCTAACCTGACCTAACCTAACCTAACCTAATCTAAGCTAATTTAATCAAACCTAACCTAACCTACAACTGACCTAAACTAACCTAATGTAAACTGAATAACCTAACCTAACCATGTAGTATGTACACCTTTGGGTTTTAATATTTTATTTTCCTACTCTTGTTGATGAACTATTGATAAGCCACAATACATGGTATATGGGGCTGTAATCCAGAACCAGTACTTGAACTAACTGACCTTAGCGGCAACGTTGCCGTTTCTCATCATATTCCATATGTCTCAATAGCCTCAAGGCTCATTTTGCACCCATGAGTTGCGGTGAAAAACCTTTTTACATAATTTCCTTACTGAACTTAATTACTTTGAATATTTGGTTTTCTATGAACGTCAGTTGAAATCACACAACTTTGTTACCAACATCTGTTTATGTTTTGTTATTTGCAGTGTAATAAAAAAAGAATAGTCACACAAATAATGAGAATCGTGAATTAAATGCGTTTGGTGACAAAATAAACAACGTTATTATGTGTTTTCCCACTGTTTTGTTACCTAGACCTATTAAGAATCATTATTTGCTAAAGTGCATTTGCAAACTCATTTTATTTTGACTTGAAGTAACTATACCCGAAAGCACAGCTTTTGCTTTCTAACACACAAATTACGGAACGTAAAAAAATCAAATTCAAAGTATAATTAACATATCTAGGATAGTGAGTAATATATTTTAAAATTATCAAATAGAATTAATTTATGATATGGAGTTTGTATTACTTAAAATAGGTATGAGCACAGTCTCATATTAATATCTTACTCCAAACCGATAAATTAGGATTTCGAGGGAATTAAGAGCATACCATGAACAATAGCAAAGTGATATAATTACAAATATACTGAATCTCCTACTAAACATGACATAAGAGCAGGAATCATTACCAACGTCGAACAGTAATGCTACCTCAGTCTCGTATTACAGTAACACCCTCCCTCTGTCCAGGCCGTCACAGCACGACACACCGTCGCGAGTGCCTCTCATCTGGCGGGCCCCCGGGGAGTCCCGGCGAGCTCCCACCCCGCCCCCTCGCAAGACTCCGCCCCTGAGGAAGGCTCTGCCCCAGCGCGTACCCCCCGTGGTCGTCCTGCTTCTCCTAGGAGTCTACTTCAGCCTCGGAGCGTTCGCGTTCGCCTCCTGGGAGTCGTGGAGTCTCCTGGACGGCGCGTACTTCTGCTTCGTCGCTCTCAGCACTATCGGGTTCGGTGACATGGCCCCAGGCAGGGTCCAGGATGGCCAGTGGCAGACGGTGGCGTGCTGCACCTACCTGGTCCTGGGGCTGGTCATCATCGCCACGTCCTTCTCCCTCCTGCAGGACGAGGTGGGTTGGTACTACTCAACGTGTTTATAAGTTTCGGGATCATCCTTACGTTTGGTTTATCAGACTGGAAATAAAAAAAGTAGCTGTATTTAAGTAGTGGCTGTTGATACCTTGAGAGACTACCTTTAAACCCCAGCTTCTGGTAGACAACATAAATATACTCTTAATAGTACTCTTAATGTACTCTTAACAGTACACATTTTTAACTACATGTCTAGTCTTAGATCATCTACAACGATATTCAAAACGTGGCCAACAACTTATTTCCTTTTTGAAAGTTACGATCAATAAATAAATTATAAATGTTTCATTTAGCCATGGGACATGTAATAGACTAAGTCAAAGTGGTTAGAGACAGTCATTCGCTTGTAAAATAAAATCCTCCAAACTGTAGCAAGGATAATTCAGCAAGTAACGGTTCGGTTTCCTCTTGAAAGGGCCATCAGGGTGGTTTTTAATAGATCTTGGTAATTTGATGAACATCTATATTCCTGTTACAGGAAATATAATTACCTTGGGATATCAAACTCAAATTTATTTATAGTGTGTTACCAATTTTTTGACTTATTGGTAGATATTCAATAAAATCTTTTAATACTACAGATACAAAAGTTAATAATTGCAAACATCTTGAATTTTTGTATGGCCTACCAAATCTCCCAGGGCCCTAACCCATAATGTAATTCCTTGAGTGATTTGGATGTCAAAACAAGCAAAACATGCTACTAGCAAAAACAATCAATATATACATTTTATCGTAATTTTCAAAGCAGGCATATGTTTTAACTAACTTTTAACTAACTAAAGACCTTATCCAAATGCCCATTTCAATCAACTTCCACTTTAAAACTGCCTCGACCTCTAAGTTAAATTGAAAATAATGTCTCGTGTCTTTTTTAAATTAAGAGCTAACCTTTTCAAGCAGAACTATTTCGTTACCTTGGCAAGCTCTCATTCTGTCCTTTCAATAAAATTCTAATTAGTTTAAAACTCATTATTGGTGATGGTGCGTTTATGTTATGTAATAAATTATTCCGGACATTTTCCAATTTGTTTTTACTAATGAGTGATGGAAAACGAGAGCAATAATTTAGTAAACAACATTATCAAAAGGTTCTTATCGCTAACCACCAGGGTGGTGTCGTCAGCAAAAAGAACGGAACGGCAAGAGATGGAAGCAGGCAAGTCATTTATAAGAATAAGGAAAAGGAGGGGGCCCAAACCAGAACCTTGCGTGACATACCAACTACTAATCTAATGTAAGGTATCATATTTTGTCCGTTTCATTTAAGTTTTAGTTTGTTTTTCTATACCAGAATCTTGATAACAATTTAAATGTAATTGTTGAACTATGTTCTTCAATTCATAATGTTGTGTCTTATTGTAGTTAAACAATTTACAACTAGCTAAAGTGAAATAAAATTATTTTAACATGTATAACTGCAGTAATATTTTTAAACTTAAGTTTCTCAGAATATTAAGACGCAACTGGTTTTAACAGTTCCGAATGCTTAAGTTTAAAAACTTTATGATGGGTTACTAACTAGGAAGGGATATGAAGAAATAAAATGTAAAAATGCTGTCTGATATACTTTAATAATAAGCCGATGTATCATTTTTAAGTTAACTAATAAAAGTTAAAGTAATAAAATTGTAAATAATTCAATTCCTCCAACTTTCATTAAAACTTGGCAGATTCTGTGAGTTCTTAAAGTTGTTTATATACAAAGCAGTTTTATAAAAATATCATACGTTTATAATATAAATGATCTCTTATAAAATATGGTTTGTATAAATTATACTATGTTGAGTTTTAATAGGACAAAAAGGGCACTACACCTTTGTTTATAAGAGAACTTTGCGGCAACTGAGGACTTTTATATAAGCTAATGTTAAGGTTTCGTTAGCTTAAGGTTTTATAAAACAGTTTTACGTCAGTATATAAAGATATATATATATATAATCTTTAATAGAATCAATAATTTTTGGGAAAACTTTAAGAATGACACATATATAATTGAATGAAAGGCTGGAACCCATATACTTAAATGTGAAGCTGATTCCATACGCTTGCATGTGAGGCTGACATCCATATTCTGAAACGTTTGGCTGACATCCACATACCTAATTCAAAGTCTGAGACCTAAACACGTGAATGTAAGGCTGACATCCATAAACTTGAATGTATGACTGACGCCAATATACTTGTATATAAGGTTTTTAGTCCAAGAAAAATATTACTTGTAGACAAATTTGTTTATAGGTCTATATATCTTGATTAAAAGGTTGGATTTTGACGCATTAACAATATTATATGTTAATCAGCTAGGCTATTTGATATGGTTAGTTAATATCACTGGGTGATCTAGTTTAATGTAGTACATTCCTAATCAAATCAATTGTCTATAGGTAGTGACGCGTGGAAGGCACTTCGCCAGCGCGGTGGGCCTTGTCAAGCGGGAGGACCTGAGCGTATGACGTCACGCCAAGGCCAACACTGTCTAACGAGGTTGGCCTTGTCAAGCGAGCAGAGCGTTGCACTCACGACCCTGGAGGGATTTCGGCACTGAGTAGCTGTCGCCTAACATCTGTGCTGCTCCTGGCGACACAAGTCTCGCGACAGAGCATAGATATCCAGGGCTAACTGTAATCCTATGAACAAAGTGTCCATTTCTCACTAAAGACTACACTATAGTTTTGTTACGTTGTGTAAAGTTTATCCCATCATAATGTACAGTAACGATTGTATTTTCTTATGGATTTCCAGTTTTGTAATGTATGGTTTTGTCAAATAAATCATTCGTTTTGTGTGTACACATATTTATATTTCCTAGTACTTTTGTATCTTAACAAATACACGCTTTTAGGTCCTGTTAACCAGTATTTTGTGAAGTAGTGTGCATTCAAATAAAAATAAATGTACCTATCAAAGGAGTTTACTGCAGTTTATGTAATACATACGAAAATGAAACGAAATACATGATTTCAGTCCTTTTACAATTAAATATGATGTAATGTAAAAAATTGTAATCTCCTACATCCAAAGTAATATTGGATTAGTATTTAGGTGAATTACTTTTCACTACCAAAAGGTATAATCTAAACATTCAGAAATTAAGCAAATACGAAGTATACAACATGTTATGCCATCTAAATAAAATACCATGAAAATAACAAACAGTGAGGCTAAATAGTTTTGTAATTTTCCCTATTAAAGGTTTAGCTTCAATCACTTGAGTCAGTAAAATATACAGCATAATTTGTAGACCAGGATTTAAAACATTTAGAGTACAATACAAATCTTAAAACGATTAGTTAAATTTTGTTTTCTAATATGGTTATGACTCCTTGCTTGAGACCCTTGTATTACCAAACAAACAATAGATAGTAACAGTTGTAAATAAATTATCACATTTTAAATCTTTCAAAAATATATCTTGGCCAGTGTTACACATCGCTAATATTGCTCTTAAATTGCATAATCCAATTGAGTGTAGCAAGTTTACTATAGTCAGATATAGTAAACTGCTAGCATATAGTATCTAATTATATCAATAATTTATAGAATATATTGTACTAATTTTTCAAAACACATTTATTACTTTAATTTCATCCAAGGGAACTAACTAAATTAACTGGAAAAATTGTTCGAGTTTGAAATAAATATTCTATTACACAGTTGCACCACAACTCGATACTTTACAAGGGAGACGTTTCTTGTGACCCAGATAGCAGCGTTTCAACCACACTGCCAGGGCGGGGAAGCGGCTCTCCAAAAACAAACATTTCAAGCTCTTGCACATGGCAAAGAACATACTTGAAAAACACTTGCTTTGAATATGTTTCTTTTGTGGGTTTGTCCTTTTGATGATGGATATCTGTGGAAGTATATTCCATCTTTATTTCCATATACATTAAGTTACATGTACTAAAGGAAGTCTCCATATTATAACGTATACATAAGTACATTTAAAATAACTATGTACGTAAGAGACATATAAAGCATATGTCGTTATATTTTAACAAACTATTTTCTTTGTACTTATATCACAAGTATATCGGTCATTGTGCAATATTAAACTCGTATTATTCAATCGCCGTGTCCTATTCACACAATGCTCTTATTATCAATCTTTTTTCTGGATAAATAATCCTAAGCTCCCTTTAAATTCCTATTGAAGATATACTTTGGTTTTTTTAACTTGTTAGCGAATTTCCCTATAGGTTAGAAACTATTACCCTAAGTGGCACGGTAAGACTTAAACCCAAGACCATGATAACTTTTCATTTCGAGGTCCCCAGATGCCAAAAACACCGTTCAATCAAATTTGTTTGTATACCATATCTATATATATTTATGTATATACATATGTGTCCGTAAGCACGATAACTCTCTTACAAATTGGTCTGATCTTAATGAAATTAGGTACGAATGTCTAAAGTACTATTTATTTGAACGAGTTCGAAAATCAGACGAATCGCCCATCCGAAGGGGGGTTTTGGGGGGGGGTTGTACCCCAAAAATGTGTTTTTTGGGGTTTTTCATATATCATTTTCATTTTAATCTAATTTTATTTTTTGCCATTGAATTAAGCTTTAAAAAACAAACAATTTGGTATTTTGATCATTGCTCTATGTAAATTGGTTAGTTGGTAAAGATATTGAAACTGTTAAACACAGTACGTTGTCTAATGTTATTCTTACGGAGAAAAAACAAATTTTATATCTCGGTTGTTTATGAACATAAACTGACAAAACTTGGTATCTGGTTTCATCTAGTTGTGGTTTATTGTTAACACAAAGAACAATTTTTGTCTGTGGTTCCTGTAGCAGCAAACCTAGGTACTCAGACCTCATGTTATTCTTATGGAGTATAGTTAAAATGTTATATATCGCTTATTTAAGAATGTATATGAATGAAACTTGGTGTGTGACTTCACCTAGATAATCTCTATTGATATTTGCATAAAAATCCATAATTTTTGTTCCTTGTTGTAGCAAACCTACGTACTCATCCTCAATGTTATTCTTATGGAGGATAATTACAATTGTATACATCGCTTATTTGTGAATATATTTCATTGAAATTTAATATGCGGCTTTATGTGGTATTATGAAACATATTATGCATTTGAAATTCGCTGAGCACGCAGGTTGCTGCTACGGGGGTATTTTGTTTATTTCTTGATCACATTTTAAGCTAGTTTTACCAAAGACATTTCTACATTTAAACATACGTTACTTATCCTATTTGCAGTACTTTTTTATTATTTTTATACTCGGCTGAATGTAAAAGTGTGTTATGTTTGTTCACTTTAAATATAACTATAAGGATAGTGATACCCTACATACTTTGTTTAATTCAGCCCTTCAAGTATATAGTATAAATTAGTGCTACTTCATCATAGATATTGCTGCAAGTAATGTTAACTACAAACACAACGTCAAAATAATTTCTTGTGTTTGTAGCTAGGCTATAAGGCACAAATAGCTATCAACATCTCGTTCCCAGCTAATCTAGTTATATTGGTGTTTTCACTAGAATTAGTTACATAAATCTCCATAACGTACGTAAATATGTACTTACTTAAAGTATACAATACCCCCGTAGCAGCAAACCTGCGTACTCAGTGAATTTACAATGCATATATATGTTTCTTAATACCACATAAAGCCACATACCAAGTTTCATCAATATAGATTCATAAATAAACGATTTATGCCATTTGAATTATTCTCCATAAGAATAACATGGCGGCTGAGTATGCAGGTTTGCTGAAGCAAGGAACACACAAAATGGGGTTTTATACAAATATCAATATAACTCATGTAGGTAAAGCAACATACCAAATTTCATTAATTTATTTTCATAATGAAGGCAGATAACACGTTACTTATTCTCCATAAGAATAACATGGGGCTGAGTACGCAGGTTTGCTGCTATGGGAGCCTGTGGTAAAAAATTGTTTTTTGAGCAAATATCAATGGTCCACAACCAGATGAAGCTGTATACCAAGTTTCGTCGGTATAGGTTCATAAATAAGCGAGATATAAAATTTATATTTTCCTCCATAAGAATAACATTAGACAACGTACTGTGTTTAGCACTTTCAATATCTCGGTAACCAATTGACGTAGAGAAATGATCAAAATACCAAATTGTGTGTTTTGTTAAGCTAAATCCAATGGTAAAAACTAAAATTTGACTATTTCCAAAATTATATGTAAAAAATTCGAAAAACCCATTTTTGGGGTACAAAACCCCCCCAAAATACCCCTTCGGATAGAGTGATCTGGCTGGTTTTCGAACTTAAAGTCATAAATGTTGCTTTACACGTTTATACCAAATTTCATCAAAATCGGACCTTTTTTACGAGAGTTATTGCACCCACGGACACACACACACACACATATATATATATATATATATATATATATATATATACAGTTTCGAACGAATGGTGTTTTTGACGTCTGGGGACCTCAAAACGAAAAGTTATCATGGTCCCGGGCCTAGGTCTTACCATGCCGACTACGGTAATAGCTTCTTCCCAATAGGGGAAATTCGCTAAAATCAATACAATATCAAATCATACAGAGGGTATGTCATCAACACGACACTTGTATCACCAACAGTTATAATTGTTTATAGATTTAACTGGACAGTCTAAGTGGGTTTCTATTTAATCGAGCTAAGAATGTGTTACAAAAGCTATTTATCAAGCAGATAAAGAAACTGCGATGATATTAATGATAACTACCACATAAATTTGCTTTCATTATCTACTTCAGAATCACAGGGGATGATTAGAGGCACGATTACAACGGGCTGAGACGGAAAGGTGTTGCTTGAGGTAGAGATATTGCTAGCAAGGATGGGCTGGTGGGTGGTAGCAAATGGCAAGCCTCCGTGTTTTAAGCGTGCGTGTCATCTCTATATTTAGAAGGTCTTCGTAAATAAAACTCCAGAACAAATTCAAGCAAAATATTAATCTCAACCATGGGAAATGTTTTTTTACTGTTTTTGTTGTCCTTAAAATTTAGTACAAAATTAGGCGTCTCTTAACCGTTACATATTAGTTTTTGTTTATATACAGGTGACGATAGAATCTAAAGACGTTTTTACAAAGGATAATTAGGGGCTTTTAAATTTTGTATTGAATAATAAAATGTGGCGATGAAATGAGAGCAGGTATTTGACTATTTAAAAAAAATCTTACTACAGTTTATCAGTATCTCCTCAAAAAAAAGGTGATGCATTTAAAGGTTGTAAAATAAAAATATTTCTAGACCTAATCACGAGTAAGTGGTTACAAAACCTCTTTTACTTTACGAAGATAAAATGTCCTAAGCAGATCAAACCAGACTGAACCCATTGTTCAAGTTAATCCAATAACGTGGTCTAATTATCGGGACGAGACCGCAGCAATCACAAGGCGTTTAGCTGGTGAAGTCATTGTAGAGGATTGCAATGAACGGTTTCTTACTATAAAAAGTGCATTAGTTTGATAATTGTTATAATTTGGTTAATTGGAGCCATCATGATTGTATATTTACAAAATTGCAGGCTGTTTATAAAGCCACCGATTTTATACGATTTTTTTTCCTTATTTACGTGAGAAGATGTAATAATGTTATGATATGCATTTAAAGGTGAAATAAAAATGCATGGAAATAAAAATATAAAGCCCTATTTTTAGTATTATATTAAAAAAAACAAATATCATAGATTTAAAGAATCAGGGAAATATAATATGAATGGAAGTCAATTAATCCATTACCATCCTTTAGGGAAATGCGATTAATTTAAAATAAGTAAATTGACAAGACAGTTAACAAAATAATTTATTCCATACAAGTTACAATGAGAAAACAACGTGGAGCCAAAAAAAGACGGCTAAGACTGCCGACCAGAATAGAATTAGAATTAGAAATATTTTTCTGCGTCACTTGGTCACTGATATATTGGAATTGTTAATCACAGTGTATTATCCGATAATATTCTTCCGTGCATCAAATATGACATTTTCTATATTATTAATACGGTATGCAAACTTTGTGAAAAATAAGGCATTTTTGTTTTAATATTTACCTCCACATATTACACACCAAAACGCGCGTCCATGTGTGAAGATGTACAGATTTCCAGATTTTCAATTTATGCCTCAGGGCTCTGGCCCCATTAAAGTCTTAAAGTTATTCATGTGGAGGAATGTTTTATTTGGTTTACGTCACTTTTTTTATTCTATTAAATTAAATAAACAGTAGTGGAGAAACCACAAAGAGGCATCACTTCCGGCGCTTTTTTCCCATGTTATTCTTATGGGGATCAGTTTTTGCACCGACGCCCGATCCTACCCTACACAAATTTTCTTTTTGGCCCTTGCCTTATTTTCCCCCATTTTAAAATTTGCATTAATTTTAATACATCCTTTGCAGAAATCCACGAGTTCAAAAATAACTCCACACTAAATAAACAACACATGTAAACAACTTAGAAGTTATTGTGTAGTAGTGGTGAAACCAGAAAGAGGCATCACTTCCGGCGCCTTTTCCCCATGTTATTCTTATGGGGAGCCGTTTTTGCGCCAACGCCAGCTCCCGCCCTACACAAGTTTCCTTGTTAGCCTATACTATTGTCCAACCCTTGCCTATATTAAATATATTGTCCCCATCCCCATCCCTCCTCTATATTTTTAAAAATTAATTTTCAAATTCAGGCTAAAAAACTATCTTTGGTGTTTACTGTCCGATTTGTCTGCAATTTGGATATGTTATTGTCCTAGGCAAGTGTTTTAATAAATTTCACTTACATTTCCCAAATTCACTATTACGGTCAAAAATATTTTTTGAAAAATACTGCCGCCACCTTCTTTATTTACTGTCCGATTTGTCTGCAATTTGGATATGTTATTGGTGTTTTAATAAATTCCCCCAAATTTCGAACTGCCAATTTTGACCCTAAAATTCATTTTAATACATCCTTTGCAGAAATCCACGAGTTCTGGCTACTTGGGAACCCGAGCCATTTGACATATAATAAATCACCCTTCCTCCTAATTACCTTCTCTACCAAATACATGTCTTTATATTTAGTCTTTAACAATTCTTCTGTATAAAATCCTCCTTTGATTATATTGCCATTCTCATCTTTCAAAATATAAGTCACAGGCTTTGTTTTCTTAACTTCTGCTATTGTAAAAAGCTCTCCCGTCCAGTTAGGGGTATATCCTTTACTAAATACATGTTTATATTTAGATATCCTTACACTATCCCCCACCTTATATTTTGGCTTTTTAACTTGTACTTTAGATGCTAACCTTTCGTGTACGTCTTTAGAGTTCTTAGCACTTACTTGGTTAGGTTTCATGCCTATGGATCTATGTACTTTATTATTATATATCCTTATTAACTTTGGAAGTAAATCCAACCACTTGTAACTCCCTTGTGCACTAAACTCTCTATACAACCAATTCTTTAAAGTTCTCTGGAACCTTTCCACAATAGCTGCCTTAGTTGTAGAGTAAGTGTGGTAGTGATTAATATTTAGAATGTTCATTAGTTTGGTAAAATGTTCATTAAAAAATTCTTTTCCGTTATCAGATTGAATATTTTTAACTCCCTTTGGGAGAATAGTTTTTATAGCTTCTGTGACTACTAATCCAGTTTTATTCTTTAGTGGAGCAGCATAAGCTTTTTTAGAAAATGTGTCTATTAAAGTTAAAATATATTTATTCCCAGAATTCTCTCTAGCATAATTCCGCATATCTATTAAATCGATTTGAACAGTTTCGTTTATACCCAACACCTTAAAAGACCTTCTAACAAAGTTCTTTCTCGCGGGCTTATGCAATTCGTAAGCAATTTTTTCCATTTTTTATTCTTTATTTTTAATGTTAACGTATCTGCCAGTCTCTGTCGTTTCAAAAACACCTCCATTGCTACCAACTAACATACCATCACTCATTCTTTGATATACATAGTTTTTTGGCAAATATGCCTCTCCATCTAAAGTCTTAAATCCGCTTAAAGATGTAGGGTCTGCAACCAACAATTTAGGATTGTACATCATCAAATCGATTTCATTATTGTCTTGCATAAATTTATTAGTTTTATTGTTAAACCTTAATGCGTGTGATTTTAAACAAATATCAAATTTAATATTGTCTTGTCTAAAAGTTTTAATATTATCGTCATACCTCAAAACCTGCGACATTAAACAAACATCACTCCTATCTTTGCCTTCAGGTATATTCTTTATTAATTTGTCCTCTGCATCCCACACATCGCCATCTAATGTTAACACACTATAATATTTATCCCCCTGTTTTATTATGCTTTTCTCACCCTTTGTTAATATTTGCTTAACAACAGCCACATCATTTGGCAATGTCCCAGGTAAAATGTTTGTTAATTGTTTATTTTTACCATCAAATTTAAGACCGTCTAAAGTCACAGTCTGATGTTTTGTAACACAATCGTTCTCATCAACAGCGGGTTTAACACGAACTAGCCTTTTATTATTAAAATCCCAAAAGTTTAGATCCATTTTTGGTACTTGAGAGACGTTTACAACATCATCGCTTTCTTTACCAGCCAACAAATTACTTATTTTTCGCTTTTTGGCATTCCAAACATTTCCCTCCGATTCCAAAAATTCATAATTATTTTTGTCTTGTACAAAGACACCATCTTTTCTTATTAAAGTTTGCTCTAATGTGGGTACATCGGTTGAGCTTTCACCTCGTTTAACATTAGTAATTTTGCGTTTATTAGCGTTCCAATTATTATTCTTGGATTCTAAAAACTTATATTTAGTATTACCTTGTACAAAAGCATCACCTTTCCTGGTTAACGTCTGCCCCAAAGTCGATACATCGTCAGTAAACTCCCCACCTTTAACATTACTAATTTTATAATTTAAAGCATTCCAACCATCATCTTTTAGATTTAAAGTAGTTTCTTTAAAACTTCTAGCTTCTGGTTTACTATACGGGTTATATACGCGATAAAATTTATCTATCATATTTTTATTTAATAAACAATTCCACTTTCCCTCAATTCTTCTATGATAGAATCTATCTCATTATCCACTCCAGAATTTCCCGCCAATCGGCTTAACCAAAGCAGTCTTAACCTATCTACAAGCTCATTAGGATCGTCCCAATAAACATAGTCTATTTTATTACCAGTTACCTGCCTTAAACCTTCACCAACAGTCTTAAACAGGGGTTTAATTATATTAAGATATTTAGTGTGTTTATTGCTTGACATCGCCGCACCTGTTTTATAACCCTTTAAATGTGCATTTGTAGCTTCCAAAATCTCTTTATAATTTTGCAAATCAGCCTGACTATAGTTTACGGGTTCTTTTAAAGTTAACAATTCCCACAATCCCTTTGTCCCTTTATAAATTTTTTCTCCAACCGTAACATCATCATTGGCAATTTGAACTTCCTGATTCCCAATAAAAAATTTATTTCCTTCTCGCCTAATACCATATGTGGTATCTGTCATACTACTTCTACTAAGGTAATTTCCTAAATAGTCTGATGCTAAAAGACCAAAATCTAATTTGTGCGGTGTTATTTGTGTTATTCTTGGTATTCTAGACGGGGTCTTTTCTAAAATCATTGGGAGAACTGGCCTCTCTGTTTTTGTGGCTAAATTTTTTAATTCTTGCAAAGGCTCTATTAACGGTTGGAATGTTTGGAACCTCTCTTCAGCCTCTAGAAATTTACCACGTTTTAACGCCCTATATTTTTCTCTTATTTGTTTTGCAGACTCTACCAATTCTTGTTGAATATTTGTTTTCATTTTATTTACATTTTATTTATCTCATTTGTCAAAGGATTATACTCAAACACTTTATCGTGTATTATTAGGCAATATGCAGATGTGTTTGAAGGGACATTTTCTGCAGTTTCAATTTCTAATTTAATATCTACAACCCCCTCTTTGATTGATTCATTCTGCCTAGAACAATCTATTACAATTAGAGGATATTTATTTATAAAGTCAGCTCTGTTAAACATAGGATCGGGGACGGTGTTGTAGTAACTCTCCCTAAACCTCACAAACATCTCATAAGCTTTAGAGGCATCTCCATTTTCAAAGTCGAGATTTAAATCACTATAAGGATAATATTCAGAGTTTAAAAACACTTTGAGATTTTTCAATTTACAGTGATCAAATTCATCAGTTCTTTTTCGTGCACTGTTGTCCCTACCTGTTTGGAAACCAAATATAACATACCTGGGCTTCTCCAAACTCGAAGACGTCTTAACTGACCATGTGTGTCTCTTGGTTTCGGGGTATGATGGGAGTTCGTGTAGCTCCAAACTTCTAAATGCAATTTGCAAATTTTTATTTTGCAATAACATCTTTTGTAATTGAAGCTTCTCCCCATCAGATGGTACCACGTGCGGCATCACCCACTGAATCGATTTAAGTGTAATTTTAGGAATAGGATCGACACCAGTTGGAGCATTAGATGTTGTTAATATACAATTTAAGTCGTTTTTGGATCTTTTCAACACCAATTCTTGTTTAACATTTACTAAAACCTTATTAAAATCCTCAAACACACCCATTAACAGCTCTAACGGGACACAAGTACTAAACTTGCCGCTTTTATGGAACTCTTTTAAATTTTCATCAGAATCAAATGCTGCATTTGACAATTTAGTTGTTTTATTGTAAGAGCACAATATTTTCATAAGACTGGAAATTCCCGGATTTCTTACAATATCTATTTCTTTACCAGCAACTTCGTATCTAATTTCGTCAAATAAGAATGCAAATGCATTATTTATAAAATGTCCTTTATCATGATTCTCTATTTCTCCTTTAATATACAAATAACTCCTACATGGGAGTGTTAGTAAATCTTGATTATTTATGCATATTCGAATTTCATCGGAATTATTTATTGCTAAAGTGTTGTGTGGAACATAGGAGTGATTTGTAATTTTAACCAGGCTATCATCGTATTGGAATTTTCCTGCAACGTCTAGAAAATCTTCCATTTTTATTAATAGAAAATTTTAACTTCAACCCAATTGATCGCAGAAACCTGGCATTTTGCACACTCAGTCCGTTCTTGTAAATTCTCATATCTTTTTTATATGACAAGTAATTGTAGTTTCTTCTTTATTAAAGTCAATTGGCTTGTCGTGTTGATCTGCAAATGTAATGCTAACAACATCTAAACTTCTCTTATTTACAGGGAAGTATATAATATTTCTGGGAACCTCAATAATCTTGTAGCCCGGAGGAGCTTCTGGGTAAAAACTATGTATGGTGTGTGATTTGTCACCATTTAAATAAGACCCATTCGCAATATTACATTTTACTCTAATCACATTTACATTATTTATGTTGATTTTATTTACGGATTTAAACGCAATATCTGGAGTAGAAAATCCTTTAAATCCCAACAATTCAGACCCTAAACACGGTTTTGTAAAATCAAACACATGGCCAGAATGTAATGTGGCTTTCATAGTTTTATTATCGGCTATAAGTACAAAATCTGGGAGTTGCTTTTGAATTTCCTTCGCAAGCTCAAACACTTCGTATGTACCTTCAGCAATTTCAATTACATTTGGAGCTTTGTGATCGTAATAATACACATCCTCACCCTCGTCTATAGTTAATTTTGTGTCTTTAAGTTTATTTAATTTTGGAACTAGCCCTTTGTAAAATATAAGTTTGACTTTTGTATTAATTAATGCTACTTTATTTTGTATAATAACTTCAACTTTACCATCTAATGCCCGGTTTAATTCGTCAATTGTAACCTCCCATTTTGGGGTTGTAATTTTGTGCATTTTGTAATATGTCAAAGTATTTAGAGGTTTTTTAACATTAAATATAGAATTATAACTTTGAAAATCTACCAGCCCAATTACATAATCACCATTTAATTCTATAGGAGGAAAGAACACCGACTTCAACTCTGGCTCTGTACCTGTGAATGTTATAGTAAATGAATCCATTTTTATAAACTAAAATTTTTCAGAAATGATAAACATAAAATTCCACAAATGGAACTGTTTAAATCTTGTATTTGATCAGTTGTATAGTAAATTTTAGATGGTACAAAATATTCAATTACCTCTTTTGGAGGCTGTATTCCGAAAGGGTCAAAATATATTACAATATCTTTATTTTTACGATATGCTGTCCAATGTGTGCCCCTGTCACTGTCTAAATTAATAATTCCACATTCTCTTACTTTTGGTCTCTGTTTTCCTAGCTCGTTTTTTAGGTACACTCCTCGAAAGTGAGGCACGTCTCTTGCTGCCTCTAACAGCTGAAAGTTGTCCATCTTTTTTATTAAATTTTAATCCCATTCCCATTTTTGCCTTGGCCTTCATCAAATTTGTCACTGCATAAGCTGCTGCTTTTTCGGCCAGATTGGCGTCCTTTGCCGAAACCCTAGTCCAAGCCTGGTCCGCTAATCTCATATCTGCCTTGTTCCGGGCGGCTGTATCAGGATTATTCATGTAGAATATGTCGTGCTCTTTACAATAAGAGTCTAGCTTATTTTTTGGAGGTACATTTCTGGCTAAATTTTCACGCACGTTAGTTCCGGGCCCGCACCATTTATAATTTCCAGGTAGGTGGAGAGGGAAAGGAAGGTTGTTTATAAGGGTATTTAACAAGCCACGGCCTCTATATGGCTTTAAGAATAATCCCTTACCCTTCTTACACTTTCTCTTTGCCATTTTTATTATATAAAAAAATTAACAAACATAGCACATAAAGAAAATACACCATTTATTCAAATTTAACACAAAGAAAATACACCATTATATAAAAAATGTCATTTATTCAACAAAAGAACAAATTTAAAATTGCACATAAAGAAAATACACCAAAGAAGTTGGGCCTATTTCCTAATAATATTCGCTGTCTTATAATAGGGCCCAGTGGTTCGGGGAAGACTGTTGTAATTTATAACTTAATTGTAAAAAAACAAGGATTAAAGTTTACAAATTTATATATAATATCCAAATCTTTAGAACAAGAAAAATATAAAAAAATAATTGAAATATTCCGTCTGTGTGATGAAGTTAAATTACACACATATTCAAACTGTGAAATCACACCAAATGATGTAGAATCACACTCAATAGTTGTATTTGACGACATAAATAGTCCAAATATCACACAATTTTTCTCAATGGGCAGACACAAAAATATTAGCAGTTTTTACTTGTGTCAATCTTACAGTAAAGTAAACAAACATTTACGTGACAATGTTAATTTCCTAATATTATTTAAACAAGACGATTTAAATTTAAAACATGTGTATAACAATCATGTGGGAAATGATTTTTCATTTAACCAATTTAGAAATCTCTGCCATCAGTGCTGGGATAGGTCTAAATATGGCTTTTTTGTAATAGACAAGGAAAGGCCAAAGAATAATGGCAAATACAGATTTATGTTTGACCAATTTTATAGTGACCAAGGGCAAGGGTGTTGATGCCATCCACAATAAACCTCTTGTCGTCATCAAAAGAGAGTACCTTTTTGTTCATCGTTAATGTTTGCAGATGGTGGTTTGTGGATTTAATTCTTGTAACATTCTCGTAGTAATCTTCTCCGGTTGCAAGACAGTGTAAGTAATGTTGGTGTCTTAAGAGATGTTTAACTGTAGCGCCGTCAGCTCCTTTTGCCTTTTTAACCTCTAGCTCATTTTGCTTTTCTTTTTCGTATAACCACTGTAGAGGAATGAAAGAGTATAATTTTGGCCTTAAACCACAATATTCATACATAATTTGACCATTTAATTCGTCTTTAAACTTGCCCGTAACTTTTTTGTTTTTATCAGAGTATAAGAAATGATCTTTACTATATGCAGAGGTGTCAAAACGGTCCAAGTCACATTGTATTTCCTTGTAAAAGTCCTCTGTTACTATAGAATAAAGAAGGCTGTCTGTGTCTGTCATTAAGAACTTTTTATTCTTAAATTTTGACATATAATTATAGTGGAAATCATACATTATTACTTTGCTGATATCCAAAATGGTCATTCCTAAATATATTGGTTTATCAAACTTTACAATTAATTTATTTAAATGCACAGCATGCAACTTGTTATCGAACATTTTGCTGCAGTCAAATCTTGGCTTTGTAACATACTTTGTTAACTTAGACTCGTCTACAAGATGTATATCACGAAACTTGCGTTGGTTCATAATTGTTCGACCAAAGAGACTGTTATTTAACAGTTTGTAAAAGTCTTTTTCAAAATCATGTTCAGCTTTTTGTCGCTTTTCAATATTAAAATTAATATAGGGCGCGAGCCAATTCGATTGTCTGAATTTTAAGATTCTGTGGTATTTTGTAACTACCAAACCCAATTCTTCGTATTTTTTTAGTGCTTTATAATGTAGAATATATTTGGTTTTGTCATTTAAGTTTGGTATTAATTTTCCATTCATTTTTTCTGGTGCGAGCGGGTAGTCGTTGTGCAAATCGTGTAAACTTTTATCGTATTTTAAATCAACTTCCAAAATAAATCCAAAGTTTTCATTTTTATTGGCTTTATAATCTTTCTCGTTTGTCCATCTAAAGCCATCAACGGGCAACGACTCGCACATTGCTGTAGAGTATAGCGAGTTGCAGTCTAAGTATACAAGATAGGTGCTTTCTTGATTTGGGTCATAATGTTCGCCCATGTACTTATTATTGGCTTTAGCGTAGCGCGTGGAAATCATGCTTACACCACCTCTAATGGCGTGTTCTATAAACAAATGCATGTCAATGTCACTAAATAACTGTAATTTTATGCCAGTCATTCTAAGGCACGCCTCCCATGATAGCCCAGGCAATGAGTACTTGTGGACGGGGTCGAGTTTATAATCCTTTAAACTCAAGTCCCTAAATGTCTCAAACACATCAGCCAATAACAACACATCTGTTTTAAGGTATAAATCGTGATATTCTTTTAAATTCTTTATATTAAAATGATTCCATACGTTTTTAGCATGTTCATATTGTGCAGGAGATATACATTCTTTAGTTAGGCTGCTGTAAAATGCCTCTATGGGTGGTAGGGGCTCTAAAAACTTTTCTGGTCCTGTCATGTATTCGTATGGAAATTCGCCCTTGCGTTGTAGTAGTGGATTGTCTATAAATCTAAATGTATTTAAATTGGAAGCTAATTTGCTTAAGGGAAGAGACAGAAAGTTGTAGGAATCCAAAAATACCAAATCATCAACAGAGAACGATATATATTTTTCCATGTCTTTGGCTATGCAATTCAATTTGCGATTGAGTTTTCCCAAGTGTTGCATTATTAAATGACCATCATAGTTTTTAAGGTTGTGGAAGAATATTGGAATTTTCTTGGTTACTTTATAGTTTAAATTGCAAGCGTTGTGGGAGGGTCCTCGGAATTTGCCTGTTAGATGGCAATGGTCGCGCACATTATCACCCAGTAACAGCTGTTGGCATATGTGGCAGTATTTAGAGTTTTTGAAGGATGCCTCTTGCTTTGGAGTCATTACAAGGGGAACATATACTTCCATCTGACTTTTAATAAAGTCATAGGTTTTAAATAACTTTTCAAAAAATACATCCATTACATTTTCACCGCTGTACAACTCTTCGTAAATAATTTTAGAGTCTCTCACCACAACATAAGCAAATCCAGAAGTCGTGTGTTTGCCGCCGTTTATAAAACATTCGAAATCTGCATAAATCACAAAGGGAGCTTTAAGTTGATATTTGTAATTCGTAAATTGTAGTGTATCTTTTTCAGACATTTGTACTCTTTGAGCATCAAAGGTTTTACAGTGTGTTGTGTGACGTTCCAATTTATTTTTGGTGCCAAAATGTTGCAAACAGAACTTGCAAAAATATTTCTTGTGGTCATCTTTTGTAGACCGCAACATTAACTTATCAAAATCACGAATTAAACAGTAATGTGATTTCTGACCGTGTTTTAGAAGCAGCAGATTGACGTGAGTATTGCCGTTTAGTTTAGTTGTTCTCAGTGGATATATTGTTTTTCCTTCAATTCCATATACATTAACACTTATGTTATTTTGTTTTTCAAATTTATCAATGTCAGATATTTTTACGGGATATTTTATGTTTGTCATATTTAACTGGCCTTCATAGGGTTCGTAGTGAACTACTCGATTTGCATTTTCTTTACTATTCCTTGGTCTTAGGCTTGCTAAAACACTCCAGGTGAAACATTTATTATCGGTGTTTTTAATATTTAAAACAGCGTGTTTTGATTTTATATTTTCTGGCGTGGGAATGTATGATTTGGGAGTTAGGGGCTTATATTTGTAAACATGCAACTGCCAGTATTTGGTGCGGTCATATATCCATCCACTGCCTTGAGCTTGATACTTGTGCATGGAGGTATCGATTTTTAAAAGTGAATTTTCAATTTGAGTCTTTAGCTGTGCTTTCTCAATTGATAAATTAGTTAAACTTCGAAAACCAGCAATACATTCTTTGTCAATGATTAAATCACCATTATTGTCCACTGAGTGTTTGATAAATTTCACTCTCCTAATAAGAATCCATTTGATAGGTAAAGGACATGATTGAAGGGTGTTTAATATATCCGCGGACTCGCCGTAAAACTTAAACACATTATAGGGTCGCTTGTCACATCGTAGGTGGTGGCGGGGTTTGTTCCGGGTGATGACTCTCTTACACACATTACAAGTATTGTGGTTCTCTAGCATATGCATTTTAAAATTGCTATTGTCAAATATTTGATGACATATTTTACAAATTTTAGGAATAACTTTGTGAACAAGTCGATAATGGCGTAATAAATTGCTTCTGTTGGAGTAAGACATAAAACAGACTGCACAGGTCAACATTTTGTGTTGAAATGAATGTAGAGATGTCATGCTCTGCTTTTTATAAACAAAAATTACCATTTTAAAAATTTAAATACGATCAAAATTCAAAATATGAAGATTTAAAAAAAAAAACACAAATTCAAAATTTTTATAAAAACTAAGCCCTTTATCAAAAATCTGAGAAACTACTTTTTAGATAATTGTATAAAATACCTACAAACCTCCAGAGTAAAAAAATCATATTTTAGCCGAAATTATTTTAATCACTAAATTTTTCTAAGTCCAGAGTAAAAAAAACATATTTTAGCCGAAATTATTTTAATCACTAAATTTTTCTAAGTCCAGAGTAAAAAAACATATTTTCGCCGAAATTATTCTAACCACTAAATTTTTCTAAGTCCAGAGTAAAATAATCATATTTTCGCCGAAATTATTCTAACCACTGAATTTTAAGTTAAAATCTGCAACAGGTCTTGTTGATGCTGGGGCTGTAGGATATGAAGTGAGGACCCTGGCCTGCAATGGCTCTTTATATAGCCGACAATTCACACAATTTGTAAAATTACGCATCGGTTACTATGCATCGGTCGCTGTGTCCTTGGTGCCGATCTTGCAGAATCTCCTTCAAGGTTGATTGTCGCGCTGGTGGCGATAACCGAGTGCACTTCTAAGTTGTTTACATGTGTTGTTTATTTAGTGTGGAGTTATTTTTGAACTCGTGGATTTCTGCAAAGGATGTGTTAAAATAAATTTTAAATAGTTTGGATTAAAACACCAAGTTTTGGCGGCAGTATTTTTCAAAATTTTTTAATTTGACCGTTATGGTGAATTTGGGAAATGTAAGTGAAATTTATTAAAACACTTGCCTACGACAATAACATATCCAAATTGCAGACAAATCGGACAGTAAACACCAAAGATAGTTTTTTAGCCTGTATTTGAAAATTAATTTTTAAAAATATAGAGGAGGGATGGGGATGGGGACAATATATTTAATATAGGCAAGGGTTGGACAATAGTATAGGCTAACAAGGAAACTTGTGTAGGGCGGGAGCTGGCGTTGGCGCAAAAACGGCTCCCCATAAGAATAACATGGGGAAAAAGCGCCGGAAGTGATGCCTCTTTCTGGTTTCACCACTACTACACAATAACTTCTAAGTTGTTTACATGTGTTGTTTATTTAGTGTGGAGTTATTTTTGAACTCGTGGATTTCTGCAAAGGATGTATTAAAATTAATGCAAATTTTAAAATGGGGGAAAATAAGGCAAGGGCCAAAAAGAAAATTTGTGTAGGGTAGGATCGGGCGTCGGTGCAAAAACTGATCCCCATAAGAATAACATGGGAAAAAAGCGCCGGAAGTGATGCCTCTTTGTGGTTTCTCCACTACTATAAACTCTTTTATAAGGATTGTATCTAACTACAGTCTGCAATTGTTTTGTTTGCTATTGAACTATTCTCGCTTCTAAAAACGGGATGAGCAAGCTGCGCATAGGAAATTCTATTCTCACTTAATTAAGAACTTGACACAACTTAGTATGTGGCTTAATCTCGTTGTTATAAATTATTATACGCATAAAATACCTCTACAATAGAAAACCTGCATACTCACTCAAACGTGAGTCGGTATGGACATACTGTCCACTGTTATGTTTTTGGGAATGAATACAATTTGTAAATCTGCCTCGCTTATTTATGAATATTTTTGAGGACCCTTGATATACGGATCTATGTGTAAATGTGCATGTAATCACATTCTTAGTCATCCCCGTTGTAATAACCTCCGGAATCTCTCCAAAATTATTCTTATTAAAGACAAATAAAATGCTTTACCTCGCGTATTAATGAATATATTTTGATGGCACTTTGCATTAGGCTTTAAATGTTAGTAAAATATAAATTTGCATTGGAAATTCGTTGATTACGCAGGTTGCTGTGACTAGGGTATTTATTTACTGACAGAGAATAACGTTCTAATGATTTACGTAATATAATTTACACACTATTTTATGTTTTTTATCAGTACACGTGGTATGAGTGTCACGACTCTCTGCCCTAATAGCGGTGTCTTAAAAAGGCAAGGGTTGAAACCGAGGGGGGAGCTGCACCGGCATTAATGTTGTCACGAGAATTTGTTGCCGGAAGTAATTGTGAGAGCACCGGGAAAGGGTAAACCGGGAAAATTACATCAGCCTAAGATATGAAGGTTTCCGCGAGCTCGTTTTGTAGCACCGAGGTGGTTGTAGTGGGGGGGGGGGGGTTAAAGGAGGGGCGGGTTAACGGCGTGCGTTTGGTGTAATGTAGTACTATTATGGTTTGTCCTCTTTTGACTCTAATTACGACTTTCTTATAAAGCACTTTATAAAAAGAATCGTGATTGTATGATAGCAGATAAAAGCGTAAGTACTTAAGATGTACACAAATCGAAATAGTTAGTAAATTGAACAAATAAAAAAGTAAATATACAAATGGGTTGTTGGTTATTTCGTTTTTTATATGAATAAATTACAAGAACAAATTAGTCAGTGGTTTTTCAAATTCGGTGGAGAGGGCTTATATAAGATATAATTGAGAGTAATAACGTATTACGAGGTCATAATTTCGCTAAAATGTTATCTTTTTAATATGAGTTCGATTCCCCAAATACAAATAATTTCTGGATATAAGACGTTACTTTTTTTAGAAAAATAAAATTTAATAATAATGTGTGACCAAAGTAAATTAAAATATGTTTATGTAAGAAAAACGCTGTATTTAAAATTAAATTTTACAAATATTGACGAGGTTTGCAATATATATCAAATCCAAATATGATACACAACCAAATTTGTACCCATATTAAATTATAGTTACAGTTGCTTCAAATGCTTTATGCTCAAATCATAATAAAAAACATATATTTTTAAATCAATACCATTAAAATACTTTGCTAAACAAACATACAAAAGTCCCGTAGAAAAATAAATCCTTTTACAACATACTTTTAGTTGGTTTATTCAGTAACGCGTTTGTCAATAGTTGAGTTCAGGTTTGCTTAAACCAAAGATCTTTCTTAAAAGCCCACGGTCAGACAGAACGTGAAAAAATACGAAGGCAGTAGCTGTCCTGGGAATTAAAGATAGTATGTTAAATATAAAGTCCAAAACTACATGTGGGCTGGCTTTACCATTTACCATTTATTTTTGAATGGGAGAAAGTATTTGCCAGTTTTATGACACCGTTTAGTTACTAAGTAGCGATACAGAGGCAGTTTGTGGTTGCGTTGGTCTAATTGGGGTGACTAAGTAGATTGGGGATGGAATGTTGTGTTATCTGATTAGAGGACACCTGCTCATCCACTGACTGTTGGCCTCTTATCTGGGGTATAACGTTTAAATACTTGTACTACATATTCTAACTACTGTAATTGATAATTTTAAAACCTAGGAAAACTGATTTTATTTTTGTATTTTCACTTGTTAAATAATATAACAGGATGAAAAGAAATATTTTTGTGTAAAATGATCATGGTCTTAAATTTTGTTCGGGTTATTTAAACGAGTGGCAATATAAATCATATTTTATATACAACTTAGAGACTATAAGGACTGATCACTTTATAAATAATATATATTCAAAGAAAACGCGAATCATTGATTTAAAATATATAATTTTGAAATTTTAATGATTTTAAATAATTCAAACGATATTTTAAGCATCAACAGCAGCAGTAAGACGAGGGTTGATATTTCACAGCGTGTGGTGAGACCGTGGGGTGGGCTCTGATTTGACCCTACCGCAGGCGTTGTCTTCACTCTCTGCTACCATCTACAAGAGCATTTGTATAAATCACAAGCTATATTCAAAATATAATAAAATTAAGAAGCGATTTAAATTGTCCAATAAGGCAAAATAAGTAGATTATATTTATTGTTACACTAAAGAATTATAATATAATTTAGATTTGAAGATAGATACACCATATAAGGTGTCTGAATAATGTTGTTACACCGTTCAAGCCAAAGGATCAAACTTTACTTGTTTTACTACACGAAAACATTTTTACGTCATACTGCTTCAAAAACAGCTGTTTTCAACACATGCATTGAGGTGCTAAAGTTGGTATTTTCACTCATAGGATAGAAAGTATCATTTTGATGATATTTATCGCCCTAGGACAAACACTGCTTGTTACAAGAGGTTGTGTTGAAGTGGCGACTGGGCCACCCTTAACGCCGGAGATACATGTTTCGAGGCTTATAGGTATTAAACAACACAATAACAAATTGTACCCAATAACACATTTTGCAGGACCACAAAACTGATGTTTCTATTTTGTAATTAAAAATAGAAAATCAATGTACAAACAGACCTATTTATTACTTATTTAGTTGATTTATATTAGATCACAATTGTGTAGCATAGGTATTATGACTATGGCAATTAGAAATTCAATTGCAGATTTTGCAAACAAATTGCACCAAATGAGATCATTATATCAGTTTTCCAGGTCAGAGAATCCGAGTAGAGCAGTGATTTGTGGGATCAGAAGAAACAGTGCAACAATGTATTGTCAGCCAGACGTCTTCCCTCAAATACAAACTTTCGTAAACACTAAAATATATTAATAATGTAGTTCCTCACCATAAATATAAAAACCTTTTTTTTTAGACAATTATCACAATAACTACATAGTACTTTATTTAAAATCATATTAAAATTTACTCAAATCAACAATACAACAAAACCATGTATAAATTAAACACACGAACAGCGAAATCCAACTGATACTACATGGGTGTAGTTATATAATAATCATTCAAATCGATGATGAATGTCATGGAATCCGTTGTCTTTCTTGCATCTATCTCTTAATTTTTAAGTAAGAAAATGAATGATGATAAGCGTACACTTACAGAAAGTATTTTAAATATAATAGACTCATGTTAATTAACTCAATATGGTTTTATTTGACAATGATTTGGATAACATACCTAATCACAGATACATAGATCTATCAACAGCTTTCCGTGGTATCTCAAAACAAGTGCTTGATTTCTATATGTTCCTTATACGAATTAGCCTTATAAACTCTTAACCTTTACAGATTATGCAATTAAATACCCCGTCGCAGTAAACCTGCGTACTTAGCGAATTTCCAATGCATATATATATATATATATATATATATATATATATATATATATATATATATATATATATATATATATATATATGAGGTAGTGAGATATTGTTTTATATATATATATGTCTCACTACTACATAAAGCCAATTACCAAGTTTCACAAAAATACATTCATAATTCTCAATCACTGATGGCAAACGTCCGTAATAACTTATTAAATGACACAAACTCACCAATACCAACAATTATTTTCAAACAAAGAATTCCCACAAAGTTTTATTAATAAAATAGCCTTAACAACAAATTTGCTTTGGCCTGAAAATCAACGCGTTATAAAGCATGGAATAAATATAAATATTCTCACTACGATGTACATATACAATACATAATATATAGTCACAATTACTTAATTATAGAAATCCAGGAGTATCTAAATGGTGGCCAAATTGCAAGAAGTGCCTTTGTCTATATATAATTTTTGTGAGTTTTTATTTCTAAATTTACTATGCGTCAGTGGTTGTATTTGAAAAAAATTCACAATTGGAGAAGGTTTTTCATTGAAAATGAGCTGTGTTTTATACTGTAAAATGAGGATCTGATGATGAAATAATCATGTCGACACTGCAGTAAACCTATGACTACTCATATCAACTGTACTTAACAGGTACTGTAAAACCATATTTCAAGTATCCAAATGTTTGATAAATACCCGTACTGATTGCAGCTATTTAATAATTAGCGACGAAATCATCGGGAGAGGCAGCGTGCAAATCACAAGTCATAATAAGGTCCTTAAGTTTATTACACTTTTTTCATGAGCGTAGGCATGATTACCAACAGTAGTGTTCCTAGTATCGTAAATTTCAGAGAAAAGAAAAATCCCAACAGAGCATAAAAACATTTGTTATTACATTAATGAAAAATCAGTGTTTACAATACTGCCTACAACCACTAAACTACTAAAAATACTATAAAACTGAATCAAAACTTTAAACATTGTTTGAACCATAAAGGGCCATTTAAACCTGGCCCTTAAAACAACGTCCAGTCCGCATTGTTCCTGCTAATAAAAATCGTTACACAAGTACGTTTAACAGCAATTATAAACGCATTGCATTTACAACTGGTTCAACTATTTGCAAGTATAACTATTCATTTGCAACCATTAGTTCCACTGAGACATTTAATTAAATGGTAAGACAATAGCCAGACAGTTTAATTGACAATGTTTTAGTTTTTAGCACAAAAGACTCTAGAATAATGGTTTGTAGATGATGCTTAACTAATATAAATACCTACAGAACCAAAGGTCTGCTTACAAATTTATAAATTGACCTAAAATAACTTCATATGTTATTTCGTTTGAAGAAATAGTTTAATTTACCTTATATCATTCCAACGTCTAAAACATATTTTAGTCTACATCATATAAAATGAGACAGCTGCACTGCCTCACGTCAATAAAGAAACAAATCTAAGGTTTCTTCTTTATGAAAATAAATAATTTATTTTATTTATGCATAGTAAACCAACAATGGTTCGACAACGAGAAAATCTCGTTACCTTTGAAGACTTTTAGCTGTATAAGTATGGTCCACAACATTATTATGGTTACTCAAATAACTTAAAGAAACAAGATTTTTAATAGGCTATTCATGTAACAGTTAATACTATATTATAACAATAATTGAGATTAGGAATACTCGTTTCACTTAATTATGAATTAATATTTTTAACTGTTGATTTTATGATTACGTTCCAGAGATCCGTTCTAGTTATATTAAAACCGATAGATGTATAAGCCTGGAGAATAAATCCCGTTATGGTCTATAATATTGTAATAGTATCCCATGTCAGATTGCACAGGTATTTTACTGTCACATTTTATTACATGAATCAAAATTTATTTGATAAATACCAATTTTGTTGTCCTATTCATTCGAAACTATATATATATATATATATATATATATATATATATGTGTGTGTGTGTGTGTGTGTGTGTGTGTGTGTGTGTGTGTGTGTGTGTGTGTGTTTGTATTTACTCAATTGTAGCATCATGGACATGCACACAACCACACTGTGGCATCGTGATCCAATTGTGGCATCTTACACACGATGCTACAATTTTTATCGATAATTTTGAGGGTAAAATGTCAAAATAAGTCAAACTAACTCAAGTTGCCACTTTTGAGTTTCCATCATGTGTGTAAGAAACACCGAAATTCGCTGGATTGTGGCATTTCGCCGGCTCATCGTTCACTAGCGATCCTAGCGGAGCAGCGTATAACTAGTTGCAAGGTCGTGCGGTGTTGCCGCTACGTTATTTCATGTTCGCGGCGTCCGTTGCTGGTTAGTTTTTACTGTTAGAAGACTCTGCTTATATTGTTTTTTTTGTCATATTACTTTACTGTTGTATCACCCTAATTATGTATGTCAGGCTACACAACAGTAAACTGAAAGATTTGTTTTAATAGAACGATATTATTGCAATAAATTGGGGCATAGGCCTAATTATTTACTATCTTTGTTTGCAGGATTTTGCAAACATCACCTGTGTTTTACAAATACAATTATTATACTTTATTTTTTTATTTTACGTATAGGTATATACTATTTCATATATATATATATATATATATATATATATATATATATATATACAAAAGGGAATTGGCTAACTCAAACTTGTCTACTTAAAATTAATTTTTTAATCAATTTTGTTCTCTACTCCCTAAGCATTAAAAGCCAAGTTATAGTTGAGGCATGAATTATTAGAAGTTATTTATCTAAGTACGCTGTTGATTAAAATCTTGATTTTTTCAGTGGAGCATGAGTTATTTATGACACAAGCTGCCATCCGAAGAATAAAGTCCTAACAAATAAATAAATTATTACTCGGAGCGCTCTGACTGAAACCTTTAATTCGCTTCAGCGCACCTAAGGTTGAAATGAGGGTGGTTTATTGTATAACTGGAGGTAACACTGATGAACAAACCTGCGAGCCGTTCTTTCCAAATTTTGGTGAAGCAAAGAACTATACTCGCTGAAATCGGACGAGTCGACAAAGTGAATCAAACAAGTACCTATCCATAATTTTAAACACAATATACTTGTATTTGTTTATTTCCTCATAATACATTATGTTTCACGGAAAGATTAGATACATAAATCAAACGAAAATATGAATTTACTTCAACTCTTATTACTTTTATTCCAATGATTTTCATGAGTAGATTCACTTATTGGAATAAAACAACCAATCAGGATAGTTCAAAGAACGGATACATTTACCTCACCAAGTGTACCAACCTGACAAAATCACCGGCTCGCGTTTTTGACCAAAATCGTTAAGCAGTGTTACCTCCAGTTATACAATAAACCTCCCTGGTTGAAATTAATAAGTTACGCCATTGAATCACTCTGCACATAGAGTACATATCATCCTCGTCATTAAAATAAACTAGTCTTTATATATAAATATTATAATATATAAAACTAGACGGGTTCACTCATTCACTGACATAAACTATGAGGCACTTCCCGTAATCTAACCTCCCTCAACATCATACTTGAGTTAAAGCTCTTGACGAGAAACTGACAGAAATTTTGCTAAAGGTTAACGTTTTTGAGTTTTTAAGGCATTTATGGGGCGGGGAAAATTCCACTTTTTCAATTTTTCCACTTTGAGCGCGTTTTGTACGGAAACGGTAAGAGATGGCAAAAAATGTTAAATACAAAAGTTTTATACAATTTAATTTCCAACTAACGATATTTCGTCAGATTTAAGATCCGATCATCTGTTTAGCCGCAATTTATCGTAGAAGGAGGAATTTTGAGTATTTTGGCCCATTTAAATGTGTACAGTTTTGGAAAGCTGTTTAAATGAAAGAACACTACCTTTGGCTAATACCACATGTTTGTATCAGCTGATTTAAATAAACAATAGCTGATTTATTTAGTAGTGTAGGCGATACTAATTTGCTCACATGAGGTGTATATAAATCAGCTGTTACAAAATATGGTAAGCACATTACACAGGAGGTTCAGTATCGCGAATATCGTTTGTTGCGAGAATGGAAAATGTAATCAAACCGATTCTACCGGTTCTATGGAATGAATTTAGCCCAATAGCCCAGTGGATATGTTGTCAGATGATTCAAGATCAGTGGTCACGGGTTTGAATTCTACTTTTGATGCTTACTTTTTGAGGTCTGCAATTTATGTTATTTGACTTTATTTTGTTTTTACAAATTCATTTATTTGTAATTATTTTGCTCAACGATCAGCTACCGTACAGCGCTCTGTGGAGTTAGGTTAGGTTAGGTTACTATCATTTTGTCGTGAACTGAAGACTAATTTGTTGTTATCTTTTACACGTAAATCCATTTGTAGAACTCCAATTTAACATTGTAACCACAACTTTTTATTTATATCCGATTCACTATGATTGAGTGAGTAATTTTTTTTGCTTTTATACACCTCGAAACAACCATCGTAATCGGGAGTTCATTCGATAAAACGAACAAGCAGCCGGTTGATAAAATGTTTCGATACCGAAACGATATGGGAGCGCCGGTGTAGGTGCTCACCAAAGGTCATTGTTTTGTAGTTTTTCTTTGGTTAATGAACTACGAGTTTGATTTAAACTTGAGTTGACTGAGGAATGCAAGTGAGCGAAGCGAACTCCGAAAGGGGGTTTGGGGGCGAAGCCTCCAACGGCGATAAGCCTAGTTATATATAATTCTGTATGCGAAATATTTTACGTCAAAATTGTGGGAATTTGGAAAATCGAAGGATGATGGGAGACGGTTCAAATTAAAGGTCTTGATCCCAGGGACTCGGGAAAAACAGCTGTATTTCCAAACATTTAGGAGCAAACGATAAATAACGTAAAACACCCTGCATAAGAAAATTATGGGAATTTAAATCGTCTGCTTTGTTTACAATAACACATGTGATTGAGTGTCTACTTTGTTTACAATCTGACATGTGTTCCTACTTGGAGCAAGGTTAGGGGCTATCGCCCCTTCAAGCCACTAGTTTTAACCTATATAAAGCAAATATTTCATCAGACTTGTGTTCCGCTAAAGATATATAATTTCTACATTCAATAATCTATATTATTAAAAGAATATCTTGACTTTTGTTAGGCGATTTTCAACCCTTAACAATATTATTTCATATACATATTTCGTATTAATCGAAAGCTCTTACTCTCTAGATGTGTCTTGTAGGGTTTCCATACACTCTCGACCACGGGGCTTCGCCCCACGAGGTTTCATAGTTCGTTTTTATCCCATAAGATTAACATGAGGAATATTTTGATTTGAATTGCAGCTTTTAGTACATTATGGACAGGTTATTAGAAAACCCGATTATACAAGTAAGGAATTAATTTATCTATATAAATTAAATAAGTTATTTTTCTACATCGTTTTGAGCAGTGAAATGTATGCTACGGAGATATTTAATTTGTTTTAAACATTTGTTTATTCGTCTGTCAGTTTATAAGCCAGATTTTTTCTGCGCTTCACAAAAAAATTTACTCAATGAAATTAAATAACTTGCCTGTTTTCGTGTAGAGGAGGAATCTCTTTTGGCTGTTTCAAATCATGGTAAGTAATTAGGGTTACGCCCCTTTGACCGGCACTGCTACAAAGTCGATCCTAGGGGTACAGGTTACTTAATATTTCACTACAGCTTGCACCGTATTTGTTATAATCAGCATTTAGTCAGCTAATTATATTTTATCACGGAATGAAGAAAACAAGAATGGATATTTTACTACTCTACATAGGTATACTAAATCATTTAAAATAACGGCATGGTAATAAATCATTGGCTATACAGAACACGTAAGCTTTACATGGTATTTATTAAAGCTCAGTTTGTCTAAGTAGCCATTGTGATTATAATATCGAATATTTTATGTTTTTAAGCCCACTTTCAATAAGTTTAACAAACTGCAGGAGTTATTGAGCAGATATTTGGAAGAAGACGGGTTCATCCCAAAAAAGATTGGGCTAATTCCCGTTCCAATGAGGCTAGGCCCTAACACCCTTCAACATTTCCATGTTAATTATGTACTTACTAGACCGATTGAGCGTATATTTTGTAGAATGACAGCAGACAATGCACTTTAGTCAGAAACAGGCCTATAATTTCATCCAGTATGCCCTTTGGGACTTATCTGCTCTGTCGGCTTTTAAAATTGTAATTTATTCATCACTAATGTAAGTAGTTAACTAAACCGATTGAACATATATTTGTTAGGAGAACAGTTAATATATCAGAATAAAACCTTTGCCTACTCCTGCTCCAAAATATCTTTACCAAATGTTAAAACTATCAAATTTATGGGTTAATAAATGTGTTCTAATTAGATCTCATCCATAGAAAAATATAGTATTGTATAGAAATATATTAAAAAAACTAACATTGGAGTTATGGTTAAGATTTGTAAATAAAAAAAAGAATCATACCAGCTCTTCAAAATCAACCATTCAATTGTAAAAATAACAATCACTTGGTAAAGTATCATGTGGTTTTTGTGGGAATAGAGATCAGAACCAATGAGTACATAACTTTAAATATACATGATTAGGTTATTTATAAATTGTGAGCACTATTCAAACTGAAGATTTAATATAAAACGGACATGCCCAAAATGAAAAGAAACGAGCAATACGCAATAAGCAAAGCAAATACGCACGCCTTGGAGAGGAATCGTGAATATAAGTACTCTAGGCATTTTTAACAAACTGACTGGCTTTTCGAACAAACCTGGGTCCTCCAGGTGCTTTAAAAAATGGAACTGACATCTAAAACATAACACTGTACTGTGATCGCGAGCGAAGCCGCGACGAGCTACTAGTTTATAAACAATAGTTTTCAAGGCTACAAGATGTGAACTTCTCTATCCATCAGTTATTTTCATTTAAAATTAAGATTATCAAAGAACTAGGCACATGAACAGGTGTATGCTGTGCTGTATTCTATCCTTAACATAATGAACAACTCCAAAGATGTAATATTTCTTACGCTATTAAGTAGTCAATTAACATGAATGTCCGTAAGAATAACTTTTAAAATTTGACAATCGATAGGGTGAAGCACTATGGAAATTTCTTGAAATCATTAGTGCTCATGTATATTGAGTAAAGTACATGTGTGCTACAGTTCAGTCATCAAGACCCACTGTTTTAGGCTCTGCTTTGACTGACAGCCACTGGTAGGAGATAATTATTGATTAGATTCTCACGGTCTCTTTAGTTTAGTTAATGTTATTTTTATTTCACTTTCGAGTTTTATTTGGCTTTCATTTCATGTTAGCTATTTTATTATTGACTAGTGGTAACTGGCGTACGCTGCTGTATTTATTATGAGATTTACAAAAAATGCTTGTTGTATTATATTTTTTATTAAATTTTTAATAAACTTTCCAGGAACCATCCCGACCCAATGCTACATTAATAATGAAAATGTCATTAAATTCAGTTGTGTGGCTTAGTAGTCCATAGGGAACATAGATTCAATTTTATATATTAAGATAGCATGGACATAACAGTATGTAGATTGGGGGACAATTCAAGGACACGAACATAGTCGCGTCTAAACTAAATAAATTGAATCAGGAAACTAACACATACTTAATTTCTAACTCGTTTTTACAGTTCCTAATTTTCATTTACTAGTAAGTGATTGAAAATGTCTGCAATAACTCCTGAAATAACATGACCTCGCCATCACCAACAATGAATTAATTACAATGAATTAGTTTTAGAATGAGTCAGTGTGTATGTATCAGTTCTATCTCCGTCCCAAGTTTCAGCTCAATTGGTTCAGTAATCCTTAATTTGATAATTTCCAAAGATAGTGTGGCGGAGCCCAAAAGGACACTTAGGTCATGAGCGGATTTGTGTGAGTATGATTATTCTAACACCAATCTCCCTCCAGAATTGCAACCCAATTGGTTCAGTAGTTCCTAATTTGAGAACTTTTAAACCAGTGGGACGGAGCCCTAAAGAGTACTTAAATTGTGAGTAATTATATGTCATTCATAACTGTACTACTTACCTCCCTCCCAATATGTCATCTCAATGGCCTCAGTAATAACTAATCTTCAAAGGCAATGGGAGAAGTCCTAAGAGATTTTTTTTAGATATTTTGAAGGTTTATGTCAGTAATAATAGCAACTACTAATCAACTAACAAATTTTAGCTTAAACAGTTGAGTAAACATTAATATCCATAAGTTTAGCTTGGGGACCATGCTCATCCCATAATCACCCGTGAGGCAGAGCGCCCTAAAGGCGAAAACAAAATCAAAATCCCGTAGTTATCCTGTTTTGTACTGTTTTTTTTATTGACATCCGTTTACATATCCAATTTAATTGATTTCTATCATACAGTTAGAATAACATGGGGAGTTTAACAATGCCTGGGGTTAGATCCCCTAAGGTTAGATCGGGACACATTTTATCAGGCCTGATCAAGACAGTCGATCAAGTTTGATTAAACTGACTTGTTTAGCTTGCTTGATCAGAGTTTCCAAAGTTAATCAAATCTGGTTTAATTTGATATTTTTTAATAATGTTTGATCAAGTATGAGGAAATTTTTTTTCCAAATCCGTACCATTCGGTGATAACACATTTTGCACCTTTGTTTATTGGCATGAGAATTATAAACTTTTATTGGTATCTCAAAGCGATCAGATAACCAATCAACAAACTAGTTTTACTATTTACTTACAATTATTGAGTTATATTCAAATTTTACGCTCATTACTCATGAAAATACTCATTGAAAATATTTTAGCATTTAAATGCACCTTATGCATATCAAGACATCCATATCATATAAATGGATGTCGTAGCAAACCCCCGTCGTACCAAACCTGGAAACTCAGCGAATTACAAATGCATATATATATATGTGTCTTAATACTACATAAAGTCACATAAAAAGTTTCATCAATATGCATTCATAAATAAGCGATTTATAACATTTATACGCAAGTTTGCTGAAACAAGGAACACAAACAAGGGGTTTTTATACAAATATTAATATAGCTCAACTAGGTAAAGTCACACAGCAAGTTTTATTAATTTATGTTAATAATTAAGGGAGAGAAAATTTGACTTATTCTCCATAACAATAACATGGGGGCTGAGTACGCAGGTTTGCTGCTACGAGAACTATCGGCAACAAAACTGCTTTTGTGAAAAATTATCAAAAGAGCAATTTTTTTTAAGCTGAATTAAATAGTCAAAACCAAAATGTTATGTATAAAAAACTAAAAAAAAATTTATGGGGTACAAACCCCCTCCCTCCCCAAATACCCCTTTGGATGGTGCGAACTTTCTGGTTTTCAAACTTAAAGTCATAAATGTTGCTTTAAATGTTCGTATCAAATTTCGTAAAAATCGGAAATTTTTTTTAGAATTATCGTACCCACGTACAAACATAAGTA
Organism: Allygus modestus; assembly: GCA_963675035.1. Lineage (NCBI taxonomy): Eukaryota > Metazoa > Arthropoda > Insecta > Hemiptera > Cicadellidae > Allygus > Allygus modestus. The sequence continues at coordinate 457,524,398 of OY776111.1, read as the reverse complement.
TATTTTTGAACAAACGATTTTTTTGGTATCTGGGAACCTCAAAACAAAAAGTTATCATGGTCCCGGGCCTAGGTCTTACCATGCCGACTTTGGTAGTAACTTCTTTCCTATAGGGGAAATTCGCTAAAATAAGTACCGAATACTAATAACAATATAACAGTTCTACAATAATTTTAATTATTAAATAATATAATATATACCATACTATATTAACTAGTTTTAGGGCCTACTGTTCAATTTACGTAAAAATGGGTTTCTATTTTAAATCAGAGATAATTTAACATACAGTGATTTCAACAATATATTATGATATACAACATGCAGCCCAATTATCAAAAAGCATCAATAGAGCATTAAAAACGAACATCTGAGCCAACAAAGATCACGGAGTGGAGGCAAGTAACCCAGTCACCAAGCTGGCCGCCGCGCCGCGCGCCGCCGCACCGGCACGAACTGGCAACAGCGCTGGGGTGACGTGGTGGGGAGTAAACACCAAAGTTGGAGTTTGCACGATTGTGGCACGTTGCTACAATTGTTTTCTAGTGTGTAAGGGCTAAAATTGGTGTGTATCGGGAAAGTGAGTTGTGGAACATAATGTCCACAGTATTGTCGATAACGCAGTATCTTTCGTCTTAAAGATGCTACAATTGGGTGTTTTCCACAATTGAGCGAATACATGTATGTGTGTGTGTGTGTGTGTTTGTGTGTGTGTGTGTGTGTGCGCGTGTGCGTGTGTGTGTGTGTGTGTGTGTGTGTGTGTGTGTGTGTGTGTGTGTGTGTGTGTGTGGGTGTGGGGGTGTGTGTGTGTGTGTGTGTGTGTGTGTGTGTGTGTGTGTTAATGTTTAATCCGCTGGAGTGTAGCATCTAATTGTTTTCAAATTTACTTTTACCTTCTGGGTTGTTTCATTGTCTGTTAAACTTTAACAAGTACTTACATACTCACCATATAGTAATGATTTGGTGATTTTGTTAAAGCAGATGCTACTTCAGAGTAAAAATGAACGTAATTCTGTAGATGTATTATTGCAGCTAAAGACGCCTGCTGGCCGAGCGACGCAACATAGCTACACCACTCACATTGCCTACGAGCAACTGTACGGCGCCGCAAGGCATGGCTGATAGTTGTTCCTACCTATATGCTTAATCGTCCGTGAGCACGATAACTCTCGTGAAAATGATCCGAATTTAATTAAATTTGGTTTAAACGTGTAAAGGAACATTTATGACCAAGTTCGAAAACCAGCGAGATCACTCCATCCGAAGGGGTATTTTAGTTTTTAATATTTTACATTTTATTTGTTGAAATTGTCAAATATTAGTTTATACCATTGGATCCAGCTTAAAAAACACACAATGTAGTATTTTGATCATTCATCTACGTCAATTGGTTACCGATATATTGAAAGTACTAAACACGGTAAGTTGTCAAATGTTATTCTTATAGAGGAAAGAAAAATTGTATATCTCGCTTATTTATGAACTTATATTTAGGAAACTTGGTATAAGGCTTCATCTCGTTGTGGTCTATTGATATTTGCTCAAAAAAACATTGTTTTCCAAAGGCTCCCGTAGCAGCAAACCTGGGTACTCAGCCCCGTGTTATTCTTATGGAGAACTTGTATATACCGCTTATTTGTGAATATATTTTTATGAAACTTGGTAAGTGGCTTTATGTAGTATTAAGAAATTTATATCTCAATTGGAAATTCGCTGAGTATGCAAGTTTGCTGTGACGGGGGTATTTTATTTAATCTTTTGGGTTCACTGAGGAGATATTCTAATATTTTTAATTTTGTGTTAACACAATATATTTATTTTAGCATGATTTTTTTTTTCTTGATAGCTATTGTCGTTAGTCTTCCACATTTAAAATTATTGAATACAGAATTGTAAAAAGTGAATAAAAGTCGTAACTAGATTAAAATAACACAAGGCATAACCACCCTGAACAATCTACCATGATAAAACACGCCTCGGAAGAAGGGAAAGGTGTTTTAATATCGTAATGTAGATTTCATAATATAGTCCTTGGATTGTTGCCATGACTATTAGTATGTTTTTCCACCTCACATTCCGAATGTGTATTAATCGATTCGAGCTCATAAGCCAATGATCGGTCAGTGCGTTGCAGGTCGACCAAATTGTTAATAATCCACTGTAGCCCATCCAGCGGATGGTTACTAACAACTTGGTCGACCTGCATCTCATTGACTAAAAATGAGCTCGTGTGTTAGCCCGAAATCCATACTGATGCTAGTACACATTTGGATTGAAGGTGAAAAGCATAATACGGTTGTTAGTAAAATTAGGAAAAGTATTGTCAATTTGAAATAAAAAAGATTTTTTGGATACATTTTTCATAACAAATACGAAAATTGGATAGTAAAATAGTAATAGTAAATAAGAGTAGTAAATATAGTAGTAGTAGTAAATAGTAGTAGTAGTAGTAAATAGTAAAATTTTTCGAATTTGTTATTTATATCTGATTTTTAGGAACAAATTAAAATATTGTTCTTGTTTTTGACTTGATCCGAAGTTTGTATATCTGATACTGAAAGGCCTAGTCAATTTAAAGTTTATTTGATATCTATATTTTGATGTTTTGATTTGTGAGTTTAACATTTAAATATACAGCCTACATAGCTAGTTATTGTTGTTATAATTAACGGTCAAAGACCTGAAGTGATTAGTTTCAAAGAGGTTTGACGCTACAAAGTCCTCAGTTTGATTTAGACCCCTCCTAAACTGTACCTTTGTTTGCCATGTCACATAAATTTTAACTGTAATTTGTTTTGACAATGAATAATATTCGGGGAGCCTTTTTATTGCTTTTATTTTTTTCATACAAGTTATTGTACAAAACGTAGGGTACAGATTTATTTTTATAATTTAAAATTGAGTTTTTAGGATTTTTTACCTAATGTTATTGTTTTCTACAGTATTAAGAGTGGTGTTCAGTGTTATTTCGCTTTAGAATTTATTTTATATAAAAACTGTACATTCATATTTTATTAATAACGAACGGGATAGGACAAATCAGGAAGTATTTAAATAAAATAAATCATTTATACTATCAGTTCAGTTGGTGATAAAATAATCTGCTAAACTACAAAACACAAAAATTAAGAATTTTATGATCAATTTATTCACTTGCATTGGTTACTCGAGGGATTAAAATATATTCATTTGATTGACGGACTCTAAGTACTTTTATTATGATAAACTGTAATGCTTGAAGTACGCGTTTGACTCAAGTAAAAAGCTTAAAGTGTATGTCGCCGTAAAAGTAACGATGGAAAGCGACCTAGATACTCTGGCTGAAATGCTTCGTCGATATAATAGTTCAACTCTGACACAATAAAACTCCCTCCACTCTGGCTTGTGACCCAATTATGGACTTTTAATTCGTTTTAACTTAATTAATTCATCCATTATTTTAAAAATGTTTTTTGTAAGTTAAGTTTTTTGGTAAAGGTCACTCGTTGCATTCAAGCATTAAACTATGGTCCCTTAATATTATATAAATTAAAATACTATTTAAATGCTCACTGTTCTACTCTTATTAAGCATAGAAGTTTAAATAAATAAATAAATACATATCTAAATATTCACTGTCGTTGTTTTTTATTCGATTAAAATACTTTTGTAAATCCATTAAATCTTTGCAAATGGTTGGATTTGGTAAAGAATAACAAATATAACATCTTTGATTTCATTCAATTTCTAATCTATTACAATTTTTATTGTGACACTGTTTCTATAAAACTTAAATTTTTAAGCTCCCTAATCATAATACAAATAAGTATCTTATAAACTAGAAACGTAAGTTAAACCAATATTTTATTATATTATACAAATATTTTGTTCGTAGTAAATAAAGATATTCTTAATACAGTTAAATTACAATGACTGTAATTTATGCATGAGTCACATCGTACACAACTCTGCATGTAATGTGTGCAGTTGTGTTAAATATGCAAATATCAATGTCTGCGTACAGTAAACGGCAGCTATCAAGTTGGTAATACTGTATTAGGATCTAAGTCTTGGTTGTAATCCAATAATGGAGAAGACGGTTTAGTAATTGCATGTCATTAAAGGCTTTAGAGTGTTGAAATCAATTGAGTGAAGAGGCTGTGGTTGATTACCATCTTTTAACTTTCTAACTTCATATTCAAGAGTTTTTAATAACTATAATAGAGATATAACCTGGTAAATGTAGTTTAACAACCATCAAACTTAAAATTATTTTCAAAACTCCTAAAAGCATATTTTAATTTACTATTGATTTATTTAGACTTTACCTATTGCTTCTAATGTTTAAAACCACGCCACGTTTTGGGAGGTAAGGAAACTCTTTCCGCTTCCATAAGTTTTCTTACCTCCGGAAATTTAGTATGGTTTTCAATACTAAACGCGATAAGTAAAGTCTAAATAAATCAATAATACACTTATTATGTTTGATTTTTTACATTAATGTATCCAAATATTTTCAAAACAAATGTATTTATTTTTCAGACCCTAATAGTAATTATTTGTTAAATACCTAATTAATACTATTAATGGTAAAAGTGTGAAGATAGTTTACTTTAATCTATTTTAAAGAGATTGTTTTAGTGGCATCATTAGTGAATCTCCTTTGGAAAGTGAACTATTAGCATGACCCGCACGGTGAAACTTAAGCCCGGGACCACCATAGAAGTTCCTAACGTGACCCCCCGAACACGTTTTGGAGGGTCGTTCAAAATTATATACATATATATATGTATATATATATATATATAGAGACATATATATATATATATGCGTGTTTGCACTCTAGCGGTCTCATGTTTTGTCCGATTTACTTCAAATTTGGTAGGGACGTTCCTTTCTGTAATCAGTTGGACAAGTTCGTTGGGCAAAACAATCGGAAAACTCTAAAGCCCTTTTTTTGGGATTAATCTTTCAAATTTCGAGTTGTTGGGCTCAAAAAGGGTCAGAAAGGCCCCAGATGTAAAATCAATGCATGTTAAAAGATGGTAATTAAAAAGGTGAAAGTTTTAAGCCCTCTCTCGTCATTCTAGCTTAAATATTTACCGAGTTATTAAAGAAAATGTGTATCGACTAAACACAGTACGTTGTCTTACGGAAGTTTTATACTATAAAAGCCTGTTATTCCTTTGTTAGAGTACTTTTATCATCCCCAGCAACCTCACGCCTACTTTTAAGCCTGTCTGGACCTTCTCCTAACCTTATAATGCGCAAAATTGTATTCCCAGCTTTGCAAGTAAATGGAACCAGGAGTATCAGAACAGCCAAAAAATCAATGTTTTCAGATTTCAATAAGAATTGGACAAATGTATGTTTTTACATGATTTTGAGTTTTAAAAGTTTTTATGTGGATATTCACTTCCCTCACGTCAGCGTGCTGCGTATGAACTCGTTTAAATATAATCCTGTTACAATATAATTACCATTACATAATTCATAGTGTTCTTGAATGTTTAGTCAATGAAAGCCGTGTTGATCCAAGCCATTTGGTGATTGTTGACAAAGTGGTCGGAAGGCGTAGGCGGTTTACAAATTACGAGTTATTTAGTGCTCGAGGTTATAGACTGTTTTATCAAGCTGTCTTGGCAAGTTGTGATCGCAATTTACAATCACAAACAGTATTAATGAAATGTATTTAATTTAAATAGTAAATTAATCTGTATCGCCTCGCAAGCAATACTGTTTCCAAAACACATTTATCATAAATATCATAAATATCATAAATACTATTACAAAAGCGTATAATACTGACATAACATTAAATGTTAGATTAGATCGTGATCATGTTATATTCAAGATAGTTGTTTAACGGTTTAATTTTAATTTACTCCTGTAAACATGTAATTATAGAATACAAATACTTCAATTAAGTAATAAACAAATATTAAAGATGTAGGATTAGTTTATTTTAGATCATAAGGCAATTTAACATATATAACGCAACCCTAAATTATAATTAAATGTATAATATCTATGCTATCAAATATGTTGAAATACCTAATATAATATTTAAATAACAAAGTATAGCGTAAACGTATGTAACGTAAAATATAAGATTTTTGTTTCTCTTGCCTACTTAGTAACTATTATAATGTATAATAATTAGATACACAGTATACCCCATCCTTTTCACCATTAGATAACTAATTCTGGCTTAAAAGGAACAGTTTTAATGCTGCTGTAGTCATAAGAGGGAAGCAACACGTATCCAGTTTAATTAATGTTGTTTCAAGTCTCGCAACAGTGAGGTCAGGGGAGTGGATCCAAGATCCAAGGAGATGAGACGACGCTTAGACGTTGCAGCTTCCTCTGTTTGATTTAAACCCTTCCTAAATTACACCTATTGTATGACTTGACATGTGTATTAAAACTGTGACTTATTTCATAATTAATTATATTTAGTACGCGTTTTCTTGCTCTGCGATAGCACGGAAATAAGCTGATTACTGGAAAATATCAACTGAGTCGCTTTCCAAATCTATTGCTTCTGGATAGACATAGTTATTTAAATATAATGTGAAACATGTATTCCAATTCTTTTAAGAAGCTACATTTATTTTAGCCTCAAAATATATTTATTTGAATTAATTTATTATGTGATAAAAAATATATTTTCCAAATTTTTTTTATTATTTGTATTATTTTAGTTTTTGTATTTATTTTCTGGGAGGCAAATCCGAATGGGATAAATATTGGCCTATCACCAAAAAGACTCAGGTAAATTCCCTTGTGAGTTTTTGAAACATAGATTGTCACCTTGCCTCGTATGGCTTGTATGCTTAAGTAGTATTTAGGTCATGTCAGAGTTATTTTTGAAAACAAGCGATGATAATATTTTTTATGAATAAAACTTAAGTGTGGATGGTAAGTATGACGAATATGTGTTAAAAAATAATAAGTTATAATTAAACAATATTAGTTATAGTTTATAATTTTATTAAAACACAATTTTTAGCGAATTTACCCTATAGGTAAGAAGCTATTACCATAGTCGGCATGGTCAGACCTAGGCCCTGGATCATGATAACTTTTCGTTTTGAGGTTCCCAGATGCCAAAAACACCATTCGTTCAAAACTGATATATATATATATATATATATATATATATATATATATATATATATATATATATATATATATATATATGTGTGTGTGTGTGTGTGTGTATGTGTATATGTATATGTATATATGCTGTATATATATGTGTGTCCGTGAGCACGTAAAAATAATCTGATTTTGACGAAATTTGGTATAAACGTGTAAAGCAGCATTTATGACTTTAAGATCGAAAACCAGACAGATCGACCTATCCGAAGGAGTATTTGGCGAGGGGGGGGGGGTTTGCACCCCAAAAATGTTTTTTTTAGTTTTTTACATATAATTTTTTTAAAGTCAAATTTAATTATTTTCCATTGGAATCAGCTCAAAAAGGAGCACAATTTGGCGTTTTGATCATTGCATTACGTCAAATGGTTACAGAGATATTGAAAGTGCTAAACACAGTACGTTGTCCAATGTTATTCTTATGGAGAATAAGACAAATTGTAGATCTCGCTTATTAATCATCTTATCCTAATGAAACAGTATATTGCTTTATATCGTTATAGTCTATTGATATTTGCACTAAAAAACCTTGTTATCTATAGTTTCTTTAGCGGCAAACCTGCGTACTCAGCCCCCATGTTATTCTTATGGAGAATAAGTAACGTGTTATCTCCCTTAATTATGAACATAAATTAATAACATTTGGTATGTGGCTTTACCTACTTGAGTTATATTGATATTTGTATAAAACGCCATTTTTGGTGCTCCTTGCTTCAGCAAACCTGCATACTCAGCCGCCTTGTTATTTTTATGGAGAATAATTAAAACGTCATAAATCGTTTATTTATGAATGTATATTGATGAAACTTGGTTTATGGCTTTATGTGGTATTAAGAATCATATATATGCATTGGAAATTCGCTGATTACGCAGGTTTCCTGCTATGGGGGTATTCAATAAACATCACTACTGGAGATAATGCTAAATTAATATATATACTGAATTAATGTTTTTCAAAATAAAACATTTCACTTAAAATAAGTCTATAAGTATGTATTTGTCTGAGGAATCATATCAAACTGTGTTTAGTCGTAGGGGGAGAAGACCGGCCTTGACACTGTTCCAACAACGCTTCGCTGGTTTCACAATCAAAACTCTGGCGTGAAACACCACCTGTTGAGACATACAGGATTTTTTTTAAACAACTTTTTTAATAATTAATTTCCTACTGCTGTTGAATTTCTGATTGCAAAATGTAATATTTATACAATTTACAATAAACAATATTTAAATATTTTCTACACTAGCCATTTTAATAAGCATACCAGCTATCTTTATAGACCCTCATAAACAGTTAATAATGTAATTAACACGTAAACTAATAAGGTTGTCTAATCCTGAATTCCATCGGTTTTTTAAGGTTTTGTCCAAACGTAAGTTGATTACAGATCTTAAATCAATATATGCAGTAGAACAGAATATTTTTTATTATTGAGAACCTTCTTCAGATATTAAATACTAAATTTTACACTGGCCAACATAAGATTTCAGTGGCTCGTTAAAATATATCCGTACTTATATAACTGAACTAAAATATACCTGAGAACAGCTGACAGCTGAATTGGCATAATTAAAATGTTAATTTAATTTAAAACCTTTAAATATAATATGAAGAATAAGGTAAAGTATTATGTGAAATATAGGGAAAATTGTTAACATATTTGGTTTTAAATAAGTATCATTAATAATGTACATATTACAAGTTTTTCAATAAGTAAAACACAATAATTAATTTCTTTGTTAGCATGATACGTGTTGTTACAACTAAACAGGATAAATAAAATAGTCTTACAACACTTTAAAATATATTTGACAGTGTTATAAGACTATTTTATTCATCCTGTTTAACACAATGACATACATATTTTTTATTTTGGTAGAGTATGTACATAAAGAAACATAAAATATCAGAACCTACATCAGAGTGAAGGACGGCTATCACGTTGGTCTCATTATGGTCTAAGTGTAATACAGTAATCGAGAAGATGGTTTAGTAATTACATGCCGTTAAAGTGTTTAGGGCGTTGAACTCCATTGAGCGAAGAGGGTTTGTCATTCTTATTAAACTTTCTCTCTACGGGTTATGAATTTATACTAAACATAATAAACTACATGCTAGATAATACTACATAAAAGTACCTATTATGTATTTAAATAATTCATGGTCGGTTAAAAATTGTTGTTCTAACTAAATCGATTTTTATAATGTTTTATTTGTTTAATACCTGTTACCTCTGAAGTCCGTTCCGAGGACTACAATGGCATGGGACCAATCAAACAGTAAAAAAACTTCAGCGGCCGTAGACCTTGTCCAATCAGGTTGGGGTAATACCAGGATTGGGGAAAGAGAGATCCAGGATGAACTAGAGAAGAAATCTGGAAAAATGTGCAATTGAGGTCAGAAATCTGGCAAACTGTAGAAGCACTTTTCTAGAAGATGAAGTTTTAGTTCTTTCTTGAAATTTTTAACGTCCATAATTTCTTGAATTCGTGAAGAAAGCTGTGAGAAATATTTAAGGCCTGCGTAGCTCAATATTGTTTCAAACAACGTCCCCAGATGCTGAACAGATGGATTTACTCTAAGATTTCTGGTGGAATAATGATGTTGATTGGGCTGTATCAGATTATATAGCACCATTAAACAATACAAGTGAAGAAGTGACTTGTTGTAACAAGTTTCAAAGAGTTTTTACGTCGTAATTTTTCTAAAAGAGCACTTAAAACTATTGGAGTGCGTTATATTTTGTGTGGGGGTAGGGGAGAGTCAGTGTCAAGTTGAGCTAGATGTCGCGGCTCAAAAGCCTCCCCGTCTCAGTGTTCAACCCCGCCACAAAACATCCCTCAGTGTTCCCGGGTTGGATTAATTAAAACGAACACCCTCCCGTGACCTACTTTAAATGTAATAAGAGAAGCGCTTAAACACGGATAGCGTGTATTTTGAGAACATCCTAAATTAGGTCTTACAACGGTGATGAGAATCACCTTTGAAAACGCTTATGTGTTTAGGTTAGTGATATATTGTTCGAGAATACTGTTATTTATTGAATATAAACCAATCAAACAGAAACTATCTTTGGTTCGTCAGTTTTGTTTTGTATATAATGTAATTTTCTTCAAGCAGTAATAAACTTTGCACATAGGAAACCAAATTCTTTATCTTTAAAATGTTATACCCTCAACATACATTTTACAGGTTGATTACATAATTAACAACCATTTTATATTACTTTCTGATCTTTTATTTTAAAGATCAAACAAATTTGATCAATGAATAAATATGAACGAACATGTTTTTATTTGTATAAGTAATATCACAAAAAATCCTTTGAAAGAGAAGACCGTATTTATGACAAGAATTTAAAGATGGATTATTTAAGAGTTTATTACAAAGAGATTATTACAAAGAGTTTATTGCGTTCCGAGTTGGTGACATTTATTTTCAGCTTGAACCTATTAAGATTTACAATTCATTGTTGTAGACCTTGAACTGTGCGTATTAGCTCAATTGAGACTAAAATAGTCTAAAATAGTTCTTTTAACTGTTATCGACTAGGTATGTACCTATTTTAGTCTATTTAGATTTGTTTTATGTTTTTATTTTAGATTTAAGTTTTAGGTCAACATTTCAACCATATCCATTAAATGAACTACATAAGATAATAAACACTGAAGCTATAGCTTCAAAAGGTATTAACCTATTACTTTGTGACTTACTTACTTGACATGTTTTGAGGCGAGTACTTTTTCTAGAAAGGTATTGCGTGATATCTGAAACGAGTTCGCACGCAGCACGCTGACGTGAGGGAAGTGGATTTCCACATACAACAATTTAAAAAAATCAAAACCAGTATAAAAGCATAAATTTATTCCAATTTAATTGAAATCTGAAAAACATTGATTTTTGGCTGTTCTGATGCTTCTGGTTTCATTTACCTGCAGAAGGTCCAGTCAGGCTTGAAAGTAGGCGTGAAAGTGGGGATGATAAAAGTACACCAACAAATAAATAGCAGGCTTTTCTAATGTACTATGTTTGAGCGATACACATTTTCTTTAATAACTCTGTAAATGTTAGAATAACATGCATTAATTTTACATCCGGGGCTTTTCTGGCCCTTTTTGGGTCCAAAAACTCATACGGTAAATGTACGATAGTTGGTTATCATTTTAAGAAGAATAGTTTAGGGATTTTATTTTTCTTGATCACGTATATTTTAATACAAATTTATATAGATTCATTAAATAATGTATACACGTAATAATATATATTTTAAAATAAATGGAATTAAAATAATGGTTTTTATCGTGTAGGAACAAAAATCCTATTCTCTAATACGAGCTATGTCTGTTTGTTGTTTGTTTGTTTGCTAAATTTATCTCGAGATCCAGCGGAAGGATTTTGCTGAAAGTTTGGGATTAGGGGATTTTGGGTCTAAAAAATCGATTGGTGAAAACCACTACCTCAGAAAAAATCGTATTTTCTAAAAAACTCATTTTAAAATTTAAAATTTTAACATTGGGCAGATGGAGTTTAAAATCATAACACCGGTTACTATGACTAACAAAAAGAAACCATTAAATCAGCTTTTAAAAATTAAAATATTGTAAACAGCAGTTTATCATTATGGGAATAGAAACTTGAATGGCAACTCTCATAATGGAAATAAAAAAAAACTTGAATGGCAACTCAAACTCTTTTTTCGATAGGCGAGTGAGCGTAGCGAACGAGCTAAACCGGGAGGCGAGTGAGCAAAGCGAACGAGCTCATATTGAAAATGAACGAGTATTTGAAATCAAAGAAATTCAATGCCTCTTCTGCGGAAACAAACACTGAGCATAGCTCGGTCCCCCGGTACTACATCAATAATACACTTATCAAAGACACAACAAGATAACCACAAGAGTTATTCCGTTGAACTTATTAGGTTAAATGATTAATTTAGAAGCATAATTTAAAATATTTACTTTACAACATATTTATCTTTATAATATGTTTCGACTTTTTTCAGTACCTTCTATTAAATTGTTTGTAGTTGAATGAATTCTGCCATCGGTTTGTTATTTGTATGACTCTGAGTGATTGTAAATGTAGGAGCTAACTCATGTAGAAACATGCAGTAGAGTATGGTTTCTAGCTGGTGATTTATATACAATAAATACAAATCTGTTATAAATCCACAGTATTATTTAGTCAAGATAATGATTTCGATATGATTGGCAAAGCTAATTATTATTTTAGAAATTCTACACTACTTGAGAAATTTAAGATTTGTAAAATCTTGTTTTAATGGAATGGCCTTCTATTTTAGCAAAGCAGTAGATTCATTAGATACCACCTTGATGAGAGACAACTTATCTTGCTTAGTCAGAAGAAGCTGAGGTTAACGAGAAAACACATTTAATAAGATTTCCCAGATTGCCTTCCCCAGTGGTGGGGGGAGGGTGGGGGCTGGGGGGATGTTCCTGAGATTGAAGGGAGTAAGTTTATTTATGTCTACGATTATTTCACGTTTGCATGGACAAAACTTTTTCACCATCCACCGCATGTTCCTCTTTATCCCTAAACAATATTGCCAATTTGGCTTCTTCATCCTTACAAAGTAATTTTTAATTTTTTAGGTGCAGTATATTTTTAATTTATAATTTATAATTAGTTACTAGTTTTTAGTCAATTGTTGTTTTTTTATGATTGAAGTTTTTTGTGATCTATTTGCATGTTCATACAACACACGTCATAAAGAGTGTAGATGGTAAACACCAAGTATAAATACAGTACATAATAACATCGATTAATAACTATTACATCTAAAACCACCATCATTTGAGATTCTCTGCCTGCCAGATTAATCGATAGCAGATTGATGTTATTTACGCTAAGATAATAATGTATTAATTCCCTACGCTGACTATTACCTTATTAACTTTTAAAGTTTAGCAAGTTTATCAAAGTCACGAAAGCTAAGAAAAATAGGAAATGTAAATACAATTTAATCAATAGTGAATAAAGATCATTTTAAACATCTAATGTTAAGTCTTTAATATTTTGTTATTAAATACATCCTTACTGTCTATTAAAATCTATTTAATACTTGTTATCTGTCTAATAAAATCGATAGGGAGGATTTTTCTTTTAATACATCAGTTGTCAACTTAAAGGAAGCAAAAGAAAATAAATTTAATATTTTTTAAATCACTGGAGAAGCTAAACTACTTCAAAGATGTCGCCAAGTGATGAAAATGCAAGTCTAAAGGAAGTGAGAACGACTTTAGCCGTCAACTCGGGGCGTTATTGAGTCAGAAGTCATCAAGTGGAGATTGCGTCGCTCTCTCATACAGAGATGATTTACCTATCACCATCGTCACGTGGGAGTGCTCCTACATAAACCAGAGTAAAGGAGCTACCAAATGTTTAAAACGTTTAAAATAATCTTTTAAAAATATACAGTGGCTGATTCTCATATCGGAGCCAAGTGTATGTTTGGTGTTGTATTTATCTAATTTACTCCTTTTGACCTAGTTATAAGAGTTTTACATATATGTATTATTGTGACTATGAAGGTATCCAACTCCAATTCAAAATACCACCGTCACAGCAAACATGCATACTCAGAAAATTTCCAGTGGAAATATACATGTATTAATACTATATAAAGCCACTTACCAAGTTTCATAAAAATATATTCACAAATAAGCAATATGTACGATTTTAATTATTCTCCATAAGAATAACATTGGGGCTGAGTACGAAGGTTTGCTGCATCGAGGAACACAACAAATGGGGTTTCATGCTAATATCTATATAACTCAACTAGGTGAAGTCATGTACCAGTTTTTATTTGGGAGACATAGCATTCAATTATTATCCATAAGAATAACATGGGGCTGAGTACGCAGGTTTTCTGCTACGGGAGCCTTTCCAAAAAATAGTTTTTTTGAGCAAATATTAATATACCACAACCAGATGAAGCCACATACAAAGTTTCATCAATATACATTTATAAATAAACTATTTATCAAATATTTAATATTTCTCCATAAGAATAACATGGCGGCTGTGTATGCAGGTTTGCTGAAACAAGGAACAGAACAAATGGATTTTTATACAAATATAAATATAACTCAACTAGGTAAAGCCACATACCAAGTTTTATTAATTAATGTTCATAATTAAGGGAGATAACATTTTTTTATTCTCCGTAATAATAACATGGGGCTAAGTGCGCAGGTTTGCTGCTACGAGAACTATCGGCAAAAAATTGTTTTTTGTGCAAATATAAATAAGCCACAACGATATAAAGCAATATAACAAGTTTTGTCAGGCTAAGGTGATAAATAAGCGAGATGTACAATTGTTCTTACTCTCCATAAGAATAAGATTGGACAACGTACTTTGTTTAGCACTTTCAATAGCTCGGTAACCAATTGACGTATATGAATGATTAAAATATCAAATTGTGTGTTTTTTTAAGCTGAAGCCAATGGTAAAAACTCAAATTTGACTTTTTCAAAAATTATATGTACAAAATTCAAAATTCAATTTTTGGGGTGAAAATCCCCCTAAAATACCCCTTTGGATGTAGCGATGTGACTGGTTTTCAAACTTAAAGTCATAAATGCTGCTTTACACGTTCATACCAAATTTCATCAAAATCGGATAATTTTTACGAGAGTTATCGTGGTCACGGACACAGATATATATATATATATATATATATATATATATATATATATATATATATATATAGTTTCGAAATAATGGTGTTTTTGGGGTCTGGGGTCCTCAAACGAAAAATTATCATGGTCACGGGCCTAGGTCTTACCATGCCGACTACGGTAATAGCTTCTTCCCTATAGGGAAAATTCGCTAAAAGTAAAAGTTGACTTTACCAGACATTTGTTTTTCATAGTTTAGGTTTTTTTATAAGTCTAAAAGGAATGAAAAATATTCAATTAAATCTTCTATCCTATTAGTAATTTAAAATAAACAGTCAGGAATTTCAGGGAAAAATGTTTCTTTGTAAAGTAAGGAGAGAGTTAGAAGTATCAAAATGTATGAATAAATGTAAAATAACAAGGGTAATGTTAAAGAAAGTTCTTCAAATGAAGATTACAGTTATTTAAATTGTGTATCAATCATTAACATTATTTTGGATGCTATTTAAAATTTGTATAAATTTATAAGAACCATTTTACGGTATGAAAGTAACTCAGTATAAAGTGAATAAGGAAAATAGTGGGAAATATGTAGTATTATTGCCATAGATATATTTTCCGCTTCATAATTTATATTGTAGGAGAAAATCTTATCTAGGGGAAAATATTTTATGTAGTTTACACAAACTTGCACTTTGTCCAAGGAAACTGCTAAAAGGATTCTACCGTTACCACTGTCTTTTTGGCCCAATTATTTTACCTATTCGCAACTTAGTTGTAGTTTATATTTTTGTTTGAATAATTATTTACCTGAATTATATTTTGTATTTATGATTTACGTACATATTTATGTGCTCTTTAAAATAATTATGTTCAAATAGGATGATACAGGTTATTAGGTTTGAAAATAAGAATAATATTGTAATAAAGTGTCAGGAAGAGTAGGATGTTTAGAAACTTTCATCATATATTATAACTAAGTGAAATTATAACACCGGATAACAAAATATATTTTGAATTTATATATTGTTCGTTTTACTGAAGGTATTTGTAATAAGTAGAAGTATTACCTCTACCTTTACCGGGGAACGTTGTGGCTGAAATGCAGTAATTAAAGCTACCCCGTCAACCAAAGCCAAATATTCGTGGCAGAACTATAGCCGTAATTAAGCACTAAATGGTATTATTTCTTCTCAAAGACAGCCTTACTTAACTTAGTGAACATTTTACCATTGTCCCCGTGTTTTTTTACCCGTGTTTCAATCATAAACAAGACTGAGGGTGTTTCCTAGTGATAAATAATAACATCATCAACTACACTTAATATAACCTATTTTATTTGAATACCAAAATTATATACCAGTTATGTTCTTGTACCCTCATATACATGTTTCCAAAATGACTAATAATAACACTGTGACACAAATGTATCCATAATGCATGAGGTATTGTATTAAAATGACAGAATGATAAGGGTACAGTGTGGGAGATGGGATTGTGCCGGAAGTTTATGTTGAAACCACTGAGGAAGGTTAAAGCTTAAAAATGACTTAGATGGAGGGACAACGACATTAGTTACGTACGGGCTGGGAGTTCTCGCACTGTTCCTAGTAGAAACGAATTAATTTTTTTTACCTATTCACATGACTAAGGGAAAGATTTGAAAATACCTTTCTCCCAGAACAATATCCAAAAGTATATGATTAATCAATTCAATTGTTTATATTCTTACCAACAGAGCAAATGCTGTACTTAACTGTTGAAACTATAAAAACAAAAATAAAAATAAAGTTATTCTTTAAAATGTAGAATCATGTTAATTTGTGTTGGGACTGTAACACATATTTTCCTTATAAATAAAGATCATTATTTATTATCTTTATTTTATAAGCCATGGTGAAAAGTCGAGAGCTAGTCATCTACAAGTCACAAGATATTTAAGTAAACACGGTTTCACAATATTTGGCAGTTTATTTTTCACAATAGATAATTTTCTTGTCTAACAATAAGACAAACACAAATTAGTACACAGGCATTCATTGTAGTTATAGTTACGTTTCGTTCCATTATCCATACCAATAAAAGGCAAAGCCCTCACTCGCTCACTCACTCACTCACTCACTCACTCACTCACTCACTCACTCATCACGAATTCTCCTACTTCCTATTTACCTGGAGAGTTGAAAATTTGTACACGATTCTTTAGGCATAAAATAGGAAAACTAAATGGTTTTTCCTGATCCGGACTTAGGGCTCCACCAGAGACCTTGACAAATTTCCCATATATTCTTATGGACATTCATTTTTGTTTGAGCTGATGAAAATACAAACAGCTGATAATGATTCGTGATAATTTAATGGGTTAGCCACAGAATGCAGCACATACAACTGTCATAGTTTGTATCAATCATTTGCAGCGTGAAGTCGGTGGGTGACAGCTAGTTGTCCTATAAAATTGTTGTCTTAGATCTAAAATTGAAAGATTAAAAAATGGTTTTGAATAAACATATATTTAACCTACAACAAACTACAATTACTCAGAATTAATTAGTTCTTGAAAGTTCTTGCATGGAAGCCGTATCCATCATATCAGTTCTGCAATAAGTGACTAAGTTACGGGAAGCCATTGTGAAACTACAACCGTCCTTAAGGTTATTGAACGGTTACATCGTGCGTTTAACTTAAGCTACGAGCAAATAATTAAAGTAACTTGTATTGCAAAGCTATATTAAGATATAAAGAATATAAAAGCTATAAATCCTTATATTGAATAACGTACTACAAAATGTGGAAATACTACTCAAAGTATTAAACAACTGGATTAGAATACCCAGGGTTTGTACATAGGGTTCTTTAATCATGTGTTTGTTCCACAATGCTCTATTTTATTAAATCGGTGCAAAAAACATAAAAACGTTTTAATGTTTTAAACACCAATGTGACGCTAAGCGTCACGCTATTTTTATATAGTGTAGGCGGCCTGCATAACCGCACCAAACGCCAGCATAACCGGCGTTGAGCCAGCTGATTCTAAAACCGTTAGTGGCGGTTCGCGGCGGTGTCTCTCCCTCTTGCATCTACACCAGCGACCGGAAAGCACCCCTCCCGCTCAACTGGTTCTGAAAATTTCTCCAGTTTGCTTAAGTACCGTAATTATAATTAGTTCTTAGTTTCAGAAATGGTAGGCTAGCCGGCAATCGGAGGGGCAATCCCTTTTGGGACCCCCCAAACAACTGATTATGTAGGAATTGTAAATTGGTCGAGGTTTCGGCTCGACCACATGTCAGGTTTCAGATTGCCTTTTTAGATTCAGGCCTTTCCTCTACTCAGAAGACAATTAATTAATTAACTATCATTGCTCAGATTCAGGAACTTAGTTATTCATATATTATCCAATACAGTTATCAGTTTATCAGGGTTCGACACTTGTAACAATTTCAGTATTAGGTCTGGAAGGATATTTATTAGTTATTAATAGTTTAAACCATCATCAGAGCTGGCTGGTATAGCATTCTGGTCTGGTAAAGATCCATAGGTCTCTGGACACCCAGTCACGTTTTCCAGCCCCCAATAAGTTTTTCAGTACTTATTAGCACCACATAGCTTGGCCAGACCTTGGCCTGCCTAATTGGTTGGCTAGTCCTAAATTAGCCAAACCAGTAGCAGAGTCAGCACGCCAAGCTCCCAGTTGTAGTTACCACACAGTTGTATTACCCAATTATTACCCCAGATTAGTACGCCCCTCCTTCCCCCGTATAGTTATGTCAATTCCAATTAGCAGCCCAATTAGCCACCCCTGTAGCCATACAATAACCAGTCAATACTTCCCGGGCAACATACCCAGCTTTAACTAGTAAATGCCTCATTCCTATCCCCCCGCTACACATGGTCGCGGTAACAACCAAATATCTTTTACCCTCCCCCTGCTACATATGGTAGCAGAGCGTGGTTACGATCCACGGACCTCTGGGTTATGGGCCCAGCACGCTTCCATGGGTATCCTCGCTCTCAGGGTATCCTTTGCTGATGGGCTGCCCTACACGTTCTCCCCCGTGCGTTGTCGGCAAACTCTGTTTCCCCTCTCTTTTCGTCTACGACACCCACACTGGGTTTTGTAAAGAATTTTTTTTTGTGATTTGAAAAGGACTTTTCTGCAGTTGGTTACCTTTTTTTTATTATTGTTTCTTTTACCTCCGCAGGAAAGGGCCCAGTGGTGGCACCTTCTGTGGCGACCTGATCTGTCGTGTGTTGAGAGACAAAACTCTTCTCTATTTCTTTCCTATCGTAACCCTTGTTTCATTTTCAGCCTTCTTAGCTTAATTAGTCACTAAGGTAGTAGTAGTTAGGTTTAGGGAAAACTCAGATTATTTTAAAGAAATGCTAGTTATATTTAAATCCTCAGATTATGTTAACAAGGTGATACAACTTATTAAGTTTCAGAATTTTATAATATTTGCATATATTAAGTAGGCACCGAACTAGACCACCTACCAATAATGGTTGAACCCGACAAGTTGTCAGGAAAGGAAAGTGCACTCTCTTTAGACCCAAGCACCCTTTCCTGAAATATAACCGCTCAACACAACTACCAAATGCGCCATTCTCCCTGCGCAAGCAATCGCCTGCCCAAAAAGTCTCGCATGCGAATTCTCAAAAAAAAACAACAAACAAATGTTTCATTTCAAGATTAAATTAATTACATCCTTCCAACCTCCTTACTTCACAGTTTTCTTACGGCTTCCGCGAGCCCCACCAGTCTAACCTTGGTTACCCGGCGCCACTCATGGGTCAATCCCTCGGTTTCCCTTTAGGAACCGACCAACCCGTCAGTGATCGGACCGCCGCCTTGCAAGCCACCGTCAAACAACTCCAACACGACAGTTCCCTTTTACAACTCCAATGATCTTAAATCTTTCTTTTCAACAATATCTTTCTCCCCAAGTATTTTTTACATAGTAAGACACCTGCACAATCAAAACAAAAAAAAAAAAAAAAATAAATAATTTAAACCTAACCAACCAAATCTAAGCCAAACCTTTCAAAGCAAAATACTACAGCCCGAATCAACTCAGTGACTCTGGACAGCTCCCAGTGAATTACAGTGAAAAGTGATCCCCCAAAGACAGCTACAGGACCTTATCAATCAAGTTGACGATACCGAGATAACGGCAACAAAACACTCTGATGCCCAGCTGAACCGCAACACTATCCTCACCAACAGCGCTCCACCTTCAACCACAGCGCGGTGATCTGGACGTGTTGCGAGCCACCAACGCTACTGCCTACACCGGACCAGAGCCCACTTGCTCCATCAGCTCAACCACATCAAGTCCTCCTCTCGGTCATCACAGCAACCTCAACATTTTGATTCAGTTCACCTCACACCTCCACCTCAAGTTCTCCGATCAAGTGCTCATAGTGAAAAAAGACTTTAATCCATCCAACAACTAAATAGCTTAAAAAAAAACAAACAAAACATAGAAAATTTTTGTGAGTGCAGATGTCCGTCCCTTTTACACCAAATTAAATCAATCTTTTTCACTCAGTTTTCAATTTTGTTCTCAATTAAAGTCAGGTACGTTAGGCCAAATTCAACTGTCGTTCCCCTACAACCCATCCTCCTTTTGCAGGGGGGGGGGTGGATCCCGATCCCTGCCGTGGTTGGTCAAAATAAACATTAGCAATCTTCCCCAAAAGAAACGCGGTGACCGAGGTTCCAAGACGAAGTCGGACTGGTGCTGGCTTTTTGGCTTTCCTCGTCTGCTCGCGGCTTCCCCTGAATCATAACCCGGAGCATGATATCTCGGGACCACGGGCATGACAGATGGAGCAAAACCGAGCGAATTTCTCAAACTCCAACATCTAACCCACACCTTCACCCACCTTCCAACAAACTTTTTTTCGTTTTCACTTTGGCCTTAGGGGGGGTGGTTGTGACGCTAAGCGTCACGCTATTTTTATATAGTGTAGGCGGCCTGCATAACCGCACCAAACGCCAGCATAACCGGCGTTGAGCCAGCTGATTCTAAAACCGTTAGTGGCGGTTCGCGGCGGCGTCTCTCCCTCTTGCATCTACACCAGCGACCGGAAAGCACCCCTCCCGCTCAACTGGTTCTGAAAATTTCTCTAGTTTGCTTAAGTACCGTAATTATAATTAGTTCTTAGTTTCAGAAATGGTAGGCTAGCCGGCAATCGGAGGGGCAATCCCTTTTGGGACCCCCCAACCAACTGATTATGTAGGAATTGTAAATTGGTCGAGGTTTCGGCTCGACCACATGTCAGGTTTCAGATTGCCTTTTTAGATTCAGGCCTTTCCTCTACTCAGAAGACAATTAATTAATTAACTATCATTGCTTAGATTCAGGAACTTAGTTATTCATATATTATCCAATACAGTTATCAGTTTATCAGGGTTCGACACTTGTAACAATTTCAGTATTAGGTCTGGAAGGATATTTATTAGTTATTAATAGTTTAAACCATCATCAGAGCTGGCTGGTATAGCATTCTGGTCTGGTAAAGATCCATAGGTCTCTGGACACCCAGTCACGTTTTCCAGCCCCCAATTAGTTTTTCAGTACTTATTAGCACCACATAGCTTGGCCAGACCTTGGCCTGCCTAATTGGTTGGCTAGTCCTAAATTAGCCAAACCAGTAGCAGAGTCAGCACGCCAAGCTCCCAGTTGTAGTTACCACACAGTTGTATTACCCAATTATTACCCCAGATTAGTACGCCCCTCCTTCCCCCGTATAGTTATGTCAATTCCAATTAGCAGCCCAATTAGCCACCCCTGTAGC
Source organism: Allygus modestus (assembly GCA_963675035.1). Lineage (NCBI taxonomy): Eukaryota > Metazoa > Arthropoda > Insecta > Hemiptera > Cicadellidae > Allygus > Allygus modestus. Next base: position 457,502,813 of record OY776111.1, on the reverse strand, counting down.
CATACAATAACCAGTCAATACTTCCCGGGCAACATACCCAGCTTTAACTAGTAAATGTCTCATTCCTATCCCCCCGCTACATATGGTCGCGGTAACAACCAAATATCTTTTACCCTCCCCCTGCTACACCAACTATACACTAGTTGCCTCTAAACTGGTAAAACCATTCGAATGTACAAGAAATATTCGTTTTCCTCCCTTTTTTGTACTAAGACATCAAATTCAAAAGCAATAAAATAGCCAGACAGTTTTTAATTGATATGGGTTTAGGTTTTTGCACAAAATACTCAATATTTATAGTGAAAAACGGTATTGGTTGACTTATTATTATACCTATAATCGATTTTGTTAGAGAAGTACTGTATTGAAAACACACAAATTTAAAATAAAAATAAATGAGACAGGATCTGTTCAGTCGTAATCTTTTAGTCAAACTTTATACTAATCAAACTTTAGTCAGTGTTTACCTATATATATAGTCACCTATATATACTCGCATATTATTTAATACGACTGTGAATGTTTATAAATTTGATTGTAAGTGTAAGTAAATTAAGATTATGCAAATTTTAAAGTCTACATATATATGTAAACTGATTATATTTTATATTTTGTTAAACAAGTATAACATAATCAACTTAAATGTACATAGAGTATGTAAATATACGCAAGATAGGCTCCACTCAAAGTAAAAGTTTGCTAATTAGGTGCATTGTGGTCTTAGTGTAATTCCATTATCGAGAAGACGACGATGCAATTACAAGCCATCTAAGTCTCTTAGTCGTTTATCTCAAGACGAATTTTAAAGTCTCGTTCTTTTTAGCGAATTTTCCCTGTAGGGAAGAAGCTATTACCGTAGGTCTCATGGTAATACTTAAGCCCGAGACCATGATAACTTTTTGTTTTGTGGTCCCCAGATGCCAAAAACACCGTTCATTTAAATTTTTGTATATGTATTTTTATATTTTTTATATATGGGGGGGGGGTTTGCACCCCAAAAATGGTTTTTTTGTGGTTTTCACATGTAATTTTATTTAAATCAAATTTTAATTTATACCATTGAATTCAGCTAAAAACAAACAATTTAGTATTTTGATCATTGCTCTTCGTCAATTGGTTACGGAGATATTGCAAGTGCTAAACACAGTACGTTGACTAATGCTACTCTTATGGAGAAAATAAAAATGTTATATCTCATTTATGAATATAAACTGACGAAACTTGGTATGTGGTTCATCTGGTTGTGGTTTGTTGTTGTTTGCATAAACGACAAAATTTCCACGTATGGTTCCCGTAGCAGCAAAACTAGGTACTCGGTCCCTATGTTATTCTTATGGAGAATAATTAAAATGTTAAATACCGCTTTTTTATAGATGTATATAAATGAAACTTGGTATGTGACTTTAATTATATGAGTTCTATTAATATTTGAAAACAATTCAATATTTTGTGTTCCTTGTTGCAGCAAACCTGCGTACTGATCCCCAAAGTTATTCTTATAGAGAATAATTAAAATTGTATTTTTCGCTTATTTGTGAGTATATTTTTATGAAAGTTGGTGTACGGCTTTATGTGGTATTAAGACATTGGAAATTCGCTGAGTACGCAGGTTTGCTGTGACGGAGGTATTTAGTATTTATTATAAGCACACATACTTGTATAAATTTGAAAAGTTTACCCTTTAGAATTTCAGTTGTAACTTTTTATTTTTTTCGCTATACAAGATGTGAGGACTTTTAACTATTGTTTAAACCTTAGCTGCAATCAAATAACTATAGTTGCTATGATATGTTGTTTAAATCAATATTATATTGCAGTATCATTTTTCAATCCAGATTACACATTATTGTTTAAAATAAAACGTCAAAAGTCTAACTAGGTAACGTGTTAGGAAGTAATTGTATTTACGTATTATAATTGATTTTACGTTAATAGTTAAATACCTTATTTTCAATTACGACACTATTTAATACATGCGACATTCGTATATTGTGATGAAATCATGGTTATAATAATCAATCCAAACAAATTGTTGTTCGTTTTAGTTTTAACCTTTAGTTGTGTTTAAGGTAACATTAATACTTTGACTCTATCGTTCTTGTCATCACAGTCGTTGTATTTACTATACAATCAAGCTGTATACTATTTGTGGTGTAACATTTATCTTATTTGCATTGTATATTTAGTAAAACCTTTCTTACAAAATGAAAAAATACCAGTCTCTCTGGGGTAAGCAATCAACAATAAACAATAAAAAAATGTTTAGAATGCTGATTTTGTTTATTCCAACCAAAGTAGTTTTTGTTTTTAGTACAATATTTAATCTGCAATTATTCAAAAACGTACAAAAATAAAAGTTTTCAAAACCCAACCAAAATTAAATATGTAGCAAAATAAGTTTAACTATTTTTGTTGTATCTGACAAACTATCCAACACAGTTTTACATTCGTAATACTTGTTTTATATCCTATATTAAGTATAATTTTTTAACATGAAACAAAACTCACTAAATGTTGTGATGAGGTAGCGTAGTAGTTAAGGCAAGCGACCCTGTTGTAGGATTGCCCCCCCCCCAGTCATTGCCCCTGAATTATCAGTCTTATCTATCTCGCACTGTAACCTCCCACCCCTTGCTTTGTATGATCGGTCCCACGCACAGGCCTGGAGTCCACATTATTGTTTGGACAGAAGATTGTTTGGACTATTGTAAAATGGTAATCAGGAGATAAATAAACGAGTTCGCACGCAGCACGCTGACGTGAGGGAAGTGAATTTCCACATAAAAACTTTTAAAAGTCAAAATCAGTGTAAAAACATACATTTGTCCAATTGTTATTGAAATCTGAAAACATTGATTTTTTGGCTGTTCTGATACTCCTGGTTTCATTTACTTGCAAAGCTGGGAATACAATTTTGCGCATTATAAGGTTAGGAGAAGGTCCAGACAGGCTTGAAAGTAGGCGTGAGGTTGCTGGGGATAATAAAAGTACTTTAACAAAGGAATAACAGGCTTTTCTAGGGTAAAACCCCCATAAGACAACGTACTGTGTTTAGCCGATACACATTTTCTCTAATAACTCGGTAAATATTTATGCTAGAATGACAAGAGAGGGCTTACAACTTTCGCCTCTCTAATTCCCATATTTTTACATGCATTAATCTTACATCAGGGGCTTTTCTGACCATTTTTGGGCCCAAAAACTTGAAATTTGAAAGATTAATCCCCAAAAAATGGGTTTAGAGTTTTCCGATTGTTTTGCCCAACGAACTTGTCCAACAGATTATAGAAAGGAACGTCCCTACCAAATTTTAAGTAAATCGGACAAAAAATGCGACCGCTAGAGTGCATACACACATATATATATGTCTATATATATACATATATATATATATATAACATTTTGAACGACCCCCCAAAACGTGTTCAGGGGGTCACGTTAGGAACTTCTATGGTGGTCCCGGGCTTAAGTTTCACCGTGCGGGTCATGCTAATAGTTCACTTTCCAAAGGAAATTCACTAACAACACAATTACTTAACCTCGCATGTAACCGAAACCATTAAACCCTTAAAATTAATTTAAGATTTTATTAAAAAGATCAGTTTCACAGAAAAGTCCGTGAAACACCGGGCGGTCTACAATCATTGTTTTAAAATAACTACGTAAAAACACTAACATTTAATTCTATCATTTGTGTAAATAATTTATATTTTAACATTAATTCCGTTCAGGTAAATCGTATAGTTTATCTTTTCAGATCTAGGTAATCGATTCAATTTCAATTTCCTTCACCATAACAGAACATACTAAGTTTTATGAACACACTAATGATTCTGTTATAATACTTTCGCGATTTCTCCATTAAGCGTCAAACACTTGTTCTTGTCAGGTATGAGTGGAACACGAGTTATTCGGGTTGATTGAAGTAGTTAAGTGCAGTTGTGGGTCACACACAAGCTGACACTCAGTTGAAAGCGTTCCCGAGTTCCGGCGCTATCATCCTGCCTCGGTTATTGTCTTACCTCTCTCTCTCACACTCATTAGGAAGATTGTTTTGGTAATTCTGAATACACATTGTAGTAAAACATCATAATATCAACTATAAGTTTGATTTTCTGGTGTTTTTTTCAAAATAATTAAAACATACGTGCTTACGCATTGCTCCTATTCCCGTTGAGTCGGTGTGATCATGGGATGCGTCAATTAGGCACTTTATGCAGGAAATAATTTTGCTTCATAGTGACCCTCGGTCTATTTATTTATAATCTAATATATCATCCACCTTATACAGAGCTATGTCAAGTAGATACTCCTATAATTTGGATTTGAATTAGTTGAATATGTTTTTTGTTGTTTATCTCGGGGGGGAGAGGGGGGTAGCTTCTTTTGCAGAAATTTTAACTTCATATTCAGGTTGTTGCTCAACAATTTCGAGGTTATGGGCTACTACCTCTTTTTCCCCTGGTTTTGTACCCATATGCCGTTAGTTCAGGATTCCCATACTTCTTGGTGAACACCGCTGTGTACAAGATATATAGGCTGGGAAGTGTCAAGATTATGAGAATTCTGAACACCTCCGCACAGTGGTCATTCCTGTTCAATCCCATTATCAGAGTGATGACCTTTTTCTATAAGAAAGCCTTTTTACTGTTGTCTTACTGGTATTTCCCCAGAATATTACTGAATATCTGAGGTGAGTTTCTATGATACTGGTATACCATTTTTGAGTGATTTTCATATTGGAATTTTGATATGTTTCTGATGGTTCTGTTTGATAACATTTTTGAATGCAATTTGTTTATCTGTTCGTTCCAGGAGAGATTGCAGTCAACCGTAACTCCAAGAAGGCGAGTAACATAGTACTTAAGTTACTTTGTACCAATTTGATATCTTAATTTAATGTACATTCGTAATCAATAAATCATAATGTAAATTTGGGCGTTTTGCAGATTAACCTGTTCTTTCTTGTGAAATTTTAAGTTGTTCATGTTAAACATTGTTCTGACATGTTTTCCCACCCTTGTACTGCGGGGTTGAGTCAAAAGCACCAGCTTGATGAGAGACAACTTATCTTGTTTAGTCAGAAGAAGCTGGGGTTAGCGAGAAAACACATTTAATAAGACTTCCCAGATTGCCTTCCCCAGAGGGTGGGGGGTGGGGTGGGGGGATGTTCCTGAGATTGAAGCGAGGGGAATTATTTATATGCTGTTTCTCTATCTAATATTTACATTGATACTACGTTTTCTTATCAGTAGATTAACTATATTCAACTCCCAGGTTCAACCTATATAACTAAGGTATTAATTATGTTGAGTTTATTATGTTAGTAATAAGGGTAAGAACATTTCCACCTATAAGAAGCTATTCGAAGCTAAAATCTATACATTACGAAAACTATTATAAAACAAGCCAAAACTTGAAGATTTTTATACAGTTTATTTTAAAATTTAGTAAAATAAGCTAAGCATTTCACGCGGGGTAAACAGTTTTTTTTTCTAACCCTATATATAAGTATATCTAAACCTAAATATAGTACGTAGTACAACGTATGGGACGTCGTTTCAAGCATAGCAGTAAATATATAGTTTGCATAACATAATTTCCTGAAATTGATGCATTAAAAGTAAAATATATTACTTTACTCGTTTGAACCCCAAAAAAAACATAAATTAGAAAAATCAATTTGGTTATTAAAATAACTATACCATGAAAATATGAAATTATATATTGTTCGACTATAAATATTGGAGGCAATATAAAAATCAGGAAGCTTTTGTAGAGCTGTTAAGTAAAAGTTCCACAACATGTTTTTTTTATTGGAAAATCTAAAGGACGGACCTTAATCAAGTGGTCGGCCATGACCTCCTTAAGCAAAGACTAGGGTTTAAGATATGGATTACCCCTTGCTGCCTATTAATGCCGAACAACCAACATGAATGGGAAGCAAGTCTCCTCCCACACACCGAGTCATCTTTATATTTATGTACCCAATATCGAACATTATGCAAATTTTTATTTATTTATAATGATGGGTATTACATTTTATACTTAATGGTGCGATGGTTAAATTCATGATAGAATGAAGTTAAAATCAAATAAGGTAACGTAATACTTTATTCTATAGTAAAAAGCAAAACAATCAATTATACTAATTCCCTAAGGAATTTCTTGTGCACAACAAAACTCTTTTATTTATGAACCGATTTTGATGATTGAGGTGTCAAATTAAATGGATTTCTCTGGAGAAGTCATGGAATAATTTTTGTCTCCCTCAGTTTAATGTGCTTCACGCCAATGGACTTTAAAGTTTACATGTTATTCTTTTGAGCAATATGTTTAATCGATAAGAAACAGATATAGTTGCAGCATCAATTTTAATCAGCTGTTCATTCCTGAACTCTTTGTGCGAAGCACGTTAATCAGCTAATGTATTTTAAATACAAAATGCAACTAGATTTAGCAATAGCAATCGGAATATATTTGTATACTATTTCAACGTAAACTTAACATCTACTTTACATACTCATTTGGGAATCTAAGCTACTCCGCATTTACATCTGGAAATATATTAGTTTTCAAATAGAAAGGGGTAAAACGATTATATTCGTAAACTCAGGACGTTATTGAGTGAGATGTCATAAATAATAGATTTGCCGCTCTCTCATACAGAGATGCTCTCTCCTACCCAGTGTCGCGTCGTCACGATGAAATAATCCTTTCGTAGAATGTTTATATATTTTTTACTTTAAATTGTTATTAAAGGTAGGTAGGTAGGTCTTTATCTTGCGGTGGTCTAGTATTTCCTTTCTTTTAGACTTATTGTACTTTTGCCTTGGTGATATTAAAACCCGTAGAATCTCAACTCAGAATCCTGGCTCCGGGATTTGAACACGAAATCTCCCGGATGTGAGTCCCAGGCGGTACCGCTGAGCTACGAGTATATAACTTGGCGGTTTGGATTTCTTTCTTTTATATTAATTTACGATACAATTATTCGTTTTTTAGTACATCCATTGATCTAAGTTTAAAGATTAACTTTACCCAACGTAAAGTAAATATTGAATAATTTACTTCCAGTAAACTTATACACTCACAACCATTTTTAAGATTACCTAAAAATATATCATACGCAGTTGTGTAGACAAATAATTACAATTGGTGTTTTATTTTCAATGTTAACTATTATTAGTTAATTAATTTAGTTTTTAAAACATTCAAATCCTAAACCATGTTCCAGCAACATAAGGTCTACCTATTTTACACAAAATCACACTTAGTTGGAGGAACTGCTAAAAGGATTCTAGTGTTACCGCTCAGCGTTACCTTACTTTAACATCTCCTCCTCATTATATTTTTCGGCCTTTATATTTATTACCGTTCCCAAGGAGCTTGGAAAACCCCTTATTATTTAATCATAAAGATATTTAAGTACGTTATACAAAAGGAAAAATAAAGACATACTGTAATTTTTTCAAATATTACTATTAGTTGTATTGTAGACATTTGTATACATTGAATTTATCAGCGTTTTCTCTCCATTATAAACCGTCACCACAATTAACTAATAATTAACAAATACCAAGTCATGTTGTGGCTAGAGTAAGGTGATTAGAGCTGTTCGGTCAACCTAGACCAAATATTTTTTTTTTTTTTTTTTTTTTTTTTACGTAGGAGGAACGCTTTATGCGCGAACCCAAAGGAACAGTGTGGGACTCCCTCTTACGAGGTATACCCACTAAACCTCCTACGGAGCCGCGGGGGGAAACCAGGCCGGAACCGGCGTGTGAACCAGGCCGGCGTGTCTTGCGCCCAGACGGGTCACGTCACCGTTTCGGGAAACTTAGAGGTCACCTAAGCATCCCTCGTCTCGCTTTCCCCGAAGAACGGATTGCACGAAGAGCGCAACCGCTCTCCAGGAGTCTTCATTTCGAAGCATCGTCCCCACCACGACGTCCGGGGACAGATCGCCGACAGCAGAGACGAGCCTCCTCCTGTCTTCAGCGAAACGACTGCACCGGAAGAAAGTATGATGAGCATCATCCACCTCCTCCGGGCAGTAACTACACTGAGGTGACCTCACCTTCCCCATACGGAATAGGTATTCCCTGAAGTACCCGTGGCCCGTCAGGAGTTGACACAAGAAAAAGTCAATTTCCCCAAATGCACGGCTCAACCACGGGCTTATGTCTCTGATGAGACGAAACGTCCATCGCCCTTCCAGTCCACCGTTCCAACGCTCTTGCCAAACTCGCAGAGTTTCGAGTCTGGCTTCCACAGCAGCTTGGTCTCTTCCGAGATCAGGAGCACGGCGAAAGATGTTCTGCCTCTCAGCGGCGAGCAGATCAAGGGGAAACACTCCAGCCACAACCATTACAGCCAGTCCAGACACAGTGTGATACGCACAGGCAACCCTAAGAGCCGCCCTGCGCTGAACGGAGAGAATTCTCTTGCTGTGTTTTTTGACTCTCATGGCACCCGCCCACACTTCTGCGCCGTACAGGAGAGTGGCGTTGACGGTGGACATGAGAAGTCGCCTCTTGCTGGACCTCGGGCCTCCGACATTCCCCATCAATCTGCTGAGCGACAGAACAACCCTCGTCGCCTTGTTGCAAACCGCCTGGATGTGCTCCCACCATGTGAGGCGGCGGTCAAGCACCACTCCCAGATACTTCGCCGCAGTCTTCGTCTGGACCTCCACGTCACCAACAGTCATAGGGATTACTGTTTGGATCCTCCGTCGCGTGAGCATGACGATCTCGGTCTTGGCGACCGCCAGCTCAAGTCCATGACCGCTCATCCATCTGCTGACCCGAAACATCACCTGGTTGAGGCGAAGCTGGGCTAACTCCGGATTCCGAGCCGTGATGACTGCGGCTACATCATCTGCGTAGCCCACGAGATAGGCTTGTGGTGGCATCTCGAGGCGAAGCACTCCGTCATATGCCACGTTCCAAAGGTCAGGGTCAAGGATCGACCCTTGCACCGCGCCGGCGGTGACCACTTTGGAACGGACCCCTGCTTCTGTGCTATATAGCAGCCTGCGCTCCTTCAGGTAGTCCTGTACCACGACCAAGAGATAGTCGGGTACCCTGAAGTCCCGCTGCAACGCCTCGAGCATGTCCACCCAACGGGCCGAGTTAAAAGCGTTTTTAACGTCCAGGGTGACCAGCAGCACGATCGGCCTGGCCTGATGGCAGGCCGTGTCAGCCCGCTGGACGGCGCCCAGGACTTCAGCCACGGCATTCAAGGTTGAGTGGCCCTTCCGAAAGCCGTGCTGCCGGGGGGACAAGTCCCCAGCGGCTTCGACGGCCGACCTCAACCTGGGTTTCAGCAACCTCTCAAAGAGTTTACCCGCCGTGTCCAACATACAGAGTGGTCTGTATGCCGACGGGGACTCCGGGTCACCTTTGCCTTTGCTGATGAGCGCCAGTCTAGCTGTCTTCCAGCGTGACGGAAACACACCCGCCGCCAAACACGCGTTAAACATGCGCAGCAGCAGATGTGGGTGACTTCCCGCCACAATATTAGCATTTGGGGAAACTAAATTAGTAATTAAACAACCAGTGGTATTATTTATTACACCCCAAAGTCATAATAATCCATCTTTAACAGATGTGTTCATTTTGCCAAAACATAAGTTGATGACTTTAAAATATATAGAGTGGAGTACATTTTCTTGTGATTGAATAGTATTATAATAGTTTGTTATGTGCTACTTTTTCAAAGTTTGTGTTTTTACGGGAATTTTTCTAGTATTTACTAGTTAAAAACTAGGTGTAGTGTTTGTTAAATCTACCTACTAAAGTAACCGGGTAAATATTTAATATGATTATCTAAGGTATTTCAACGTATGCTCTTTATTACGGTATCGCAGTCCAAAATCGTGAATATAAATGTAACTGTCAGCATGTGGTATGTTTATACAACGCTTATATGGGTAAAAGAGAAGGCAATGTTAGGTAGCCAAAACATAATTATATTTATAAAAAAACATTAATCTTTAAATGAAACATCTCGTTAAAAAATAAAATAAATATTATTAAAATATAAGTTAAATGAGTTATTACCTCAGGCGTGTTATAGTGTTTGCATACATAAGAGGTAACATATTACCTATTCCTTATAAAAAAATCATAATTTTCTCCTTGTACCATCATTTCATTTTCTAATACTCACTTTATTATAGGCTTTTGCTTTATCTATCCATTCATATATGTGTATGTCTGTTTATTATTGATTCCATCCAATATTGCTAACAATGCAATGCATGCTCCTGGATAAGTGAACACGTCAACGTACTTAAATGCTAAACCAATTTTAAATATAATTCTTTGTTGTAAAAAGAAAAAATTAAATTTGTCTGTTTTAAACATATTCCGACTTTGACCTCCAAGCAGGTATATTACATTCTATGTATAATAATTGGTTAACTGTATGTAGCTGGGCTTTTGTGGCAACTTACGTTATGCGAGTGAAGCCAATCAAACGTACTCCGGGTGTTTAAGATATGAATGAGTGGATCAGAATAAGTAGTGCATGAGTGCATATGATATAACATATGTTATGCCCGTTTTATTGAAATTAAAATTAAGTTTTAAAGAAAGTTGGTAAATAGCATTCATTAGCACATCAAACTGCCTTATTTTTAGTGAATTTCCTTTGGAAAAATGAACTATTAGCACGGTCGCATATTTATATGTGTGTTCCCACTCTAGCGGTTGCAATTTTTGATCCCTTTTACTTAAAATTTGGTAGGAACATTCCTTTCTATAATCAGTTGGAGAATTTTGTTGGGCAAAACAATCGGGGAACTCTAACCCACTTTTTGGGGGATTTTAAGTTTTCTAATGTTGAGTTTTTGGGCCCAGAAAGGGTCAGAAAATCCCCGGATATATTCTCATCATTCTAGCACAAGTATTTACCGAGTTATTAAAGAAAATGTTAATTGTCTTAAAACAGTACGTTGTCTTATGGGGATTTTACACCGGAAAAGGCTGTTTTTCATATCTTGATGTAGTTTTATCACCCCCAATACCCCTATAACAACTTGCTATTCTGACTATACCTCCTCCTAACCTTATAATGTTCACCATTGTCTAATAGTGAATTTAAATATAACCAGGAGCATCAGAACAGCCAAAAAATAAAATTTTTCAATTTTCCAAAAAATGTTATCAGTGTTGCTTTAAACCCTTTATTAAATTTGTCTAAAGGTTTTAATGCGGAGATTCACTTCCCTCACGTCAGCGTGCTGCGTGCGACCTCGTTTATAGTTATAAAAGTGAGCTTGAAAAGTAACGAACGTGGTTATTTCATGGAGCCTTATTTTATGATGCAGTTACAACGGCAATCCGCTATTACGTAATTGTTTCTTACACTTAAATGGGTAAACAGTGATTAGTATGATGTAAAAGTCAAATTTATCCATAACGTATAAGCAACATTGTGCTTCAGAAGGACGAGAAGATAGAGTGTGTGTCAACGAAATTTGTGGCCGGAAGTTTTTGTCGCAACCCCCGGGGAAGGTTAAAGCGAGAAAATTACTCGGGTTGAGCGATGGGTTATGCGGGCAGATTGCTCCACACCCTGAGGCGGATAGAACATTCTGATTGTTGTTGTTACCGTAGTGTAATTTATAAATTGTATTTATTTAGGGATGGTTAAATAAGGATGTAATATAAAACCACAAAACTACAATATTAGTACAACTTTAAAAGGTAGAGGGTGTTTTTTTAGAATAATTCTGCTTGATTAATGTTAAAATAATTTAAATGTTAATTATAACATAGAATGACATAGGACTAGTAATTAACAATATTTATTACCAGGGGTTTATAAGAGTTGATTTCTAAAAAATTACATTTAAAACTGCATTTGTCTTTTTAATTATTTTCCTTTAAGGTCCTATGATAAAATACCCCCGTCGCAGCAGACCTGCATAGTCAGAAAATTTCCAATGAATATATAACATAACACATTAAAACATTTAACAGGATTCATAAGAAATATATTCACAAACAAGCGACATTTAAATTATTAATTATTCTCCATAAGAATAACATTGGGGATGAGTAGGCAGGTTTGCTGCAAAAAGGAACACAAAATAATGGGTTTTATGCAAATATCAATCGAACTCATATTAGTGAAGTCACATACCAAGTTTCATCCTTATACATTCATAAATAAGCGATACGTAACATTTTTAGTATTTTCCATAAGAATAACATGGGGACCAATTACCTAGGTTTGCTGCTGCAGGAATCATAGGTGAAAAATTGTTTTTTGTTGTGCAAACAGCAATAAACCACGGCCAGATAAGGCCATATACCAAATTTTGTCAGTTTATGTTCATAAATATGCAAGATATATAATTTGTCTTTTTCTCCATGAGAATAACATTAGACAACTTACTTTGTTTAGCACTTTCATTATCTCACTAACCAATTGACACAGAGCAATGGTCAAAATACCAAATTGTTTGCTTTGAAAGCTGAATTCAATGGTGTAAATTAAAATTTGATTTAAATAAAAATTGGATGTGAAATCCCCAAAAAAACACATTTTTGGGGTACAAAACCCACCAAAAACCCCCCTTCGGATGGTACGATTCATCTGGTTTTCGAACTCGTTCAAATAAATGCTACTTTACTCATTTGTACCTAATTTCATTAAGATCGGACCTTTTATATGATAGTTATCGTGTTTCAGACTTCAGAGTTATCGAGACCTTCGGTAATAGCTTCTTCCCTATAGGGGAAATGCGCTAATAGGCAAAATATTTGCTATTATGCTACTATTCTCGTGTATTGGCTGGGTAGCACAGTGGTTAGCGTGCCCGCTTCATAATCTTGATCTGAGCAAAATCCTGAGAGAATTTTGTAAAGGTTGGATACTGGATCCAGCTGTCATTGGTAATTGGACTATTAATTAATGATCCTGGCTAAAGAATCAGTCGGTCTTAGTCAGTAACAAGGCTACACAAGGCATCTCACCCATTCTTCATTGATTCATTCATAATCGCCTTGAAATACACCCTAGTTGCGTCAGCGCCTTACACAGTGATTTAGTGATACAAAGAATACAAATTACCCTGGGAAGATAAGAGTATTATTACAGGATAGGCTTTATTGCGTGCGATATGTTTTAGCATCAGATAACGTATCAACGATAATAAAATTAAAATAGTCTTACTAAAAGTAACTTTCAACATAAATCATATGTTAGTGAGTTTCAATCGTCATTAATTAAATGTTACCTTACGTAACGGTAGTATTTGATTATTATTAGTTTCATCAAAAAGTACACAAATTTTCCATGAGACAGAAATTAGATACCAGAGCCTAAAAACACTCCAAAACTGTTCCGTCTTTCATACTGGTCAATAGCGTGTATCCAACCCCAGAGAAATAAATTGTACTAGTTTAGTTGTGATATTTTTTTTTACTTTGCAAATGTATATGTATATAACAGCTTTGATAACTCATACATTCCGTTAACTCCGTTTTTTCATTAACGTCTGGCATTTATTGCTAAAAAAGGTTAATTAATTGTAAGTACATCATGTAGACAGATAATGGCGTTTGAAAATTAAATATAACAAAAAGTAAAATAATATTTTATATTTGTGCTGTGTAACAATTAATATCAGCCAATCCGTTAGCAAGGAATAAAGTGGTATAATACCACAGATATAAATGTGCAATGTTAATGTTCATTAGCCAGTCCCAAGTGTAACATCGCCACTACGTTGTTACACCTCTGGCTGAAAACCAAAGAGAATCTTTTATACATCCCTCACATACTAATATATGTTTCTTTTCAGTCACATTTTTTTTATTTCTTATATCAGACGTAAATTGTGTATTTTAAAAGATTTATGGTTGGTAAAACACCTTCTAGGATTGCCATAATTAAATTATTGTTGAGTTGTATGAAAGTTATTGCTGTATAACCCATCTGTTAAGTATGTCAAATATTTTATTTTTTAATTATGAAGTATACACTATTATTAACACAGCTGTATTATTACGAGAAATCTGCGGAGATCTAAATTTAAACACCAGCAATAAAACTATTGTGTATATAATGTCTTTGATGATGAGCGCAATATATTAAATATAATAATCTTTTTTAAATTGCATCCCAAAAATTTGCTTACAACTTCGAATGTCTATATGACGTATCCCTTGGTGAAAATTATGTATTGAATGTATCAACTTAAATCAACTATTTGTTTTGAACAATGTAAAAGAAATAGTCCAGATAGAATGACCATCCTTACTGAGTTTAGATTAGTTTATAATATATTAATTTAATTTTGTACAATATTTTCGTAATAATATTATTTTTTTACACACTTAAATGATATTAATGTCTTCAATAACGTGAGGAGATAATTGTTTAAATAATTGGTATTTAACTAAAACATTCACTAATCTAGAAAAAACTGTTGTTTGTGATTATTAGTTTTGAAATAATTATTTTTTACTATTGGTAAATGTTTTAATTTCACATTAATTAATTTAGTATAAGTTAGGTTTTTATTAGTGATTTACGAATGAAAAGTAATGAACAATCCAGACCTGGGTAAACTAAAATTGAAACAAACGAGGATTTATGTTTGGCCATAGCGTGAAATATTGGTATGAAAACACCATTTTGCAAACATTTACTGTACCTCTGACAATGTTTATAAGCTTACGTTAGAACTGGCTTGGTTCTGCAAACAATGCAAACGCTAATATGATATTAGCCAAACGAAGTCATAAATTAACTTTATTGCTCTTGCATAATGACATACTTAAATGTATCACATTCAAGATATGATAAATATTTGTATAACAATAGTAACAATACAGTAGTAGTGTGGGTTTGCCGGTTTTGCGCCGGAAGTGACGTCACATCCGGTCAGTGACCGGATGCGCTGAGTGAAAAAATACGTCATCTGAGGCTGAGCCAGTGACGTAGGCGGTTTTGTGACGAAATGAGTAAAAGTTCAAAGTTCAAGGTCACGGTAAAGTTTTTTTAAAAAATCTACCTCGCACTCGTAAAAACGATTGTGATTCGATAGTTAATCGATAATAAATATCGAATGAAAATTATCGAATGAAACAATCGAATGATACGAGTGCGAGGTAGTACTATTACAAATATTACTTTATTTACAATAATTCATGTTTACAATAGTTCCCCGTTGTTCGTTGTCATCGATGTTGTTGATCCGGACGAGTTGCGGCCATCACTTCGCTTTCTGAAGAAAGACGGTAGATACTTCGATCCCTGCGCAGAGTCCATGTTGTTTTTTGATGCGTAAAGTTCCAAAGATAAATCGTAACCGGACGCAATAAGAAGTCTTAACTCTTCACTAAACACCTCGAGGTCTTGGTAAGTCGCAAGATGAATAGAGTCATAATGAATACACCTAATTTTAATGGACATTTTAATATAATGTTTTACGTTTGTGAAGAGCACTCGATGTTCACCAGTCGAGAGCCGGAGGTGTACTGACTATTCGCTAGCTAGCGTTTTGGTATCAAACAAAATGGTGGGGGTAAAAGTGTGGTGGGGCGGAGCAGATGGCGGGCGGCAGATGGCAGGCGGCAGGTGGCAGCTGGTGCGAGGCAGATGGTTGCTACTACATTCGCCGCCACAGTAATGCAATCCTTTGGCGTAATTCTTGTATTTTATCTTGTCGGTTCATTTGATACGTTTTACATCTACATATGCAATAGCTAAAACACTTGCACTTACGACAAGCTTTCCCGTCAACTTGATCGCCTGGTATTTTAAAGCATTGTAACTCGCAACAATATGTCTTCAAATTGTTATCGAAAAATAAATTGTTCATAGGTGGCACCGACATGTTAGCTGCAGCGTGTGTTAGACAAGACTGAGACTAACTTCACTGCTCCCTCTCTTTTATACCTCTTCATAAGTTAACCCTGAATGAAAGTTCAAGGTCACCCATTCGAATTTTAAAAAAAAAGCAACACAGCAGTATATAAAATAATATACTGCTGTGTTGCTGTTTTCTTTATTTTTTTTCATATTTTTTTCTTTATTAAACAAACATTTTACAATACAATAAACTTAAGTTTAACATTGATGACTAGAAATACAAACAATAAAATACAAACAGAGACATTATGTACAAGGATGCATGATGTGCAGAGTGAGTTCCGTTGAGTTGTTGCCGCTTACACCGTGTGATACCAAATACAACGTCCCCGGTTGAATATCTCGCAAATCTTCATTCTGTAGCAGTTGAACAAATCGTTTTGGAAGAAATACTTGAAACTTCGGCTCATCTCCTGAAGTTAAAGGTGCTTCGCTCAATGAAACTAGAATTGCTTCTCCATGTGTGGTTTCCACTTTCTTGATGTTATGAATAATGTAGTGTTTTTGTTCTTTTAATTCTGAACACTTTTTAGTTAGCAGAAGGTCGGATTTTGAATGAGTGTTGAATTGATCAACCAGTGTTTGTAGAAACTGTTGTGATGCCATCTTCGTCAGTGGTGGTTGCGATGTCTTCTGTGATGTTGCCTCTTCGGAGTCTCGAATAATACTCGTGCCGGAGCGGTGTTGGATCCTCGTATTTATAGGCCCCGCTACCCCCACCACATTTCTGTTCTCCGCTACCCCCACCACATTCCTGCGTTTGTTTCAAGTAAGCAGCCAAACGATACGCGTTGTACAATGCACAGTTTGTTTGGCCGTGTTTAAGATCTTTTGCAGCGACACAAATATTACCGAGATTAATGTTAAAGTCCTTACTGATAGTTATATCGAAAACATCACCGTGCGTGTACTTTTGTATCCAGTTCTTTTTTTCTAATCCTCTTGTGTATATATGTGAATATTGTTTGCAAAAGTTAAACATAATACTGTGCAGATTACTGTAGCTTATAAATCCTTCATACCAATGTATGTGATGAAAGTAGTTTGTTATCCATTTGTTTGTACTTTTTGCTTTGGCGTTAAGGTTGTTAAAAGAAAAAGGAGCTTCAAACGTGAATGGGTAAACTACAAATGTAAGCAAGTCTAAAATTACTAATTCCTTGATAATAAACCTATCATCATTATTTCGAAATGCTTGAAATTCTATTACACAAGGCTTTACACTCACTTCTTCATCCCCTCCGCTCATCATGACACCTAACGATCAACTAAACTGTTTTCCACACCACGGTAGGTTAAATACCAGGTCGTACAGTTGCAGGCGCGTTGGTGTATATTTAACGTGGGCACCGTCCCCAATAGGCCTACCCCACGTGTGTTCTTCTTTACTAAGTTAAACTTTAGTCTTTTTTAACTTCCTCTTCTCGTGTTTCGTTTTCTTCATCTTCTTTTTTCTCCGTTTCTTCTTCCTCTGTTGTTTCTTCTGTAGCTTCTGTAGCGATTTCTACAAGTGGTTCAAAATCCTTTAACTTTCTCCACATGCAAACTTCATGAGGTATTCTATTAAAAATAGATGTATCCACAGGTCCGTACACGATGGTGCTATCAGGTTGTTTTTCCAAAGTATCGACCAAATATTCTTTAATAATAGCGCTTGCAAATACCAACTGTCTCATGTACCTTGTAATAGGTTCTGTTGCGTAGTTTAAAACGTAGAATTCTTCACGTGACAGTAGAATCTTATTTTCATGTTGAGTCAAGTCTCTAATTCGCACTTGTAGTTGTCCGCGATGTTTAACAATATCGATTTCATTGTCACAATCCAAAAGTCGAATATGTGTTTTTCTTCCACACAAACTGTTAGTTAAATAACATTCTATTAAATGTACATGTTTCAAAAATGACTCCCAAGCATTTTGCGAAAATAAAACCTTTTTTGTTCCATGGTGTAGAATTACTGTAGGGGAATAATCTAATGACTTTATCAATCCAACTGATACACTTTTACTGATGCATGCTGAGATGGGGTAAAAGATTCGCAAAAACACTTCAGTTAAAATGTGAGGAGGAATATTTTCTTCAACTTTCTTCTTCCTCTTTGGTACTACCTTTGATGGGTCTGCATTATTTTCCTCCTCTCTATCTCTTTTACCAAACTTTAAAAATGCAGTTATTTCCTTGATGATTTCTTCTTCACTAGTATTATCACGTTCCAATAACGGTGCTACCTCTGCATCACCTTGTACAACAGATGGAGAACTCATTTTGTAGAAGATGTTGCCCATGCGACGATAGACGATCAACTGAAGACCTGCATTGTTGCTCCGCTATTTATAGGTTAGCGACAGTGGCGGTGCCGGTGGTGGTACA
The DNA here is from genome assembly GCA_963675035.1 of Allygus modestus. Taxonomy (NCBI): domain Eukaryota; kingdom Metazoa; phylum Arthropoda; class Insecta; order Hemiptera; family Cicadellidae; genus Allygus; species Allygus modestus. The sequence continues at coordinate 457,484,546 of OY776111.1, read as the reverse complement.
ACGTTTTACAATACCGTCTTTACGATACCAGTCAACGGTGTGTATGTAACAATTTTATCGTGCAAAATTAAACAATACGCAGATGTATTTGCAGGTACGTTTTCTTGAAATTCCATTTCTATTTTTATATCAACACTAGACGATTTTACAGATTCGTTTTGTTTGGAGCAATCAATTACAACAATCGGAGCTTTCGATTCAAACTGTACGGGAGATAGTAGAGGTGTGTTTGTTTTGCCGTAATATGAATTTTGGAACCTAGCGTACATATCGTATAAAACACTGTACCTTTTTTTATCAAAAGAGATATTAAAGTTGTCGTAGGGAAAGAATTGTGAATTCAGGAACACTTTACAGTTTGTTAATTTACAATGGTCAAATTCACCAGCATTTTCAGTTAATATACTTTTTTTCTTTGTTTGTAATCCAAAGATTACATATCTCGCTTTTTCCAAATGAGTAGAAGTTTTTACAGTCCATGTATGCCGTTGTGTTGAAGGTAAAACGGGGTATTCATGAAACTCCCAGCTTCTGAATGGCATTACAATGTCTCGATCTGATTTTAACTTTCTTAATAATGTAATCCTGTGTTCATCATTTAGTCGCACATGTGGTACTCTCCAAACAATCTTGTCTAATGTTAGTTTCCAGTCTAAATTGGCTTCAGTTGTTCCAGCAGATGCTTTAATAATATCATTATCGTTTGATGACCTTAATAAAACTAGTTCTTGTTTTACATTTATTATTATTCTTCTGTAATCTTCAGCAAATCCTAAAAGTAATCTTAAAGGTACGTAAAAATCAAAGTTTCCCGAAGCGTCAGGAGTAATTATACTTTTGTCTGGTGCAACCCATCCTGCAACAGCTAACAGATTCTTCTCATTTGGTGTTAAAGACGCTAATCCTTTTAATGTACTGGAAATTCCAACCTTTTTTGTTGAATCGACTGTAACTCCTGAAATTTCATATCTAATCTCGTCAAACAAAAATGCCATAGGATTATTTATGAACGGAACAGTGGTTCCAACAGTACCGTCAGCTTTTGTTACTTTTCCTTCAATATATAAATAACTTTCGCATGGAAGAGTATAAATGTCTTGTTGTTGTATAGGAATCCTAATTTCATCGTTATTGTTTAATTTGGACGAAGCGTAAGGGTTGTGTGTGTGATATTCCTTTTCCCATAAGGTCTCGTCGAATGTTGGGCCCTGCGCTATATCCAGTATATCCATTGTTAATGACCTTTAATCCAATTTCTTCTAGAAAACGAATGTTGTCACTTGTTAATCCTTCTACAGCTGATGAGCTACTGACCTCTTTGCTGGTTGGCTCTCTCTTTTTAAATGATAACCCCATTATCTAAGCGGATGATTTTATATGTATTCTTACAGTAATAGCTTCTCCTCGAAAGTCAATAAGGTTTCCGTCTTGATCCACTATGTTCAGCACGATGTCTGAAATGAAACTGGTGTTTAACGGTAGGTACACAAGGTTTTGAGGCTTTTCTACTATCTTGAAACCCGGTGCGACTGATGGGTAGAATGTGTGTAATATATGCCGATTTTCTCCATCTCTGTAGGATCCTTGTATAATGTTACATGTAATGTCTATGCTGTTTACTTTGATGATCGTCACAGTTCTATTCCCAGAATGAGTTGTATTAGGTTCTAATACCTTTGTTTCCTTAGAAAACCCCAATAAACTACCAATTGAACGTTCTTGGCCAAAATCAATATAATACTTAGAAGTAATTTCGGCTTTCATTGTATTGTTATTGCCTTTTATCGTTATATTTTCTTTTCCCATATGTTTTTGTATAACTTCATTTATATTATCAATTTCATAAGCTCCTGTTGGTAAACTGAATTCTTCCAAAGCTGAATATTTTCCTTTATTATCTTTTGTCTTGTAATAATGTATTTTGTTATTAATTCCTTCACTAACGTTTGGAATAGAGTTATATGTTGTTAAATCCAATAATGCGGCTTCCCATAGTCTTCCTTTTTGCAAACGTAGCGCTGGAAACAGAATACTGCGCAAAGTACATGAGTTACCGGTTAATGACACTGTATACGAAGACATCTTAAAGTTGACTAACACTTTTAGCTAAAAAGTCTAAACATAAATGACCGCAAATGGATGTATCATCAGGTTGTTTTCTTGTATAATTGTAAAAAACATTTTCTGCCGCACGAAAGTATTGTTGAAGTTCTTTCGGTGGTGGAAGGTTTCCAAAACTGTCGAAATAATAAATCGTTTCACCAAGTTTCTTGTAACACACCCAATGAGTGCCTAATCCTTCACTATTATCCAAATTTACTATACCAGTCTCATTTTTCCACATTTTAACCGGTAATTCATCTTTCATAAATACTCCTCTAAAAAATGGGATTTTCAAACAAGAAGCATATGTAATCAGTTCTTCATTGGTTAATTCTTTGTTTTTAATTATTAATTGCTCTTTCTTATTTAATACACACGATACGGTCTTAGGTATAGTCCTCCTCCCTTTTTTATCATTGACCATATTGTTGGTTTCTTTTTACCTTTACCACTAGTAGATCGACGTTTTCTTCTGATATTACCTCCTTGTTTCTTAGCGGGTCTTTTCCCACGCCTTCTTCTCTTTCCTCCTCCAAACGTAGTTTTTGCTTTCATTGCTGCTGTTACTGCTAAAGACGCTGCTTTTTCACCAATACTCGCGTCACTAGATTTTACTCTTTGCCAAGCTTTCTCAGAAAGTGCTCTATCTGCTATTGATCTATTTTTTGTATCACCAAATTTGGAATACGCTATATCGTGCTGTTTACAGGCCTGATCAAGCTTATTTATTCCAGGATCTCCTCTAGCAAGCCGTTTCTCTAATTTGGTTCCAGGACCACAATATTGATATCCTCCAGGTAAATGTAATTCCACAGGTAATAAATCAATCGCCTTGTTAACTATAGCTCCAACCGGTTTACTTAATAGAGAAAATGCTGTTGATGCTATTCCCCTTCCTCTCTGTAATCTCTCTCGATTATGACTGATGCGTTTAGCCCTCGGCATGACTATTTATAGCCAAACTTACAATCAGTAGGTGCACTCTATAAATGTTTTACAATGAATGTAATATTAGTCTTGGCTTCTTGTATTATATATATACTGTTTAAAATCCATTTATTATATAGAAATGGATTAATTAATTAAATGTAGACATAATAAATAAAAGTAGTAAAAATAGAAATAAGGTGTAATTGATGATGTTTTAAATGTTTCTCCGCTGGTGATGGTATCGTTGTTTTCGGTAAAATGAATAAAATCTAAATAGTTGTCATGTTCCCTTAGAAACTTGCCACTTAATCGTTGGTAATTAAATAACACATTCCAGTCTAGTTTATCTTTAAAATTGTCAATGTAATTTTCAGAGAGATTTTGATATTTACTTATTACTTCCCAACAGTTATTAAAATTTGATGTCATCTCTACAAGGAAGTCTTCTGAAAACTGTTGTCTTTGTAAAATATGAATCCAGTTAACTCTGTGAAAATAAATTCTTAACATAGTCATTGTAAAGAGGTAGTGTATGGAAAGTTGTTCCCAATCCATATATCTATCAAACCGTTGAACAAAACCATCTGTCAGCACTCCTTGGGGAAATCTCGGCTCTTGAGATATTAAACTCCACGCAGTAATATTGGATTCCATCATCCTCTCTGTATTATCTCTCGAATATGACTGATGCTTTATCCCTTATCATGGGTATTTAAATTCTTTTTTCTCTTATATAATCTTCATCGTTTTCTGTTGGTTCATTAATCACATTCACTTTATCCCCCTTTCCTAATGTCTTGACTTTAGAAGGCTCAGACGGTTTATCTAATTGATTAGGTTTTTCTGGATTGTGTATCTTTTTCCAGTCTAAATAATTGTGGCTGTCAACATCTGAAGCTACAGCTCTTCCTGAAGCCCGATGGATATAATTAAATAAAGCTGCACCAAACCTTTCCATATGTTTTTCATATTCTGTAGTCCATTTCTTGTGTACTATATCAAATATTTTCTTATTTACAGCGTCTCCATCCTGCTCACAATCACCTACATTTGACAATTTTAATTTTTTTACATCATAGCTTGTATCAGTTTCATTCTTTTTGTAAATCGTTAACAATTTTAAAGTCGCTAAATTTACTGCTTCACCATCATAAATGGGATGTTTTATATTGCTTAACCTTTTACCGGAAAATCCCCAATGGTCTTCGTGTACAATCGGGGTTCTTTTATCCATATATTGTACCGTAACCGCATCAGAAGACAAAAGCGGATCACCAACATTTTGAATTACTTTTCCTTCAAAATTATAATTACCATCAGGTGTTAACGGAAACCCAGCTCTTTTTTCACTATATCCAGATTTTACTCCAAACTCGGAATACCGTCCAAACTTGTCCACACTCATGATGTAACTGAATCGCTATCGTTTAGGTTCTTACTATATATATATATACGTCTACTGAACAATTATTTCTCGTTTTCGCAGTTCATCAACCAAAGCTACCCATTCGTTTTCTAAACCAGTGTGCCCGGCTTCCATAGCTTCATGTAATAACCTCATTCGATCAACTAACTTATTTATATCGTTGTAATATATTATATTGGTTTTATACAAATTTTTTAATAATCCCCTTCCAGATGTAGTAGGATCAGTTGTTTTTCTTTTTTTATGCAAAACATTTAATTCAGCAGAAGATAAAGCTCTTCTTTTAATTGGAGCTTTATTTGATTTCGAGGGGAAAAGACTAGATATAATGTTTGTGTATTTTATTGACCTGTTTCTATGAATAGGTAGGTCTTTGGAATATTTTTTTCTATGTGCATTTGTATACTCTAGTATATTTTTAAACAATTGTAAATCCTTTTTAGTATATTTACCAGGATTATTTTTAAAGATGAGTTCAAACAAACCTGTTGTACCTTTATATTTCTTATCACCAATAACTATATCATCATTTTCGTTTATATCTAACTTTCTATCTCCAATCATTAATCCTTTATCCTCTATTATAGCTCCATATGTATGATAATTTCGATTAGCATGTGTGCCATGTAACATTTTTAATGTATATTTTCTTCCAAGTGTTCCTTTAAACATAATATCTGTGCCTAATTTGCTTAAGTTGGATGGGTTGATATCCTCTTCTTCTGCTCTTGTATCTTCCGCACTTGTATCTTCTGTACTTGTATCTCCTGCAATGTTCTTTTCCCTTAAATCTCCTATATCTCCGCTTTCTTCATACTCGTCGCTTTCTTCAGATGTTTGTAACTGGTCAGTACTTTCATCATTCTGAAATTCTTCTTCATATTTGGAAATTGGTAGCATTTTGTCTCCTTCGAAGCGAATTGAAGGTTTTTCCATATTTTGTGCTAATCGCTTTAAAGGTTCAGTAACAGGTTTGAATGTTGTTTCTAAAAATTGCTCTCTTTCATTTATACCTGATTTTAAAGCTCGGTTTTTTTGTCTAATAGAATCACTAAGTGATTTTATTTCCTTTAATAGCTTTTCCTGGTTAACCATCTTCACACCTTGACGACTTGTACAGTAATACCGCTAATCAGTGTATTAAAACGAATTTATCAAAACCTATTCTATAACGACCATCTTTTATAGCTTGATCTTTCATAATAACCAAAAATCCATACTTTTCCGCCCATGCTTTTCCGCAAAGCTCTTTAAACTTTTCAAATGGCATATCCGCATTCACATGATCGTTATATATATGTTTTAGGTTAGTATCATCTTGTTTGAATACAATTAGAATATTTGCATTATCTCTGATAAGTTGTTTTGGGATTTTGCTATAAGTTTGTCCTATATATATGCTGTCGATGTTATTATGTCTTCCCATGGCAAAGTAGTTTCTAATAGTATCCTGATTTTCACAAGATACATCGTCAAATATAAATACAGAATACGGTTTCGCTTCGTTTGGTTGCATAATGCTATCACTAGCGTTAAATTTGTAAAAATTAACATCAGACACATCAGATAGGATTTTATCCAGCAATTGATACTTTGGTTGATGTAGAGACTTTGAAAAAATATATAGGTTACTAAACCTTAATCCCTGCGGATTAGTGATCAAATTAAAGACAACATTGGTCTTTCCACAGTTTGAGGGGCCACTTACTATACATCGAACAGTGTTTGGAAGTAAACTACCGTGTTTACCATTGTTGATTTTAACGTTATCCACAGTTAAATCATCTATGTTATTAATATTGAATCGATCTTTATGGTGAATAATCTCCATCCTGCTCAAAGGCTAACGATGAAATGAGTTGCTTGTATTAAACCAAGTCCTTTAAAGGTATCCATGAATCCTCGGTTTTGTTAAACCCTAACCACCGCACTTTAACTGCGTCCTTTTTTCTTTGTAACACTTTTTCAACAAGATATACATCACCTACTGTTGACTTTAACATTTCATGTCCATAAAATGCACCTTGCAACAAATCTCCTTTGTTATCTTTTAGGATATACGTTTCAGGTACAGTCGGTTGCACTTTATACACTGTAAAAACTTCATTCGTCCAATTGGGAAGGTATTTCTTGGTAAACACTCCCTTATATTTACTAATCCGTACTTTATCACTTACATTAAATTTTCTTGGCTGCATTTTTTCTACTTTAGGCTTTGTATTTTTCTTTATGCGTTTTAATACATCTTTTGCATTTCTTCTATTTACTTTGTTAGGTTTCATACCAATAGTTCTATGAAACCTGTTGTTATAATCATTTATTAATTGTGGTAAAACATCATACCATACGTAAGAACCTCTTTTTGAAAATTGTTTATACAGTGCTCCTTTTAAGGTTCTATTAAATCTTTCTACAATAGCAGCTTTTTTCTCTGAATTTGTAGAATAATGATTTATTTTATATTTATTCATTAACTGTGCAAAGTTTGTATTAAAGTATTCTGTTCCATCATCAGTTTGTAAATGTTTAATTTTGTTTTTATCTCTTTTTATGGCTATTTCCATGGCTTCTGTTACGCTTTTACCAGTCTTGTCCTTTAGAGGCAAAGCGTCTGCAACTTTTGTAAAACAATTAATAATTGTGAGTATATATTTAAATCCTTTGTTTATTCTGCTATGCGGTCGCATTTCAATTAGATCCGCTTGATATAGATCATTTATCCCTTTTATGACAGTATTTCTTCTTGGAAACTTTATTCTTGCAGGTTTGTGTAGTTCATTAATAATCTTCTCCTTCAGGTCTGACATGATGGTTTCACGAAGGCAGCTGATATGGTATTAAATATTCTTTGGTATAAATCTGCTTATATATACATATAGTTCAAGGTCATTCAAAACTTGTGTAAAAAAAGGGGAAACACAGTTTAACATTGCTGTGTTTCCCCTTTTTTTACGGAAAGGAAAAGGATCAAGGATCTAGGACGATGAAAAGGTTACTCGTCAATAGGGTTGAGGGAGTAGTGGCCGAATGGCAATGTGTTGATTTTGTCTGGAAGGGTTTGTCTTTTGTCGTCATTACAGGATAGCGCCTTTTTAACTTCAGTTACGCTGTACAGCTGATGGTTAAAACTTCTGATGGTGTTGAATTTAGCTGTAATGATGTTATCTTCAAATAAGCATTGCTTGTAGTGTTCAAAATGCACTTTCTTTTTTAAATATAAACTCTTTACACCTTTAGCTTTCTTAATATAGCTATTCTTCTTTTCTTCTTCTTTTTCATTATAGAGTTTCAAAGAATATAGTTTAGACATCAGTGCAACAATCTCTTCAAGCAGAACACCATTAGCCTCATCCTTGAATTTGCCTAGTACTTTTTTGTGTCTGTCATTGTCGTAGTTTGGATGATCTTTTGGATAATCGGAGAAATCAAAATCGTTCTTGTAAATAAATGTACGTAAATCTTTATACATGTCCAATGTTACTATGCGATATATGAAAGCGTCAGTGTCCATATATGTAATAGATATATTTTCTCTTCCGTAGAACGCCACCATTTTGTTGTAGTGAAAATCGTACATGTGTGTTTTTGAGATGTCCAAGATTGACATGCCTATATACAAAGGACGATCCATCTTCACACTCGTCTTCTTCATGGACACTGCTACAAGTTTTTCATTAATAATTATAGATGTTCCAAAATTTGGCTGCTGTACTAGTTTCTGTAATTTTTTTGCGTCGGTAACAAGTTTAACATTTTTGTGTCTTCTTTTGTTTTCCAATGTTTTTCCAAATATCGCATTATTCATTAATTTAAAAAAATCTTTTTGAAAGTCTGATGTAGCTGCTGCTCTTCTGATGGTATTTGAATCAATGTAGGGTTTCAACCAGCATGATTGAGAAAATTCCAAAACTCTATTAATTTTTGTTAGACGTAGTCCTAATTCGATAGCTTGTTGAACCACCCAAAAGTGAGCCACGTAGCGTTGTTTATTATTTAATGTCATCATTAATTTGGGGTGTTTTCCAATTGGTGAAATTTCTGTTTTAGCAAGAAGTGGAAGGTCATAATGAAGATCATGTAAATTTTCTGGGTATTCAAAATCGCAATCCAAAATATATCCAGTGTCACCATGTTTCGGAATTTGTAAAATATCGCCAATAGAGTCGGGATTAATCCATTTAAAGTTATCAAAAGGAAGTGGGTTTGACATTGCCCATCCGTACAAATTATTTGCATCGAAATATCCTAAATAGGTTGACGGTTTGGTTTCATCGTAATCGGGAAGGTATTTGTTGTTGGCTTTGACATGTCTGGTAACACTTTGGGTCAATCCGCCTCTTACTCCAGCTTCAACCACTAAAACCATGTCAATGTCTGTTAAAAGTTGGAGTTTGCATTTTGTTTCTTTTAACATGGCTTGCCAAGCTAATCCTGGTGAAGTATACGAATGTAGAGGGTCCAAACCGTATGCAGCAAAACAGGTGTTTCGGAATTCTTCCATTACATCACAAAGAAGAGTTACATCTAGTTTGACATAAAAGTCCGAGTAATCTCCTAAGGTCTTCATATCTAACTCGTTCCATACTCGACGTGCGTGTTGATAGTCCTCAAGTGATATTTCCGAATCATTAAGTTTGTTTTTGAAGTGTTCTGGTGGAGGTAGTGATGTTTCATCAAATCTATGCAGTCCATCTATGTAATCATATGGGAATACTCCTTTTCGAAGAACCAAATTCATTTTACTGTTTGGTACAATTTTGCTTGTTTCGATCAAATCTTCTCTTCTTAAATTTTCTGATAATTTCATAAGGCTGAAAGGCATAAATCTATAGGAATCAATGAATCTAAGTTTTATATTGCCGATTTTTTTAGAAAAGCTAATAAATTTTTCCATGGTTGTTGCCAAGACATCTATTGCTCCATTATCTCTCCCTAATTCCGGGATTATAAAGTGAGAGTCGTATCCACTAAGATTATGTAAAACAACGGGGATAAAATTTGGAAGTTTGTAGTTTAAGTTGCAAGAGTTACAGGCTGCACCTCTGTAAGCTCCTGTAAGATGATCATGGTCTCGCACTTTAACATTATCCGGTGTAAAGGTGTTAGTACACAGATAACATGTTGTTGCTGAATCATGTTGTTGAAGTTCACCTTCAGTCATAGGTGTCATCGGTAACACATTTCTATACATTTCTTCCACCTTTTCAGCTATGTTATATAAATCATCAACAAAGTGTCGAGCTGCTTCTTCACCACGATAAATTTTCGGCGTAGACGACAGTTCATATTTACAAAGATTATCTTCAGAAAGCGTGGACTTTACTATTAAACAATAGCTGTTTGGTGTGTGCTGCTGGTATTTGCTCCTTCTTGTTACGTTCTCTTCTTGATGTTCGAGCGGAAGTAAAGACGCTTCAAAATCAGCGTATACAGCAACAGGTACACGGTATTGTTGTATTACTTTATCAAATTTTATCTGCGCTCTGCTGGGATGTGGCAATTTAACTCTAACCTCATAGTTTCCATTACATAACCTTTGATGTTCTACTAACCATTCTGAACCTCCCCTTTTTAATGGTTTGCCTACATGACAAAAACATCTTTTGCAAATTGTCATCTTTTTTTCATGCTTAGATAATTGTTTAGAAACAAGACTTTCAAATTTTTTGATATACACAAAGTGTGAAATATCGCCTTTAGTAATCAATAACAAATCGGTATGATCTCTGCGCTCATTTGGTGTTATACGCAAGGGGTACACATTGTTTGACGAATCCAATCCGAATAGGTTGACAGAAGCTGAAGGATTTTGTTTTTCAAATTTTGAAACGTCTGTTATAGCAACAGGGTAAGTCATCCCTTGAAAATTATATCTATGTTGTACTTCTTCATAATAGTGACTTGGTCTTTCCGGATGAATTGTTACATATTTGGCCAACATGGCATATTTAAAACACTCAGTATCTTGATTTTGTACGTTGACGCAGGATAAGGTATTTCTAATCTTTGTTGGTAGAGGGATGTAGCTACTTCCTCGAATTCCATAGCCGTGTTTGTGTACTCTTAAGTCTAGCCCTGTGATGCTTAACAAACTCCATCCAGAGCCTCTTCCTTCATGTTCTTGTATTTTTGTCATTAGCTCTTCAAAACATTCAGATACGATTGAATCAATATCTGACGAAAACATAATAGTTCGGTTTTTTGTTAAAAACCCTCTCGGTGAAGTTTCATTCTGAATGTTTGTAAATAAACCATCTAGTAATAGGCCAAATTTAATAAAATTTAATCTTTTTAATTCATTTTGCAGAGTTTTACTTACCAATCCTTTTGCGTTATTTAAAAATTCTTCGAGTTGTAATTTTGCATTGTCAATTTTAAAGTGGGTTACTACATTACCCGGAAGTGCTCGGGCATGTAGTTCTACATTTACTGCTGTTGATGCTGAAGGACGGTGAAGTGTAGACAGAGCATGCGTAGAACTCGATGCAGCTGATGATGTTGAAGGACGATGAAGTGTAGACAGAGCAGGCGTAGAAGTCGATGCAGCTGATGATGTTGAAGGAAGGTGAAGTGTAGACAGAGCAGAGGTAGAAGTCGATGTTGATGGTGCATATTGAATTACAGTTGGTCTGGAATGTTGGTGTTGAGCTAACATTTGATCTATTTCGTTCAATTCTTCTTCTTCATATTTTTCATCTTGGTTGTTGTTATGTTTTAGTTCATTATGAATCATTAAAAGAAATTCATCCTTAAATGAAGACTTGCAAATATCGCAGCGATGCATAATGTAGGTGCGATCTCCGCAAGGGTCAAAGCAATAATGAAAAACACTGCAAATACCCCTCTATTTATACCCTAGCAAAAGTGGTGGGGGTACGTATTACGTTAAGTTTACTATTTTTTGCATTTTATATTTACTATTGTAGCTGAAGGGTACAAAGTTCTGTATTTAGGTCAAGGTCATTGAACATATTTGCCAAAACGGGGAATAGAGCAGTAAATGATTTCATATCAAACCATAAACTGATCTATTCCCCGCTCTGTATTTAACTAAGACAATTTTCTCCAACAGGAACATTTGATAGATTTTAAACTCGGATGTGAAGTCGGATTGTACACATTGCATCTCGATCAACTAAAAATTTCATAAAACAATAGGGATCTTCAGTTGTAGATTCATCTTTAACATATTCGATGGTCAACATTGCCGAACGAAGATCTTGTGGAATTACGTCGACTTTTATGAGTCGCCTTTCGAGTTCAAACCGTTTTGTTATTGATGTAAGTTTTATCACATCATCGATATCGATGAGGGGAAAGCTGTAGCAAACGGAGTTTCCTGGTGGGTTCATCATGCCGATATGATAAATATACACTGTTGCATCGTCTTTAAATAGACGTTCCCCCACCATTAAATGTATAAGTTACCCCACTTTTTCAATCTTGTAAATGGGTCAAGGTCATACAACGATATTACCAAAACGGGGAATAGAGCAGTAAGTGATTCTCACTATAACCACAAACTGATCTATTCCCCGCTTTGTATTTAAAGTAAACTATTTGAAGACAACAAAGACTTATTCAGATTCTTCCGATGATGATGATGATGATGAGCTCATATCACTAAATAAGCGACGACGAACACAAAAGTTCCCTGTGACTGGATCTAGAACTACATCATCGATATTAATACTGCTTGGAGGGGTTTCACTATCAACAAGGTCCATTTCCTCCAAGCAAAGCAACTGATGATGAAATTCCGGTTCATTATCATCGACATCGTCGTCGTCAGTCAACAGCTCCAACAGCTCCATCTCTCCAAGATATGGTTCACTGCTATCAAACTCACTCAGTAGTTCAAGATCACTAAATAGTTCACCTTCCATCTCTGAATCGTCTTCGTCTTCATCTTCGTTTAAATTTAATGGAATATTTTGAATTAATTCCAGTATAGTCTTCTTAGAAGGGAAAATGTTATCTCTGGGCGACATGATTCCAAGTAGCAGACTGATTTACCACTAATACGAAACCACCTTTTATACCTGATTTCGGTGGTGGTGGGGGTAAGTGTTGAAAGTGCAAGTGGTAGGGAAAAGTGATAGGGAAGAGGTATTATTATAACACAAATGATTAAGTCCTGTAAGTGGGTCAAGGTCACCTTATCCTATTACCAAAACGGGGAATAGAGCAGTAAGAGATTCTTATTCAAACCTCAAACTGATCTATTCCCCGTTCTGTATTCTTCCGTTCAGTATTTCCAAACCATCTTTAGTCAGTTGAAACAAATTGATCAATTTCGAATGTTACAATTTCATTAAGAATTTTTTCTATTGCAACATCACCATCATCAAGAAAAACTTCTTTAAGAGTTGAGTTGGAGATTGGTTGATCAGGCAGTTGAGGCGAAGTCAATGGTTTTTCCAACTCCATTTGTAAAGTTTTAATGTATTTTGTCGCGTGTTGTATAATTGATAATCTTGACATTTTTGGACTAGCAAATGGTAATTTTGATTGTAGTATCTTGTATGCTTTATTTACTTTTAGCACCCTTTTCTGCTCTCGAACATTTCTAGGCTCTCTATGTAAGTTGGATGATCCAGCTTAACTGTCCATAGCTGACTAATTACTAAGTTCTGGAGCGGCCGCTTAAATACCCCGCTTACCTATACCATTAGAGTGGGGGTAGGTAGTAGAGTGGGGGGTAGGTAGTAGAGTGGGGGTAGGTAGTAGAGAAGGAAAGTTTTATTTAACAGTTTTATTTTTCTATCCTATCCGCAGATTTTCTAAGTCTGTGAGTGGGTCAAGGTCGTCTGAACATATTGCCAAAACGGGGAATAGAGCAGTAAGAGGTTCTCACTTTGACCTCAAACTGATCTATTCCCCGCTTTGTATTTCAAAGGACTTTAGTTTTAAGATAGTTACTCGTCCTGATCTTCATCCATAAGGAAGATTTGTTTGTAAGCTGAAGGTTCTTCAGCGAAAAAATGTTGGTCCGCTAACTCATCCTCTTTAAGAAAAACGGATTCAAAAGGTGGAGGGTTGTGTAAAACTTCTTTGTGAATTGAGGACGGTTCTTGAAGCTGCGATTGTAGGTTTGCAATGTATTTTATTGTCTTTTGTATAGTGGTTAATTTAGAATCATACGGATTGGAGGATGGTAATATGCTTCTTAATACTTTATAACGGTCAGCGATCTTTGTTCTCATTTTCCGAGAACTAGCATTGTTTCTCTCGGTTTTGAGAGATCTCGAGTTTAAGTTTGGCGAAGTATTACTAGTCTCTGGAAAAATGTTGGATAGAATCATAGCCTGGACAAGTATCGATGGGGCAGCAGAAGATGAAACAGTGATGTGCTCCATGGTGTCTGAGGTGGGCGAATACAAGCAGCAGACTAATTTTACCATCGATAAGGTGTCTCTTTTATACCCAATGGAAGTGGGGGGGGGGGGGGATATATGTTGAAAAACAACATATATTTCAATGTTGTTTTTTACCAAACGAAAATTGTCTAAGTCCCAAGGTCATCTAAACAAGTTGCCAAAACGGGGAATAGAGCAGTAAGTGGTTCTCACTTGGACCGCAAACTGATCTATTCCCCGCTCTGTATTTTAAAGTAAACAATAACTCTTCTCACTATTGAGCAGCCTTTGTTCTTTGAAGCTCAAGTTCTAAGTCTGCAACCAGGCGAAAGTCTGCATCATGCTCCTCCCATTGTTCAGGAGAACGCGGTTGACCACACCACTTTGTAAAGGCGTACCTCATTGCCTCATTATACTCCTCCAGGATAACATGATAGGGTCTTGGTTGCTGCGTTGTAGACTGCATCGATGATGTAGTTTGTTGCGGATGTGACTGAGCATCATTCTCCGCAACCTTATTAATCTTAAAAACTTCAGTCATTTCTGCAGCCTCAGCAATTGCGTACAACTCCTCTTCGTTAATTTCCTTTCCCCATGTGTTGCTGTTGACGCTCATGATGATACAACTAATAATTATATTCCGAATCGCTCGCTTAAATACCCGCTTACCCCCTCCCCTCTTTACTGTTGAATAATGACTTTAGTATAATATTTCTCCTTTTTACTTTTAAGTTTATCTTTGACTTAGTGTAAATTATCCAAGTCCGTTATCTAGGTCAAGGTCGTTGTAACATTGCAAAAAAAAGTGTGGACAACTTATTTACACTCTGCAGCATATGCTACAAATTGTAAATAGGTTGTCCACACTTTTTTTTTAATTTGGAAAAAATGCTTTATTTAATTTGTAATAAACTTTTGGTCTTTTTATTTATATTATTATTTTAATGATTTCCACACAGTGATACCTGTATCATTTCGAATTAAATAGTCCTTGTGGGTAGGTTTTTTGACGTGGAGGTCCATGGCTCTAGGTAACTCTACATAGTACAGTTTACCTTCACATTGAACCAACACCTTTGCAAAGTCCTTTATTTTAACAAAGAAGTAGCGTTTGTTTTTACAAAGCCTGTTAATTCGAATTTTAATTGGCACCACTGTTGCACGTGGTGAAGAAGGAGATGCGCCATGGTTTAATTTTAAATGAAGACTGCACGTTTCTTCATTTAAAATACAACGTTTAACACAGCGTTCACCTTTCTTAGCACCTTTTTTGAATATATAATTACATTGTTGTGCAGGAAGCATGCACATCCTTTGTACAGATTTAAGTTGTTTAAATTTCTCTGAAGGAGATGAAGTATATGTGCAGATTACTGAAGGTCTGGTTGGAGAAGATGATTGGGTGGCTGGTTGGCTTGGTCTCGAACTTGATGTTGATGAGGATGAAGAAGCAGACGATTTGGAAGACTTTGATGAACATGTAGAACAACTTGAAGATGTAGAAGGACTTGGAGAAACAGCACGAGACGTTGACAAAGGACTTGGAGAAACAGCACGAGAAGTTGACGGAAGAGGTGAAGGACTTGGAGAAACAGCACGAGAAGTTGACGGAAGAGGTGAAGGACTTGTGTAAGTCGTTGACGCAGCAGGTAGTGGTGGACAGTTCTCCGGGACGATGTTAGCTAACATCAGGGCTGTCCGAAGGATGGATGGAACCGCAGAAGACGGAGTGGTAGAGGCGGGCGAAGACGAAGCAGAAGGTTTCAATTTGAGAGGTTGTGTCTGCTTCCTAATGTGTGCCATGGTGTGAGGTATAACAGCACAAGAGGAAGAATGATTTTACTAGTGCTGGGGGACCCTCTTTTATACATACTGATAGTGGTGGGGAGTGCAAGTGTTATACGGTGGGGGTAATAATGTTGTAACGAGTAAATATATATTACAATACGGGGATTTTCTAAGTCCCGAAGTGGGTCAAGGTCGTTTGATCATATTATTAAAACGGGAAATAGAGCAGTAAGTGATTCTCACTTGGACCACAAACCGATCTATTCCCCGCTTTGTACGTGAATTTTCTAAGTCCCAAGGTCATCTGAACATGAAGCCAAAGCGGGGAATAGAGCATAACATACTGCTCTATTCCCCGCTCTGTATTTGGGAAGGGGACAAAAGACAACAAACAAGAGACTGATTTTAAACAAGAGACTGACTTTATATTTTACACAGTTTTCTCAGGCTAAGATGGGTAATGTCAACCGGTTTACGCGCCGTATTGACACAAGGTCGGTTTGCGCGCCATACCTTAGAGGGGTTAGGAAAAGGATGAGAAGCAAGATACATTACTTTGAAAATAAAGACTTTGCCAGCAACTATGTAAACAAAAATTAATCAGTTAACGTTACTTTTACAAGAACAGCCAAGGTCGGTTTTGCAAAGGTCAACAGTATCACTGAAACCCGGTGGGACGTAGACCCAAACACCCGGCGTCAGGCTGCTGCGAACCCAAGTTTTGACCAAGGTTGTTGAGGGACCTGTAGGGCCGGGAGTACATATTTCATTAGTAAATAAGACACTTCAAACCGATACCAAACATTAACATATATTAGACTAACTACATTACCTAGCAGCAAACTACAAGCGTTATCTAACATGCTTAACAAACTAACTAAACATGCAAGGGCGCGGATCTCTTAATTGCGCGTCGGGCCCAACGCACACTTAACAGACCTACGCTGCAGCAGAGTGCAACCCACTGGGACGTATACCCAAACAGCGGGCGGCAAGCTACTGCGACGAGACTGCGGACTGCTCCCGCTTATAAAGGCAAAGTGACGTCACCAAAGCGGAAGGGGGGATGTTACGTCAGGGGGGGGGGGGATATATTACAATACGAGGATTTTCTAAGTCCCGAAGTGGGTCAAGGTCGTTTGGTCATATTATTGAAACGGGGAATAGAGCAGTAATTGATTCTCACTTGGACCACAAACCGATCTATTCCCCGCTTTGTACGTGAATTTTCTAAGTCCCAAGGTCATCTGAACATGAAGCCAAAGCGGGGAATAGAGCATAACATACTGCTCTATTCCCCGCTCTGTATTTGGGAAGGGGACAAAAGACAACAAACAAGAGACTGATTTTAAACAAGAGACTGACTTTATATTTTACACAGTTTTCTCAGGCTAAGATGGGAAATGTCAACCGGTTTACGCGCCGTATTGACACAAGGTCGGTTTGCGCGCCATACCTTAGAGGGGTTAGGAAAAGGATGAGAAGCAAGATACATTACTTTGAAAATAAAGACTTTACCATCATTTATGTAAACAAAATTAATCAGTTAACGTTACTCTTACAAGAACAACCAAGGTCGGTTTTGCAAAGGTCAACAGTATCACTGAAACCCGGTGGGACGTAGACCCAAACACCCGGCGTCAGGCTGCTGCGAACCCAAGTTTTGACCAAGGTTGTTGAGGGACCTGTAGGGCCGGGAGTACATATTTCATTAGTAAATAAGACACTTCAAACCGATACCAAACACTAACATATATTAGACTAACTACATTACCTAGCAGCAAACTACAAGCGTTATCTAACATGCTTAACAAACTAACTAAACATGCAAGGGCGCGGATCTCTTAATTGCGCGTCGGGCCCAACGCACACTTAACAGACCTACGCTGCAGCAGAGTGCAACCCACTGGGACGTATACCCAAACAGCGGGCGGCAAGCTACTGCGACGAGACTGCGGACTGCTCCCGCTTATAAAGGCAAAGTGACGTCACCGAAGCGGAAGGGGGGATGTTACGTCACGGGGGGGGGGGGGGGGGTGACCTTGAACATGACCCAAAAAGGGGGGGGGGGGTGACCTTGAACATGACCCAAAAAAGGGGGGGGGGGGTGACCTTGAACATGACCCAAAGGGGGGGGGGGGGGGGAAATAGTGTCGTCACGGGGGAAGGGGAACCGGATGTAGACCGGTTTTTAGCTTTCTACCCGTATATGGAAATGTCACGGTTACACTTGGCGACCCGCTTTGCTCCGTCTGGTACCTCATTCCAGCTTTGCCTTGCGAACTGAATACACCTCTGCGCTATGTCTTCTCCCATTACACCCGAGAAACTGCAACGTTTGAAGGAGACTTTGAAGAAGTCTTCGGAAAAAAGGAGCGGATTCAAAAGACCTAGTTCTTTTAAATCTTGCATACGGAAGAATTTTCGAAACCACCCACTTTACTTCGACCAACGGCCTTCGACGTCCACTGCATCTTCACCATCGCTATCACCTCGCCCTTCATCGCTTCGACCTTCATCGCCGCCACCAACTGTTGAGGAGATAATGAAGAGGACGGCTACGGTGAAACTTACCGAGTTGGTAACGCCGCTGGAGTCTGTCGCCGTCAAGTTTGCGCAGTTGAAATTAAACGTGGAGTATCTACTTGTGGGGAAGATCAGCGATGATGAGTACCTACTCCAACACCTCTTTGGCGGCGGCCGTTACGTCAAGGTCCACCTTCCAAGGTCCACTCTGCCACCTCCTGAGACCAAGTGCGACTTGATTTTAGTACGGCAGAAGGGACAAGTAAAGTGGGTTACAAAGGAAAAATAAACACTGACTACCGCTCACCGCTCCTTATCCACCATCTCCTTCAAACACAAACGGTCCTTTTCAGGACCACCCTAAGCATTTCAAGTTAGGGACTTGGCCTGTACATAGGCAGGAGACTATTAGTCTTATGTTTGTGTGCAGCCCACTTTGTGAAAATTTCTAAGTCCCAAGGTCCTTGACCTTGACCTTGACCTTGAACATGACCCAAAAAAGGGGGGGGGGTGGTGGTGGGGGGGGGGGGGGGGGTACACAGTTTGTGCAAAGTATGTCATGTGGGTACTCAAATTACGCGGATTGATCAGACGAACAAGTTGGCGCAAACGGAATTCAGATCCGACAAAGGGTATAGCAGCAACAGCGAAAAACAACTATTTTCAAGGGCAAGCCTAAATAACTTCTTTATTTACGGTTTAAAATATATTAAGTGGGTACTCAAATTACGCGGATTGATCAGACGAACAAGTTGGTGCAAACAGAATTCAGATCCAACAAAGGGTATAGCAGCAACAGCGAAAAAACAACTATTTTCAAGGACAAACCTAAATAACTTCTTTGTTTTTGGTTCAAGGTCTAACATGTGGGTACTTCAATTACGCAGCTTGACAAGGCGAACAAGTAGGTGCAATTTAAATTTAAATCTAACCAACAGTATAGCATCCGTGGCGTAAAAACGATGGTTTGAAGGACAAGGTAACGTTGTGGTGGGGGTAGATGCCTATTATACACGATAACGCTACATCATTATTCTTCCAGCTCTTGTCGTATGAACATCTACCTAAACGGTCTGAAAAATGTCGCAGTTTTACAGGAACATGAGGAAGGTGACCTTCAGTAGTCCCCTTGACACTACTTTCTACTTCCCTGACGATGAAGACAGAAGGTCTACACTTTTAGTGGACAATGAGCGGTTTCGTCGAAGAATAATTGAGGTTGAAACACTTTTAACCAGTTGTTTGCTACGCAAAAAGAACCATATGAATACATGCACCGGTTTAGATCATAGTAGCTGTTATACTTATACAGCGTTGAAGCGCAAACATTATTGAGGTTTTTAGTTACGGAGGTAAGGTCTTGACAGTCTAAGAGCTAAACCCTAACTAACACATGTAAACTAGTTATTGTGCGATGTAAAACTTGGTGGGGAGACTGGTGTAGTGGGGGACTGGTGTAGTGGGGGACTACCATCTGCCGCACACTTGCCACCTGCCGCCTGCCACCTGCCGCCGCCCATCTGCTGTCCACCATCTGCTTCGTTCTACTACACTTTTACCCCCACCATTTTGTTTGATACCAAAAACGCTAGCTAGCGAATAGTCAGTACACCTCCGGCTCTCGACCGGTGAACATCGAGCTCTCCGAGACGCTCTTCACAAAATAACAATATCATTTCACTCAAGGTCTGATAGATGTTTCTATTTCATTGCCGTCACGTATTCTTTCCTCCTGACAGCAATGAAATGCAAACACCTAACAGAACAGATAGGTGTCAAAAACACAACATGGACTCTGCGCAGGGATCGAAGTATCTACCGTCTTTCTTCAGAAAGCGAAGTGATGGCCGCAACTCGTCCGGATCAACAACATCGATGACAACGAACAACGGGGAACTATTGTAAACATGAATTATTGTAAATAAAGTAATATTTGTAATAGTACTACCTCGCACTCGTATCATTCGATTGTTTCATTCGATAATTTTCATTCGATATTTATTATCGATTAACTATCGAATCACAATCGTTTTTACGAGTGCGAGGTAGATTTTTTAAAAAAACTTTACCGTGACCTTGAACTTTGAACTTTTACTCATTTCGTCACAAAACCGCCTACGTCACTGGCTCAGCCTCAGATGACGTATTTTTTCACTCAGCGCATCCGGTCACTGACCGGATGTGACGTCACTTCCGGCGCAAAACCGGCAAACCCACACTACTTACAATTAAAGTTACAAAATAATTAAAATGTCAAAATCTGTGTGAAGAGAAACTTTGAGTATGAAATCCCCGCTTAACTGTCGTCCTCAGTGTATATGTTTTCTTTCGGCAACACAATTAATTCAAATTCTATTTTTACAGCTAAATAATACGAAGAAATCAAATTAATTCAAAACAAATAAATGAAAAATTGTACTTTTAAAAACTACTTATTGTAGAAGATTAAGTTTTAAGTTAAGGTTTAGACAATTTTCATACAAAAACTGATCATTCTTATGTGAAAAAATAAATATCGTGGTTTGAATTGATTTATTTGAGAGTGGTTGTCTCACACTGTGTAGCTACTACGTCGCGATGGTACCGAACTGGTTAGACGGGTAAGATATATATTAGCAAGTATGTCTAACTACGCGCAATACCTTTTTATCAAGCCAAACTTCAAGAAATAAGACATATCTATTGAAAACTAGAGATAATCGGAGGTTATATTTTACTTCAGTTATTTTTTTACTTTATTCATAAATCATTGATTTCAATTGTAAGAAATGAGATAGTACATATTTTGACGTATTTCTTATATAATGCTAATGTTAAGGAGGCGACGGGCCGCAGCAATGCAGCGCACGGTATCTCGGCACAGCCACAGGATAATGGTCTTCCTCAAACTCATTAGCGCGCAGTTAGGATAATTGTAGCGCGTTTACCTGGAGATACTATTATTTAATAATACCTTTTATATTTTTACAAGATTTTTGGGTTTCACCAAATGTAGCACTAAAATAAATAGTGGCTATCTTAATTTCAAAAACCTTTAGATTTGTTTTAAAATAGCTGATGAACCTGGTTTACCCGGTTGAGATTTTCCCATAAATTTATATATAAAAAAAACAAAAAAAAAACGCTTTAAACCTGAATGAGTTTAATACAGAATTTTAGCTAAAACTAAATAAATTTAAATATAAGAAAATACAAATTTGTTTATGTAACTAAATTTGAAATGTTTATGAAGTTAGAAAGTATTGGGTATTTTGAGTATAAACTTTAAAAAATTACTTTGAAAATTATAATAATTTTTTTTACTTACTTGTTCCTCCTAGTTCTTGATTACTAATCAGGGTGGACGTGGATTAACAAATTATTTGTAATTACAAAAACCTTTATTTAGCATACCAATTATTTAAAAAAATATTTGCCAGATTTTAAATGTTTCGTTTATCTGGGTGTAACGAACCTAAGGTCAATTTAACCATTTACTGAAAATATATCTTAAGTTAATTTTTATTATAAATGTTGTATTTATTAGGGTCCACTAATTTATAATTTTAGAGTTATTTTTAAGGCATTGCAAAAACACAGGTTCTATTTAGATTGTTAAATAGGTTTGTTGTTCATATTAAAAAACGGCCGAAATTGTAATTAAGTGTGTCAAATATTTTCAAGATCATCACAAAATTTTTTTTTCGTTAATTTTTTTGGTTACTTTTTTAAAACTGATAATTTATAGCTGCTATCTCTATTTTGGGTCTTTTAATCACCTGTGAGAACCGAAAAGATTATTTTGACAACAAACCGCCAAAACTAAACAATAGCAACAGAGGTTTGATAAACAGCGCAGTATAAGCGGTTTGTAAACCTATGTTTCACTGCATTAGCCAACATCAGTTTAGGTTTAACGATTATCGGTTGTTTAACGAAAATCTGGTTTTTATATTTGGATTCATGTACAGTTACAGCTAACTCTAGCATTGCTATCGGACCAATATGTTTTTTTTAAGAATGTATATTTGATCTAATTAAATATAACTGTAAAGGAAATTTGAAATCTATTTTTGGAAGGGAAGTAAACAAGTTTATTTAATTTGGTAAAACATTCGTATTACAGTTTTTCTGAACATAAAAAAATATTAGCTAATCCAAAATTATGATTATAATTTAACTAAAATTTCCGTCTTAAACAGATTATGATGATACAAATTAAAGAGTTGAGTTGTGTATTGAATAAAACTTAACATTATTGCTTAGGAAATAGATCTATTTATATGACGTTAGGGAAGTGAATTTCCCGAATAAAAACTTTTTAAAATCAAATAACGGGTTTAAACAAAGATTTGTGACATTTTTAGCAAAATGGAAAAAATCTGTTTTTTGGCTGTTCTGATGCACCTGGTTCTAATGAAATGCAGTATTGGGATGGCAATGTTGTGCATTGTAAGCTTAGGAGGATGTACCATCAGGATCACAAATCGGTATGGGGGTATTAGAAGTGATAAAACTACATCAAGTTATGAAAAACAGCCTTTTCCAATGTAAAATCCCCAAAAGACAAGGTACTTTGTATACTTATTTTTCATTTTCCTTAATAACTCGGTAAATATTAACACTAGAATGATGAGGGAGGACTTAACATTTTTTCCTTTTTACGTTCTATAACTTATTATCCATTAATCTTACATTTAGGGCTTATCTGACCCTTTTTGGGCCCAAAACTCAAATTTCAAAATTTAAAATCCCAAAAAGGGGGTTAGAGTTTTCCGATTGTTTTGCCCAAAAAACTTGTCCAACTGATAACAAAGAGGAATGTCCTTATGAAATTTTAAGTAAATCGGATAAAAAATGCGACCACTAGAGTGCAAACACACACATATTTCACTTTGCATAGGAAATTCACAAATAATTAATTTTGGATACCATGTATAATCAATGATACCACGGTGCTTGGCTTTAACTACTTGTTCTATTTTGAAAAATATCTCCCTTATTTTAAAAGCACATTGGAGTATGGCAAACATTTCACTTATAAATATTGGAAAGAAAGAAAAAAAATTATGGTTTTTAGTCCTCCGCACTGTATAACTATTCCAAGCCACCATTTGTTCTCCTTCACAAATCAAGACAATATTACACTGATTCTTATTAGAAACAATATTATTTAAAAAAAAATTACAGACAACAAAGTATATGCAAGTGTTTTGGCTGGGGGAAACAAAGTTCCCACATGTACTCAAGTAAGACTTGAATGTTGTAAAACTCCTGGGAAATTCTAAGACCCTTAAACTTAAAAGAAGTATTTTATAGAACTTAAGAGCCAAATATTTAATTCAATTCAATATAAGATTCACAATGCCGCTTGGCAAATGAGAGACATTTCAATGGAATGGGTTCAGTTTATTTAATACAAGTTAAAGAGTTAATAGTCTCCTTCTTGAAACATTCTAAAAGAAATCACATAAATACGTAGAAGAATCGTGTAATAATACATTAAAGCAGATGAAACGTAAAAACTATCATCACTTGTTGAGAATACTAGCAATCTTTATGTTCCGGGAAACAACACTTTTAAACTTGATTTAAATAATTTAAACAAATTTAAGTCCTATCATCATAATAAGAAATATTTGATAAATATATTGCAAAAGGTTTACTTTAGTGTGCCAAGCAACTCATAACACTTATTGAACTCTGGTGAATTTGGTAATTTAACGATAATGAACCCAAGACGAGAATGATACAATACAAAGCCGTTTTGTAGAGGGAGGCTAGCCACTTTAATTTTTTTTAGGTTATTGGTCAATATTTACTGATAATTATTTGTATTTGTTTAGATTGATTTAGGTACTGAAATGTAGTGTTAGGTTTGAAATTACACCTCCTTTAAAATCCCTCTTTTTATTTTTAAACACTAAAATAGAACTTATACAATCAAAATTGTAATTTTATTTGAACAAATATTAAAATTAAAATTATTACTTTTTTAGCTCTACATAACATCCAATCTAATAATAAAATGTTGTTTACCAACTACATAAATTTTACGTATAGGTGGTTTTACTGCACACTTGACATTCTTATACATGAGAATGTAAAAAATAAAGCTTAATTGTGGAATCAATACTGTTTTCAATTGTACA
The DNA here is from genome assembly GCA_963675035.1 of Allygus modestus. NCBI lineage: Eukaryota > Metazoa > Arthropoda > Insecta > Hemiptera > Cicadellidae > Allygus > Allygus modestus. Next base: position 457,460,283 of record OY776111.1, on the reverse strand, counting down.
CAATTGTGGTGTATTATTCGTGAAGTAGAATGATTTAGTGCCAACGTATTATACTATGCACCAACCAAAGTTATCGTCCTGTGAACATTACCGTTTCAATTGCACACCGACGCGGATGAGTGAATGTTATTTTAATGTGAAAACATTTAGTCGGTATTGCGGTAGGCGATACAAATACACACATTCAGCGTTGCTTTGAATATTTTAATGTGACACTGATGTGGAATAACGTATTGGATCTGGTATACAAATTATAAATCTATTAACCAGTTTAAATGTCAGTCTAGGGGTCTTGTGGCATTAGACTTTCAATATATTCAAGTTTAAAACACACCTCTAGTAATAGTTTCTTTTGTATAAGATGAAATTTGAAAAGTGTTTTAAATTTAGTTCAAATATCAGTAACCTTATTCGTTGGGTTTAGACTGTTATCCATTTTTCACTATCCACTTATTAAGTGAGTAAACACCGGCTTTATCTGAACCTCTGTTTTCACTCCCATTCTGATGTTACCTGCCATATTGATGCAAACGTAGCCACTTGTGACATGAGTTAACAGTGAGAGCAGTCCGTTGCCCTACACTGAACACACTACTACACGTGTCAAACAAAAATACCCCCGTCGCAGCAAATCTGCGTACTCAGCGAATATCCAATGAATATATATGTGTCTCACTACTACATAGAGCTACTTACCAAATTTCACAAAACTCCGTTCATAAATAAGCATATATAGCAAATATAGCATTTTATTTATTCTTCATAAGAATAAAATTATGGCTGAGTACGCAGGTTTACTGTAACGAGGAAGATAAAAATGTGTATTTTTGCAATTATAAATATAACTCAACCAGGTGAAGCTACATACCAAGTTTTATTAATTTAGGTTCATAACTAAGTGATATTTAAAACTTTACTTATTCTCCATATGAATAACGTGGGGGCCGAGTATGCAGGTTTGCTGCTACGGGGAATATCGACAAAAAACCTTTTTTGTACAAATATCAATATACCACAACTAGTTGAAACCATATACCAAGTTTCATCAATATACTTTCATAAATAATCGAGATATAACATTTTATTTATTCTCCATAAGGATAACATTGGACAGCGTACTGTGTTTAGCACTTTGAATATTTCTGCAACGTAGAACAACAATTAAACCTCAAAATGATTGTTTCGTAGGGCTAAACTGATTGGTAAAAAGAAATGTGAATTTTTTAGTAAAATTATCTGGGGAAATCCAAAAACTTGTTCCCATAACATTAACATGTGACAATTTTATGGACGCGTTTTTTGACTTTTCTCTGCAACTACTTAACCTAGGTTAATTATTCAAAATAACAAATTATTTGTATTTTTAAGCTATATAAAATGGTTTTAACCAAAATTGAGTGTTTTTTTAAATTTTAAGGGGAAAAAATTCAAAAACCGATTTTTGGAAAATTTAAAACCCCCATAAAACCCCCTTTCCCATAGTCCGATCGATCTGGTTTTCGAACTTAAAGACATAAATGTTACTCTACACATTTGTGCCAAATTCATCAAAATCGGGCGTTTCTTTTAAAAGTTATCGTGGTAACGAACACATTTATGCTTATATATATATATATATATTATATATATATATATACATGAGTTCTCCTCAATGGTTGATCGTTGTATATACATCAGTATTGTTGATCACTATGAAACATCTATATATTCCTCCTATGTTTAATGAAATGTGATGATGTTGTTATTAGGTTATGTTTAAGAAGAGTTTTGAACGATATATTCTTATATACATGCACTAAATTCATTAGTAACAATGTTATAACTTTTGTTGATCATGTACATGAATTCGCCTCAATGGTTGATCATTGTTTATACATCAGGATTGTTGATCGGTGTAAAACACCTTACATATACCTCCTATGGTTGAAGAAATGTGATGAAGTAGATATTATCTCATGTTTAAGACAGAAATTGAACGGTATATTCTAATATGCAGACACTAAATCAATTAGTAACACTGTTTAACTTTTGTTGATCATCTTAAATTGTACACCTCATGTTGATCTCTTCACTAACCTCCTTATATACAAGAATCCCCTTAAGAGGGGGCAGTAGTCAGATAGAATTCCGCCTTTTGATTTGGGGTTTGGCCACAAGAGCGCTAGTAGTTTTTCAAATAATTCTTCCTTACCGACCGGCAGCGTGCGTAGGCTCGGTCTTCTGTCAACGGATCGGTATTGTCTAGTGTGATTTACAACACCTAGAATGACGGGTTCACTGTCACTGGCGTGGCTTCTCGAACGTTCCGCACACACGGGACTAAACCTAAAATTCTTTTCAAGATTGTTTGGTGTAAAGGCTGATCAAATATGTTGCAACTTCGTCTAAATCTTATATCTTATGTCTGGTAATATTTACTAGCAAAAATATTATGTTATAAGAAATACATTAGATATTTATTAATTTCTCGGGTCAACATTTATCTTTGCATTATCAGTTTTGTAGCTGCCGCCTTATATCGATTTAATGAAAATTTCATAAGCTTTAAGAATATCACTTTTCACTATTATAGTCGAGTTTAGCAATTTTCATTAAAATAATATGTGATATATTTTCTAGAGACTATTGTATTTTTATACAGTTCAGGTCACAGTGCTTGGCATCTGTTTAGCGTATGCTCTGGAATACATTTTCGCCTCTATTTGGCTTAGTACGGTTATTAGTGTTTCAGTCTAATTTTGTCAACTGAAAGCAAAAATAACTTATTTAATTGTAAAACATTTGTTTTGGTTGTTTTTGTTAATATCTACTTTTATTTATGAGAAATGTTAGTAGTTTTTCGCCTTTCCCCAGTGCCAAGCACCGTGAACCGAACTGTTCAATGGGCTTTGTTGCTATTTAGGATATAAAACACTAGTGGCTTGTAGAGGATAACTTCTAACCTTCTGTTTAGCCTGCATTTTATCGACGGTTTACTGGAAAATTAATTAAATAATGAATCCTTTTGCTACAAACCGAGTTAAGTTATTGCTCATAAGCTCTACAATTATCGAAAGAAAGTGACTGGCAGAGCGGCCGCGCGGCAACCGAGCATGCTATTTCATAACCTCGTGGAAACATAACCTTCCAATAAACGTTATTTAACATGTCAGTTAAATGTTGTCTTTGACTGTTCATTACATCTTTAAAATACTACGCTAAGCCGATTTTAGTTAAGAAAATTCCTCTGTTATTTCTGATCCAATTGTTATGCCTGAGGTATCAAAATATTTGTCCTGGTTAGAAGCTGTGCATAAAGGTTTTTTTGACATTTTCATTCAAAAGACATAGGCCACCCTCAAAGTGTTTTGCGTGTATGATTAATTTTTTCGAATAATTTTGTTCCAATTGCAGCTGTTAAACACTATGGACAGGTAATTAGCAATAACAGATGTCACAAGCAATTAATTATTTATCTATCTAAATATATCAGTAATTTGATGAACGAAGTGAATCACTGTATTGATGAAGAAGTTTCAGTGGCCGTGTGTGTGTGTGTGGGTGGGTGTGTTATCGAAATACTAAATAACTGTAAAACATTTCTTAATGAAATTTTGAAGGAGTCATTTGGGATACCAAAGGGATGTTTTAACACAGCATTTGTATTTTATTTTGGATTATTAATAATTATTAAACCTAATTTTAATGTTTGATATTCAGTAGTTGAATTGGTTTTCGTAGTAAGCTATTGACTATGGTTGTCTTTAAAATGTCAGCTGTGATTTATCTGTGTTTCACTTGAGGGATTTTTATCCCCTATATGGGATATTTTGACTGCTTGTGGGATAAAATGGGATTGTGGGATAAAGTGGGATTTTTTTGAAATCGGCATTACGTCTGCTAGTTTGCTTACAACTTACGACCAGAGCACCTTAGCAGTAGCACTTCTAGTGGATTTTCTCGCCGTACTGGCAGTTGCGGGGTTTCCCATTTTTTAACCTCGCTGTCCGCACCTATTATGATTTTATAAACGTCACAGAACGAACACTGAATCATGTCAATTTCGCTGGCCGAGCCATGTTGGAATTAACAACACTATTTGCCATTATTTAGTACCTACTTCGTACTCTTTAGTACTACCATTAAAAATATTAGTACCTCTCACGTAAATAAATTATTTAATTTAGTTAATTCACCGTATCATTTGACCTATGTCGCATTGCTCAAAATCCTTTGAGGTACTAAAATGTAAAATACCTATAGGTAATTAGTAGATCTAAATAAGCTCTATCTAACGGTATAAATATTGTACTAATACATTATTCAATAATCATAAATATTTAACATTAATTGTGTTGCAATGTTTAACAAATCAGTGGGAAAGTGTGGGATATGACGAGGGATACTATAAGGGAGAGTCTGGGATAAAGTGGGATTTTTTTTATCAGTGCGTGGCATATTTTTACCGTAGAGTGGAAACACTGCATATTTGTTTATAAATCACAAAAAATTTAAACACGAAGTTAAACTATGAAACTATTTAAACTATGAAGTTAGGTTATGTTTTGTTCCATACATTTTGTTATTTTGAAATAATTTAAAATGTGAGTGTTATGTAAACTGGTAGTGTTTTGTCGTGTTTAAAACAATACTTAGCCTATATCTATTTAGATTTATTATTAGTTTATTTTTTACTGGAAAACTTCGATGTAAAAGCTAAGTGTTTGGACTAGTGATGATAAATTAATACAATAGGTTTTGGAATTTTTGAATTACTCGGACAGTATAACTCTGTAACACGACTGACTGTGATTGATAATCAAGCGTGTTGTAGACCTATAGTAGTTTCTTTACATTGTGAACAAATTACTTGATGGCAGACTTACTAAACGACCATACGTGCAAACTATCTTTATTACATGTAATGTACCAAATAAGCCTCACTGTCACCTAATGACATGGGATTAAAGTTTTGTAATCTACCGGTCAGTAAAATAGTCTGGTTACAGTTTATATTTGTTTGCATTTTCTGTGGTTAATATTGATTTTCATACAAAATCAAGATGTCCAAAACTCCTTAGTCCCAACCGTCTACATTGTTCAACTAATTACGATGTAGACAGATTGCCCTCCTGAAAAATTGTCATTAATGTAGATGTTGGATTTTGCTCTTAAATATCTCGTGCTGCGATTTCAGTAGCTTGTGTATTTAAATCCAAACTAACATATATTAATGATGTAAACATTTTTAAATTTAAGGTATGAATTTTATAAGATACTGTTATATAAATAAATCATTGAATACATTTGTTTACATTAAATGGGTTTAAAACAAGTATACTTCTGTATTATTAACCCCCTGATTTTGAAACTGGAAATTAATAGGTGTAATAATTATTGGCAACTTTTCCCTCAGGTTATATATTTAAAACTCGTCGAAAACCATCCGGTGTCAAAAATATATTAGTCATTGGCCGAGTCATAAAAAAGCGTGAACAGGAGCTAGGACCTGTGACCAAATAAACGCAATCAGTTCAATCTAATTTTCTAGGTACACACAGTGGTTTTAAGAGGTTAATTGCTCCACCTCACCCTCCAGGGTTAGATGGAAACGTATTCCGCATATTCTCTATTCATTGTTGCTAGATTAGGAAACCCCAGCATAGCTGTATAGGCACGTTTTCCACAAGCAGGAATTTTGCGCAGGTTACCAGAAGGTTAGGATATAGCAGGAAAGGAAACGGTAGGATGGGACAGGCAGCCAAATTGGCCTTTCACAGTACCAACTCCCGTGCCTTGTGACAACTGTGATCAGGCTCAATGTGGACCCGCTCTGCCCTCCAACTGGCCAACTCAACGGATGGGGTATCCATGTAAAACAGCCAGGGACCATACATTCTCAGGTTGGGGACCAACCCCTGAGTTTCCGCCCCGAGCCGCTGCGAGTGGAGGGACCAAAGGTGAAAGGGAAGTTTGTCATAATGGACATCCAAAAAACTTCATATGTAATGACAATTTCATTTGCTGTACCCAATGTCAGCATCCAAACTGGTATAGACCAGTTTTAAGGTTGTCCTAGGACGAATATTCTCTATTGGTCAATGCTAACCCACCAAGTTTTAATAAAATTAATCAGTATACAAGAGATATATGTTTTTTATTTCTTATAAGAATAACATCGGACAATATACTTAGTTTACTGCTGAATGGAAATTTAAATATTCTCCACAACCATTAGCCGAATAGCCTACTAACGAAATACTAATTTAACCGTCTGTGGATTGGAGTACTAATTTTTAATCTTTTAGAGCTTTTTATGGCAATGAGATAAAACTGTTGAAATCTGCTAAAAATATTTAAAAATTATAAGAAAGGTTAAAAAACTGAAGTTTGGGATCTCTTAAGCCCTGTAATTTCTGAACCCAAATTTTTCTAAAAAATCAGGTGGTATATTTTATTAGAAACCTAATATAAACCACCAAATAAAAAATCCAAAGATTTCGAAAGCGGCTCCTCAAAACTGCTCCAGACCTATATACTACGTTGTTGGGTACCAAAATATTATGGATACCTCTTTTTTCTTCCCTCAGGGCTCTGCCTTTACTATCACTCCCAACTTTTAATTTTAACGTATGATTCGTTGGATTTATTTTGTTAAAGCAGCATCTCCTGAAAGATGTCCCCACGTTTGATACGCCAACCTACTCAACCATAGACCTCCACCGCACAGGAAAATTGTCTATGTTATTATTTACGCCTTTATTAGTAATTTTAGAAAATTTTCAATTATACAAAAAAATGTTGTTATTTTCTTTTAACTCCGACCTTAGAGCTCCGCCTCGCTGGCTTTAAAAGTTGCCTTGTTAAATTTATAGAGGAAAGATGATCCTTGGGTAAGCGTTCGGGAGTTCGGGTCAGCGTTCGGGTTGAGTACTACTAGCTGGTCAGACAGACATTATTCTGTCCTAATGTCACTGAATTTGTTTTATGTCAAAAATTCTCGTTCTTTTTCATGATGAGCTCGTTAGCTACGCTCACTTGCCTATGTTTATATAGAGCTTGCTTCGGTATTGAAAATGAGTTGCTATTCAAATAGATTTATTATTTCTATAATAAACATATGTTTATATGCTTTTTAAGTATGTTTAGATATCATCCTTATAACAGCTGTTTGATGAAACTAAATAACTAACATACAATCCCGACTTTGTTTTATGTATTTAGATAATGAAAATCACTTAATAATATCTTGCCATGACAACGTAGGCAAGATATACTAGGCAGAAATACGGATTTTAGCAATTCGAAATTTAAGTAATTGCACAACGCCATCTGTAGAGCCTGATATAAGTGTAGGTTATATTATATAAATCAAACAGGAAAGTTGGCCGGGCTGGTAAGGGCCCTCACTTGCATTTAGGGTGTAGACCAGAGCCTGTACAGACCTAAATTCAGCCCTGGCCGTCTGTATGCAAAACTTCAAGCATGCTAGAATCCAGAATCATTGTCCCTGTCTCGTGTACATTCTACGTGCCTAAGAGTAAAAATATGTTATAGTCAATCAATACAAATGCTGAATTATTTTGACTCAATCCTATCCTACACTTTAATATGAGTAAGGTTTGCATGCTCGCTTGCTTGGTTGATTGCTTGCAACTCTGATCTCAAAAACGGCTCCAACGATTTTCTTGAAAAATAGCTAATGTGTCCTTCCAACTACTTGTGTTGTAAAACCTGATATCTGGGTTAAAAATAAGTTCTAGACATGTCCCATCCCCAAAAAAATCAAATAATGTAAAAAGCCGCTATGGAAAATTGAAAAAATCACATTGGGCTTTTAGATATTAAAATAAAAGCAAAAGTGCCATAACAGCTGTTCAAAATCTTTCAGCGAACTCTCAAAGTTATACTCATATAGTTTAAGTACTACCTGGGGCTGAGATTTTCTAGGGAAAGGTCAATCTTGTTTATGACTTGGAGTTGTTTTTCACTATGTACCCTACTAAAGAGCATTTTTGAGGTCACAACAGTTGTTATTATAATGCACCTTTGAGTCATTCTGGATATGACCACTCTACATGTAATCTTCATTCAAAGGATTTATTATCTGATTGTATGGAACCACATGGAACTCATGTTGTTTATGATTATTAACATGTGGTTTCCTGAGAGCAGAGATTAAAAGATTTGAGAGAAGATTACATATATAGAGTAGTAAAATAAATCAAAGGGATATTGAGCCATAAATAACAACTGGAGTGACCTTAAAAATGTAGAAAAGAGGCAAATCAGTTATACAAATCTGATTATCAGTAGGGGGAAGTGGTGAAATATGCTCCAAGTCATCTAAACAAACTGACTGGCCTTCCCCCGAGCAAAGTTCGGTACCCAGGTATCATATACTCTAATATGAGTAAGGTTTGCTTGTATGTTTGCTTGCTTGCGACACTGATCTCAAAAACGGCTCCAACGATTTCCTTCAAATGTTCAAAATAACTAATTTCTGGGATAAAAATAAGTTCTAGACAGGCCTCATTCCCAGGAAATATAAAATATTGTAAAAAACTAAAATGATAGGTTAAAAAAATTAATATTGGGCTTATGGAGTTTTAAATCAACACAAAAGAATTTTATCAGCTGTTCATAATCAACCAGGGAATTGTCAAAGTAATACTCATGTTTTTTATGATTATTAACATGTGGTTTCCTGAGAACAGAGATTAAAATATTTGAGTGAAGATTATATATATAGAGTAGTAAAATAAATGAAAGGGACTTTGAGCTGTAAATAACAACTGGAGGAACCTTAAAAATGTAGAAAAGAGGCAGATGAGTTATACAAATCTGATTATCAGTAGGGGAAAGTTATGAAATATTACTCCAAGTCATCTAAACTGATTGACTGGCCCTCCCCCGAGCAAAGCTGGGCCCCCCAGGTACTCTCGTGTTAAAACGGATATGAGAAGGGTGTTACCACTCCAGTAGTCAGTAGTATTTTTTATTTACATTAGTCCTAAATTATCTGTTCTTGCCGTTGTGGAGTTAAAACGGATATGGGAATGGTGTTACCATTCCATTAGTAAAATATTTGGCTTATTAATTACCTTTTCTTGCTGTTGTGGAGTTAAAACGGATAACAGAAGAGTGTTAACAATCCAGTACCTGCCTACATATATTTAAAAATTCAGTCTTCGTTCATCCTCTTACGGGAAGAATGAGCGTACACCTAGTATAAGTTTTGTTTCTACATCGCTTTGAGCGTTGAAATATGTTATGCATCGGATGCAGATAAGACATTGAAGTTGCTGTTACAATTTGTTAAAAAACTAAAGAAATATTCTTTAATAAGGAGCCGTAATATTGGTTATAAACTAGTTTTCAACTAAAACCTTCATTCATATTTTTAATATTTGTAATATTTCATGAGGCCTTTCACCAGCAACGCTGGCATCGTCAGACGAACTCGCAAACTGAAATAAGATATATTTAGAATAATAATTTAAATATAAACAACATAAAAATATGATTTGAAGAACATCAAAGTTTCATCAGTTTTAAGTAGATTTATATAAAAAATACTTATGAAATCAAATATATAATATAGTAAATTTTAAAATATATTCCACACAAACTTCTTATACTCTTGTATACTCAATTTAATAACGGATAATTTGGCATTAGTCCATAGTCATTTTTTTACTAAATTACTCATTTTATTTATGTTTAAAGATTCCCGCGGATGCGGTTTAGTTATGAAATAAATTTAGTGGCTTCAAATTTCTCTTTAAAAGTTTATATTTAAAACGCTAATTTTGAATAACTTGTAATAAAACGGGAATCCGCCGTGAAAAATGCAAAGGTGTTATTATAATAAAGCCCCAACATACTGCATATTCACTAAAACGTGACAAAATTATTCGAGTTATTATGTTGAAGCTCTAGCTATTTATACTACCATGACGTACGTAGAAACGCTGCCACCAAGAAAAATAATAATTATACTAATTCCCTAAGGAATTTATTGTGTACAGCAAAACTATTTTATTTATGAACCGATTTTAATGATTGAGTTGTCAAATTAAAGGGATTTCTCTGTAGAAGTCATGGAATAACTTTTGTCTCCCTCAGTTCAATGTGCTTTGCCCCATTCGACTTTAAAGTTTCCGTGTTATTCGTATGAGCAATATGTTTAATAGATCAGATACAGATGTAGTTGCAGCAACAATTTTAATCAGCTGTACATTCCTGAATTCTTTGTGCGAAGCGCGGGTAATCAGCTAGTTCTAAGTATTCTTCATGACAAATCTGCATAAATCGGGTATGAAATCAGACTAAAGTTTACAAAATTATTAAATTTGAGGTACGAAGTAATTTTGTTCAGGATACCTTCCCGGATTGGTATAAAAGGGAACGAGTTACCGGGTTCTTTTGATAAGAATGCTTTAAATTTAAACAATATTACAAATTCGTTTCTACCTTGTTTCAATTACACTAATTCGTTCGTCACCAAGAAAGCTAATGTACAATGGCCAGAGGATTGGGAGCCTGTATCAGTTAGGACTACAGAGGGTAGCAGTTTTTGGACTGAAGCCTCAAATTACGACTTCGACTTGGTTTTCAAAATTCAAGACATCAAGATAAAAATCCAAATCATTTCACGTCTTTGAATCGGTCAATGTATTGTTCTGGAACATCTACACAGACTCAAAATTATAAATTGATTTCGAGCGGTATTTACCACTAGTGATAATGGTTTCAAAAGGAGAATCAAATCTGCCGCGTGAAATCGGTTGCGGAAGCGGGATCTTTGGTCGGTAAGCGACGTTGCTGCCATCTATCGGGGCAACAGCGAACCAGTTGCAGTTTGTGGGCCCACTCGTTTTGTAAGGCTTATTTTGGAACAGTTTCACATTTTAAAACAAAAAAACACTCAGGCCAAACATTAACAATAAAATAACTGTTATTATGACGTTTTCAAATTTAATTTATATAAAACGTATCATTTTATAAATTGTTTCAAAAGTACACAACTTCTTATGGGAAAAAAGGAAATTGATTTTCTTATTTTACGTGTTTTTTTTTAAATACTACATTTTGATTATAAGATCATACGGCTAACAACTATAAGATTGTTTGGCCTTCGATCATTTTTGCATTTAAACGCGGGCAGACAGTAAAATAAAACATTTATAGTAGCGTCCCATGTTAAAAGACGACCGGAGCCGGCAGCTGGTGGAGCTAGGTCTGGCCCCTTCTTAATAGTTGATCTTTGTGTACATTAGGATTGTTGATTGGTTTAAAACACTTATATATTCCTCCTATGTTTAAATAAATGTGATAAAGTTAATATTAAGTTATTTTTAAGAAGAGTTTTGAACGGCATGTTCTAATACGAGTGCAATCAATATATTTGTAACATTTTTTTACCTTTATTGATCATATTATATTGTACACCTCATGTTCATCTCTTCACTACACCCTGGCTACCTGGCAATCAAGAAACTAATTACAAGTGATGGCATTGTATCTATCACCCTACTAGCTGTTACCCGCGGCTTCGCTTGTGAAAAAAATTACATTAAAAATATTAACCTAACAGCACTATAAAATAACCTGTGTTTGGTTGTACCATCTGACTTTCTTTGGCCTTACTGACAAACAAATACAGCTGGTAGTTTTATAAATGATATCCTACCATAAGATTTGCATTGGAACTTACAGGACCCGCGGGGGTGAGGCCCTAAGCTAGAATGTGGAAATTATCAGGTCTATATATTATTGTGATATGTAAGCTATGTTCATGCAACATTTTAGCTGAATCGGTCTCGTAGTTTATGCGTGATGGAACTCCGAATATTCATAAATACATGTTTTGATGTCTCCAAATTTTCACTTTTATAATATTAGTGGGATAAGTAGGCACATACTTATGGAAACACGATTTTTAGTGATAAAGCCGGCCCCCAAACACAGGTAGTACCACACTATATTTTTTAGTCCAATAGGTACATTGTTAGCACTTTACTGATAAAAAATAATTCCCAGTTCAAAAAGCTGGCTGGAATGATTTCACAGTTACTTATATTTGTTTTGTTTGTTTGAAAATAGTTCTGCTTACGAATTAAATGTTAACATTGTTAGAAGAAAGTTAGTGTTTTACGTATCAGCAGAAAGTTTCGAAGATCTGCAGGATAGAATAAACGAGTCTCTGCTTGATATAGACCAGTGGTTTGATGCAAATGGATTGGCACTGAATAAATCTAAGACTTATATTCTGAGCATGAAATTCAAAAAAGAACAAAACGAAAAAATAATCAATGCTAAAATTAATGGCACAACAATTCCTACAGTAGAAGAAGTATCAGTTCTGGGCGTTTTAATTGACAGTAAATTAAATTGGAGCAGTAATATTGAAAAAACATCTAAAAAACTAAGTTCATGTTGTTACTGTTTGAAGATTTTTGTCTAAGTCTCTAAGTAGATAAATTTTACGAATAACATATTTTGCGTATTTTCAAAACATACTTTCCTATTGTTTACCAATTTGGTTTGGCACTTCATCAGAGAACAAAATAAAAATTTTGAAAATTCAAGAACAAGCAATCCGAATTATTTACAGTATACCACAGACGGAATCATGTCACAACTATTTTAAAGATTCAAAATTATTAACTGTATTCGGCCTGTATATATTTGATTTAGCAAAATTTTTCTTAAAAAATAAAAGCCAATTTACTGAATCTCAACAAGTAAACAAATATGATACAAGACAAAATTCTTTAATATTACATCATATTCATAGAACAACTTTGTACGAAAAATCAATTACATATACATCTGGAAAATTGAATAATCACATTAAAAAAATACAACTTAGCAATGGAATCAAGAAAAGATTTAAATAAATTTAAAAAGGTTTTGCTTGAAAACCCCGTCTATTACCTTGATGATGATTTCCACCAACTATAAACAAAAGAACCTCATACGAATAACCAAGTGCCAGCATGATTGCGAACTTTTTTACATTTTGTTCTCCACTTTTATAACAACACGTTTACCTTTTATATTGTACACATTGTAAAAGGTTTATACAATAAAGATCTGTATCTGTATCTGTATTATAGAGTAAAATAAGATTCTGAAATGATTAGGGTTATGCCTACAGATTGAAGTATTGAAAATAAAATTACAAAATGAAAAACTGCAAAACAAAATCTTTATTCATTCAGTTTCATTCAAGACAGTAGTTTCTTGTTATATTTTTTTTTTAACTGCATAAGATTTTATGAATTTGGAATTCTTCGTATTTTCCTATAATTTAAAAAATTTAGAATTCGTTTTATCCATTCTATAAATTTGTTACGGAAAAATTGCAAACGATAATGATACAGGAAGTTTAAATGTTAAGAATCAACCACAATCAGGCTATAACCTTTTTGGGTTATACATTTTTCTCAAAGGCACATAAAAGGTATCCCTATCAAGGGAATAATTTTATAATAGTTACCAAATATGGATACAATATCATAATGTTACTAATGGAAACTAAATTTACAGATCTAGATAGAAAGATAATTATTCCAAATACAACGTAAACTCAGTTAATATTTGTTGTTTACAAAAAAACTCATTTTGACGTTTGAGTTGTATGCAATAGCGCATACAAGGGGGCTGAGGAGAAGTAAAAGTAACAATCCACGCTAGTTCCCGCTCTGATCTTGGGGGATGGAACTAAAAAAAAATTACATGGGGTAAACCTACTTAATGTGCAGTCATGGGCAGTACGGTCCAATTTTTCTATCACTGTTTTTTGTTTATTACGATTATACAAATTATAAACACACATAAAAAATGTTCCGTTATATTGGTTATTCCTCCCTTTGAAGTACCGTTTTAGAGGTATTTTGAATTTTACACTAGTTTAAATCGGCCAATCGTAAATGTTCAAAAATTGGTTTATGTCTTTTCAAGAAATATACTCAAGGGTTACATAAATTTATTTTCTTAAAATTTTAATTATTTTAGGATATAATGTTTGTATCTAATATTTTTTATTCAAGGTTTAAAACTAACCAAAACCAAGGGTGTACGAAGCCAGTTTTACAGATACACATATAATTTGCTAGACAGCTACTAAAATTCAGGCCAAAGAAAGAAGTGGAAACCAGTTGACCTTGCTAATAAGTCTCCCTCTCGGGTCTATTTTGTGAGCTTGGGGTTGGTCGCACAGGTGGCGCAGTGAGTCACACTCCTGCTCTAGTACCATTATGCAAACTTATTTCGTAACAAGAAAATATAAAAATATAAAAATGAAATACGTGTGTTTATTCGATATAGCAGCTGGTCGCTTAGGCCAGAATTCAACAAACTTTCATTAACGCTAGTTCAATTAACGGGGCGATAAAACTGAATTCTGTTTTAGCATCAGTTAAAGAAAATTGTATTTCACCAATGCAAAACTAACGCTAGTTCAACTGGCATCTGTTAATTATTGCATATTTGAATTACTGCAAAACATATGGCATTTCATAACAAATAGTTAATGGTGTGGATTAAGTCGAGTAATACCAATATTATTCTTGAGTTTTTAGTCTTTTTTTAGCGAGAATTTGCTGCCAGAAATATATTGTTGGTAATTGTAAATAGTGTAATGGGATTTGGATAACATTCAAAATTTGATAGTCCAACCATGGTTTCTAGTATGAGTATCAATGCATATTTTGGGCCAGTAAAATCAATACGGTTTATTATTGACAAACAAATCATGGTTTGACCGTCATTTTCGGCCGGTAAAACAGTTGCTACTTGCTCAATATAACTTGGTCCGGACATCGCTTATAGTCTGTACTAGTACTTTTTTGCTGATATTATGTTTTCCGTCGTCGTTTACAGCCCAAAGTCCGTGGTAAAGTAATTTTTAATCATGCGGATAATATCATGTGTAGCGTCTTCCGATGAGTTTCGGAATAGCTGATGATGGTACACCACCAAAACCATGGTCCTATGTCGCGACCATACCACGAACAGTGGTGCCGACGACGATTTACATTTAAGCAGGGCCGGATTTAAGAGCTGGGGCCTCTAGGCTCAACTAGTGGTGTGGGTCCTTGTTGCCGTTCAGGTACAAGTTGGTGACCTTTTTTTGTCTTGGATGAGCCTTTGAATGTAGTACTGTGTGGTGCAGGCTCCTAGGCGAGCGCCTATGTTTAAATACGCCCCTGCATTGAGGATTAAGATAATAGCTTCTTTAATTAATTCCGATATTACGCGGTCCGGTCATCATTTAAACATGTTCGCTAGGTTTTTATGGTCGTTTTACGTGGTGCGATTGTCTTTTGCAGCCGTTACTATGCGATTTGGCAGGTCACAATCGCCCGGTGATCGGAGGGAAATACTCACTCGTACTTTCAAGTAATTTTTAAAACTTCAAGTTGAAGTAATTACATAGTACTCTCCAAAAATACTCGAATTTTTTAGTACTCGCACACAAAACAAATATTACTAGCCTCAAATTGTTACAAAGTTTTTTTGAAACACACTTTTATCAAAAACAAAATCATCTTTATTGCGTCCTTTTGATTTGTTATAATAATTCAACCACCGGCGACCATGTAAAAATAAGAGGAAAAGTGACTCGGTATCTACCCTTTAAGAAAAACTGCGTATTTAATTATAATTGATCCATGCATGGATCTCCATTTTCATCGGATTGTATTTAATTTACCTAATTGGAAAACACTTCAATGTAAATGAGTGTAAAAAATGGAAGCGGTAGGTAATAGAACAAATGCAGACGTTGAATTCAACGTGGTTATATATCTAGAGTTCTCACCTCGTGTAAAAAAGTGTAGCCTACATGGACGACTGCCAATTGCCCCTCTGTCAACTCTGCTCCCAACATGGTAATCAAACAAATCCTCTCCTTTACAAGCTACATGACAGACACCTGACGGACATTTAACTTGTGAAGAAAGGATATGATTGGTACCTGTGGAAAATGGCAGTCGACCATGTTGGCTTCACTTTTTATCTCAGACGAGACCTCTAGATATATTAACTCCGTTGGTTGCATTTGAACAATAGTTTCAAAGTTCGTTTTTGTTTAAAATTTAAGTGAGGTTATGATTCAGGTAAACAGTTATTTCATTCTTAAATAAATAACCAAATAAGAGTTATAATAATGACGCATTCAAACGCCAGTTTTAGAGTCAGTTAGTTATTAACGCGGCGTTAGCACGAACCGGGTGTGGTGAAATCCAAAAGAGACAGTTAATACTGAACTAGCATTAAAACTGTTTTAACCGGGCTTTAACGCCGCGTTAAAAGTTTGGTGAAATTCGGCCTTAGTTACTCAACATTTTCCTATTTACTTCAAATTTGGTATCAAAATAAACAGATGATCACGATACACAACTTTATGTGATTTATTTTTTATATTTTCTTGTTTCAAAAGATGTTTGCATTATGGTACTAGAGCAAGAGTGTGACTAACTGACCAGGCCGCCACCTGTGCGACCGACCCCAAGCTCACACAATAGACACGAGGGGGAGACTTATTAGCACGGTCGACTGGTTTCCGCTTCTCTCTGACCTGAATTTTAGTTTTAATACCTGCCCCTGAGCTACCCATAGCATCCCGACTCGCCCTGAAGGAATACCGCGGGCACCCGCGCATCATATTTCTCGCTCACACATCTCTATCTCTCTCTTACTACACCACATCTGTCTGCCGGCCCTGGCCGGCCCCCGTCACTCTGTGATAGACGAGGTATCTTCTTTGCAACCAAGCTAGGTTGTTTAAGTTTTATGCAGGCCCGTCGTCAGAATATTTTAGGCCCATTACAGATTGTTATTTTTGTAATTACCAAGTAGGCCCTAACCATGGATTATAAATAAAATAACGCTCAATTTTAGCCTAAGTGATTGACAAGTTGTTAGTAAAAAGGGGTTGCCTTAACTGGTTAAAAAAGTTACTTCAAATATTTTTTTAAATGCAAATAAAACATACTAGAATGTCCTATGTGCAGCATTTAGTGAAGTAAGAATAGTTCAGAAATTAGTTAAATAGTAAACAAAACAATGATGACAGTCTATAGTTAGGTATAATCCTTATAACAGCTGTTTATTTAATTTAACTAAATTAATAATAAGCTCATCCTATCCTATACTCTAATATGAGTAAGGTTTGCTTGCTTGCGCCCGTGCGTAATTCCTTGCTTTCTTGTAACTCCGATTTAAAAAAACGGCACCAACGGTATCCTTAAAATGTTGGAAATACCGTAACTAATATCTGGGTTAGTATTAAGTCCTAGACAGGTCTTATCCTCAGGAAAAATCAAATAATAATAAAACAATTAAAATGAAAAGATAAAAAATTAACATTGGGCTATGGAGTTTAAAATCAAAACAAAACAATTGTATCAGCTGTTCATAATCAACCAGGGAATTGTCAATCTAATACCCCTGTTGTTTATAATTGTTAACATGTATTTTCCTGAGAGCAGTGACTAAAACTGTTGAGTGAAGATTGCATATATAGAGTGGTCAAATCACAAATAAATCAAAGGGTCATTGATATATAAATAACAACTGGAGTGGCCTTAAAATGTATAAAAGAGGCAAATGAACTATACAAATCCGATAATCAGTTGGGGGAAGTGGTGAAATACTACTCCAAGTTATCTAAAAAAACTGACTAGCCTTTCCCGAGCAAAGCTCGGCCCCACAGGTACTGCGTCATAAACCAAATAAAACTCTCCTCAATATGAATAACACGGGGACTTGGAAGTCCCGTAGGGTGGAGCCCTTAGGTATAAATCAAAAATCTAAACCCTGTTTGCACATCTGCACACCTAGACGCGCGTTTTAGTATAAACAGTAGACACTCTTAAACTCGATACAATGTGGACTTAAAAAGTTGTCAGGTTTGGAGGTAGTCGAGTTTTAGGGAACTAGAGTAATAATTCGGGTTCAAATTAAAATATTCATATTACTGTGCTTACATTATAAACTTTAATTCCATTGACACTCACACTTCTCATCAAGAGCACGTTGAAATAAAAACTCACAACTCTCTTTGAAACAACAGACCACAACTGTATCTCGAAAATACTTGCTTTGGAAGAGACCTACCTTTGTGTAGATCTCCTGTATTACAATTTTGGAAATAAAAACGTAAATTGCTGTGACCAATGGCAAAAGCTTAGGGCGATGGTAACATCCCCTCTTTTCCTTTATTAGCTAGATGGCCCAGGATCTTTTAATGTTAAATTACAAATATTAAGCCTTATGATGTAATCACTCAGTACTTGAAACAACTTGTACAACATTTACTGATTTGACTTAAGAAAACACAATCCCACTAATAACCAAAATTGATTATTTGATTTATTAGCCACCACACAATAGTTATTTATCCAACAAGTGCACAAGGTGCCACTTTGCTGCACTCGAGAGAAATGTTTACACACGAGCCGTAGACGAGTGCGGGATAGTTTCTCACGAGTGCAGAAAAGTCACCTTGCGCACGAGTTGCAAATTAAATATTTCCTACGTCTGCCAAATATTTATTATACAGTATGTTATTTATAATATTTATGATAGTCTATATTTCCTATAGTTAGAATAAAGCGCTTCAAAATATTTATTCAATTTTTTTAGAAGAAGGCT
Organism: Allygus modestus; assembly: GCA_963675035.1. NCBI lineage: Eukaryota > Metazoa > Arthropoda > Insecta > Hemiptera > Cicadellidae > Allygus > Allygus modestus. The sequence goes on along the minus strand of OY776111.1, from coordinate 457,441,635 downwards.
GGCACTATTAAAAATGATCTTAATGATATACTATACTTGATTGAAGTAATAGTAACACAACTAGGCCAACTCAAATTTATGGACACTTTTTTTATGTAAACCCACTTTAATTAAACTTGAACAAAATACAGGTTATATTTATGTTTTTCGAAAACAACAACAATAGGTCAGATGTTTATTATCCAGTGTTGTCAACATAATTCATGCATAAACAACGTTACCAGCATACTGTTTTTGACTACTTTTGTGTTCTTAAGTTGAAACACTGGAGTACGCAAAGTTAATTGAGAGTGCGCAAAGTAAAAATTAGTGCGCAAAGTAAAATGAATAGGCAGAGGCTACGTACACGTCCAACGTGAGCTGCTACTGTTCACGTCTGTTCCAAATTATGCACCGTACGTTAATTTTCCTGTGATTTTTTCAAACAAATTGAGAGCCAGAAAACCTCCTAACCTAATCTAACGTAACGTAACCTAACCTAACCTAACGTAATGTAACGTAACCTAACCTAACCTAGCCTAAGCGGTAGCGAAGTGAATTTGCCCTTACATAGGACGTGTACGTAGTCACTTCGAAATGAATACGGGAATCGCCTGTTTTGCGACTTATATCGAGTGCGAAAACAACCGTTTTCTCTGGCATACGTAGGAAAAATAAATTATTTTACTTTGTCCACACTACTATCGACATTACAAGAGGTTTCAAGATTCGTTGTTAGCAATATGATACCAAAATATAGATCAGGAATTGTAGGATTTCTTTGTAAAATGTCGCTGCTGTATATAACAGGGCGATCAACGTTTACTACGAAGAAGAAGATTTGATCAGCGTTTGATTAGTCTTTCTGTTATATCATTTAAACCGATTGTTGATCGCTCGACCACCTTTGTTGCTCGATCAGCAAAGGAACACCGATCAACGATTGGTGACAGACTTTAAGGAAAAGAGCAACATTCGATTTGGTTTTATAAATATATGTATATATATAATATATATATATATATATATATATATATATATATATATATATATATTTATATTTATATTTAAACGAATAGTGTTTTTGACATATGGGAACCTCAAAATAAAAAGTTATCATGACTCGGGCTTAAGTCTTACCATGAGACCTACGGTAACAGCTTCTTCCCTTTAGGGGAAATTCGCCAAAAAAGGATAAAACGAGATGTGTTTTTCATTTTAACAGGAATGGAGCTATGGAATCCCTTAAAGACCCCGATTATTTAATGATATTTTTATCCAAGTCTAGTCACTGAGGTAATGTATTTTTAAAACGCTGATTTTGGAATACAAGTAATCAAGCATAAACTCTGCTGTGCCTAATTTAAATGTATTATCATGACAGAATCCTTACATATTGCATATAAAAATGTTCGTTAAGATTCTTACATGCGTCAAATTCAGGACTTGTCATAAACTCTCTTAGGGCTGCGCCCTGTTTACATAGATGTTTTAATGTTTATATGAGAAATATATTATATTGTCAGGGAATTGCTTGAATATAAGTTAATTACCCGAAAAAAACACCAGTCGTATAACACAATGCAAGAATAAAGCAATGGCAAATAAATGGTTTTACCCTCTATAATCTTCCTGAGTAACTGAGAGCGTGAGGCCTCGTTATAAATAAAGTTATTTTGAACTAAGAAAATATTTACCCACAAACTATATACACTTGTTATAAATAACAAACAGTACGATATTTATCGATGAAATATAAGTTTTTATTTCGTATTTATTTAAACTGTAATGGATGCTAAATATCATTATAGTGTTGGCTATGATTGAATGCAGACGATTTTGGGTTTATAACGTATGTATGTTTTAATTGAAATATTTAAATTTTTGTCAACGCTTTATTTTTAGAGCACTGGAGGACAAAAACTAGATCTACACCTACACGTCGTGATGTCATTGTTTACGTTGTAAAAAATTATTTGTTACTTATGTTTAATTTCAATCGGCATGAGTAAACGAAAAGTAAAAGGTAGTTGAACATGGCTCGATAATAAGTAATAAGTTTTAAATTTAATGTTTAAATATCTTTTAATAGGGCTACTAGGTATTAATTATAAATTAAATTATTTAACAAGTTACCACTAAATAATTTATAATGTTTAAAATATTACCTATAATTAACTTACGCGTTGTAAAATGTAAGTTTTTGTCTGTGCAATATCGGTTTATCAACTCACAAACCTATCACATCATAATACCACAGTCACTGGCAGGGCCACATCAGGACGATCATTACCATCAATGTGAATCATTAGATGAGTGAATTGTTGCCCAACAATATTGTACGTAATGCAGATGTGTAACGTGTAATGGTGCGTGATACGAACGGTTGGTGAGATTATGCAGATGATTAATGACATTACAATACGCCAATTTGATTGCCTTACCGTTTACGCTTATATTGTTATAGAAGCTAAAATAACAGCCGATATTATGATATGTGTTTATGTTAGGGGTGTGCGAGTAGTGATTTTTTGAATCGAGTCGAGTCGAGTCAAGTAGTGCCAATTATTTACGAGTTTCGAGTATTTTTGAGCGAGTATTTGCCATCAGTTGGTAGTTTAAAATAGAGTAATGATATGTAAATACTACCCGAGATTTGATAATCTAAACATGGTTTCTAACTTACACATGAGTAGCAATACAAATTTTTAGCCAGTACAATCAAACTGGATTACGTATTGACAAACAAAACCCGGTTTGACATTCGTTTCCGGCCTATAAAACACGGGCTGGTCGTCATTTGGCCAATATCACCTGGTCCATACATCTCCTATAATCAATATTAGATGACGAAATCCTTAGTTACGGCCGATATTAAATGGCCCGGTAGCCACTTTTTCCGTTATTATGTTTTTTCCCCATTTACGGCCGAAATTACGCGGTCCGATCGTCATTTTCGGCCGATTTTACGTGATGTGATCATCATTTGCGGCCGTTACTACGCGTTTTGGCCGGTCGCAATCGTTAGCGATCATCATCTTCGGCCGATTTCACGTGATGCGATCGGTTTTTGCGGCCGTTACTACGCGTTTTGGTCGGTCGCAATCGTTACCGATCGTGCGGAAATCGTCGGGAAATACTCCCTCGAACTTTCGAGTATTTTTCAAAACTTCAAGTCGAGTTCGAGTATTAAAATACTCGGCCGAAAACTCGAAGTTTCGAGTACTTGCACACGCCTAGTTTATGTACATGTAAAATAAATATTTGGAAAAAATGGTTACTTGCCAAATGTATAAAATGAGCGCATAGTCAAGTGCTTGGTATTCGAAAGCCTTAATACATAACAATATGACAGTTCAGGGGTTTTCTATTAAAACGGATCGTAAATGACAAAAGTCAGTCAGAAATGTCCTTTTATAACTGTAAGAATCACATTTGAATTTGAAACTCAAGAAAATGTGGTGTAATTGTGTTTGTAACTAATTTTTAGTTCCAAACAAAAAAAGAGAAACATCAAAAGTGTATATCTATGATAAGTATATATATTAGTACGATACTATGAACCTTTACACTGTGCAATGAAACTAGTTATTTTGATGTTTGGGAAGCTGACAACCCGAGACACAATATATCCCGGTTATAGTTCGTAAAGGCTCGCGAATGACTAAAGAGGGAGATTTCACTGTGGCGAGAGATTATATTTATGAATAAAATACATGAATTGAACTTTACGCATAATTATACACCTTTTAGCGAATTTCCCCTATAGAGAAGAAGCTATTACCGTAGGTCTCATGGTAAGACTTAAGCCCGAGACCATGATAACTTTTCATTTTGAGGTCCCCAGATGTCAAAAACACCATTCGTTCAAATTTTTATATATGTATATATTTATATATTTATATATATTTATATATATATATATATGTGTCCGTAAGCACAATAACCCTCGTAAAAAAGGTCCGATCTTAATGAAATTTGGTACAAATGTGCAAAGTACCATTTATTTGAACGAGTTCGAAAATCAGATGAATCGCACCATCCGAAGGGGGGTTTTGGGGGGGTTTTGTACCCCAAAAATGAGGTTTTTGGGGTTTTCACATTTAATTTTAATTTAAACCAAATTTTAATTTACACCATTGAATTCAGCTTAAAAAAACAAACAATTTGGTATTTTGATCATTGCTCTACGTCAATTGGTTACCGAGATATTGAAAGTGCTAAACACAGGACGTTGTCTAATCCCATATAGCACACTCTCCTCTTGAAGATGTTTAAAAAAGGTCACAATGAGCATGCTTACACTTTTTTAAGACGTCTCACGAGACCAGGTTTTACGTCTATTATACGTAAATTATACTAAAAGTTTCGTACACTTCCCTCCGCTAGAAGACGTTTAAAATAGGTCTAAGAAGATGGTTCTAAGATACATTTTATCCATCTTCAAGCTATTTTAATACCTCAAGGTATTTTTTTATACTAGTTATAAACCTCCCAATACCATCGATTTTAATAAACAACGTAAAATCTCCACTGAAATTATGTCTCCAAGATGTCTAAGGAAGTCACTTATAAGACGTTTAAATTAAGTATTTTTAAAGAATTCTAGAAGATGTTTAATATGTCTAAAATATATAAACTGTGACCACTTTCAGACATTCTTAAGAGGCCTACAAACACTGTATACTCATGTAAAGAATACCTAAAGATGTTTAATAAATGTCTATGATGTATAAACCGTGACCACTTTGAGATATTCTTAAGAAGTCTACATCATCAAATAAAATATTGTACTAAATTGAAAATCGGTTGAATATTTTGTAACAGAATTTGAAAAAAACACATTTTCTTTGAACTTTAAATCATAAAGAAAAAACAAAATTATCATTTATAACAACACAAATAATAGTCAAAATTTACTAATAAATTACAGGAAACATATTTTATTATACGAAGCCATAACAAAATTGTTATTGATTATTTTTACCCACAAAAATTAGGCCTTACTTTTGTTCAATTATTTGTAAATGTTTAAAACAAATAAACAATAATTATTTTACATGCTTCGTAATTTTTTACTCCAAATGAAATATTAGAACCATGACTGTTTTGGTTAAATAAAATACAAAATGCATGTCTACTTTTGTATATTTAAGTAAAAAATTAATATTATTAAAATTGTAACAAATTTTAAATTATGATGGTGTCTGTGATGGCTTGTAATGGCTGGCGCATTCTAGAAGTTGATGTCCATCAAAATCTGTAACAAACACATAAGGTATGTAACAAATGTAGGGAAATATAGTTACAAAAATAAATAATCAATTATGTAAAAAATGCATGCAAGTATACGTTTTTAGCAAATTTATCCTGTAGGGAAGAAGCTATTACCGTAGTCGGCATGGTAAGACCTAGGCCCGGGATCATGATAACTTTTCGTTTTGAGATCCCCAGATGCCAAAAACACCATTCGTTTGAAACTGTATATATATAAATGTGTCCGTGGGTGCGATAACTCTCGTAAAAAGTCCGACTTTTGGGTCCGACTTTGATGAAATTAAGGTATAAACGTGTAAAACAAAATTTATGACTAGTTCGAAAACCAGCCGATTACACTATCCCAAGGGGTATTTTGGGGGGGTTTTGCACCCCAAAAATGGGTTTTTTGAATTTTTTACATATATTTTGTTAAGTAGTCAAATTTTAGTTTGCACCATTGGATTAAGCTTAAAAAAACACACACAATTTGGTGTTTTGATCATTGCTCTACGTCAATTTGTTACCGAGATACTGAAAGTGCTTAACACAGTATGTTGTCTAGTCTTATAAAGAATAATAAAATTGTTATATCTCCCTTAATTATGAACGTATACTGATGAAACTTGGTACAGTATGGCTTAATCTGGTTGTGGTCTATTGATATTTGCTAAAAAAAATTTGTTGCCAAAAGTTCCCGTAGCAGCAAACCTGCGTACCCAGCCCCCATGATATTCTTATGGTGAATAATTTAAACTGCATGTATCGCTTATTTGTGAGTATATTTTTTATGAAACTTGGTAAGTGGCGTTATGTAGTATCAAGACATTTATGTATGCATTGGAAATTTGCTTAGTACACAGGTTTACCGTGACGGGGTTATTTTCTAGCTCCTTCTATTTCAATCAAAAATGGAATTCTTTTGACTATTAGTGAGTTTTTATACTAAATAAAATAGTTTTTATACTATTAGTCTGAGTTTAAACCAAATTAAAGTAAAATCTTTTTATATACCCTCATTTAAAATGTGTAACGATTTATCTAAAATATTATAAAAAAGGTGGTTTCTGTATGTCTGTCTGTCTACTGTTTCGGGTAAACACAAAAACTACTGAACTGACTGGGCTGAAACTTTACACAAAGGTAGATCTTGAACCTGTGCAACACACAGGCCTATTCACTTCCTTAAAATCCCCTCAGGCTACGCCCCGTGAACGTCCTAAGTTTCAATGTTTACATCTCAGAAGAAAGTAAACATTCAGAAACTGTAATGCGAACAGCTGTGGATACTTCCATTTGGCAGCTTAAAGAGCAGAAGCAAGAACAGCTGTTTCAAGCTCTCAACCTTTCTAACCTGAGCGAAGAACGGGTACATTCTAATAGTTTATCATAAATTATTAAAAGGACATTTAAAAATCTAATTTGATTTACTCTATTTGCTCACCTAATCAGGCAATTAAAAAACATTCTAATTGATTTCTAGAGCTGCCAAATAAATTACAGTTATTCCTAAACAGGTAGAATATGGATATACCATTCTCGATGACAGTGCCTACTAACGGTTATACTATAATGACTATAATGATGGTTAATAAAGTTTAAGCCTATAATTTGTGAGTGTAAGATCTTCTAGGCCTAAGTAGGTTTAAGTTGGAAACGGTGGCAATACTGGATTTACGCTTCATAAAAACCAATGTTAAACAGAATGAGTAATATCTCATTTATTTATCACAAAAAAACTTGATTCATATGTCAAATTAATGCTCCCTGTAAATTTACATTTTTATTGTAAGCAATGTTTTTATTAAAACGTTGGCTACCGACTGTCCCACATACACGTGACACAATGTTATCTCTTAAGTTGGAAGTTAAATTTTTTGTTATATGGATTTTTAAAATCGGCCGGGAAAATCACATTTTGACAGTAATTTTCAGTTTCTTTATCTCGGAAAACCGTGTCCGGTTAATCCGTGATCCGGACGATTCAGGTCCGGATAATCCGAGGTGCAAGTAAATCATTATAATTATTACTTCCTTAGCTTGGCACTGACTCGGTAACAAAACCTGACGCTTGTCGATGCTAGATATACATAGTTTAAAGATAAATGCACTTTTTAATTTTATTTAAGTTATGATTTGATTAGGATTGCAATATGCCAAGTCTTATTAGCAAGAGGCTGAACAAAAAAAATGTCTAAAAGTTTAATGTCCTGACCTAGGCCAAAGTATTATTTTAATTTTACCTTCTAATCTTTGATGAGCTGTGAGCTACGAGTGTCCATCTCCCATAGGTCTGAAGTCTGGCTAGGTGTTGGGCTCCCATTCTGCAGAGCAGGCTGTCTCTTTTCAATCTTGGTTGGCAGCAACATGAAAACAATTAGGGCCTAATCAGTTAAAATAGTCTAGTCATTTAAAAATTAGGTACTTAAACAAATTATAATGAAAGCTTAGTAATTAATTTAAATCCAATGATAGGTACTGCAGTTAAGTACATAAATGTACTCTTTAAGTGTATACAAGTACGGTACTCTTTATACTGAGTACTTAGAACTGCCTAGTGCACTGACAGTAAAATACCAATGTGGGGATAAAGAAACTCAAAAATCTCAATACAAAAAAAAACCTGTAAACATTTAAATACGAGGCATGTTTTTAAAGTAAGTACAATTTTGAATTCCGTCGTTGCAACTGGCACTCCTGCATGCTGCGCTGTGTACCTGCATCTATTGGCCTGACTAGGACGCAACTACGGTTAAAAATCAACTGGATTTTCATCTGTTTGTGAGCATTCAAAGTGGTGCCGCTGATTGAGGTCCCCGCAGATTGTGATGTCGTGCCGCAATTTTATTTATAAGTCATAACGGTATGAAAGCGGCTGAAATTCGTCAGGAGATTAGGGAAGTCTATAGCAAATTGTTTGACACCTCAAGCGTCAAGAAGTGATTCGAAACCTGTGACAAATTGGCTTAAAAAACCATCACTTTCCTCCTTGTACCGCTCAAGAGAAGTGAACGCACTCCTCAAACGTTTGGTTTTGTGCACATCAGTCAACATTTTTGAAGTGTGAGCACAACTTTCTATAAACTAGGTGTTCGGTAACACAATTACAAGACACTTCTGAACGCTAAATAAAACTCATAAGATAGCGATAAAATCGTAAACCGTCTGTTTTCTCTCACGTTTTGATCAATTTTAAGCAAATGACAGAGGGTCACCCACTTCGTTCCACGTCATGAACATTCATGTGGACATCTTCAAATGTTCTAACCCATTTGCGTGCTAGTGCTTTTGGTTTTCAATACACTTCACTTATCTGCTGATGAATTCCAGCATCTTTCACACTGTTAACACTTAGAAATTGAATCGCAGGGCGACTTCATAGTTGGCGGGGACCTCAATCGGCGGCGCCATTTTGAATGCTCACAAACGGATGAAAATCTGGTAAATTTTTTCCGTAGTGTAGTCCTAGGCTTGCCATTAGAGGCAGGTACACAGCGCAGCATTCAGAAATGCCAAATGCAGCACTACAATGGCAGGATTGAAAAACGGTAATTACTTTAAAAACATACCTCGTACATAGTGATGTAAAATACCCGGGAATTTAAAACTCGGGGTAAATACCCAAAATTCATAAATACCCGGGTATATTGGGTATTTATGATATTTTACGTAAAAGCGCCAATATAATTCACATCTACTCTTACTACCCTTGCTATTAATGTATAACATTTGGGGAAATTGTATTTACTAGGGTACGTATATTTATAATTTTATCAATAAATAAATAATAAAATGGCAACTTTTATAAAAAGCCCTGTCAAGCGTAAAAACCCACACCACCGCCAAACTATGAAGGAACTGGTTAAATATGAGACATTCTTTAAAAATTTAAAAATATGGAGGGCCTAATTTAATTTTATGGTTGGACAAATACAGAACAAAATCACAATGCAATTGAATTTCAATTCTTTTCATACAACATTTTTAATTTATTAAACACTCCAAAACACCATCAAAGTAGTAAATACCCAGTCCTGGGTATTTATCTCGATCTTGTTCAGAAGTTAAATGCTTGTGGTGACCATATTATATTCTTCAAAAAAATTATTATGATAATTGTGTAACACTTAAATCAAGGGAATTCCAACGAGTTCGCACGCAGCACGCTGATGTGAGGGAAGTGAATTTCCAAATAAAAACTTTTAAAACTCAAAATCAGTGTAAAAACATACATTTGTCCAATTTTTATTGAAATCTGAAAACATTGATTTTTTGGCTGTTCTGATACTCCTGGTTTCATTTACTTGCAAAGCTGGGAATACAATTTTGCCCAATATAAGGTTAGGAGAAGGTCCAGACAGGCTTGAAAGTAGGTGTGAGCTTGCTGGGGATGATAAAAGTACTCTAACAAAGGAATAACAGGCTTTTCTCGTGTAAAACCCCCATAAGACAACGTACTGTGTTTAGTCAATACACGTTTTCTTTAATAACTCGGTAAATATTTATGCTAGAATGACGAGAGAGGGCTTAAAACTTTCGCCTCTCTAATTCCCATCTTTTTACATGCATTTATTTTACATCTGGGGCTTTTATGGCCATTTTTGGGCCCAAAAACTCGAAATTTGAAATATTAATCCCCCAAAAAAGGGGTTTAGAGTTTTCCTATTGTTTTGCCCAACGAACGTGTCCAACTGATTACAGAAAGGAACGTCCCTACCAAATTTGAAGTAAATCGGACAAAAATTGCGACCGCTAGAGTGCAAACACACATATATATATGCATATATATATATACAATTTTGAACGACCCCCCAAAACGTGTTCAGGGGGTCACGTTAGGAACTTCTATGGTGGTCCCGGGCTTAAGTTTCACCGTGCGGGTCATGCTAATAGTTCACTTTCCATAGGAAATTCACTAATAAACCAAGTAAAAAACCCCTAAATGTTATACAAATCATAAATACCCACATTTTACCCGGGGATTGGGGTAAGTACCTGGGTAAATACCCATTTTTATTTTACCTACCCGATGGGTATTTACCCGGCCCACATAACTAATCGTATATAATGGAGACTAAATAAGTAGGTAGGTACCGGTACCTAAACCAAGTAAATAGTAATACATGGGGATACAAAAATAAATTGCTAACCTTAAAATACCTATTGAAAATATCCCATCGAAGCACCCATATAGTTTAAACAATAACTAATAGCCCTAAGTTAGTAATAGGGCCTAGTTAAACTACTAACTAGTATAAGTTGTACTATACTACTTGTACTATACAGTACTAACTATATCTGTAATTGAAATGAAAGCATAATAACCAAGTACTGGTTACTCCAATGACTTCTATATTTGACAACCAAAATAGGCCTTTCAACTGTTTACTTGTACAGGAACTTAGCACTGGCCTATAAATTGATTTTATATTTCTATTTGTATATGTTATGGCTGATGAAAAGGTACAACTTTTAATGTAGGCCTTGGTACATCTCGGGGCACGGTGCTTGGCGTCTGGTTAGAGTATGCTCTGGACTGACTTTTCGCATCTATTTGGCTTAGTAACGTTAGTGTTACAGTTAAACTTTTGTCAACAGAAACCAAATTCAGTTATTGTATTGAAGTGTAATGATTAAAAGTATTCATTTGAATGGCACCTACAGTCATAGTGGTTTTCTTGGTAAAAACCACCCACGGTAATATAAATTCATTTTGTAATTATTTTCAACACAATAAGAAGTGTTTAAATACGTAAAACATATATTTTGATATTAACTAGTAACTTAAGTTCTGTTTAATAATGTTGTTAAGTTACCTTTAGCCTATTTTTTTAGATTTTTTTAATAAATTTGTACCGAATTCTACACCTTGTATACTATTAAGTTACAGTACCGTACCTAAACGAAGCAACATTGCAATTTATTAAGTTAGGTACAGTAGGCCTGGGTACAGTTTCATAAGCGGCCACCAACTAATCGGATGTGATAGGTATATCAATCTTAAACATTCGATATATCTAATCGGAACACTAGATATTTTGAATTGCATTTTAACAGTACATATAGAAAATTATTTTACTTTGTATTTATATTAATGTTATACCGTACCTAATCTAAAATCAACAACTTGTGAATCGTCAATAATAATATGCAATGCCAGTTACAAATATATTTTAATGAAACATTTAACAAATAAAAAACGAACGAAAACTACAATTAAACAAATGAATGAATAATAAAGAAACGTATACTCAGCTAAAACTTAAATTATCTTTACGAGGGTTTGTAAACTTTATGGGCTGCTTACATGGATTGAATAAACTAATTCCACAATGGAATAAACTAAGTTAATATAAGTTAGGCCTAAGCAAATATAGGTACCTAAGTTTTTGCTTGGTTATACGTTTCTTTATTAGCCTATTTGTTGCATTTTAAAATATTATTTCATTTCATTTGCTTGTTACTTGATACATGTTTCATTAAAATGTATGTGTAACTGACATCATTGCTCTTAATCCCAGTTTTCAGAGACCCATTTTTTCAACATATCAAGTTTTCAACATACGCCATGAGGACTCGAATGTTTGGGTGTTTGTGTTATTTAGGTTAAAGATCAATTCAAAATGAGATTCTATATATCGAATGTTTAATATCGATATATAGCATCTGATTAGTTGGTGGCCGCTTATGAAACTGTACCCGTAGGCCTACCTAATAACGGTGCGACTATCCATAAGTTAATTGTAAGAGAAATTGACAATTGATCTTCGAAATACTGTTATTGATTAGGCTATAGAATAATATATCGATACCGGCATGTCGCTTCCAAGTAAGTTGGTGGATGCATCATACCAGTTGCACTCTAAAAACTTATTAGGCCCTAATCAACAAGGGCGTTTAAAGCAATAAATCAAGCAAGACGGAATCATTGGTGTGAAAGACGAGACAACTGAGTTCATTGCTGCCTGACACTGAGCAACCAAAGAGGAGGGAGTTTGGCGACCTAAGTTTTATTTATGGGAATGGGACAAGCGAAACTCAAGCAATACAAGTACACTAACCTAACCTATCCACCGCAGCACATTGTACAAATTGTAGATACTCCAGATAATATGTAAGTACCATGAATACCAACCCTTTTAGGGGTTAACACTAGTCCCTATTAATACACTGCATTTATTTAACCTACGCGAAACCCCATGATCGGTTAAACTATGTCTTGAAGAATCACTACCTACCTATATAGGTGGGCCAACTATGAGGAAGGGTTAGCTTGAAGAAAAGTTGTCATTGTTGGCTTAGTGATTTAAATAATCAGTTTATATATTATATATATGAATACTTTTTACTCACAAAGAAAAAACTTCGCAAAAAATAAGCTTACCAGTTAAAAAGTATCCAGAGGTACTCACCTTCATTTAGCAATTGTCTCGGTGGGAAGCTTGAAATCTTCTAACAAGTAACTTATAGTTACAACACTAATGAATCACAGTCCATTTATATTACACTTTGTATTAAATTTACGAGATAATTTAATTTACTTTGACATAATTTACGAAGCTAGGTAATGACAGTCGGTTAGACAGTTTCTTTGTTATTTGTTGTTCAAATTTGACTTGACATTTCATTTGTGATTTGGCATAGAGTACCGAAAATGTTGGGCACAACTTGAGAAGTCAAAGAGTAAAACCGTAACAATAATAATTACTTGCTGAAATCTTAGGTGTTTTATTGTTAACAAATATTATTAACATTCAAAAGAATAATTAATTAATGGCTAAACAACAAAATAATTGATATGGCGCACTAGGCGTTTATCAAAGTTTAACAATAAACCAATTTATGAAAAAAAATTCTTTTCAACAATAATATAGAGGAATATATTTGTATTTCGATTGCTAAAACCATAGATTAAACATACTCCTTAAAAGAGATAAGGAGTATGTTTAATCTATGCTAAAACCAAACTTTATTTATATTTAAATGATAAAATGCAAGAGTTGTTGACAACGAATAAGAATGAATGTACTTAGTCTATGCTCATAGGAATCAAAGTAAAGCATTGAAGTAAAATTTAATGAAGTAAATTATTTGTAACAAGGCTTCATGGCCGGATTTAGGAGCTGTGGGCCTCGCCCCTAAGCTCAACCAGTGGCCTTGGCCCATTTTGCCGTCCAGGTCAAAGTTGATGGCCTTTTTGTGGTGCGGGCCTCATTTGTGGTGTGGGCCTCTAGGCGCGTGCCTATGTAGCCTAAGCTTAAATCCGGCCCTGGGGCTTATAGAGAGAGCAGCGGCATTCTCTTCCCAGGTCTGCTTATATCCAGATTTAAGATTGTCGGCCACGACATTCCTAGACTTCGTAATGTAACTTAAATCAATTGAAGATCAGGAAAGGACTTCACAAGCAATTGAAAGACACTGAGCGACATTTGTGAGTGAGGCAGGATGGCCGGACTGAGGTATGATAGAAGTAAGCAGAAATAAGCAGCGTCTGCCGCTGCCTTATCTATAGACCTTAAATAAATGTTTATTATAAATTTTAATGGCTTTTATTCAAATTTAATCAACAGTTTTGATCATTTTTAACATTGTTTTACACAGCTGATAAACCAAGGACATTGTATTTCGTAAACACTAACTTCATTTATTTGTTTAAATCGTTGTTAGTGATGGGGAGTTGATGTTATTTAAGAAATTATAGAAAATGTCCGCAATGAATTCTTAAATAACATTAACACACACATTAACATTATTTAAAAGTCATTTTAAAAGGAATGCTTTTCCAAATATTTGTAGGTCTGGCATCTATCTGAGACGCTTGAAGGCATACGCACACTTACAATCAGATGTATGATTCTCACTGGTCATCTTTTAAAATTGTTATCGCTATAGAATGACCCATGAATGTTAATATCTTCGACAGTTCTACGATTTATTTACAATAATTTGTTCAATGTGGCTCTAAAAACAAATACATACATTTGGTAAATGCAATGCATTTGATGTAGCAGTGTCAACCCTTTATGTATGTCAACAAATGTTACTAGCTTGACATCTCTAATCAATGACGAAAAATATAAACAATGTAGACAGTAAAAGAATATTTACTGTTTTATTCCCTACGTCGAATAAGTGAAGTCGGGTAACCTTCTCAGAGTTTATTTTTAAAAATTATAAAAATACAGTAAATACAATGATTGACATTGAGCATGTTATGTGTATCTAAGACGCAATCTTGACATCTACAATCCGTCATCGACATTAGGTTCGTTAACATTTTGTAGACGTGTTTTATACATTTTAAATTCAACAGAATAGACGTCTGAATTTAAAATACAAATACATAGTGATTGACGTAGAGCATTCTTTTGTGTATAGGCTGAATGTTTGGGCCTGTTCAGCGAGAAGTATAGGACCGCCTTAAGACGCAATCTTGACATCTACAATCCGTCACCTACATTGGATTCGATAACATTTTGTGGACGTGTTTTATTAATCTTATAATCGACAAATAATACTTTGAATTAATTACTCATCAATTAAAATTAAACCACTAGCTTTTTTGTATTACTTACCTTTAGGACGTTTTAGTAGGTGATAATGAGTGATTTAAGTTTTATTTATCGGTAAATATAAGTATTAATGCAAATAAAACAAAAACTTAAATTAATTCTGAAGTGAACAATTTTTGAAACCTAGAATTAATACAAATCTAATTCGATTTCATTTTAAGACTTTAACCCCATATTGACAGTATATTTGTCCAAGTCCATGTTAAATCGGCCACAGACGTTTCATTTCAAAATCGGTTATGCATTTTAGACGTCTTTAACACGAATTACTGTGGTAAACAATAAACCCTTTAAAGATGTTTTGAAGACTTCCCTTGTAAAATTAAAATAAAGAAGATGAAGTGAGATTTGAAATCTGGATTAAAATAGTGTATTTTAGTAGTGATTGAAAAAACTAAGACGTTCTCATTTTTGAACTTAAATTTAACAATCCCAATGGAGCATGTCTTGAAAACATCTTCTATAAGGTTAATATGAGCTCGTCTTAAAATGGTTTAAGTCTTGTCATCTCCTAAACGTGGGATCGAAGACGTATAACCAGGCACGTTTCGAAAACGTCATTTATGTGGTTAATAATTAGTCGTATAATTTTTAGCTCTTTTAAACGACTATTAAACGTGTTTTAGACTTGGTGTGCTGTATGGGATGTTATTCTTATGGAGAAAAAGGAAAATTGTATATCTCGCTTATTTATGAACATAAACTGGCGAAATTTGGTATATGGCTTGATCTGGTTATGGTTTATTGTTGTTTGCACAAAAAAACAATTTTTCGCCTATGGCTCCTGTAGCAGCAAACCTAGGTACTCGGTCCCCATGTTATTCTTATGGAAAATACTTAAAATGTTATATATCGCTTATTTATGAATGTATATGGATGAAACTTGGTATGTGACTTCACTAAGATGAGTTCTATTGATATTTGCATAAAAACCCATTATTTTGTGTGCCTTGTTGCAGCAAACCTGCGTACTCATCCCCAATGTTATTCTTATGGAGAATAATTAATATTTTAAATATCGCTTGTTTGTGAATACATTTCTTATGAATCCTGTTAAGTGTTATAATGTGTTATGTTATATATTCATGGGAAATTCGCTGAGTATGCAGGTTTGCTGTGACGGGGGTATTTTACTTCATGGTTATGATAGTATTTTTAACTTTTCAAAGAAAACCCTACTCCCAATGGTTTACTGAACTACCATATAAGTTAGTTAAGATATAAACCAGACAGTAGTTGAATTAATAATCAAAATATTTAAACTAAATGAAGTATCAATGTCGGAGGGTAGACCTTTTTTTGTTACAAGTTGAATTACAATTAAAAGTTACATGTTGTACTGTAATTATTGGGTTGCGTAATAGATTATTTTCATGTTAATTAAACGTCGTTAGTTTATGACGTGATTGGACTAAACAGACTAAACATTTGCTAATTTAAATTTACAGTTTCATTAAAAATGTGTACACTACCTTAAACTACTTGGATACGTTGATTGCTGTTTCCCAACAGGTCTGTACAATATATGCAATAAATTGCAACTGATAAAACAATTAAATCTTTACCCAATGAACATCTTTCCCGCTGATAAAGACGATGCAATCTCTGGAATATCTTACCAAGCCCGGTCTCTCACAACCGCCAGCTTCTTCTGGCCAAACTTGAGAAGTTCCCTTAATACAAACCATTTTCTTAATGAGTTCATCTTCTTACCCCAAGCGTGAAGTTAAACTAAAATTAAAAGTATATTTTTAAAAAATTAAAAATATTAATGATTAAAATAAAATAAAATCTATGTTTTGTTGGTAATCCCTTTTTAGTTAATTTAACCTTTCTTATAAATTTTTTTTTATAATTTTGTTAAATCAAGGTGTTTGGATTGTGATTAAAAATACCTACAAAGCTTTGAAGAGTGTGTTTTTGTAAGATAACGATGGCTATTTTTGCACTTATAAATCATCAATAAACAGCTGTTTTTCTTACCTGACGACACAAGATGGATTTAACTACTATTTATAACATTTTGAATACAAATTAATCATAACCAATTGTGGTGAAAAATATTTTTTTAATTATATTATATTATAACTAAATATATAACTAAAAACAATTGCATAAGGAAATTAATTTTCACAACAATATATGATTTACAAGCATGTTTGCTTTATTTTGAGGTTGAAAATTGCTACCAACAACTGCTAATCGTGTAGAGCCAGGCCGAGAGTCTACACAATTATGGAGGAGGCTGTTAAGACGACGCCGCGGAGATTAAAGACTGAAATTAGATCAGGTAGAGGGATTAGAGTATGTACACCGTGAATGAATGCGAGTGCGTACGTTGTGCATAATATGTACTATTGGCAAATAATACCCTTATATATTTAACTATTTATTTATAACTATTTTTACAATCGAATTCGTGTAACAAGAGCACTGAGGTGATTTAATAGGCAGAAGCCCTAACGACCTTCCCCTAATGGTGGAGCCTCACCCTTCCCCTTCAACCACCGCCGCGTTGTTGTTAGAATAATTGCTGGCGTTCATCCGGTAGGACTCTTACTAAGTTATATTATTTTTGTCAAGAAATGTGATTTTTGTTTATTTAAAAATAGCATATGTTCAAAATAAAGATTAAAGTTATGTTTTTTATAAAGTGATGCAAGTCAAAATTATAAAAAAAAATGTATTTTGTGTTTAAGTAAAATTAAACTTGTCCAAAGAAACCTTCTTTTACTTTTAACCTGAAGTATGTGTAAATTCCTAAGATCGTAACGGTTTAGTTTTTTTGTATATCATCCACCTGAGAGCGCGAACTTTACTTATAGAAAGTGTAGTTTGTTTAATTATTAATTTTTCACCGCGAATTTACATTTGTTATGTTTGTATACACATTCTATGTACAAACTTGACTTAAAAGAAAAACTTCAAATTACTGTTCTCATGAAAATCATAAGTTAACACTAACATGTTCTTGATACATGAGTGTCGGTTTAATATTTACCGTTTAACTTTTTATTTATTTTTTGGAATAAATTTTATAGTCCTGCTGTTTTGTTTTAAAAATAACCGAACCTACCTGATTGTTGTAAAATAGTTAGTTACATAAACAATTAAAAAACTATTTTTTAACAGTTTTTAAAGTACCAATTGTATTTGGAAAACAAATAAACAGTAGGAGATTTTTATTTCAATACAAATAAATACAAATAAAACTAAACCTTGAAATGGAGAAAACGTTAAAAGGATTTAAGTGACACCGACGCCACGCAGCTTCTCTTCTTATATACTTACTGCCAACAGTGACACCGACGCCACGCAGCATCTCTTCTTATATACTTACTGCCAACAGTGACACCGACGCCACGCAGCATCTCTTCTTATATACTTACTACCAACAGTGACACCGACGCCACGCAGCATCTCTTCTTATATACTTACTGCCAACAGTGACACCGACGCCACGCAGCATCTCTTCTTATATACTTACTGCCAACAGTGACACCGACGCCACGCAACTTCTCTTCATATATACTTACTGCCAACAGTGACACCGACGCCACGCAACTTCTCTTCATATATACTTACTGCCAACAGTGACACCGACGCCAAGCAACTTCTCTTCTTATATACTTACTCCCAACAGTGACACCGACGCCACGCAGCATCTCTTCTTATATACTTACTGCCAACAGTGACACCGACGCCACGCAACTTCTCTTCATATATACTTACTGCCAACAGTGACACCGACGCCACGCAACTTCTCTTCTTATACACTTACTCCCAACAGTGACACCGACGCCATGCAGCATCTCTTCTTATATACTTACTGCCAACAGTAACACCGACGCCACGCAACTTCTCTTCATATATACTTACTGCCAACAGTGACACCGACGCCACGCAACTCCTCTTCTTATATACTTACTCCCAACAGTGACACCGACGCCACGCAGCATCTCTTCTTATATACTTACTGCCAACAGTGACACCGACGGCACGCAGCATCTCTTCTTATATACTTACTGCCAACTGTGTCACCAACGCCACGCAGCATCTCTTCTTATATACTTACTGCCAACAGTGACACCGACGCCACGCAGCATCTCTTCTTATATACTTACTACCAACAGTGACACCGACGCCATGCAGCATCTCTTCTTATATACTTACTCCCAACAGTGACACCGACGGCACGCAGCATCTCTTCTTATATACTTACTCCCAACAGTGACACCGACGCCACGCAGCAGCTCTTCTTATATACTTACTGCCAACAGTGACACCAACGCCACTCAGCATCTCTTCTTATATACTTAATCCCAACAGTGACACCGACGGCACACAGCATCTCTTCTTATATACTTACTACCAACAGTGACACCGACGCCACGCAGCATCTCTTCTTATATACTTACTCCCAACAGTGACACCGACGGCACGCAGCATTTCTTCTTATATACTTACTCCCAACAGTGACACCGACGGCACGCAGCATCTCTTCTTATATACTTACTACCATCAGTGACACCGACGCCACGCAGCATCTCTTCTTATATACTTACCCCCAACAATGACACCAACGGCACGCAGCATCTCTTCTTATATACTTACTCCCAACAGTGACACCGGCGCCACGCAGCTTCTCTTCTTATATACTTACTCCCAACAGTGACACCGACGGCACGCAGCATCTCTTCTTATATACTTACTCCCAACAGTGACACCGACGGCACGCAGCATCTCTTCTTATATACTTACTGCCAACAGTGACACCGACGCCACGCAGCATCTCTTCTTATATACTTACTCCCAACAGTGACACCGACGGCACGCAGCATCTCTTCTTATATACTTACCCCCAACAGTGACACCGACGGCACGCAGCATCTCTTCTTATATACTTACTCCCAACAGTGACACCGACGGCACGCAGCATCTCTTCTTATATACTTACTCCCAACAGTGACACCGATGGCACGCAGCCTCTCTTCTTATATACTTACTACCAACAGTGACACCGACGCCACGCAGCATCTCTTCTTATATACTTACTACCAACAGTGACACCGACGCCACGCAGCTTCTCTTCTTATATACTTACTCCCAACAGTGACACCGACGGCACGCAGCATCTCTTCTTATATACTTACTCCCAACAGTGACACCGACGGCACGCAGCATCTCTTCTTACATACTTACTGCCAACAGTGACACCGACGCCACGCAGCATCTCTTCTTATATACTTACTCCCAACAGTGACACCGACGGCACACAGCATCTCTTCTTATATACTTACTGCCAATAGTGACTCCGACGCCACGCAACTTCTCTTCATATATACTTACTGCCAACAGTGACACCGACGCCACGCAACTTCTCTTCTTATATACTTACTCCCAACAGTGACACCGACGGCACGCAGCATCTCTTCTTATATACTTACTCCCAACAGTGACACCGACGGCACGCAGCATCTCTTCTTATATACTTACTCCCAACAGTGACACCGACGGCACGCAGCATCTCTTCTTATATACTTACTCCCAACAGTGACACCGATGGCACGCAGCATCTCTTCTTATATACTTACTACCATCAGTGACACCGACGCCACGCAGCATCTCTTCTTATATACTTACCCCCAACAATGACACCAACGGCACGCAGCATCTCTTCTTATATACTTACTCCCAACAGTGACACCGGCGCCACGCAGCTTCTCTTCTTATATACTTACTCCCAACAGTGACACCGACGGCACGCAGCATCTCTTCTTATATACTTACTCCCAACAGTGACACCGACGGCACGCAGCATCTCTTCTTATATACTTACTGCCAACAGTGACACCGACGCCACGCAGCATCTCTTCTTATATACTTACTCACAACAGTGACACCGACGGCACGCAGCATCTCTTCTTATATACTCACTCCCAACAGTGACACCGACGGCACGCAGCATCTCTTCTTATATACTTACTCCCAACAGTGACACCGATGGCACGCAGCATCTCTTCTTATATACTTACCCCCAACAGTGACACCGACGGCACGCAGCATCTCTTCTTATATACTTACTCCCAACAGTGACACCGACGGCACGCAGCATCTCTTCTTATATACTTACTCCCAACAGTGACACCGACGGCACGCAGCATCTCTTCTTATATACTTACTACCAACAGTGACACCGACGCCACGCAGCATCTCTTCTTATATACTTACTACCAACAGTGACACCGACGCCACACAGCTTCTCTTCTTATATACTTACTCCCAACAGTGACACCGACGGCACGCAGCATCTCTTCTTATATACTTACTCCCAACAGTGACACCGACGGCACGCAGCATCTCTTCTTACATACTTACTGCCAACAGTGACACCGACGCCACGCAGCATCTCTTCTTATATACTTACTCCCAACAGTGACACCGACGGCACACAGCATCTCTTCTTATATACTTACTGTCAACAGTGACACCGACAGCACGCAGAATCTCTTCTTATATACTTACTGCCAATAGTGACTCCGACGCCACGCAACTTCTCTTCATATATACTTACTGCCAACAGTGACACCGACGCCACGCAACTTCTCTTCTTATATACTTACTCCCAACAGTGACACCGACGGCACGCAGCATCTCTTCTTATATACTTACTCCCAACAGTGACATCGACGCCACGCAGCATCTCTTCTTATATACTTACTGCCAACAGTGACTCCGACGCCACGCAACTTCTCTTCATATATACTTACTGCCAACAGTGACACCGACGCCACGCAGCATCTCTTCTTATATACTTACTACCAACAGTGACACCGACGCCACGCAGCATCTCTTCTTATATACTTACTCCCAACAGTGACACCGACGGCACGCAGCATCTCTTCTTATATACTTACTGCCAACAGTGACACCGACGCCACGCAGCATCTCTTCTTATATACTTACTGCCAACAGTGACACCGACGCCACGCAGCATCTCTTCTTATATACGTACTCCCAATGTTATTAAATAAAACAATCAGAGTTATAAGATCAAAGAGGTCAAATATCTGTAAAATAGGCTTAGAACTATCACATCGCAAAATATAAATAAAACTACGTTATAATTACTAATAATAACGCTTTTGGCAGTTTCATTCTTACTTATGTTTTTTATTTTTACCTAGACGTTTCGATGCCACTTTGGACATCTTCATCGGTAGGAAGGTTATGTAAAATAACCTTCCTACCGATGAAGATGTCCAAAGTGGCATCGAAACGTCTAGGTAAAAATAAAAAACATAAGTAAGAATGAAACTGCCAAAAGCGTTATTATTAGTAATTATAACAATGGCTTACTTAAGTTTAAGAATTAAAACTATGTTATTTATTTCTATAAAATTTGATCTTCTGTGTTCTGTAAACCTAGATTCATTTAACCGTTAAAGAGCCACTGCCGAGGATGTAGAAGGTGTTATTAAAAAAAACGAATGACAAGTTTTATATTATATTACTTATGTGTTTTTATTACTATTAGTAGGAATCAAAAACAACAAAACATGAAGGGACTTAATAAGAATGTATTAGCACACTAGGTATCACAAAACTACGAGGACATTCCATATTGCAAGGATCTAAGTTTCCAAGTCTTGTCGTTTTGTAGCTTATTATAAAATTCCAGAAGCAAATTACTCATTTAAAAATGCAAAAGCAATTATTTAATTAGAATATTAATACAAATGGAGAGTGGTTAATCCGTTCGGATGGTGTAATCGGATATCTAGAGCCGTCATGTCGAGTGTGTAAATATTTAAAACCGAAATCCTCTCCCGATATCGATGGCTCGTTGTGGATCATGTTGATGAAAACAGCCTCACTAATTACGGTGGGGTTTTAACTCAATTTATTTTATATTTTGTAATGTTACAACGTAAATTTATAATGCTTTGGTATATAAAAAGTGACTTAAAAATAATAATAAAATCGAGTATTTATAAACATGATCGTTTGCGAATAAAACTGGTTAATACCCGTGACCGGGTGAACGTAAGTTTATGTAATCTCATAAAAACAATTTATATTTTATATATTATCATGGGAACTGTAAAGGACAATTCCCTAAAACTATGGTATTTTGGATTCGTAATGATAGATGAGAGAGTATTCATGTCTAGTAGAATAAACAGTTTCTTGAGTAACATAAAACTTGTTGGTACAATTAACTTGTTTGTATAATTAATATAATATAGAAATAAAATAGCTCAGAAGTAGATCAACCTTATTAAATTACTTACTATCTGCATCTATATTTGGATTAATTGCAGATACTTTGTCCGTGATTTAAAATTCGTAATCAGGAGGTACTGCACTCTGTAGGACTATTCAACAAATTAAATGCTACTAATAAATATTCGAAAGTTTCTTCTTTTATACCTTTTTCTTTTTTACGAAATTTTATTGCAGAAAATATTTATAGTGTAAGACAATATTTCCCTTTGCAGAAAGTGCCAGCCGATGCCTGTGAGTGTGCAGATCACGTTAATACTGGGCTGACATCTGTGACGTTCACCAGCAGATGGGAGACCTTTACAATGATCCGGGGTTGACAATGTTACTCTGGAGATAGAAATGGAGGGGAAGGTAAGGAGATTTGGTGATCAGAAAACTGCCCTGCACGATTGTAAAGATGAGATAGACAGATCTTACGCCGAAATATTTGTTGTTTAATCAGTTGTTCATCATATGGAATACAAACCACTATGGATTAGCTAACTAAAAAGGTTATCGTTCAGTTATTATTTTATTTCGGTTTAAAGTATTCATTGTTGCTAGTAAATAGCAATATGTAATTTTATATTTACTCATTTTTATTTTTACAAAATGTCATAAGACAATTTTATTTGATTCAAATTAATAATAACAATTAATTGTATGACATTTTCAACCTTACTTACCACAAGTAAATCTTCTTCATTAACCTTATTTGTACTTTTATTTTAAAATATTTATGTAAATACAATTTTGGTAAATGAGTACCAGTCCAACCTCACAACTGACTAGGTTTTATTGGTCTGTGAAAACATTAAATGTAAAGATTTGTAATGTAAAATTACAACTAAAAGCTAAAGCTGTAGATAATTAATAGATCACTAATGAAAGTTAATGCACATAAACGTGCATTTTACCTGTATATCATGTGGTTTTGCCAATAATGAATCACTGAAGGGATTGGAGTGTAATAGGCTTTCGTAATGGATCAGTTCATTGTTTAAAACTAATCAGGTCGTATCGGAGCTTGAATTAAAATAAAATTTATCAAATACACTAACGATTAGAGAATGTTATTGAAACTTAAATTTTAACATAATTACCCAGATTTTTTACTAAAGGACCTGTAAGAAATTTAAGAGACGGTTGGGGTAAAATATGACGCATAAGTACGAAGGTAATTAATAAATAAAAAATAAGTTATTTCAATATATAAATATACATTTACCTCTCTCTTCCATTACACTAGAACTTCCTTATAAGAAATTTAAATTAGACAAAATGCTTTATTAAATAAAATAACATGTTTCAATTCATATTTAATTCAGCCCTTACGAATATTTGAATTTGAGATTAACTGTAGGTTATAGAGCAATAACTGATTTAAAATATTACAAAATAAATAAATAATATCGTTTTTTAACAACATAGGTAAAAATATATCTCTAGGGAAACAAGCATGACTTATTCCTAAGATTATGTTATTATTAAAAAAATATCTAAATAAATAAATTATTTTCCTGTTTTAAATGTTATAACAATTTGTTTGTTCATTAACACAACGGGTACTAAACGGATGTTCTGGATCGTGTGAAGCAATACGCTTATACGAAATTAAATAACGTCATTTCTATTAATCTTACAACGAACGCTTTCCGTGTTCATACGGAAATCAGGTTACCAGAAGGGCGGTTATCATGCTATTCAGTTATTCTATTTACACAGTTTTGTTCATCAGAAAACATACGTTAATAACTCAGTTATATAAATAAAATTAATTAATTTTCTGGGATTGGTACTAAAATAATGAATACAAAATATCGAGAAAAAACTAGCATCAAATGTAAAGTACTACAGAAAAAAATACATCTCGAAAATAGCTTATTGATTTCAACTAAAGTTTGTTGGTTAATATATTTGTTTAGATGTTTATATTTGCTAGGTGTAAATATATAAGGGTAGTATCTTTTTAATGCAGAAAATTCCAGCTTATTTACAATATTTAATGTTATCAGCCACTGAATGGGATGGTTCCAATGGGTTACGTACATTTACAGACAAAGTCGTTATGTAGGGTACTGCGGTATCATTTCCTGGGGAATCGTCATCAGAGGTAACATTTCTTTACTCTAGTCGAGCCTTTCGCACTTCGTGATCTCACCGAGATTTGCAAAATGTTATTTCTGTGTTTCGTCCTTTCGTCCGTACGTTCGTATATGAGTTTCTATCTTTAATTGCTTTTCTAATAACTGACGTGTTTACTAAGAACAAAATTTGACATCCGATGCCTGATACAGCTTGCAGGAATCTCCGCTGAAGATTTAGAAAACCGGGTAGAAATTTTAACGTTTTAAGGAAGAAAATTATTATTTTGGGAGTAAAATTAAGTTACAATAATTATAGTCAATAATTCATAAAAGCAGACAAGTGTCATCCAACCGTATTTAAGCGACAAATCTCTACATTAAACGTTTTCTACAGTGGATATACTGTGGAAATAAAGAGATACACGCGTTAATAATAAGTTTGACGTATTTGGATTGACATACTTAGTTCTTTATTATACTAATAGCTAATATACAGCTTTTTTCTACAAAGAAATATTAAGGAATTTATTTAATATTTATATTTCTAGATTAGCCAAATGGTTTGTCATAATTATATCTAAATACAATACGGGTTTATTACTGAAAAACGTTTAACATTAGAAGGAGTATTTATTATTAAACTACTCTGATTAAAAGATTTTACAAAAACTTGTAACAAAATTATGAGATGACAAGCAGTTAATTATTCTAAGGTGCTCCCAACTTTACGTCGGATTAACAATTATCTTAATCTTACGTTTATTTCAAAATTCAAGATTGAAAATCCAAGATGCAATTTTTTCAGAGCCTAATGATTTGATTGCAGATCTGAAGCGGATTTAGTGATATAATTGGATAATTAACCACAGTAATTGGAGCAGCACTTTCCTCATCAAAGCGCTTGACTGCGTGCAGATTGAGCTTAACGGTATCCTTAGCGGCATTTTGGGAATTGACTTGAGAGAGTAATGTAGCAGAACATAAAGCTGCATAAATTACTCAAACGATCGAAACTTAACTTTTTCATGCAATTAGTATAATGTGCAACAAAAAGCCATCCAAAATATAATTTAGATATTAAATTATATGGTCATGTTCTTAGGAGTTTTGTTTTGTTTACTCTTGCCACATTTCCACTGCAGTGAAGTGTATTGAGGTTATCTATATCTATAAAAGGCAAAGCCCTGCCTGACTGACTCACTGACTGACTGACTCGCTCATCACTAATTCTCCACCTTCCCATGTAGGTAGAGAGCTAAAATCTTGTGTCTTTAGACATAAAATAGGAAAACTAAATTGTTTTCATCCTGATCTGACCCTAGGGCTCCACCAGAGACCCCTACAAAGTTCCCTTGTTTTCCTTATGGACATTTAATTTTGTTTGAGCTGATGAAAATAAAAACAACTGATTTTGATTCGTAATAGTTCTACGAGCTAACCACAAAAAGCAGCACACACAACTGTAACAGTTTTTATAAATCATTTGCGGGCGAAGCCTGCGGCTATCAGCTAGTTCTGTATAAATATTGTGTTTTAACACACCTTGAGTAATAGTTTCGGATTACTAATTAGAATTTAAGGTAGTTTCGTCATAACGTAACCCTTTAAACATATTAAAACGGATCGTTTATAAATTTGAAAAATCGGATGGAATTTTGTCAAGAGATTAGGTTTAAGGAATATATACAAAGTACTTCAAAGGCGTTATTTAATTTAATTAGTGGCTAGTTGCACAGCCCCTAGCTTTGATCCAATACTCTACCTCAGGTGGTTCTTTACTCTTTACTTGCTCAGGAAATAAAACAATATAATTTCAACATAAACTATAACCTCATGTATTTGATTCTAATACCATTAGAAAAAAAACATGTGTGTGGCTTTTTGTAATGTTATATTTTCAAAACTGTTATGAAAACTTAGGGTCTCAAAAGTTTCTGGCCATTCATAAAAAAGTAGACACTTAATCACACGCTTTAATGCAAGCAAAGCAGAATTTTTTTAAATCCCAGGCTATTTAAATGGAAATTATTTTACTCTGTAACAAATTGTTGGTATTTAATAAAAAAAATTATAATTTTCTCAAAAATGGCAAGCCTGGACCTTTAAAATGAGACCCCTCCCAGCTTTCAACGACCGCCATTCACTCACAATCTCATTGTAAAAACTGGGCTTATGGAATTAAATAAATACATTTTAAAATTTCTAGAACTTAAATATACAATTTCAATTTTTATTGCTAATTTAGTTTAATTGATAGAATCGTCCTAAACTACCTCTTTCAGAGTGAGAACAACTAAATTAACCCATAAACCACAATAGGCAACACTTCTAGCCAAAATAAGTTTATTAACTTGATAATCTTTGGATTTACTTGATATTCTAAAACTAATTAAATCAATGTTTTGTTTGAAACCTCATGAAAAAACAAATGTAATTTGAAGACAACGCCTAAATGAAAGCAATTAGGCAGAGGCTCGTCAACCAAACGCCCATCATTAATCTGACAACTCGAGGGCTGATGGGGCTCGACCATTAGACAGGGTGGCTGTTAAATTCCTTGCAGATTGGATCACAACTGCCTCCCCCCAGAAAATGATAACTGCGCTATAGGCTTTGGCCAGGAAAATGTTTAACCTAGAAATTAGAAACTAGTCAAAAACTAAAAACGTAACTTCAATTCTTAGTGGAAATCTTCTTCTTGACATAAATAAAAATAGTTTCACACAAAATAGTAATAGGATATAAATATATGAAATAAAATAAACAACTTCATAAATGAAATGCTTATGCATAATTTTGTTGATAATATTTTACCCTTGGAATTATAGAGCTGCCATTTTTTATGTTTAAACCAGAAAATATAAATAAATTTAATACGAAATAGATTTTTCCGGGGTTGATTTATACAGAATAATGGTATTTTAAAAAGCGTTTACCGAAATGTAAAATGATGGTGGAAAGGTCGAAAGATTATTGGTGGATATTGATTTTGTATACTTTGTAAATGATTTTGATCTTGTAATGCCAGCATATTTAAGTCATATATATTACAAATTCAAAATTGTATTATTTTATTTAGTTATTTTACAATATCCTCCAATATGCTCTATCAGAAAGAGAAAAGATATAATCGGAATTCCCAGGACATCTTATTTAACTTTTACTATTGTTTTAAAGTAAAATGTACGTAACTACTAGATTAATAAATTGATATTTTTCTGTATTATTTTTACAACTTTTTATCAGTGCAGTTATTATTTTTTGTGATACTACATTCTTTTACTATGAATTCAAATGGTAATTAGTATGCACACTTGGTATATGTTACATTTAAATGTACAGAAAACATTTGTTCGGTCACGTAGTGGTAAAATACGGATTACTTTTGAGACCTAAGTTTTTCATAACAGTTTTTAAAATATAACGTAACAAAAAGCCACACTCATTACATAGCCAAGAGTAAACATATAAAGTATAACATATGTAATTTGAAGACAACTCCTAGTACAGCAATCTATTTCAAAATTTTAAAAATCATGAATTAAAAAATGTATTACCTTAGTATTTAAGTGATACAACTCTCTCAATAAATCCTGATTTATACCGTTAAACTCAATTAAATGTAAGAAACTTTGCTGGAATACGGAGGGGAAAGTTGAAATTGATGTTTTGTTAGTTAAAGAATAAACTCATATTTCATGTATATATTATTATTTAGGGAATAAAGTTTAGGACCATCCGTCATCGTTTAGACTTTGGAACAAACCTTAAAAATGTGACCTTAGGGTATAATGATACTCATTAATGTGTGGTATTTCATAACTTCACCTTTTCTATATTTTTTAAGTATTATAAGGGATGAAATAACTTTTGAGAACACATGCGCCATATTCTGTTCCAAGTATGTAAGGAAAATTTGTAAACTAATTAAACTTACAAGGTTACAAAATACTACAGTAAAACTGTTATATAAATTGTATTTAAGAAAGAAAGTTTTGATAAGAAATACTGACGCAGTCTGTGATACTTTAAAATTAGAAATGATTTAAATTACATAAAATTAACGTCAATTGATTTTAAATCAGTGAGATTTAAAATCTGTTAATATTTGTTAAATATCAGAATAATTAAAATGCATACATCTTGTTTTAATGTTATTGACAGGAATATAAAATACATAATGCACACCTAATTACTTATGGTCCAACAAAAGTAAGAGAACTAACTTACTTTGCACAAATTTAAAGGTCTTAACAGGTAGCTCTCAATTCCAAAAACCCGACCTCAAATGAAATTCTGAGCCTTAAATGGCAGCTGTGAATTATAATCTCTCTATTTCCAAAAATTTGAATATGGTTATCACCATAGTTTTGAGGTCCGGTTTTTGGCAGTGTGTCTAAAAGACCTTTAAAACAACATAACATGCTATGTTATTGTTACCCATGCCAGACATCCGTTATTACGACACCAATATTAAGAAGCATTCATCTCGCATGCAGTCAAGCTATTGGGTTTTGTATTAGATAATTAATTGGTATGGAATGATCACATTAATGTTGTATGTACTGAGTAGAGTTCTGTTTTTACTGAGGTAGTATTTGAAGTGCCTTTGTCTGTGGTAAAACAGGCCTATTTTGCATTTGTTCACTCTATTGTAGCATGTGGCATCATTGTAGAATATGTGGTCATGCTTCAGGTGTTAAAAGAATCCTTTTAATTCTAAAGAAAGCCATTAGAGTGATATGTCATGTTGGTTACCTTGAGCACTGTAAACCCTTGTTCATTCAAAATTCAATTTTAACAGTTGTCAATGAATATATTTTTCAATGTCTTACAGTAATGAAAAATAGGCAGAACACATATATCTTGAGTAGTGATGTGCATGGACACAATACCAGGTACAATAGTAATATACATATTCCTAGAGATAGCTGCTGAAATCAAATTGTTGTTTTCTGTTTCAGTTATTAAATTTTTCAATATCTTTACAATTTATGTTCGAAACCTAACCTGCCATCCTCAAAATTCTCTGCAGTTTTTAAAAATTGGCTCTTAAGAAACCCCTTTTATAACTCAAAAGAATTTTTCCAAGCAGATCAAAGCACATTTTTAGCTTAAAAACGGACATAACCAATAAATAGAGTAACTAGCAGCCAGCAGTATATGCCTACACTGCCTGCTAATACACTAACACAGGTATGTAAATTATTTTCTGCATGGTTTGTGCACGAACTTAGATTTTTTCCTGCATGGAGATTTTAGATTTCGTTTGAAATTATGTTTTTTTTTTGTTTTAATTTTAACTGACATAGCCTATTGTACGTACTGGATTGAATGGCCGAATAAATACTTATTGAACTATCAGTCCTTAGATAAAGACGTAAGCCTTAAGATATTGTGGACGTTTGTAACACATTGAGATATCACAATAACAGGTATGGCGGGTAGGCCACAGGTTTTATTACTTCACAGTGGCTATCCACGAATTGTTCAACATCATTCTTGGAAGTGCAATAATTGTATATAGTTTAACCAAAAGTAACTTAAATTACAAAATAATTTCTTTTCATTATTATTTTATACATAAATTGTAAGTATATATACAGTACAATAATATCGTCATCACGTCACTTACAACATATATTTATTTGAAGTGATGACATCATCGTAAAACGAGATCATTTTTATCTGGAACGCCAACCTGGAGAGGATATTGGCATATTAAATATTTACCTCCGCGGTGGCTTTGGCTATCACTTTACCACCTTCTCAAATTTTTGTTTACTATTTTACAATTTTTAATACAAAATACCTATTTATAAATAAATACATTAAAAAATACAGTTACAATTCGTATGTATTATTTATTTTATTGTAGTGACGAAAATTTAAACAACCGACAAATTTGATGATTCATAATGATTTTAGATATATATTTTTGTTCTTCATGAAAGTTGGCTATATAACATTACCAGTATTTAGAGGTTCATATACAACGTTTAAACAAGACTCATTATTAATAACTGTACCTGTTGTATATACCTGCTTTAATTTCCGGTCTGTTAAAATAGTTTAAGTTACACCCCATGAAAGCTTTATGTGGATTTTACATAAGTTATTCTGTCTATAACACTCTATCCTATATAATGTGTAACATTCCTACATTATAACACATTATATTCTAGGGTAAACACCATCAGCCCAGACACAACGTTGTCAGCTTAAACAACGTTGCCTCTGAACATCAGACACTATGGAAAGTCTTAATGAAGCTAACTAAAGACTGAAAGATAATAATTGTCAACAGTTTGAGATTTTAATTTTAAAAATTTACAACTAGTGGCTTACCCTAACATATGGTTTTTGTGTAAGTGGATAATCACAGCTGATCATTAGTTCATTTTGATTATTAATAAAAACACTGAAGTGATATTCCCATAAGAAAATCATAAGATCTTTGAAGCCCAGTGGGGCGTAGCCCACGTACTTTTTGACATTTCTGATATTTTTCCACCGTCCTTGGCCCTCACTCTTTAAAATGAATCGTCATAACCTAACTTAACTTTTTCCTAGCTCGAGATATTTCGTGGGGACCGATTCGCTTACGGAATTAAATATATAGAGGAATAGATATATAACGTTATAAAAAACGTTTGCTACGACAGTTTTTACAAATTAAAATTGCAAACTATTTCACAGTCTGGAATTTATAAATTTGTTGTAGAGCATCAAAACAATTATGTCAGTTAAATAGCATTAACAATGCAATACTTGCATTTTCCTTATATATTTTTAACAAGAGTGAACTAACGTTTTAACACAAGGAGAAATTATCATAAAAAATATGAAACTAAAACTTGTTTTGCTTAAAAATAAATTAATCTATTTTCATTTTTGATCTATTATAATACATAAATTATTTATAAGATTTTTAACTGAGTACTCGACTGGTTTAGTTTAAGCAGAGCGGTTTAAAACTCGGTGAATGTTTACGAACACTGCGGCAGGTCTGAATGTCCTCATACGTTACTGTAACTGCTACGGAGCTGAATACAGTGAAACTCTTATACCGTCCTCAGCATGTTCTGGGCTTGCAGGGAATATCGAGGACGAGTATTGAAAAAAGAGAAGATTTACAAAACCTATGTAATGAATTGAATAAATTATGTTAAAAAATCTATATGAAAGTTGTATTCATATGCTCTTACAGATCGGGAAACTATAATACTTCGGTGTGAGGTAAAACCGGGCTAATTTAAACTGTTACTAAAATCTTTCAAAATAAATTTCAAGCTATTCTAATAAAATTAAATAAATAAAGGTGAACTTTTATAATCAATCAAACAATAACCACTTATTGTTAAATGATATTTCGTGTATAAAGGTATTTTATAATTGATCACGACATTTATCTTAGCAATCTTGTTTTTAGCGAATTTCACCTATAGGGAAGAAGCTATTACCGTAGTCAGCATGGTAAGACCTAGGCCGGGGACCATGATAACTTTTCCTTTTGAGGTCCCCTGACCTCAAAAACACCGTTAGTTCGAAACTGTATATACATATATATATATATATATATATATATATATATATATATGTGTGTGTGTGTGTGTGTGTGTGTGTGTGTCCGTGAGCACGATAACCCTTGTAAAAATAATCTGATTTTGATGAAATTTGGTATAAACGTGTAAAGTAACATTTATGACTAAGTTCGAACACCAGCCAGATCGGTCTATTCGAAGGGGTATTGGGGGGGGGGGTTTGTACCCCAAAAATGGGATTTTTTAATTTTTTAAATATAATTTTGGAAATAGTCAAATTTTAATTTTTACCATTGGATTTAGCTTAAAAAACACACAATTTGGTATTTTGATTATTCCTCTACGTCAATTGGTTACCGAGATATTGAAAGTGCTGAACACACTACGTTGTCTAATGTCATTCTTATGGAGGAAAAGAGACATTTTATATCTCGTTTATTTATGAACGTATACTGGCGAAACTTGGTATGTGGCTTCATCTGGTGTGGTCTATTGATATTTTCTCCAAAAAAAGTTTTGCTCCCGTAGCAGCAAGGCTGCGTATTCAGCCCCATGTTTTTCTTATGGATAATAATTAAATGCTATTTGTCGCTTAATTATGAACATAACTGAATAAAAAATGGTATATGACTTCACCTTGTTGAGTTATATTGATATTAGCATAAAAACAAATTTTCTTGTTCCTTGATGCAGCAAACCTGTGTACACAGCCACAATGTTATTCTAATGGACAATAATTACAACTTTATGAATGTTTATGAAAATTGGTAAGTAGCTTTATGTGGTATTAAGACATTTATATCTCCATTGGAAATTTGCTTTATACAGGTTTGCTGTGACGAGGGTATTAAACCTTTTATTTTACAATCGATACGGTGTTTAGAAAAAACTTTAGTGAAAAATGGATCGTAAACAAGATTTTTAGAAAAAAGCTATTGTAAGATATTAAAAAATGATATTAGGTGTCAAGGGTCCAAATGGTAGTAATTAGTCAGAGAGTTATCAACCAAACGCCCATCATTTATCATGACGCCAACTTTTAGGGATGCTAGACTATTAGACAACGTTTCCTGTGCTATTAAACAACTTGAAACCTCCATTAATTCTTTGGCTTTCGTCTAAAACTCATTTACGTTCTACAAGTTAGAGCCTTAAAAGTCGTATTTATTATAACAACTAACCATCGGTTTAATGCTTACTAATTATTTCCATTAGCTCTCTGTAGATAAAGTGCAAAGATTCCAACTTGCCCACTAAAATTGTAATTTATTATTGTTTACAGAGACATGGCGAAGTCATTTAAATTTGCTATCTGATTTCATACCGTATCATTATCCCCTGTTTAACTTTCGATTTCCTGTGTCCGTCATCTGCATAATGAGAGCTGGGAGATTACTGGATAGAGCATATATTAGCGTTTGATAATAATTGTTAAGAATTATAAATGAGTACCAATTTACAAGTGATGAATAATAAGTATTATGAGTATGTGTAAACTATAGCAGTTGGATCAGTAAAATACCCCCGTAGCAGCAAACCTTCTTACTCAGCGAATTCGCAATGCATATATTTGTATATTAATACCACATAAAACCACATACCAAGTTTCATCAATATACATTCATAAATAAACGTTTTATGACATTTTATTTATTCTTCATAAGAATAACATGGCAGCTGAGTATGCAGGTTTGCTGAAACAAGGAACACGAAAAATGGGTTTTAATGCAAATATCAATATAACTCAGATAGGTAAATCCACATACCAAGTTTTATTAATTTATGTTCATAATTAACGTGAATAACCTTTTACTTATTCTCCATAAGAATAACATGGGGGCTGAGTACACCGGTTTGCTGCTACAGAAACTATCAACCAACAAATCGTTTTTCGTACAAATATCAATAGACCACAAAAATATGTAGCAATATACCAAGTTCCGTCAGGATAAGTTGATAAATAAGCGAGATATACAATTTTTCTTACTCTTCATAAGAATAACTTTGGACAACGTACTGTGTTTAGCACTTTTAATATCTCTGTAACCAATTAACGTAGAGCAATGATCAAAACACCAAATTGTTTTTTTAATCTGAATTAAATGGTGAAAAATAAAATTTTATTTACTAAAATATTATGTGTAAAAATTCAAAAAACCCATTTTTGGGGTACAAACCCCCCCCCCCCAAAAAATACCCCTTAGGATGGAGCGATCTGGCTGGTTTTCGAAATTTAAGTCATAAATGTTGCATTACATATTTGTACCAGATTTAATCAAAATCGGAACATTTTACGAGTGTTATCGCAACCACGGACACATATTTATATATATATTCACATATGTATATACACACTTTTGAACGGATGGTGTTTTTGGTATCTGGAGACCTCGAAACGAAAAGTTATCATGGTCCCGTGTACCATGATTAGAAAAATTTTAATTAAATAAAAATTTTGGAAGAAATTACACATAATTATAAGTTGTTTCCAAGTTAGAACAGTAGGAAATTTTGAACAATAGTTTTCTCAAGGATGAGTCACCAGATTAATAGAGGGACGCGTTTAGACGGGATTATTGTTTCTACAGGTTTTTAGAGTAGATAAGTAGATATCATGTTTGCACAAGTAAGTTGGTAGAAGTAGAGAGAGAGGGGGTCAGGAGCGAAGTAGACCATGGTCTGTTCGACATCAGAAACCGACGGCGGAGGTTCGCAGCAGCAGGAGCGACGAGGGAGTCTGCCATGCTGACCGAGTTGACTTCATGAGGTACAGTGCAAACATGCTATTTGCAGTAAAGGTTAATTTTATTTCAAAAGTCGTTTTTCAAAATTGAATGGTTTTTGTAAAGCAGTAAATCAGTGAGCAAATTATTGAGATAAAATAAAATCGAATTAAAGTTTTAAATTTGTTAAATGTCCATCAAAAGCTTCAGAGCAAGTTTAGTAAAAATGTTTGATTATTGAGTTGTTAAAGTAAAGTAAAGTAAAGTTGTAAAAATAATTTTGAGATGTAATCGCTGCATTTGAAATACAATATGAAAGTCTATTTGAGTTAAAAGCTTAATAAAGTAAATAAGTTTTGAAATATGTTTTAAAAGATTTTTTGGAAATAAATGATAGAAGGAGAAATGTTTTAAATATTTAAATATGTGTTTACAAGATTAAAGTAAAATTTATACGAAGACAAGTTGCTACAAAAGTCGTGTTTTCTGTTTAATTGTTACAGGGTTCTTGAAATTCTTGAAGTTCTTAAATCCGGAGATTCTTTGTTATAAGAATCATTTAACCTGTCTAATCCATCCTATCAAATGAATAATGTTATGGGGAATTTGTAAAATAACGCTAGTTAAAATTTAATAAGATTAGAATGGACAGTGCCATGAGTATTTAGCAATGAATGTCAGTAAAATTAAAAAAGAGTTAGGAAATTAAAGTGTACAATTCATAAATGCAGAATATAGTAATTTGAGTTTTATTTGTCAAAATGGACAATGTTGTTATTATTTAATTTAACCAAACGTCCAAGTGTACCACGCCAGGATGGGAAATTATTTTATTAGAGTTTACTTAAGTCCTGGAGGTGTGAGGCATTACTGCTTATTTCAGGAGGTATAAATTAAAAATAAGTAGGTAATGTGTGGTATACGAAGTGCGCCACTCTGATTAGTAATCTTGTAATAATGTTTTGCTATTTAATGTTCTGCTAAATAATTAAGAAATGTAAGTTGTAATTTAGTTTAAAAATCTGCTTTTAAATATTCTGTAAAATTTATAAACAAAAAATGGCTGAAGTAAAAGTTGATTTGTTGTTAAAAGATGAATTAATCTACGAGTTAAAATTACGAAACCAAAATCCAAGCGATGAGAGTACAGTTAGTGATCTAAGGAAATTATTAAGGAAATGCATAAAGCAAAATGTTCCAATTCAGTCAAGTAATTTAAAAGGTAAAATTAATGTTAAAGATGAACTCGAGACCATTGCAAATAAATTTACAGTAATTGAAGAAAAACAGTTAAACTTAAGTAGTGAAAGTAGACCTATAGATATTGCTAGGCAAAATGCACGTATAAATCATTGTTGTGGTAGGATCAATAGTTTAACACACTGTGAAATTGTAGAACCAGAAAAATCCGAATGGTTATCCTATGCAGAAAAGTATAGGGTACTTAAAGAAAAATTTAATAAAATTAAGGTAGACCCGGTAGCTCTAGAATTAAGTATTCGTAAATTGAGTGAAACCAATATTGAGGAGGAGCAATTTGGAGATGTTTTCTCAAACATAGAACAAATGCAAGTTTCCCATGACACCTATCCTATTCCGGAAATCGTAGCTGGACAGAGTAGGTTGCGTGTTCCAACACCTCAACAGATAACCCCTGCATCACCCAGTGTACCGTTTGATCCTAACTTGTATCAAAAATTGCCGAACCCTCTTGAAGCATATGTAAAACAATTAAAAATGTGTAATGGTTTAGTAATAGATGATTTAGTGCAATTTTTAAGAGTATTATATAAAGCTAAGAAGGAAACCAGTGTATCAGATTCACAATTAATGGAGGTAATTATTTGTAAAACCGAAAACCCCTTGCAAGATGTGGTATTAAGTTGTAAAACGCTAGGCCTAGAAGTCTTAAAATCAGAAATTTTAAGAAATTTTGTTCCAGTAAGTACCAGGGAAAACTTAGTAAGAATGTATGTAACAAAACCGCAGGAAATGAATGAACCTTTGCATATGTATGTGCATCGTGTTAAGGAATTTACCAATTTGTTAAATTGCACGTATCAAGAATCAGAGCTAGTAGAATTGTTAAACATAGGTTTGAATACGAGATGTAGAATAAATTTATCAGGTCTTGGTAAATTGCAAACACTAAAGGAATTCGAGTTAGCTTGCATACACAATCAAAACGTGGAGGCTAGTAATTACTTACGTACGCAGGAGATGTCAAACGTTGTTCGTAATCCAGTAGTAGGCAATGTGCAGAGGAATGTTGTAGGTACTCCATCAAATGTAAAAACATGTTACACATGTGGTAGGAAGGGACACATTGCTAGGCAGTGTTACCGCAATTCAAAAAACTAAGTACCAGGGAAAACCTTTTAAATGTAAATAATGTCAGTTTAAATAAAAATGTGCAATGTATAAATTCAAATAGGTTTTCCCGAAATCATAAGCAAAATGTAAATCAATATAATGGTAAGAGTGTTAATAAAGTAAACTCAGACAAAAAGGCTTTGAATAAAATAAGAAGGACACAAAATCGGATTATGTATCGTTTAGGTATGCATAGAATAGGCCGAACTATGGATCTACCGACGGTCGAAGTTCAACTCACCACTTCCGGCAACAAAGCACCGCACCACGTGTCAGCACTTTTGGACACAGGGGCTAGTTTAAATGACATAAGCGAAACCTTGTTCAATAAATTAAGCAGTAAAAATCTAGCTAAGCAAATAGAAAAATTAAATGCAACTTGTATAGGAGCAAATCAAAGTGTCATTAAAATAATTGGAACATGTGTAGTTAAAATAAAAATAAGAGGTTTCTCATGGAATGTTAAATTTTCAATTTTAAAGGATTTAGCATGTGAATTAATCTTAGGGAGTTGTTTTATCAGAGAATCAGGAATGTTATTAGATCTAAAGCAAAACGTATGTTATTTTAGTTTCAAACCACAAGTTAAAATTACTATGAGTCATGTACAAAGCAAGGAATGCAGTTTGAAAAATGTAATTAAATCAGATAGTATTTTAGACATAGGGTGTAAAGACATGTCAAATGAGGTGGAAAATTTAGTTAAAAGATATCCAGATGTTTTCACCACAAAAATTGGAAGGGCATTAGACTTTCAATACGATATTAAACTAAAAGATAATGAGGTTGTGAATATTAGACCATATCCTGTACATCCAACAAAGATGAGTGAAATGAAAGGTATTTTAAATGATTTGTTAAAGCAAAATATAATAAGGCCATCAATAAGTAACTACAGTAGTCCTTCATTTTTAGTAGCTAAACCAGATAAGACTAGCAGGCTAGTAATTAACTATGCTAAGTTAAATGAGAAAATTGTAAGAGTAAATCATCCCATAGGAAATATGGACGAATTTTATTTGTACTTGCAAAATGCTGCATATTTTTCTGTAATAGACTTATCAAATAGTTTTCATCAAATAGAGTTAACTGAACGATCCAAACATTTAACAGCTTTTAGTAATGGTGTATCATTGTATGAATTTAACCGCTTACCATTTGGTATGCATTGTGGATCCGGATTATTGAGTTCTTATTTAGATAGGGTTTTTAGAGATATAAAGTTTGATTATATGTTAAATTTTGTAGACGATTTGTTAGTGTTTTCAAAGACAAAAGAGGATCATATGAAACATTTGTCAGAAGTAATAGACAGGCTAAGCAAACACAATTTGACTGTTAATCCTAAGAAAGTAAAACTGTTCCACACTGAGGTTAGTTATCTAGGCAACATTATAAGTAAAAACCGCATTACCATAGACCCATCCAGAACTGAATCGATACGTAATTTTAGCACACCAAAGAATGCAAAGGAGGTATCTAGCTTTATTGGTATGTGTTCATACTTTAGTAAGTATATAAAAGACTATGCAATGTTAGCAGCACCACTTAACGATTTAAGGAAAAGGCGAACCAAGTTTTTATGGAACGAGCAGTGTAACAATAGTTTTATAAAATTAAAGGAAATTGTAACGAATCCACCAGTATTAGGGATACCCAATTTTCAGAGGCCGTTTTATCTATTTACAGACGCTTCTCAGGTATCAGCCGGAAGTGTAATCATGCAATGTAATGAACAGGGAGATAAGCTACCTATCGCTTATTATAGCAAAAAGTTTACTGAGGCGGAAAGAAATTTGACTATTTATGAAAAAGAGGCACTTGCGGTAGCGTTAAGTATTAAACGATTTTACATGTATTTAGAGTTACAACCATTTTATTTAATAACCGATAATCATGCCTTGTATTGGGTTTTGCAAAATCGTCACCGTTTAGGTAAAGTTGGAAGATGGGTTGAGCAGATTTTAGCCTTACCATTTAAAGTATTAAGTGTAAAAAGCAAGGAAAATCCAGTAGCTGACTGTTTGTCCAGATTAAACATAAGTAAGGAACAGGTAGAAATAGTAAATGTAGAGGAAGGCCCAAGAGTTATGAATGTAATCAAGAGTAAAGTCTGTAGGAAATTTAGTTGTGTCTCACGAAAATATGTAAAACCAATTTTAAATGTAGTTACTGATATACCATTAGCCTTTGTACAAATATCTGAACACCAGCGATCTGATCATGAGTGCTCAGAGATTTTTGAAAGCATTAAAAATAAGACAAACAAGAATAACTTTTATGTAAAAAATCGGGTATTGATGTATAAGCGAACAACCAATTGTAAAGGTAAAATTTATGTACCAGAGAGTCTAGTTGATTTATTGTTTAATTATTACCACTGTAGTAACTTTGGCGGTCATCAAGGTCAAAACAGAACTGTGTCACGAGTAATAGAACATTTTTACAGACCTAATCTTATAAAATTAATTAGAGACAAAGTTAAGCAATGTGAAATTTGTTTAAAATGTAAACCAGTAAGGAAACAGTATGAAGGTGAATTAATATCAGGTCAGTCTAAGCGTGCTATGGAAAAGGTGTATGTAGATTTAGCAGGTCCATTAGTCACATCAAAAGGAGGTCATAAGCACATATTAATTGCAGTAGACGATTTTACTAAGTATGTGTGGTTAGTACCGATAAGAAATGCAACATCACAAACTGTTATAAATAAGTTACAGGAAGTAGTATTTAATAATTTCAGCCCATGTGAAAAATTAGTCTCAGATAACGGACCTTGTTTTACGAGTGTGTTATTTAAGAAATTTATGTTTGAAAATTCAATAAGTCATTATAAAATAGTACCATACAATCCTCAAAGTAACAAGTCTGAGCGTTATTTACGTACAGTTAAAGAGCAACTTAGAATGTACCATCACAACAGTCAGACTAGCTGGCATACTTCTGTAAAACACATTCAAACCAGTATAAATTGTTGTAAAAATGAAAGCACAGGTTACACTAGTTTTGAGCTTATGTTTAAGCACCAGCCCAATCACAATTTAAGCAATTTATGGAGGTTAGGAGATATCATTGATTCAAAAATGTCACAAAAACAAGTAAAGGAAGTATTTGACAGAGTTATAAAAAATTGTAAACGAGCTGTTAAGAGGAATAAAAATAGGCAAAGATATGCTGATACAAAGCACCCATTTGCTGTAGGTACCAAAGTTTTTATAAAATTCCAAAGCCAGAGTAACAAAGTAAAGCGTTACCAAGCTAAGATGGATGTGAAATTTGTGGGACCCTACACAATAAGGTATTTTCTTAGCCCTGTAAGTGTTTTAGCTCAACTAGATAGCGATCCAAATGTAATAAAAAGAGCACACATATCACAGTTAAAATTAAGCACTGGCAATTAAAAATTGTACTAATTAAGAACCCTCATGTTGTCATACTTGTAGACGTTTGTATAAAACAATGCAGATTCTTTGTAAATAGTGTGATATATTTAGATTTATTTAGATTTAGTATGGGCCCATGTATTTAAGTTGTAAATAAAATGCGCATAGAACAAAGTTACGTAACAAAGTAAAGAGTCGATTGTATTTAATATGCAAGAGATAAATACCAAAGATTGTATTTTAAATACGTGAAATCTGAGGCAGTAAAATTTTGAGAAAGGATATTTAATATGTTATTAAATAGTCCACAAAGTAGCAAAACAATAATGAGCAAAATCAAAGTGTTTT
This sequence comes from Allygus modestus, assembly GCA_963675035.1. Taxonomy (NCBI): domain Eukaryota; kingdom Metazoa; phylum Arthropoda; class Insecta; order Hemiptera; family Cicadellidae; genus Allygus; species Allygus modestus. Next base: position 457,400,102 of record OY776111.1, on the reverse strand, counting down.
GAGCGAAGTAGAGATGAAATAAGTAGGAAAGTAAGTAGAGATGTAATAAGTAGGAGAGTAAGTAGAGAGAAGTATAAAGACGTGATCATATATGAGTTAAAGTATAAATGTAGTACTGTCATATAGTAATTGAAGGAAAATGTAACTAGGAGTTTTTCGGAGTTTTAGAATTAAATAATTTTGTAAAACAAGAATCGTCGTTGAAGAGTGCCATGAAAGAGAAAGTGATTGTGCAGGACGATAAGCTTATCGCGGAGTGAGTCATGGACAACCCTAGACTTGAAAGGTCAAATTGTTCTAGTTAGCGGTTGAAAATTATAATTACGGAAATATTTAAGTGAATATTATTTGTATGTAGGAATTATTAGTTGAATAAACAAAATAAATATTATGATTTAAGAGCGAAATAAAATGTGAAAATGTTTAGTTAATTAAATATGTTTAAGAAAGATGTAAAAAAAAGGTTTATTTGTGTTATGTAATGGAAAACAAAAGGAAATATAGCGGTAATTGACGGACATGACTAAGGGGTACTATTGTGTGTGTGTGTGTGTGTGAAAGTGATACGAATGTGAGAATAAATGTGGGAAGGGTAAACACTGAATTAGTTGACACTTCACTAAACTGACGCCGGCATACTGAACACTTCACTTTAAGAACTTCACTGAACTTCACTGTACACCGCAAACAAAAAAAAATAGAACCAAGATATGATTTATGTTGTAATTAAAGCAAGGAAAATGAAATATAAAGTGATTTTACACTTGTCATACAAAGGGTTTCGATTTAATTAGTTATGAGAAATGTAAAGAAGGTTTATGATTTAGTTGAATGTTTGGTAACACTTATAAATACAGGAAATGTAACTTTTAAAACATATTATTTTTTAAGAGCGCAAAGTGACGTGCGTTCACTGTACAAAAATGTATCGCAGACTGAGGGTCAGTAACCCAAAATACAGTTAGGAGGGAAGGGGAAAACCAAAATATCCTTTCTTTTCCTTACATGTAGAGCCTTTTCGCTGGAAGATGGACGACCTTGCGGCCGGCTACTACACTCTATTGGGCGAGGGATGGACTTCTCGCAGTGACAGCCACTACTTAGTGGATGGAAGACTTCTACTTCTTATAAATAAAATGTAATAGGGAAGAATGAAGACCTTTAGACATTGTAAATCTTTTATTTGAGTAGTTTTTTTTTTTTTTTATACATGGCAAAAATTAAGACTATTGTCAAAATTTGGGGGGGATGATGTACCATGATTAGAAAAATTTTAATTAAATAAAAATTTTGGAAGAAATTACACATAATTATAAGTTGTTTTCAAGTTAGAACAGTAGGAAATTTTGAACAATAGTTTGCTCAAGGATGAGTCACCAGATTAATAGAGGGACGCGTTTAGACGGGATTATTGTTTCTACAGGTTTTTAGAGTAGATAAGTAGATATCATGTTTGCACAAGTAAGTTGGTAGAAGTAGAGAGAGAGGGGGTCAGGAGCGAAGTAGACCATGGTCTGTTCGACATCAGAAACCGACGGCGGAGGTTCGCAGCAGCAGGAGCGACGAGGGAGTCTGCCATGCTGACCGAGTTGACTTCATGAGGTACAGTGCAAACATGCTATTTGCAGTAAAGGTTAATTTTATTTCAAAAGTCGTTTTTCAAAATTGAATGGTTTTTGTAAAGCAGTAAATCAGTGAGCAAATTATTGAGATAAAATAAAATCGAATTAAAGTTTTAAATTTGTTAAATGTCCATCAAAAGCTTCAGAGCAAGTTTAGTAAAAACGTTTGATTATTGAGTTGTTAAAGTAAAGTAAAGTAAAGTTGTAAAAATAATTTTGAGATGTAATCGCTGCATTTGAAATACAATATGAAAGTCTATTTGAGTTAAAAGCTTAATAAAGTAAATAAGTTTTGAAATATGTTTTAAAAGATTTTTTGGAAATAAATGATAGAAGGAGAAATGTTTTAAATATTTAAATATGTGTTTACAAGATTAAAGTAAAATTTATACGAAGACAAGTTGCTACAAAAGTCGTGTTTTCTGTTTAATTGTTACAGGGTTCTTGAAATTCTTGAAGTTCTTAAATCCGGAGATTCTTTGTTATAAGAATCATTTAACCTGTCTAATCCATCCTATCAAATGAATAAATGTTATGGGGAATTTGTAAAATAACGCTAGTTAAAATTTAATAAGATTAGAATGGACAGTGCCATGAGTATTTAGCAATGAATGTCAGTAAAATTAAAAAAGAGTTAGGAAATTAAAGTGTACAATTCATAAATGCAGAATATAGTAATTTGAGTTTTATTTGTCAAAATGGACAATGTTGTTATTATTTAATTTAACCAAACGTCCAAGTGTACCACGCCAGGATGGGAAATTATTTTATTAGAGTTTACTTAAGTCCTGGAGGTGTGAGGCATTACTGCTTATTTCAGGAGGTATAAATTAAAAATAAGTAGGTAATGTGTGGTATACCCGCGCCTAGATCTTTCATGCCGACTACGGTAATAGCTTCTTTCCCCCGGAAATTTGCTAAAAACAGGGAGCAATCTGTCTTTCAACTACATACCAAAATTGTTCAGATAATTTAATTTTCGCAGCAAAACCTCACATAATAGTCAGATTTTTTTGAATCTGGTTCAGCATTATATAAGTTTTTGTATGAAGAACCATCCCTGTACAACGTGGATAACAATTGATTCTCTATTATCTGGCTGTTACTTGGTCCAGCGTAATCAAGCTGTCTAAATGGCACTTTAGCTTTATCAAAAGCCACTGAATGTTTACGAATGCTGTGGCGGGTCCAAATGTCCCCATACTTCACTGTAACTGCTGTCGGGGCCAAGCACAATGACACCCCTGCACGCCACTTGTGCCACAAAACGGTTTTCTCAAGTTGCAATTATGTGTCTAGTGGTAAATAAAACAAGTTGTATCTATTTAAATTCATTTTTCGTTCTCTTATTAAATACAGCTTTAACAAATTTGCCAAATTGAAAATCCAAAATTATTATGTAAACTCAACAAGAAACCCTAATTAAAAATAAATGTATCGATAAAAAATCTGTTTACCTTTATATTTGTTTGAAAACAACATTAGTATTAGTATACATCTATATGCGTTAAATTTTAATTTTGTAAGTATTAAAATAGCTACAAAAAATTCAACAATGGAAAAAACATTTACTGCCAATGCATTTGTTTACTCCCCTTGACCACTTGTATGCTTATTTTAATAAACTATAATTCTTTCAAAACACGTTGACTAGACTTTAAATAATAAACGGTATCATGAAACTGACACATACTTTCTCCCTTCTAGTCCAACTTTAATGAATAAATTACTTTTTATTTACTAAATATAGAATACAAAGCACGGTCGAATGTACAGAAAATCTTGTAAACAAGTTGTTTTAAAAACATCCACCCAAATCCCTGCTTTGGAGGCACTACAGAATCCATTGCTGCACTCGTGGTTTTAAGAGGGGAAATGCCCCCTATTCCCCCCAGGGTTATTAAGGGGTAACATATTTCGAATTTCCTCTGTTGGTCAATACTAACTTGACAAGCATATCAAGTTTGAATGAAATTGATCAGTAAATAAGAGAGAAATAGTAATTTTTTTATTCCCCATAAGAATAACATGGGTACAACGTACTGCGTTTACCGCAAAATGAAAATTTCAATTTTCTCCGAAACCAGCAATCGTAGAATATTAATTCAAAATACTAAATTATTTAGTTTTTTGAGCTCTTTTTAATGGTGAATAGTAATTTTTTATGTTTATGTATTTTTATGAAAAATCCAAAAAACTGAATTTTTGATGTTTTAAGTCCTGTAATTTCTGAACCGGAATTTTTACAGGAATGCGGGTGGTGTCATTTTGTTGGAAAACTAAAGATCTACAAACGACTAAAGTTTAATCAAAATCGTTAGAGCCGTTTTTGAGAAATTTGGATTTTTCATGTTTTATGGCGGTTTTGGGGGGATAATTACCCTAAAAAATCAAAAATTCAAAAAAATGAAAAAAGCGCCTGGAGATATCGTGGATTATCACCTACATGCCAAATTTCATAAAAATCGGCCCATTGGTTAAGGCTCTAGCTCTGTACACATCCACACAGACACACACACACACACACACACACACACACACGCACACACACACACACACACACACACACACACACACACACACACACACACACACACACACACACACACACACACACACACACACACACACACACACACACACACACACACACACACACACACACACACACACGGACACACACACACACATACACACAGACAGACATCACGTAAAAACTACTTTTTTGGGTTCAGGGAGCACCAAAACGAATATTTCCACTAACAACTCGAATTCGAAAATTTTGACGAAAACAATACTTTCTCCATTTACTATGTATAAGGGGAGAAAGTAAAAAATTGAGTTCAAAGGCATGTTGCGAGTAAAACTCATTAAAATAAATAAAACCCACTATAACACAAACGCTGTTGAAAGTGATTATTTACTGATATAATACAATTAACACTACGATTAACTCAACATCACAATACTCAATATCACAAGTGAGTATGGTTACAAAACTAAGGTTTGGCATGTAAAAATAAACCTCAAACACAATTAACATTCCGGAGCTTAAAACCTAATATATTACTCCCAAAACACCATTATGTCACGTTTGTTTAGCAGATAACACGTTCCGCTGCACTTTACACGATGCAAACATGTTGGAGCAATAAGTTAACCGAGGATAAAGGATAATAACTACCCGCCTTGTTAACATTAGGAAAAGGGATTTATAGTTTAGCAAGTTATGTAAAACTGTGTTACAGTAAAGTGAAATTTGTTGATAGTTTTACTCTATTGACTATTGTACCTTTATTATTTTTATATGGAGACAATTGGAAGTAAAAATTTCCCCATTTTTGGAGTGATATGTAAAGTAAAAAAAGAAAATCACTAATAATGATAGGATTTTTAGTAAAAAGGAAGTACTACTCGCCCGAGTGATATCTAAATGTTGAAGGTAAGATGAACTTGCAGCTTAAAATGACTTTACGAACCACCGACCAAATATCCATTGGGCTTTTAAAAAAGTGTTGTTATATATTTTAAATTTCTCACTGTCTTTAGTCTCTAAGCTAACCTAACCGACGAGTTCCAAGGGCCAGGACAAAGAAATAGTTGAAATACAATGGTTAAATACAAAGAAAAAGTAATCCAATGGTTGCTGTGGCAACTATTTTCGGTTTCTTGGAAACCTTCTTCAGGTCAGTCTACACCAGTATATTCGAACGAAGGTTGTGATCACATAAAAAACGTGCTTTTAAACACTTGTATACACACACACAGAAACGACGGTCTTAATTAATTGGTGTGAGGAGTGGCGTAGATTAGGGCGCGCGCAAGGGATAGAGGTGAACATGGAAGGTGACGCGGGGAGAGTGCAGGTGTCGCCTAAAACAAGGGTTTTAGAGGCGATCATGGCGGCCGAGCATCAGGCGACCTTCGGAGCGGCTCTGGGCGCGCGTTGTCCCCGGTTGTACGCGACCTTGAACCTGAACCTGGGGGTAGATCTAATCTAAAAGATAAAGTAACAATGTTAGCGATGAAATTGATTTTTAAGGCACGGGTAGAAGCAAAAAACTTAAATTATAAGCAGCAAATAAAAATCCTTTTTCTTAATTTTATTTGTCATAGGAAATGAATGCTTGTAGTGATGTACCGTATGCATTGGAAATAAGAAAAAACTAAGTATTTTATTTTTATTTGTAATAATTTTTGTGCAAGCCTAGCAGGCAGTCCTTTGGACTATTGCTGACTCAGTGCAGTTATTTATTCCTTATTTTATTGATTTATTCTACTCTGATGTTTTGCTTTTAATGTTTATGCATGGACAATACAATTATTTTATTTTGTAAATAAACCCCTGGTTTTTATTTTTCTTTTCTTTTACAGAAACGACGGGCATGACTTTATGAAACAGGCTGTGACAAGATCGGGCAGAAATAAAGTCTAGACTGTACATAAACTTGGTCGGTAGCAGTCATTCTCTCAGACCTGGAAACCAAATTCATAAATTTACTAGCTGATTATACCGGTTTCACCCGGGTATAAAATGTAGTTAAAAAAGTAAATTACTAATGTCAGCTGTTTATTTGGATAACATTGAATAAATAGTAGAAAACTATAACGTATGGTCTCTTTTGATTAACATTGGAATTTTGGATGTCCCACGCGGAGTAGCCTTAGAGGATTTAGAGGAAACTGAGAGTCAGGTACAACAGCTGTAACCTAAAGGAACCTACGCTGAAAATGTCATGCCTTAACTTCTAGTAGTTTAGCCGTACGGCGATCCACACACAGAAAATAACGCTGCTTTATTTATATAGATATAAATTTTAAAAAGTAATTCAATTAATACATATAGTTTTATGAACAAATATTTATCTCACCATAACAAGAAAATCACACCTGAAATAAAAATGACCAACCTTTAACTTTTATGGAAATACATATCAATAAGACGTTTCAATTATGGTTTTTCAACTATGGAAAATAGTAAATATATAAACCGTTACGGTAATTGATCACGAACATTCGAGCGCAAATTCTCGGATTATGGATTTGATATAATTCTATGATGACGTAATACCCGTAAAACCGCAAACAAGCTGTAATTACGTGTGGGGTGGTGATACCGGTGCGGTCGCCTGTAATACGATTTGTACATAGGAGGTTATGATAATGCATTACAAGGTTTGAAGTAGTTTAATGGAGAAACGCATTAAAACAACCACCGTATTAATTTGAGAGGAAGTAATATATAATATTTATATTTACAATATATTTAACGACATTGTTTTAAATATTTACTTCAAACCGATAAAACTAGGTAAAGTGCTTAGACCTCTAAAATTTAATATAATTATTTACTGACATTTTTATATCTTAAAGTTTTATAATACTAAACTTATGTTCATATGTTGTACAAATTTTATTTTTACTATATCATTTTACATTTTAGTTTATTTCCATTTTACTTAAAGTATTTTACAGTTTACCTGTCTGTCTTTGTGAACCTGTTGTCCCCTTTAACTTGGTATGTTCAAAACAAAAAACTAGCTATAAAACGTGTAGCCATAAAAAGTTATTAAAATTAAATTCTGTACAAACTGTTTAATGGTCAGGTTTACGTTAGCTTTGACCTTTCAAGAAATATGACTGTCGTGTCGGGCAGACGTTGCTTGGAAAACTGTCTCTCAAGTGACAGCTGGTCACGGAATGGGACCTACCCATAGCTGAGTCTGGCTTTATTTTAATTTTTATAAATAAGTTAAGCCTTAGTTGCAGAAATATTATCAGAATAAAGAAGAACAATTACAAGTGATACCTACACATAGTCGCCAATATATATACATACATATATATAAATGTATATATATATTTGTATACGTTCATAATCACTAAAAAAGTATAAGATTAGAGATAAATATAACTGTTACTCTAAACCATTAGTATTAACAACTTACGTTTCATTAGTAACATTTTTTCTTCGTTATTCAAAGCTATTGTATAGTGAATTTACTATTCTGTCAAGCAACAGGTTTTGACGATGAGTCACTGCTCTTTGATCCTGCTATCAGTTATGTCAGAATCATGAATTTTGCTTTTCGGGAAGGTCACTAAGTTCTCGCATGAGACATAATACGTGATATGATGTTGTTATGTAAGGCACTCACCAATACTCACTAAGCCGTCACCTTTCAAAAACATCGCCTAAAGAGATTAAATCCCCGGAGTCATCTTCCTTAATTATATTCAGAGCTTTCGTTAGTTAAAATTAAAAATATTTTCCTTCACTGTCACAGAGTGCGCAAGGACAGATGTTTTAACATAATTTAATTATCTTTTATAAATTTAATAATTTTCAGTTTTAAAAATAATAAAAGTTCAAGATAACGGATAAAATAAAATAGCAAGCACCAATAAGAAGTACGAACATCAATGAGTAATTAATTTTAGGTTCATCTGAATGCAACAATGGACGCTAACAAGACTGCCAGATACAGTGGTTAGAGCCTGCACAAACACTACAACAGTAACGCGATAAAATTGCCAGTTTAAATTAATATCGGTTGTATGTATACGGTCTCTGAAACAACTCCTTTGTTTATTGAAACATGTTGTAAACGTTTTATTTCTACATTCTTTGAAATCTGATATTTGTAACAAAATATATTAATACTAATTTTTCAGAGACAACTTCCTAAAATGTTATTGTTTCTTGATACCCGATTGAATAAAGTAGTTAGGTTTTTGTTTTAAAGTAGTGTAAAAAAAACATAATCATAATGGATTAAAATATAGTAAGAGGGTTTAACCCCTTCATAGGGACAAGCATTAAAGTAGTTATCTTCATTCTGAATAACATTGTTTTTGGTTAGGTAATATTATTCTAGAGTTATAGTTGTAGTCCCACTCTGGAATAAAGTAGTTATCACTCGCGCAAAAGAAACTATAACGAAAAAACTATGTGACAAAAACAAATAAGTTTACATCGATATGAAACATTTAAAGTTTTATTTTTAAATCGTGTTCACTTTTAAGACAGAAAGTCAATTAATTAACAGTTTATATAGAACAGATTTTCCTTAGAATCTTTTTTACTTTGGTATTAAAAATATCAAAACTATACATGCAAATTGTTGTTTGATTTGTTTTGAATGAATGCCTTAAAAAAATGCTTGAAAATGAGCTTTAACAATCAAGATGTTCTGATATTATAGTTATTATACTTTTAAGAAGTAAATACATTTGTTATTGACAATATAATATGTAGGTTGTTATAAAGGCAAGTTGTTTATTACAGTTATTGTAGTTTATTATAGTTATTATTAAGTATATATTATTGATATTCCCTTTCACTTTTTAAGAATACTTTTTTAATAAAAAAAAGCTATAAAACGTTATAAGAAAGTGTAAAACTATGTAAAAATAACTTTATCTTACTTTAAGAATACTGTTGGGATTGCATACCGAGTCTCATCTCAGAACAGAAAAGATCAGAAGGCTTATCGCTGGTGGAAAGACTCTCATTAAGGATTCTCTCTGATCCTCTCAAGATCAGCTTAAGAGACTTGGCTGGATATTGTTTTGTATAATTAGACAGTTTAACCTTGTCATGAATTTTTTAGAATGATGTAGATATTATTTTGAGGTGTTTATATTTAATATCCATTATGTCTATAATACGTTCCGTTCAAAGTAATGTTATACGATATTTACTATGTGTTAAACAATTCTTTTTACCTATTCAAACAAAAACAACACACATATAACATTTTATTTTGCCAATCCAACGTTGTAAAATGATAGTTATGTTTTCCATAGTCGATTTTCTTTTACAGGTTGGTTACCTTTTTTCACTATATTCTCCCCGTCTACATGGGGCTTGGGCGTGAGGGTGGAATGTCCCAAGCAAATCAAGGGGTGAGCCGTACAGTTCAAGCTAGTAATACTGAAAAAGGTTACTAGTCAAGGCTGGGTGTGAACCCACGGCAGGGCCGCTGCCATGGTTCCGGGGTCCATCACCAACTAACTAGATGGTACGGCGATCATGTTCTTCAACATTCTGTCGTTGTAATCTACTGGATGGGAGAGAAAGAGAGAGAGAGAGAGAGAGAGAGAGAGAGAGAGAGAGAGAGAGAGAGAGAGAGAGAGAGAGAGAGAGAGAGAGAGAGAGAGAGAGAGAGAGAGAGAGAGAGAGAGAGAGAGAGAGAGAGAGAGAGAGAGAGAGAGAGAGAGAGAGAGAGAGAGAGAGAGAGAGAGAGAGAGAGAGAGAGAGAGAGAGAGAGAGAGAGACAGACAGAGAGAGACAGAGAGAGACAGACAGAGAGAGACAGAGAGAGACAGACAGAGAGAGACAGAGAGACAGAGAGAGAGAGAGAGAGAGAGAGAGAGAGAGAGACAGAGAGAGACAGAGAGAGACAGAGAGAGAGAGGAGTCCCCGGGATGTCGGTTGCTTCGGAGGGTCAAGGACTAAATAGAAGGTCGCCTGAAAATATACATTAGCAAATACAAACACCCAAATAGACAAGAATCTTAAAATATTACCTCTTCCTTTATTTTTAAATCTACAAAGAGAACAAATAGATTTCGTATTTTAATGTCTCGCATTTTGTATACACATGTCATTACTAAAGATCCGACTGTATATAAATAATTTTAAAACCAAAATAAAAAAAATTAATGTTATATGGATTACCTTTTTTTAAGAATTTGATAAAAAATGTTAGTCTTATACATTAATACGCCAATGCGATTTTTATTCAGATTACTCTTCCTTTATTTACGAACCAAGCTGATTTGATATTGAGCTGTTGACGATTATGGTATCAACATATTTTTCCTGATTCCTAGTTATTGTGCATAAAGGTTTTGTGCTCGGGCCGCCATCAAGCTTCGTTTTAGCAAATTTCCCCTATAGGGAAGAAGCTATTATTGTATGTGGCATGGTAAGACTTAGGCGCGGGACCATGATAACTTTTCGTTTTGAGGCCCCCGGATGCCAAAAACACCATTCTTTCAAATTCATATATATGTATATATATGTATATAAGTGTGTGTCCGTAGGCACGATAACTTTGGTAAAAAAGTCTGATCTTGATGAAATTTGGTATAAACGTGTAAGGCAGCATCGATTTTTATGAGTTCGAAAACTAGACGTATCGAACCATTATAAGGGGGGTTTTGGGGGATTTTGTACCCAAAAAATGGGTTTTTTGAACATTTTCATTAATTTTTATAACCCAAATATTGGTTTACACCATTAAATTCAGCTTAAAAAAACAACAAATTTGGTATTCTGATTATCTCTCTACGTTAATTGGATACCGAGATATTGTAAGTGCTAAACACAGTACGTTGTCCAATGTTAATCTTTCGGAGAATAAGCACAATTTTATATGTCGCTTATTAATGAACATGTATAAATGAAACTTGGTAAGTGGCTTCATATGGTTGGGGTTTACTGATATTTATATACAAAACAAATTTTTTGTGGTCCCAATGACAGCAAACCTGCGTACTCAGCAGCTATAATGTTATTCTAATGGAGAATAAGAAACATGTGATCTTGCTTGTTTATGAACATAAATTGGTAACACTTGATATGTTGCTTCATCTAGTGGTGATCCATTGGTATTTGCATGAAAACCAGATTGTTGCAGTCCTTGATGCAGCAATCTGCATACTGTGTCTTAATGTTGTTCTTATGGAGAATAAATAAAATGCCATATCTCGCTTAGTTATGAATATGCTTTGATGAAAGTAGGTAAGTGGCTTCATGACTTAGTAAAGTACCATTTGAAATTCGCTGAGTATGCAGGTTTGCTGCAACGGAGGTATTTTGTCCGTAATAAGATTAACATGGGGAATAATTGTCTTTGAATTTCAGACGTTGAATAGATTACATTACATTAATTGTAAATACACTTTAATACATTTGAATACCTGATGGGCTGGTTATTATCATTAACAAAAGTTAAAATCAAGGAATATATACAATAATGTATTATAATAAAGCTTAATTGTGTGTGTTTGTCAGTCTATCACGCACAAACTACAGGAGTTATTGAGCTGATAGTTGGCATCAGCCATGACGGGCGGCGCCGTACAGCGGCGGTAGGCAATGTGAGTGGTGTAGTCATATTGCGTCGCCCGGCCAGCAGGCGTTCTTGAGACTGATAGAGCGTTACACACTTTTATTTCAATGAAATATCTAAGAATGTTAAAAACATATTTATTAATTTCATCGAATCTTTTATCTTTTTGTTCTTCATCATCTATACATAAATAATTACAGCATTATAATACAATTTGTAAATTGTATCAATATTCAAACAGAACACCTCTATTTCTTAACCGTGTTTGACGACTAAGATAAAGAATGGTCTCGACCCGTAATTTTGTAAAGCAGTTTTCGAGTTTTGTATACCTCCATTCTGAAGGATGGATGGTGACTTGTGACCCTCGAAGTTCGTTTCTTGCACGTAAGGAATACGTGGAGATAAGTTTCAATTCAATTGTTGTCTAAAACAGCAGCCTATGAAGTACAACTAGCAGCTAAAAAACCACACGAGCCAGTGGAAGAAGAGACTTTGCCACCCGAAGGAAGCCGATCTTGTCCGATGACGAACGAACTATCCGAAACAGATGCTTTATTATGAGAAAACAGTGAAATGTAGTATTTTCAAATGTAAACAGAGAAAACCTACTTATATTCTAAAAAATTACGCTACACTTACGAACAAATTATAGCAAAATAACCTAACCTAACTCCGCAGAGCGCCGTTTGGCGGCTCTTTTCTTTGGAACATATTACAAAAATGGGTTAGTGTAAAATATAACAAAAATTGGTACCTCAAAAAGTAAACACGAAAAGGGAGAATTGAACCTGGACCGCATGATCGTGAATCCAGTGCCATATCCATTAATCTGCCCTAGCGTATCGAACCAAGTAAAAGTTACAATTCATCAAGCAGCAGACGGCGCTGTGACGTCTACTTGTCACACAGGAGGCGGCGCTCACATAGGAAATGTCTCCTCTTCCAGTGGGTCGTGTGTCTCTTTAGCTGCTAGTAAGAAGTATAATTCAGTTTGATAGGATTATCATATGATATAGATTCAGATACTAGTTAAATTACAACACTATCACTTTAGACAAATTCCAAGACGGAACAACTTTTATTGGTTTTCAGGAACCCAATATTTAATACTTGTATTGTATATTTAATACAAGTATTTAAGAAATAAAACCCTTTTGCAAACTAAAATTGTTTTATAAAACACTGCCACAAAACATGCTGTTACCACTAAAGCCCTCGCAAAAATTAAAAATGACTGTTACAATATAATATCCCAACCAAATGTTTAGAAAAATACAAACATTATGGTTACCCTGTTAACTTTATGAAGTCTGGATGATGATTTACTTGAAAGATATTATAGTCGGGGAATTTTAAAACAAAATAAACAAAGCGTAAAAATTGATAGCGTACTAATGGGTAAACAAATACAACCGTGCTTATTATTTTACCAATAAGTATCATATAGTATTTTATTAAGTTTATCTTTTAAGTAAACGGTATCAGGAAACTGACACATACTTTCTCCCTTTTAGCCTAACTTTAATGAATTAATTAATTTGTATTTAATAAATATAGAATACAAAGCACGGTCGAATGTATGGAAAATCTTGTAAACAAGTTGTTTAAAAAAATATCCAACCAAATCTCTGTTTATGAGGCCCTACAGAATACATCGCTAAACACATGGTTTTAAGAGGGGGAATGCCCCCTATTCCCCCCCTCAGAGTTATTATGGGGCAACATATTTCGAATTTCCTCTGTTGGTCAATGCTAACTTGACACGAATATCAAGTTTGAACGAAATTGATCAATAAATAAGAGAGAAATAGTATTTTTTGTATTCCCCATAAGAATAACATTGGACAACGAACTGCGTTTACCGCAAAATGAAAATTTAAATGTTATCCTAACCAGTAATCGTAGAGTAGTAATTCAAAGTACAAAATTATTTAGTTTTTTGAGCTGTTTTCACTGGTGAATATTTTGATTTTGATTTTTTTATGAAAAATCCAAAAGACTGAATTTTTTATATTTTAAGTGTTCTAATTTCTGAACCCGAACTTTAAAGGAATGCGGGTGGTGTCATTTTGTTGTAAAACTAAAGTTCTAAAACCGACTAAAGTTTAATCGAAATCGTAAAAGCCGTTTTCGAGAAATCTTGATTTTTCATGTTTTTTTTGCCGGTTTTTGGGGAATAATTACCCTTAAAAATCAAAAATTGACAAAAATGAAAAAAATACCTGGAGATATCGTGGATTATTACCTACATACCAAATTTTATAAAAATCGGACCATTAGTTAGGGCTATAACTCTGTACACATCTAAACAGACAGACATACAGACACACAGACATCACGTAAAAATCATTTTTATGGGTTCAGGGAGCAACAAAACGAATATTTCCACTAACAACTCAAATTCGAAAATTTTGACGAAAAAATACTTTCTCCATATACTATGTATTCACCAGTAATATTTTGATTTTGATTTTTTAATGAAAAATCCAAAAGACTGAATTTTTTATATTTTAAGTGTTCTAATGTAAACATTATGAACATTATTGGTTAATAAAATCCCTAAAATAAAATCATAAAAATATGAGTACAATTAACTACGAAGTAAAGCTGAGGTCAAAGACTTGGAATTGGGAACAACAGGAAATGACAGAGTAACAAAACAGGAAATAAACGGTCAAATTACACAGGTAAATGACCTAGGGTTCAAGCGACAAAATCAAAGTAACTCACCAAAAATTCCAATGATGGCGGCGGAATGCTGACCAGCTACGGACACGAATCACGGCGGGTGTAGGAGTCCAGAATCGACGTGATTGGTTGACGTGGGCGTGGTCGACCAAATTTGGGGGAAACACGAAATCGGGGGAAACATATCGAGGAGAGAGGATGGACAGTCAGAAAAAGAGAGGCAAGAAGTGAAGTGTTGGGAAGTAAGGGGGGCTGGATCGAGTAAGTCCCGCAACACTTAGGTTATAGTAAAATACCGGGTGTTGTCGACCTTCCAACCAAGTCCACCAACGCAGGGCCAACAGAAGCACTACAGCGACCACAACCCAGAGGGAGAAGAGGACGGACCGTGTCTGCGACCGGAGGAGCCTTGGGAGAATTCTTCAAGACAACCACCGACAAAGGGACCCGGGACCACTTCTGGACGCTGGACCACTCCTGGACACCTTGACCACTGGACGGGACCACGGAGAGGCCAAGGACCGACCGACAACGCAGGGAGACCGCCTGACAGCCAAAATTCCGGACTGCGTGGTATGTGATCTTCACTAAATTGCACCTCTAGTTAAAAGGGAAAAATTTGAGAGAACAGTCGAAGGTTAAGGGAAATGATTTGATAATAATAATGATTAAGCAATGATGAAGATATTAAAAGTTAAAGATTACTAAGACAAGCAATAAATAATCCAAACAGAAAGGGGATATATATATATACTACTCTTGCCCACTCTCTCCCAGTGAGTTAAATGTCTATTTTGCTAGCATGGGAGTAGGTAATAAAGTTGATCGAGAGAAACTGGCCTTTTATGAGGGAAACTATTGTGAAGCGGTAAGGGAAGGTTTCAGATTTAGCACCGTTGGCAAAGAGAAGGTTATGGACACTATGAACAAAATAACATCAAAAGCGTTTGGTATAGATGGTTTATCAATAGACATGATAAAGAGTGTGAGCCCATATTGTCTGCCAGCCATTACGCATCTGATTAATGTGTCACTGACTACTGGTGTTTACCCAGACAGTTGGAAGCGTAGCATTGTGATCCCGCTTCAGAAGTGCTCGAACCCAACATTGAATTGCCATTTCCGTCCAATATCGATTTTACCTGCTTGCTCCAAAATTTTGGAGAAAATTGTTGTGGAACAGTTGGTGAATTACCTAGAGGTGTCAGATGTGTTGTCAGAGACGCAGTCAGGTTTTCGTAGGGGGTTCAGTACTTGTACTGCTCTTCTTAATATGACTGATGAGCTACTTCAAGCTAAAGACCAAGGGCGACACAGTATTATGGCGTCACTTGACTATTCCCAGGCGTTTGACTCTGTGAACCATGACATGCTTATGTCAAAACTCAGGTTTCTCAAATTCGACGAGGATTCTCTCAGATGGTTTTCTTCTTATCTAGGTCACAGATCGCAGGTAACTAAGGTGAATGGGAGTTACTCTGATGTACTTCATAGGGACGTAGGAGTTCCGCAGGGAACTTGTCTGGGACCTGTTCTATTCATCTTGTATACACAGAACCTCCACAGTGTGCTAGAATTCTCCAGTTTACATTCCTATGCTGATGATTGTCAACTAGTCCTGTCTTATGATCCTTCTGGATTTCATGAAGCAGTTAAGCTCATGAACTCTGATTTGTTCAGGTTGAAGCAGTGGTCTGATGGTCATGGTCTGGTTCTCAATCCGGAAAAGTGTGTCGTGCTTAATTTTGGTTCCTCTTACTTGGAACCTGCAAATAGTCTTCTTGGGAAGGTGGAGCTGGATGGCAGGGCTCTCTCTGTTTCTGACTCTGTCAAGGTTCTGGGCGTCATCATTGATTCTCAGTTGAATTTTCGCTCACATGTTAGTTATATTTGTCAGAAAGTTTTAAATAGGTTAAGAACGTTATATCGACTGAAGTTTGTGCTGAGTGAAACTGCTAAGCTGGAGTTGATAAGATCTATGGTCTTCCCAATAATTCATTATGCCCTTCCATCCTTTGGCGAATGTCTGACCCTGGGTAGTAGAGTGCTTCTGATGAGGTTGCAGAATAGAGCCCTAAGGTTTGTTTATAATCTTAGGAAGTTTGATCATATATCTGCATATCGTGAACAGGCTAAGGTTCTCTCCTTGGGGAAGCAGTCTTTCCTTCAGACTGTATCAGTTGTACATAAGGTACTCTATTCAAATGTACCTCCTTATCTGAAGAGGAAGCTTGTGCCTCGTGCATTGGTTGGGAAACGCTGTACCAGGCAGGATGCCTTGCTTGTAATGCCCAGAGTGCGGCTTGAGTTAGGGAAGAAAGGGTTCTCGTACTTTGGACCCCAAGCATACAATACCCTTCCTCCAAGCATGAAATCGTTAAATTATAACTCGTTCAAGGCCAGGTTGAAGTCATAGGTTAAGAGCATTTTGTTTATTTTTATAATTTGACCTGTATTTTTTTACTTTTTTTGCTGTAATGACTGTTTTATTTTTCTCTTGTGTTGTGTTGACTTGAGTTGTCTTGAAAAACAGTTTGTACTGAAGAACACTTGTAAATAAAGGCATTATTTATTTATTTATTATTTATTTATTTATATATATATATATATAATTAAGTAGCCTCAGAGTAAATGGCAGGGTTAATTGTTAAAATAAATTAAAGACGGTAGACATAATCAGAATGGCCTATAGACCAAGTTGAGGTGTAAAATAGTTGTACATAAAGATAGCAGTAGCTCGATGTCATTAACCATCGTTCAATTAATTTAGTAAGTGTTAATGAATAACTGTTACATGAATGAATTGATTATTGAAGTATAAAGGCCCACATGGCTTAACATTTTGATGTAATATAATGTGACAATGTTTAATTTGGAAAGGTTTAAGGGTAATTATTTTGATGCGTAATTGATGGATGAAATATAAAGGACTAAACTATTAATAAAGTGAATTGAGTAATCCTTTAATGGTAGATTAACGGCTACATGCCCAACAATGTAAATTAAATGTTAAATATCGAGTTAAGGGTGTGTATTCATATGGAAGGTGTGGACTGTGACGTATAAATTGCCTTAAAGAACTTTGGCCATGCCAGAACAGAGTGATCTTTATTAATGATTTGTTAGCTTAAGAGAGTATTGATTTATATTGTGTTTGTCATTTCAGTTGTATTTTATAAATAGGAGTTAGGGCACAGAGGCCTCTATTTAAAGGGTTTTCACGAATATTTATCATTATATAATAAGGAAGAAATAGTCATCTGATTTATGAATATTAAAAGGTATATGTTATTACAGACGCTGGTGTCATTTCAATCAATTTCCTGGTTTCCATTTCACTAAGCTAAGCGAGTTATGATTCAAACTTAAGAGAGAAAGAAATAATCTTACATGGTGGAGATCGCTGAATTGGTTTAATTACCATAAAATTGATTGAATTGACCCAGAGTGAGTGATGTTTTATTAGCATAAGATGGTTATAGAGATAAGAAGGTATTTCTGAGATAGGATAAAACTGCATAGGGACAGAAATAATGAATTGAAGGGAAGTAATCGACTAAACGGTTAATACTGTAGGGCACTTACAAATAAAAAAATAGCCTACAATATATTTAATCAACAGATATATCGCATAAAATAATAAAAGTCGTCAGGGTTTAATAAAACATAAAAGACAGGTTGTATAACAGTAATAAATAAATACAAATAAAACTGTCTAGGGTTTTGTTAATTTAAAATAAAATGAAATGCCAATAAACCAAGTTTCCTTGCCTTCGGATATTTATAGGGTAAAGAAAGAACAGCTACAAGCAATATTAGTGAAGTTTAACATTAAATACAAAGACGAGGACACGGTTGCCGAATTAAGACCCATTGTAGCCGATCTTAGAGTTTATTTAAAAAATAATTGGTCTGAAGAAAAAAAATTCATTTTAAGAAAGTTATTAGGGAAAAGATTCTTAACCGATGTTGAGTTAGAAAAACACCCATTGCTTAGGAGAATTGAACAATTCATTAGGGATAGGGGAAACCTTTACGACACGCCAGCCAGCGAGGACAGTGACGGTGACGACTACGAGGACATTGACTTAGCTTCGGTGGACACAGACGACCCTCCAGGTCAAATTACACCCCAAGGGACGAATAGGGCAAATCATAGAGCACTCACGGATAATTACATAGGAGACCGCGAGGATAACATGACGACACCAAAAGAAAATTTACCGTTAATATCTGCTGGTACGTACTACGGTCTACCAACTGAAAACCCCAACGATTTTATAGACAAGTATCAAATCGCGGCACAGTCAAATAATTGGCAGGATGCTTCAAAAATAAAATTATTTCCGGCACACCTAGCAGGGACGGCACTTACATGGCATCAACATTTCACAAAAGGGAAGGTGATACACGATTGGGATGAGTTAAAGGAAACATTTATTAACACTTTCACCCCGGTTGCACAGGCACAAACTTTGCAGAACATCTTAGATAAAAAAGTACAAGGTAGGGACCAACCTGTGCTAACATATTACTTGGAGGTACTAACCTTGTGTAGGCGCCATGACCCCAATATGTCAGAAAAACGAATAGGGCAGTACATTATACAAGGCCTAAGACCTGAATTTTGTGATAGGGTGTTATCAGAAACTTGTGACACTTTAGAATAGCTAGAAAAGAGTTTAAAGAAAATAGAGTTACAGCTACAAATTAAATAGGTAAATCAAGAAAAATACAGCAGAGCAGAAAGAGAGGGATACGCTAGGGAAACCACCACAAATAGAGAGGAAATAAACAATTTACATGCAGAAATAGGGACCCTAACTCAGGTCATTTCAAACATGACTATGCAACAAACGCCACAGCGACAAATACATCAACAACACGACAAGCCAAACCAACACAGGGAATACTGCAACAATTACAGGGGAAGAGGAACCAACTACAGGGGACCAACTGGATATAGGACGACACAACGACACCCAGTGCAATGGACACCACGGCACACCATGAGCAGAGGAGGCTACCAGACCAACTACCATGCAACATCATGGGGCCCACGACATGCAACCTCAAGAGCAGAAGTTCCATATAACGGAAGCAGGAATTTTACTACATATTGTAGTTACTGCAGAAGAAACAACCATAATACGCAGGATTGCAGGTTTAAGAGGCAGCAAACAGGGGAAATGATGAAGACAAGGTCCAAGTATTGTGATTATTGTAGGATGAGCAACCACAACAAAGAAGAATGCTACAAACTACAAAGGGGAAAACCGGATACAAAAAACGCATAGGAAGGAGCCCTCTCTATACTAACAACAAAGAGAAGGTTCCCTGCTTAAAACAGAGTATAAATTCGCCCTACAAACAAGTACAACCCCAGTTCAGAATATATAACTACGAGAAGGAATTTCCTAAGCTAGATGAAGCTAAGAACATAAAGAAGAAGAGGGAATACATACACAGAAGATAAGAAAGAAGGCATGAAGAGAACATCATTAACCCTCGGAGAAAAGACCACAATATATACCAAGCTTGCACGACTAAGGAGCGCAGAGTGCAATGGAGAAAACAGCTACAGCCATTATCAGGTGGAATGAGACTAAGGGAAGGAGCCAGAGAAGAGCAACGAGCTATAAAGAAGGAAGAGGAGACAGTAAGGATGGAACCAAGGGAAGGAACAAAGGAAGTCAAAGGAACAACAGAGGTACAGGAGAACAGGGGAGAAGGAGACACATTGATGGAACAGGAGAATGAAGAAATATGCAGGCAGCTGGAAGAGCAAGGAACGCAACACATGATCCACAGCTGTGACATCACACTAGTATCAGAAGGAAGGATACATAAGCCCAGGAGAAAGGAACAGTTAAGAAACCAGGAGTTACATGATACTCTATTTAAAATAAACCAAACGGAAGACAAGAGAGTACCAGTGTTAACACTTAATGCAAAGTTAACTCAAAATCCAAACAAAACAATTCAGTGTACAGTTGACACCGGATCAAATATAAACATTATAAATTCAAAGTTCGTACACGGGACAAATATTGAGACAGGTAAATTGCCGAGAGTGGTATCGGCAAATAATACTCCCATAAACATTTTAGGGATTGCGGAAATTGCATTAGAAATAGATAATATAATTATCAGGGATACATTTTTTGTCACTCCGAATATCACGAGCGAAATAATCTTAGGGAATAGATTCCTAAATAAGAACAGGGTTGAATTAAATTTCGACACAAAAGAAATTGTGATAAACTTAGGCCAATTTAAACATAAAATAAAAATGGGGAAAAATGGTTGATACAAATCGAAAGCATTAACAGTGCTGAGATGGTTTCCAGAGATAAGATCATTGACATAAGAACCGAAGAGGATATGGTAATAGCACCTCATCAGCATAGGAGAATAAAGCTTAAACATCAAATAAGTCATAAAACATATTTTGAGTCAGAAAAGTCCTTAAAAGAAAAGAAAAAAATGCCATGCATATTTGGTAGATGCAGAAGCAGATGAGGGCAGCTATATAACTATTTATAATGCATCTAGCTTCCCAAAACACTTAAATGCCAACACCTTATTAGGCTACCTCACTGAGGAAGTAAACAAAGACGACACTTGTGCTGACACAACAAGGCCGCGACAACAGCCACGCACACGGGACCGACGTAAACAAACAGTCACAGATAAGGATGGCATAGAACTTAACATATCACCACACCTAACGGTACAGCAGCATAACATGGTCAGTAAACTGATACATAAATACAAATCTATGTTCACCACGAAGGTAGAGGACCTTGAACCAGCTAATTTGCCACCAATACAATTAGAATTAGTTCCAAATGCTAAACCCGTAAACAGCCCACCTTATAGACAGAGTATGCAGGAGAGACAGGAACTAGATAAACTTTTAAACCAATTACTAGAAGCAGACATTTTAGAGGAATGCCCAGAATTTTGCGAATATGCTTCACCAGTATTCGTAACAAAAAATCGCGACAATTCGGCTCGCGTTGTTGCGGACATGCGTCGTATTAACAACATTTTAAAGAACTGTGTACATCCTACCCCATCAGTTAACTTAGTTTTAAATTGCTTAAATAAAGCAAACACGTTCACAAAATTAGATCTCAAGGGAGCGTTTCACCAATTACTTGTAAGAGAAGAAGACAGAAACATACTTGCGATTAAAAAGCAAGATCGTCTGTTAAGATACAAAAGGTTAACCATGGGATTAAAAATTTCAACCGCTGTATTCAGCAAAGCGATATTAGCTTTATTAAATAAGCACCTGTACAATAAAGTTATATCGTATATTGATGACGTTATAGTTTACGGATCATCCTTTCAACAGGATTTAGAAAATTTGGAAATAATTTTAGAAATATTACACAAAGCTAATTTAAAGCTAAACACAAAAAAATGCAAGTTTTTATATGAAACAGTTGATATACTTGGATACACAGTCTCAAAGCAAGGAATTTTACCTCAACAATCTACAGTTAATGCTATACAAGAATTTAAAAGGCCAGACTGTATAAGACGTGTGCGTCAGTTCCAAGGCGCGTCATCATTTTTCAGGAAGCATATTAAAAATTATGCCCAAATTACATTACCCCTAACAGAGCTAATTAAACAAGCAAACAAAAATTTACCTTTTAAATGGAATGAAGATTGTGAACAAGCCTTTAATAAAATAAAGCAAATTTTAACTAATCCACCATTACTTGCTCATTGGAAAGACGATTGGGAATCAGTTATTTATGTTGACAGTTCATTATTTGCACTTGGGGCCTGTTACTTGCAAATCAATCCTGAAAATAATACTATGCATCCCATAGCATATTTATCAAGAAAATACACAGAAACGGAAAAGCGATATTCTAATGCAGAAAGGGAAATGCTAGCCTTAGTATATGCAGTTAATTACTGGAGGGAATTTACGCTAGGCAGGCAAACAATGGTTTATACCGATTGTCAGTCACTCATACATTATAAGAATTTTAAAAACACTTCATCACGCCTAAATCGCCTTGCTCTCGCACTAGTTGACTACGATATAATCGTAAAATATAAGAAGGGAACTAACAATCTACTAGCGGACAGCCTTTCTAGGAATCCACCAGAAGAGGAGTTAGACCAGGACCTAATTCAAGCTACATTAAACATTCAGGAGATAAAAACAGAAAATTTTGAAGAGTTACAAGCAAAAGCCCTTATTTAAAGCAAATAAAATTAGCTAAGATATCACCAGATTCCGTTCCGAAGAAAATCAGACATGAATCCAGGAAATATGTAGAAAGGGATAACATATTATATTACAAACATTTCAATGGTAGGGACACGGAATATTTATTAGCAATACCCCAGGAAAAGGTTAACGAAATATTAAAAACCTTCCATGATAATATATTTTCAGGAGGGCATTTCTCAAGCTTTAAAACTGGAAAGAAAATAAAATCACGAAACTATTGGCCCAGTATAAATCAGGACATTGTAAACTATACTAAAACATGTGAAGACTGTCAACTTAGGAGATCTGCTACTTATAAGCAATACGGAAAGTTACAACCGCAAATCCCCTCAACAAAACCGTTTGAAAGATTAATTATAGATTTCTTAGGCCCTATAACACAAAGCCATGGATTTAAATACATTTTAGTAATGACAGACCCCACAACGAGGATGGCATATACACGTGCAACTCGTTCTGCAGACGCAAAAACCGTAGCTAAGGTATTATTGGAAATATTCTGTTTATACGGTTGTCCAAAAATTATTACTCACGACCAGTGTACACATTTCATGGGACAAGTACTAAAACAATTATTACAAAGCTTAGGCATAGAACAGCGGCCAAGTCCTCCATACATGCAACGTATTCAAGGTTTAACGGAGAGATGCAACTTGGTAATAAAGAAAGCAATTTCACACTACATACAGGAAGACCCACACAATTGGTCTGACGTGTTAAAATTTATAACATTTGCATATAACACTACGATAAATAAAAGCACGGGTTACACTCCATTTTATTTAAATTTTGCAAGAGAAGCAAACCACCCGTCTGATTACATTTATGTTCACGAAAATCAGGACAAGGACGTACTAAAAGAGATTAAATTAATACATAAAATTAGAACGGAAATTCCGAAAATCTTAGAAAAGGCCCAAAATAATCAAAAACAATATTTTGACAAGACACGAAGGGATTTAGAACTACAACCAGGGGATGAAATATTAATTAAATATCCAACGGATCACACAAAAAAATATAGCAAGTTTCAAAATTGCTATAAAGGACCTTACCATGTCACCGATAAATTAAATGATTTGACTTACTTAGTGGCTTTAGAAAAACGAGGAAAACTAGTGGAGGAACCAGTTCATGTCGAGAATATTAAACCGTTTCACAGAAGAAATTAAATAAAAACAATTAAAATTATTCGTCACAAACAGAACCTCTATTGACGACAACGTGATGAACGTATTAGAAATACGTACGTGTCAAGGAGCTTTCCTACTGTTAGAATCTTCCCCTATTAGGAAATTCTCTACAAAGCACCCTATTTACACCTGCATCACCTACGACCAGAGTGCGCAACTGAGATTCAATTTGTGACTTAATACACAACGATACGCTTGGGAAACAGTCAAAATTGCGTCAAGGTTACACGGTTGCAAATTAATTTAAAGTACTAAGAGGTCAACTACTGTGAAACATCTACAAAACAATTACCAATAAAATCCCATCAAATAAATAAATTAATTAACTTGGGCCTACATACGTATTAGGAATACGTTATTTCCTTAAAAATAAAGACTAACTTCTAATCTACAGAGGAACCCAAGAAGGCTCGACTCTTTAAGCCTAATAACTACTACTACTACTAGTATCATCTAATGGCCCATATATTACTAGATAGTTGAGATTCCATTGGTAACTCAATAAATTGCAATTTACAAATGAATTTACAAAATTTAGGTTCATGCGATACCAATTATGAACCTAAGCATTTGACAGGCTTCAAATAATTAACAAATATTACAAAAAAAAAAATTATAAAGGGTTTCCCACACATGAACTGAGCTCTAAACAATATAACGGGTCCTGACATTTATATTGCGGAAATTCTAATACGAAGTTAAATAACAAAATTGGGATCACCTTGATAAAATTAAATAAGGAAAATATTTATACAAATTATGAATGTACTACGCTTGTAAAAGGAAATTAAAGTTGACCGACCAAGAAATATGTCTTAATGACTTAAATGAGCTGCGATACCTTAAAGTTTGGAGGGTATCCGATAAATAATCCACACTCATTCAAACACAGAAGATTAAAGCATCTAAAAGAGGAAGGAAGACCACTTATCACTCAAAAAAAACCTTAACACGTTTTCGACACATATCCGACGCGGATCGACACTGGACCAAAGCCATACTCACTCTCGACTGAGGACATACTATGAACACACAGACACAACAACACGAAGCGACAGACAGGATGTTGCGGATAAGATTACACGCGTGAGAAACAAGCCACGTTGCACTTACAGACAGGCTACAGATTATTCAGCTGAATAGAGCTGCTACTAGCTGAGGAAATTACATTACTGCGTTACAACAACGTAATTGATATTCTCTAAGGAGATGGTAATAAGACAATTAAATAATATCATAGCTATTAAATCTTGCGGAGAGTTAGTGAAAAGCGCTAAAGCTAAGGCTTCATGACATTTAATAGCAAATTACTGAACCAAAATTATTGATCGATAAACAAAACTTATGATAACTTCAAAATTTGTACACCTATTAATTCTCGTGGAGACAGGCTAGTTAATTTGCCGGCAGACTAGATACTTCATGACATTTAATGGTGAACTCAAACTTCCAAATTACATTTAACTCCAGTGAAACATACATGTTTACAAATTTCACATCAAGAATATATGCTATATTAGTGATGGTTAAACTCATAGAACATTATACTAACAAACAACATACTTCACTGATGTCACCTTCATTTCACTACTTAAGTTATTTTTCGGGGACGAAAAATTTTCCCAAGCAGGGGAGTGTAAACATTATGAACATTATTGGTTAATAAAATCCCTAAAATAAAATCATAAAAATATGAGTACAATTAACTACGAAGTAAAGCTGAGGTCAAAGACTTGGAATTGGGAACAACAGGAAATGACAGAGTAACAAAACAGGAAATAAACGGTCAAATTACACAGGTAAATGACCTAGGGTTCAAGCGACAAAATCAAAGTAACTCACCAAAAATTCCAATGATGGCGGCGCGCGGCGGAATGCTGACCAGCTACGGACACGAATCACGGCGGGTGTAGGAGTCCAGAATCGACGTGATTGGTTGACGTGGGCGTGGTCGACCAAATTTGGGGGAAACACGAAATCGGGGGAAACATATCGAGGAGAGAGGATGGACAGTCAGAAAAAGAGAGGCAAGAAGTAAAGTGTTGGGAAGTAAGGGGGGCTGGATTGAGTAAGTCCCGCAACACTTAGGTTATAGTAAAATACCGGGTGTTGTCGACCTTCCAACCAAGTCCACCAACGCAGGGCCAACAGAAGTACTACAGCGACCACAACCCAGAGGGAGAAGAGGACGGACCGTGTCTGCGACCGGAGGAGCCTTGGGAGAATTATTCAAGACAACCACCGACAAAGGGACCCGGGACCACTTCTGGACGCTGGACCACTCCTGGACACCTTGACCACTGGACGGGACCACGGAGAGGCCAAGGACCGACCGACAACGCAGGGAGACCGCCTGACAGCCAAAATTCCGGACTGCGTGGTATGTGATCTTCACTAAATTGCACCTCTAGTTAAAAGGGAAAATTTTGAGAGAACAGTCGAAGGTTAAGGAAAATGATTTGATAATAATAATGACTAAGCAATGATGAAGATATTAAAAGTTAAAGATTACTAAGACAAGCAATAAATAATCCAAACAGAAAGGGGAAATATATATATATATATATATATATATATATATATATAATTAAGTAGCCTCAGAGTAAATGGCAGGGTTAATTGTTAAAATAAATTAAAGACGGTAGACATAATCAGAATGGCCTATAGACCAAGTTGAGGTGTAAAATAGTTGTACATAAAGATAGCAGTAGCTCGATGTCATTAACCATCGTTCAATTAATTTAGTAAGTGTTAATGAATAACTGTTACATGAATGAATTGATTATTGAAGTATAAAGGCCCACATGGCTTAACATTTTGATGTAATATAATGTGACAATGTTTAATTTGGAAAGGTTTAAGGGTAATTATTTTGATGCGTAATTGATGGATGAAATATAAAGGACTAAACTATTAATAAAGTGAATTGAGTAAACCTTTAATGGTAGATTAACGGCTACATGCCCAACAATGTAAATTAAATGTTAAATATCGAGTTAAGGGTGTGTATTCATATGGAAGGTGTGGACTGTGACGTATAAATTGCCTTAAAGAACTTTGGCCATGCCAGAACAGAGTGATCTTTATTAATGATTTGTTAGCTTAAGAGAGTATTGATTTATATTGTGTTTGTCATTTCAGTTGTATTTTATAAATAGGAGTTAGGGCACAGAGGCCTCTATTTAAAGGGTTTTCACGAATATTTATCATTATATAATAAGGAAGAAATAGTCATCTGATTTATGAATATTAAAAGGTATATGTTATTACAGACGCTGGTGTCATTTCAATCAATTTCCTGGTTTCCATTTCACTAAGCTAAGCGAGTTATGATTCAAACTTAAGAGAGAAAGAAATAATCTTACACTAATTTCTGAACCCGAACTTTAAAGGAATGCGGGTGGTGTCATTTTGTTGTAAAACTAAAGTTCTAAAACCGACTAAAGTTTAATCGAAATCGTTAAAGCCGTTTTCGAGAAATCTTGATTTTTCATGGTTTTTTTTGGCGGTTTTTGGGGAATAATTACCCTTAAAAATCAAAAATTGACAAAAATGAAAAAATACCTGGAGATATCGTGGATTATTACCTACATACCAAATTTTATAAAAATCGGACCATTAGTTAGGGCTCTAGCTCTGTACACATCTATACAGACAGACATACAGACACACAGACATCACTTAAAAATCATTTTTATGGGTTCAGGGAGCACCAAAACGAATATTTCCACTAACAACTCAAATTCGAAAATTTTGACGAAAAAAATACTTTCTCTATATACTATGTATATGGCGGAGAAAGTAAAAATATGCTTGATTTCTAAAAGTATTAAAGATCCGCTGCGAGTGATAGTCAATCCCTCACTTGCTCTAAAGGGCCTCGCGAGTCGTGCAGGAGCGTCTGCCTCCATTATGATAAGAGCTCCGCGAGTGAAGATCTGAAATTTAATGTTCGTATCTTCAAGCTGCAGTATATGTGACGACCTCTTTATCATAAAGTAAACCAACATAAAGTTTCCTTTCTATCCAACTCAAAGCTATAATTTAGTTTTATCTTCGGGATTTCCTTTATAATTTTAATTATTTGTTTTTCATATTAAATTAAATCTGTTTATTTACTTTAAGAAAAATAAAAACAAACCTTAAATTGGCCGTAGAATCAATATATGAATCAAATGCGAAGGATTTATTAACGAAAATACTATAACAAGCAGTATTTGTTTAAGAAATATACAGTGACACAAACTATTTTACTTAACTAACAATAAATATATGACTTAAAAATATATAAAGGTAAGATACAATTGTTCGGTACCTGGTAAACAATAACAAATATGTAATACAAGTACGTCGTTTTTGGAATTGTTCATGAACCAAATATTTTGTATAAAGTACGATTGAGCGATAAATTACAAAACTACATATTTCATCTAACCACGTCGGTCAAAACACCCCCTCGAGCTTACTTTAACCATATATATATTTCATAATTTATCTTAGACTACAAAAAATTAATATCATATCTGATTTTAAAATCACAAATTCATTAAATTTGTCATTTACTTTAAACTTGTATCGATCGCTTCAGTTTAAGTTCAACTTTTGAGTAACTATCGACTGCCGTGCCAGTAAGCCATGACAGCCGCGCAGTCCGACGTTGTCTTTAAAGTGACGTCCAGTCACGAAATGCAACTTAAACCTTTCGATTTATTTACAGTTTTATTGTTTAAAAGAATAACGAGACTAAAATCAGTTTATTTATATAAATAAACGTGTTTAATTAAGTGTGTTCGTTTATGTAACCTAACCTATTGCGCCACTGTCTATCTCGTTTAACTCATTTTCATAAATAAAACCTCATAACATTTTCAAAAAATTTATTCAAATTTTATAACAGGCGACAAACCAGTTACTCTATAATATGTTTTATTTAAAATAAAAACAGTTAAGGTATTCAAATATTAAAATTGTTATCAAATAATCATTCAAATGTGATTCTCTCCTTGTTCTGAATGTTTATTTTAATTTAATGCGAAGAATCGTTTTAAATAAAAATTTAAAAAGAACAGATTACAAAATTGTGGATGAAAAAACCTGCAGTTTTCAGAAAAGTTTAGATTTTCGACTACGACTTGCTTTACGATGACAGCCTTGAGTAAAATAGTGGAACATGATTGGTTGATTAGGAGGAGAGTATTTTGATCCTAATCTTGATCATGCGAAGTCAAAACATTGCATATCATCACAGGATTCATTCCGACGTTGATTTTTCACATTAAAATTATAGTATTTAGTACATATTTGTATTGGACTTCCACACTGCACATCCATCCTAGTTACTAGCAGGTGTTTATGAGTTACTTATAACATGTATCAATTCCAAACTTGTACATAAGATCTGCCCTTGCCACTGTGAGCCGCCCTCGTGGGGCTCGGTGGGTGACCTGTCCTTGTATTAGGCTTCTTCTTAGCCGTCATTTGTCAAATCAGTCCAACCAGAGGAGAGGATCCCCTTTATCCTGCTCTTCCTCAACCACACCCTCCGTTATATTACTGGTAATGGTTGGTATTCGTGACTTCTGTATATTTAATGTACCAATTAACATATAGAAAAAATAGGTCCTATTAAAAATACATACCAAGTTTTAGTTTTCAATGATCCAATTGCCCAAAAAAAACATTTTTCCATTTTATAAAATTATCCAAAAGAAATCAGTCTAGATTTAAAAGTCAGAACTACATTTTTCAACATCATGTTTGAACTACATTTGTATTTATAACGAATAACAGGTTTTACAGTAAAATTGAAAATATTGCTAAATCATTTATTTGATAATTTACATTTATACTTCCAAAATAAAAATTAAATACACTAAACTAATCAATGCATACAAATACAGGATTTTTCATTACCGATTTATAATTTTATCAATACTCAATCAGTAATAAGCGCTATATTACATTTTAGTTATTCTCTATAAGAATAACATGAGGGCCGAGTAAGCAGGTTTGCTGCTACAAGGAATAATAAGATGGATTTTTATGCAATTATCAATATAACTCAACCAAGTGAAGCTACGTACCAAGTTTTATTAATTTATGTTCATAAATAAGAGAGTAATTACATTTTACTTATTCTCCATAAGAATAAAGTGGGGGCTGAGTACGCAGGTTTGCTGCTACAGGAATAATCAAAATAAAATGAATTTTTTGTGAAAATATCAATATGCCAGTACTACGTGAAGCCACATACCAAGTTTTATCAACATACATTCATAAATAATCGAGATATCAAATTTTATGTATTCTCCATAAGGATAACATTGGACAACGTTCTGAGTTTAGCACTTTGAATATTTCTGCACGATTAGGCGTAGAATCGGAATTTAAACACCAAAATGATTATTTTGTTTTAAACTGAACAGATTGGTAAAAGAAAATGTGAAGTTTACATTAAAATAAACTAAGGAAAATCCAAAAACCTGTTTCCCATAAGATTAACATGAGAGATTGTATGAGTATATTTTTTGGATTTTCTCCACAACCACTTAACCTAGGTTAATAATTCAAAATACCATATTATTTGTTTTTTTAAGCTCTATAACATGTTCAAAACCAAAATTAAGATTTTAAAAATTTTAGGGTGAAAAATAAAAAAAAAATTATTTTTGGAAAATTTAAAACCCCCCTTCCCATTGTCCGATTTATTTTGTGGTTTTTGAACTTAAAATCATGAAAGTCATTTTACACATTTGAGCGAAATTTAATCTAAATCGTAAGTTTTTTACTCAAGTTATCGCATTCACGGACTCACACACACATATTTATATATACATACATATATATAAATTTGTATGAATAGTGTTTTTGGCATATGGGGACCTCAAAACAAAAATTTATTATGGTCTCGGGCTTAAGTCTTACCATGAGACCTACGGTAATAGCTTCTTCCCTATAGGGGAAATTCGCTAAAATTACAAAAAATGTTTTTTATTCAAACACAGTTACTATCATTCTCAGTATTTGACCCAGCAACAGGAATCCTATCACTAAACTGAGAATTAAGAATATCTTAAGATTAAGAATAATTTAGGATTATATGTTTTTACATGCATTGACTACATGATCTTGAATAATACTGTTAAATTAATATCACTAATCCAACATGATTATCACTTAAAATAAAATAACATGAACAAATTCGTACTCACTCGAGACATGTTTTTGTTATTTACAAATAGCATACATTTTCCTTGAGAAGAACATGTTCCCAAACGCCCGAGACAGATTGTGGTAAACTTACTGCCCTGAGGGAACACCGCTTTGAAACTTCCCCCAGACCAATCGATCATGATTGTGGTGTCGTATTTGTCAACGTACCTTTACTTAAACATTCAAGCACAAGGTGCTCTTTAAAGTATATTTATATTGGTCATTTCACCACGTAAAATTTAAATTGTAAGCCCACCACTAGCTATTGACAGTGTAATTTTTATTAGATTTTATGTTTACAGTGTTCTTAAAAAACATGTATTTTTGAAGATATGTTCAAGAATACAACAAGTATTTGAACCAAATGTTTGAAAATTCCAAACATATTTTCACTCAACAACATATATTTACTTTGCTAGTGTTTTCGCGTTTTCCCAAATTTGAGTATTGTACCAAATTATTTATTTGAAAAAATGAACTGGTTTTGTTCACCGGTACGACTCAAGTCCCTCGACACTTTAATCCTTGGCGTTTTTTAGAAAATGATCTCGTTAACAAATCGAAAATCTCAGAGCGTTAATGTTAACTAGGATTCACTCAATCTCCTATTTAATTTAATTTTGAGCTCAATAACTTGTATTATAATATAATATATTTGTCTTCTTTAAAAATATATTGTAAAGAGATAAACTGAAAGTTAAAGTTATTACAGTATTTATGACCTGTTAAATATTGAACGTCTGAAATCTTATGTAAACAACTAAATAATTTCATATCTTATGTATTAATACGCTAAGGTGATTTTGTTAAGTGTACGTCTCGATTATTTCTAAACCGATTTTGACAATTGAGGTTTCAAAATATTTGTCCTAATTCGTTATTGGGAATAACAGTTATTTTTCAACATTTTCATTCAGAAGGGAATTGGCCGCCCTCAAATTTGTTTTTTTCTCTTAATATTAACATGAGGAGTAATTTAATAGAATTTTAGCTGTTAATATACTTTGGGCAGATTATTAGCAATAACATATTTTACAAGTAGAGAATAAATGAATAAATGAAATGAAACAATGAATCTTTATGGATAAAAGTATCGCTTTGTCAGAAGTTTGCTCATAGGTTCTTGACATTTCGTTTATATTTATGTTTTATGCATTGGAAAAACTGAAATCTGTGTTAAAATAGTTTTGTCTGTGTGTCTGTTACTCAGGTAGGCTGTACAGAATTTGAAAGTACTTGTTTCTATTGCCGTTTGGAGTTGGGATACAAATGATGATGATTTACGGCATCACAAATCGTTACGGCTCTGCGCCAAAGTCCACCAGTTTTGCAAGAAGATAATATGTTCGTACAAGTAAGTTTAATTTAGGAAAGGTATTTCACTTTACCATTTACACTGGTTATATTAGGAGAGCAAAACATTTAGATGAAAAATGAGTAGATTTAAGTAATTATTCCTAAAACAGACAACGATAATAGTTACATTAATAATTGTCTTTTAAAAATTAGTTCCCCATTGTTAGCTATATAAACTTGAGAGGTGCTATGCCTATTTTGTACATAGTTTATTATTATTGTACATACCATTTTCGCCTTCTAAAATGACACCATTCATTCAAAGGAATTACAAAATAATGTTAAAAGTATTTATTTACCTTTATTCAATCAAACAAAAGCATTTCTTTTCTACGT
Source organism: Allygus modestus (assembly GCA_963675035.1). NCBI lineage: Eukaryota > Metazoa > Arthropoda > Insecta > Hemiptera > Cicadellidae > Allygus > Allygus modestus. The sequence continues at coordinate 457,367,347 of OY776111.1, read as the reverse complement.
ACTTATACTTATAGTCACGTCATATCAGCAGTAAGTTTTTTTCTGGATGCCAATGTAAAGAAGGAAAACGTTAAAGCATGTAGTTGACGTTGGCCACAGACCAAGACTCGCTGGGAGATACGAAGATAAAAGAGCTCAAGGATTTACTGCGTCATACTGGAATGTCGTGGCGATGTAAGATTTTCAAACATCATCAACATTCTTTGATACATTTTTATAGGGAAAACGAAGTAGGTTGAAGGAAAAAAGCCATCATGTGTTTTGGCACCGTCTCGGGTGCTAATATATTACAAAAATTGCTGTATAGTTGGAAATCTTTATGGTTTTTACCTTTTACTTCCCTTTTTTAGATTTTTTCACATCATTGCATGAATTGTCATATGATATTTTCAATAACAGTGATGTAAATTAAACATACTTTAGAGAACTTTTATCGTTGTAACTGTAACATTTCGTAAAGCTTTAAGTTTTTAACAGATTACTGCTGATTTAGTTTAATTTCTAAAAGCATGAAGCATGAAGCTATGAAGTAGTTTAAATAAGCACCCATATTAATCAGCTATATATAACAAATTTAGATTAATGTTAGTAATTGTATTTGGTTAAGGTTTTTTACCTGCCCTGTAAAGAATTTAAGGGTGTTAAATAAAATAAATATAATCGTAAACATTAATAAATAAGCCAACACAATAATAAAAAAACACCGTCTTCCTAATCTAACTTAAAACGTTAATGTTATTAAGTCAATTTTAAATTTTAAAGCTCCTTGAAATATTAATCCTAATTTCAAACCATTACTTAATTACAAATTATAGAACCCATTAATATATACTTTTTATTAATTTAAACGCAAATTAGAGCATGTGTATAATCTATTTATTATCATAGGATCAAAAGGTCAAACAATCGACGGTGTTATCCCCTTAGAGAGAATAATGATACCAGAATGTTTGCCAGGGATGAGTTTAACAACTTCCAGTTGAAAAGTACAAACAACGCTACAGTGAAGTGGTTTGTTCTCTAACGGCGACCTATTTGAAACTGGAAAACATCTCTGACCTCTTTTTGAAGAACTGTATTACCTCTATAACTATGTTCAAACCGAAGCAAGATTTTAATTAGGTAACATTGTGCATTTTAAAATAGGATAACAAACAAATAAGATTTTATAAAGTTTGTAATTATACTAAAAAACCATTACTTCTAACTGTGAAGTGAAAACATTGTTTGTTTATACTATTTTTCACAATATCAGGAAATAGTAGACTTTGTCCATTGAAATTGGCCCATTAACCTAATTCGTCCGATAGTCCATTAGTACATTTGTCCCTAGGGGATTTACTAGGGTACGATATATTATCAGAATATATTTTATAGTGGTTACCACCCTTTCCACGAAGAAAGCTACGATTGATTACCATTGAAATGGTATTTTTTTAACATGAAGATAAGACTATACCAATTTTAATTGAGAGGTATACCCCCCTACTTGACCTATTAACGAAAAATACTTAAAGACTATCTCTCTCTACAACCTGGCTTAGAGAGCCTGGCTTGAAGCCTCTCTGTCTTGGCTTAGTTTGGTGAATCCTGCCAAATATAAGCTATGTAATTAGTAATAAAAGAAGATCTAATAAAAACATCCTAAGTTGAAGCTAAAATTAAATCAGCTATCGCACTTTAGCTAAATTAACGTAATGCATTATTCACTATTGATAATATTTCAAACGTTTCTCATTTGGATGCAAAGTATGGAGATAATTCGAGCTTTTCAGAGAATATTAGACAAGAAAATATAGTTTTTAAAATAATTACTTTTGGTTTTTTGCGAGATATACCCACTTTTAAAAGTCGTAGATATTATTAACGAGGCAAGTCATCTCTTGGAATGATCTAACAGTAATGACTGACTAGACTTTTGAAATAACATACAAGGCAGATAAAATTCATTAGAAAACGTTCCAAGCATTAAATTTTGTTATACAAACTTTTACTTGCTAAAGACGTTTCCATTACAAAAACTGGTTTTATAGATGAATGATCTACATTTCCGAATGAAAAATGTAACTTTATAAAAATAAACAACCTTTCACTTTGTTTGGAGAACTTATTTACATATTAAGCTTAATAAAAGTTTAAAATATTCAAAACGGCCTGATCGATACGACATTAAACCTAATGGACACGTTGAAATTACAACAAAATCATTCATGTTTCTCGTTGTCATTTGCAAATGTCACACAACGAAAAATTAAATCCATGTTAATTTTAAAGTAAGGTTTATCCTTTCAAGAGAACTTTTAAACAGTGATTTTTTAATGTGTTTTTCTTTTTAAGTAATTTGTCGCATTGCCACGTTTTGCCACATTTTCTCTAGAATGCACATTCATCAAATAGTGACTATATTTCTGGTAAAACTTACCACTAATGAATTCTCTTCAATTGTACTAATTTAAATTTGTTTATTACCTAATATTACCTCATAAGTTCCGAGTAAACAGTAGCGTTAACCACTTACACCATGGGACCGGAGAGGGTTACATACCCGCGGTGAGGGCCAGGTGTGACCGATAGACAGACAACTGTAACCACGGCTGATGCGGCGGGATTCAACTATCTATCACGATCTATCACACTATTTAAATTTACAAAGAGAATTTAATTACAAAAATAACAAGCCAATTTTTGTGAGGAGGCCTCAAGCGAAACTGATATTTTGTGTCATTTGAAAGATCTTTACATCTTAGAAGCGCCTTTAGGGGTTGTGAAACATGTCCACTTTCGTGGCTGTGCCACCTAGGGTTTCAGAATTCCAATGGCAACCTTATGGAAGATTAGATCCATTTTAATTGGCAATTTATCAGCTGTCGGTACTAAAAAACATAGTAACAAGCAAGAACAGCTGGTTCAAGCTGACTGCTGGAACGAGATACACCAATATGAACGTGAATGAGATGGACAATTACGAAGGAGAAATATTTTGCGAGTTTTAAAAACTGCATTGGATTATTAAAAAAAAAATACCCCCGTTGCATCAAACCTTCATACTCCGCGAATTTCCAATGAATATATAACATAACACATTAAGCCACTTAACATGATTCATAAGAAATATATTCACAAACATGTGATATTAAAAATATTAATTATTCTCCATAAGAATGATATTGGGGATGAGTGCGCAGGTTTGCTGCAACAAGGAACACGAAATATGTGCAAATATCAATAGAACTCATCTAAGTGAAGTCATATACCAAGTTTCATCCTTATGCATTCATAAATAAGCGATATATAACATTTGAATTATTTTCCATAAGAATAACATGGGACCGAGTACCTAGGTTTGCTGCTACGGGAACTGTAGGTGAAACATTTTTTTGTGCTAACAACAATAAATCACAACCAGATGAAGTCATATACCAAATTTCGTCAGTTTATGTTCATAAATAAGCGAGATATAAAATGTTTATTTTTCTCCATAAGAATAACTTTACACAACGTACTGTATTTAGCACTTTCAAAATCTGAGTAACCAATTGACATATAACAATGATCAAAATACCAAATTGTTTGTTTTTTATGCTCAATTCAATAGTAAAAATTAAAATTTGATTAAAATTACATGTGGAAACCCCACAAAAAATCATTGTTGGGGTACAAAACCCCCCAAAACCCCCTTCAGATAGTATACATACATTATCGATACATTCGTCTGGTTTTCGAACTCGTTCAAATAAATGGTACTTTACACATTTGTACCTAATTTCATTAAGATCGGACCTTTTTTACGAGAGTTATCATGCTTACGGATACACACATATCTATATATATATACATATATACAAATTTGAATGAATGGTGTTTTTGGCATCTGGGGACCTCAAAATGAAAAGTTATCATGGTCTCAGGCTTAAGTCTTACCATGAGACCTACGGCAATAGCTTCTTCCCTATAGGAGAAATTCGCTAAAAACAATCTAAAAATAGTCTCCTAGGACGTGTCTTTACTACTGAGCCGTGACCTCAACATGTCAAACTCATTTGTTTTGTTATGTGTAATTTGTGTTTCACGTTGTTTTATGAGTCTTAACCCTGTGGTAGGCAGCGCTTGATTTGCGATTTACGTATGTCTCTGAGGCTCAGGATGTCTAATGTATTATCGCTGTGTTTGTCTGGGAAGTGTTCGGCCAACCTAAAAAAACCTCATCTCCATACAGGTGGTTAAAATTGATAATCCATATTTTTTATACATAATTGATGTAATATATTTAGATAATAGTTTGCAAAATATTTTCACCTTATACCCTGTAACCCTTTTTATAATTTTATTAAATATAAATTCGTTATTCATAGTTTACTTACGTTTGACTGAGTGTCAATTCATTAGATAAATTATTTATGAAAACACAAATAATTAAATACAATAATTAAATATAAATAATTAAATATAAATGCATACATGTATTTCAGTAAATTGTAGTGTCAAACTATAGATGTATAGGAATATTATATTAAAGTAATGTCTTGGTTTTTTAAGTAAAGTTTTAGGCCCAAAGAAGAATGTTTATATTTTTATTATTAATGTACCCTAACTTAGTCACGTATCAAATACAGCAATAATTGTAACCTTAGTAATGAAATTGTTAAATTATATCTTCAAAATAGAACAATTGCATTAGAAACTCGATCTGGGAAAGATTTCAATGAATAGGAAATACAAAATTACAAACATTACCGCTAAAGTGGGATCGTGTTTTACTTTATTGCGACCTATTTACAAGATAACATCGTCTCTGACCTTTTGTTAACAGTTTAACTACCGCTTTAGAGCTTTCCTGCGAATAAACATCACGAGATTATACTAATTGTCTACATCGGAAATTAAATTATTATCTTTCATTTCCTTAATTAAGGCTGTTTTATTAGTTTTGTAATTACTTTGTAATGACGTCTGTAATTATTTTATCTTACAAATTATTTTGTTGGAACTAGGAGCGTCCATTCTAGTACGACTGGCTACTACCGGCCAGTCCAGGTCGTAGTAAGGTGAGAGGTCAGAGGTCACCCACGGAGCGACTTATCAGCTCCACAGTCCAGTTCGTAGTAAGGTGAGGGTTCAGAGGTCACCCACGGAGCGACTTATCAGCTCCACAGTCCAGGTCGTGGTAAGGTGAGGGGTCAGAGGTCACCCACGGAGCGATTTATCAGCTCCACAGTCTAGTTCATAGTAAGGTGAGGGGTCAGAGGTCACCCACGGAGCTACTTATCAGCTCCACAGTCCAGGTCGTAGTAAGGTGGGAGGCCAGAGGTCACCCACGGAGCGACTTATCAGCTCCACAGTCCAGGTCGTAGTAAGGTGGGAGGCCAGAGGTCACCCACGGAGCGACTTATCAGCTCCACAATCCAGGTCGTAGTAAGGTGAGAGGTCAGAGGTCACCCACGGAGGGACTTATCAGGTCCACAGTCCATGTCGTAGTAAGGGGAGGGGTCACAGGTCACTCACGGAGCGACTTATCAGCTCTACACTCCCGCCACTGGAGCTCGCTCGCCACGGAGTAACAACCCCGCGGCCCGCAATCCCTCTCGCCCTTGTCCTCCTGCGCTACCAGACGGGTCAATAAGTAACTTAAGACCGGGAAATTAGCCTCGCGTAAGTAACACACAGGGTGAGTTTTAAATGAGCCCCCCCAATTTCTACATTTCTTAAGATTTCGACTCCGGACCACCCCCGATCATTTTTGACCATTGTCGATCTAGTACGTGTCTTTACTACTGAGCCGTGACCTCAACATGTCAAACTCATTTGTTTTGTTATGTGTAATTTGTGTTTCACGTTGTTTTATGAGTCTTAACCCTGTGGTAGGCAGCGCTTGATTTGCGATTTACGTATGTCTCTGAGGCTCAGGATGTCTAATGTATTATCGCTGTGTTTGTCTGGGAAGTGTTGGCTGGTGCCGGCCAGTCTAGGTCGTAGTAAGGTGAGAGGTCAGAGGTCACCCACTGACATTAACTTTATTTTGACTTAGTTAATATGTTTGACCGCCATTGAGTCTCTCTGAGCCTAAAAATAAAATCGCGACATTTTAGGCACTGGACCTTGGAGTAAACCGATCAAGGCTGAGTTTATCCGGCGATCCGTGGTAGCGTGGATTGCTCAGTCCGTGTGTTACGCTATTTCAGCGTAAATCCAGCGTTACAGTTTCTTAAGATGAATAAAAAGGAAAAATATGAATGGCACCTAATTAACAAAGAATATCTAGTCGTTTTGAGTTGTTATAATATTTGGATATAGTTCGTTTATCCTATTAATTGTTGTTCTCCAAAAGTGTCTTCTTATAAGCGTGTTAATGTTATTAGTTGTTAATCCTATCTGGAATTTGTTAGTCACATAATGAGCTGAGTAGCAATAAAATACTAAGCTCAAATATTACTACCCTATAATACCTAAAACACTAGAATAATTCATACTCTCCAGTATTCACCACGGGTAAATATTAATTACACCTCAACATTCACTCCACCTCCATACTCGTTACACTCAAGTGCGTGGTACACTTTATAATCTTTACACACAAGTTTTCGTTACTCTTGTAAGCTTATTTTGCATCAGTAACACTCTACCTTAATAAATTTGATGTATGCATACTCCATATATTCCAAAAACGCTTTGACCCTAAAGATCAATTTGTACATTTTAAATTATTCTTTTATGCGGAGATTTCTATTAGCAAGACTAAGATTATTTATATTTATAAATTTATTTCTTCAGCTCCAGTTATTAAACATTCTCTAATATTGAATGCATCACTTTGACGTAAACAGCCACAAAACATGTGCAAATTCCCAGGGATCAGATAGTGTCGCAAATTGGGAATCTGCAGAATGTCTTTCTGCCTATCATCATCATCATCATCATTGTTGCGGATTAGGACACCCCAGCATAGCTGCTAGTCACATCTTCCACAAGCGGGAATATTGCGCAGGTTCCCGAAGGATAGGATATAGCTGGAAAGGAAAAGGTGGGTTGGGACGGCAGCCTAATCGACCCTTCAGAGGGCCAACTCTGTGCCCCTGTTTGAATGAGGCTCTCAAACAGGGGACCCGCATTCTGCCCTCCAACTGGTCAACTCAACTGACAGGGTATCCATGTACAACAGCCAGGGACCATTCATTCTCAGGTTGGCAGGTGGGGCGAAACCGGAGATTCTGTCCCTAGCCGCTCCAAATGGAGGGTCCAAAGGTGAAAGGGAACTTTGTCATAATGGACAGCCAAAAGACTTACCATATGTAATGAACAACTTCATTTACTGTACCCTATGTCAGCCTCAAAACTGGTATAGACCAGTTTTAAGGTAGTCCTGGGACTCTTTCTGCCTGATAAAGCCAAGTTACAACTCAGAGCAGCTTATCAGTCCCTCATAAATGTTTAATTTATTTGAACTACCATCGAGAAAATGTGTAACCTGCCCCTTTTATATAAAGACATCCCACTTCCCAATTCAATTTATTCTGCCTGCCCATTTGTTACATGTTATTCAACATATATTTTATTTCATATTTGTTTTATTTACATTCTGCTCCGATATTATTTAACAAATAAAATGCTGCTTACTTTCATGAAAGAGTAGTTGAAATAATGTTGTGTATACCTTAAATGCATTTTGGAAATGTTTTCTATTTTGATCGTGTATACATATTAAAAAAAAACAATCATTTCAAGTTTGCGACTGTGAAAAGGATAACATTGGTGTTAGTAAAATCATTCTTAACCACAAAAAAATAACTTTCAAACATTCCGAAATGCAATTTATTGAAGACTATTATTTTAATAAGTAATGCCAAATCGTAATATGAAATCATGTAATTTAACATTACAATATCATTAAATACAATATTTTCACTAAAATCAATTGTACTCTTTTCTAATTATCAATTACTTTTGTTTCACAATTCCTCCAAATTTTGTTTGTTTTTCGGTTCCAGCACACCGATCCAATATCTGTAAGAATTTTCCGGACAGAGCAAGAAGAGAAAACAAAGATAAACGGTCAGCACAGAAGATATAACGAGATACCTATTTTTGAGAGGTAAATAATCTAAATTATGATTATTTTAGCTGTGAAAAACCTTCAAGTCAATTTTAAAATACCATGAATAACTAAACAAGTCGAATAGTTAACAACTTGATTACCTGCAAGTAACTCAATCCTATACTCTAATATGAGTAAGGTTTGCTTGATTGCTTGCTTGCGACACGGATCTCAAAAACGGCTCCAACGATTTCCTTCAAATGTTCTAAATAACTAATTTCTGGGATAAAAATAAGTTCTAGACAGGCCTCATCCCAAAAAAAAATCAAATAATGTAAAAAAACTAAAATGAAAAGTTAAAAAAATTAACATTGGGCTTATAGATCAAAACAAAAGAGTTGTAAAAGCTGTTCATAATCAACCAGGGAACTGTCAAAGTAATACTCATGTTGTATATGATTATAACATGTGGTTTCCTCAGAGCAGATATTAAAAGATTTGAGTGAAGATTATATAAATAGAGTAGTAAAATAAATCAAAGGGACATTGAGCTATAAATAACAACTGGAGTGACCTTAAAAATGTAGAAAAGAGGCAAATGAGTTATACTATCTGATTATCAGTAGGTGCAAGTGGTGAAATATTACTCCAAGTCATGTAAACAAACTGACTGGCCTTCCCCTGAGCAAAGCTTGGCCCCCAGGTACTTTAAATAATCAGAACAATTTATTCAGCTTAACACAAACTCAGCAGTCATTATCAACAACTAGCAACTGTAAAAGCCTAAACAAACCAATGTTGCCAGAGGCCATAAATAGTGCTCTTGTGTGGCTGTTGAGTGGGTTTAGGCAGCAATGCTGTTGTAACGTCCGAAGTTTGCTTCGGTAATATGTACTGTGCTGGTTAGTATCAATGGTGCAGTGACACAAACAGGTGACTTTAAATCGCTATTGTGTTAATCTCGTCTAATATTGTAACTTTATCATCAATGTTTTACCTACCGTATATTGAAACCGAAATCCTATATTTTGTAACAGCCGCATGATTTATTGATAATCCCTTTGTTTAAATTTATCTAAGAAGTAAGATTATTACCGCAATAAAAACTAATTGTTTCCCTTCAATTGTATAATATCAATCCTTTATTACCTAAATATTTAACATTATACTTATAATACGGTGTTTAATTATTGAATTTGTCCTTCAGTTACATTATTTTTAACAAATATACTTGTATAAGCCACAAATAAATGGTATTCCAACTTTGCCATACCATGTCTGGAGAACAAATGCCAGACATAATTTAGCTAATTATATTTATATTTTAACTAGCTGTTATCCGCATTACAATTTTTAATGTTTACCTAAGAATCAAAATCAAGATTTTATTTTTTAGCGAATTCCCCTGAAGGGATGAAGCTATTACCGTAGGTGGCGTGGTAAGACTTAAGCCCAAGACTATGAACACTTTTAATTTTTAGCCAAAAACACCATTCGTTCACACACACACATTTAAATAAGATATATATGTGTAAGATCGGACGTTTTTTATGAGAGTTATCGTGCTTACGGACATACACACACACACACACACACACTTATGTATATATACATATATATGTGTGTGTGTGTGTGTGTGTGTGTGTGTGTGTGTGTGTTTGCGCGGCATACATCGTGAGATCCGTTATATGGATACACACCAACAATGTGAGCTCCGTTTTCAATGTGAGCTCCGACCCCCCGGATCTCGGATTGAAATAGCCTCTAATTGGCTATCCTGACGAATAGGGAATCACGGAAATACCCGAAATCAGCCGAAATGAGGTGGAGCTCACTATCATCATTGATTATACATCCTACGGAATAGATAAACCTAGCATACGGGCCGGGCGTGCCTCGGCATTGCTGCGCTGGCCCCGAGTTTCAGTGAGATCCCGCCAGAGCGCAACCAGTCGGCTCTTCCCCTCTTTCACCCCTCGCTCTCCCTGCTCTCCAATCGCTCCCTCCAGGCCAGTCAGCAGTGTCTCAGCGACTGCCGAGTGGGTAAGATGCACGCGCTGTTTCTCGTGAAAACACGGCACCCGCCGACTTTCCCCCCTCCCTCCCCACAGCACTCCAGGCCGAATTGAGTCGCCGCGGCCTTTGAGAAACACTTGCAGAGATGTCCGTTGACATTCTGTCTTTGCATCTGTTGGTTTCGCTCATCACTTGATACGTTGTGTATGTCAACAATATACATGAGTAACACTCTAATAGTGTAATTAAATCAATTACGTGTCTAAAATTATTGGTAAACTATGCCTAAAAATGTTGCGTTCAGGATGTTGAAGTAATTATGACTCAATACAACCTGACAGCATATTTTGACAAGCTTAACACCGCACAGTGTGTTAATAAAACTGTTACCAGAATAACTTAGTTTAAGATATTTTACGACAAATCTAATGGTTTTGAATTTTTTTACCGAGTAATAAACAACTGAGCTGTTGCAATTCTTGTTATTTATTAGGCCTAGATGTTCAATTGTGGAGAAACCAAAGATGAGCTTTGTCCGGTTAATGTCCGGTCCATGTAAATTGCATCAGCTCGGTTATTTATTACTCGTTTGCAATAAGTTAAGTATCGTTAGACTTTTCTCAAATTGCCCTAAAAGAAGATATACTGGTTAATATTTTGTAAAATGACTTATTTTCGAGTCATTTGCGATATAACATTTAAAATGGCCGCCATTTTGAAATTATCACAGATAATTCCTTCATAACGTTCGTGTTGATAGATCCTATCTCCGTAAACAGTTGACTTAAGTTTGGTTGAATTCGGTTATATGGTTTTAAAAATATGAACTTTAAAGTGAAAAACACTTACGGACTGACAAACGGAAAACTAAGTACGGGAGACCCATGTTCATATGGTTAAATGTGTTTATATTAACCCAAGGAACAACGCTATATACCTTTGTCCAGGAGAGTTACGGGACACTCTGTATAAGTTAAAAAACAACTTATACTTACTACCTGGTTTCTTATTTATAATTTTTTTAGTCTAAATTTCACCGCCCGTGAAAATCTTCATCTGAAGTTTACTGATGGTGATTTTACTAGGACTCTGAAAACGAGGTTGAACAGGAAGAAGCTATGGTTACTTTCGTAAACGGAGTAGTTTTTTTTTAGCAGAGGACTGTTTCCGGTTATGACAAGATCCGAAATTATAAGAAACCTGTTAAGCACATCTCTGTCGCAGTTAAGTCTAGAGAACTTTCGAGCATAGATTTCCTGATATTGTCTTATATGCTTATTGTGAGCTTCAGTACGTAATTCTTTTTATTCTTGCATTAAATCGAATAGCTACCGTCTAGTAAAAATGGTATTTGCCGTTCCTGTAATTAAAAAAGTTTCTGAGTCATTAAGTGTATGGTTTCTTGGTTTTAGCATGTTATTGTTTTAAGGAACTTAAAATACAGAGTAGCAAATAGTAGCAGAAATTATTATCAGGATTTTCAAAAGAACACTTTGAACAGTCTGTCAAAAATTAAATTAGTGCCGGGAAACCTTGGGAAACCCAATTTTCGGAATTTTCGGAAACAACTTTCGGAAACCCCACTGTGCACCGATTGAAAAATTAGTAAAACCACGAAAATAAAACACGAATATTTAAATGTTGTCCAAAATTTTGGAAATTTGACGCTGATTATGGAAATGATAGTTTTTTCCGCGGAAAAGTCGTTAAAACCCCGGAAAATCGGAAATTAATTGTTTTCTGGAAATACTGTCAAGTGGGTATTCAAAATGTGCAGAATTTCACCCTGAACACGTACATGCAATTATTTTCCAAATCACACTTTTTATCCACGTAAAAGACTTCAAAACTTTAGAAAATCGGAAAATAACTTTGTAATTGTAATACTGTCATGTGGGTATTCAAAATGTGCGGAATTTCACCTTGAACACGATCGTGCAGTTATTTTCCCGATCACATTTATTTCTCCGCGGAAAAACGTCGGAAAATCGAAAAAACATTGTTCTTATAATACTCTCATGTGGGTATTCAAAATTGTGCGTAAATTCACCTTGAATACGTACGTGCAATTACTTTCCCGATTACACGTTTTTCCGCGGAATAGTCGTTAAAACCCCGGAAAATCAAAAAATATTATTTTTCTTATAATTCTGTCATGTGGGTATTCATACTGTGCAGAATTTGACCCTGATTACGTATGCGCAATTATTTTGCCGATCGGACAAGTAATTGCCAACAAAGGTTTACAATTTATTCAACACAGAGCGGGCCCGGTACCGTGCTTTTTACAGCGGCCACAGCACTAGTTTCGGTGTTTTTCATCTCAGGCGCGGATCCAGGGGGGGGAATGGGTGAAATTTCCCCCCCAAGGCAAAAGGTTGGAGTTGCGCGTGCACCCCCGCACCAGCGCTACGTCTGCCCGGCAGCGTCATCTCGTCTGATTGATGCCGTCGTCAGTCAGATCATATGCCTGTAATACTACTACAGAGTGTCCATAGACCGAAAATTCCAGGAAAATTGGATTATTATACGGGAATTTCGACGAAAATTCCTTAATTTAGTTTAAATCCCTTTTTCGGCTGTTCTCGTTCATGCGGCTTGGTTGTCGTTTCCAGCCAATAAAACAAGTTTTGGTTGTTATTTTCAGCCAATAAGAAACGTTGCCGATCGTCATTTCGGGCCATTAAATGCAACTAAATTCCTGTTTCTGACCCATCCGACGCGAAAGAATAGGCGTTCTTTGGCTATATAACTGGGTCGAATCGCCGATTGTATTCGTAAATACGTTCCGGTTGTAATTCGGGCCTATACAACGGGATCCGGCTATATTTTTCGCTAGGAAAATATGGTACGATTGCCAATTTTTATGATAGATTGTGATTTTTGGCATATATTGTGCCTCAGTTGTCAGTTGTCGCGTCGCGTTGTTTGTTGGGCGCAGCTTTTTGCATTGCTCCCGTTTTAGGGAATATATGTTTTATTTATTTGTTTAATTTTGTTTATTTGTTTGGTTTTTTTTTGCATAAAGATGAAATTGCCATGAATGTTGTTGCTCTTCGTTGTTGTAATAATACATAAATGTTAACATTACATGTAAATAAACTATTGAACATTAATCAGAAGTTGTGACAAAGTCCTCAATTTTGTATTAACACTCCAAAAGAAATCATTCTTTTTAAATTTTATTAAATTTGTTTGAATCGTTAATTTTCTTGAAATTTTCAGGTTATTTCTTATAAATTATTGTTATTGCTAATGACAAAATTTCGAATTTAAATTAAAACTGTACATTATAGATCATACGAATTTCAGTTGATTTTAAAAATTTATATTTCTGAGCCTGTATGCCCTAAACATTATTAATGTTTTAATGATGGCAAGTGGGCATTTTAGGTGTATGAGAAATTTTCATCTGGGGAAATCAGATATTTTTCAAAACTAGTCATAATATACAGGGTGAGTCAGACCACCCGTCCAGCATGTATAACGGGAGAACGGTTTGGTCTAAAGTCATCAAAAACAATTATTCCTCACTAAAACGCATATGGGCTATCTATTAAAAATATTTTCATGAAAATCTATGTACGGAATGTTCCAAAACTGAAGGTCACGGATTCAAATCTCAACATTTTCTTATGTGAAAATAGGGCCAACATACATTATACATTATTTAAAAGGCCTTTTTTATACATTATTTTAAAGGTCTCGTTAAAATAAACATTTGGCGAAAACAGAATTCACTTATCTTTATCCGTTTCAAAATGGCGGATATTTTTGTGTAAAATATTGACATTTTCGGAATACTCTGTATTTTTTAAACCATTACTCGTACCTTTTTTCTGACTTAAACGAGCCGCCATTTTGAAACGGGTAAAGATAAGTGAATTCTGTTTTCACCAAAATGTTTATTTTAACGAGACCTTTAAAATGAAGTATAATATTTCCTATGTTTACATAAGAAATGTTAGGGTTGCGAACCCTTGACCTTCAGTTTTGGAACATTCCGTACTTAGATTTTGATGAAAATATTTTTAATAGATAGCCCATATGCGTTTTAGTGGGGAATAATTTTGTTTGATGACTTTAGACCAAACCGTTCTCTCGTTATACATGCTGGTGGACGGGTGGTCTGACTCATCCTGTATATACTAACATAAATAATCGGACAGCTTTGACACATTTATTTTGTCATATAAGTAGGGGAACATATGTTTGCAGAAAGTAAAATTGATAAAATTGGAGAAATACTTTTATTTTTTAATAACTTTTCTCTTAACCGTACTGAGTTTATTTTTTATAAAATTGTTATTATTTAAGAATTTTAAAGTTTCTTATTAAAAAAATAAGGCTTTGCGGGTAATATTTCAATCAAAATGAACCAAAGAACGCTCTTAACCTTTGAAAGGATTAAGTTACTTGCTATTACTTCGGTTTACATTTGCGAAACCACAATTTTTGCGCGTTATGTCACTTAAACAGTGAAGGGATTTGAGCCCATTTTAAGATCGGAAAAGTGTGGCCGTAGCTACTCGGCTACTCGTAGCTACTCGGCTGTCCTCTCAACGCCCAAGGCATTACCAAAGACTTAAAACTACTGGACCGCGCGCGCGCTCACTTGAATTGAATTTGCGGCCAGGGAACATTTTTTATGGTTGAATGGCCTTCTGATCCGTATTCCTGAATAGTTTCTCGAATTTTTAATATCAAAAGTAACTATATTCGACCAGGGTTAGTTGCGTAAAAAGAACAGAAAGTTGGGAGTTTTGTAAAATAATCTCCTCGATGGCTGATTTTTTCATATTTCCAGTCATATAAATTTATGTACGATCCACTAGGCTTTAGGTGTTGTTCAATAATGATGTTTTGAAGTTTTTGGTACTGGAATGAATTCTTTTATGAGCAGTAATATCGTTCTTTGGACTAGTGAAACTTTGAATTGTAGCATATAAACTTCAACGTTCGCCAAAAGTTGTAGATTGCATGAAAGTTAATTGGCCTATATCATAAAATTTTGTTGATGAATGAATACCATACAAGACAAATACTTTTTAATAGCAAATGTATTCTTAATAAACATTAATTACCAAGATGGTTCGTTCACCCGTCCACGTAGAGTAGTAAGAACGATTACATAATGTTGCATTAATACAACATTTCGCTATTGAATAACAAAAAATTATCTTCAGTGTATGATAACAGTTGATTATGATTTATTTAACAGACAATACAAGTACAGTACAAAAGTCGTATAACTATGTATTTTACCAAAAAACTAGGTCATGTTGTAACACAGCATCACTGAGTTGAATTTAACAGCGCGGCACGGCTCGTGGCACGTCTTGGATAGAGCGCGGCGAAAAGTTTCAGCATCTTTCCAAACGAATTGTAGCCAAACCAACAACTTTACCGAAACATGTTTGGAATAAAAGTTTTAGAGAAAGTAATTATCTACAACTTTCCCGCTGGAAGTTTGTTTCTAACCTAAAAATAAAAAATTTCCTCGCTGAGTAACTTTTTCATGTCTCTCTTTAATAACACGTAAGAGTTTTTAATTATTAAACATATTAAAACACGGTAAAAAAAACAATATTTATACTGTCGAATTCCGTAGTTCACGTACACAAAGGATATATAAATTTCATTACAATTCAAACATGGCAGTGAAGTCCAGGAGCGTGTAAAAGACAGCGCGTTCATCGCCAGAATCAGCTCTGAGCACACAGCGGCCCACCATTTCTGTTCCGCACAGTCCGACGCGGACCGTTTTTAGCTCACTTAGCGATCTCTCCAGTTACCTCGATGGGCATTACTCGCCGGCCTCGCCGCGCCACGCAGCACAATCATATCTGACAGGAGGGGTAGAAGAGGGGACGGTAGTTGATGGATTCGCCGCTTGAGCGCTTCAGTACGGTAGCTGACGCGCTCCAACTAGGAGAGCTTCTACCGTTAGCCAACAGAATGCGCTCGAGGAGCTCGCCAAGGTCGGCTTCAAAAAACGACATTACTAAGTTTATCTATTAGGATGTATAATCAATGCTATCATGCGTTTTCCCAAAGTGTGCGAGTGTATAAGCTTCCAGAAAGTGACACCACGTCGCGCTAGCATCGCTTTTACACTCCTAGATTACACACGAAAAGTTCCATACGGTCGAAGTGGGATCCATGATCAAAGTTTTTGGCGCATGGGACTGTGAGAGATTTTGCAGTTCCCTGGTCGCGGGGATTTGCCGAAGAACTGGATAATGTTATACAATGAGTGGAAGAGGAAAACTGTTGTGTAAACTTGGTAAGTACCCCGGTACAAATAATTATTATTAACCCTAATTACTGTACAATTGTTTACTGTTTGTTTTTATGTTACTGCTACTGATATTGTTGATGTATCTAAAGGTTTAAAGTAAAAATACTTAGGTGATAAAATAATTTCAAATTCAAATAGGCCTTCAGGTTCAATTAATTATTTATAGTACGGTCATAACAGTGGTAATAGGCCGACTTTGTTTTTAAAACAATCGGTTTATGGAAGAAAATTAAAAAAGCTTAGACGGATCTCTGTCATTTGGGTTGTTCCTTGATTTGTTTATGTTTAACTCGGTGGGTAGGACTACTACAAGACCAATAACCTATACGAGGTTAAATGTTGCGGTTTTTTTGTTTAAACTATAATAATGTAGTAAAATGTATTTAACAATTAGTCATTATGAATACTAAATAATTAATACTTAGAGGCTTAGAGTATCATAACATCTTTAGATAGTTTTACCTTGAAGGTTAGTAGATTTTTTTGAGGTTAAATAGCTGATTTAGCCTAAAATTAATAGTTGGTTAAGATTGTTGGTATGGTGTTAAAAATAGGCAGAGGTACACGTCCGACGTGAGCCGCTACTGTTCACGCCCGTTCCAAATTATGCACCGTACGTTACTTTTCCTGTGATTTTTAAAACAGATTGAGAGCCAGAAAACCTCCTAACCTAACCTAACATAACATAAAGTAACGTAACGTAACCTAACCTATCCTAACCTAAGCGGTAGCGATGTGAATTTGTCTTTACATTGGACGTGTATGTAGTCACTTCGTTAAAAATACAATGTTTCATAAAATTTTCATATTTCCCTGTCAGACTAGTGTAGATGAGATTTAGACATTGGATTAGATTACAGGGCTATTCTTAAGCAGGTCTAATTATCATTTGTTGGAAATATTTATTTTGGAATTGTGGCGGCCTTAGGATTTGCGGGGATCAAGGCAAAATTCACGAGAGGGGCCCTTCCATTTTCTTGACTTGACAGTCCAATTTTAATTTTTCTGGATCTATGGCAAACATAGCTAGGCCTACTTTCATGCAAATACCAAATAAGGTCTTGACCTAATTTAGCTTATTATTTAACTTATTGGTTGTACTTGCAAAATTTCTATGATTTTTCGACCGGCAAATAATAATTTAATGCAATTAGTTATCAACTAATGAATTTAAAAACATTTTTATTAAACCCTTATTTTCTGCCGTCATCACACAGTATGATTGCCATTTTTGGTCGATGAGTTAATTATGTGACGTACGGTAGTTATTTTTTCGCTTATATTCCCCAATTTATGGGCCCCTTTCACATTTTACATTTTAATAGTGTTAAATATACTTTTTAGGGAGTTTGGAACGTTGGCCATTAATTTAAACTAAATTTCCGCAATTTTGGGTAGACATATATTTCCTATTAACTTACTGGTACCTAAGGGTTTTTTCCCGAATTCATGGTGAGTGGACATCCTGGTAAGTTCAGTTTTGAAACAGTTTGTATACTCTTGAATACTAAATGCATAATTAAAACTTCAAATGATTCAGCCAATTCATAATGAGCTATTTTCATTTATAATTTAAATTTGAGGCGATATCTCAATAAGTACTCATAACCAAAAAGTATTTCTTAATAGCCTATAGGCCTGTTGCAGAAGCTAAGATAGTTCTATCA
This sequence comes from Allygus modestus, assembly GCA_963675035.1. Classification (NCBI taxonomy): domain Eukaryota; kingdom Metazoa; phylum Arthropoda; class Insecta; order Hemiptera; family Cicadellidae; genus Allygus; species Allygus modestus. The sequence goes on along the minus strand of OY776111.1, from coordinate 457,349,334 downwards.
ACTTAGATTCAGTTTTTAAAACATTAATCCATACCGTACTTATATCAGTGTACTGTATCAGCCAAAGGTGCTGTTGAAATCCTTTCTAAAATAGATTTAAGCCAGGGAATACAGTAGATAAGTGCGATATTGAACACTTACATTTTGTTTTGTGATTTTAATATCGTCTGTTTATGACCGGTTTGTTAGCGAATTTCCCCTATAGGGAAGAAGCTATTACCGTAGTCAGCATGGTAAGACCTAGGCCCGGGACCATGATAACTTTTCGTTTTGAGGTCCCCAGACCCCAAAAACACCATTCGTTCGAAACTGTATATATATGTGTCCGTGGGTGCGATAACTCTCGTAAAAGTAGTCCGATATGAAAAAAATTCTCTACAAACGTGTAAAGCAGTATTTATGAGTGGTTCGAAAACCAGACAGATCGCCCCATCCAAATTGGTATTTTGGGGGGATTTTGTACCCCAAAAATGGGTTTTTTGAAGTTTTTACATTTAATATTTTATAAGGTCTAATTTTAGTTTTCACTATTGGATTTAGCTTTAAAAAACACACATTTTGGTGTTTTGATAATTTCTCTACGTCAATTGGTTACAGAGATATTGACAGTTCTAAACACAGTACGTTGTCCAATTCTATTATTTTGGAGAATAAGAAAAAATTTATATCTCGCTTATTTATGAACGTATACTAACGAAACTTGGTGTACGGCTTCATCTGGTTGTGGTCTATTGTTATTTGCACAAAAAAATAATTTTTTACCGATAATTCCCGTAGCAGCAAACCTGCTTACTCAGCCCCCATGTTAGTCTTATGGAGAATAAGTAAAGTGCAATGTCTCCCTTAATTATTAACATAAACTAATAAAACTTGGTATGTGGCTTCACCTTGTTGAGTTATATTGATATTAGTATAAAAACCCATTTTTTGTGTTCCTTGTTGCAGCAAACCTGCCTACTCATCCCCTATGTTATTTTTATGGAGAAAAATTCAAATTGTATATATCGCTTATTTGTGAATATATTTTTATGAAACCTGGTATGCGGCTTTATGTGCTTTAAGACATATATATTATGCGTTGGAAATTGGCTGAGTACGCAGGTTTGCTGCGACGAGGGTATTTAACTTATTGTTTTCAAAATATTCACTTTCCAGACATTACAGTACAAACAGACTTTGTATTTGTATTTATAGATCCAGTGATAAGCGTGTTCCCAAAGGCAACTGAGGAGCTACCAAAAAACACGTGAGGAGATTCCTCAATCAGGCCAAAACTAGAATTATACAAGAGTAAGTTTATATAAATGTTTGCACTTAGTTCAATTTTCATAATTTATGGCGGGTTTTTGTTGTATTCGTATTATTCTGTCTTCGTTACATTGATTATTTTCCAACGAGGAATTAGGTAAGAAAGTATTCCAGTGAACTTCACTGCAACACACTGGCCTAACCACTCTTTCCAAGAACTTGAAGTACTGGAGATAATTTGTACTCTCCCATTTTTGTATGATTCCGATGGAAAACAGATAACTTTTTTCTCTATTGAGAGGTCTACAGAAATGATTTATTGTCTTCCTTCTGTTTAAGCGCAAGCATAGCATAAAATCTGTTTCCAGTAGTATACGTTTTTATGGAGGGATTCCCCTCCTTCCACTTTACTTCCTCGTGGGCGAGACCCCAACCTACTATCAATAAAATAAAATCCTGGCTTCGTCACTGTTCAGAAGATTGTTAACTGACTCACTTTTAATGTTTAAGCTCTATTCATATTGAATATTCTCCAAAGTTGATAAGATAATTAAAAAATACAGGTTATTTTACCTCCGTCTTCAGCTTTAAGTTAATCCAAAATGGACTACCACGGTTTCAGAAGCTTAATTTTGCTTCCATCTTCAGGACTTGAAGTTCAATAAAATCTTACTGAATTTGCATGTCTGTCATAAAATGTTTTAAAAAGCCTCACAACACCGAACATAAACACACGACACACGACAGCGAAAAACATTTTAAGTGCACTGTTAATGCGTACCGGCCGATAGGTGAACGCCGACTGCGGTGGACATGGCAGAGCGGAAGATGAAACTCCTGTTGGAATTTGGACTGCCTTATCGTAGTTCCTGAACTTAAGTCCTGGTTAACTTAAAGCTGAAGACGGGGGTATAATAACTTGTATTTTTTAATTTAAGCTTGAGTCACAAAACTTGTTACGTTTCTACCTGCTTCCCCCAAAAGGCCAATTAAAAGCCCGTCATTTTGAATAGCAAAAAATACCTAGTGATTTCAACGATCAAAATTTGTATATATAATATATTCATTCAAAAAATTCAAAAATGTTCAATATTTACGATGTTTTATGAATGAACTATATTTGATATGAAATAGGTATGAATATATGAATTCCTTAGGTTTTTGTTGCTATTTAAAATAAACAATACATTTGATTTAGGATAATCGGATGAAGAGGGATGGGCTTTGAAAGTTAACATTGGTCTAATGGAAGAACAGTTCGCACGCAGCTCGCTGACGTGAAGGAAGTGAATTTCCACATACAAACTTTTAAAACTCAAAACCAGTGTAAAAACTACAATTATTCCAATTTTGTTGAAATATGAAACCTTTGATTTGTTGGCTGTTCTGATGCTCCTGGTTTAATTTCCCTGCAATGCTAGGAATACAATTTGGTGCATTATAAGGTTAGGAGAAGGTCCAGTCAGGCTTGAAAGTAAGTGCGAGGTTGCTGGGGAAGATACAAATAACCAACACATAAATAAGATGCTTTTCTAATTTAAAAACCCCATAAGACAACGTAGTGTGATTAGCCGATATACATTTTCTTTAATAACTCGGTAAATATATACGCTAGAATGACGAGAGAGGGCTTAAAACTTTTGCTTCACTAATTCCCATTCTAATACATGCATTAATTTTAAGTCCGGGGCTTTTCTGACACTTTTTGGGCTCAAAAATTCGAAATTTTAAAGAATAACCCCCCAAAAATGGGTTTAGCGTTTTACGCTTGTTTTGCCCAACGAACTTATCCAACTGATTATAGAAAGGAACGTTCCTACCAAATTTGAAGTAAATCGGACAAAAAATGCTACCGCTAGAGTGCATACACATATATATGTATATAATTTTGAAGGACCCCCAAAACGTGTTCAGGGGGTCACGTTATGAACTTCTATGGTGGTCCCGGGCTTAAGTTTCACCGTGCGGGTCATGCTAATATTCACTTTCAATAGGAAATCCACTAATAAGCAAAGGACTGGAGCACCATCTCAAGATTTGTTTAACATAATGTAAATTGTTCGTTAATAAGTTTTGTATTTGTTTCAGCGAACAAGGTTTAAGGACACAGCAGTTACATGGCGAACTTCAGTAGGATATAAAATATTGTATAGCTTTCCTTTATTTATAACATTTTTTTAATAAATAATAATTTACAAAATATAAAATTATATTTATTTGACCATTTCCTTTTATTGTTAAAGTTCCCTTAGGATGTCCCTTATGTATTTTCTTGACTTATTCTAATTTAAAAAAAAAATACCACATCAGTAATTTCAAATATTTTTGTAAATAACAATCATATATGCTTACAAACAAATTGTGGATTGTTTAAAAATGTATAGTAGGCAAAGGTTCAGGATTTTTGAGCAACAGGTAACTTTTGTTCTTAATCTATGATTCACAATAAATTTGTTTAAAATTATAGTATGATAAACTATACTTTGAGCTGAATCTCAAATATATAATTTTGTTTGTATGTTGAATATCCATTAACATTTAAACAGTTAGTTCCATTACGCTAAGACAATTGTATGAGGCTGTTGCTAATTGTCATACAAAAATCAGTGTAAATTAATTTTAACTCAATCTAGTATCATTATTATTGTTGGCAGCAATATTAATTTGTATTTACAATGACAACTTGCAAACCATCATATAAACATGTAAGTTCAATGAAAAAATCCACTGCAAAATCAAGGCCCATACATACTTTGTACAGGTTTGCTGAGTCGATTTATTTAAGGTTTTATATTTAACCAGAAGAGACAGTTTGTATGGTAAAATCAGCTGTATGGTCACGTGATCACCAATCCAATCTGCAGGGTTGCTGGAAACACAATATTTATCGTACGCGTACCATATTTTCCACATAATTGTACTTCAAATTAATATCGTTTAACTGCTTACATTCTATGATCAGCTGTTGTTTTATGATACTAATATGTTGTTTTCATTTATTTGTATTATTACATTAACGGATTAAGGGTTTGAATTTTCTTTCTGCATATCTAGTGACAATTTAAAAATAGCTGTACCATTATTATACCCTTAAGGTTGGCAACACTTTATAATATGTTGTTGATTTATGCATCAGCTGGACGCCCTCGTAAGACATCTTTGCTGCGAACATTACTCTTATGGAAATAATCATACCTGGTCTGAAAGCTCTACGAACCTTGCTGCAAAATCAGGGCCCATTTTAGCTTCGTGCCGCTCCTAGGCCATATGAAGCTTGCCGCCCCCTTCCCCCCACAACTAGGGACAAGGAAAGAAGTCGAAGTTTAGTTGTCGCAAAGGGACCGCGTTGGCGGTGGTCGAGAGAGTGATCTAGGCCCGCAATAAGTGCTATTTATCTTCGTTTAGCGACGATTTAAAGTAATTTTGCACCCCCTTAAGGCAGGAAAACTCCTCTCACCAGAGCAATTAGCAGCTGGAATTGATAAGCAAATTCTCAGTGCTATGTATATATTTGGATATACACCCTAAAGCTAATGTACCACAGGTAATTTAAAATGTCTATCAACGAATAGTCTTAGAATTTATTCAACTGTAGTTTCACAGTATGCTAAAAAATAAACGAGTTCGCACGCAGCACGCTGACGTGAGGGAAGTGAATTTCCACATAACAACTTTTAAAAATCAAAATCAGTGTAAAAACACACATTTAGTCCAATTTTTATTGAAATCTGAAAACATGGATTTTTTGGCTGTTCTGATAGTCCTTGTTTCATTTACTTGCAAAGCTGGGAGTACAGTTTTGCGCATTATGAGGTTAGGAGAAGATCCAGACAGGCTTGAAAGTAAGCGTGAGGTTGCTGTGGATGATAAAAGTACTCTAAAAAGGAATAGCAGGTTTTTATAGTATAAAACCCCCATAAGACAACGTACTGTGTTTAGTCGATACACATTTTCTTTAATAACTCGGTAAATATTAATGATAGGATGACGAGAGAGGGCTTAAAACTTTCGCCTTTCTAATTCCCATCTTTTTAAATGCTTTTATTTTACATCCGGAGCTTTTCTGACCCTTTTTGGGCCCAAAAACTCGAAATTTTAAGGATTAATCCCCAAAAAAGGGGTTTAGAGCTTTCCGATTGTTTTTCCCAACGAACTAGCCCAACTGATTACAGAAAGAAATGTCACTACCAAATTTTAAGTAAGTCGGACAAAAAATACGACCGCTAGAGTGCAAACATATATATATATATGTCTATATCTATACATACATATATAAATATATATATATACAATTTTGAACGACCCTCCAAAACGTGTTCAGGGGGTCACGTTAGGAACTTCTATGGTGGTCCCGGGCTTAAGTTTCACCGTGCGGGTCATGCTAACAGTTCACTTTCCAAAGGAAATTCACTAATGAACTAAAAGCTAAACTCATCGACAAAATCGTCATCCAGATGGTTTCTGTAGTTACCGACAAAGTGTGTTGCATTCAATCTTCACACGAGGCTCGATTCACAGGAGCGATAACGCGGCGATCACGGAGATATTACTTACATTATGCAGGTGTCGGTTTAGAAACAAATTATATTAAAGTCTAAACCAATCGGAATTTATTCAAATCAACATTTTTTGAAATATTCCAATTACATAGTGGATTTTACAACTTAGATGAGTTTATGGACCGCTCAGGAAACAATTAAATTATTTTTAAATAAATAGTTGGGTTTGTTTTAAACATTTTCTTATTTTTTTTATACATCTAGGATGTGTTAGGTTGAAATTATTGTAAATACTGCATAGTTATAACCATTAGTTAGCCTAATATCAAAATGTAGGCTATATATTTATTACATTGATCCACAACTAAGAGGTTGTTTTATATAAATAAAATATTATTATTGTTACCTTACGTTAAGGTGAGTAACACGTTAAAGTTTAGACAATGTTTGAGCTTAGTCAGTTGATTCCTTCAAGTTATAACACATTTTTCGTCAGAGGTTGTTTTGATTTTGATCGACTACAATGGCTTTAAGCTTATGCAGTTTCCTACAAATCGATATAAAGCATTAGTTGACTGTACAAAATAATTAATTTGTCAATAAATTTCTAATGTATTTCTTATAATATAATATTTTACGTTTATCGTCCATAAATTTTAAAATAATTCCGATTTTATATTTTTTTACAATATACATAATAAGGGTTTCCAGTGAGGGGTTGAATATAAAAATCCGTCTGATGGAACTCAAGTTAAATGTACAAAAATACCCCTACAATAATTATATTTTTCAAAATATGTAACCGCAGAATTAGAGGTATTTTAGGTTCTTTTACCTGCAACTCAAAAACGGTGGGATAAATCGACCAAAGTGGATGGTGATTTTCTTAAACTTTGGAAAGTATACTACCAACAGTCATCATACAATTCTTAAAAGTGAGAAATGTTCACTTAGGTGACTTTTACCTACGCAACCAATGCCAAATGCCCTTCAAATCACATAGCTTATACTAATTAACCTCATACCTCGTTTTTATTTAGTGGTTTTGGGTAAGAAACAATGCACCATTTGTTTATTTTGTCCGATACTTCGCGCGAGAAATACTCGCCGCTATCTCGCCGGTGAACATCAGCCGTGTGAACAATCGCGGTGACGTCGCCCTTCATGACTGGCAAAGACGAATAAACAAATTGAATACTTTGATCCACGCGTCCTTCCTGCCTTCGGCATAACATATCAAATAGAAAAAAAATTATTTTAACTCAATGTTAAAGATGATTTACAAAGTTTAAAAAAGTAAAACTAGTATTGCAAGTAAGCTTACAATATTTTAAATCCATCGAATCTGTAGACAAATTTATATTTAAAAATATGCTCCCAGAAATTTGCCGCCGCGCCGTAGGCCGCGGCCTACTTTAGAAAATGGGCCCTGTGCAAAATTGCTAGAAGTGTGAACAGTGTAGACTTGCGTATTTGCAGAAAATATTTTGCAAACAAATATGTTATCAATGAATATTAGCTGCACATATTCCACTGCAAATATGCTACAAACTTATCTTGCAAATTTGCAGCAAACTATCATGAAAACATTCTGCAAACATTTTTTGCATAGTTGCTGCAAATATTCAGTGAAAATTTTCCGCAAACATTCAGCGGAATTTTCCATACTTGCGGAAAGTTCTTTGTAAACAAACATGTTTTCAATGCATATTTTCTGCAAACATTTTGGTTTGCGGTTGAAAATGTTTTGCAAATTTTCCTTGCTATTTGGGATGGTGTCCGGAGCTCACGTCTACCTATACACAACTGGAGCTCGCATCAACTTACACATTTCCGGAGCTCACGTCGACTTACATACCGGAGCTCACATTATATTACAAAATTCAAGTTTGAAATTGTAATGCAATCTTAAAAGCAAAATGCTCGAAGTCAAGCATGAAACAGACTCTAAAGAAGTGTTATTTATTTTCTCGGAAAAAACATTCCTTATACCGGATCTCACAATACTGTGTAAAACCATGGATCTCAGATTGAGTGCTACGCGCGTATGTGTGTGTGTGTGTGTGTGTGTGTGTGTGTGTGTGTGTCCGTAAGCACGATAACTCTCATAAAAAACGTCCGATCTTCTTGAAATTTGCTACAAATGTGTAAAGTACCATTTATTTGTTCGAGTTCGAAAACCAGACAAATCACACCATCCGAAGGGGGGTTTTTAGGGGTTTTGTACCCCAAAAATGTTTTTTTGGGGGTTTTCACACGCAAATTTTACTTAAATCAATTTTAATTTTCACCATTGAATTCAGCTTAAAAATTTGGTATTTTGACCATTGCTCTACGTCAATTGGTTACTGAGATATTGAAAGTGCTTAACACAGTACGTTGTCTAATGTTTTTCTTATGGAGAAAAAGAAAAAAAGTTATATCTTGCTTATTTATAAACATAAACTGACGAAATTTGGTATATGGCTTCATCTGGTTGTGGTTTATTGTTTTTGCACAAACAAACTATTTTTCGCCTACGATTCCTGTAGCAGCAACCCTAGGTACTCGGTCACCGTTTTATTCTTATGGAGAGTAATTAAAATGTTATATAGCCGTTATTTATGAATGTATATGAATGAAACTTGGCATGTGACTTCATTTAGATGAGTTCTATTGATATTTTCATAAAAACCCATTATTTTGTTCCTTGTGGCAGCAAATCTGCGTAATCATTCCCAATCTTATTCTTATGGAGAATAATTCATATTTTAAATATCGCTTATTTTTGAACGTATTTCTTATAAATCCTGGTAAATGATTAAATATGTTATTAATACATACATATTAATTGTAAATTCGCTGAGTTCGCAGGTTCCTCCGACGGAGGTATTTGTTTAGTTAGTAAATACACTACAGTCCAGTATAATTTATAAAGTATACGTGTTTTTCCTATAGTTATCATTAAATCATAAAACGATAAATTCAAAAGTTTTTGCCGCGTAAACAAGTCTTTTATGCATTCAGAACCCTTCTATAAGAGAATTTGTTTCAGATGGATGAACTCTCTTTATATAACTTACCTCTGGCCGTAACCGACCGTTTGTTTGATGAACTCGAGACCGATACTCAAAACAGCCACAGCTAGTCCTTTAATTATCTTCAGTGTGATCTTACCACAGTCTCGTTTGCAATTTGTCTTTGATGTATTGTTACAGTTCAGTTCAGTTTATAAAGAGTTTAGTTGTTGTAGTAAAAAATCAGGATTCAGTTTGTTTAAAAAATAACGTCAAACTATTGAAAACATTAACAAAATTTGTTATAGTTATTGTTATGTTTACATGATTATACATGGATATGATTATTATTATATGTATAATTACGGTTGCTTCCAAGAGATGTAAAACGTAATGTTTTAGTTTCAGAAATCATTTAGCTCCTGATGAATTTCGAGTCATTTAGTGAAATTCATCCATCTACACCATGTTTTTTTTTTTTTTTTTTTTTTTACGTAGGAGGAACGCTTAATGCGCGAACCCAAAGGAACAGTGTGGGACTCCCTCTTACGAGGTATACCCCCTAAACCTCCTACGGAGCCGCGGGGGAAAAACCAGGCCGGAACCCTTATCGGACAACTTCGGCACTGGCCCGCGTGTCTTGCGCCCAGACGGGTCACGTCACCGTTTCGGGAAACTTAGAGGTCACCTAAGCATCCCTCGTCTCGCTTTCCCCGAAGAACGGATTGCACGAAGAGCGCAACCGCTCTCCAGGAGTCTTCATCTCGAAGCATCGCCCCCACCACGACGTCCGGGGACAGATCGCCGACAGCAGAGACGAGCCTCCTCCTGTCTTCAGCGAAACGACTGCACCGGAAGAAAGTATGATGAGCATCATCCACCTCCTCCGGGCAGTACCTGCACTAACTATCATCATGATTAATGTGTCTGTCACTCACCAACAAAATGCCGAGACCACAACAGTAGCGGACCTGTTTGCTGGGAGTGAGACAGTTTCCTCACTAGTACTGCCAACTGCAAGGGACGAAATTAACCTTTGACATGTTATCTGCTTGTCTCTGCCCTACTTGTCACGCTGCTGGATTTTCGCTGCGCCTTCAATTCGGCAGACACTCTCTAGTAGATAGTTTTGATGGTTTCGTGCGTTTTGTACTTCACAGGCGCTGGGTTTATATCCTTTGAGCAATAACATTGCATAATATCAGCGATATTATTTATGAGACGTGCGGTATAGTTAAGAACCTCCAAGAGAATATGCTTCTTGACCTTACCCATGAAATCAATATTACTGAGGCCAATCATCCTGATGTTTCTCTGGAAAAGTATCCAAATATATTGCAAAACTACTGGAAAGTTTTGATGTTTTAAATGAAGACAAGGTGAAAATGACGGAAGAATTTGAAAAGCACAATACTGAGTTTGAAATCATATTCTCAAAGTTAAGAGCGCAGACAAGCACAGTTCTTTTAAGATTCAAGATTACACTGCTGTGAAAGTTAGTGAACTGAACTTGCGCATCGGGATGCTGGAGGAGACAGAAGGTATTACATGCAGTATTACAGTCAGGACAGCCCGAGTACCTGTGTCAGAGGCTGCTGGCCCGTCGGGGTGCTGGAGGAGGCATAAGGTATTACATGCAGTATTACAGTCAGGACAGCCCGAGTACCTGTGTGAGAGGCTGCTGGCCCGTCGGGATGCTGGAGGAGACATAAGGTATTACATGCAGTATTACAGTCAGGACAGCCCGAGTACCTGTGTGAGAGGCTGCTGGCCCGTCGGGATGCTGGAGGAGACAGAAGGTATTACATGCAGTATTACAGTCAGGACAGCCCGAGTACCTGTGTGAGAGGCTGCTGGCCCGTCGGGATGCTGGAGGAGACAGAAGGTATTACATGCAGTATTACAGTCAGGACAGCCCGAGTACCTGTGTGAGAGGCTGCTGGCCCGTCGGGATGCTGGAGGAGACAGAAGGTATTACATGCAGTATTACAGTCAGGACAGCCCGAGTACCTGTGTGAGAGGCTGCTGGCCCGTCGGGATGCTGGAGGAGACAGAAGGTATTACATGCAGTATTACAGTCAGGACAGCCCGAGTACCTGTGTGAGAGGCTGCTGGCCCGTCGGGATGCTGGAGGAGACAGAAGGTATTACATACAGTATTACAGTCAGCACAGCCCGAGTACCTGTGTGAGAGGCTGCTGGCCCGTCGGGATGCTGGAGGAGACAGAAGGTATTACATACAGTATTACAGTCAGGACAGCCCGAGTACCTGTGTGAGAGGCTGCTGGCCCGTCGGGATGCTGGAGGAGACAGAAGGTATTACATACAGTATTACAGTCAGGACAGCCCGAGTACCTGTGTGAGAGGCTGCTGGCCCGTCGGGATGCTGGAGGAGACAGAAGGTATTACATGCAGTATTACAGTCAGGACAGCCCGAGTACCTGTGTGAGAGGCTGCTGGCCCGTCCAGCACAGCCCGAGTACCTGTGTGAGATGCTGCTGGCCCGTCGGGATGTCTCTGACCGCAGCACGAGGCAGGATGAGTTGCTACACCTCCGTAGAGTCAGGCATGAAGTGGGTAGGAGACGTTTTTCATATTTTGGTCATTTCATGTACTGTATAATGCTCTTCCCACTGAGGTTGAAAGGGCAAAGACTTTGAGAAGTTTTAACGCAAAGTTAAAAGATTTTCTCAAAAGGCAGAATATTTATTGTAATGTATTTATGTAAAAATTAAGCAAGTTATTATATTGTTTTGTATATTTTAAGACCTTGTATTATATATGTATGACAAGAGTTAATCTGTAAAACTGCTATAATGTCTGAGAAACGCTTCCTGAATACAGACCTTTTTATTTATTTATTTTATTTAACTATATACAAGCTACCTAATTCTACATATAAAACAAGAAAATTAAACTGAACACATTATTTATGACAGAGGATAGTTATGACGGAAATTAATTATTTGTGAAAGGAATATTTCATAAATATATCTGATGGTAAGTCTGCGACGTAAATCTTTCAACCGGAAGTCTGAGGCTGATGGATAAAGTCTCATAAACTGATTGACTCCAGCTTTTCAAGATAGGTTCAAGTGGATTTTCAGATGTTTCCGCAAATTCCTTAATTCTGTTTGGTTTTCATCTTGAAATCTTTTCCCTTTTCCAAGAGCAACGTTTGCTGTCTTTTACATTTATACGACGACCGTTTCTTTTTATGGAATTTTATTTTTAAATTAGTTGCTTTATGCAACTTGAAACGATAGCCTACCAACCTAAATCTTGAATTTTAATAAAGTAGTTTTAATCTGACTGATTAAGGGTATGAAAGGTATTGGCATGGTTTAAGCTAGACACAATTTTTGTCCAGTGCTAATGTTAAAGGTAAAAACGTCCCTGATTTACCCAAACAACATATGTTAAGGATTGCAACAAAACCGTAGTGTGCGTTATTCTTTAAATTGTTACAGCCTAGAATGCAATATGGATCCTGCCAACTATAAGAAAATTATCATATTTGTATAGATTAGCCAAACACCGCACAGAACTCCAATTGAAACATCTGTAGTATTATCCAGGGTAAAAAGTACTATAGTCATATTAGAACAGTTTTTGTTATTAGTGGTGGCAAATGGCGATTATTTCTTAAGTCCCATAGCCAAACTAATAGCTATATATAGTACCTGGGGGCCAAGCTTTGCTCGGGGGAAGGCCAGACCACTTCCCCCTACTTATAGTCATATTTGTATAACTCATTTGCCTTTTTTCAAAATTTTTAAGGTCCGTCTAGTTTGTATTTATAGCTCAATGTCCCTTGGATTTATTTTACTACTCTATATATGTAATCTTCACTCAAATCTTTTAATCTCTGCTCTCAGGAAACCACATGTTAATAATCATAAACAACATGAGTATTACTTTGACAGTTCTCTGGTTGATTATGAACAGCTGTTACAGTTCTTTTGTTTGGATTTGAAACTCCATATGCCCAATGTTAATTTGTTTTACTTTTCATTTTAGTTTTTTACATTATTTGAATTTTCTTGGGGATGGGGCCTGTCTAGAACTTTATCCCAGAAATTAGTTATTTCGAATATTTGAAGGAAATCGTTGAGATGAGTGTCACAAGCAAGCAAGCAAGCAAACCTTACTCATATTAGAGTATAGGATGATAACTTTCACCTCTCTAAGTGATCTTTCAAAAGCGGAAGCTTCCCAAAATCAGCCAGTAAGGACCGATTAAATATTAAAGACAAAAATCTCAAGAACCAGCAATTTGTATTTGCTAATATATAAACATACTTATGAACTCTTCATATGTACAGTAAGATTCCAACGTTGCGGTAAAAACCCTTAAAAGAAGATGATGCTGGCGGTGGCGCGAGACTCCCAAGAGAAATACAGAGGTAAAAGGGAAAGGAACTTGGGATTTGCTGCGCCATACTGGAATGTGGCAGTGGCGTGAGCTTTCTACAGAACATAAAACATCTATGATAAAATAATTGTGCAAAAGGTCAAAGGTTAACTACGGAATTTAACCATCATAGTAGGTGTTTGCAGTAAGCACAACTATGTCAGTCAACTATTTATAGTCATGCTCTGATGAGCGGAGCATGTCAGTCAATATAAAGCGAAATATTTAAGGCTACTATGTTAATTTATTTAAACAATAACAAAATTACAATTTTATATAATACAATAAAATAATAGTTCTACAGTTTAGAACGTTTAGGTTTTTACGTTAACTTTCCTTTACTTAACTTTTTTGTAAAAAAGTTAGAGACATCTTATATCTTATATACGGTATGTTTATCAACAATTATTTGTGTGGATTAATTTTGCTTGTTAAAAACATTTCTAAACACATTATTTACATAAATTACTGATCTTCCCCGCTTTATTTGCCCGCTTGACACAGTAAAGCAAGGCTGTCAGAGTCCTCGTTACTGCTACCTATATCGATCATTACACATAATACGTCTATAAATAATAAGCGTGGCAAATGGTGGGAAAATAATTATATTTTTACCAAAACGTATTAACAAATATACGATAGTATATAAGTTATAGTTTGAGCACCCAACTAAGTCTTATGTATTTGTATAATGATATGGTTTATATGTACTATACTTCCATTATTTCTTGTAATGTTTATGTTGTTGTGTTGTGTGAAATATTTTGTTAAGTAAACCACTTCTGTTAAAATGTAAAGGGATATTTTATTTGATATTAGCAAATTATTTTTAAACTCTGCTAAATATATAATTGTCTTCACTGTACAGTCCAACATAATACTTATAATTTTCAAGCTTGATGTTGTAGTAGTTAAAAAAAAAATAATACTGTAAAGTTAGCAGTGCTCAAACAATAAAACTTTTGTTTCAACTCACATTTTTATATTCTCACTTTGTGAAGCACTTTGCAATATAACGTGTACTTCTGAGACGTCAGTTTAGAAGGAAATATATCCCGAACACTACAAAGGCGGTATTAACACAAGACTGAAAACAAAAGAACCATCTGGGGCCAACAGACAATACGTCGCTCTCGCAAATACGCCCTGTGGGAAAGCTACAGCAATATTGCTGAAGAAAGACCAAATAAATTTAAATAAAATTAGTATTTTTAAAATTACTATAACAAATTTAATAATGGACACAAGTTTGTAAATAATGCATGTTGTTAGAACACGTATCATAGATATAGATTCCTGTTATTATATATTTTTGGATACTATAATTAGTGTTAGTATAATACATATTGTTCATTTACTTCACTTAAATAGTTGGTTCTAAACTCTACCCACTACGGTATGTTAGTTTGTTCAACTTTATTAAATGAGAGGACAGGGTTTGATTTGAATTGGCACAAAATACAAACAATTAACATTTTACAGAGTAAAATTTAAAAAAGCTTTAAAACAAGTTACTGTATATAAAGAGTGAAATGGTATATTAATTAAAAATAACTTGCAATACACAAATTAAGGCATTTATTTAATTTTATTCATAAAATTTCAGAGCTATTTTACGAGAAAACTATATAAATAACACTACAATAATTAAAGCACTATGAGTCAGAATACAAGGGAGATATACAATAGCTTGAATAGAGTAGACTTAGTAATATGATGTAGGAACGATATAGTATAATAATAAGTAACAATATTGTGATGACCGAATTAAATGAATAATTTATACAGATGTTTAGCATAAGACAAATATGGAATAATACTATACATGTCATGAAAACAGTTGCCAAGACAATGTGAACTATGATGCCAAGGCAATAAACAATATGATGTTATTACAACACTCAACTGGAGACAGAAAAAGTCGTACTTTGCCGTCTTTTATTTTGCAAACTATTTTATTGAGCTTTCAGTCTAATTTCTATGTCTGTTTCCCATCTATGTCTCTTTGCATTTTTGCTTTTGGTGGCTTTCCTAGTTCAATAAGATACTGAAGATTGGTGGTTTAAAAGAGGCAATAAAATTCCTTAAACCAATTCCACTACTGTTAATTAGAGAACAATCTTTATATATAATTCTGTGAGCGAAATTTTTAGGTCAAACTTGTGGAAGTTTGGCAAATCACAGAATGATGGGGGACGGCTCAAATTAAAAGTCTTGATCCCAGAGACTCGGGAAAAATAGCAGTATTATCTTAAAGTTACCAGCAAACGAGAAATAACGTAAAACATCCTCCATAAAAAAGCATGGGGATTTAAAAACATCTGTTTTGTTTACATTAAAACATGTGACTACGAACTGACATGTGTTCCTACAAATCAGATATTCAGAGTATTTGAGCAAGGTTAGAGGCTATGGCCCATTCAAGCCACTAGTGGAAAATAAAACCATAACGAAACATCGCAACGCAAATGCGACATGTGTTGTTGGTTATCTGAGTGAATATTGACTGTATTTGGGAGTTTTGCCAGAATCAGACACTGTTTTGTTCTTTATTTTGTGTAAAAAATAAACAAGAACAATAAAGTTGACAACATTTTTGTTAACTGAATAAACACAAATTTGGGTGTTATAAATGTCTGGATAGTATATCCCTTATATCCAATTGATATACTGTAGTATTGTGTAATATATTAGGGGAAAAACGGAGGGTCAAATTAAAAGTAAACATTTAATTTAATATTGAGGTGAACAACAACATCAATGAATATTTATTTTAAGTAAATGCTCTTAAAAAACTAATAAACACCAACGTTAACTGATGGTAAAAATAAAATATGAAAATAAAGTAATTTTTAAAGACAGTAAGTTGCAAAATGTAAGTCCGAGTTTAAAACAAAACTTTACCAAAAATATGGATTCTCTGAACAGCATTATAAATTAACCATTTTAATATTTATTTTTATTGAGTACTGTCAATAAAATTCAAGTAAAATAATTTAAACTATATTGGAGTAAGAAATTATATCTGAGTATATATGTATAAGTTGACTGTTTACAAACACGGTTTTACAAACACAGTTAATAAATAAATAATTGAAGATAATTATACTATAAAATATCCAACTTTTTACTTGGGTAAAATAGTTTTATCGACATTTGTTGTTGTTCACTTTTAAGGAATTTCTTAGCATTTTATAAATGCAATTAATTAGAAATTTAGTTCTAAATAATGGGAGTGTTTTATTTTACTGGAAATGTGAAGGACTTTTTTAATAAAATTTAGACGCACGTTATTTTGAGTTATAGAGAGTCAAAAGTTCCAAATTTCATAGAGAAACTATCACTTAATCAGAAATGTTGTTGGGATGAGTTAAACAAGTCCAGTTGGAAATGTAGAAACGTTAGCGCTGCAGTGAAGTGGTTTGTTCTCTGGTGACCTATTTAGGACTGGAAACATCACTGCTCGCATTTGACGAATATTTTAGTTAGGTCTTTACAAGAGAAGGAGGATCGAAGCTCGTATAGTATTTGTATTTAAGGTAATTCATAAAAGCTGCACATAGTTGATCAAACTTTATAAGAGAAGAGGCAAAATAAAATAAAATAAGAGGTAATAGGATGGAGTATGTGGTATGGTAAATCTAAGGATATTGTAAAGCTAAAGCTATTTGTACTAGGTTATACATCTAAATTCTCATTAGGACTGTAAATATCAGTTATTAGTAAAATTCATCTCTCCAAAACACGATTTTAATAAATATTTGAATTAAAAAACATACCTTTATAGTTCAATATAACCTTAAACACTTTTTAAAACCCGTTAAGAAAATCTTTGAGACAGTACATATTTACATGAAGTTCAATGTGTTTAGTAAAAAATTAACGTCACAATGTAAATATCTCATAAAAGATATGGGGAAGAAGGAGGCGTACACCTCATTATTGTAGGACGGACGGGCAACTGAAACAGTTTGTGTTTCACCTTCCAACTGTCAAGGTCATCAAGTGTACAGCTCCTCACAGTAAGGAAATGAAGCGACTGAATTAAATCAAGCATACCGCTATTCATATTTACAGTACTAAGCTAAGAAAGTGGGTCAAATTTGTGAAGTAAACCTCTTAACTGAGAGCAAGTTTGTAACCTGAGTCGCTTGGTGGCGACCAACTTTAAGTTGTTCTTAATTGGCCGCTCTGGCCGCCGATGCAGTTAATTACGTTGTCGAATAACCAGGTCGACTATGACTGGACGATTTGGAACTGTTTAATTTCAACGTTTTGTCTATCTATCTCTTGTCTCTTTCTCTTAAGTGTGGTCTTAGAATTAACTTTAGTTTTCAAGTAGTTATGCGGAATTTCTAGGTGACATGCTCTAACACCATAGACCTCGTGTAAGTAATACGCCTCAGTGTAGGAGCAGAGTTCAAGATTAACTATCATTGGATTTTTTGCATTGAATCGACAGAAGATCCCTGAACTATTTTAAAAGTAGGAAATGTCATCTACCATTTATATTAACCCAGAAATATGCTTAACACGTAAAATATGATTGTAGAACATTTAAATAAGTAGAACTACAAAAAAATAAAAATAAAAAAATATTTAAAAAAACAAAATAAAAATTATTTATGTGTTTAAGTATTTTAGTAAGTCACATAAAACGCTTTCGAGGGAAAGTGATTCAACATCTCAAATTCTTGAGGAGAACCCGAGATACAAACCCGTGACTCCTTAAACCAAATAAGTAAACAACGATTTAAAAAGGCTTGACGAATTTAAGTATAAGAGCTAGATCAAGTTTGTTCCGATCTGCCAGAGAATTAACATGGTTAACATTGTTTACTTTGTTCTTTTTGTTATCACTTTGGCTCTCAAGTGCACTAATCTTAAAGATCTAATCATGCGTTTTACATTATACAAATATTTATTTATATATAACACATTCTCTTAAGGTTTAAACGGAAATTTAATTGTGCGATTGACCAATAAAAAACATTTTACACATATAGTTCAGCACTGCATTATGTACAAAACTCAAGTATGTATTTGGAACCCCTAATATTTAGCCACTAATAACAGATTATTAAATATCACAATTATTAGGTATTTGTTCAAGTTAACTCAATAACAAGCCGATTTTGTGGAATTCATTGAATCTGATCCTCATCAAACCGACCACGCATATTTGTAGCCACTTTAATTATCTCGAGTGTAATCAAGTGTTCCTTGATTATGCTTTATTTGATTATATCACTAAGTTATTATAAACATAAGGTTTTAATTTATAAAAGAATATGAATGTATGAATGCATAGATATATCTGTTTTCAATTATAACATGAATTTAAATTTGTTACGTTGGAAGCAAAACGGAACAATTTATTAAATTGAATTCAATGAGACGGGTTTAGGTGAGGGACAGGAATTTGAACTACAACCCAACATTGATTGGCGAAGGGTTGGTATTAAAAAAAATAGAAAAAGTAGGGGGAAGAGAACTTAAAAATTCACCCTATATTGAGGGATGTTTTAATGAAAGTTTGGAATGGAACTTCTTTCTTATCTTTTTTCCAGCGTAAACCATAGGTAAAAACTGCAATATTTATAAAAAATACATATAGCGTTTCTACAATAAATTAGAATGAATTTTCATTACATTAGGAAGAGCATTTATAATAAATTTGCTTTACTTTAGGAAGCGCATTCTAAAAATTACTTTGTAATACAGAAAGATCATTGTAGCATTATGGGAATGGATATTATTAAATTGAAATGTATCTTAATACTACAAAAAGACACAGTTCGTCGAAAGACTTTTTTTGCAAACAATAATCTAAATACAAAAAAAAAACAAAGACAGGTTAGTGTGTTAGTTAGTTACACCAAACAGCTGTTATAAGGATTACATCTAAACATACTTGAAAGTAATAAAAATATGTTCATTACGGAAATAAGACATCTACTTAAATGGCAACTCAAACACTTTTTTCAATGCCGAATATAGCTCTATATACAAATTGGTGAGTGAGCGAGGCGACTGAGCTCATCTTGAAAATGAACGAGCATTTGACATAAAAAAATTCAAAGACATTAGGACAGGACAACATCTGTTGGGCCAGATAGTAACAAATAAAAATAAAACACTCAGCGGTTCAAAGCCAAATACTAACAAGATATACTGATTTACTATGCTAATCAAAGAACATTTGAGGGGCCAAGTCTAGCCTGTACACAATGGTCTGGTTATAGGCATCGATGTAAAGTAGTAATTTATATCGATGGTTACAGCTCGAGTCTGAAATTAGTTAAAAACATTGTTTACGTTAGCTAACAATTTGGTAATTAAAATATTACAGAATCAAAATATTTTCCTTAGGTGTTTAATGATAAGGTATTTTGATTAATATTAAAATATACAAAAGTTAAAACAGTACTGTCCAGGATATTACCTGTTAATTTTTTTGCGTTATCTCTGGTTGACTTGGAAGTTTTATATAAATACAGTATACGGAATGGTCACATTATTCCCGTTACAATCTGGAAATTTTCCGATACACGGACACGATTCCTTGTTTGCTGCTTGTACGAAAAAAAACAGAAAATCAACTCATACAATTTTGTAAATATTTTAGGCTTTAATGTCTGTTTTAAGTTAAAACTGTCTCATATTAAATTAACTAAGGAAAAATAAATAAATATGAGTTTTTCTAGATTTTGAGTAGTTACTGTACGAAGAAAAAACGTTAATTTGCCAAAGTAGATTTGGTTTTAGCGAATTTCCCCTATAGGGAAGAAGCTATAGGTCTCATGATAAGACTTAAGCCCGAGACCATGATAAATTTTCATTTTGAGGTCCCCAGATGCCAAAAACATTAGTTCAAATTTTTATATATTTATATATGTAAATATATGTATATATGTGTGTGTCCGTAAGCACGATAACTCTCGTAAAAAGGGTCCAATCCTAATTAAATTTGGTACAAATGTGTAAGGTACCATTTATTTGAACGGGTTCGAAAACTAGACGAATTGCACCATCCAAAGAAGGGTTTTTGGGGGGTTTTTACCCGAAAAATGGGTTTTTTAGGGTTTCCACACGTAATTTTGATTTAAATCAAATTTTAATTTTTACCATTGAATTTAGCATACAAAAACAAACAATTTGGTAATTTAATCATTGCTCTACGTCAATTGGTTACCGAGTTATTGAAAGTGCTAAACACAGTACGTTGTCTAATGCTATTCTTATGGAGAAAAAGAAAAATTGTATATCTCGCTTATTTATGAACATAAAAAAAATTCCGCCTATGGTTCCCGTAGCAGCACACCTAGATACTTGATCCCCATGTTATTGTTGTGGAAAAAAATGTTATACATCGCTTATTTATGAATGTATATGGATGAAACTTGGTGTGCGACTTCAGTAAGATGAGTTATATTGATATTTGTATAAAAACCCATTATTTTGTGTTCCTTGTTGCAGCAAACCTGCGTACTCTTTCCCAATGTTATTCTTTTGGAGAATAATTAATATTTTAAATATCGCTTGTTTGTGAGTATATTTCTTATGAATCCTGTTATGTGTATTAATGTGTTATGTTATATATTCATTGGAAATTCGCTGAGTATGTAGGTTTGATGCGACGGGGGTATTTAACTACACACATTTTTAAAGAGATCCACACATTTAAAAACAGACTGTGCTGTAATATTAATATTTTTTCTAATAAGACTTTACCATTTTCTTATCACGATTGAAAATATGTTATTAGATGTTACTAATATAAAATAGTATAACACTAATGTTTTTTACATTTATTTTTAATAATTATTCAAGCTAGACAAATGTCACTCTAGTCTCTGGACTTTTTAAAAGCAATCGATTTAATTTCCTTAAGAATAGTGTGATATTAGATTTATTATATTTTTTTATGATGAATAATTGCTAAAGATTTGAGATTTTACTCTATGTATGTTTAAAGAAAAAGACGCATATTAAGCGAAAATACTACTGTATAAGGAAATCAATTGCTTAATCTGGCTGGATCTAGGACTTAATGGGTTTTACTACGATGTCCTTTCGGCCATATTTAAGTTGGAAGTTGGTGACAATGTTAAGATAAGCTTATTTCCTATCACATAATGTAAAAGTTGAGCCTGAAGCCTTCGTAATACTTAAGAGAAAATATAGGGAGGTTACTACAGTAAAGTAAGTTAGGTGGTGGTGTTAGGTAGGATAACACTCAGTAAAACATATATAAAGTCCGTTTTGAGCTACTATTGCATTTATTTAAATGAATAACTAAGAACCAATTAATGTTGAACATATCACACTGCAAAACATAGTAATTTACGTAACACTCAAAATGTTACAATATATATTATTTAGTTTTTTGGTTTGTTAGGTGACGCTTGTCTAGCAGCTGAAATGTGTTTTAGTAATTTTCATGAGAAGAAAAAGTCTAGAGTAAGGAAAACTGTAGAACCAAATGTAAACTCTTCTCGGCAGATGATTCAAAGTGGCTATTGACTGCTGCAGTAAATGTTTCAATGCAGCAATTCAACCACGGCGACGCAGTAAAGGGTGGAATACCTATGAAAGGAGGTCCTTACCGGTGCCGTTATTAACTTCTGGCTTTTCATACCCCAAGATTTGTTTTATGATAAATTATAATGCTGTTAATTAAAAATAAAACATTCAAACAATTTTAAATTTTTCGAGGTCTAATAGGTACTAACAAAATCATAATTTATGCCTTTAGAATAAGTTAAAGTTAAAAACCATATTTTATTATAATATTCACAATATTTAGACAGGAACGAACAATAAAAGTAAGCTGCATACAGAAAGTGTTAAGGTTAAGGTTATTAAGGTTACGAGAAAAAAGGAATCATTGAGGAATATAGAAGAAATAAGGACATACATTTTAAAGTTTACGTGAGGCGGTGTATACAAAACTTTTTGATTATCATTTATACGTCGAGTTAAGAGTTATTTATAATTTTAGGAATGTTTCCGGATATAATCTATAATATTTTACAAATAAGGCGATGTCCGTCGTAATGTAAGCCTAAGTGTTGGTCTAACTTAAGAACTCCTGAACTGATTAAGCTGAACTTTGTTTGAGGGTAAGTTGTATAAAAGGGCTCGAGATAGGTCTCTTCGCGTTGCAACGATTCTTTAGGACTTCGCACCGCGGGTATTTAAAGTCTCACTGTTCCAGTTTGTAATATCTGTTAAACATCTGGGTTTATGTGGCTGCCAGATCCCCGAGCGGAGATCCGAACCAGCTAGTTATAAAAACATTAAAGCCATTCAAGTCTTCGCAATTACATATAACAAAACAATTATAGTAAACCATACTCCCCTCTAACGTCCTTTTTTAATTTTTAATTTTTATTCCAGGTTTGTTAAGATACTCAATTTTAATACACTAGTATAAGTATAATGTTCGGTTTTTTATTAATAAAATACCTTTTTTATAAAAAATTAAAGTTATATCAATTTATTCTATTTATTTAATATATGTTTTTAGATATGTCTATATAGATTGGTTTTTAACTGAATGTCAATGATTACTTCATCAATCATAACGTATATATATAAAAATTTATCAAGTAGAGTGTACATCTATATTGTCTACGGCATTTGCTAAGTGTATCTATTACATCCAAGCTTTTTGTAATAAATTAACCACTGTAAACGTTATTATTATATAATTAAAGTTGAAAATAACGCCAGAAAAAAATTACAATCTGCCCCTAAACTACAATTTGTATCAGGACTATATTTTTCAAAATCTCGACATGAATGGTAATCTTTAAAGATTAATACATTGATATCATAGAAATTTCATACATAGTTTCCAAAAGTCAAAACAACTCGTTCAAGCATTTCTAACAGGGGAGTAGAGCGGTGGTGGAGCAGTGGCGGAGCGTTGGCGGAGCAGTGGAGCAGTGGCGGAGCGTTGACGAACCAGTGGTGGAGCAGTGAGGGAGCAGTGGCGGAGCAGTGGCGGAGCGTTGGCGGAGCAGTGGAGCAGTGGCGGAGCGTTGACGAACCAGTGGTGGAGCAGTGAGGGAGCAGTGACGGAGCAGTGGCGGAGCGTTGGAGGAGCAGTGGAGCAGTGGCGGAGCGTTGACGGAGCAGTGGTGGAGCAGTGGTGGAGCAGTGGTGGAGCAGTGGTGGAGCAGTGGGGGAGCAGTGGGGGAGCAGTGGGGGAGCAGTGGGGGAGCAGTGGGGGTAGCAGTGGTGGAGCAGTGGCGGAGCAGTGGCGAAGCAGTGGCGGAGCATTGGGGGAGCAGTGGCGGAGCAGTGGTGGAGCAGTGACGGAGCGTTGACGGACCAGTGGAGTAGTGGCGGGGCGGTGGCGGAGCAGTGGCGGAGCGTTGACGGAGCAGTGGAGCAGTGGCGGAGCGTTGACGGAGCAGTGGTGGAGCAGTGGCGGAGCAGTGGGGGGAGCAGTGGTGGAGCAGTGGTGGAGCGTTAGCGGAGCAGTGGAGCAGTGGCGGAGCAGTGGCGGAGCGTTGGCGGAGCAGTGGGGGAGCAGTGGGGGAGCAGTGGCGGAACAGTGGTGGAGCGTTGGTGGAGCGTTGGTGAAGCAGTGGCGGAGCAGTGGCGGAGCGTTGGTGGAGCGTTGGTGAAGCAGTGGCGGAGCAGTGGCGGAGCAGTGGGGGGCAGTGGGGGGGCAGTGGCGGAGCAGTGGGGGAGCAGTGGCGGAACATTGGCGGAGCGGTGGCGGAGCGGTGGCGGAGCGGTGGCGGAGCGGTGGCGGAGCGGTGGCTGGTCTCCCAACCAAAATGCGGTTTAATCAGTACTCGAGGTTTTGTAACTTCCGCAGGTTCCGAGGGGTTTGTTATGTCTCACCATTCAATTTAACTTAGTGACTTTATGATAATGTAAAAACTATGAATAAACATAAATTTGCAAACTCTGGTAACTTGAAAAAAATGTTGACACTCCTGAAATGTGTTGGTTGAAAGTGTTGTTGACACTCCTGAAATGTGTTGGTTGAAAGTGTTGTTGACACTCCTGAAATGTGTTGGTTGAAAGTGTTGTTGACACTCCTGAAATGTGTTGGTTGAAAGTGTTGTTGACACTCTTGAAATGTGTTGGTTGAAAGTGTTGTTGACATTCCTGAAATGTGTTGGTTGAAAGTGTTGTTGACACTCCTGAAATGTGTTGGTTGAAAGTGTTGTTTCCACGTAAATCATAATGACCTAATCAAAATAATTCTAAAATGTTTAATAATATGTTTTTAATTTACAACTAATCATTCCATAGGGCATTTAAAATTCGTTCGTAGGTTTAAAATATAACATTGATTAAACAACTGTATTAAGGTTCTTATAGTTTTCATTAAAGTATTCACACATAATGCAAACGTTAGTGGAGAATATTTCTATTCAAAGATAAAAACATGTTGAAATATTGAAGTGTCCAATAAAACATGCATGGTGTTTCCATTAACACGTGAATGCAACATTTCATTGCATTAGAGTTCCACTTCGAATAACAAAAACAAAGAAAATACCTAAATAAATGACGAGCTTTGGATTATTATTCAACGTATTTAAAGGTATGCACTCACAAATTACTTGGAATATGTTTTTATAGTATGTGTTTCGAACATAAAGTTTTACATGTATATAATAAAAATAAATTGTAACTCACGCCTTTAATTTCCTTATCTTTGTATATAATTTTATAAGCGAAATCTTTAAGTCCAAATTGTAGGGGTTTGGCAAGTCGCAGGATGATGGGAGACATCTTAAACTAAAAGTCTTGATCCCAGAGACTTGGGACCAATAGCGATATGTCTACAAAGTGTCTACTTTGCTTACGAACTGACATGTGTTCCTAATTATATTGTTTTATTTTCCTCAGAATGTAAAAGGCAGAGTATTGGGGCAAATTTAGGGGCTATGGCCCCTTCAAGCCACTATTCATTAAAAACTATGTATCAGTTGGAAATTACAAATTGATTGTGTATTTACAACAAGTGGTAAATGGTAGTTATCTTAAATTGTATAATAGGAACACTATAAATTAGTATCAGTTCTTTTAATTTACA
Source organism: Allygus modestus (assembly GCA_963675035.1). NCBI lineage: Eukaryota > Metazoa > Arthropoda > Insecta > Hemiptera > Cicadellidae > Allygus > Allygus modestus. The sequence continues at coordinate 457,324,108 of OY776111.1, read as the reverse complement.
GACAACATTTACAATACGCTTAGTGGGTATTACCTTAAAATTTTTTTTTATATGGTTCTCATCAGTAGGTCCTTCTAACTGTATAAGAAAATTACGCTTTCCATATTGAACCATATATCAAATATATGGTTCTCATCAGTAGGTCCTTCTAACTGTATAAGAAAATTACGCTTTTCATATTGAACCATATATCAAATATATGGTTCTCATCAGTAGGTCCTTCTAACTGTATAAGAAAATTACGCTTTTCATATTGAACCATATATCAAATATATGGTTCACATCAGTAGGTCCTTCTAACTGTATAAGAAAATTACGCTTTTCATATTGAACCATATATCAAATATATGGTTCTCATCAGTAGGTCCTTCTAACTCTATAAGAAAATTACGCTTTTCATATTGAACCATATATCAAATATATGGTTTACGATACCATCAACGAATTTCTAAAAATTTAATATTTAATAATAATTACCTCTATTTAAAGTAGGGGGGACGTTGTGCAGTTTTATTTAGGTTGTATTGTCTAATTAGACACGCGAATTAAATGTAAATGCTTTATGTTTAGTGAATGGAACAAGCTAAACGGATTTTTTTCACAATGTGTATAATTTGTAATATGCAACAGTTCCCAGTAGCTTGAATAAGGTAATTTTTCTTTTTTAATTATTTACGTAAGGTATCCACTTATTTTTACTAAGCCACTAATGTAAAATTATTTAATGTTTTAATGTATAAATAAATTATTGGATTTCTTAACGTTTATAAATTTTGACATTTCAGAAAAATATTTAATTTTGATTATTCATAATTCTAGAAAAAGGTCATCCAGAAACAGTTTTCGGTAAATCTGATGGAGAGTAAACGTATGGACTACACCGCTTGTTGGGGGTTTACTAAATTTAGTAAATATTATTTAGTGTTTTCTACATTATGTCTGAGAAATCTAATCTAAAATACTTTGTTGGAAAATTCAATAATAAATAAAACGATACCCCCGTTGCAGCAAACCTGCATACTCCAATGCATATACATGTATCTTAATGCAACATAAAGCCACATACCAAGTTTCATCAATATACATTCATAAATAAACGATTTATGACATTTTTACTATTCTCCGTAAGAATAAAATAGCGGCTGAGAATGCAGGTTTGCTGAAGCAAGAAACACAAAAAAAGTGTTTTATACAAATATCAATAAACTCAAAAAGGTAAAGCCACATACCAAATTGTATTAATTTATGTTCATAATTAAGGAAGATAACACGTTACTTATTATCCATAAGAATAACAAGGGGGCTGAATATGCAGGTTTGCTGCTACGGGAACTATCGGCCAAAAATTTATTTAGTGAAAATATCAATAGACCACAACGATATGAAGCAATATACCAAGGTTCATCAGGATAAGTTTTTAAATAAGCGGTGTATAAAATTGTTCTCATCCTCCATAAGAATAACATTGGACAACGTACAGTATTTAGCACTTTAAATATCTCTGTAACCATTTGACATAGAGCAATGATCAAAATGCCAAATTATGCGTATTGTTAAGCTGATTCTAATGGAAATCTAAAATTTGACTTTTTCAAAAATGATATGTTAAAACTCAAAAAAAACATTTTTGGGGTACAAAACCCTCCCAAAATACCCCTTCTAATAGGGGTCGATCTGTCTGGTTTTCGAACTTAAAATCATAAATGCTGCTTTACATGTTTATACCAAATTTAGTATAAATCGGATTATTTTTACGAGAGTTATCGTGCTCACGGGCATACTGTATATGTATATATACACCAATAAAACATGCTTTACATACTTGCTATACATGCTATACATGGGTTTTTATATATATGTATATATATATATATACAGTTTTGAACAAACGGTGTGTTTGGCATCTAGGGACCTCAAAACGAAAAGTTATCATGGTCCCGGGCCTGGGTCTTACGATGCCTACTACGGTAATAGCTTCTTCCCTATAGGGAAAATTTGCTAATATCATATGCAAATAAGGTCAAATTTAATAAGGTGAAAACCATAAAATCCCAGCTATTATACTATAAAGGATTTAAGCCTGCAAACAAGTAATGAAAAAAGTATGGGAACAGAGATTAAAGCAAGTATTTTAGTTAATTGATTTGAACTGGTTACGGAGAAACATTTACCAACAATCCATTTGGCAGTAAACAGATCACGTTTCCAATCATATTAAATAATTCTGGGAATAATTAAACAAGCGTTCTTGATTTGTTTTTCATTTTAGATATTCATTGGTAATTGTAAGTCGCATCTTGGAGACTAGCTGAAATCAGGTTAAACTTCGTTTACATCTTGACGTTACATTTGTATTACATCAATTACAATTATTAACTTAACAAATAATACGATTTAATTGATTGAATACAAATTATTTGTCTTTAAACATGATATATATATATATATATATATATATATATATATATACAAATTTAAAACTTTTAGCATTGTGTCAGGTGAGTGGAAGTACCAAATTAATGTTTAAATTTTTTTTGGGATATGCTTCATATTAAACTGAATATATTTCACATTAGTCAGTACACAAAATATTAACTTCACACTTGAAACTGATTTAATTTAATAGATATTGGAAAAGTAAAAACATTATTTCTAGAGCAAGATTGTTTATTATTTTATTGCAATATATGGTTTTTATCCAGATAAATCAGGAGTTCAAGTGTTTAAAAAGGTTTAGCAATAATGGATTTATTTTATTAGTTCCCTAAAATATATATTAAGTACAAAAAAATCATTAGAAAGCATTAAACATTGTGCAAAGCAATTTATGAAATTTTAGACGAATTTGCTATTTTTGCCATATTTATTTTAACACTTTATGAACCAACATTTAATCTATTTGTGTCTCTGTCTCGTAATTCCCGATCGTATGTTGATCTGAGCAGCCTTAAACGTTCTATAAACATTAATTAATCTTCAATATGCCCAACGCTAAAACACCTATCACACTCCAGTTTTCATTGCATGTTTAAGTTACTCTTCAATATTCATTACAATCCCATCTTCATTATTCTCAAGTGAACTTCAATGTTATTTATTCTCATGTTTAAATTACTCCAAAATACTTGTTTTACCTCCAATTTAAGTACAATCCAGTAATAACTACTTTAAAAAATGTATAAGTGGTATAAAAAATCGATAAAATGGAGTATTCAATTTTGCATTATACATATTTTACTTGAGGGTTTTCTTATACTTTAATTCATATATTTCGATTCTTAGTCTCTTCACATGTTTAAATATCATAATATTTTAGAACAAAATCAAGTACTAAAATTAGAACTAGCTGCAGTAATAACTACAATTCCTGTAGGCGAATTGCGTACGATAAACATTCTATGACCTTGTAAAAACGGTAAGATGCCTAGAAAAGCAGTGTAATGCTTCAAATCGGGAAAGATTATCTTCACAGACAATTTCGGTCCACATCACTCGCACCAGCCCACGTGTAGATAATTCTGGCTAAGCAAATATAACACGCTGGAGCTCGATTCTGTTTTAAGTCCAGCGTTTTGAGATAGAATCTGTTCTGTTAGTTGCTCTACACTGAACTAAGTTTTTTATGTTTTTAATACAAGTTATTGTCTATCATTTTACCTGACACAATAACAATTCAGTTTTATTTATATTTTGCGAAATCTGTAAGGACGATATAATATATTTTATCATTATACCTAAAGTGTTATTTCCTGGTAAGCGATCGATCAAATACCTTAAACAACTTCAGGTACAAGTTATGAACGATATTTTTCATCACGCTCTAAATAATAACAATCATAAAACATATTTTTAGGAATTTTTATCAGTTTTGCTGAGTAACATTTTTCACAACATGAAAATAGTGTTTGAATTCTATTTTACGTTTATACTGCTAACCAAATGCATAAGAATAGCTGATTTCAAATGAGTAAATACTACTGATATAAGCAACAGGCTACCAACAAGGTAATAAAAATACCCCCGTCGCGGCAAACCTGCGTACTCAGCGAATTGCCATTGCATATATATGTCTTAATACTGCATAAAGCCACTTACCAAGTTCACAAATAAGCGATATAATATAACATTTTAATTATTCTCCAAAAGAGTAACATGGGAGCTGAGTTCGCAGTTTTGCTGCAACAAGGGACACAAAACATGGGTTTTTATGCAAATATTAATTCAACTTAACTAGGTGAAGCCACATAAAAAATTTTATCAATATAAGTTCATAAATAAGTGATATATACCATTTTAATTACTCTCCATAAGAATAACATGGGGCTGAGTACGCAGGTTTGCTACTACAGGAATAATTTCGGTAAAAATTTGTTTTTGCAAATAACAACAGACCACATACAGATGAAGCCATATACCAAGTTTGATTGGTTAACCAACAACAATGCAAACATAAATTTCAATTGACTAACACAAGTTTGCAGTTTTACTTACATTGATATAAACGACAAAAACGAACAGCTGATGACCTCGACACCAGCTGATTCTTTATTACTTTGGGCTCAAAAGAACAACTTTAACCCCGCAACGCGTGTATTGAGAACAGCCGTTTTCGAAGCAGTATGACGAAAAGCTACTTTCAGTACAGTGTAACGAAAGAGCGATTACGTAATGGCCATAGAACGAGACTATAGTTTTGAGTTGTGTTTTGACAGAAATATAGAAATATTAAAAATTTTACGTAAGTTAAATCTGATAATTGTTTTTGGTTATTTTTTATCCCTAAATAAGTTGTATCGAATATTAATCACAGCTCCTAAGACGAGAAGATTTGCGACGTAACAAATTGCTGGTTAGTTGAACTGTAATTGACGGATAGACTTCCAGTGTGAAATGAGATTATTAAGGAACAAACTAAGTTGTAAATTGTCTCCCTCTTAAAGACGCGATCAGTAATTTGTGAACTCAAGCAGTTTTAATCATCAAATTAATATTGACTTTTAAAATTAAATATTAACATTAAGGTTTCCCTTCTGGGATAAGGAAATTCACATTTTCTTTTTCTTATCTCAACTTAAATATGAAAGCTCTGTATATTATATTTTAACTCAAGTATTCGTCATAGTTGCATTTAGTTTTAGATATAAGTTTTAACGAATTTCCCCTATAGGGAAGAAGCTATTACCGTAATCGGCATGGTAGGACCTAAGCCCGGGACCATGATAACTTTTTTTTTTGAGGTCCCCAGATGCCAACAACACAATTCGTTCAAAACCGTAAATATATATATGTCCGTGAGCACGATAACTTTCGTCAAAATAGTCCGATTGTGACGAAATTTGCTATAAACGTGTAAAGCAACATTTATAACTTTAAGTTTGAAAACCAGACAGATAGACCTATCCGAAGGGGTATTTTGGGGGGGTTTTGTACCTCAAAAATGGGGATTTTAAGTATTTACATATTTTTTTTTTTTAAAGCAAATTTGAGTTATTTCCATTGGAATCAGATTGAAAATACGCACAATTTGGTGTTTTGATCATTGCTCTACGTCAAAAGGTTATAGAGATACTGAAAGTGCTAACACAGTACGTTGTCCAATATCATTCTTATGGAGGATAAGACAAATTGTATATCTCGCTCATTTATCAACTTATTCTGATGAAACTTGGTATATTGCTTCATATCGTTGTGGTCTATTGATATTTGCACTAAAAACCATTTTTTGCCGATAGTTTCTGTTGCAGAAAACCTGCGTACTCAGCTCCCATGTTATTCTTATGGAGAATAAGTAACGTGTTATCTCCCTTAATTATGAACATAAATTAATAAAATGTGGTATATGGCTTTACCTTCATGAGTTATATTGATATTTGTATAAAACCCCATGTTTTGTTTTCCTTGCTCCAGCAACCCTACATACTCAGCCGCCATGTTATCCTTATGGAGAATAATTAAAATGTCATAAATCGTTCATTTACGAATGTATATTGATGAAACTTGGTATGTGGTATTAAGATAGATAAATATGAATTGGAAATTCGCTGAGAACGCAGTATGCTGCTATGGGGTATTTTAATAATCAATTTGGCTGGTTCAAAATAAAACTTAACAAAATATTACTTTCATATTAGATGCATTGAAAATATTACAAACACTAGATGTTTCAGAGACATCTAGTAAGGTAATTACGAAGTATAAATTTAAACCACAATTCATACTCTTCTAATTTTTAATGAGAGACATTTTTAAAGTGGTAACACTTAATACGTTTTGTTATACCTGTGGAATACAATTTGTTGTATAAATGTTACCTTTAGATTGTGAAGTAGCTTCAGAAGTGATGTTTTGGAAGACCCCGTCACTACTAGCTAGCCAGATTGGTGATCTTCCTTGTGGGATGTAATGGCTGATGAAAGGAAGAAACATGAAGAGATAGGAAGGACAAAAGGTGGCCTCAGAAGGGTGAGAGAACCACTTCTAGACACTGCCAGCACCTGAGATCCTTTGCTAGGACCCTTTCCACTAAGAATTAACCTATTCAATGAAAAATATAGTATTCACCCGTTTGGCTTCCAGAATCTTTTCTGCTGAATTTTCAACTGCAAACTATCCATGGCATACGCTGAGTTTATCAGGTAGGGCTCAAACTTGAATATTCCAGTTCAGTAATAAGTCAAACAAACAACAAACAAAAAGGAAATGTATGATAGGACATATTTTCAAAGATAGAATCTCAAACACAAATAATGACATGCATAAAATTCATAGTTAACTTTACATTCTAATGACATTTTAATGGAATAACATTAAAATAAATTAAAATCCTGAAAAGAGAAACATTATTACCTTGTTTTAAAGGCGGCTTACATTTATTTATTTTGCCTTTATAAATATGCATCACTTTTTATGAGGAAGTACATCATTGCGTATCATTATCATATGATTAACTTATTAGTGTTATTTATAAAACATGGACATTAGTGGATTGAATAACACGGTGAAGCGAACATTCAAATGACTATTAAAGTAGGAATTAACATATTTTAACGTTAGCGTTAAAGTGATTAAAAATATTGTAATGGTTTTGTCGGCTGCCTAAATAAATACATTAATATAATAAAACTAACAATGTGTTTATAACATAACATTATAACTAAATATAAAAAAGGTTGTGCTTTCATAAACCAGTAACTCATGTTACACATGGCAAGGAATGTTAACAGAAATGGTTTTGGTTTGATTGATTTATTGTATTTGGTCATACGTCGCTAGGTTTGCTGGGGTTTATGCGTGCCTCTGGTATAGGTGGCCTATTTTCCTACCTTAACCAGCATCTACAAATTCTACCACCCCGAAGTTGGAAACTGTATTTATTTTGTTTGGCAGATGATCTGGTATGTACCTGGTATATCTCTAGCCTTAACATGAAAAACGTGATGCCGAAATGTGCAGTTGAGTTATATCATGGCAAACCCATGATATTTCCTCATTTATTTATCTATATGAGTTGAGTGTTATTTAAAACAATCTCATAGTCATTTAGAATAATCAACAGGGATGCCTGAATAAGAGAAATTACTACAGTTATTATGTAATAATATTATTAAGCCAATATTTTTCAGCAGTATTTTTTCCCACGATATTTTTTGTGAGAAATAATACAAAAGAAACTACCGACACATGTCCGACATAAGGAATACACATGTCCGACTGATATTTGATAAGTAAATAAACTACTGTAAATAAAACCGTTAGAAAAGGTTTTCCTCCTCAATAGTTTTGATATAGAAAATCTATTACCAAGATTTTTGAACTAAGAAAAGCATTTGTTTTGACAAACATTTTATGAATACCAACAATATTGTTGAGAATAATATGTTTTTACATGCCGTATCACAAGTAAAACCTGTATGGATACAATCATGTCGATGTCACTGACATTTCACAGTGAATGTTATCCCTTTGCCAACGCCAAATACACCGCGGGTGACTACGCTATCAGCCTAATCTTGACAATACACCAGCTGTCAAGGATGGGAAATCCCCATTCCGTTATCAGTGTTTATTATCAACAGTTCGTGACAGACATCCACTTGACATTCATCCATTGCTTATCGCCACAGTTGCAACTCGTGCGTTGACATGTTACTGTCAGTTGTTCAAATACATCATACAATTCGACATCAGTATAATACACTAATCTGCAAGAGTGGTTATTACTGTGATTAACATACGCCTACTAATGGTTTTATATTGCTTGCTACAATTGGAGTTTGAAAACTTCTTCGATATTTTCAGCTCTATAAATGTGATAAACATGTTTACTGGTAATATAAAAGTAACAAGGGATTAATATAAGTAGGTTTGTCAATGTCAAAGCTATTATTTTAATTAATAATATTTTTTATTTCAGTAGCCTATTTATAAAGGATACCAAAATCTTTTTTCCTCAAGGAGAATATTTTGTGTGAATGAATTAGTAGTGAGCTAACTTTTTAGTTTAGTTGGTGTGGTTTTGTTAACTTATCTTCAATTGACAGTCGGTAAGACAATTAACAACAATTATAAACAATGTTTTGGGATCTATTACATTATTATATGTTATAGATTTTGGTGTATTATGCAGAAATGAGCATTACCAGAATTTCCTAAACGCAGCTTGTGCATCCCATTTTGAGAAGTGAGAATAGTAATTAGTTAAATAGGAAACAAAACAATGATGACAGTCTATAGTTAGGAATAATCTGTTAAATAAACAACCGTTAAATAAGGAATAAGCACATGTGTCATAAACCAAATAAAACTCTCCTCCATATGAATAACACGGAGACTTGGAAGTCCCGTGGGGCAGAGCTCTGAGGTATAAATAAAAAATCTAAACCCAGTTGTACATTTGCACACGTGCGCGTTTTACTACTTAATATGTGGGGGTAAATCTTAAAACAAAAAAATCCTTGTTGTATACAAAGTTTTCATGTAGAGTATTAATAATAATAATACATATAGATATAGATACCCACTACGGTAAGATCTTAGATTTTATCCAGGGAGGAAATGCGGAACTTGTATAGACAAACACGAAAGTAACACTAACCTGGACACTGGGTCAATACTACCTGATATTCTTACCAATGTTTGCATATCTATGTCATTCGTTTAGACTAGTTGATTTATAAATAACTTAAGATTTCAAACAAAGTCGTTTATCCTCTCTAAAGAGCTTCATAATACAATTGGAAAATTACTACGAAAGAGGTAAACGATGTGTCTACTGAAAAATACTAACTGAGAATAAATTAAATGCATCACCGGCATAAGTATGCATTTGAGGTTTTGCGATAACAAATTTTGGCAGGTATTCAATTTTGTAAGATGTATCAGTTTATTAGTGAATTTCCTATGGAAATTGAACTATTAGGATGACCCGAATGGTGAAACTTAAGCCCTGGACCGCCATAGAAGTTCCTAACGTGACCCCCTGAACACGTTTTGGGGGGTAGTTCCAAATTGTATATATGTGTATTTTTTACCGATTTACTTCAAATTTGGTAGGGACGTTCCTTTCTATAATCAGTTAGACAAGTTCGTTCGACAAACAATCGAAAAACTCTAAACCGCTTTTTTTGGGATTAATCCTTCAAATTTCCAGTTTTCGGACCAGGTGCAATGGTTTGGCGTTAATCGGAATTTTGTATTTATAGATATAGATTAAGCGATGGGCGTAAACTGGCAGTACAAGTTCTTTTCTTGGGCTACTAAAAAAATATGTTGACACCGGTTATTTTATTACCAATGGATTTAACGTTATCCAGTAATAGCTATAACAGACCTGCCAGCTCCAGCACACCGTCACGTTCGGACGTGCTTGTTCCAGAGTGGTCTGTAGTGGATATCTAACTTTAGCCGTTCTGTTTGAAAACTACAATTACATTTAACAAGGAAAAGTTTCGAGTTGTTTAGGATAAAAAAGCTCCAACCTGAGCTGACTGTCGGTACGTAAGTAATCTAGTATCATAGGAAAAAATGGTTGATATCGATAGGGATGGTTTTGAAACTTTAATACTAATAACGCTTAACCGTACGATAAATTACTTATCGTTATACTGTTTTGAAGACGGTTGTTTTCAATACATGCGTGTCGGGGCTAAAAGATTCATCCCCGGTTGTAGGAAACTACAAAAACTTCGAACTGGGAACGGAAAGGTAATTTAAAACCACTATAAAAAACAACCAATGGTTTAGTTTTACCAGTTCAGGGGGAATAAAAACAAAATGAGTAAAAAATACCCCCGTCGCAGCAAACCTGCGTACTCAGCGAATTTCCAGTGCATATATATAAATGTCTTACTACTACATAAAGCCAATTACCAAGTTTCACAAAAACACATTCATAAACAAGTGATATATAACATTTTAATTATTCTCCATAAGAATAACATTAGGGTTGAGGACGCAGGTTTGCTGAAAAAAGGAAGGTAAGTAATGTGTTTTTTTTGCATTTATCAATATAACTGAACCAGTGAAGCTACATACCAAGTTATAATAATTTAGGTACACAATTAAGGGAGATATACAACTTTACTTATTCTCCTTATGAATTTCATGGGGGCCGAGTACGCAGGTTTGCTGCTAAGGGGACTAACAACAAAAACTTGTTTTTTGTGCTAATGTTAATATACCACAACTAGTTGAAGCCACATACCAAGTTTCATCAATATATATTCATAAATAATCGAGATATCAAATTGTATTTATTCTCCATAAGGATAACATTGGACAACGTACTGTGTTTAGCACTTTGAATATTTCTGCAACGGTTGGACGTAGAACAGCAATTAAAATACCAAAAGGTTTGTTTTCTTGAACTAAAAGTATTGATAAAAAGAAATGTAAAGTTTTTATTAAAATTATCTGTGAAAAATCTAAAAACCTTTTACTCTTAAGATTATCATGGGACACGTTTTTTTGGATTTTCTCCGCAACCACTTAACCTAGGTTAATGATTCAAAGTACGAAATTATTTGTTTTTTTAAGCTCTATAAAATGGTTATAACCAAAATTGAGTCTTGTTAACATTTTGGGGTAAAAAGTACAAAGAACTGATTTTTGGACAATTGTAAACCCCCCTTCCCATGGTCCAATCGATCTGATTTTCAAACTTAAAGTCATAAATACTACTCTCCTCATTTTTGCCAAATTTCATCAAAATCGGGTCGTTCTTTCAAAAGTTATTGAGGTAACGGACACTCACATGTATACATATATATATAAATTTGAACGAATAGTGTTTTTGACATCTGGGGACCTCAAAACGAAAATTTATCATGGTCTCGGGCTTAAGTCTTACCATGCCACCTACGGTAATAGCTTCTTCCCTATAGGGGAAATTCGTTAAAAGATTTATTTTTATCCCTAGGGCAAAAAGAGAATCAACGGGTGTCCAGATCATCAGCTGTTCATTTATATCAATGTAGTAAAACTACAAACTTGTGTACGTCTATTGTAAGTAGTAATCTATTGTATCGAGAGTAGTAATCGATAATTATATCGATTGTAATTCTTTGTTGCATTGATATCGCTTAAATTATAGTCCACAGCGTTCAATATATCAGTCGTTACAGTTAGTCTAACCTAAAACTAACACAAATGTAACAGACAATAGTTGAATACATCTGTAACAGTGGTTTGTTTTAAATAGCAAGAACAAGATGACAGCCATATTAGGAGCAAACTTTTAAAGAGAAAATAGTTGTATAATTTTAGTTTTGTGAAGTAGTTTGCTTAATATATTGTGCAGTATGACGAAAAATATAGTTCATCACATGGGCTAAAAGTGGCTTTTGGCCTTAGTGGTGAAATATAATTATGGAATTAGAAACTAAGTACAAATGTTTTAAGAACATTACTATAACCTTAAAATAATAATACCTACTTTAGCGAATTCCCCCAATAGCGAAGAAGCTATTACCGTAGTCGGCATGGTGAGACCTAGGCCCGGGACTATGATAACTTTTCGTTTTGAGGTCCCCAGACCCCAAAAACACCATTCGTTCAAATTCATATACAAGTGTGTGTGTGTGTGTGTGTGTGTGTGTGTGTCCGTGGGTGCGATAACTCTCGTAAAAAAGGTCAGATTTTGATCAAATTTGGTATAAACGTGTAAAGCTCATACAATTAAGTACAAGCAGCATTTATGACTTTAAGTTCGAACACCAGACAGATCGCCCTATCCGAAGTGGTATTTTGCTGGGGTTTTGTACCCCAAAAATTGGTTTTTAGAAGTTTTTACACGTAATATTTATTGAAATCAAATATTAATTTTCACCATTGGATTCAGCAGTAAAAGACACACAATTTGGTGTTTGAATCATTTCTCTACGTCAATTGGTTACGGAGATAGTGAAAGTGCTAAACACAGTACGTTGTCCAACGTTATTCTTATGGGGAATAAGAAACAAATTATATCTCGCTTATTTATGAACGTTTAAACAAAACTTGGTTTAAAGCTTAATCTGGTTGTGGTCTATTGTTATTTTCACAAAAAAATCAATTTTTAAGGATTATTTCCGTAGCAGCAAACCTGCGTGCTCAGCCCCATGTTATTCTTATGGAGATTAATTCTAATGTAATGTATCCCTTAATTATGAACATAAATTAATAAAACTTCATCTAGTTGAGATATATTGATGTTCACATAAAAACCCAGATTTTGTTTGCAGCAAACCTGCTTGCTCATCCCCCATCTTATTCTTATGGAGAATAAAACTTGTATGATTAAAATTAAAATAATTATTAAATGTAAAACTGTATATGTCGCTTATTTATGAATGAATATTGACGAAACTTGGTATGTGCTTCACTTAGTTGATTTATATTAATTTGCATAAAATCAATTGTTTATATTCCTTGTTTAAGCAAACCTATGTACTCATCCCCAATTTTATTCTTATGGAGGATAATTAAAATTGCATATATCGCTTATTTATTTATTATATTTATATATTTGCATGCAACTTGGTATGCGGCTTTAAGTGGTATTAAGACATATATTATGCTTAGGAAATTCGCTGAGTACACAGGTTTTCTGTGTCGCGGAGCATTTTCTTCCCCCATTTTTTAGTGTAATAAAGCACATATAGAGGAAGAGCCAGCCAATTAAGACGATGGTTCTGTAATAAAGTTTCATTAACAACGTGTAAACGCTTTAATTATCTGGCCAAGCTATTATGTTTCAAATCGTACATGCCATGTTTTCAATCCACGTACATTCACAAATCATGTTTCTCCAAACAATATTGATTTTTCTACTACATCGCTTGACATCAAGTTCTAATACTTATTATGTTATAAATGGAAATTTTTTTAAATTTATTTTTGAAATGGTAAAGATGATGTCAAATATCAATCAAAATTCAATTGTTGGCAAAACAGTACGGTATTTTACTAGTATTTTTAAAATGTGCAGTGTAATTTGGCCAATACGATGTAACTAATGGTGATAGCTTTTAAATCACTTTTCAATTTGAACAATCGAATCAATTACCTCTCCTGGTCGATTACTAAGAAACCGATTTATTCATGTTGGAGAAATTAAACAAATTAGTTGATTTTATTGAATGGTATTTAGTATGGTTAATGATTTAATCAAAATACTTAATAAAATATTCGTCTTTATATTTGAATTTCAGTCTAGTTGTCATTATTATTAACATTAGGACCTAACATAGAAACACATTAAATACCCCCGTCGCAGCAAATCTGTATACTCAGCGAATTTCCAGTGGAGATATAGATATGTTTTAATACTACATAAAACCACTTACCAAGATTCATAAAAATATATTCACAAATAAGCGATATAAACAATGTTAATTATTCTCCGTAAGAATAACATTGGGACTGAATACGCAGGTTTGCTGCTACGGGAGCCTTTGGCAAACGATTTTTTTTTTTTTTTAGCAAATATCAATAGACCACAACCAGATGAAGCCGTATACCAAGTTTCGTCAGTATACGTTCATAAATAAGCGTTCATACTTATAAAATTTGTCTTTTCCTCCATAAGAATAACATTAAACAACGTACTGTGTTTAGCACTTTCAATATCTCAGTAACCAATTGACGTAGAGGAATGATCAAAATATCAAATTGTGTGTTTTTTAAGCTGAATCCAATGGGAAAAACTAAATTTTGAATATTTCAAAAATTACATGTAAAATAAATATTCCAAAAACCCATTTTTGGGGTGCAAAACCCCCCGAAAATACGCCTTCGGATGGAGCGATCTGGCTGGTTTTCACCAAAAGTCATAAATGTTGCTTTACATGTTTACACCAATTTTCATCAAAATAGGATCATTTTTACGAGAGTTATCGTGCTCACGGACACACACACACACACACACACACACACACACACACACACACACACACACACACACACACATATATATATATATATAGAGAGAGAGAGAGATATGTAGATATCTATATACAGTTTCGAATGAATGGTGCTTTTGAGGTCTGGGGACCTCAAAACGAAAAGTTATCATGGTCCCAGACCTAGGTCTTACCATGCCGACTACGGTAATAGGTTCTTCCCTATAGGGGAAACGTTAAAACTTAAAGGGTCTTGTGATGATAAAACTACAAAGTCAAATATTTTCCTTAAACTTCAGAATAGTTTAATTAGGCTTGGTAAAACCTATTAGATTAGATTTCAGAATTACCTGTGAACCAAAGATTTGAATTATCTTTTCAGTAAACTCCTTCAGTTAGAAGCATTTGGATTAAAGCAGAGTAGACGTATACTTTGCTTTTTTAATGAACCCAATTTGAAAAGCAATATTCTTATAATTAAATTATACAATACAATAAAAAAGTATTTTTAGAAAAATATAATTTCCCTAAAGATCGCTAGAGCGGAGAGCCTACCTTTTCTCCAATTGTTTCACTGTTAAGGAACCAATCATCATCAAACATAAAGCCAAATTCCGTGGTTAAATCCATTTATAAAATTTCACGGATTCTAGAGATTTTAAATCTTAAAAAATAAATCGGGGGTGGATTATAATTATTTTTGGATTATACCAACTGTCCGTCTTGTTTTTTTTTGAAAAATTAATCTTATAAAAAATTATAAGTTACATGTACGCTAGTTTAATATAATTTATAATAATTTTTACTGACTTTCAAAAAACAAATTTTGATGCAGATATTTATCGATGTTAGTATAACGCTTAGGCTGCTTATCAGGTAAGTATCAACCGATTTCCTCGTTTAAAATTTAAAGTGTTACCTTATTGTAGTTTTATAACACGATATTATTAACATTTTTTTACTGAAACATAAAACTAACAAATATAAAACGTATTTTATAATGCCTCGTAAACTCAATTTTAGTTGATAAGTGATGAACCCAGTTGTCTCTTTCGTGGAAGTAAAACTTTCATCTAAAAAGAATAAAGTCTGACAAGAAGTTTCAACTTTAAATGATTACAAAGTTTAACGAGCTATTAATTTTACTAGAACTGATGGCCAAGCAAAGGTCATTATCACTATTGTGCTCTGCCCAAGGTAATGACCCTCCTAATGATTTTCTAACACGTTTTTCATTAATATCTTTCCTTGACATAAATAGTTCAGGTGTTTCTTCTTTCTTTTGTTCTTGTCTTCACACTTTTGTCTTCTATTTCTTTCAGAGAAACGTTTATCAATAATGACAAGGAATTAATTTTCATGCTTGAAATAACAAGATAATACTTACAATACTCGGTCACGTATCCGTCATTGCCACACATATTCTCGCTAGTTGCTTCATGCAGTTTAACTTAACGCCGTTACTTGCTTTGTTAAACACATTGAATATGCAAAGTATTTTTTTGAGGAAAATTAAATTATAGAAAGCAATAAGATGATTAAAATACTTATTTTAGTGGTATTTGTCAGATAAAACGTTTGGTAAATTGGATTTTGACTTTTTCTAGGTGATTAGGATAAACTTACAAACACTAGCATTAAAAAAATAATCATAAGCCTTAGGTAAAGGAATAAACTGAGATACTTTCAATGGGTACCAATAGTAGGATGAAGACAAGAGCTGATTAATCGTACATATTCGCATATATGGAACCCTGGGAGGACTTATATATTGAGACAACTGGAATATACAAACTTGTTACAGCTAAAAGATAGAGAAATTAAAAAATTCTCAAAATATTGAAACTGATTTATAGTATTAAATTGTGTTATTGTAAAAAAAATGAATTAGTTTCTTACAAGTGTGAATATGGGAATATCAGAAAATATTTAGAAAAAGCATTAACCATAAAATGTTCACATGATAAAATGCGTAGTGATAAAATAATATGATGATCGTTTGTGAACATATAAATTGTATTGATTAATGGTCATTATAATTATAAAAAATACTTTCAAAATAAAAGCTAAACAATCTTTTTTACAAGTATTTTTATTGTTAGAAATACGCGTTGAAAAATCAATGGAAATTATTATAATTATCTGCCGTTAGCAATAAATCAACAACAAATAACTCGTTTAGTTCTGAAAAAAATAATCACGAGCGTCAAAATAATATCGAGTACTTAAGAATGATTTGAATTGCCTTCTATAAGAACCGCACAATTGAGTTTAGAAGTGAGGGGTTATTTTGTATTAGAACACAATAAACCATAAACAACTAATAACATATTGAAACTATGTCCATTCTATAACTGTATAATTATGTCCATTCTAAAATTTAAGATCATAATTCAAGTTTGCAAATGGGTTGATATGTCTAAAAGGACCGCCGATTTTGTCAGAATAGTTTATATTGGTATTTTAAATAACAGCTGACACATCACACTTTAAACAAATATATAACGAATGTAATATTTTTAAGTGAAAATTAGAGAGTTGAGTCTAATTAACCGTTTAAAAAAAAAATATTAATACCTTCATTTGAAAGCATTTGGTAATTGAGGTATATTTTTTATGCTGATTGAATTCTTTAAAACATTGTAAATTTACATTTCACTCAAATTATTGGTTCGCATCGTAATGATAATGTTACCTGCAAACAATGTTAAACTATTCAACAACAATCTACTACCCAAACCAACTACTGACTATCTGTATGTGTGTTCAACCTAGTTGTAATATACCCTGAACACAGAGTTTATAACATTTCCGTGAACATTTTTTAACAATGTGAAGCTACAAGGACATGCCATGCAACCGGAATATAGACTAGTCTAGTATAAATGCGTAGCAGATCTGCTCTATGTAAATGTTTATGAATCGGTTTATTTTATTTCGAGTTCAAAAAAATATAAATTTTATTGAATTAAATTATTGAATGTAATTGAAAATTATATTATGAACTTTTTTAACCCAGTTAAATAAAAAAAGTTTGTAATAGTATTAGTAAATCTGTAAGGTAAGGTCGAGCAGCCAGTTAAATAATGGCGTTAAAAACAGTCTTGCTAATGTTATATTCATAATGACAACATGGACAGGAGTGGATGTGACGTCACAGCGCCAGCTGCCCCCCCCCCCTTTGCTTTCATTTTCGTGCACTCATGTCGTAGAACGCAAATGTTCGCATGCCTATCATTAATAAACATTACAGCTTGGATAAGAATCTACAAGTTAAACTTAGACAAACTATTTAGGCATGTTCAACCCACCTATTTAAGGGTTTCATTTTTAAAGATTAACATAATGAATTAAATATTTGTGCCCAAATCACTAACTTACGTAATACTGATGGATTCCTTCAAACAGTCATACAAATGTTATAAAAAGTCATATTTGGATCGGAAATTTTAAAAAGGTAACACTGAGTAGTACCTTTATTTTATTAAAAAAATTCAATATTTTTATTTTGTGGACCTTGTTGGAAAGTCATGTGCCTAGGCGTGGTCAAGTATTTATAACGCTAAATTAAATTGAAATATGTGCAGGAGTGATTTATTCAACAAATGTTATTCATTAATTTAAAATTTTATATTATAATTTACTTAATTTGTAATTTCATATTACAAATCAGGTTTCTTAGTCATTCAAAACTGTTTGTATAGTATTATAAAACAGTTTTAACTAATAAAAATGATTTAAAAACTGAAACGAATAAATGCAAGAGTAATCGGTAATTAAATTAAAGATAAATATCATAAAAATAACTATTAAGATCAAACTGCTATGTTATGAAAATACCCAAAATAGCCACTCCCTTAACTTGTAAGGTGTAAGAGACCTAAGTAAACCTGAAATTGTGTTGCAAATGTGAAGAACTTACCACTTGTACTACTTTTAAAAAGGTTTAATCAGTGGTTTGGGGTTTTAAAAATATCAGTATGTTGTTGATTTTGTTTTTGCTTGGGTAATTCAGGAGATTTCCCTATCTAATGATAATATAAATACCCCCGTCACAGCAAATCTGCATACACAGCGAATTATCACTTAACAGGATTCATAAGAAATATATTCACAAACAAGCGATATTTAAAATATTAATTATTCTCCATAAGAATAACATTGGGGATGAGTACGCAGGTTTGCTGAAATAAGGAGCACAAAATAATGGGTTTTTATGCAAACATCAATAAAACTCATCTTAGTGAAGTCACATACCAAGTTTCATCTATATACATTCATAAATAAGCGATATATAACATTTAAATTATTTTTCATAAGAATAACATGGGGACCAAGAACCTAGGTTTGCTGCAACAGAAACCATAAGCGAAAAATGTTTTTTTTGTACAAATAACAATAAACCACAACCAGATAAAGCCTTGTACCAAATTTCGTCAGTTTATGGTCATAAATAAGCGAGATAAGTGAGATCAATCCATATACCAAATTTCACCAGTTTATGTTCATAAATAAGCGAGATATACAATTTTTCTTATTCTCCATAAGAATAACATTAGACAACGAACTGTGTTTATCACTTTCAATATCCCAGTAACCAATTGACGTAGATAAATGATCAAAATACCAAATTGTTAGTTTTTTATGCTGAATTCGATGGTAAAAATATGATTTATATAACAATTGCATGTGGAAACGCCAAAAACATTTTTGGGGTAAAAAACTCCCCCAAAACCCTCCTTCGGATGGTGCGATTCGTCTGGTTTTCGAACTCGTTCAAATAATTGGTACCGTACACATTTGTACCAAATTTCATTAAGATCGGACTTTTTAACAAGAGTTATCGTGCTTACATATATACATATTTCAAAATTTGAAAGAATGGTGTTTTTGGCATCTGGGGACCTCAAAATGAAAAGTTATCATGGTCTCGGACTTAAGTCTTACCATGAGACCTACGGTAATAGCTTCTTCCCTATAGGGGAAATTCACCAAAAATACGGCAGTTGTTTAAAATATTTACCAATGACATATATCAGTAGAGTAAACAAATAAAGCATAAAAAGTGTATATTACCTCAATTTTAGTTTGTAGTTTTTCGTAATTATAAAACCATAAACTCAGTAGATATTAAAAGATAAGGGATCATATTCATAATCATGCTATTACCATATATCTGTTTTACACCATTGAAAAAATATCTGTTCTACAATAAAATCGTAATTTGTTAACTGAATCACGTCCATTAAGGGAAGGTTAGTTCAGCAGTGTTTAACTAGAGGAAACAAATTGGAGGACATTCATTCTTTTAACAAGGATAAACGCCACGCTTCACACAGCGTTACAAATTACCCACATGTGTAATGATATCCCGCTCTTGGTTCTTTATTTTCCTAGAAAAACAATTGGGATGAAAAACTAAACTATCTACTCAAACGATAACTAATGTTGGTTACAGTGCTTTCAATATTTCATAGCTAGTACGTTATCAATGTTATATATTGCAGTAAAATAGAAGCATATTTTACAATAGTATATTCATATGGTCTTTATTAACGTTATAAACATATACAACAGTTACGGTAAGTCTAAAAAGGGTTTTTAAACGTATTAATACTAAAAATATATATTTAAAATATTAGGGGGATAGGAACCTACGCTACATACGGATTAAACATTATTTTTGTACCTTTTTAGGATGACAATAAGAAATCATGATATAGCATTTATTTGAACAGCTGATTGTTTGAAAATCTATTGAAAACAAACTACGCTTTCCTTGAACTGTGGTTTCAATTTTTGTGTACGTAACTTCCTCATATACAGTTAAATATAAATCATACCGCTTAAGACGCGTTGCAAGACCTCCAAGACCAACACTCCAGAATTTGACGGGACAAAGTAAGCATAGGTTACGACTAACGGGCTTTACTTTTAAGTCATTTAACTTATTAGATAAAGGACACTCATTCTAAGTAAATAATAATAATTTGAAAACATATAAAAATAGATACTTCTGGTATCTATTTTTGTAATGTAAATTATTTATGATTAAAGAGTTTAAAAAACATATTTACAAAACTATTTTTTATTGTTGAATAACTTTTATGAAAGTCGTGCAAAATATCAGATTTTAAATTGAACTTAGTGAACCCCCTAACATTTGATGGAGTAGTAACAGAAAGAGGTAGATTCTTTTCGTCTGGAAATCTGAATTCTTGAAGTTTTCTTAGGCCACTGGAAAATCTGTTTGGCGATCGGGAAAATGTCCCTGGGGAGTCAGATCCTTTTGGCGTCTACCGATACGAATCAGAGGAGGTTTTATGTAGTTTGTACATTTTTTCATATTTTATACCCAACATAATTTTCTTAAGCTGTCTACATGTTAATTAAAAGCGGTACGTTGTGACGAAGGTGTGTTCAATTACATGTGCCAAACGTATTAAATGTAGGGAATTTAAATGTATATATTTATAAGAAAGTGGGTTAATCTAAGGCCACACACCGAGCTCATGGAAAGGTAACACTATATTAATTGGCTTCATCACGCAAGTGATTTCCATATTACATAAGTCGGATAATGAATTACGATCAGCGGTGAAATAAAAAACCATATAGCTTAAAGGATATTTACGTTTTTTTTAAGTAAGAGTTTTTTAATAACAAATTAGGTGGTTAATATATTTTATCCTAAATAACCGTTTCCAAAAGACAGTTGTGAGTATTTTACCTCAAAACTGAAAAAACAAATCTATATTAAAGAGTGTTTACAGGGTCTTTGGCAACTTTGAAAGCTGGGAATGGTTGATATGAACCACTCTAATGATTAATTTGTTTTGATCAAAAACCAAATAAGCCCAAATTATTTTAGCTTGTTAAAAGAAATAGGGGTTTATTGGAATTTGATTTGTTTAGAATAAACTTTTCACCCAGAATGCTACTGCCAATATTCAAAGGATGTTTCTCTTCCTGTTTTTTAGACGGGAGTTCCCCCCCACGCACAAAACCCCCCCAGGTTCCCAGGTTCCCCGTTTGTGCGACGGGAGTTATACAAGGAAAAACCCCTTACTCATAATGTTATATAAACACCAAGCTTTAAATAACATTCAATTAAATATCATAAATCTATATAATTTTTGTACCAAGAACGCAGTTATCTGTCCTTTAAATCCGTTTTATTTCCTACTTAAGGAGCCGTATAAACTATCTATTAAAAATGTTATTTGATTTGAATGAACATATGCAAGAATATTAATTTAAAATAATATACGATGGGCTATTCTCCTCCGTAAAACTAAATTTTGAGCAGTGAGGGGAAGTAAGAGAGTCGTGAAGGAAGTGGCTACGCTACGAGGAGAGGGGGCGGGTTTCCCCAAAGCACCAAGCACCACGAGCAGTTCCCATCCCCATTAGCAAGGTTAACAGACCTCGAGTATAAGGGGAGGTAACAAGACGAGGGTAGTCTGTCCGGCACGAAGTAACGGCTCCCAGAACGTGAGGAAGCATTTCACCAGCGAGTTGAGAAAGACACCCGTACGTGGACTTGCCAGAGGTGGGGGATTAATGAACGAAGCGGCAGTTGCACAACCTTAGGCAGACTCCACGTTTTATTTATTAGTGAATTTCCTATGGAAAGTGAACTATTAGCACGACCCGCACGGTGAAACTTAAGCCAGGGATCATCATAGAAGTTCCTATCGTGATCCCCTGAACACCTTTTTTGGGGGTCGTTCAAAATTACATGTATATATATATATATATATATATATATATATATATATATATGTGTGTGTGTGTGTGTGTTTGCACTCTAGCGGTCGCATATTTTCGATTTACTTTAAATTTGGTAGGGAAATTCCTTTCTATAATCAGTTGGACAAGTTTGATGGGCAAAACAATCGGAAAACTCTAAACCCCTTTTTTGGGGAATAATCTTTCAAAATTCGCGTTTTTTGGCCCAAAAAGGGTTAGAAAAGCCCTGAATGTAACATTAATGCATGTAAAAGGATGGAAATTAGAGGGGCAAAACTTTTAAGCCCGCTCTCGTCATTCTAGCATCAATATTTACAGAGTTATTAAAGGAAATGTGTATCGACAAAACGCAGTACATTGTCTTATAGGGGGTTTTACGTTAGAAAAGCCTGTTATTCATTTGTTAGTGTACTTTTATCATCTCCAGCAACCTCACGCCTACTCAAGCCTGGCTGGACCTTCTCCTAATCTTATAATGCGAAAAATTGTATTCCCAGCATTGCAGGTAAATGAAACTATGAGCATCAGAACAGCTAAAAAATCAATGTTTTCAGATTTCAATAAAAATTGGAATAAATGTTTATTTTACACTGATTTTGAGTATTTAATGTTTTTATGTGGAAATTCAGTTCCCTCAAGTCAGCGTGCTGCGTGTTCGTGATCAATTTGTTACTACTTAAGATTTAATTCCAAAACGAATACAGATTTTGTATTTATTACCAAAAATACAAGTACAAATAATAATTTAAAAAATTGTTAAATGTAATTTTTATGATTTTTGAGGTTTTAAATGTACCGTATAATATTTGTAGGACTAAAAAGTTAAACCCATGGACGGTAAAGATATCCACGTGTACATCGAGGTTTAATAGAGTAGTATGATTAATAGATTAGCATAGATTGGTAGTTATTATATGAATCCATCAGGATTTATTTCAGATATAATACAATTTTATTCCTTTCCCAATTCTACGAAAAAAATGTTTAGCTATTTGCAAACTTGTATTACTCTAGGATTTAGTTCCATCTTTATGAAAATAATAGATTAGTTTTAAATAAATTTTAAAAACTCAGTTAATTGTGACATAAGCTAATTTTACGGACATAATATAATAACAAGAATTAACAACAAACACAGACTTCAGAATTCCAACAGAGTTTCATAATCATAATCTATAAATATCCCTTTTTTATCCAGAAGAATTACGGCAATTTGATATTTAGGTAAAATTGTCAAAATATCTCCGTCACTATATATTAATATCTGTCTCTGTCACTATCACTATTATTTGTGATATTGGTGCCAGAAAATATGTTAACTTTCATAGCTTTAATGTTAGACAGTAATTATACAATTTAATACAAATAATTATTTGAGTAAATAAAGAATTCGCTATGCAACTTTGAGGGGGGCGCATATGTACAGAGGTGCCCGTTACGTTTTTTTAACAAAGAATACCCCTAAGATAAAGAAAACTCCTTAATTTTCCTTCCTTAAACCATTGTATTTAAATAATTTTAACTGTTCATGTTTGCAAACAAAATTAATTACAAAATTAATTTAATTTTTCACTCTGGACGTCATAAACAATTAATTTATTGAGGCTCACATTGTGAGTTAAACGCGTAAATAATTTTCGGATCTGGACTTTAGAATTGACATTAAGTAAGTATTCCCAGCTCTGCTACTGGACCCTAGGTGTCCCAGAGTTAAAGCGCTGGCCTCAAAAGTTAGACGCGGTCAAGCGTAGGTTCGACCCTGGATAACTGCCAAAATACTTCCTATAGGTGCTAACCACAGGCCTGACCAAGTGACTAACATCTACACGTTACTAGAACTGTATTTAGAATCACATGCTCATTGGAACAGGCAGTGGAGGTTTTTGGGAGATATCCAAACAGAAACTATCAAAATAAATAATTTTAATAAATTCTTTTTTAGCGAATTTCTCCTACAGGGAAGAAGCTATTACCGTAGGTCTCATGGTAAGACTTAAGATCGAGACTATGATAACTTTTCATTTTGAGGTCCCCAGAGGCCAAAAACACCATTCGTTCAAATTTTTATATATGTGTCCGCAAGCACGATAACGCTCGTAAAAAAAGGTCTGATCTTAATGAAATTTGGTACAAACGTGTAAAGTACCATGTATTAGAACGAGTTCGAAAACCAGGCCAATCGCACCATCCGAAGGCCCCCCTTTTGTACACATGCAATTTTTATTTAAATAAATTGTTACAATTGAACTCAGCATAAAAAAAATAATTTGGTATTTTGATCATTGCTCTACGTCAATTTGTTACTGATATATTGAAAGTGCTAAACACAGTACGTTGTCTAATGTTATTCTTATGGAGAAAAAGAAAAACTGTATATCTCGCTTATTTATGAACATAAACTGAAAAAATTTGGTATATGGCTTCATCTGGTTGTGGTTTTTTGTTGTTTGCACACAAAAAAACATGTTTCGCCTATGGTTCTCGTAGCAGCAAACCTAGGTACTTGGTCCCCATCTTATTCTTATGGAAAATAATTAATATGTTATATATTGCTTATTTATGAATGTATATGGATGAAACTTGGTATGTGACTTCATTAAGATGAGTTCTTTTGATATTAGCAAAAAAATCCATTATTTTGTGTTTTTTTTGCAGCAATCCTGCGTACTCAACCCCAATGTTTTTCTTATGGAGAATAATTAATATTTTTAATATCGCTTGTTTGTGAATATATTTCTTATGAATCCTGTTAAGTATTTGAATGTGTTATGTTATATATTCATTAGAAATTCACTGAGTATGCAGGTTTGCTGTGACGGGGTATCTTATTTACCATTTCCGGGTTATAATGTCTATCGGGAGAGAAGGTTCATTGGACTAATAAATTATCTTTTTATCTCAATACATACAATCTATGAACAGTTGAAACTAATACAAAACTATATAACTAAAAAGGCTCAGTTAGTAGACTGTAATTTAGCATTATATTTTACTTGGTTGACAAACACCCCTTTTATTAGGTAGCCCAGTGGTTAGCGACCTCTCATCATAATCAGAAGTTCGCCTGAGAAAAATCGTGAGAAAATTTTGCGAAGGTTCGATACTGGATCCGGCTGCCATTGGTCATTAGGTTATTGATCAATTATAACGTGTTATTAACCTATATTCGTCGTTGTAAGATTTAGGTTTGTAGCCTTTTATATCTAATCATCTCTATTCAGGAGGCAAACATCATGAATATTATAATTAATAATCCTGGCTAAATAATCAGTGGGTCTTAGTCAGTAACGAGTTTGCACGCAGCACGCTGACGTGGGGAAGTGAATTTCCACATACAGCACTTTTAAAACTCAAACCCAGTGTAAAATCATACATTTTTCCAATTATATTGAAATCTGAAAACATAGATTTTTTCGGCTGTTCTGATGATCCTGGTTTCATTTACCTGCAATGCTAGGAATACAATTTTGCGCATTATAAGGTTAAGAGAAGATCCAGCCAGGGTTGAAAGTAGGCGCGAGGTTGCTGTGGTTGATAAAAATACACCAACAAATGAATAACATGCTTTTCTAAAGTAAAAACCCTATAAGACAACGTATTGTGTTTAGCCGATATACATTTTCTTTAATAACTCGGTAAATATTTATGCTCGAATGACGATAGAGGGCTTAAAACTTTCGCTTCACTAATTCCCTTCTTAATATAAGCATTAATTTTACTTCCAGGGCTTTTCTGAACCTTTTTGAGTCCAAAAACTCGAAATTTGAAAGAATATTCCCCAAAAAAGGGGTTTAGAGTTTTTCGATTGTTTTGCCCAACGAACTTATAGAACTGATTATATAAAGGACCATCCCTACCAAATTTTAAGTAAATCGGACAAAAAATGTGACCAACAGAGTGCATCCACATATATGTATATATATAATTTTGAATGTCCCCCCCAAAACGTGTTCAGGGGGTCACGTTAGGAACTTCTATGGTGGTCCCGGGCTTAAGTTTCACTGTGCGGGTCATGCTAATAGTTCACTTTTCCATAGGAAATTCACTAACAAGGCTACACAAGTAATTTCACCCATTTCACTCATCATTCAATCATGTTCGCCTTAAAATACGCCTTAGTTGCGTCGACGTGTTATACACAGTGATTCAGTGATATAATTATCTGGTTTAATATACTAAACTTTACATTAAACCCGTAGGACACGAAAAAACACAACAATTATATATACTAAAATTGCAGTTTCATATTAAATACATTATGGTTTACTAACGTGGTTCTAATGTAAATCCAAATCCTTGAGTCTTAAATGGTTATTGGTAGCCAGGAGATCTGGAAGATGGTATGTAAAGCTTAGCAATCTCTTACAACATAACAATTTAATATCTGCCCTGTTCAAGCCACATACACCAAATTTGCAGGGGGAAAAAAATATATATATACTATTCAAAACAATATTGTTACTTATCACCTCTGAATTTTAATTAGTGGTAAATATTTCAGGAGGTTCTTTTTAACCATAGGTGACCAACTATAGGCTGACAAAAATCACGTTATGTTCACCGAAAGTCATTGATAAAATGTTTCATGGCAACAGATGGCTCTGGTATTTTCCATACGGCCATGAAAACTGACATAAATCAAAACAAATCTGCAAGTTTAGTGCTGCCACGGGGACCCGACACATCGATTTAAAATGTGTTTAATCTAAATTGGTCGCACTCTTTTTTAATTACAATATAATAGGTAATTTATTAAATTGTATTTGTTGAGTAATAAACCTCTTGATCTTTACTAAACACTCTTAATTACAGTTGTTTTTTAATACTAAATGAGGGCTTTCAACATATCTAAATACATATCTATTTTTCACCTATTTTTACGTTAAATTGAAACTGAATATCTACTATCAATAACCTATAACCAATAACCTATGTTTAGTGAACATTCGGTTCCGTATTCAAAGTTCGCTCAGCTCCCACACTTCTCGCGAATACTCCGAACATTCGGAGTTCGGCCGAATGTTCGGTCGTGTTCGCGAGAAGTGTGGGACCACCTTTAGTGTATCAGCTCACATATGTGTTACTTATTGGCATTTAGTTTTAAAAGTTAACCATTAGACAAGCATTTCTTTAACGGAATTATTATATTTGTAAAAGTTCCTAGCCTCTTAAAGACATGTAATTACCCCCAACCCCAAAGAGTATTTTAGAATTTGAATAATTTTTCATATATAAAATTAATAATTTAGTTTTACGGTTTATCGCATGATTTTAGTATGCAACATTGGAATATAAATATTAAGTGTACCGGAAGCTTTTAATTACATTGATACCATTGAATAGATTCGTTACGAATATGTGATTACTTTAACTAACATGTTATGAGTTATTGGATTACTAATTAGCGTATAAGTATCAATTTATTTTTGTATTGCAATATTTACAATTAGCATTTACAACGGACCATTACTACCGATGAAGTTTTAAAAACCTAGAACATATTTAAGCAGACTATAACTGTAAAACGAATCTAAATAATACCTGTTTGCTCCATTTAGTGGTTTAATTGAAGCTTACTACAATAATATCCTTTAATGATAGCTTTTAAAAAGAAATATTTATAAAAATACCAAAACGATTCAGGTAAGTATTGAGATGGCTGTAAATCTTTAAATGAATAAAGTCCCTGGACTTTGCCTTGAGAGCTTTTAAGTAAATTAGCAAGTCAATTCGTTATGAGTACCTCTACTTTTGATATAAAGGGCGAATAAATTAATGATATCATCACAAGCATTTGCCCTCAAGATGATGATAGAAATACGACATGCGACATTCTGCGACCTCTGTAAAACTTATTTGCAAGCAACCTTTTTTTAGGTAGGAAAAATTCTTCTAACAGAATTTTAATTTTCAACGCAGTTATCTCCTTAAAAATCACAAATATTTTTACTGATTAATTCTTAATTATTGTATTAATATCCTGTTCACTGGGTTCGTTAAATATTTCATATTCTTTGGTTTTTATAAATCAACTTGACATTTATTTAAAAAACTACATCAAGAATTACTTGAATTAACATATAATATATATGTTAATTCAAGCTTGTTGGTAGAAGTAGGTAAAATGAATCAATCTTTTTGATTGGGTCCCACACCTGATAATATTTTGTTGGATTAAAACGGTATAATATAAAAAAACGCTTTATTCACACTATTAACTTGTTGACTATGCAATTACTTTATTCACTTAAAAGCCAAATGGAAGAGCTTGGGATTAATTGATACACGTATCACCCAGTGGATTGGATACATTCACTGACATGAACAATCCGCAACCGTCAAAGCTGATATCGTGGATAAACACGACCAGCTGATATCGTGGATAAACCCGACCAGCTGATATCGCTGTAAGCTCTCTATAGTTTTATCCTGTTTCACAAGTTTTATACTCTAAACTCTACAAAATAAATACCATAGTACTAGAAATGTATCTTTAAAACTGATAAATAAAATCTTTTTACTGCAAATTGTCGGCTGCATTATTGTAATTTTATAATCAGCGATACATTATCTTACCTTGAGTTCTTCTGTAAAACAGATTTGTACTGAGAGACGCTCGTACATAAAGGCATTGTTATTTATTTAGTTGAGTAATTTTCTACAAGATTCATGAGTAATTAATATGAGGAAAAACTTATTTTCTTTCACCTGTTTAGTCCAATTGCATTTGATTTCCCCTGTAACCCTGTAACTGATAAAGATTAAAAGCAGTCAAGGTAAAAAAGTCTCTTGTTGACATTATAATTCAGGCTTTCTATAACTTTGTTTTATACTCAAGACTGAATGAATAACGGGAATGGTCATAGCATTATTACTTCCCGTCGATACATAGCTATTAATACATAATGTTTTCAAAACTAAATGCAAATTTTTCCACACGTCTGTACCATTATTGAAATATTAAAATAATTAGCTAATATTTAGAGACACAAAACTATATAAATAACGTAATTTCTTACTATTTTCTACTTTTTAAATAAAATAATTGTATTTTTTAACAAAGTTTTCCCCAAATCCGGGTCTAACAACCTACGCATTTGTCTTCCGATCTCGGAACCAATTTAAATTATAGTGATTCATAAAGAGAGCCACAAATATTAAAGACGTTCAGATCGTATCTGTCAGTTCATGTCCACAACCATCACAATCGCTTCCGCCTCCAAGCACGAAGGAGCGGTTCTGTGCTGCGTGACGATAACGACAACATTATTGTGATTTCCCTTGTAACTGTTTATACACAATTTATCCTCGTAAAAGTTTACAATCGAATCACAATTCTAACCTTAAGTAGTATTAAGGGTAAACCTATAGATTGTTTGACGAGTAATGGCAGAACAGTATAGATAAAAGTTGTGTAGTTTGCTTAAGACAAGTATTACAAATAACATAGTTAATTTATTTGTTACCATAAGATATGCAGCATGTTAAACTTTACTTTTTTTTAATGAGTCAGTGTTAGTTTTAACATAAAATATACATACAAATTAATTAAACCGTATTCTTCAACATCAAATAAAAAATATTCAGCTAGTAGTTTAAAGAAATACCCCCGTAGCATCAAACCTGCGTACCCAGCGAATTTACAATGCATGTACATTTATCTTAATGCCACATAAAGCCAGGTACCAAGTTTCATCAACATACAGTCATAAATAAATTATTTATCACATTTTTATTTTTCTCCATAAGAATAACATGGCAGCTGAGTATGCAGGTTTGCTGAAACAAGGAACACAAAAAATGGGTTTTTATGAAAATATCAATATAACTCAACTAGGTAAAGCTACATACCAAGTTTTATTAATTCATGTTCATAATTAAGGAAGATAACATTTTTTTTATTCTCCATAAGAATAACATGGGGGCTGAGTACGCAGGTTTGCTGCTATGGGAACTATCGGCAAACAAATATTTTTTGTGCAAATATCAATAGACCACAACGATATAAAGCAATATACCTAGTTTTGTCAAGATAAGTTGATTAATAAGCGAGACATAAATTTAGAATTATATATATACAGTTTTGAACAAATAATGTTTTTGGCATCTGGGAACCTCAAAACGAAAAGTTATAATGGTCCCGGACCGACTACGGTAATAGCTTCTTCCCTATAGGGGAAATTCGATAATACCAGGAATATTATGTTATTTTCATCCTTCAGATAAGGAATCACTGGAGAACATTTCAAGATAATATTGAGAAAATACTTATTTATACTAGTAATATTCATGGTTTTATCAAGTTTAATTTTCGGGAAAATATCTTTACGATTACATACATATGTAATATATTTTGGGGAAAAACTAATTGCAATTATTCTTATTCTGAACATATTCCAAAGAAAGTATATAGTTAAATTTTACATATAAATAAATCTATCAAAAAAGTTAATAAGTTAAAATTAACTTTAACACCAAATTTTAACCGTATGCAAAGTCTGTTTGGTTTGGAAATCTAATACTTGCAAATATAACTTCTCTGTGACTGAAAGATAATATGATAAACGAATGTGTCACTATCAAGAAGTAAGAGATTGACGGATTGTTCAGCCTGTTATCAATCACCTCTACTGATCTGGTGATTAATAGCCTTGGACAGCCGATAGACTGAGTACGTGCCAATAAAGGCAGTTGATGTTTTAACGCATGTGTTGCTTGGTATTTGATCTGTGAAATACTACGCAATTTTAGGGTGGTTGGAAAAAAGGGTTTAAATTTCAATTGTTTTTAAATTAATATTCCTAACAAATATAATGGTAGCAATATAATAGTAGTCAATTAAGTAATCAGTTACCCTAATTATTGTATTTATACATTTTATTTCTTAATTATTAAACACTTATATTCACAGATGAAAAATTTTAAAAGGAATATTTTGAGTAAATATTGAACGGGATTGTGGAAAATATTTGGACTTTTAGTTTGTTCTAAACAACTGTCTATATGAAGAAATATAAATAGAAAATAATGTTGTTTAAAATATTGAAGATTCAGGCAGTTACAAAAATAATCATATCAAATCCTAACCCATGTTTTTTTATGTTCGAAAGTTGACTATAACTGTATTTATTAATTGATCAAAAATAGACTTTCTGAGATTTTAAACTATTTAGTAATAAATATTAAAACCATATTACTAAACGCGCTGTCTAAATACACATACTCACTGCTAGGTCCAAATTTGATTTGACCTGCTGGACGTGCTGTAACCATCATGGGTGTACTGTATGACTGAGGAGCTGTATCTGAGGCTGTATGATTGAGGAGGCTGTATCTGAGGCTGTATGACTGAGGAGGCTGTATCTGAGGCTGTATGACTGAGGAGGCTGTATCTGAGGCTGTATGACTGAGGAGGCTGTATCTGAGGCTGTATGACTGAGGAGGCTGTATCTGAGGCTGTATGACTGAGGAGGCTGTATCTGAGGCTGTATGACTGAGGAGGCTGTATCTGAGGCTGTATGACTGAGGAGGCTGTATCTGAGGCTGTATGACTGAGGCGGCTGTATCTGAGGCTGTATGACTGAGGAGGCTGTATCTGAGGCTGTATGACTGAGGAGGCTGTATCTGAGGCTGTATGACTGAGGCGGCTGTATCTGAGGCTGTATGACTGAGGAGGCTGTATCTGAGGCTTTATGACCGAGGAGGCTGTATCTGAGGCTGTATGACTGAGGCGGCTGTATCTGAGGCTGTATGACTGAGGAGGCTGTATCTGAGGCTGTATGACTGAGGAGGCTGTATCTGAGGCTGTATGACTGAGGAGGCTGTATCTGAGGCTGTATGACTGAGGAGGCTGTATCTGAGGCTGTATGACTGAGG
Organism: Allygus modestus; assembly: GCA_963675035.1. Classification (NCBI taxonomy): domain Eukaryota; kingdom Metazoa; phylum Arthropoda; class Insecta; order Hemiptera; family Cicadellidae; genus Allygus; species Allygus modestus. The sequence goes on along the minus strand of OY776111.1, from coordinate 457,292,102 downwards.
AGGCTGTATCTGAGGCTTTATGACCGAGGAGGCTGTATCTGAGGCTGTATGACTGAGGCGGCTGTATCTGAGGCTGTATGACTGAGGAGGCTGTATCTGAGGCTGTATGACTGAGGAGGCTGTATCTGAGGCTGTATGACTGAGGAGGCTGTATCTTGCAGAGCATAACGAACAAGACTTTCCAGTAGTTTCATAGTAACAAACTTCATTATATTCATTTATTATTAATTTTATTATAGTCTTTTATTACATAAATATTTGAGGATAAAATACATTGAGTATATAATTATCTGCTGTTTTTCTAAATAACTTTGCTTTTGTGAATATTTTATAAATTACTAGCTGTTACCTGGCGCGTTGCTGCCGCAAAAGAGGCATTGAATTTGTTTTACGTCAAATACTCGTTCATTTTCAATCTGACCTCGTTCGCTTCGCTGACTCGCCTATCTAAACAATAGTTTGAGTTGCCATTCAAGAAGTTTTTATTTCCATTATGAGAGTTGCCATTCAAGTAGGTTTTTTATTTCCATTATGATAAACAGCTGTTTACAAAATTTTAATTTATAGATATCATCTGATAAAATCAAAAGAAATCTTTCTTCCATAAGATTAACGATGAAACTTTGAAGTCCAGTGGGGCACAGCCCTAATGTACTAGGACTTTGGTTAATGGCCTATAACCTTTCCCAGGGTTAACCTGTTTACTTTGCAAAATTTCAAAGCAATCAGAGAATGGTATAGCAGCGCATAAAATACGAACGGACAGATGAACAGACGTACAAACATTGATTTTTATATGTTAGATATTTTAGGTTGAATTTGTACCACCCTCGTCTTGCTTTTTATTGTCTAGAGAAAGAATCACAACCACAGAATATTAAAACATAACCAAGTTTGAAGATTACGGTTACACCGGAAAGATTTGTTAGAGGTAAAAATAGTAGTGCTTTTCTATGGTGAAACTGGTGAACTTTACGACTATCATTCACACGTTTGTATAATCACCTGACCAAATAATATTCCCCCGTCTGCCATAGATTGAACATTGGGACTTTTAAGGCAAATAATAGGACGTTCTGAGGAAATCTTGGTCATTATCTGAATATTGACATATCCAGAAATCCTAACGAAAATTTTGATGTGCAACTGTGGTGGTTTGTCACAAAAATACCTGAATATTTAGACGGGATAGTGAATTACTTACCTGAATACATGCATACAATTTCAAATATAGAGTATGCTACGGTGGTTTAAAACAAAGTTTATTTCAATAGAACTTCCCCCATTGCTGTGTCTTTGCTTTATAACCTAACTAGCTGATGTACCCGTTCTTCGCACAGGGGTTTTCTTTACCCGTTCTATAGTCAATGAAATTTACATTTTAGTTAGGTTTAAACAGCTGATCTTGCTTCAGCTCTTTAAGATTTCAAATGGAAGTGTCCACAGCTGTTCGCATTACAGTTTCTGAATGTTTACTTTTTCTGAAATGTAAACATTGAAACTTAGGACGTTCACGGGGCGTAGCCCGAGGGGAATTTAAGGAAGTGAATAGGCCTATGTGTTGAACACATGGGTTCAAGATCTACTTTTGTGTAAAGTTTCAGCCCAGTCGGTTCAGTAGTTTTTGCGTTCACCCGGAACATCAGTCAGACAGATAGACAGACAGGCAGACAGAAACCATCTCCTATTTATAATATTATAGATAGATGTGCAGTAAATCCCAATATTCTGTAGAAAAGACGTTCTAAGTAATAAATAAATCCTATATAAAGCAATTAATAAAAAACTAGGTTAGTTATACGAAGAGGGGTCATTTGACTGGGTACGTGGACTCGGTGAGGGGGTTATATGTGACATCAAACTCAAACAAAACACTGAGCAGACCTGACATGTTTACTAACCTTGTTGTGAGTTATTGCCTTTACTGCGGAACTTTTCATCAGTTTAAGTTTTACTGTGTATATTCAAAACGAGGGATTTTCAGAGCGGAGAGAGTCTAATTTAGTGTCACAGAATCAAAACGTGAACAGGTTCAGTTCAGTTTAGGATACACACAATCTGACTTTAGAAAGACCCTTGATTTATAGAAGGCACTTGCTCCAAAGAAATTTTCGTTAATTGATCTTATTCATAAAATTATACTTAGTTATTCATAGACTATCATTAGTGTAGTTTATTCAATGATACAATAAAGCTACATCTGTTTGTTACAGAAGTTTTTTCTTCTAAAATAAAAAAACAAATTCTAAACATGTTTAAGTATTTTTTCGGAAGAAAGGCTGCTATTACTATTACACTATTACAGGTAATGGATTTAACCAAAGGATAAAGAATTCAACAGTAATTTCTGTATATTTTTCGAACAAAAAACCTAAAAAATAATAACTTGACACTGTGTATTTTATTTCTTATTGTATTCATGTTATTTTTTTATTTGAGACTCTAAGGAAGATAATAGTTACTTACACTCAATTCTCTGTTGAAGTATTTACTTTGTATAATAACATATCAATATGAGTAGCCACCGTAGCATCTAGGTGCACTCTACAGCAGAGTAAGCAACTGCGCTATCACCGCATCACACATCACTGCCCATTCACAGGATGATACTGTTGAATTTTTGTGCGGCCAGACCGATTTAAAAAAAAAAAAAACATTAACCATCTCAATTGTGTCTCCTATATTTATCTTGCAAATAGCAAAATATTTTAGTTGTCTTAAAAGACCTACTAGTTAAAAACACTTTTTTTTACATTTTCCTACTTTAAGACGTTTTTAAATTGACAACTTTTACTCCTATGTAACATTTGTACATCTTAAGCAGAATCACTACGTATACAAAATGGTAATTACATAAAAAACCATTATTTATTTTCTAAATCTTGTGGTAGGTTTAATGTGGTCATATAGAGCCAATACAATCGTTCAGTAATGCACCGAGGCAGACAAATTATCTGATAAATTTCATTTGAAGTATTTACATTTTTCTGAAAATACTATCATTGAAATAAACTTGCCTCGATATCACGACAGTTATGATATACATACTTTAGTAAAGCTGAAGGGGAAACATTAAAAATCGCTACAAGAACCATTCTGAAAGCAATATTTATATAGTATAATGCATGTAATCAAATGGGAAATCCACTGGGCCAAATTTGTAGGTGTTGTGACAAAACCATTACGCATTTTGAAATGCTCGTCTTACATGTGTAAAAATTCAAAAAATATCCAATTTTCCCTGAGAGATTTACCCCATTGACCTATCATTGTTGCGGATTAGGAAACCCCAACATAGCAGCTAGGCACATCTTCCACAAACGAGAACATTGTGCAGGTTACCGGAAGGATAGGATATAGCAGGAAAGGAATGGGTGGGATGGGACGGCAGCAAAAACGACCCTTCAGAGGGCCAACTCCCGTGCCCCTGTGACAGCTTGGACGAGGCTCTAAAACAGGGGACCACCATTCTGCCCTCCAACTGGTCAACTCAACTGGCAGGGTATCTATGTACATCAGCCAGGGACTATCCATTCTCAAGTTGGCAGGTTGGGAACCAAACCCGGAGATTCTGTTCCTAGCCGCTGAAAATGGAGGGACCAAAGGTGAGAGGGATGTTTGTCATAATGGACTTACCATATATGTAATGACAACTTCGTTTGCTTTACCCAATTTCAGCCTCAAAAACCCCCATTGACCTAGTAAAATGGCAATTATTTTGTTTGTTCATAAACATGTGCGTTTTAATCGTCCCATATCAGCAGTTTCTCACGATATGAAACACAATGAGTTTTGCTCTCAGTAAATCTTGCCAGTGCGACTGATACCACCTAGCAATAGTAATCGGTCAATGCCCTTAACCATATGTTTGTAATCCCTGGGGTTTTCAAACGCATTTTCATCATATTTCCAGAAGATTAGGTGTCTGTCACTTACGAAAAATCTATTATATTAAGCATACGTAAGCTATACAAGTTATTGACATGTGATTTATACTTAAATTCTAACATTAAATGATAGAGTAATTTAGTTCTAATTTTTCCAAAAGTTATATTTTCTTATATGTTTTGGAAAATGGACACACGAGCTAATTATCGGACATAACTTTTATAAGTTGTAATTAGTCGTAATATGTTTATTCATCGTTCGAACACAATAACAGTTCAGCTCGTTTGTGTTCAACATACAATGATCATGGTCACTTCACGGCTGCTTTTCAAACCCATGAAAGTTATTGTTGAGACACAAGTTCTAATTAAACCACGAATGGTGAGGAAAGGAACAAACACCGTCCAACCACTGTGAGGTCAAACCCAATCTGAGGAAATGGCCATTGTGTCTGTTATAACTTACTTTTACTTGTTTCTCTTTAATTATGTTTTGATAGTTTGGCCTCTAGTAATAAATAATGATTATTAAATTTGTATTATATAACAGTATTGGTTCAAATAGATTACTATTTACGGTATTAAAAACAACCAAGCTCAAGGTAATAAATACCTGAAACGTGTACTCTAATCTGAAAAAATCTGTAAATTATATTTCAAGCCTAATTTAGCTGGTTTTAGGTTTTCCTCCCATATCTGTTATCCTCAAATAATAATAAATAAAGAGATTAAAGGTTCACTTTAAAAGTAATTTGTTTGGATGTGTCCTCATTCCGTTATCCGCGACGGTGCAGTAAGATAGATCCATGTGTTCGATAAAATTAGCAATATTTTCGTGTGTGTTTGTGGTTTATGTCTTTGTGTTGTTTGAGATTAACGACGTCGTCTCGACTGAAAGAAAAATGCAAGTTTAAAAATTGACACTTACGTGATCATGGCGCAACTAAGCGCCGAAACAGGTTGAAGTGTTTTCACTGCGGATTGAACTGCTGACGAAAGGTGATTTAAAACCATTTAAAAATAAGCTTAGTCATTTAAAGCTATTTCAACGTGCATAGAATAGAAATAATATGATACGCATTCTATAATAATATTCCGAAAGTCGTATGGTTTCTCTTTTATACTTTTGGTCTTACAACACGAAAAATTATATTTTAGACTTGATAATGCAAATATTTATTGTAAAAGGTCATGCTAAAAACATAAAACAAATATAAAAAAGCAAGAGTTTCGATGTATTACTGTTCAATAATCTTGTTTATGAGTATTTACATGTATTATTAATAATAAGCTAATTTATGTATTTCAGTCGAATACAGTATCATGGCGTTATAGTAAAAAACGTTCTGTACTTAAAAATTAAATTTTAAAGCGAACTCATATTATTTATTTAATACAGATCCTTGCAAGTATGTATTATAAATCAACATTATATCTTTTGATCAGGGAAAGTTTTAATTCGATGTTTGGTTCAACTATGCGCTTACATTTTTACTCTACTTTAGTTAATATGACATAGCAATAACATACATTTAAACATAATTTCCAAAGAAGATCCATTAAATCATTTGTAATAAAAAAGTTGAAGTATATACTTACTTAAGTGATTCATTAAGTAAATGTTTTATCATATAATATCCTTCATTGCTGTTCAGATTGAATTAATTTCTAATTTAACATTACATCATCAGTCATTCCCCCTCGTCAACTCTTGCCAGTTTCGTTTAATTAATAATTCGCAATGTAACACTTAAGACTAATGACAAGACCGTTATCATCAAGGGTGGTAATTAAATGTAAATGGAATGAAAAATAACATTATTAATACTAAATCATAATCACCTCTGTCAAAGCACGGTTTATTTTAACTTCTTAGTGATATTTGTTTATTTTATATGAACATTTTTGTTGTATTGTATACATGGATAGAATACCCGTTGAGGATAAGGTATACGAGTTTTTGGAATACCTGAGTTCGGCGGGGTGAAGCAGTCACATAACGTATTTCCCATGAGGTAGATGTTTTTACATAACGATCGCTCATGTTTTTTATGTATTATTCCCTTTTTTAAATATAAATAAACTCTTAGTATTATAAAGATAAAGAGGTGTTTCATACAAAGATTTGCTCAGGAAATGTTTACCTAATATAATGACATTGCAGTAGTTATAAATCCCCGGATTCATAAATTAAATTATAGATCAACTATTGTTTTAATATCCATAACTAATTAAGAAAACTAGCATTACAATTATTTATAGTATTATTAAGTTGCATTATTTATCTAAATGTTTGTTTTATTTATATTTACGTTCTTATTACGATTGCAAAATGCTTCAACGACTGATCTATGGCGAGAATCTCAAAAATGTATAGTTATTTTATGTTTTATTTGTTTAGGGCATCATTGTATAAAGTTAACATATAACTATGAGGTTTTTAGATGAATAAAATAATAAAGAATGTTTAACTAAGTTAAAGTTGCCCTAAAAATTTCGCTCTATTCCAACCTTACAGTTGTTTATTCATTTAGGAGACAACAATTGTATCTGATTTTTTTTATAATGCACGATTTTCAGTTTTAATATGGTTTAAATCTCATTAATTCTGTAATTAGTGATACACAACTAACCCAGGCATATTGAGCGTGTAAAAAACGTAAAATAATTGTAATTAATAAACATAAAAAGAGAATTTAGAACTTTTAAAAATAAATCTAAAAATAAACTTTATAATTAGTAAATAAATTTGTCTAAGTTTAACAGATAAGGAAATGCGCTTTACGTAGCTTGAACTACAAACCATCTCTGTTTCTGGGTTAAGTTTTAACTCAAGATTTTATTTCTTTAAGTTAAACTTAATTTGATATAGTTTGACTTTATTTGACGATTACCTTGTATATATCTGAGACACAAAACTGTTAAAGCTATTTCAATTTAATAACGGATTGATTAAGAAGCGGAATAGTCCTTGAAAGAAATTAAATCTTAATTTAAAATATTGACCTTTTCACACTTTTGAACCAAATGTTGCGATATTATATTTGCAAGAATTTCTGTTTCAAATATGTAATATATAGGTCGTACATGCAAGGTGATACTCCCCATACAAGTTCACTCTAGCGGTTGAGAGTTATCAAGTACATTATCAGGGGCATCACGCGTCGCTGCTTGGGCTCTCCAGCCAACAATGTTTGCATTATTCATTTCTATTTAAATGTATAAACAAATTATTGTAATTCCTTTTTTACTAGTATTTCATAATGTTTTTTTCGCAATTGCATTCACATTTATAAACAATTGCAATTGCATGAATGTTCAATATTTCTTTTTATTACACTTTTTGGAAATTTCAGGATCGCATTGTAACGTGTAAACAATGTCCAGATAATCCAGTAATTCTTAGAACTTTTAACAGAAACTCTCAAATTAATTTGTTTACAGATATTAATTAAAACAAAAATAGAATGCATTCAATTTCTATAGTTAAAACTAATTAGTTTGCTAATGTTGCAGGGAAGCAACCTGGATAAAAAATTAATTATGGAATAATGAATGTACTTCATTTACTACATTATACATAGGTTATACATATATATCATATAATGTTCTGTGATACTTACATTTATATTTATTTGTATTTAGTTATTATTTAAATTTATTAATGCATTATGTTTTTGTAATTATAGTTTACGCAATTAATATTTGAAAAGGCTTTCTATATTTGAGAGTTGAGTTGTATGTACAAACGTTTTACCAAGTTTTAAACTTTTATATTACTGAGATGTTTTTATTTTCCATTGATTAAAGATTAATGCTGCCTACCACTCATATAGTTTTACTTTTAACAGTTTCTGATTATGAAACTTATTGTTTTAAAGGTTTGTTATGAATTTAAATGAGTTAATAATTTCTACAGATTCATAAAAAAATTGTCACAACATCTATGAAATATCCGTCGAAGGTCACCCAATGAAATGCCAGATCAAGGCAACGAAACATCTGGCGAAGACAAGTAATCAAAGCCCTTTTTATTTGTGATTTTAAATCAGAAAAATTGACTTGCTCTTGATTGATAACTTGACAGCTTTTAGATTACGATGTGGTCAATTTACTTTCAAATTACTTATCGGAACCCTTAAATATTCTATTGTGAGATTAATCACAAACGTTTCGATGTACAAAAATGAACGGTTTCACCTGTTTTCTTGAATCACAGTATATATTAACTATTTAACGAGCATTGTTCGCAGAAGATCAGTCAGTTTGTGTAATAATCTTGAAGAAATCTTTTAACCACGGCCTCCCTTATTAACGATCCAATTTAATTTTCTCATTTGATACTATCCTGTAATGTTCACTCCAGTGACTCCAGTTGTTATAACTGAATGAACCTTCAGCTAGTATTTCGTCCATATACATATTTGATTAATTTTGTATTTTTCCACTTTATGTGAAACCTTTATTCCATGATTCAATTCACTGGTCCTTATATATTACATTTTGATACTTTTTCCGAAGCTGTTGCCCTTTGACATTTAACTGATTATCATAGGTTTTTTTTAGTCTTTTAATTTGGCTTGAAACTTAAAGACCCAACGTTAAATTTAAAAATGTAAAAAGTTGTTTTAAACCCAATTAATTTTTATACTGAGCATTACACCAACTGATTTGTGAGGCCCATAAACCTTTAATTCCAAAATGTTACCAAGAGCCTTCCGCTGGATTCCAATGTAAATTTTACAAACCAACAGACATTCCTCGTATTTGCTTGTGTAAGAATATAACATTGAATTACATGGTTGTAGCCGCTAAATATCTCTACATCTTTTTGAATCCCTTAATATTTATGGTCCCTACATTAAATGCTGTTAAGACGAGTCGGATGTTCTTCGCTCAGTCAAATGCAGTCTCCTAGACCCAAGTTGCCACACGGACACCGCACTGTCCCGCCAACTGTTCCGTAAAACCACGCAAAGTACAACCAATAATCTATTTTATCATATTTTAGTTTTCGTGCACCAATTAATATTTATGAAACCAGGGTATTGAACTTATAGTATTCGTGACACTACAATAAAGTATGAAACGAAATAGCTATATAATATCCTTGAAACAAATAGCAAACGCTTTTCTTTTCACGCATATATATTGTATTATAACTAAACTTTTTAGGGAGGTAATCCACTAAACTGTACATTAGGTTACGATAAATGGTGTACACAGTAGTTATAACAGTATATATAGTGTTGTTTCACTGGTGGCGTATAACTAAATGCTAATTATATGTCAACTTGTTGATATCGGAGCTGAGCAATGGACATACATCGGGTCAATATTAACATACTGCCTGCCAGTATGTTAATACACATAGAGATATTAATCACATTAGTGATAAAAGAGTAGGAATGTGTTATTGTTGGAATTTTTCATATATGTTTATGAGTAAAAGCTATACTCATGGGAGTGAGCCAGTGTTTCCGCTTGATAAAGGACGAGCAAATAAATTAAAACTGATGTATTTGATTTGTAAAAAAATTGGTTTTGTATTTTGCGCATGGATTTTTACTAAAGTTATAGAATATTTAAATTACTTATGTAAACAGTTAAAAGCATTCTTTAGACTACTTGAATTGAAATTAAACGAATGTAGGCTCGGTGATAATAGTATTTACTGTAATTGGTCAGTCAGGCCGGATTAAAGTAATTTTTATTGTAAAAACCTTAGTAGCAACACTTAGACTTCGTAATAATTTTTTTTTACATTTCCATTTAACAGAATAAAATAAAATACGTTTCAAAACAAACGACAAATATATTTAGATTTATACTGTACTTAAATTCAAGACGGTAATTATAAATAAAATGTTACAGACGATTCCATTTATCGTCGTTACCAAAAGGTTTTTCACCGAATCTTGTCTGAAATTTTATAATACAAATTTTGATTGGCCTAAGTTAAACTATGTCAATTTCCTACAATTACAGCAGTGTTTCTTAAAATTAAAACAACTATATAGATTTTTACGTCTTAACCAATCTGAATTCATAAACATCATAAAACACAATTTAAAATATGTTTTACAAAACGAATTTTTACTTGTTTCTTACTTGAATCAATTTTAAAACGTTATGTTTACCTAGATTATAATTGTTAAAAGTTACTTAAATATTAATTAAGTCAAACAATACATCTTATACTTAAAAATAATGCTACGGATTAAGTTGATACTATAACAGTATATTGTGGGAAGCTCACCTTGGGTCAAGCCCTGCCAATCGCTTAATGCTCTGCCAGCCTCACTAGGAATAAATCCATTTCAAATGAGCAGACTGTGTCCATCTCATCAGATAGAGGGCCAGTCTGGTTCTCCGGAACCGAATAAATAATCTGAAATCAAAACGATTTTATTAATTATACAAATATTAAACTATAACACAGGTTGCTTTTAAAATAAATTCAGAGAATATTATCATATTTTAACATACTTAACTTTGTTTGATTTTATATTAAAATTATTGCCCAGTTTTTATTTTGCGAAAAGTCATATATTTTGTAATAAATTATAAAAGCTAAGCTATTTAGAATTAAAAGAAAAGATCGTAGTTGTAGCTGTTCTGATAATCCTGGCTTCACCCTTTATACGCTTCGCGAGTGTGTAAAAGTACAATGTTTGTATTGGTGAAGTGAACAGACTGGTAGAATCCACCTAAAGTCATCGTATTGGCAATCAAGTTGTACCTAGGTGTTTTACTATTGCATCCGTTTCGTTTATAAACAACTCTGAAAAAGGGTTTCTATAAATATCGTACTGCGAACTGTCTTTCATTGAGAATGTGTTTCATTGCTATTACGTGTTATTTGCAATAATTTTAAAGAGTCGGTGAGCCTTTACCTTTATCATTAAAGGTATCATTAAAGTCGGTTAACCTTTTAATTGTAATTGTGTATGCTGAGTTGTATGTAATAAGCATTCAAAGGTTACGTATAATTATTTATTATTGTCAAATTTGTAATTATTCGACGTTAATTTATAATTTATAATAATGTTTCCTAAAGATTTAATGGCTATGTTATTAATTAACTATATAACTCGTCGTGAATTCAATATAATATTGTGAATGCAATTAAATAATAATATTGTATTTGAAAGTAAAACATTACAAAGATATCGGAAGCCTGTAGGAGCAGACTGTATCAGTCAATGCCAGTATAACAGTGATAAATAACCCTCAAAACAGCCGCAAGATGGAGTTTGGGGAATAAATATTGAACTGTTTTAGGAGGTTTCCCCCTCTCTGAATACAACCTCGCTCGCTTCTCCGCCCCCACTCAAAACACTCATCTGCTGTTATCCTTGTGATAAACATCAATATGAACAAAATCTTAATTTTTATTAAAATATTATAAGTATAGTATTATTTTTAATACAAGTACAAATTTACAGTTACTTAAATACTATACTTAATAATCTATATATATTTAATTCCGTTGCTAACTGGTCCCCACGAAATATCTTGAGCTAGGAAGAAGTTAAGTTAGGTTATTACGATTCATTTAAAGCTTGAGGACGAAGGACGGTGGGAAAAATATCAGAAATGTCAAAATTACGCGGGCTACGTCCCACTGGACTTCAAAGCTCTAATGATTTTCTTATGGAAATATTACTATAGTGTTTTTATTAATAAGCAGAATGAACTAATGATCCACTTACACAAAAACCATATATTAGGGGCTATAGCCCCTGTAAGCCACTAGTATACTTTCAAAACAACAATTAATTTTACAAATTCACAGAGAGATAGCCTAAAGAGGCTCAGAGGTAAATCATAAATTACAAATTGATCAAACCGAGTATAATGTTAATTTGAGGTTTCTAACCAAAACACAGTACCTTAAATCCAACCTCAGAAGAAAATCAGAGCGAATTTAAATTTATTTTCAAGTTTTAAAATGCCTCGAAATCCAAACTAATAGTTCTGTTTTGGTCAGTTGAGTGCCAACTGGTAGTAGTAACTGAAATTTGCGAATTTTTTTAAAGCCCTTGGATTTACTTAAGATAATCCAAACTTATTCTCTTGTTGATGATGTATTTTTAAAATAGTAAGGAATATTTATTTAAAAATAAATTATTTTTGTTATCTAAAGAGATATATAAAAACATGTTAATATTACTGACAGTAAAATATATAGTTGGAAAAGTGTTTGCATCCGTTAACCCTTTGACTACTTATTTATTGTGTAGTTATAACATACTGTTCATGATCGGATATTTAAATATGATGGTTTATTCAAATGCTTGAGCAAGTTACATGGACTATTTGAGTAAGAATTGAAATGTGTTTTATCTTTGATCTGTTATTGTGTATAATCTTGCTTTGGCCTTAAGCCGTTGTGTTGGTCCCGGCTACATAAGTAGTCGTCGTGTCATGTCAGAAGCACTGGTGGAACCTGAACAGTCTGACAACAGGCTTTGGCCAGAAGTTTACGAACATGACTTTAAATTGTTATAGTAGAGGTAAAGAAACTTTCATTAGGATAACAGAAACTAAAATTGTTACTTCTTTGTTACTTATTTATTATTTTTAACTTTTTTACTTATGACTTTGCGACTATTACTTTTAGTATTTAGATTTAATTCAAAGAAACTGTTATGCGATTGAATATTTATAACAGTAACTAATACTGCAATACTTCTATTGATAGGATATTCGGGCTCAGGCGGTAGCACTGAGATAAAGGATTTATCTGTTTTTTATAATAGACGGATTACCGTTTCAAGTTATTTTGATAAACCGTCTTGGTAAATATGTTGTCATTAAATCTCTCCTGTTTTTGAAATATTGAAAAATTTATTTGGTAATATTGAACTGAACTGCATTTATGACTAGCTATTGTTTGTGCTGCCGGTAAAACTTACTCGCTAAATAACACTACTAAGAATAAGTAACATTATGTTATAGAATAAAAACGTATTTCTTACTTACTTCCCATAAGATTACTCGTATATTATAGTAATCTCACCTCCCTGAGCCATCGCTAATGCCCTGCCAGCTTCCCTGGGAATACAGCCACATCTTAGTAGTAGTCTATCCATTCTACCAGTCTACGTATCAGTGTAATTACATGGATACTAACAGTCTTGTTTGTACAAAATCATACGTGAGTAATGTATCAACGTAGCAGCCAATGGCCAAACAATGTACTCCTTATGATCAACCTGATTTTAAAGGATCTTAAAAGTGAATAAGTGGAATAGAGGGATTTTGAGTTAATAAGGGGTGATTTTATAAAAATAGATTTAAATAAATTATCCAGATATCTACTAACCAATATTGCAAGAATATTTTAACACTTTCGCTGCTGCAAACATGTTTAAACATGAAATTTGCATAAGTTTCTATGTTAAGAAAAAACCCCAATCGGGGTCCACAGTAGCCAACGTGCATTAGCTTTCTACACATGCATTAGCTTCTTGTATATAACAATTTGGGGATGATTTTTCCCTTGGTTTAGTATGAAAATAAATTAACAAGTACCACTGATATACATCATTATCACTACTATATTCCTTCAAAACTGCAAACTTTAAACCTACGTGTTATTGAACCATTGTTTGTTGATTACAAGTTTATACCACTAATTAGGTAGGACCTTCAAAATTGTATTATCATTAGTATTTAATATTGCTATGATTTTTGTTCTTGTTTATTTTCTATTTATCGCAAATAATAAATAGAAACGTTATGGAGTGTAAAATTGAACATGCTGTATAAATTAAATATTAATAAATTAAATATTCTGGAGTTTTGTAAAAAATGTAAAGCTTAACGTAGCTTAGAGCAGCAGGCAATAAGCAACACATAGCAAGACAGTGGGCATCTGCTATCAGTCAGTGCCAGCTGGAACATTGATAAATACTCCCCCGACAATCACTAGAGAGTTGTAGCGGAAATATTTAACTGGCGCAGGACGTAAACACAACTCCATCTACGTAAAATAATATTATATTGTTATAAAATATCGTTGTTTGTTAACATTGTGTTATTGACCCGCAATTTTAAAGGACTTCCAACAATGATGTAGAGAACCATTAATAGATTAAATATATGTTGTAATATTGTTGCACATTTAGTTAAACATCTTAATAATAATTTACCATTTCTTTTTGAAATAATATGTTAATTTATAGGGCTTATATTATTATGATAAGCTCTAGCATTTATTCAATCTTGTGTATTAGTGACTTCTTAAACTTTATACTAGAGATATATAATACAAAAAATCAGACACCTTAGATCATATTTAATTCATAATTAAATTTTATACTCAAACAATATACTGGCTGTTTAAAAAGTCCGGAGTTAGCTATAAGTTTGTAGACCTGCATTATGAATAAAACACAAAACTTAACTTTGGTAGCAGCAATAGTATTTATGCACCTCAAGAGAAAAGATGTAAAGTTATAAATCAATATAATTAATGGTAAAGATATAACTGTAGATTATTCAGTTTAAATGCCTCCCTCATTCAACTAATAGTAATCCTTCCCCTAACGGAAAACTGAGACGGAAATCAGTGCCAGTCAACCGTTGGTAATTCCATTCTTACATTATTGTTAATATATTTAGTTGTTGGTTGTTGTTATTTACTAGAAGACATAAAGCCATTTAGAACTCATAAAGTCATTTAGAAGTAATAAAGTAATTTAAAGTCATAAAGTCATTTTAAAAAGTCATATTTGAGTATTTTTTTAGTAATAGTGCTCTACAAAAAATGAATAGAAAATATTTAATAATCACGAAACAATCAACTAAAAGTGCAATTTGTTAGATATTAATACGAAACAAACTAGTGTACTATATACATTTAATTGTATGTACTTATTCATAGATTGGGGTGATTCCGAAATAAACGAGATCGCACGCAGCACGCTGACGTAAGGGAAGTGAATTTCCGCATCAAAACCTTAAAAAGATCAAATAAACGGATTAAACTAACACTGGTTATATTTTTTTGAAAATTGAAAAATGTTATTTTTTAGCTGTTCTCATGTTCCTGGTTAAATTTAAATTCACTAATAGGATGCCAGTGTTGTACATTATAAAGTTAGAAGGATGTATATTCGGGATAACAAGTTGGTTGGTATTGGGGGTGATAACACGATATTAAGCTATAAAAAACAGCCTTTTCCAGTGTAAAATATCCATAAGACAACGTACTGTATTTTGACAATTAAGATTTTATTTAATAACTCGGTAAGTACTTGTGCTAGAATGATCATAGAAGGCTTAAAATCTTTGGCTTTTTGCGTAAAATGAGTTAATGTTCAATAAGTGTACATTCGGGGCTTTTCTGACCCTTTTTGGACCCAAAGATTCAAAATTTGAAAACTTAAAATCCTCTAAAAAGGGGGTTAGGGTTTTTCGATTGTTTTTACCAATGAACTTGTCCAACTGATTATAAAAAGTAGTGTCTCTACCAAATTTTAAGTAAATCGGACAAAAATTGTGACCGATAGAGTGCGAATACATATATATATATATATAAAATTTGTAGCGACCGCCCCAAAACATGTTCAGGGGGTCACGTTAGGAATTTCTTTGGTGGTCCTGGGCTTAAGTTTCACCGTGCGGGTCATGCTAATAGTTCATTTAACCAAAGTAAATTCACTAATAAATAATTCTTACTGGAGATGGAAGAGCGGTTACTTCTCTCTGACTAATCAATCTTCATCAAACATTAACACATACTTTGGATGAGACAAGCTAATAAATGGCTTTGCAATCGTTGTACTTAATTATTCTGTCATTCTAGGTATTATGCTCAAACAAAATACTTTCTCAAGGAAACCAAATATAATTCCACTATATGCAAATCTCAAATATGATTTTTCACTGTATAACTGGTTGAGGTGTCCTAGTTATTGCTCTTTGAAGTTGGATACTTGTCATATGCCTAAATCAACTCTTCTTTTTTGTCTATAAAATACTTTATAGACAAATAATCCCCCCCCCTTTAAAAAATTAACTATGTAAATTTCCTTTAAAATATAACAAAGTAAAAACCAAGGGAATTTGATAAAACATTTGAAAATCCACTTCAACTGACCTCGTGAAGCTCGAGTAAATCTTTTACGAGACTTTATCTTCCAGCGATAAACTCTAGATATTGTATTTTAAAAACGGGAGGGATATTTACACTGCCTGCTTCGTCTGATGTATTTCCGAAGAAAGTAGTTTTAAAAGTTATCTTTAATTTCCTATCTTAATTAATATTTTTATTATTTTTTTAATGATGTAGGTTTTGTAGTTTTACAAAATCTTATTGAATAAGAACGTGTTCAGGGAGTCACGTTACGAATTTCTATGGTGGTCCCGGGCTTAAGTTTCACCGTGCGGGTCATGCTAATAGTTTACTTTTCCATTGGAAATTTACCAATAAGCTATTTTAATTTTAGGTTCAATAGGGATCCTGTAAAATAGAACAATCATCAACAATTTTAGAGAATACATGAATATTACATTACAAATAACTATGATGTCATATGATTACAAAACTACGCTTAGTCGTAGGTATGCAAAGCGTTGTAGTCACAGATTTAGCTAAATGGTAACAATAAAAAAACCGTTTTAGTCCAATACAGCTGAGTGAGTGAAGATTAAATATTTGTATAAAATAAGTTAACCGTTAACTATAGTCATACGTTTCCGCCATTGCTCCATTTTAAAACAACCAATACAATATTGCCACAGCAAACTTTAAAACCTGCAATCGCTTTGCCGTTGACTAAAAATATTTAATATCCGCAGGAGAAACAATATTTATTGCGTTTACGACGCAATATTTGTTTAGGCTTTTATTGCTTGCTTAGTTGTTCATAACGATTGACGTAATTACGCTCGGACCAACACATTTTATTGTTTTCTTAGGCCCCTTTTCCTGTTTAATGCTAATAATGATTATACTATTAATGTATTTTCCATGGTACATAATCTTTAACGTTAAGTTATTTCATAGCTAAAACAAAATTCTCTATAATAAATATCAAGGGAAAATATAGTTCAGCTTATTAACTATGGGTTATGTTTATTAACTGTTTTGTGTGCTCTTCTGTGTTTTTCATACTACGTTTGCAATATTGTGTTGGAGAGGGAAGAAAGACTGATAACCTGTTCTGAGTTGAGGCCCCACTTTGTTAGGTAGACATGTTGGGGATGAATAATATTCTGAGCAAGTCGTTTGTTAGGAATTTCCCTATTTTCACCTCAATCCTCTAAATTATTGCCCCATAAAATGTGTAGTCTTTGTGGTGACTAACTACATTGTTTGTTAATGTCGTAAAACGTCATGCATTATTTTTTGGCATAAATAATAATTGAATTGAAACCGTTTAAAGTTTATGTTTACATATTTAATTTAAAAATACCTTGTTAACATTTCAGTTTGACAACCTAAACTATCATTTATAAAATGTTTTGTACACACGTGTTAGAGATGTGTTTAAGTTGGTGTGATTTGGAAAATGAATTTAAAAAGTCACTCACAGTAAAAAACACACATTTTACGTCATAAACAATGCTTTAATGTAAATGAAGACTTTTATTTAACTAAATTAATGATGACATTATCCTTTTTGATCCACGCTGTTGGTCTGATGATGACAGCATAGATTGTATAAATATATTACCCCTGTAATTTATATTTGAAAATTAAAGTTAATATTTACAATAAAGTGTTGTTTATAAGGTAAAATGTGTGTTTTACTGCGAGTGATTATGAACAATGTACAATGATCATTAAGAAGCTATTTTATCTAAAAAGTTAATTTATTGAACATTTCTACGATGATTACATGTAAACTAAACGTAACACCCCAGCAGTTTTATTCTAAAAATTGTAGTTGTTGATAACTTAAAAACACTTTCAAATAAAAATAATGTTTTTCCTAAGTTAAAGGTCTTAAAGGTCAACTGGTTATTCCTTTTATTTGTTCTATTCCAAATAAAAACCTCTTGCTCCATTAAATCTGACATCCAGAGTTACCTAACTACCATAATACCCCCGTCGCAGCAAACCTGCATACTCAGCGAATTTCCAATGAATTATAACATAACACATTAAGCCACTTAACAGGGATTCATAAGAAATATATTCACAAACAAGCGATATTTAAAATATTAATTATTCTCTATAAGAATAACATTGGGGATGAGTACGCAGGTTTGCTGCAACAAGGAACACAAAATAATGGGTTTTCATGCAAATATCAATAGAACTCAGCTAAGTGAAGTCACATGCCAAGTTTCATCCATATACATTTATAAATAAGCGATATATAACATTTTAATTATTTTCCATAAGAATAACATGGGGACCGAGTACCTAGGTTTGCTGCTACGGGACCCATAGGCGAAAAATTGTTTTTTGGTGCAAACAACAATAAACCACAACCAGATGAAGCCATATACCAAATTTCGTCAGTTTATGTTCATAAATAAGCGAGATATACAATTTTTCTTTTCCTCCATAAGAATAACATTAGACAACGTACTGTGTTTAGCACTTTCAATATTTCGGTAACCAATTGACGTAGAGCAATGATCAAAATACCAAATTGTTTGTTTTTTTAAGCTGAATTCAATGGTATAAATTAAAATTGATTTAAATTAAAATTACATGTGAAAACCCCAAAAAACACATTTTTGGGGTACAAAACCCCCCCAAAACCCCCCTTCGGATGGTGCGATTCATCTGGTTTTCGAACTCGTTCAAATAAATGGTACTTTATACATTTGTACCAAATTTCATTAAGATCGGACCTTTTTTACGAGAGTTATCGTGCTTACGGACACATATATATATATATATATATATATATAATATATATATATAAATATATATATACATATATAACAATTTGAACGAATGGTGTTTTTGGCATCTGGGGACCTCAAAATGAAAAGTTATCATGGTCTCGGGCTTAAGTCTTACCATGAGACCTACGGTAATAGCTTCTTCCCTATAGGGGAAATTCGCTAAAATTACGTAAATTGTTACCATAATTCTTCTCTCCATTAAAATCAAAGTTTTGGCAAAAATTACTGTAAAAAGAATGCCTTCCCCCTACATCTGCATTACCCATCCGGTTGCTGGAATGGAGTGACGTGTACGTGCGTCACCCGTCGGTCGTGGACAGCGAGTGACAATTAAAAGCTTCGTCGCATAACAGTGTGGAGGTGGTCTGGCCATCCATCAATCAATCTGGCCTCGCTTTGATTCTTTAACTCTATAACTGTTGATTTAGGTGTGACACGAGTATGTATTCAAACCCAAATAAATAAATACTGAAATAGGCAAGTAATATCATAGTTAAAGTGGAGTCGTGGTACTCATCCATTCACTGGTGTTGAACTGTGTGACCCATCGAAGTCGTTCATCTTGTTGCATATTTTTTGTTTACAGTCATCTATGTGATTACAGCAAATTTAAATATATATTGTATACGGTTGTAAGATATACTTTGTTACACCTCGTGGTTTAACAACATACAATGTGCTAGTAAACATTTGTTGATATTTTTACCGTCTTGAACGTGAGTAGGAAATGGTGGTACTGTTTGTGATTTTGTATTACGTAGTTCTAATGAGCTGTTTAGTTCAAACTACTTATATTGACAAGTATATAAATGTTTGGTATACTTTTATTATCAAGTAGACAAAATCTATACTTATTTAATAGGCGAGCAGGTTTTTTGTGACGATCACTCCTCCTAAACTACTGAACCGATTTTTATGTTTTTAGTGTCATTGGAAAGAGCCTAACGTGAAGTTGTGCAGGAAACTTTTTTTATAGAGAAATAATTTGTGAGTGAGGCCCTGGGGCCCCTTAAAGTTGAATTTTTCCCATAAGCTTAACATTGGGAAATAACTATAAGTTTTAAGCAATCAGCTGGATAGAGTAAACACGGTTAATCAGCAGGCCATGTTGGCTTTGGAACGGTAACACAATATTTATACGGGAATGTCAGTATAATATTACGTTGTGATCGTGAGCGAACCCGTGACAGGCTACTAGTATATATAATTGTGGCAATTAATTATACGGAAATATTAAAATATGTAGTGAATACAGACTATTCATAATAACTAAAGAGAATGATCTTTCATATTTAGTAGAGTTATTAAAATTTCAAGCTACATTTATCCCTGGATGTGAATTTTTTATTCTGTTGTGTAAATTTAGTTCACTTATTAAAATGGTGTAGGTTTTTTATATTTTAGTTCGAATAAAAATTATTCACCGAAAGAGGTTATGCATTGACTTTTTGAGCAAACTTTATTTGTTAATCTAATTTATTGTTTTATAAATGTTTCAATTTGATTCATTTTCAGTTTGCGGTATTTTGCTTTTGCTATACAATTTGTTATTATACTGAAGGGTTTTCACGAAAATAAAAGTTTTAATTTTGTTTTTGAGTTCTTCCTCTTGATATCATATAGTTTATAGTACAAGACATGATGCAAAAAATTAGGGTGTTTTAGAATTAAAAAAATAAAAGTAACAGTTTTTGAGGTTGGAGGGTTTATAAACCATAAAAACTGCACGGGAAGTTTAAAAAATAGGTTGCTTTGTAATTAAACTACGGCCTTTCGTATCTACTCCACTCCTCCAGAACCACTGATTAAAACGAATGGTCACACGAATCACAACTCTGGTAAGTTACATTGGAAACCTCGTTTACTGATTAAACCACATTGTTGTGGGGGGACTCAGCCACCGTGGGCGTGGAAAATAACTTAAAGGAATAATTGCGTTTGACCTTTAGAAACCATATAAAAATCTCCCAGCCTTATATATCATAATGTTATTCTTCTTAGATCGTTTGAATTTATTAATCCACAACAATTATGGTTTGATGATTAGAGCCCGGTTTCTGGAATTCATTGCGTATGCTATAATTTAAATTGCTTGTCTCTCATATTTCGCTTATACTCTCTAGAGGTGAAAACATGGGTGGAACAGTCGCATAGTGAGTTGGATTATTATCTCATACAACTCATGTCAAGGCAAGGTCATTTATGGTCGTACTTTTTGCGATGGGCAAGGCCTCTTCACCGGACTGCATGTACTACCCAGGTTTTCTTGACGACGCGGAACAAACTTTCTTCCGCTGACCACGTTGGGAAGGCCACGACTGGAGACTCTAACAGCTGCTGTGCTGTCGGTCAACTCGGTCTGGGTAAAGACGAATGATGAGACCAAGGGCAACTGGGACTGCTTGTCTTGGCTAGTCCAGGGCACCATCCGCACAAAGAAGACGTACTTAGACCGGGATGCGGGATAGTACAGTATTAGCAAGGCTTTGTCGGCCAGAAAATGAGCGTTCCTAGGTTAGTGTCCAATAGAGTGGAAGAGATCACTCATCCAAAAAAATAAACCATCCTAAGGCTGTCATCGCCTTTAGGTGTCTTATTCGCTAGGCAAAGTGGGTAAACTGTTCCACAATACACTACCGTTGTGCTTAAAGACTTATTCAGCCTCTCCTTAAAAATGTTGCCAATTTAATTTCCAGTCATTTTTACAACAAATAATAATATCATATACTTAGCTAATGTCTTTGGCAAGATGGATGGCAAACTTAAATAATAAACTTTGAAATATATTTTATGTGATTAAGATAAATGATTTCAGTTACAAAATAAATGTTACCTCTTAAGCCCTACAGAGACAGAATAAACTGTAATCACTAAATAAACTGAAAATAACTAAAGTGAATATAAAAATACCCCCGTCGCAGCAAACCTGCATACTCAGCGAATTTCCAATGAATTATAACATAACACATTAAGCCACTTAACAGGATTCATAACAATTATATTCACAAACAAGCGATATTTAAAATATTAATTATTCTCCATAAGAATAACATCGGGGATGAGTACACAGGTTTGCTGCAACAAGGAACACAAAATAATGGGGTTTTATGCAAAATATCAAAGGAACTCAGCTAAGTGAAGTCACATACATTTCATCCATATACATTCATAAATAAGCGATATATAACACTTTAATTATTTTCCATAAGAGTAACATGGGGACCGAGTACCTAGGTTTGCTGCTACGGGAACCATAGGTGAAAAATTGTTTTTTTGTGCAAACAACAATAAACCACAATCAGATGAAGCTATATACCAAATTTTGTCAGTTCATGTTCATAAATAAGCGAGATATACATTTTTTCTTTTTCTCCATAAGGATAACATTAGACAACGTACTGTGTTTAGCACTTTCAATATCTCAGTAACGAATTGACGTAGAGCAATGATCAAGATACCAAATTGTTTGTTTTTTTATGCTGAATTCAATGGTGAAAATTAAAATTTGATTTTAATAAAAATTACATGTGGAAACCCCGAAAAACCCATTTTGGGGTACAAAACCCCCCCAAAACCCCCCTTTGAATGGTGCGATTCGTCTGGTTTTCGAACTCGTTAAAATAAATGGTACTTTACACGTTTGTACCAAATTTAATTAAGATCGGACCTTTTTTACGAGAGTTATCGTGCTTACGGACATATATATATATATATATATATATATATATATATATATATATATATATATATATATACATACATATATAAAAATTTGAACGAATGGTGTTTTTGGCATCTGGGGACCTCAAAATGAAAAGTTACCATGCTCTCGGGCTTAAGTCTTACCATGAGATCTACGGTAATAGCTTCTTCCCTATAGGGGAAATTCGCTAATACATTATTTTATAAAACAAACACAAAACAACTTTTCAAACATTAAAAAAATAAAAGTAACCATATATATTCAATCTCTTTAAAGATAAATATAAAAATTACACGATGTATGTTTAGTATATAATGGTTATAAACTTGTTATAATTGTTATAATAACTATAACTTAAAAATCTGAAACCGTTGTCAAATATGTATTATTACATCTGAAGATAAAAAGAGATCTTGACTACTATATTAATCTTAAAATAAATTAGACAAATCTTAAATTTTTAAATCGTAGATTAATTTGTCTGCTTTAAATATTATTAATGACTATTAACAGCTATTATCACTGACTACTATTAGTTATCCAAACGCACCAACTTTATTTGACCGTAAGTGAATTTATGTTTTTGTTTGTGTTTTGTTTTGTTTGTTTTATCAGGGCTTGTCACCTCGTTAAGCTAGTTTTCAGTATTTATGATTATAAAATGTTACGATGTGATATTAGGGATTAGTAAACATACTATCTAGCATAAAGCTATATTAAAAATAAGCATACGGTTTTTACAAATGAGAAGATCCATTTGTAAAAACCGTATGATTATTTTACTACAGTATCTGGTAGAAGAGATACTGTAGTCAATACTATAATTGTAAAAATGCTATATTTATTTGTTGTTATTTTTATATTTTATATTATTACTAATATTAATTTAATTTATTTTGTCATAAATATTCCAAGATGAAAAGTGAGAAGTTAATAACTGCACCATAAGGAGTCCCTTCTAGAGATTCTCCCCCCTTTACTGCCACTCCTTGAAGAGCTTCTCGTTGAATTGCCACTTTGAATCATCTGCTCCGCTGGATATATGGCGAACCTTCACCTGGAGTTTACACTCCCCCTTCAATCAGACCAAGGTTGAACTTCCAGGAAACATCATAAACAGGCTTCAGTTCTTACATATGCACTTTTTAATGTACCAGAGTAAGAAATGCTGTAATAATGTAATCGGTTGTTTTGTAATCAATATGAAAAAAATAATAGTCAGTTTACTTAGTGAATTTCCTATGGAAAAGTGATCTATTAGCATGACCCGCACGGTGAACTTAAGCCCGGGACTACTGTAAAATTTCCTAACGTGACCCCCTGAATACGTTTTGAGGGGTATCTAAAAACTTTACATAAATATATATATGAATATATGTATATGTATATGTATGTATACATATGTTTATAAATATATATATATGTATATATATGTGTGTGTGTGTGTGTGTGTGTGTGTGTGTGTGTGTGTGTGTGTGTGTGTGTGTGTATGTTTGCACTCTTGCGGTCGAAACTTTTGTCCGATTTACCTCAAATTTGGTACAGACATTCCTTTTTATAATCAGTTGGACAAGTTCGTTGGGCAAAACAATCGTAAAACTCTAACCCCCTTTTTGGGGATTTTAAGTTTTCAAATTTTGAGTTTTTGGGAATGTTAATCGTTTCCCAGCCACGACAGTAGCACTTCTGTTGAAGGATTAACTTACTTTAACATCATAACCAACGTCACAGCTTTTCTTATACGTTATTTAAATAATCCAGATATAAATGTTTTATTTTAAATCCTTATAGAACATAAAATATATAAATGAATATACACTCCAATCAGCACGACGAAAGGGAATAACTAATTAAAAATGAATTGAGATAATTTATCAGCTTATGCAATTATAAATCAGCAATTTTGCTTCAACTATATAACTTTTCTGGGAAAAAGGATATTCTTAAATATAAATTACTATATAGGTGATATATTATTGGAAGGTCAAAAGATCAACACGTCCATTTGATTGAATACCCTCTTCCACTCCTTTCATCGAGTTTTTCCTATTTTATGTTGTGAAACGTGAGAGTTTATCATCAGACTAATTGGTGATGTATAATATAGAAATATAGACGGTTTTCATAGAAGGAACGACGCTGTATAGTTACTTTATCGTTATCCATGTTTGTTCTCAGATATAAACAACCTAAACTGTGATACTAAACTTGGTCCATTTGAAAGTACTGTATTAAAATAATTGTAATATCACTATGTTGTTAAGGAAAAACATTTATGCGTTTTATAAAGACTAGCCAATAAAATAAACATGTCAGTTTAAAATAATGGATGGATAAAAATGTAAAATATTATTTGTTTTTAGCATTTATATTAAAATCAATCTTCTACAGCATTCATGTAAGTGTAAATCTTTTAGGGAAAATAGAAGCAAAAAACAAAAAACAGTTAAATAAGGAATAGAAGGTGGAGTATTTGAAGGTATACTAGAGCTCCTCTTAATCTTATGTTGAACATTCAAAGTGAATCAGATATGAGGGTTTCCCACGACGGCAGCATCGTAACGTTTTCCGCTTGGAGGATAAGGGTTATGTAGGAGACATTACATTTGCACATGTTGGCTTAAGTGCTTTACATCAGAAATGAATAAAAACACAAAAAGTGTGCTATTTCCTACTCTCAAATCTGCTCTAACAAATTCTAGTTCATATTTATAACATACTTGTTATTTGTTTCATGCAAAGGTTAATCTAAACATATGTTAACCATGTATCGTGATAATCATAACACACATTTTGCTGTAATAAAATAAGAATATTGCCATGAAACATGTAAAACGTTTTAGAACTAACAGTCCCTGTTGTTGGGAGAACTCTTAACACAGACAATATTCTCTCAGACAACAATACATATCGCCTCCAGCATTCCGATATTTGTTTCTCCTTTAAATGTTTCGTTTCTTGCTGGTATTATTTATTATGAACTGTTGTTCCACACGATTAAGGGTTCCTTTATAGTATTTATATTTGAAAATTTATTAAAAAAATTACAGGAGTTATGAAATATGACCGCTTAAATGTGCCTTGCTCTGCAATTTCAGTGTCAATTTAACAATAACAACATATAATTTGGTTTATTCCCAATAACTTTGTGATGAGTAATTTTTTACACTTTTAATTTATTATGTAGTATTAACATTATAATGTTTTTTTACTGCCTTTTTCTCACATATTTGTGCAGCTTCCAAAGCAGGTGCGTGTTTTGCCAGAGTTTGCCTGATTGCCTGAAATGAGTTCTTTTGTTCCCAGTGTTTTGTTAAAACAGCCTTTGTATTGTTTGGTTCACTAGTTTCTTCAAAATTAATGTGCCAGAACTACAATTTTATCACAACGTACTCCAATGAGAAATTAATTTTAACAATTTTTATAATTACATTTTTTAAATTGGTTCATGTAATACCAAGAATTATATTTTGTAATAGTATTTGTGTTTAGTAATAATAATAATAATAATAATAATTTATTATCTATGTATGTAACCAAGCAAATTTTCAATAGAGATTTATTTATCGCTAAGTAACAACAGTTGCAGTGGGTTTCGTCATGGAAGTAATTCAATTACATCAATTTAGCGTGTTCAAAAATAAAATTCAGCTTAAAATACAGCAGTTTTATTAATGGACATACATTAAAGCCAATAAATCCAAAACTGAGTTTTCGAAAGACAAATAATCTACCACACTAATCAAAATTAAAAGTTAAAAATGTACCTAGGACCACAATTCAATATTTATTTTTCGTTAAGTTAAAATTATTATATTGAGTTTTCAGAAAACCAACACTAATTTCATTAAAAATTTACCTATAATTAAAACAAATTACCATCCTAAGGAACTTTTTAATAAACGCTCAAGTCTGCCAACCATAAAAAATATTACTTTAATACATAGTTTTGGTGAAAAAGTTTAGGAAAAGTGTTGGATTTTTTTACACAACCCCTTTTATGTTCATAAATAAAATTAAAATTCCATGTTAAAACATTGTTTACGTTGGAATTGGAATTGTAACTAAAATCAGATGAACGAGTGATTCAGTTGGACCAGCTAATTTACTTAACGTTTGACCCAATTCTCGATGTTGTCAGTAATGACAAAATAAAACTCAGTCAACGGCTAAATACTGCAAGTGTTAAATGGGTAACCTATTATTAAAATAATAAAATAAAATAAAATACCTTTATTTGTCACAAGGCAATTACATGCAGTGACAAAGTCAAAACAGAAGGCTTTTTTGTCATATTATAAAAAAAACTAAAATATTAGGTATTTTACCTTTATTTTGAGAATTTTTCTCGTTCGAGAGATTCACTAGTTGTTGTTTTATAAGCTATCTAGCGTAGATTTTAATTAGTATAAGATTTCATGAAAGTGTTGTGATAAAGAATACTTAACTAGTAAAGACTTCTAGAAAAAATTATTATATAAGTTTTAAAAATAAAATGCTTATTAACCGTTAGTGTAATAAATACAATTAAAAATGGCCAAACCTTTATGGCCTGTTGAAAATTCTATCCATTTGAAAATCATTTCCTTTAAATACATTTTAATTCTCATTTATACAAAATTGAATTGAAAATGAATTTAGATCAAATAATTTATTATCAGGAAAATGGGCTGAATAAGGACATGGGTACCTATTTGCCACATGTAGTGGTTTGCTGTTAAAATATGACTCTAGTATTTATCACCCAGATACTGAATAGGCCAGATGTTGTTGGCGTGCAAGTTGGACTGAGTTATGAGGGAACATACATCACATATGTCAATGGAATTGCAGTACAATCTCAGGACAACATTCCCCAAAAAGTATAATTTACAGTACAGTTTCGTGATGATTTAATTGATAAACATATAACATAAAATAATATCATATAACGTATAATCATGATAAATCGTGCATATCGTAGTTTCGCTTCATAACAAAGTGGAAATTATAGAAGGCGTCACATATATTTTGACGATGTGGCCATAACGATTAAGAACTATAGTCTTGCTACGCTTATCACAATAGAGATGAAAACTATTCCCTGTACATCTGTTATACTTACATAGCAACGAGTATATGCAGTGCGTCTGCAAGGTAATAAACTCTTACAAGAGAGCATTATGATGTACATTGGATAGCTGACTAAGGCAGCCACATCAATAACTCTTGGAGAATATTGTAATACAAGAGTGTTTGTTTTATTGATAATTTGACGAATACTGTAGCAATCATCCTAAACAAAACTTGTAGTATCACAAACTAAAACAAAATGTTGTCATTGAAGGAATTTCTGACTTCTTAACGAGGGGTTTTAAGGGTAACATCCCACCTTTATACTTCCTTAAAATAAGCTTGCAGCATATTTCTAAATTATTACCAATACTAGTATAACTATAATGAAAATGCACCAGTTACGTGAACTACATAAATAAGGATTTTTCAATAGAATGAAGCAATCAGTAGCAGTTGATGTAATAGTATAAAGTAAAATAAAGATGCAAGATTTATTTTTTAGTGGTTCGTGGTTTGTAAATGTTTACAATAGCAAAGAAGTCGCATTTATTTCATGTATAACGCATTAATAAATAAATTCTATCAAATTTCTATCAATATTTACTACAGTATTTATTTATTTTTATTAGTTTATCTCATTGCTAAAAAATTCGTCACTACTAAGCCCTTAGCAAAGGTACATAAGGGAATAATAAGGTTTGTAATGTACGAAGGGAATACAACGAGAATCTTCCTCAGCCTATCTCCAGGCGCTCCAAGAGAATCACTTTGCAAGTCTTCCTAACAGCGATAAGCCTCCTTATTATTAGTGGATTTCCTATGGAAAAGTGAACTATTAGCATGACCCGCACGGTGAGACTTAAGCCCGGGACCACCATAGAAGTTCCTAATGAGACCCCCTGAACACGTTTTGAGGGGTCTCTAAAACTTTATATATATATGTGTGTGTGTGTGTATGTGTGTGTGTGTGTGTGTGGGGGGGGAGTGTGTTCGTACTCTAGCGGTTGCAATCTTTGTACGATTTACTTCAAATTTGGTAGATACATTCCTTTTTATAATCAGTTGGACAAATTTGTAGGGCAAAAATATCGGAAAACTCTAACCCCCTTTTTTGGGAATTTTAAGTTTTCAAATTTTGAGTTTTTGGGCCCAAAAAGGGTCAGAAAAGCCCCAAATGTACACTTATTGCACATTAACTTATTGTACGTAAAAGGCAAATACATTAAGCCCTCCCTCATCATTCTAGCACAATTACTTACCGAGTTATTAAAGAAAATGTTAATTGTCAAAATACAGTACGTTATCTTATGGGGATTTTACACTGGAAAAAGTTGTTTTTCATATCTTAATATCGTTTTATCACCCCCCTTACCCCTATACCAACTTGTTATCCCGAC
The DNA here is from genome assembly GCA_963675035.1 of Allygus modestus. Taxonomy (NCBI): domain Eukaryota; kingdom Metazoa; phylum Arthropoda; class Insecta; order Hemiptera; family Cicadellidae; genus Allygus; species Allygus modestus. Next base: position 457,263,180 of record OY776111.1, on the reverse strand, counting down.
AATACCTCCATCTAACTTTATAATATACAACATAGGCATCCTATTAGTGAATTTAAATATAACCAGGAGCATCAAAACAGCCAACAAATAAAATTTTAAAATTTTCAAAATATGTTACCAGTGTTGGTTTAAACCCTTTATTTGATCTTTTTAAGGTTTTAATGAGGAAATTCACTTCCCTCACGTCAGGACAGCGTGCTGTGTGCGATCTCGTATTTCCTCTAAGGGAGCTAAAACTAAATTAAACAATTTTTCTCGAATAACAATTTTCTTAGGTGAAAAATCCTTTTCACATATTCTACTAAATTTTAAATTGTAAAAGGCAAGTTGGAATGTGGAACTGATTGTTACTTTATAGCTTACTGTTGAACTCGTTCAAGCCTATTCACAAACTACGGTGTTGTATTTGTTATAAATCTCAACACGCATGTGCAAGGTGGACAAATGGACTTTACAACCATTATTGCCATTGAAGATTGTTGCCTTGTTAATGCATGAATTGTGCCAAAATTAACAATAAGTTACTTTATGCAAATCAGTTTTTTTTTTATTATTATTATTCATGGTAAATAATATCTAATAATTATCACATCACCGATAAAATAAATAAAACCCTCATTTTAGGTTATATTTCAAAAATCAAAACAAAACAAATAAGATTTTATGAGTGATCGAGTTAATAACAGTTGTGATTCTTGTGGCCCGTTTATTATAATAATGTTAACAAGAGTTTCACAACTTCTTTTGGCTACTGAAAGCGATAGTGGAAAAGTGCTGTTGAATTTTATAATAATGAACAGCTACAACAGATGTAGTTTGTGAACCTGAGTAGTGGGCGTTTATAATAATGGAGGCATATCTGAAGTGGCACATAAAGTGAAATGTCCTTTTCTGCGAGTGAATTGTTGATAAACTTAACTTTTTGTTTTCAGGCACCGGGAGGAACATGTCTACACAATTTTAAATATAGTATATTAAGTTATCACAATAATATTTTCCACCTATCAAGTATAGCTGCAAATATCTGTCCTGTCCAAGCATTATTTCATTCCATCGCCTGTTATATTTTTAACAGATTTTTTACTGTCTATGAATTTTAATGTAAAGAATAATTTCAGGATTTAATCGAATGGAATGTTTTATATATTTAAAATATGATTTGTTTAATCATATATTCTACAACTTTCCCACTAAATATTTAAACGAATGCAGTATGTTATTGTAAAGCATTATTTTGTTTATTTTATTTTGAAAGGCTTACCTTTTAGTTTTCGACTCTTAATCCATGACGATTAACACTACTTCAATTTCAGTATGTCAAGGTGCCAAAAGTGATAATATATTATTCCTTACGAGGAGTTATGTTTCCAATTAGGTCATTATTAATGTCAGCTAATAAATGTAACAATATTAATCTATACTAACGTTCGACGTATATTATTTGATATTACTTACTTCAGTAGGCTATTTACTTTATGTCATTTTGTATATAATTTTCCTAATATTCGTAAAATGTTGATCAAAAAACCCCTCCAAAATGTGTTTAAGAAAATAATGATGTAGTTGTATTTACGCTAAACAACAATATTGACTTTAAAAAAATTATCTTGTCCAGTAATACAATGTTCTGCATCGCCCAACTATTCATTCACTCTCATTATTGACGTGCAATGTTGAGTTGGATGGCAGTTTTGACGTGCAATGTTGAGGTGTATGGCAGTATTGACGTGTAATGTTGAGTTGGATGGCAGTATTGACGTGCAATGTTGAGTTGGATGGCAGTATTGACGTGCAATGTTGAGTTGGATGGCAGTATTGACGTGCAATGTTGAGTTGGATGACAGTTTATTCCAAACTATTCGTAATGATCTTGTCCAGTAATACAATGTTCTGCATCGCCCAACTATTCACTCTCATTATTGATGTGCAATGTTGAGTTGGATGGCAGTTTTGACGTGCAATGTTGAGTTGGATGGCATTTTTGACGTGCAATGTTGAGTTGGATGGCAGTTTTGACGTGCAATGTTGAGTTGGATGGCATTTTTGACGTGCAATATTGAGTTGGATGGCAGTATTGACGTGTAATGTTGAGTTGGATGGCAGTATTGACGTGCAATATTGAGTTGGATGACAGTTTATTCCAAACTATTCGTAATGATCTTGTCCAGTAATACAATGTTCTGCATCGTCCAACTATTCATTCACTCTCATTATTGATGTGCAATGTTGAGTTGGATGGCAGTTTTGACGTGCAATGTTGAGTTGGATGGCAGTTTTGACGTGCAATGTTGAGTTGGATGGCAGTTTTGAGTGCAATGTTGAGTTGGATGGCAGGATTGACGTGTAATGTTGAGTTGGATGGCAGTATTGACGTGCAATGTTTAGTTGGATGACAGTTTATTCAAAACTATTCGTAATGATCTTGTCCAGTAATACAATGTTCTGCATCGTTCAACTATTCATTCACTCTCATCATTGACGTGCAATGTTGAGTTAGATGGCAGTATTGACGTGTAATGTTGAGTTGGATGGCAGTATTGACGTGCAATATTGAGTTGGATGACAGTTTATTCCAAACTATTCGTAATGATCTTGTCCAGTAATACAATGTTCTGCATCGTCCAACTATTCATTCACTCTCATTATTGATGTGCAATGTTGAGTTGGATGGCAGTTTTGACGTGCAATGTTGAGTTGGATGGCAGTTTTGACGTGCAATGTTGAGTTGGATGGCAGTTTTGAGTGCAATGTTGAGTTGGATGGCAGGATTGACGTGTAATGTTGAGTTGGATGGCAGTATTGACGTGCAATGTTGAGTTGGATGACAGTTTATTCCAAACTATTCTAATGATCTTGTCCAGTAATACAATGTTCTGCATCGCTCAACTATTCATTCACTCTCATCATTGACGTGCAATGTTGAGTTAGATGGCAGTATTGACGTGCGATGTTGAGTTGGTTGGCAGTTTATTCCAAACTATTCGTAATGATCGTGTAACGGTTTTTATAACGCTTATACATTTGCATTTTTCACTATTTAATGAAAGGTAACGAACATTCTCGAGTCAAAATTTGACTATGAAATTGCAAACGGTTTAAACTAAGTACAACTTATAGTAGAGTATTTCTGGAAAGGTTGCACTTTTCTAATACAATTATGATAAAACTGTGTTTTATATATTTTCATTTTTTAATGCTCTGCTTCTTTTTATTATTAACTGCCAAGTTGACTTATTTCCTCTTCTGTTGTATTTTTAATTATAGCCAAAATAAGTATTGTTTAGCTACATTTTGTTAAACAGATTCAAAATAAATGTTCTATGTTCTAGCTATCATACGAAATTTTAAAATACTTTGTGAAATTCTGAAATTTAAATACCGTTTAAAACTACATTAACAATATAACAGGGTATAAATTATGTGGTATTTTTAATAAACTAAAGTATTTGTATGTGTCATGGGTTTTAACTGAAAGTATACATTAAACTCAAATTTAGTTATCAAACCATCCTTGATTTTTAACTGTAAGTACTTAACCAAAACTATTTTTCCGGCTTGTTATGGATGTGATTTTACTTTTAAACTGCTTAATATGAAGTATTTTACACATATATTACTTGGTTTACTGTGCGACTATGTCGACGTACAACTGCAATAATGTGTCAAATTCAACCACATAGGCCATTCAACAAGGGCCTAACTAACAATGAGGAGGGTCTTGGGATTCCCCATTTCTTATTGGCTGATACGACAAGTGACGGCTTAGGGAGAAGCCTAACACAACAACGCCTCACTCATCCCCCATGAGATCCTTCCTGTGACAGATGGTGAGTTATGGGGAATTTGAGACTGACGTTATTGGTAATTAAATAAAATACTGGTGCATACATACAACATTTGTTGTGCATGCTCAAACATTCATTAATTGTAAAAAAATTAAACACAAAATTCTGAAGTATAATAATTAGTTATGTTCATGGAAATATTTTAAACTGTTTACTTTATAAATCGATACTTTTAATAATACAATGTACGTAAATAAATTTGTTTACTTTAAAGTTACCCAACTATACAATTATTTTAACAGAAACTAAAGAATAAAGGAACTCATTGAAACTAAATATGTTTTATAATTGATTTAATGTTTCAAAAAGAGATACAACAAGCAGATTTCCATCATGAAACTTGAACTCTGACTAAAATTAACTGTAGCTAATACACGAATATGGCCATGATTATTATAATAAAAACACGTATCAAATATTTCACATTAGTAACTAAAGCCACAAACGTAATTGCATTAAAAACCAATCTCATTTAAAATAGTACAGTAAAAAATCTCTATTTTGATTTCAACTCCCACATTAATTCAGCAGCAAATCCAAATTTTAATGAAATAGAATGAATTGAAGTTCGAGTAATTTAAATTGGTAGGTTGGTACAAGAATAACAAATCAGCGTTATGTAAAACATTCTTAGTCTATAAGTACTGACCGGGTCTTACAAACAACCGGCAGCCAATTAGCTGGAAGCACATTTTATGAACACAATTCCAAACCATCGACGTGGATAACAAGAGATTACTGCAGTCACGTGGAAACTGCCATATCAACTTTTCCCTTGAACCTTCTGTTATGTTGAAATATAAGTAGTCACCGTATAAAAGACTTCACAAAGAGTTACACTAAGGTTATCTAAGCTCTTAAGCTATTTAATCATATACAAATAACGTAAGACATTTTATAAACACATACAAATTATTAGGTTTATATACAAATGAAGTTTCATATTGGTATCTACGCCATGAAAAATACGTCATATTATTTCAACTTGTTCAAGTAGGAACTTGTCAACCATCCATGAAAAGGTTGGTTAAAATTTACCAAATATATTAAATAAATGACTTAATTGCAGATAACTAAAACAAGAGTAATATGGATTCTTTATTGACTTGCAAACATAGGACTGCATATCACCAGTGTTATTTATTATTGTGTTTACTGCATATACAGTATATACATAGTTTTTTAACTATATTTTCTCAAAGGCTAAACTAGTTGTCTGAACTATAACTGTGAACTAAGCTAACTAGAGCTAACGATGAAGATTGAGTTATTTCATATTTAAGTAACTTTTATTTCAATAACTGAGATTCGAAATAAAATCAAATGTTTAAGTATTTATGACAAAAAACCATTTTATTAAACAAAATAAAAACATATTACCCAAAGTATGAGACTCGTACCAGCTTGTATACAATGCTTGGAGTAAGAAATAAATTTATAATTAGCTAAACTTTGATAATTTGTTTAAGTAGAAACTATCTGAAATTTAATAATATCGTAATGGGAAATATATTTTAGTATTATATGGTTGAAAAATCTTGTAAAAATGTTTGTTAATAGTAAGGTCTTTGGAATAATTAGTTGTCAAAGTTTATGATAGTTTTAACTGTGCAAATACATCAAACGTATTCATCAAAAATACTAATTACCTTTATATTAGACTGAAGCATACAATAAATATAAGATTAAATAGAATTAGGATAAAATATAATATACAAAAGAGAGAGTTTTATTACATCTTATTCTACTAAAATACAGTCACAACCGATAAGACTCGCGGTAGAGTTTCAATGTGCAAAAAAGTAAATTTGAATTTAAAGGCTTTATAATCGTTTAATTTATAAAGTTTCATGAATGTTAAACCATCAAACACAAGGCTTTTTATTGTTTCGAGTTTGTTTTATAAACTTGTTTGGATAAAGAATTTTTTCAAGAATCTTGTATATTTTTTGCATGTACACATTTAACCAAGGTGCAACGTTTTATGTTTTATAAAAAAATAGTGTAAACAAATATTATTAGCACAAACTATTTTTATTTATTTTTTGTTGTACACTTTTTTCATCAACATTCCGTACAACCTATCTCCCCAAAACGACCGGGACGAATGTTGTAAAATTCCACATAATGATAAAGCGGCTGCGATGAAGAGCCCGATTATTATAAACGCTTCACGGATGTGGGGCTCAAATATAATGATCACATCCTCTAAATATATGTGAGCCTTCTACCTCAGTTTATACTTTACCACTTGAGCAAAGTTTGCTTCTTTTTATATAAAATAAAATACATTTTATTCAAATTTAAAATACTTTTAATCTTTTAACCAGTTTTTTTTAAAAGGTTGGCAGGAAAAAGTCGAAGATAGATACTATTCATAATTTAAAAATTAGACAGGAACTATATAAATTGAAATCTTGAATTAACCAATGCCATTGTTAAATATAAGCTATTTATGGGCATTTAAAGTTTGTTTCCTGTAATGTTCGATGTTTAAAAAATATTTTTCTTTAACATTTATTTATTTTTCCACTCTAAATATGACATCCAACATGTTTGTGGAAAGTATAAAAAATAAAAAAATACAAATAAGAATAATATTTCCAAAGAATTTTTGAATTAATAAATACTCGGGTTCAACCTTTTTCCCCATTATTTTAAACGTACCATAATACATAATGTAAGATAATCAAATGCAATAATGACAGTTAAAAACGTCGTCAAGATCATCAGATCGTCTTTTGACGACTGCGCTTCCGATTGATATGAAAGCTGAGTGTTTCAGTGTAAACTGACGAATGATGGTAAACAATTTGGTTTTAGTTAGGATGGTTTAAGTATTAGTTATATTAGTTATGCACTTATACACACAGAGGATAAAATCTAAAAATAAAAATAAAACATTTAGACACTGCATTTATTTTAGAATCGTTTACGGTTTCATACAATCCCAAGAAATAACACAAAAGATTAATTTAAAAATTTAAGAAGATAAATAAATTTATACCCTTTTTCAACAAACGTTTATGGAACCAACTTTGAGTATTATAGTTCTCTTCTTTACATAGGATTGGAAATTAAGTTTCAAAAAGTTAAAACCTTTTTGTTAACTTGGAAGGTTTAGTATTGATGCCAAAGACTATTTCTTTAAAAACAAAAATAATTTTACAATTTAAATTTGAGCGCAAAGTTTATTAAAATTATATTATTATCGTCTACAAATATATTTAATTTCGAACTACATACATATTACGTTTCCATTAGTAAACGAATATGAATACTTTACTCTACAAGGTTTAACGCTTTTGAAGCTGTGATGTTTAGGTTGATAATCCTCAGACATTCTCGGAGACCACGCGTTTCAGATTTATACACATTGAATCATTTATAGTGTATACTCAATGATTGAATGTAACCCAGATGTTACCTTAGTTGGGGTTTAGTTAACGTTACAATTTGTCTAAAAACCTATAATTTATATTACACTATTACATTGTACATTGCTAAGGATTTAAGAAGAAATGTATTTGTAGTAAAAATATGCATAAATAATAATCGCGTGATCATGCAAGTAACCACAGATACATACAAGTGTCATTTCACCAACGAAGTCGCCCCAACCTGACAGTAGTGGTAGTGGGCTGTGACGGTCTCTTACCTGGACATTTGTGGTTTAATCAGGGAGCGCGGTTCCACAAGCACTTGCCTTGGTTTGGGAAACCGCGTGAATGTAACCTGATTAATTGTGTGATGAACAAATAACAGCATAGTTTAATTTAATATCACAGTTTGAATTTAGTTTTAAAACATAGAGTAAATTAAACAAAGTGTTGTTATTAAGAAACTATGCTTTATAGACTATGTTTGGATAATGAAGATAGTTTTTAAATATTGTCTGCTTTCCAAAAATAATAATAATATTTATGTTTTTTATTAATAATTATTTTTAAATATAATACAACAGTTCTTACTTAATACGTTATAATTTCCTTCACCTCCATATTTTCCTTTTTATTTTCCCCACTTTCATACGTTATCACCAATTACTTAAGGTTAATTTTTCCATTGAATAAAGTAAAATATATCTCAGTTACTTCAAATATAATAATAATGTGCTTGCAACTTCCACAAACAAATTAAGATTTTATAAAATATAGTTATTTAATAATTATTAATACTATCAATGGCTATTTGTTCACCTGGAAGATTATTCTCAACTACCCGTTTAAAATTACATTAGTTAGGTCAGAAGTATAATTTAAATATAATTAATCACCAAGAGTCTCTTAAACATTGCATGCAGAAACTATTGAGATAACGCTTTTACTGATATTTTACAAATACTGTTTGTAATATTAGGAATATCTTCCTGATTCTTAGGCCTTCAAAAATGTTTTACACCTAATAACTGTATAAATTAATTATTGTATTTGTTTTCCATGCTAATAAAGAAATTATTTATTTTCTAAACTAATTCATGCAATGAGCATTATCAAGAAAATCTACCTCTACCTTTTAAGACCTACCAGATGCTTCACTTTTATAATGTTTTAAAATCAGCTGGATCATCTATTGTAAACATGATTAAATCATTTTTGTATAAAAATATTTACATCTTTTAGAGCAATTGCTCCCTTGAATCTAAGCAGAGGCAGTCCCTTAGGAAAAGCAATGTCAGCAACATATCAGTTATATTTTAGTTTTCTCTAATGTGTAGTTTATTCCATGAGTAATGAATGCAACAAAAATATATTAAGGCTATTAAAGTAATTATTATTCTACTGACATAGATAATTCTACCAAGATGTATTCAAACAAATACCTAAATAATTCAAGTTAGAGACTCAACTGCTGTTAGGTCTTAGGTTTCGTTGCAGGTTACGGGTTCGATTCTATATTCCACTAACGACCTATCCCGAGAAGCGCACACGGCTGGAGCAAGATGGGTGAAATATGAAGGAGTACTACGGTTTTTCCGCTAAAAAATAATAATTTATAAAAACAAATACCCCGTAGCAGCAAACCTGCGTACTCAGTGAATATAAGCTAAATATACAATTTGTCTTATTCTCCATAAGAATAACATTGGACAACGTACTTTGTTTAGCACTTTCAATATCTCTGTAACTATTTGACTTAGAACAATGATCAAAAAACCAAATTGTGCGTCTTTTTAAAATGATTCCAATTAACCAAAATTAGTTCCAAATTCCAAAACTAAAATTTGACTTTTTCAAAAATTATACGTAAAAAACTCAAAAAACCGATTTTAGGGGTACAAACCCACCCTAAATACCCCTTCGGATGGATTGATCCGTCTGGTTTTCGAACTTAAAGTCATAAATGCTGCTTTACACGTTTATACCAAATTTCGTCAATATCGGACTATTTTTACGAGAGTTATCGTGCTCACGGACACACACACACACACACACACACACACACACACACACACACCACCACACACACACACACACACACACACACACACACACACACACACACACACACACACACACACACACACACACACACACACACATATATATATATATATATATATATATATATACAATTTTGAACGAATGGAGTTTTTGGCATCTGGAGGACCTCAAAACGAAAAGTTATCATGGTCCCGGGCCTAGGTCTTACCTGTAGGGTAAATTTCCTAAAAACCGTCACCCACGTCATTGAGTCTGAAGCAGTGATGCGTGATGACGAAGATAGCGCAGCCGTTCACTCTGCTAGATTTCCTCTGGATAGTACCTACATATACCTTATATCCACATTCTGTAACAAAAACTAATTCGTATCTATTGGCCCTAAGACCCCAAGTATATATTGACCCTAAGACAATATTACTTTAAAAATTATGACTACTCAATCAAAGTGCCGTAGTTTCAAGGATATAGTCATAGAAAAATAAACCATGTACCTGGTTTATTTTCTATAATATAGTTTACCTTTGTTTAAAGATTAAGTAAAAATTACTGTGCTGTTCGTTTAGAAATGAAGCATTCATAATATATTTGTTTCTAGCATGCAAAGTACATACCTCTAATAGAGCCTTTCCAGACATTATTTTACACCAACCAGGTCATTGTATATATATATATATATATATATATATATATATATAAAACTTTATCTTTAAGAATATGTTGTACTAGAGAAAGCCATCATGATTTGTAACATTTTCTTATACACGGTCAGTTGTGTTTTGTTTTTCCTTGGAAGTCCATCCCCGTTTAATAATTAGGTCAAAGAGACCTAAAAATCTGCTTAAAGAATTAAGACCTTTAGGTAAACCTTTCAAAGGTTATAACAAGTTTGACTTGATGTTCCCTGTACAAACTATGATGTTGAGCTGGTTCTAATCTTGTTGGACAATACGTTGGATTCTTTTCCACCTAAAATCCCCCTGATTATGGAGATGTAGAGTGTGAAACATAATCAGATGAAATGTTTAGCGGGAGCTTGACGCGAACTCACAAACAAACTTTGTAAACATGTCAGGTCGCTCGCTGCTTTGTTTATATTCCATGTCACATATTTGCCGCTCTATAACTCGGCGTATTCACCCTCACTGAATAATTAAACCACTCTAGTTTTTATTTATTTTTTGCAGATTTGAATCTTGTTTTTTTTTAGTATAACGTCAATAGCGAAGTTTACTCCAAGAAGGTATATTGGTAACACTGGAGACAACACTGTGTAACGTGATGCGTCGGAAAACCGTACCAATGATTTTGTCAGGCTGGTCCGTGGTGAGTAAAAAGTTGTTCGATTCTTCTAAGTGAATCTGGTAATTAAAAACACAGGAATAAAAATCAAAATTTAAACGTATTGGTTTTGTTTGTTTGAGTTTACGTTTGTCCTTCCGAGAAATTGTGTAAACCATGAAAAAATTACCAAATACAAGTTTATTCGTCTTTGAATCATTAATAATTATTCGCTTGATCCAATTCAATCTCAGCGAGTAGTTATATTTGTAACCAAAACATGATGCATACACACTATAGCACAATTCCGTTGATTAGTGTTGCCTCCAGTACCAATAGACATTCTTGGTTTACTCATAACACACATATACTGCCGTTGAGGACTATACGAAAGGTAAATTACTATACCAAGCTTATGAAGGGTCTCCGTAATTGATAATATTATTTAACAACACTTTTATAAAATTGTTGTAACATATTTTTGTCGAATTTTATTTATTCCAAATTTACGATTTTGGTAAGGTTATTAAATATGTGGCAACATAATTGAAGGATCACGTATAAAATGCCTGAAATAAGTGATTTATTCAATTATATGGTAAACTGATGCCGATTTGAAATATTTGATTTGTAATAACATTTTATTTTTTCCCTTGGAAAATACGAGATTTTTCAGGGAAACCTTTCCTTGTGTGGACAAGGTACTTCAGTCATAAAACATTACACATATGTGTGATGACGATTGCCTTTTATCTTATTTCACAGTTCGTTTCTAATGCGATCAAAATGTGTGGGTTTAATAAACCGTACTAATTTTTTTAAAGTCCTAATTCAAGTTTTAAAAATAAGTGCCTAGTATTTAATTTTTAATTGAAGTACCTGGGGGGCGAGCTTTACTCGGGGGAAGGCCAGTCAGTTTGTTTAGATGACTTGGAGTAATATTTCACCACTTCTCCCTACTGATAATCAGATTTGTATAACTCATTTGCCTCTTTTCTACATTTTTAAGGTCACTCCAGTTGTTATTTATAGCTCAATACCACTTTGATTTATTTTACTACTCTATATATGTAATCTTCACTCAAATCTTTTAATGTCTGCTATCAGGAAACCACATGCTAATAATCATGTACATCATGAGTATTACTTTGACAGTTCCCTGGTTGATTATGAACAGCTGTTAAAATTCTTTTGTTTTGATTTTTAACTCCATAAGCCCAATGTTAATTTTTTTAACTTTTCATTCTAGTTTCTTTACATTATTTGATTTTTCCTGGGGATCAGGCCTGTCTAGAACTTATTTTTATCCTAGAAATTAGTTATTTCGAACATTTGAAGGAGTTCGTTGGAGCCGTTTTTGAGATCAGTGTCGCAAGCAAGCAAGAATACAAGCAACCTTACTGTAAACATTATGAACATTATTGATTAATAAAATCCCTAAAATAAAATCATAAAAATATGAGTACAATTAACTACGAAGTAAAGCTGAGGTCAAAGACTTGGAATTGGGAACAACAGGAAATGACAGAGTAACAAAACAGGAAATGAACGGTCAAATTACACAGGTAAATGACCTAGGGTTCAAGCGACAAAATCAAAGTAACTCACCAAAAATTCCAATGATGGCGGCGGAATGCTGACCAGCTACGGACACGAATCACGGCGGGTGTAGGAGTCCAGAATCGACGTGATTGGTTGACGTGGGCGTGGTCGACCGAATTTGGGGGAAACACGATATCGGGGGAAACATATCGAGGAGAGATGATGGACAGTCAGAAAAAGAGAGGCAAGAAGTGAAGTGTTGGGAAGTAAGGGGGGCTGGATCGAGTAAGTCCCGCAACACTTAGGTTATAGTAAAATACCGGGTGTTGTCGACCTTCCAACCAAGTCCACCAACGCAGGGCCAAGAGAAGCACTACAGCGACCACAACCCAGAGGGAGAAGAGGACGGACCGTGTCTGCGACTGGAGGAGCCTTGGGAGAATTCTTCAAGACAACCACCGACAAAGGGACCCGGGACCACTTCTGGACGCTGGACTACTCTTGGACACCTTGACCACTGGACGGGACCACGGAGAGGCCAAGGACCGACCGACGACGCAGGGAGACCGCCTGACAGCCAAAATTCCGGACTGCGTGGTATGTGATCTTCACTAAATTGCACCTCTAGTTAAAAGGGAAAAATTTGAGAGAACAGTCGAAGGTTAAGGGAAATGATTTGATAATAATAATGATTAAGCAATGATGAAGATATTTAAAAGTTAAAGCTTACTAAGACAAGCAATAAATAATCTAAATATAAGGGGAAATATATATTTATATAAATTTAAGAAGCCTCAGAGTAAATGACAGGGTTAATTGTTAAAATAAATTAAAGATGGTATGCATAACCAGAATGGCCTATAGGCCAAGTTGAGGTGTAAAATAGTTGTACATAAAGATAGCAGTAGCTCGATGTCATTAACCATCGTTCAATTAATTTAGTAAGTGTTAATGAATAACTGTTACATGAATGAATTGATTATTGAAGTATAAAGGCCCACACGGCTTAATATTTTAATGTAATATAATGTGACAATGTTTAATTTGGAAAGGTTTAAGGGTAATTATTTTGATGCGTAATTGATGGATGAAATATAAAGGACTAAACTATTAATAAAGTGAATTGAGTAAACCTTTAATGGTAGATTAACGGCTACATGCCCAACAATGTAAATTAAATGTTGAATATCGAGTTAAGGGTGTGTATTCATATGGAAGGTGTGGACTGTGACGTATAAGTTGCCTTAAAGAACTTTGGTCATGCCAGAACAGAGTGATTATTATTAATGATTTGTTAGCTTAAGAGAGTATTGATTTATATTGTGTTTGTCATTTCAGTTGTATTTTATAAATAGGAGTTAGGGCACAGAGGCCTCTATTTAAAGGGTTGTCACGAATATTTATCATTACATAATAAGGAGGAAATAATCATCTGATTTATGAATATTAAAAGGTATATGTTATTACAGACGCTGGTGTCATTTCAATCAATTTCCTGGTTTCCATCTCACTAAGCTAAGCGAGTTATGATTCAAACTTAAGAGAGAAAGAAAATAATCTTACATGGTGGAGGCGCCGGGTAAATTTGGGAAAATCTTACATGGTGGAGATCGCTTAATTGGTTTAATTACCATAAAATTGATTGAATTGACACAGAGTGAGTGATGTTTTATTAGCATAAGATGGTTATAGAGATAAGAAGGTATTTCTGAGATAGGATAAAACTGCATAGGGACAAAAATAATGAATCGAAGGGAAGTAATCGACTAAACGGTTAATACTGTAGGGCACTTACAAATAAAAAAATAGCCTACAATATATTTAATCAACAGATATATCGCATAAAATAATAAAAGTCGTCAGGGTTTAATAAAACATAAAACACAGGTTGTATAACAGTAATATATAAATACAAATAAAACTGTCTAGGGTTTTGTTAATTTAAAATGAAATGAAATGCCAATAAACCAAGTTTCCTTGCCTTCGGATATTTATAGGGTAAAGAAAGAACAGCTACAAGCAATATTAGTGAAGTTTAACATTAAATACAAAGACGAGGATACGGTTGCCGAATTAAGACCCATTGTAGCCGATCTTAAAGCTTATTTAAAAAATAATTGGTCTGAAGAAAAAAAATTCATTTTAAGAAAGTTATTAGGGAAAAGATTCTTAACCGATGTTGAGTTAGAAAAATACCCATTGCTTAGGAGAATTGAACAATTCATTAGGGATAGAGAAAACCTTTACGACACGCCAGCGAGCGAGGACAGTGACGGTGACGACTACGAGGACATTGACTTAGCTTCAGTGGACACAGACGACCCTCCAGGTCAAATTACACCCCAAGGGACGAATAGGGCAAATCATAGAGCACTCACGGATAATTACATAGGAGACCGCGAGGATAACATGACGACACCAAAAAAAAATTTACCGTTAATATCTGCTGGTACGTACTACGGTCTACCAACTGAAAACCCCAACGATTTTATAGACAAGTATCAAATCGCGGCACAGTCAAATAATTGGCAGGATGCTTCAAAAATAAAATTATTTCCGGCACACCTAGCAGGGACGGCACTTACATGGCATCAACATTTCACAAAAGGGAAGGTGATACACGATTGGTATGAGTTAAAGGAAACCTTTATTAACACTTTCACCCCGGTTGCACAGGCACAAACTTTGCAGAACATCTTAGAAAAGAAAGTACAAGGTAGGGACCAACCTGTGCTAACATATTACTTGGAGGTACTAACCTTGTGTAGGCGCCATGACCCCAATATGTCAGAAAAACGAATAGGGCAGTACATTATACAAGGCCTAAGACCTGAATTTTGTGATAGGGTGTTATCAGAAACTTGTGACACTTTAGAACAGCTAGAAAAGAGTTTAAAGAAAATAGAGTTACAGCTACAAATTAAATCGGTAAATCAAGAAAAATACAGCAGAGCAGAAAGAGAGGGATACGCTAGGGAAACCACCACAAATAGACAGGAAATAAACAATTTACATGCAGAAATAAGGACCCTAACTCAGGTCATTTCAAACATGACTATGCAACAAACGCCACAGCGACAAATACATCACCAACACGACAAGCCAAACCAACACAGGGAATACTACAACAATTACAGGGGAAGAGGAACCAACTACAGGGGACCAACTGGATTGTGGACGACACAACGACACCCAGTGCAATGGACACCACGGCACACCATGAGCAGAGGAGGCTACCAGACCAACTACCATGCAACATCATGGGGCCCACGACATTCAACCCCAAGAGCAGAAGTTCCATATAATGGAAGCAGGAATTTCACTACATATTGTAGTTACTGCAGAAGAAACAACCATAATACGCAGGATTGCAGGTTTAAGAGGTAGCAAACAGGGGAAATGATGAAGACAAGGTCCAAGTATTGTGATTATTGTAGGATGAGCAACCACAACAAAGAAGAATGCTACAAACTACAAAGGGGAAAACCGGATACAAAAAACGCATAGGAAGGGGCCCTCTCTATACTAACAACAAAGAGAAGGTTCCCTGCTTAAAACAGAATATAAATTCGCCCTACAAACAAGTACAACCCCAGTTCAGAATATATAACTACGAGAAGGAATTTCCTAAGCTAGATGAAGCTAAGAACATAAAGAAGAAGAGGGAATACATGCACAGAAGAGAAGAAAGAAGGCGTGAAGAGAACATAATTAACCCTCGGAGAAAAGACCACAATATATACCAAGCCAAGAGCGCAGAGTGCAATGGAGAAAACAGCTACAGCCATTATCAGGTGGAATGAGACTAAGGGAAGGAGCCAGAGAAGAGCAACGAGCTATAAAGAAGGAAGAGGAGACAGTAAGGATGGAACAAAGGGAAGGAACAAAGGAAGTCAAAGGAACAACAGAAGTACAGGAGAACAGGGAAGAAGGAGACACATTGAGAGAACAGGAGAAGGAAGAAATATGCAAGCAGCTGGAAGAGCAAGGAACGCAACACATGATCCACAGCTGTGACATCACACTAGTATCAGAAGGAAGGATACATAAGCCAAGGAGAAAGGAACAGTTAAGAAACCAGGAGTTACATGATACTCTATTTAAAATAAAACAAACGGAAGACAAGAGAGTACCAGTGTTAACACTTAATGCAAAGTTAACTCAAAATCCAAACAAAATAATTCAGTGTACAGTTGACACCGGATCAAATATAAATCTAATAAATTCAAAGTTCGTACACGGGACAAATATTGAGACAGGAAAATTGCCGAGAGTGGTATCGGCAAATAATACTCCCATAAACATTTTAGGGATTGCGGAAATTGCATTAGAAATAGATAATATAATTATCAGGGATAAATTTTTTGTCACTCCGAATATCACAAGCGAAATAATCTTAGGGAATAGATTCCTAAATAAGAACAGGGTTGAATTAAATTTCGACACAAAAGAAATTGTGATAAACTTAGGCCAATTTAAACATAAAATAAAAATGGGGAAAAAATGGTTGATACAAATCGAAAGCATTAACAGTACTGAGGTGGTTTCCAGAGATAAGATCATTGACATAAGAACCGAAGAGGATATGGTAATAGCACCTCATCAGCATAGGAGAATAAAGCTTAAACATAAACTAAGTCATAAAACATATTTTGAGTCGGAAAAGTCCTTAAAAGAAAAGAAAAAATGCCATGCATATTTGGTAGATGCAGAAGCAGATGAGGGCAGCTATATAACTATTTATAATGCATCTAGCTTCCCAAAACACTTAAATGCCAACACCTTATTAGGCTACCTCACTGAGGAAGTAAACAAAGACGACACTTGTGCTGACACAACAAGGCCGCGACAACAGCCACGCACACGGGACCGACGTAAACAAACAGTCACAGATAAGGATGGCATAGAACTTAACATATCACCACACCTAACGGTACAGCAGCATAACATGGTCAGTAAACTGCTACATAAATACAAATCTATGTTCACCACGAAGGTAGAGGACCTTGAACCAGCTAATTTGCCACCAATACAATTAGAATTAGTTCCAAATGCTAAACCCGTAAACAGCCCACCTTATAGACAGAGTATGCAGGAGAGACAGGAACTAGATAAACTTTTAAACCAATTACTAGAAGCAGACATTTTAGAGGAATGCCCAGAATTTTGCGAATATGCTTCACCAGTATTCGTAACAAAAAATCGCGACAATTCGGCTCGCGTTGTTGCGGACATGCGTCGTATTAACAACATTTTAAAGAACTGTGTACATCCTACCCCATCAGTTAACTTAGTTTTAAATTGCTTAAATAAAGCAAACACGTTCACAAAATTAGATCTCAAGGGAGCGTTTCACCAATTACTTGTAAGAGAAGAAGACAGAAACATACTTGCGATTAAAACGCAAGATCGTCTGTTAAGATACGAAAGGTTAACCATGGGATTAAAAATTTCAACCGCTGTATTCAGCAAAGCGATATTAGCTTTATTAAATAAGCACCTGTACAATAAAGTTATATCGTATATTGATGACGTTATAGTTTATGGATCATCCTTTCAACAGGATTTAAAAAATTTTGAAATAATTTTAGAAATATTACACAAAGCTAATTTAAAGCTGAACACAAAAAAATGCAAGTTTTTATATGAAACAGTTGATATACTTGGATACACAGTCTCAAAGCAAGGAATTTTACCTCAACAATCTACAGTTAATGCTATACAAGAATTTAAAAGGCCAGACTGTATAAGACGTGTGCGTCAGTTCCTAGGCGCGTCATCATTTTTCAGGAAACATATTAAACATTATGCCCAAATTACATTACCCCTAACAGAGTTAATTAAACAAGCAAACAAAAATTTACCTTTTAAATGGAATGAAGATTGTGAACAAGCTTTTAATAAAATAAAGCAAATTTTAACTAATCCACCATTACTTGCTCATTGGAAAGACGATTGGGAATCAGTTATTTATGTTGACAGTTCATTATTTGCACTTGGGGCCTGTTACTTGCAAATCAATCCTGAAAATAATACTATGCATCCCATAGCATATTTATCAAGAAAATACACAGAAACGGAAAAGCGATATTCTAATGCAGAAAGGGAAATGCTAGCCTTAGTATATGCAGTTAATTACTGGAGGGAATTTACGCTGGGCAGGCAAACAATGGTTTATACCGATTGTCAGTCACTCATACATTATAAGAATTTTAAAAACACTTCATCACGCCTAAATCGCCTTGCTCTCGCACTAGTTGACTACGATATAATCGTAAAATATAAGAAGGGAACTAACAATCTACTAGCGGACAGCCTTTCTAGGAATCCACCAGAAGAGGAGTTAGACCAGGACCTAATTCAAGCTACATTAAACATTCAGGAGATAAAAACAGAAAATTTTGAAGAGTTACAAGCAAAAGACCCTTATTTAAAGCAAATAAAATTAGCTAAGATATCACCAGATTCCGTTCCGAAGAAAATCAGACATGAATCCAGGAAATATGTAGAGAGGGATAACATATTATATTACAGACATTTCAATGGTAGGGACACGGAATATTTATTAGCAATACCCCAGGAAAAGGTTATCGAAATATTAAAAACCTTCCATGATAATATATTTTCAGGAGGGCATTTCTCAAGCTTTAAAACTGGAAAGAAAATAAAATCACGATACTATTGGCCCAGTATAAATCAGGACATTGTAAACTATACTAAAACATGTAAAGACTGTCAACTTAGGAGATCTGCTACTTATAAGCAATACGGAAAGTTACAACCGCAAATCCCCTCAACAAAACCGTTTGAAAGATTAATTATAGATTTCTTAGGCCCTATAACACAAAGCCATGGATTTAAATACATTTTAGTAATGACAGACCCCACAACGAGGATGGCATATACACGTGCAACTCGTTCTGCAGACGCAAAAACCGTAGCTAAGGTATTATTGGAAATATTCTGTTTATACGGTTGTCCAAAAATTATTACTCACGACCAGGGTACACATTTCATGGGACAAGTACTAAAACAATTATTACAAAGCTTAGGCATAGAACAGCGGCCAAGTCCTCCATACATGCAACGTATTCAAGGTTTAACGGAGAGATGCAACTTGGTAATAAAGAAAGCAATTTCACACTACATACAGGAAGACCCACACAATTGGTCTGACGTGTTAAAATTTATATCATTTGCATATAACACTACGATAAATAAAAGCACGGGTTACACTCCATTTTATTTAAATTTTGCAAGAGAAGCAAACCACCCGTCTGATTACATTTATGTTCACGAAAATCAGGACAAGGACGTATTAAAAGAGATTAAATTAATACATAGAATTAGAACGGAAATTCCAAAAATCTTAGAAAAGGCCCAAAATAGTCAAAAACAATATTTTGACAGGACGTGAAGGGATTTAGAACTACAACCAGGGGATGAAATATTAATTAAATATCCAATGGATCACACAAAAAAATATAGCAAGTTTCAAAATTGCTATAAAGGACCTTACCATGTCACCGATAAATTAAATGATTTGACTTACTTAGTGGCTTTAGAAAAACGAGGAAAACTAGTGGAGGAACCAGTTCATGTCGAGAATATTAAACCGTTTCACAGAAGAAATTAAATAAAAACAATTAAAATTATTCGTCACAAACAGAACCTCTATTGACGACAACGTAATGAACGTATTAGAAATAAGTACGTGTCAAGGAGCTTTCCTACTGTTAGAATCTTCCCCTATTAGGAAATTTCTCTACAAAGCACCCTATTTACACCTGCATCACCTACGACCAGAGTGCGCAACTGAGATTCAATTTGTGACTTAATACACAATGAGCTGTTTGGGAAACAGTCAAAATTGCGTCAATGTTACACTGTTGCCAATTAATTTAAAGTACTAAGAGGTCAACTACTGTGAAACATCTACAAAACAATTACCAATAGAATCCCATCAAATAAATAAATTAATTAACTTAGGCCTACATACGTATTAGGAATACGTTATTTCCTTAAAAATAAAGACTAACTTCTAATCTACAGAGGAACCCAAGAAGGCTCGACTCTTTAAGCCTAACAACTACTACTACTAGTATCATCTAATGGCCCATATATTACTAGATAGTTGAGATTCCATTGGTAACTCAATAAATTGCAATTTACAAATGAATTTACAAAATTTAGGTTCACGCGATACAAATTATGAACCTAAGCATTTGACAGACTTCAAATAATTAACAAATATTACAAAAAAAATTATAAAGGGTTTCCCACACATGAACTGAGCTCTAAACAACATAACGAGTCCTGACATTTATATTGCGGAAATTGAAATACGAAGTTAAATAACAAAATTGGGATCACCTTGATAAAATTAAATAAGGAAAATATTTATACAAATTATGAATGTACTACGCTTGTAAAAGGAAATTAAAGTTGACCGACCAAGAAATATGTCTTAATGACTTAAATAAGCTGGGATACCTTAAAGTTTAGAGGGTATCCGATAAATAATCCACACTCACTCAAACACAGAAGATTAAAGCATCTAAAAGAGGAAGGAAGACCACTTATCACTCAAAAAAAACCTTAACACGTTTTCGACACATATCCGACGCCGATCGACACTGGACCAAAGCCATACACACTCTCGACTGGGGACATACTATGAACACACAGACACAACAACACGAAACGACCAACAGGATGTTGCGGATAAGATTACACGCGTGAGAAACAAGCCACGTTGCACTTACAGACAGGCTACAGATTATTCAGCTGAATAGAGCTGCTACTAGCTGAGGAAATTACATTACTGCGTTACAACAACGTAATTTATATTCTCTAAGGAGATGGAAATAAGACAATTAAATAATATCATAGCTATTAAATCTTGCGGAGAGTTAGTGAAAAGCGCTAATGCTAAGGCTTCATGACATTTAATAGCAAATTACTGAACCAAAATTATTGATCGATAAACAAAACTTATGATAACTTCAAAATTTGTACACCTATTAATTCTCGTGGAGACAGGCTAGTTAATTTGCCGGCAGACTAGATACTTCATGACATTTAATGGTGAACTCAAACTTCCAAATTACATTTAACTCCAGTGAAACATACATGTTTACAAATTTCACATCAAAATATATGTTATATTAGTGATGGTTAAATTCATAGAACATTATACTAACAAACAACATACTTCACTGATGTCACCTTCATTTCACTACTTAAATTATTTTTCGGGGACGAAAAATTTTCCCAAGCAGGGGAGTGTAAACATTATGAACATTATTGGTTAATAAAATCCCTAAAATAAAATCATAAAAATATGAGTACAATTAACTACGAAGTAAAGCTGAGGTCAAAGACTTGGAATTGGGAACAACAGGAAATGACAGAGTAACAAAACAGGAAATGAATGGTCAAATTACACAGGTAAATGACCTAGGGTTCAAGCGACAAAATCAAAGTAACTCACCAAAAATTCCAATGATGGTGGCGGAATGCTGACCAGCTACGGACACGAATCACGGCGGGTGTAGGAGTCCAGAATCGACGTGATTGGTTGACGTGGGCGTGGTCGACCGAATTTGGGGGAAACACGATATCGGGGGAAACATATCGAGGAGAGATGATGGACAGTCAGAAAAAGAGAGGCAAGAAGTGAAGTGTTGGGAAGTAAGGGGGGCTGGATCGAGTAAGTCCCGCAACACTTAGGTTATAGTAAAATACCGGGTGTTGTCGACCTTCCAACCAAGTCCACCAACGCAGGGCCAAGAGAAGCACTACAGCGACCACAACCCAGAGGGAGAAGAGGACGGACCGTGTCTGCGACCGGAGGAGCCTTGGGAGAATTCTTCAAGACAACCACCGACAAAGGGACCCGGGACCACTTATGGACGCTGGACCACTCCTGGACACCTTGACCACTGGACGGGACCACGGAGAGGCCAAGGACCGACCGACGACGCAGTGAGACCGCCTGACAGCCAAAATTCCGGACTGCATGGTATGTGATCTTCACTAAATTGCACCTCTAGTTAAAAGGGAAAAATTTGAGAGAACAGTCGAAGGTTAAGGGAAATGATTTGATAATAATAATGATTAAGCAATGATGAAGATATTTAAAAGTTAAAGCTTACTAAGAAAAGCAATAAATAATCTAAATATAAGGGGAAATATATATTTATATAAATTTAAGAAGCCTCAGAGTAAATGACAGGGTTAATTGTTAAAATAAATTAAAGATGGTATGCATAACCAGAATGGCCTATAGGCCAAGTTGAGGTGTAAAATAGTTGTACATAAAGATAGCAGTAGCTCGATGTCATTAACCATCGTTCAATTAATTTAGTAAGTGTTAATGAATAACTGTTACATGAATGAATTGATTATTGAAGTATAAAGGCCCACACGGCTTAACATTTTAATGTAATATAATGTGACAATGTTTAATTTGGAAAGGTTTAAGGGTAATTATTTTGATGCGTAATTGATGGATGAAATATAAAGGACTAAACTATTAATAAAGTGAATTGAGTAAACCTTTAGTGGTAGATTAACGGCTACATGCCCAACAATGTAAATTAAATGTTAAATATCGAGTTAAGGGTGTGTATTCATATGGAAGGTGTGGACTGTGACGTATAAGTTGCCTTAAAGAACTTTGGCCATGCCAGAACAGAGCGATTATTATTAATGATTTGTTAGCTTAAGAGAGTATTGATTTATATTGTGTTTGTCATTTCAGTTGTATTTTATAAATAGGAGTTAGGGCACAGAGGCCTCTATTTAAAGGGTTGTCACGAATATTTATCATTACATAATAAGGAGGAAATAATCATCTGATTTATGAATATTAAAAGGTATATGTTATTACAGACGCTGGTGTCATTTCAATCAATTTCCTGGTTTCCATCTCACTAAGCTAAGCGAGTTATGATTCAAACTTAAGAGAGAAAGAAAATAATCTTACATTACTCATATTAGAATATAGGATTTATGTTCATAGAGTAATGAAAATCCGTGTTCCAAATGGGATCACTGATAAAAGGGAATCTGTATATTATAAATAATGGTATCTTACTGGGCTACAACTATTAAAGTTGCTATTTATATCATTCTAAATTTAGTGTAAATACAATCATTCCATTATTTCACCAACTCAAAATGCATCAAACAATAAACATCAGATTTAGTACATAACCATTACTCTTCACTGAGCTGCCTCCATTCCTTCATAATCATTTTATTTCTTCCAATTTTATATTTGAATAACTGTTTGTACTTTAACGCAGTTTCGAAACACATTTTACTGAATGTTTGTTGAAAACAATGTACAATATAATAAAAAAACTTATTTAATTGATATACATTAAACAACTACACAAATTTGTATCATCTAGATAGACAAACAGTGTATGTTTAGGCATTATATGTATCAGGAATCAGCCTGCAGCATTACATCAGCTGTGGAACTGACACTGTGATATAAGTTCTGTCTGAGCCATTGTTTCAACACGACTGCAATGCTATATGGATAAAAAACAATAAAAATTTTATATTTTTCCCATTTGTTTGCGTAACAAATATTGTTAACACATTTTTCGAAAATAAAATAAAATAATATGGGTTGGTTTGAAAAATGGCAGGGTTTGTTTTAGTAAATGTATGAGTTACCAATGAATGTTGAAAAGATTTATATACATGCTCAATATATAAATTATAACAAACTCAGTGTTAGGTTAGTGATAGAGTATTTATTATGTAACAATAAGTCCTTTCGGACCCTATTATTAGGCTTCCATGATTTGAAAACTATTAAATTTGACAGAAATTCAGTAACTTGGCTTTCATTTTATTGGGAACGCCAAAACGATTTTCCACCTTTGGCCTCTTGTCACAACATCTGCATTAACATAGTTCAAAATTAAGTTTTTTGATTATACATTTATGCATCTTTTTATCTTATAGTTGTTTCTTTTAATTAAAAAACTTGTCTACAATTTTGACTACATTTAATTTAGTAAATATTATTGAAATGACATACACTGACATTATCTAGTAACGGAATAAAATTCAAATTAACAATACTTTTTTATTTAAAGATTTTACATGATTATAGGACTTTTTTTACTTTTTGCATACAGGACTAAGTTGTAATTTAGAGTGATTTGGATATTGCCTCAGATAAGGTATCAGTTGGATAGCGTAATCCATTACATTACCTGTGACGGCTTGGATCGTTCAATAATTCTGACCGTACAATATTCGGGGGGATGCTTGTTTTAATCCTCATCCATCCAATTGTGTAGAGCTTCGAATCATTTATGTTAATATCATTATATCATAAATGATTAATCGGCATAATCACGTGTATTGAATAACATTACTTCTCATCCTACACACACACACACACACACACACACACACACACACACACACACACACACACACACACACACAGGTTCAATAGATTTTGGTACATCACCAGAAACAGAATGTACAATAGTATTAGACAGGCATATCCCAGACAATCAAACCCATTATAACGATGTAACCCCAGATGCATTTGGAGCATTGTTGGATCAGAAAACTTCCTTGAAAATGTTTTAACAAGTGTTTGTAAAATAAATATCACTGATATGTTTTTAATTTTGCGTAAAGAAGAAGTATTGAGTACGCTTCTACTTTTTCGTCATTCCCCACATTTGTTTACAAAAATTAAATACATTAATAAAAAAAGCCTTGATATGATTAGGCTTGAACATTTCGGTGATGTTGGTGAATAATATATATTTTGATAAGATTTTTCTATGCTCTTTGTTTTAGGGATCAGTGTATTAGTATTGCATTATAGAACAGTCATTTGTTTATGCAATGCTACATTTGAATTATATGTTTTTAAATGCTAGAGTAAAGACTAATTTGTTTCACGTCAGCAATGAAGAATCAGTTATCCATAATACAGGATGATTACGACCACTCATAATTTAATTAAATACCTACAACAGTAAAGAAATTATTTAAACTTTAACCTAAAACAATAACTAAACTGTTATTTTTCAAAACCTCACATGTAATGTTCTTGTTGTAGGCCTACTAAAGTTGCTGTATTTAAACAAAGTTCTCAAAAAGTAGATTTTTATTTATTTATTTATTTAATCATTAAAAATTTCTCAGAATACTTGTTTTTTAAATATCCTTAATACATTGGTTAGGGTTGGAAATAGTAATTTAACACGAAAAAGTAATCGATTTTACTTATTTTTTAACGTACTAAACATAAAATTGAACAATGATAGTTTTTATGGGAAAATGTTTATTTATACGCATTTTTTACAATTTATGACGAAATTCAGATGGCAGTAGCGGCACTAAACTCGGAGATTTGTTTTGATTTATGTCAGTTTGGATGGTCATATGGCAAATATCGAAGCCATCTGTTGCTGCATGGATTTTGATAAACGGCTTTCGGGATTCACGTTTTTACAGCAAAAATTTCACTCAGCTCTCAATAATAAATTACAATTAAAAATATAATTTAACTATATTACCTTTGTTTGCACAGAAATGTAGATTAGTTTATTTGTTTATAGGTTTCATGATACATTGACAAAATTAATAAAAAATGTTATATACAATTTATTCCTAAGTTATAACTTTAATAAAGTTAATGCTTCTATGACATTGCAGATTTCCATAAAGTATGTTAAACAACGTGAAAGGATTTCTGCTTTTTAAAGGTGAACTAAGAAGAGGAAAACACGAATTAAAAGTAATTTGTCTTGATTTGTTTTATTTTACTAGACTCTTAAAATATGAATTTAAATAAATATATTATTCGTGATTAATAAATGTTTGATGGTTTTAAACAATGTTCGTGTATATTTTATAGAGTTTAGAGTACTAACTTTTGTGCAACAGGAATGGTAAAACTGTAAACAGTGAGCTTACTATCAGCCAGCTGCGATATCAGCTGGTCGTGTTTATCCACGATATCAGCTGGTCGTGTTTATCCACGACATAAGCTGGTCGTTTTTATCCACGATATCAGCTGGTCGTGTTTATCCACGATTTCAGCTGATCAGGTTTATCCACGATATCAGCTGGTCGTGTTTATTCACGATATCAGCTGGTCGTGTTTATCCACGGTATCAGCTGGTCGTGTTTATCCACGATATCAGCTGGTCGGGTGTATCCACGATATCAGCTGATCGGGTTTATCCACGATATCAGCTGGTAGGGTGTATCCACGATATCAGCTGATCGGGTTTATCCACGATATCAGCTGGTCGTTTTATTTACGATATCAGCTGGTCGGGTGTATCCACGAAATCAGCTGGTCGGGTTTATCCACGATATCAGCTGGTCGGGTTTATCCACGATATCAGCTGGTCGTTTTATCCACGATATCAGCTGGTCGTGTTTATCCACGATATCAGCTGATCGGGTTTATCCACGATATTAGCTGGTCGGGTTTTTCCACGATATCAGCTGGTCGGGTTTATCCACGATATCAGCTGGTCGTGTTTATCCACGATATCAGCTGATCGGGTTTTACACGATATCAGCTGGTCGGGTTTATCCACGATATCAGCTGGTCGGGTTTATCCACGATATCAGCTAGTCGGGTTTATCCACGATATCAGCTTTGTCAGATTCGGATTGTTCATGCCAATGAATGTGCCAATCATCTCGGTGATTTGTGTTTCAATTCAGCACTAGAGTTGAAATTTCCATACAGCGACATCTTGTGGTAATATCACAAGAAACATGAGATCTTCAATTGGCATCTTTACTTAGGTTTGAAGATTCTGCAAGAAATTTGAAGAAACATCTAATATTGAAATGAAAAAGACCGTGACAATATATATACATTATTTGATGATTGTTATCTATCAGTGAGGTTAAGTTATTATATTTGTTTACCATTTGCCAACCAAGAACAGAAATTGTAAATCATCTGGAGAGTTCACAACAATTATAATGCAGAACTCTTAACAGAGGATCGGGGAATCAGGGAACCCTTTGATATTTAGCGATGTGAGAGTGTAAAAATTACAGCGTTTGCATTTACCTTGACCGTTCAAAGTTTTAATAAAAACACATGTGTTTGTGTTGATAATAAATCTTGTGTTGATTTATTTATCATATTTTACCTAATTTGGGCATTTACTGAGGTTCAACCGTGCTTTTTTTATACATTTACCTTCATCAGTTGTGAAACTTGGATTAGAAACATTAAAATATTTAAGTGACTTCTAAACTTATTTTGAATTTAACGAAATGTATCTAATAGACTTATGTGTAGTTGGTACACAGATTTGTGAAATAGTGTCAATAATTTAAAAGGCGATTACAGTTTATTCCATTACCATTCGCATATAAGGTTAAATTAAGACAATATAATGTACTATATACCAGAAGTTTTATCAGAGTATATACTCTTCTGGCTACCGTAAAACAATAAAAGTAATATTTAGGTGGGAAAAATAACATGATTGAGCTGACACAATCGCTCACTATATCAGTTGTCATGAGATCATTAATCGCCGTATCAGTTGGAACTGATTGATAACACGATGCACAAGATCTCAATATGCTGCTTAATGATACCATCATGATCATTAATCACATTATATCTCACCTTGTTCACAAAATAAACCAGAGTATAACATGGGAGTGGAGGTATTTATACGAAAGTAATTTACATGTTTAACACATTTTTAGGATTTAATTTTAAATATTATTTCCATCATACTGTGCCAAAACTAGCTATTTTCCATATCAGCTGTGAGTACCGAAAGTGATACTGTTCCACGCTAGTGGTAAAGAGAGCTGGTTGGTTTTTGTCGCACTGTTATTATTTATTCTGACACCAATAGCGCGAGTAACTTACTGCGACTACCAATAGCAGTGTTACATTCAAAATCAGCTGTTCTTATTAAACTAATCTGTAGATTGTAAACACTTTGGTTGTCATTATGTATTGAGAAATATTACCCTGCAAACCTGATAAAAATGTCTAAAAGATGGTTGGTTAATAATATTATTATTTACAGTGAAAACACGATTGGGTGCCGGAAAAACACTTTAGGTACTGGTAACGAAATATACTACGAGTATATTGCTTATATTATAAAAATACGTGTGTGTAATGTTTTCAGACCACCTAAAGTCTATTAATTCACTTATTATGAGTAATTTTAAATGGGTTGGCCATTAATTGTAAATTTCTTTCCGTGACCACCTTGAAACTGGAAGGTTCGACTGTTTGGGTTACCACTAGGGATATAAATCTCGTATATTCAGTTAAAAGAGTAATTACAATATTGAGGCCATTACCAACACGCGCTGACTAACGCTCCTTCGTGCCTCCAGAAGGAAACGATTATAATAGCTGTGGACATGACCGGCCGATAAGGTCTACAAGTGCTTTTAATATTGAAACGCACTTTCAATAAACTTTGAAATTATTCCTTAATTTTAGTTATATATCTTGGCCTTGGCTTAGGTCATAGGCTAGACCAAGGTTTGTATTTACTGGGTGGAAGATCAAATATTGGACCAACTGTAAAATATAAGCACATCCTGCTAACCTTACACATTGTCTCCTACTTTGAGAAAACCATTAGAAATTCTCTTTTTAGCAAACTTCCCCTATAGGGAAGAAGCTATTACCGTAAGTCTCATGGTAAGACTTAAGCTCAAGACCATGATAACTTTTTGTTTTGAGGTCCCCAGATGTCAAAAACACTATTCATTCAAATTATATATATATATATATATATATATATATATATATATATATATCCGTTAACACGATAACTTGAGTAAAAAACTTCCGATTTCGATGAAATTTGGCTCAAATGTGTAAAGTGACATTCATGACGTTAAGTTCGAAAACCATAAAAATCGGACCATGGGAAGGGGGGCTTATGGGGGTTTTAAATTTTCCAAAAATCAGTTTTTTGCACTTTTCACCCTAAACTTTTTAAAACACTCACTTTTGGTTTTGAGCATTTTATAAAGCTTAAAAAAACAAATAATATAGTATTATAAATTATTAACCTAGGTTAAGTGGTTGTGGAGAAAATTCAAAGAACCTGCTCATTGAATCTCCCATGTTAATCTTATGAGAAAAAGGTTTTTGGCTTTTCCTCAGTTCAAATTTAATGTAAACTTCACATTTGCTTTTACAAATCGATTCAGCTCTACAAAAGAATTATTTTGGTGTTTAAATTGTGATTCTACGTCTAACCGTTGCAGAGATATTCAAAGTGCTAAACACAGTACGTTGTCCAATGGAGAATAAATAAAATTTGATATCCCCATTATTTATGAATGTATATTGATAAAACTTGGTATGTGGCGTCACGTAGTACTGGTATTGTATTTGCACAAACAATTCATTTTTCGTTGATTATCCCAGGAGCAGCAAACCTGCATACTCAGCCCTAATGTTTTTCTTATGGAGAATAAGTAAAGTTTTCTATCTCCCTTAATTATGAACATAAATTAATAGAAAATTGGTATCTAACTTCACCTGGTTGAGTTATATTGATGATTGCATAAAAACACATATTTTGTGTTCCTTTTTGCAGCAAACCTGCGTACTCAGCCCTAATGTTATTCTTATGGAGAATAAATAAAATGCTATGGATCACTTATTTATTTATGTATTTTTACGAAACTTGGTAAGTGACTTTATGTGGTAGTGAGAAACATATGCATGCATTATAAATTCGCTGAGTACGCAGGTTTGCTGCGACGGGGGTATTATTTAGTTGTTTTAAACCCTCGTTAACAAATTACTCTTGATATACCAAGTGTAACAAATAGTTCAGTATGAAATAAACGTGGGTCTGGATTATTTCTTTGAAGCAAGAATGCTACAGCTTTTTTTTATGTAGCTACAGAAACAGTTTAATGATAGTTTGTTGTATAATATATATAATATAAACTATTTGTCAGTTTTCGAGTGTCAAGTTAAGATTTACAGTGGTGTAATAAACTATATAAACTGGAGGTTTTGTGAATCACAAAATAGTTAGGTATTTGTGAAATTTTAATTTAGTTGTTTTCCTAAATGTAAATAAATACTTTTATGTTAAATATTATTAGATTAATTTACACTCTTTTCGGAGTATAATATCATTTTCTTACATTTCCTGTTCATTTTATATTTATTAATATTAGGTATAAAATGTTAATAAATTATGTTTATGGAAGGAACTTAATTCATAATAGATTATTCACCTTATAAAAATAGTAATGCTCATTTAAACGGTTAATGATTTAAAGTTGCAAATATTGTATTTTCCTTTAAATTAATTTTTCTGTAAATAATTATAAAGATAAACCATTTTAGTAAAGTATATTTATATTAATAAAAGAAAAAATTCAAATGTTTTTATCTGGATGCAAGTGAATAAATATCTTTGGCATGCTTAGTTCCTTAACTACCACACATGGAAATATTGTAATTAATGTTTATTGTACTTCAACAAATTCCACTCTTAAATAGCTAAATTATATCTAAAAGAGAATCAAAAGAACGCCAGCTTAGGGATAAAAACTGATTTTAAATAATTTGCTTATTGTGGCAGAAGTAAAAATACAAATTTATTACCTACAGATAATGAACTTGTAATTTATGTAAGTTACTAGCCGTTCCCGCAGGCTTCGCCCCGCAAATCATAATTTATAAAAAATATGACAGTTGAGTGTGCTGCATTCTGTGGTTAGCCCGTGTAACTACTACGAATCAAGATCAGATGTTTGTATTTTCATCAGCTCAAACTTAAAGTGTCCATAAGAAAAACACAGGATTGGAACTTTGACTCCCCGTGGGGCGGAGCCCTACGGAAATTTCTTAAAACCCTTTCTTAGTGAGCACCAAGACCAAGCACCAAGCACCAAGCACCAAGCACCAAGACCCAAGAGGAAAGTTTGTTCCAAATTTCATTGCAATCCGTTGTGTGGTGTTTGAGATGTCGTCAGTGAGTCAGTCAGTGGTATTTGGATTTTATATATTAAGATTATTTTAAAATTACAGAGAATCGTCAGGTGGCAGCGATGTCACTAAAATGCCATGTTTGTGTTTATGTAAGTTAGGATGGCCCTATTGCAAATACCGTAGCCATCTGCTTTTATGTAACATTCAATAAATTAGTTTTAGTGTTTTAAACTTTTTTTTACAACTTATATTTTATTTCCGATGATAATAGATAAAACATTATATACAACTACCTATAATTCTATGCATGTGCATTTTATGCAGATATAACATGTCTCTTCTGATTATAGGCTTGTAACAATAATTGTCGCTTGATAACACTATGACAAGTTGGTAAACGGATTTGAAATTGATAAACATTTATAAGTACAATAGACACCTACCTATTCTATAGAATCACCCTGCAAGAAATTTTTATTGCAAGTTTAAATGCGTGCATTGTTTATCTTGCATTGTTAATAATTGTGCTTTTTCTGTTCAAACAATTGAAACACCATTGTAGAACAACTTTCCGAAAATTTCTTTGTAAACCGAATGTTATGGGACAAATTTATTTTTCTTTTTAAATTAAGTTTGTATTGTCATCAGGCTATTGATTTTTCTCACTTGAGATAGCTGCTAAACATTTTTTTCAAAGAGCATATCAATAAGCTTTGTAGAGCAGCTAACAGAATCACTGGTGCTTAAAATTATTTTAGATTGCACCACTACTGTGCAAACATGTCTTTGTATTTCAAAATTCTATATTTTGAAACGCTAATATTGTTCTTAGTAAACAAAAATAACACGGAAACAGATGGAAATGGATCATACTCTTCCTTTCAAAGTTTGTGTGAAGGCCAAAATCTAAAGAAAACTTGGCTAAAAATCAAAAGAATTGAGTAACCTATTTCTATATACTTAGTTAAAAATTATACTATCATGTGAAGTATATTTAAATCAATAATTTTCATACGTGAAACATATGACCGGGCGTTTGTCACGGCCTGCAGCGCTAGTGGCGTGTCAAGGAATAATGAACTTAACACCTCGGATAGCATCTACAAGAAACGCCATATTAAACAGTTTAGCGCAGCTCCTGTAGGTATTAATCTGCATAATTTATTTCGTCACGAAAATAGCAATTCGTATGCAAGATTCTTTCGGTTTGTGTTGGACTTAATATTTACAGTCAATAAAGTGTTTTATATGAAACGCTGCAAATCGATAAGAAAAAGCGTTTATACAATCAAACATCCTATCACGGACTTACCTTTGGGACTATTATTTACATACATTTTTTAATTTAGTGAAAATTCATTGAAATATATTCGTCTTAATTTTTTTTATTTAATCGTATGTAAGGGTAATTATAGACTATCTGTTGTAATTTCACAAAAATAACACACAAACTGTAGTCTGCATGTGCATTTGTAGCTTCGTATCTTCACTGCTCATATTATCATTTCATAATTTATACCTGGACCAATTAAATAAATAACAATATTTTTAACCGAAATTGTTATGTTTAGTAGTTAATTATATGTTTGGAATGCATTTTCGAGTAAAATTACACAAAATAGTTATTCGTTTGTGGCACCTTTTAATTTAGCATATGTAGCTGTTCAAACATGATAAAAAAGTCTTGAAAGAGTACGAAATATAAATACACACTAAATCATAAAAACCTAGTAGTTCATACATTTTATCACTTAACTATAAACTTTTGAACTATTATTTTTTTATAAATGATTTTCAAAAGTGGTAGCAGTACACAAATCCTAAGATATTCATTTCGACAGATAATTTAAAATGGTCAAAACAAACGCAAGAATACGTGGCGTCCAGACTGAGCTAGTAACATTCTCGTCATCCATCTCACAACGGAGAGTCTCGATGGCTCTCTGCCAAGGACAAGTGCCTCAACTCTGGTGGGATGTTTTCCTTTGGGGAGCTTTTACTTCAGACTGGGACAAACTATCTTCGCACGTTACTTTACCAAATGAGATCCGAGAGGAGAAATAGTTGATTTGATGACTGGCCGAGAAACAGGAGCTTCTTGGCTCAGTGAAAGCAAGAACGATTTGACTATTATATATGTGTAAGCGTACTTATAATTAAATATTCAATATACAATGAAGACTACTAAGTACGATGTGAAAATGTAGCTGCTTATTAACTAGACTATTTATTGAGCGGAGCTCTTGTGCGTCCACTCTTATGGCACTCTTTGTGATCAAACTCCTCCTAGACGGTTTAAGCGATTGGTTTTAAATTTTGCATGGTGTTAGTGACCATGCCGGTGAGTGCTAACACCTATTTAGTTTTACAAAATTCCCATAGGATTCCGTCCCACACGGTCTTAAGGTTTACATGTTATTCTTATGGACATTTAAATTTGTTTACATTTGTTTAGATTTTTGCAGATGTTGTAACTTTGTAGACTGTAAAATGTAACAGCTGTTCGTTTATTTGTTTGTTGTTTATTTACACAACCATATAGTTTACAATGTTTTCTATTAAAGTTTCTAATTTTTAATTAATTCAGCGCTGGATTGACATATGTCGCAGTGAGCCGCGTTCGAACGGTCGGTGGATTACTCTTCGATCCTGGATTTCCGAGGGATCGTTTGTTGGAAATTAACAATAGCTCAGTTTGGCAACACAAACGTTCTGACTATATGAGTTTTAAACCATTATCATAACGATAGTATCTGACAGTCAGTGCGAACCTTTCCATTGCAGGGGTTAGTTGTGAAATTGTGTTTGGAGAAGGCTAACTCCAACTTACAATTACTTGTAAGGTTTCCGCACTATCACAGCATTTCCTAATATTTATCCCCCTTCTCATGTTGGGCTGTGTTGTGTTTAAGGCATTAAAATATTTATATTCATTTTAATTTTAATTTACATGCATAAGAGAATACATAAACTTCCACTTTAACTTAGTAGAAAATGCCAGCCTAATGTGAAAACAACATATGTTAATACCTATCTATGGATAGTATAAAAGGAAACGTCGATATGTATAATTACTGTCCGCTCAATTTTGTGGACGCTTTCGCGAACGCTACCTAGTTAGTCTGGTTTTATTTTAATTTTTTGTTTTGGTTTAGTTACTAAAAGACTGTATTAGTTAAAAGATGTGTGACGTTTCTGAAATCATTTTACTTGAAAAATGTACAAACTTTCAACATTTTGTCATACAGAGCCCTTGTTAGTGAATTTCCTATGGAAATTGAACTATTAGCATGACTCGCACGGTAAAACTTAAGCCCGGGACCACCATAGAAGTTCCTATCGTGACCCCCTGAACACGTTTTGGGGGGTCGTTCAAAATTATATATATATGTGTATACACTCTAGCGATCGCACTTTTGTCTGATTTACTTAAAATTTAGTAGGGACGTTCCTTTCTACAATCAGTTAGACAAGTTCATTGGGCAAATCAATCGGAAAACTCTAAACACCTTTTTTGGGGATTATTCTTTCAAATTTTGGGTTTTTGGGCCCAGAAAGGGTCAGAAAAGCCCCGGACGTACAATGAATGCATGTATTAATATGGGAATTATTGAAGCGAAAGTTTTAAGCCCTCTTTCGTCATTCTAGCATATATATTTATCGAGTTATTAAAGAAAATGTATATCGGCTAAACACAGTCTTATGGGGTTTTTACATTAGAAAAGCATGTTATTCATGTGTCGGTTATTTGTTTCATCCCAGCAGCCTCGCACCTACTTTCAATCCTGATTGGACCTTCTCCTAAACTTATAATGCACAAAATTGTATTCCTAGAATTGCAGGTAAATGCAACCAGAACCAAATGCAACCAGCATCAGAACAGCCAAAAAATCAATGTTTTCAAATTTCAACAAATTTGGAATAAATGTATTTTTTTACATTGGTTTTGAGTTTTAAAATTTGTGTATGTGGAAATTCACTTCCCTCACGTCAGCGTGCTGCGTGCGAACTCGTTTATAAGACACTGCCTAAAACTACTCACAGTTTAATTGAATATAGATTCTTATGATCTCTTTAAGCTTGTATAAGTTAATATTATCTTATAGTAAACAAAATAATAATAAAAAAAGTTAATTCTACAGGATCCAATTGAGTTTGTATTAAGTCCCTGCCAAATATCATAATGAACATGTAAAGGAAAACATTGTCTGACACCTGATGAAACCCGGGCAGTTAAAATATTGACATGATGTTTTGTGGAATCTTTCCGAAGGTTGAAGAGTGCAGCTTAACAAATTTACATTTAGTTGTATTTGCATTTGAAAATATTTGGGTAAACTAAGAATTAACTACAAATTCAGAAAAAAACAGAGAAACATTCGTTAAAAACAGAAGTTTTCCAAAACATAAAATCAATATGCTTAAGGAATTAAAGGCTTACAGAATTAACTTGCTTTGAAGTCAAAACATGTTTACTCATGTTAAAAGCACGTTCTGTGTCGACATGGAACCCTAAATCCCTAGGATCTTTTACCCTTGTATTTCTCCAGGGATGAATGGCTTGTTACTGTTTCCTGAGATTGGGCTTTTTTGTTTTACAATACTCTAATCTTATGAATCTTAGAAATGGAATAAAATAATTAAAGTCAAACTCAATTCGGGTTTTCCATGCAATATTTTTGTTTTCATATATCTAAATGCACATCTATGTAAAGCAAAGTTACTTTGATCATTTTTTTCAACTATTACCCAAAGTGTGGGTTTTGTGACATTATAAAAACAAAGTTATCAATTAGTAAAACGTTTTTCGGATATGAAAACAAATTGATCCCGTCTTTCACTCTTGTAATTAAAGAAAATATTTATTGTAATTATTATACAATTTACTTTTTAAGTTTGGTCAAAGGACTTATTAGATAGTCGTAAATTCCATAGTTTATAATTTTCAAAGGAAAATTTAAGGTTATTATCAATTTAGTAGACATATTAATTATCATCTTCGTCACTTAGGAAAGACAGGTATTTTATTTCACTTAAAACTTACAAACCGCTTACTGCCAAACTTACAAACTGTGATGTTAGAACTGCCAAATAATAGAACAGATGTTGAACAAAATTACAAACCATGATTCCTAATGTTGAATTTTATACCCCATGCAAAATCTTCCAAACCACAGGATAAGAATTTCTGTTTAAATTATGATTAAAAATAACTCTAAAATGCCTGTTAAAGATTACCCATAAATTAAATTTTTCCACCCCACCAAAGTTAATGTAAATAGAGTATCTTTCTGAATAGAGAAATTAAAATGAAATAATATATATTGTTGATATACTAAAATGATCCTCACCTGGTCGTTTCACAGGTGAAAACATAGGTAACAATGTTTCGTTCATAAAGTTATAACCCCTGAATATGTTTTAAACAATATATTAATTAAGATAAGCAGTTTTTGACCTAAAAGCTATACGGTTACATAAAATTCCACCGCCAGTCATAATTCATTATCCGAGCTCATGTAATATGGAAATCACTCGCATGACGGAAGCAATAAATATCGCGTACCCTTTCAATCTGCTTGGTAAAGCCTAACATTAACTCCCTCGCTTTGAATATTAAAATTTGAATTCCTTCCTTTTATAAGCTTCCAAACATTTAAACGAGATCGCACGCAGCACGCTGACGTGAGGAAAGTGAATTTCCACATTAAAACCTTAAAAAATCAAATAAAGGGTTTAAACCAACACTGGTTACGTTTTTAGAAAGTTGAAAATTTTTATTTTTTTGCTGTTTTGATGCTCCTGGTTATATTTAAATTCACTAATAGGATGCGGATGTTGTATATTATAAAGTTAGAAGGAGGTATTTTCGGGATAACAAGTTGGTATAGAGGTATGGGGGTGATAAAACGATATTAAGGCATGAAATACAGCCTTTTCCAGTGTAAAATCCCCATAAGACAACGTACTGCATTTTGACAAGTAACATTTTCTTTAATAACTCGGTAAGTACTTATGCTAGAATGATGAGGAAGGACTTACAATCTTTGGCTTTTTACGTACAATAATTTAATGTGCAATAAATGTACATTCGGGGCTTTTCTGACCAAAAACTCAAAATTTGAAAACGTAACTCCCAAAAAATAGGGTTAGAGTATTCCGATTGTTTTGCCCAACGAACTTGTCCAACTGATTATAAAAAGGAATGTTTCTACAAAATTTGAAGTTAATCGGACAAAAATTGCAACCGCTAGACTGTGAACACATAAAGATAAAGATATATATAAAGTTTACAAAGACCCCTCAAAACGTGTTCAGGGTCACGTTAGGAACTTTTATGGTGGTCCCGGGCTTAAGTCTCACTGTGCGGGTCATGCGAATAGTTCACTTTTCCATAGGAAATTCACTAATCATCACGCCCGGGGAATCAGCATAATGTGCTTATTCGGACGAAGGGATTTTAGGGATTTTAGAGCGCCACCTTAAAAATTAAGTGTGAAAGGATTGATAACACATAATCAAAACTATCGAACTTATACATGTAACTATCCATAACGTCAAACTCTGAGTCGACTTTGCTTTATAATTCGCTTCTCTATCACTAAGTATAGCTTTACATTGAATGTTACAACAATATATGGTTTATTAGTGAATTTCCTTTGGAAAGTGAACTATTAGCATGACCTGCACGGTGAAACTTAAGCCCGGGACCACCATAGAAGTTCCTAACGTGACCCCCTGAACACGTTTTGGGGGGTCGTTCAAAATTTTATATATATATATATATATATATACATATATAGACATATATATATATATATATATATATATATATATATATATATATATGTGTGTGTATGCACTCTAGCGCTCACATTTTTTATCCGATTTACTTCAAATTCGGTAGGAACGTTCCTTTCTATAATCTGTTGGACAAGTTCGTTGGGCAAAACAATCGGAAAACTCTAAACCCATTTTTTGGGGATTAATCTTTCAAATTTCGAGTTTTTGGAGCCAAAAAGGGTCAGAAAAGCCCCAGATGTAAAATTAATGCATGTAAAAAGATGGGAATTAGTGAGGCGAAACTTTTAAGCCCTCTCTCGTCATTCTAGCAGAAATATTTACCGAGTTATTAAAGAAAATGTGTATCGGCTAAACACAGTACGTTGTCTTATGGGGGTTTTACACTAGAAAAGCCTGTTATTCCTTTGCTAGAGTACTTTTATTATCCCCAGCAACCTCACGCCTACTTTCAAGCCTGTCTGGACCTTCTCCTAACCTTATAATGCGCAAAATTGTATTCCCAGCTTTGCAAGTAAATGAAACCAGGAGTATCAGAACAGCCAAAAAATCAATGTTTTCAGATTTCAATAAAAATTGGACAAATGTATGTTTTTACACTGATTTTGAGTTTTAAAAGTTTTTATGTGGAAATTCACTTCCCTCACGTCAGCGTGCTGCGTGCGAACTCGTTCGTATTTGTACAACCTCCAAAGCTTACAAGACAGTGTAAAAGTTACTTTATCACCGTCTTTAACTGCTAAAATATTGTAATGTATTTAAAAATTAATGTATTATGTAAAATGTATCAACGTATAAATATATCGATTCGTAAATCCGTATTTTTATGAACCGTTATCTTAAAATAGAAGGTTCTGTACTCATATTTTTTTAATTATATGTTGATACAAAATAAGAATTCCACACAATGTGATCCCGTGTCTACAATTACCAAAGATTTCAAGGTAGATTGTTACTTAGTGGCTCTATGAACTTCTTTCCTTCTAAAAGTAATACATTGGGTGGAATTTCCTTTGTTTTATACTCCGTTATAGGATAGACCCACAGCGTTCTATTAAAACACTCGTTGACAATTCATTTAGACTACAGTTGAGTCCTTAACAAATTAAAACATATAATCTATAAATATTTTAAAGTTAAAATGTGTACTGAGTCTTTTTACGTTTTCAAAACTTGTTATAAGTCTAACAAGTTTATCTTTTAAAATCCAAAACCTAGTGACATAATATTACCTTCCCCCCTCCCATGACTCGTAATTATATTTACGTAATTAACTAATGAAGTATTTTGTATTGAATATGTAATAGGTGTATTAGAGTACATGAACACAAATCTGGCATCAAGCATTTTAATATTCGATTACTTTTCCGCATGAACTTTGAATACTGAGGCACAATTTTTAAATTATACAGTAAATAGATATAACACCAGAGATAATTCTTATGTTTAAAGTGTTTAATTATACTGTGTTTACTACGCCAGTGAAGAAGTTTTCAAATATCGTTTACCCATGAATAACTATTATTTTGAAATAAAAATGTATAATTTTTAGGTAGTGAACAGGAATTCTAGCTTTAAATTTAAGTTGTACACTCAAATGTGTCTCATATCAAGGACTTCAATATTGCATTAAAATACTACTCCACACGAGTGAAAAATTTACAAAAATACTACAAAAAGCACAATGTGAGGAGAATACAACACAATCTCAATCTAATTTAATATCTTGTAATCACTTTCCACACTGTTATCTCCAGTGGTGTGTTTTCATCCTCTTGTCTTTGTAAAACCCAGGAAGAGAGGGATCATTGCATATGGGGTTCATTTGTAGCGCTGGGTAAAATGAGGTGTTTATCCTAGTTTGCAGAATGAATGTCCTCAGATTTGTTTCCCCTGTCCAACCACTCCTGAACTAAGCTACTCTAATGAACTTGAATGTGTTAATTAAATAGGAGTTTGTAGTGATTAAACATTATTATATAACGGAACCTACCGGAAGAAGGGGGGGGGGAAGTAGTTTATTTGATTTACCTTTAAGTACAAACCACTGAAATGGTTTTAATATAAGACAAGTATTATACCAGATTGATTTTAGAGGGTAGATAATTCAACTTGGAATGATATGGTCACAGATAAGTTACAAGTAAACTATTTATACATTATTGAAAAGAGGGACATTATATGATGACATAAACTTTATTTTAGAAACTCAGAGGACCAAAGAAAGTAAACAAAAACAAAGATCATCTGTTTTAAGGTTCAAATTTTCAGATTTAAAATAGTAAATAAAATCGACGTTTAACTTTAGGCACATTAAAAGTATCACATACTTTTAACACGGATTTATCTTTTACTTTTATACAACATTTATGTAACTAAGATATTAAAAATTCTTATAGATTAGGCTGGTAAATGTGACCTTTAGGGTGTAGTTCGTACTACTACGGATTTTATAATCTGTAGTAGATTCTGATGTAGATCTGTTTCTGTCAACTTTACCTAGCCGGTAATCCATTTCTCACTCATTAATTAAACAAGATGTTAAAGTTAAGTAAAATGATAACATGACTTCCTATTTAAAAGTAGCCTCCGGAATTCAGAGTGGTTATACAATACTCGTTTAATATTAAAACTATGCAGTCCGATTTTAAATGCTACAAAATTGAATAGAAACATTAACGTTTAAGTTCTATTAACTAACGTGTTAAACCGAGTAAGTATTAAAAAATCATAAACTAATATCCCTTAAACTAACAGCTTGTTAAACTTTATTTGAATATGAACGTTTTTACTGGAAGTTTTTGCAATTATTTAGATTAAATTAGATTGCGAAGTTCTGATTTAGAGAACTTTGAATATAGGAACCTTTGTAAGGAAAAAGTTTCCATCATTTTAATTACGGTTTATTTTTTCCTTTTACAACCCGTTAATCTACAAAAAGACAAATAATAATAGTTTGCTTCTGCATCTCGTACTTCTTGTAACACTTTGTGAAAGATATAAAACTATTTTTTTTTTAAGGTGAAACATTTTGTTAGTTAAAGGTTAAATTATTCAGAAATACTAAGTTATCGAAGCTTAACCTGGGGCGCAATCTGTACGTCACAACACAAACAACGCGGCAGTGATTATAAAGTTTAGTTTTTTATTATTTACCTCTGTGATGTTAAACTTTTTGTAATCAAACAAAAGCCCCAAGTTGCCAAAGGGCGAATTTTATGAAGTAAATTAAGACTATTTTCCATTCAATATTTACGCAGTTTGGTTTCTACGTATTGCAATTGATTTTAATCGAGTCAAAATACTGAAAAGGGTAGTATCGATAAAATAAATATGTAATTGATAAAAATATATCTTTACTAGTAAGAAAACCCATTGCCAGGTTAGAAGCCCTGCTTAGAGTATGGTAATTTAAATATAGTTCTAACTGTTTATTTATTCATCAACGGCAAGTAGCCAATTTACAAAATATACAATAATGCAGGATAGAAAAATTAAAAATACAAAACAAAATACTCAAGTAATTGATAGAACGCTCAAAAAGGAAATAGGTTTATGTGGTTATGTTTATGGGATTTCTAATGGTCTAGTGGTGTTTTAGCAAAAAATTGTAATGTTAATTATAAATATTCTGTAGAGTTAAAGTAAATTGATGGACTGGGTATTGTAAGCTTTTTTCTCAAAGAAAAAAGGGGTTTAAAGGTTTTCAGTTGATTTCACTTATACCATCGATTTAAGTTGTATCCAATATCATTACAATTCATGTCTTAGCCCCGAAAGTGACTCCATTAGCAGTTCCAAAGTGTTTCATACATTATTTTAAACAATTTTCATACATTCAAAACAGATCACTGTAATCCGTTATTGCATTAATTTTGTTAATTTTACTGCCTTTACTAATGCCCGTGTAAGGCATGTAGGTCACCGGTTTATAAAAATACCCCCGTAGCAGCAAACCTGCGTACTCAGCGAATTGATATACATTGTTTGCAGCTACGGGAACTATCGGCAAAAAAATAATTTTTCGCACAAATATCAATAGCCCACAAAGGTATGAAGCAATATAACAAGTTTCGTCAGGATAAGATGATAAATACTCAAGGTATAAACATTTTATTTTTCTCCATAAGAATAGCATTGGACAACGTACAGTAATTATCACTTTCAATATAACAATATAAAATTGGATTTACTGAAATAGTATATATAAACAACTAAAAAAAAAACATTTTTTGGGGTACAAAACTCCCCGAAAATACCCCTTTGGATAGAGCGATCTGGATGGTTTTCTAACTTAGTCATAAATGCTGCTTTACATGTGTGTACTAAATTTCATTAAAATTGGACCATTATTACGAGAGTTATCGCACCCACGGACACACATATATATATATAATACATACATACATACATATATACAGTTATGAACGAATGGTGTTTTTTGGCATCTGGGGACCTCAAAACGAAAAGTTATCATAGTGCCGGGCCTAGGTCTTACCATGTCGACTACGGTAATAGCTTCTTCCCTATAGGGGAAATTTGCTAAAACAAGAAAGAAAAACGATAACTATCCAATATCATTAGTATTTATTTAAACAAATGAGTTTGATAAGCTTGCTGATTAGCGAGTAAGGACATAGCAGCGGTCACGAGCAGGAACAGACTTAGTAGAGACGCATCGCCTAAATAATGATTTAGTTTCTGGTTCAGTAGCAATTCTTTTAATATTAGAGGCAAAAACATAAACAACTGCACATAATAGCAACTCCTCATTCAAAATAAGCAAGTAAATACTGTAATTTACGCAAGATTAAATAAAATATAAACTTTATTAGCTTTTAAGTTATTTTAAAATTTACTATAATAGTTCATACTTTATTTACTATTGTACTGCTTAGTTTAATTTTCGCGAGATTCCCATATTTGGAAACACCCCCGTAGCAGCAAACCTGCATATTCAGCGAATTTCAAATGGTACTTCACTGTCATGAAGCCACTTACCAATTTTAATCAAAGAAAATTAATAAATAAGCGAGATATGACATTTTATTTATTCCCCATAAGAAAAACATTGGGTCTAAGTATGCAGATTTGCTGCATGAAGGACCACAAAATCTTGTTTTTATGCAAATACCAATGGATCACCTCCAGATGAAGCAACTTACCAAGTTTTATCAATTTATGTTCATAAAAAAGCAAGATATCACATGTTTATTATTCTCCATAAGAATAACATTATAGCTGCTGAGTACGCAGGTTTGCTGCCATGGGGACCACAAAAAATGAGTTTTGTATGCAAATAGCATTAAACCCCAACCATATAAAGTCACATACCAAGTTTCATTAATAAAGTTT
Organism: Allygus modestus; assembly: GCA_963675035.1. Taxonomy (NCBI): domain Eukaryota; kingdom Metazoa; phylum Arthropoda; class Insecta; order Hemiptera; family Cicadellidae; genus Allygus; species Allygus modestus. The sequence continues at coordinate 457,219,939 of OY776111.1, read as the reverse complement.
GCTTCATCTGGAGGTGATCCATTGGTATTTGCATAAAAACAAGATTTTGTGGTCCTTTATGCAGCAAATCTGCATACTTAATTCATTAATAAGCGAGATATACAATTTTACTTATTCTCCATAAGATTAACATTGGACAACGTACTGTGTTTAGCACTCTCAATATATCGGTAGGTAACCAATTGACGTAGAGCGATGATCAAAACACTACATTGTTTGTTTTTTAAGCTGAATTTAATGGTATAAACCAAAATTTGGGTTTAAAAGTAATTATATGTAAAAAGTTCAAAAAACCCATTTTTGGGGTACAAAACCCCCCTTAAAGTAGAGCGACCTGTCTGGTTCTCGAAGTCATGAAAATAGATGCTGCCTTACACGTTTACATCAAATTTAATCAAGATTGGACCATTTTTGCGAAAGCTATCGTGCCTACGGACACATATATATATATATATATATGAAATATATGAATATATATTCATATATATGAATATATGAATATATTCATATATATGAATTTGAATGAATGGTGTTTTTGGCATCTGGAGGCCTCAAAACGAAAAGTTATCATGGTCCCCGGCCTAGGTCTTGCCATGCCACCTACGGTAATAGCTTCTTCCCTATAGGGGAAATTCGCTAAAAGCTATTTTGTATATTTTAACATTACCATCTCAGTTGTTAAATGTTTCCAATTCTCGTCAATAGCAATAAGAACCAATATTTACAGCAGCATCTGGTTTAGACAGCTAATTGGATTTTCATGAATACTAGTAAAATAAACAATTTATAACATTTTAAATGACTTTACTGGTTGATATTTCGCAGTTCCTAATCACAGCTAGTGAATTTCCCAAAAAATACACTTACTGATTGTAATTTTCAAATACATACAAATTGAACTATCTTCATTTTGTTTATACAATTTTGATTTTGGGCTCTCTTGTTTCATGAAAAATCATGATCGAACCACACATAACACAGGATAAGTTCAAATACACATTTATTTTCCGCATTTAATGTACCGCTTTATGTATGATTGTAGGGATTTTAATTATTTGTAAAATAATAATGTATACACATATGGTGGTTTGTACTGTACTAAAGGATTAGCATTATATTTTTAACATTTTTTACGTTGCTTTTGAATTAAAGTAAAACAAAAACTCAAACACTACTAAACAAATTGTATGAATAATTAGTTTCTCCTTATATTTTCCTTTCTTTCTCTAAGAAACTAATTCTGAAAGTTCAATACAGTTAAATGTAGCTAATAAATGTTCCGAGACAAAAGTATGAAGATGATGACAAATGAAGATGACCTTCACGAATTATTTGGCACGGAAACACATTAAGGGAAAGATCCTAGGGAATCATTAAGGAGAGTCATTACCCAAGGTAGAACTCAATGGTGGTAACGACCTTTTGTTTGGTCTCACATTAATAGCCTGCTAAATTGCTTTGTAATAGTAAAAGTAGTACGTTATTCTGAGACATTTTATTCAAAACATGAGAAAGGGTTATCATCACGCGTAAGACATTCATCTTATATCAAATTGTTTGATTTATTATTATAACTGATTTTATAACAACGAATTCTAATTTAATTCAGTACCAATAAATGTACAAGTATAAATTTTCTTACCTAATAATTTCGATAATGTTTATTATGGTAGCTAGATTTGAGAGTCATGTAATAGTTCTGGTGTTACAGAAACAACTATTCATGTTTCTTACATTATTTTAATGTTTATCACCCAAAAAATCAGGTCATTTTCCATGAAATTACCTGAATATTTTATTTTCAATGTATATTCTAAAGTCTTACTATTCTTAGTCGAGAGTAACCTAAGTTTTATGGAAAGTGCACATTTACAAGTAATGTCATCAGAGTAAGGTGCAGAGTGAGGTAAGTTGAGTTTCTACGGTTTTTCACCCCACCTGAGCAAATGCAGGAACAGAAACTCATAGGGAATAGATATCCCACCGGGTTTTGTAGATGAGATCTACCCATTGTACTAACCTCATCAGTTAAACCATTTAAAAAAAGATGCAAACCATATATGCTCATTTATTTGTAATAATTTATTGATATATATTTATAATCAGTGAAAACGACTGGAGAATTCAGAGGATACAGTTGTCAGAGAACTGTCATTGCTAAAAATAGATTAGACCCATCGTTCAATCTGAATCTTTAGCTATTATTAATATGCAGTATTTTAAGAACTGTCAAAATAAATCAACAAAAGCCCCAATGTCTTTAAGGTATTGACCATTTTAACTAGAACACCATCAGTGAAGAGAATTTTTAATTTCAATGAGAAATGAGAAAGGAATTTCTCATTTGTGTTATCCCTAATGTGTGAAAATAATGCATGATGATGGGCATTATGGTTTAAACTGTTTTAAGAATCACAAAAGTAAATATAGATATGAAGTGAATGGCAAGATTCAAGACAATTAATTTTAGTACCTGCAACGAAATTACTTGTAAAAAAAATAAAAAAGTTAAGTTGAACTATTTTACTTTTTATTCCACAAACGGTATTTTATTAAAGTCATTTACCTAAAGGGCATTACTAATTTACATACAATGCATTACGAAGCAAGAAATTATTTTCCCTATATAATGCCCAAAATGTTTATTTTATATTTTCTCGATTCACCATATTTGTTTTCAAAATAAAACTAATCTTTGAAGCATTCCAACAAACCCTAAATAAAATTACGATATTTAAAAATAAAACAAAATTCGTGGTTATAATCAGGCTAACTAAACAATTAGTAATTTCATAAATATATAAAGTACCAAACCAATCCCTATTATGGAAACGGTATCGGCAAAGAATTAGGAATAATTGAATGTTTGTTATATAGACACAATAGTTATGTATACTTTTTATTATAAACATTGAAAGAGTAACTTTATATGAAGTTCACTGAGATACACCTTACTCTAAAATATTCCTTTTTTCATTGCTATATTTTTTTATTTATAGGTAACAGTTCAGATTAAGAAATTATTTATAAATTCAAAATATACACTAATTGTTCATATTTAGTGTTTTGATAAAGCATACTTGTTAGAAGGCAGATACTGCAAAAGTTAATCTTTCAATTTTGAATCTTCTATCAGTAATCAAATTTAATACGGTAAATGATTGATAAGTTCGCTGTGAACTGTTGAACAACCCCAATTACTCCGCTTCGTTTGTCATATCATAAGAAATTAGTTTCTCAGTGGTGAAGGATGATAAGTAATTGATATTGATTGTTGAAATTGAAAAGCGATTTTAAACATCTAATACCATTAGGCTCTGTTGAACAAGCCATATATCAATTACATCTTCGTTAATTGCGCTATGTGATGGTGCTGTAAATTACACCAATAATACACGAGAATATTTCCTTTCTAACTGTAATTATGAGATAAAAACTGAACGGCTAAGGATGTATATGACCTGTATTTAACTCGGGGGCAAGCACGCTCGTACGTGACGTTGTACTGGAGCTGTCAGGTCATGTCTCACTGGATAACAGTTAAATACCTTGGACAGAGAATACACGATTCACGTAAAACCACTTTGTTAAACTTAAATACTTTTTTTATTTAACAGATATTTTATACTTCCATTTGGTTATTACAACAGTTAAAAGAAAATCTGTTTTAATAAAAATAATGGAAGAGACAGGTATCTAAATGTGACATTATCGTTGAAAACGTTTATTCTCTGATCGTTTACCTGTTAAGGAAATAGTAGACTTTTTTATATTATTGCAGTTATATCTAAAAACATTTCACCTAAGCATAGGGTAAAAATAATAGCTTTAATAAAGTGTTCCTTGTAGATCTTATCCAAAGCGCTAGAGATATAATCTAGAACAAGCCTCCAAAACATGTTGCAAGGCACGAGTAGCTTTTAAAAAAACTGATTATATCAATATAGATAAATAGTTTACGTTTACAACCTAATATTGTTTACTTACTAACCAATTGAGGTAAAATTGAGGAAAATTGTTGTTGTAAATGTAAATTATAAATTGCAATTGTAATTAAAATTCGAATCACCGTATACAAATTCAATATAAATTAATGTTGGATAGAAAGTTTTCAAAATAAAATGATTGTTTTTAGCAAGTGTTGGGTAAAGAATGTGTTGCTAAAAATATTATTCCGATAGTTAAAGGAAAGATACCATGGAATTAATGTCCGTTTACAAATAATAAACGGTGCCGTGTAGCTAAGAATAAAACTTGGTTACAAATGTTTAGTTTTACATTTTTCCATCTAAAACACTGTTTTCAAAAGCCGATTTTTCTATCCCTACCCATAAAAGGCAACCACTCCTAATACTTATTCTAGACGGTTGTTTGTACCATTTATGTTATGTTTAAATATTATGTTGGTTAAATTCTCAATGTAAAATATTTTATTAGCATAAACTGTACTCTAGCTCCTTAATAAATGCAATGGTTATTAAATATGGATCAATAAAACTGTTAATATACTTCAGAAATTGAACTAGCTACTAATTGAATTAGTTACTCATTATTTATGTATTCTCCAGAAGTACAACAGTGAACGGAAGAACACTTTATAGTTGAGAAGTTGAGCCAAGTTTTATGAAAATTACACTTCAGCTAGGCAATAAAAGAAGAGTAGGTTCTCAAGGAAGCATTTCCCCCTGATCTCGAGAGGTTTATTGAGAGTACCGTGCAACCCCCGGCTAATGTAATCCCACTTTTGCTCCAAATTACGTTTTAATTACAGTAGTTTTATTTTACTACATTGGTGTTAATTGGGTTGTCTATACAACCTGATTATTAGCTAATTTCCCCTATATGGAAGAATCTATTACCGTGGTCGGCAATGTTAAGACCTAGGCCCGGGACCATGATAACTTTTCGTTTTGAGGTCCCCAGACCCCAAAAACACCATGCGTTCGAAACCGTATATATATGTGTGTGTGTGTGTGTGTGTGTGTGTGTGTGTGTGTGTGTGTGTGTGTGTGTGTGTGTGAGTGTGTGTTGTAACGAAGTTAAATATACCCCAACTATAAAATTAGGAAAAAAAATTTGGGCTACAGAAACATCTGAGGTATCAAATATTCAATTAACAATAATGATAAAATATAATAAACAGCATGGTAAATCAAAAATGCTCCAGTGGAGGGGGGAAAGTGCACGCCCCTCACCACTGGGCATATAACCAGGTCACAGAGCTCCTAAAAGCAGTTGGGCCCTAGCGGCCCGACCCACCGGATGGGCGTGTTGAGCCCCCGGTACGCTGGATGGGCGTGTTGAGCCTCCAGCACCGTTGGACGGGCGTGCTAAGCCCCCGACAGTAAATTGGGTCTGTAGTGAGAAAGTGGGGGGGATGACCTTTGTTTGGTCTCCCCCCCCTCTTTCTAATTATGTATATTAATCGATGTGTGGTTTTCAGCTGGGAGTTTATGTCAGACTCTCAGCCTGATCAGATCGGAAGGTTCCAGCTGACTTCTGAGCTACAGCGCCAGAACCGTCTCCAAGAGGAGAGCAGCAGCGTGGACCCAGAACCCGGCGTGCAGAGTTCGTCCAGTCCGTGCATCCCCTGTCATCCTGCCGACTTCGGGGTCGCAGAAGCCACGAGAACCAGGGACAAGCGAGGAGCACTACGAACCTGCACGGAGGCCGGAGCCAAAAGGGTGGCAACTACAACCCGGGACATCACGGAGACGCCAGGACTGATCCCCCTGTGACGTAGTGAGCTGGTACCCGGATCCACTGCCAGAACTACAGACCCAGGATCCTTTATTCAGAGAGTGGAATCCGAATATTGTACATAGAAAGTGTGAATAAACTAAGTAATTGGCAATTCGGTCGTTTTCACTAGCGACCCTTACCAACCCTTTAAAATTTAAGTGCTCGAGGGAACTTCCTCACAGTTTGTGTCCGGGGGTGCGATAACTCTCGTAAAATTGGTCCAATTTTGATAAAATATGGTACAAACGTGTAAAGCAGCATTTATGACTTTAAGTTTGAAAACTAGACAGATCGCCCCATCCGAAGTGGTATTTTGTGGGGGGTTTTGTACGCCAAAAATGTTTTTTTGCTGTTTTTACATGTAATATTTTTAAAAGTCTAATTTTAGTTTTCACCATTAGATTCAACTTAACAAAACACACAATTTAGTGTTTTGATCATTTCTCTACGTCAAATGATTACATAGATATTGAAAGTGCTAAATACAGTACGTTGTCCAATGTTATTCTTATAGAGAATAAGACAACTTTTATATCTCGCTTATTTATGAACATATACTAGTGAAACTTGGTATGCGGCTTCATCTGGTTGTGATCTATTGTTATTTTATTTTTACTCAGCCCCATGTTATTCTAAAGGAGAATAATTAAAATGTAATGTATGAAGATAATTATGAAGATAATTTAATAAAACTTGGTTTGTGGCTTCACCTTATTAAATTACATTGATATTTGCATAAAAATATGTTGTGTTCTTTGTTGCAGCAAACCTGTGTACTCATCCCCATGTTATTCTAATGGAGAAAAATCAAAATTGTATATATCGCTTATTTATGAATTGATGAATTGATGAAACTTGGTATGTGGTTTCACCTGAGTGATTTATATTGATATTTGCATGAAAATCCATATTTTTTTGTTCCTTGTTGCTGCAAACCGACGTACTCAATGTTATTCTCATGGAGGATAATTAAAATTGTATAATTGTATCGCTTATTTATGAATATAAGTTTATGAAACTTGCTATGCGGCTTTATGTGGTATTAAGGCATATATTATGCGTTGGAAATTCGCTGAGTACGCAGGTTTGCTGCGAAGGGGGTAATATTAACGTACAATCAGTCGTTCTTAATCTAACTGCTAACGTAAATGTTACCACTATCTTATGATAGAAGGCAAAAAAGAGGAAAATACAAAACGTTTTTGAACAAAAGGTTTCTTTTATCACTCTCATTTAATAGCACACAAAGACCATTCTATGAAGGTGCCCACCCAAAAGCTCTATATTGCGGTAATATTCTGAAATTTCTGCCTTTAATTTAAAAGGTTTAAAAACACCAAGTGTAATTTTTATTTAGCTTGCCTTTTATAAAAACGTCAAAAGCTATAACAACTCGCCCTTTTTTCACCAACATGTTTATGCAGATTATAGTGAAAATCTGAGGCCCCTTCTGATCTTATCTAAACGGAAAAACTTAAGAGAATAAATCTATAGAAAATAAGACGTAGAATACATTTTGCAGGGTATTACTTACCTTCAGTAGAGTACGGCCTAGAAGGAGAAATAGTTATATTAAATAGGAGTAAAGGCTGAACCGTACGTACAATGCTACAACCTCGAGCTCAAATTGACTGGCAAATTGATAAAAAATACAAAACTTCCTATAATTGACTACCTGAAACGGAAGTTGTAAAGGCGTTATCAGTCGACATGTTATTGTCAGTAAACTTAATGTTAACGCTTCTGATGATGATACAATTGCATTTCAACATGTTATGAACATGATCTCTTCCACTTGAGTTGACTGGTGGACCGAAAATAATCTAGGTCTACATCTTGTTCACAATTCCGTGGTTTAAACCGTGGTTTAACATTTTGGAAAATACTGGCCGAATTAAGTCCATATTAAAATTTTGGGTCAACCTTCATAAATTTATTTCTTGGTCCTGAAGTGAGTTCAACAAATTATTTCGTGGTTCTATGTCGTACTGTGGTCACTATTAAGTGTAACTTAAACAATCAAGTGTTGAATATTTTAACTATTAAATAAAAACACCAAAATTCCAATTATTCCATTTTAAAATTTTAATTTATTTCAATAATTAGCTTCTAGTACAGTATGTACGCTCTGTTGGTAACGTGAACCTCTTCACTATTAAGTGGTCTATGAATAGTCGGATAGTCGTGTCCCTCTTCAGTTGTATTTGTCCAGTTGCTTTATAAAGCCCTCTGTAGAGGAACGGTGTTTGTCTGCAATAGTAATGGCAACATAGTACGTGTTTTTGTTTTGTTTTTTTTTTTGTTTTGTCAAAAGAAAACCATCTACACTAATGACATATCTGTGCTGACTAGTCATTAGTTACAATTTCAGGAAGTATTGGCCAAACATCGAGTTTAGTGTTAGTGTCGTGTTTGTGTAGTACAATATTATAAGGAAATTCTCATCAATCAGTGGTGGTAGGTTATTTGAAGCTATATTGCCAATCTCCTTGATGAGGGAGATGTTATCTGATGGTTTATTGGAACAAATTGACATTGTTACGTCAAGCCGCGAGTTACAACTGTATTGATAAGGGTCGGATGAATGTCAACAGCGTGTCTGTTACGAAGTGTTGATGATATTTCTCATCCTTGACAGTTGGTGAACTCTTGTCAAGATTAGGCTGATATCTAAGTTTGACCAGTTGTATTTGACAGGACGACCACTTTACTTACATTAACAGAGCTTTTAATAAAAATAAACTGTGCAAAACTTACGTTTTAAATTTATCTACTTGTAGATGTAAAGAATTCAATTCTGTTTTTCACGCAAATGGTTCAAACTTCATTGTTAATATTATTACTGTGATTTTGTTAGGACAACAATATCATATTAATGTTTCATTTTAGCGAATTTCCCCTATAGGGAAGAAGCTATTACCGTAGGTCTCATGGTAAGACTTAAGCCCGAGACCATGATAACTTTTCATTTTGAGGTCCCCAGATGCCAAAAACACCATTCGTTAAAATTTATATATATATATATATGTGTGTGTGTGTCCATAAGCACGATAACTCTCGTAAAAAAGGTCCGATCTTAATGAAATTTGGCACAAACGTGTAAAGTACCATTTATTTGAACGAGTTCGAAAACCAGACGAATCGCACCATCCAAAGGGGGTTTTTTGGGGGGTTTTGTACCCCAAAAATGGGTTTTTGGGGTTTCCAAACTGGGTATTAACTTTTAGATTGTTTTTAATGTGCCTTTTATCGTTTTCATACAGTGCTGTAGAAGTGAGACATCAGAATACTGTCGTATAATTTCGAATGTTCAAGCTTTTGTTATGTTAAATATTATGTGTAAATCGATTAATTGCCAAAGCCACACTCTTAACATACTCATTTGAGCATCAATTTGGACCTAATCATCATAAAACACTGAGATTGGCCAGTTAGAAAAACACAAAGTACACAGAGATAATTACAAAATAAACGATAAATACTTTACAAACCATCGTGTTCATTAAATCATTACTCAGTGGTATTAAAATTCTCAAAAATGCAGGAGCCTTTCATAAACCTTTTCATAAACTGCGGTTATTAAAACTCAGAGCAAATAGCTACGAGAAATACTAGTTATGATGAAGTGAAGAAAATTAATATTGAAGGCTTGAGCTACTTAACAGGAGTTTTCTTGTTCTCTGGTAATTCAGTCTAGCGATATTAAAATCTTGATTCAATGCAATAAAAACATATTTTTAAATTGAACTTATCCAATAATTATTTTGTTACGATAAACTAATTAGAGCCTTGTATTATTAGTAGTACAATGTTATTTGAAAATAACGTCTAATTTTGGCATCATAAGTTCATCAGTGATTCGGAAATAAAGCGAAAACAATACATGGAATAAAAGTTAAGACAGACAGTAATGATTTATCCGTTTAATAATAACGAGTTCGCACGCAGCACGCTGACGTGAGGGAAGTGAATTTCCACATACAAAACTTTTAAAACTCAAAACCAGTGTAAAAACACATTTATTCCATTTTTATTTAAATCTTAAAACATTGATTTTTTGGCTGTTCTGCTGTTCCTGGTTTCATTTACCTACAATGCTGGGAATACAATTTTGCGTATTATAAGGTTAGGAGAAGGTAGAGTCAGGCTTGAAAGTAGGCGTGAGTTTGCTGGGAATAATAAAAGTACACCAACAAATGAATAACGGGCTTTTCTAATGTAAAACCCCCACAAGACGACGTACTTTGTTTAGTCAATTAACGTTTTCTTTAATAAATTGGTAAATGTTTATTCTAGAATGACTAATGATGTCTTAAAACCTTCGCCTCACTAATTACCATCTATTTACATGCATTACTGTTACATTCAGGGCTTTTCTGACCCTTTTAGGTCCCAACAACACGAAATTTTAAAGATTAATCACCAAAAAAAGGATTTAGAGTTTTCCGATTATTTTGCCCAACGAACTTGTCAAACTGGTTATAGAAAGGAACGTATATATATAATTTTGAACGACCCCCAAAACGTGTCAGGCAGGGGGTCACGGTTAGGAACGTCTATGGTGGTCCCGGGCTTAAGTATCACCGTGTGGGACATGCTAATAGTTCACTTTCCATAGGAAATTCACTAATAATAATGATGATGATGATGATGATGATGATCATGATGATGCGCGGAAACATAAGCACCACGGTCGTAGTAAGCTTTACTGTATCTGTATGATTCCTACCTTCCCGTACATACAACAGATCTTCACCTATCCAGTGCTGGCCCAATTGAAAATAATTGGAGCCAGGATCATCAATTAACATATTTGCCGACTAGCAAATGAGTCTTTAATTTATGTCTATGGCCGGGCCAGCGACACAGATATCTGTAATGTCTCCATAGAAGGGATATGTGTTACCATTAGAAAAGAACTGCTAGAAGGTTTCTATGGAAGCTACACCGCATTTTATATTTTACAAATAGTATAAATATAAAGACTTGTATTGATTATCTTAATTTTGTTATAAAGTCGTTAAGTGGAACCCTTCTCTGTTCTATATCTAAGTCTATTAAGAATTGTTTAAATTATTTATATTAAATGAAGTGAAATCCTCATAGAAATATAAACTCACTGTTCATATTTCTGGTTACGGGAGAGAAAAGAAGCCGGTTGATTGAAAGGAACCATTGTATTGTGTATTGTGTTTCATTCGATCAGTCCATTGAAAGTAAATGAAAAACGGAGTCCTTCTAAACGTTGCTTTCACAATTGTATTTGACAAGCAACGGGCGTAGTTTATCATTGGATATATACGAAAAATTAAATAAATTTTAGTGATACCTTTGATTACCTTTTAAATATTTAATTTTTGATCTCATTAAGGGTATTATATCCCACTTTTAGCGAATTTCCCCTATAGGGAAGAAGCTATTACCGTAGTCGGCATGGTAAGACCTAGGCCCGGGACCATGATAACTTTTCGTTTTGAGGTCCCCAGACCCCAAAAACACCATTCGTTCGAAACTGTATATATATATATATATATATATATATATATATATATATATATATATATATATATATATATGTGTCCGTGAGCACGATAACTCCCGTAAAAATGATCCGATTTTGATGAAATTTGGTATAAACGTGTAAAGCAACATTTATGACTTTAAGTTCGAAAACCAGCCAGATCGCTCTACCCGAAAGGGTATTTTGAGGGGGTTTTGTACCCCAAAAATGTTTTTTTTTAATTTTTCACATATAATTTTTGAAATATTCAAATTTTAGTTTTCACCATTGGATTCAGCTTAAAAAAACACACAATTTGGTATTTTGATCATTTCTCTACGTCAATTGGTTACCGAGATATTGAAAGTGCTAAACACAGTACGTTGTCTAATGTTATTCTTATGGAGGAAAAGAAAAATTTTATATCTCGCTTATTTATGAACGTATAATGACGAAACTTGGTATATGTCTTCATATCGTTGTGGTCTATTGATATTTGCTCAAAAAAATAATTTTGTGCCAAAGGATCCCGTAGCAGCAAACCTGCGTACTCATCCCCATGTTATTCTTATGGATAATAATTAAATGCTATGTCTCCCTTAATTATTAACATAAATTAATTCAAACTTGTATATGACTTCACCTACTTCAGTTATATTGATATTAGCATAAAAACCCATTTTTTGTATTCCTTGTTGCAGCAAACCTGCATACTCAGCCCCAATGTTATTCTTATGGAGAATAATTAAAATTGTATATATCGCTTACTTGTGAATATATTTTTATGAAACTTGATAAGTGGCTTTATGTAGTATTAAGACATTTATATCTCTATTGGAAATTCGCTGAGTATGCAGGTTTGCTGCGACGGGGGTATTTATTAATATATATATTTTTTTTGATTATTTGGCATTCTCATCTTCTTCTTTAAAACTAATAAATAAGTAATTAGTTTAACTATATTAAGTAAAATAATTTTAAATCTAAACCAATATAAATTTAAAATTGTTTCACTTAATATAATTTTAAAGAAGAAGATGATAATGCCAATAATCAACCAAGAAAACAATTACCATCTTCGACAAAATCAGAAACATTCAGAAGAAAAATAAATATATTTATGTAATAATTTAACTGTAAGAAAAACTACGAAATTCAACAAACTGAAGTTAGTGACCATTGGTGTGTTTCCATATCTGAATTATACTCGCATTTTGACTACATTTATGCAAGTTTTTCATGAAAATAAGGCTTAAAAAGTTGATCCAACCCTAAAGATTGTCTTTACGTTTCACGTAAAGCAGGACTTATACAACAACATATTCACTGATGTACAAAATTCTGTAAACATTAGCAGAACTAGTTTGTAATTTTGTTACTTATTGATATAAGAATTTCTCGAGAAAATATGACAGGTTAAAGTGAGTTATTAGCTGGGGTATTACATTATTTTTATAATTGCAGATTGACGATAAATAACATTGGATAGATACCACTAGATGCCTAAGGAATCTAATTACGTTTTATGTTTTTGTAAAATAACAAAAAAATCATTTATACCGTCCTCAATCTTATATCTATAAAAGGCAAAGCCCTGGCTGACTCACCGACTGACTGACTGACTCATCACTAATTCTCCACCTTCCCATGTAAGTAGAGAGATGAAATTTGTACACTGATTCTTTAGTCATAAAATAGGAAAACTAAATGGTTTTCATTCAGATCTGACCTTAGGGTTCCACCAGAGACCCCGACAAAGTTCTCATGTATTCCTTATGGACATTCATTTTTGTTTGAGCTGATGAAAATACAAACAGCTGATCTTGATTCGTAGCAGTCTACGGACTAACCACAGAATGCAGCACACACAACTGTAATAGTTTTTATAAATCATTTGCAGGGCGAAGCCTGCGGGAACAGCTTGCCTATGTCCATAAAAGGCAAAGCCCTGGCTGACTCACTGTCTGACTGACTGACTGACTGTCTCATTCACTCATCACTAATTCTCCACCTTCCCATGTAGGTAGAGAGCTGAAATTTTGTACACTGATTCTTTAGGCATAAATTAGGAAAAGTAAATGGTTTTCATCCTGATCTGACCTTATAGTTTTTATAAATTATTTGCTAGGCGAAGCCTGTGGGAACAGCTAGTAGTATATATTTGTGTAGACATAAAATCGTATTACAAGGAGACTAGTTCTACAAAACCAACGAGAGGGAACGTATGTCCCAGGAGAAATATAATAATGGCAGGTCTCAGGATCCGTAATGTTATGTCATCAGGGAACTTACACGGGAGGGTCTCATACAAGATACAAAATATTCTTTCACTTTGATTACAAATCTGATGGCTTCAGAATGTCTGAGCCCTTGTATTGCCTTGTTTTGATCATGTAGACAATTCACGAATTAGACGAAATCTATTTTTTGAGCTGGAACTATTCCCATAGTTTGCCGTTTACTTGGAATTTATTGTTATGAATAATATATTGTTTTAATGCTGGGTTTTTTAAACACAGGGACTTTATTTATCTTTATACAATTTCAATGACGTTTGATTGGGGTTATCAATAGTTTTATAAATTAAAAAAATGTTGTCATTATATTTAGACTGTAATTTTAAATGAGAATAATGCAGTTTGTTCTTACAACGAGAACTACAAATTTGTAAATTTTAAATACCTAATAACTTTCTAGTCTTGAATATCACTGTATAAAAACTATAAACGTTTTACTAGGTAATTTTCTTATTATGCCTTTAAGTTTTTGTGTTCAACTAAGAGAATTTAAAAACAGTTCATTCGCTTGAAAGTGACAGTTTTTAAACAGGTAGATAAATGTGGCAATATTTATCGAGGATAAAAACGTTAAGCCTTCAATTAAGTTAGTTTTCATCACTTTTCTTAAGTTTAAAAACTAATTACATTATTTATTTCGTTTGTTTATTAACGAATATTTTTGTTTATAATTGAAATTTTCGAAGAATATCAATTTGATAACTTAAAACTTAATGAATATAAAGCGGTTATGCAACTAAAGAAAGCCACGTAGAATAATGTTTGCTCTTTCTTAAACCTAGCTTCCTTGGTTTAATTTAAATAGTGAATCGTGAAAAGAATTATTAAACTAAACAAACCATAGATAGAAAAACTCATATATTAAGCTTTTCTACAATTGTGTTTAATTATGTATATATAATACATACAAGTGTTTTATAATAATTTTAAACAATTAATAATATGTTGATAATTTAATAGTTTCGTTAATTAACTGAGTTCAGTATCGTGAATATAAAAATACAAAAACACGTATTAAACATAACTATTACATTTCGTGAAACAATTTCAAGAATTTGTTGGAAAGAGACTTGTAAATCAGTCCACCATTTCGACACGATCTCACTCTGGCGGCTGTCTCGTGAGTTATTTATCACCGTATCAACTGGCACTGACTGATAGCAGCCGTCTGCGGTCTGACAGTGCGTTGCTGGTTGCCTCGTGCAACCACAACCAGTTCCGTAAACATAGCAGTTATTAACTGTTACTGTTACAACTGTATTACTTACTAGTTTCGTCCAAAAACTTCGGTTGTTCACACGATTATAGGTTTATAGTCAAATCAAATCAATCAGCTGATCAAATTCCAATGTATATTTTTTGTATTTAACACTATTATTTTGTTTGATAAAAAAACAATATTTGTCCTCGGATTTTTGCATCGAGGCTTTTACTTATGGTTTTCTCAAAACATCCTGGGCTCGTTTGGTGTTGGTTAGGTTTTAATACAAAATATACAATAATGGGAATGTCTTGTACATAAGGTATTTACTTGAGAAATTTAAAAAAATTTTATATAGAAATAAATAATGAAAATTACGTATTTAGTTTTGTTTGTGATCGGTTTATCAAAAACTAAAATAACTAATATAACAACTAAAGTAACTGAAATTTACTTTAAAACACTATAAACACACTATATTAACTATTATCATTATACTACACTAGCTGTTTCCGCAGGATTGGCTCCGTAAATAACCTTAGTATATAAAAACTGACAGTTGTGTGTGCTGCATTCCGTGGTTATCCCGTGGAACTACTACGAATCAAGATCAGCTGTTTGTATTTTCATCAGCTCAAACTTAAAGTGAATTTAAATAACTTAAATAACAATAACACCGCGGGGGGTGGAGCCCTATGGGAATTAGTTAAAACCCTTTGTTAGTGAGCGCCTAAGACCGAAGGGGAAGGTATGTTCCGAATTTAATTGCAATCCGTTCTGTGGTTTTTGAGATTTCGTGATGAGTGAGTCAGTGAGTCAGTCAGTGGTATATATTTTATATATTAAGTTTACACAATTTACAATACATTCAATAAAGTATTGATATTTTAGCAACTGTACGGACAAGAAAACAAAATATTTAAACCTTTTTACAACAGTTTTACTCTTTTAAAGAATGTGCAAAGAAATGTTTAAACTTAAGATAATATTTACTAAAAGTTAATGTATTGACTTAAGTAAATTAGTTTTAAAGGATTTATTTTATAATTCCAAGGCTATTGTGTTGAACCGTCACAATAAAGCGTGTAAAATCCAACTGAGAGACCATCAGCAATACTTTTGAAGTAAATGTACCCCCGTCGCAGCAAACCTGCGTACTCAGCTAATTTCCAATGCATATATATGTATCTTAATACCACATAAAGCCACATACCAAGTTTTATCATTATATATTCATTAATAAACTATTTTTCACATTTTTAATATCTCCATAAGAATAGCATGGGGGCTGAATATGCAGGTTTGCTGAAGCAAGGAACACAAAAATGAGGTTTTCTACAAATATCAATATAACTCAACTAGGCAAAGCCACATACCAAGTTTTGCTGCTACGGGAACTATCTGCCAAAAAAAATGCTTTTTGTGCAAATATCAATAACCACAACGATATGAAGCAATATACCAAGTTTCGTCAGGATAAGTTAATAAATAAGGGAGGTATACAATTTTTCTTATTCTCCATAAGAATAGCATTGGAAAACGTACTGTGTTTAGCACTTTCAATATCTCTGTAACCAATTGACGTATAGCAATGATAAAAACACCAAATCGTGCGATTTTTAAGCCGATTCCAATGGAAAAAATTAAAATTTGACTTTTTCAAAAATTATATGTAAAAATCTCAAAAAACCCATTTTTTGGGGTAAAAAACCTCCTAAAAATACCCCTTCGGATAGGTCGATCTGTCTGGTTTCGAACTTAAAGCCATAAATGCTGCTTTACACTTTTATACCAAATTTGGTCAAAATCGGATTATTTTTAAGAGAGTTATCGTGCTCACGGACACACACACACACACACACATATATATATATATATATATATATATATATATATATATATATATATATATACAGTTTTGAACGAATGGTGTTTTTGGCATCTGGGGACCTCAAAACAAACATTTATCTTGGTCCCGGGCTTAGGTCTTACCATGCCGACTATGGCAATAGCTTCTTTCCTATAGGGGAAATTCGCAAAAATGAGTATACTTTTTAAGTAGGATCATTAAACTATACTGCATATTAAAGCTAACCACAGTCGCAATTATTTTAAAGATTACTATGCAATGCATGCAGGATTATGCTAATTAATGCAATCGCAAAAAGGAGGAGGGTTTTATTTGAGATAATGCTCCAGGTGGATTGAAATTCTGTAACTAAGCTAAAGACAGGGATTCAACTGAGTTTGATGCTTGTAAAGAGTGCAAACAATAGAACAATTCTGTCTTCATTAAACTACTCTTAATTTGGATTCTTAATATGACTAGGAAGGTATAACCCTACAAAAACGCTATTAACAGAAAAGTACATTTTAGGTTATTTATTGTAAGCCTAGCAGTGTTTTATAAATGTACATATTGTTCATTGGGCTTTTTGGTGACATATTCTAAATTTTGACTAGACTAGTTTTATTTGTATATGTAAAAGATTGAATTCCGTCGGGACTCACGACCCCCAACTTTTTCTTTGCACTTGGACACTTTGTAAGTGTATTTTGTGAGTAAAATAATACAGAATTTAAAAATATACCAAGAATTATTTAGCAAATTTGGCCGTTCCTCTTATAATTTAGATATTGCATCTCTAACTAAAAACCCCTAACCCCTACTTTGACTCCCTGTGGGGCGGAGCCCTATGAGAATTTGTTAAAACCCTTTCTTAGTGAGCACTTAAGACCCAAGAGGAAGGTATGTTCCAAATTTCATTGCAATCCGTTTTGTAGTTTTTGGGATTTCGTGATGAGTGAGTCAGTGAATAAGTCAGTGGTATTTGGATTTTATATATTAAGATTATTACTCTATTAACAATATATCCAATAAAGTATTGAAATTTTAGCAACTGTACTAAAATTCAGTTACCAGGCTCACAAAGCTCAAATATTTTAATAATAGGTTTGTGAAGTAGATTGTGTAGTTACACGCTACTAACTAATAGCATAACTTTTTTCTTTGTATAACTGTAGTACCTAATTCAAATTTTACAGTTATCGTGTTTTACTAAAGCTATAAAAAGGTGTGTAAATGATCAATACTACTCACAATACCGTTTTTCAATTTTTTGGGTATTTTTAGTAACAAATACCTCTAGATTTATTGATCTTAAATTTTAAAAACAATGTGTATAAACGTTTACAAATTTGAGTTTAAAATTAAATTTGTTGCGACGGTTACAATATGGTTGTTCCTATATAAATATTACAAACTTTCTCATATATTTCCGAATATAGTTCATAATTTAAATATTTTAACTACTTTATAAACACCATTTGACACACACACATGACGCAGGCATAAAGTATAGAAACAAACACACAATCCTTCTCCCCACTGTAACGCACCACCTGGAACGGCTCACATATATTCTGAGGAGGTGAACATTAAATGTAAGATCCGCAAACTGAGGCGCTTATCATAATGTAGCAGCTCTGTTTATCATTTTGAGTTTAATGCTAGAACTCAAGATTTATCGAATGGAAGCACACAAGTGTTGACTAATTGGAAGTTAGTCATCTATTATTTATCTATACATTTATCCCTACATTTATCTATCGTTACCGTCACTAACCAAACTTAGAGTGTGGATAAGTCTAAACATTTTGTACCCATTTTAAAACCAAATAAATCAACAGATCTGGCGACTAAGTGTAGAACCTTTTAGTAAGGTAATGCCAAGTCATATTGCAGTGCTTTATTAGTGAATTTCCTTTGGAAAGTGAACTATTAGCATGACCTGCACGGTGAAACTTAAGCCCGGGACCACCATAGAAGTTCCTAACGTGACCCCCTGAACACGTTTTGGGGGGTCGTTCAAAATTTTGTATATATATATATATATATATAGACATATATATATATATATA
The DNA here is from genome assembly GCA_963675035.1 of Allygus modestus. NCBI lineage: Eukaryota > Metazoa > Arthropoda > Insecta > Hemiptera > Cicadellidae > Allygus > Allygus modestus. The sequence goes on along the minus strand of OY776111.1, from coordinate 457,201,278 downwards.
TATATATATATGTGTATGCACTCTAGCGGTCGCATTTTTTGTCCGATTTACTTCAAATTTGGTAGGGACGTTCCTTTCTATAACCTGTTGGACAAGTTCGTTGGGCAAAACAATCGGAAAACTCTAAACCCATTTTTTGGGGATTAATCTTTCAAATTTTGAGTTTTTGGGCCCAAAAAGGGTCAGAAAAGCCCCAGATGTAACATTAATGCATGTTAAAAGATGGGAATTAGAAAGGCGAAAGTTTTAAGCCCTCTCCCGTCATTCTAGCATAAATATTTACCGAGTTATTAAAGAAAATGTGTATCGGGTAAACACAGTACGTTGTCTTATGGGGGTTTTACACTAGAAAAGCCTGTTATTCCTTTTGTTAGAGTACTTTAATTATCCCCAGCAACCTCACGCCTACTTTCAAGCCTGTCTGGACCTTCTCCTAACCTTATAATGCGTAAAATTGTATTCCCAGCTTTGCAAGTAAATGAAACCAGGAGTATCAGAACAGCCAAAAAAACAATGTTTTCAGATTTCAATAAAAATTGGACAAATGGATGTTTTTACACTGATTTTGAGTTTTACAAGTTTTTATGTGGAAATTCACTTCCCTCACGTCAGCGTGCTGCGTGCGAACTCGTTTTAAATTATTATAATAGTTTTGAGCTCTGGTGCAAGTTCTATTGGGGTTTCCTAAACTTTTTAGGCCTATGTCTAGTATAAAGTCCAGTACAGTATTATGTTTGGTAACAAAGTCCTCTAGAAGATTTTAAAACTGAGTAAAATTTAATTTAAAATCAGAAACGAGTTCGCACGCAGCACGCTGACGCAAGGGAAGTTAATTTCCACATAACAAACTTCAAAAACTCAAAAGCAGAGTAAAAACATTAATTTATCCAAGTTTTATTGTAAACTAAAAACATTGATTTTGTTGCTGTTCTGATGCTCCAGGTTTCATTTACCTGCAATGCTGGGAATACAATTTTGCGCATTATAATGTTAGGAGAAGGTCCAGTCAGGCTTGTAGGTAGGTGTGAGGTTGTTGGGGATGATAAAAGTTCACCAACAAATGAATAACAAACTAATGTAAAACCTCTATAAGACAACGTATCTATGTTTTATTGATATACTTTTTCTTTAATAACTCGGTAAATAGTCATCTAGAATGACGAGAGAGAGCTTAAAAGTTTGACTCATATAAATCACATAAAGCAAAATATTGGTTCAGCAGTTCCTTATATTTCGCTCTTACAAGCAACCTGGTTCCGTGCACAACGGTTGTATATGCACGATGTTACTAGTTTGTGATCAAAACAGCAAATTAGTTAATCAATACAATAAGAAATACTCCACAAAATACTCCGTTACAACAAATTGCAGATTGGGCACTAAATTTAGGTGCCTATCTGTTTAGTTTCACTAACTGTTTACTGTTAATAATTTTAAGGAGGTATTCGAATTTAGTTTTACTTTTAATTAGTTTTGTCAAATAGCTTTGTGCGTTCAAACGATTTCAATTTTATTGTAAAATCACATCACACAGCTCATCAAATTGAAACATTAGAACTTAATACTTGTTAGTGAATTTCCTTTGGAAAGTGAACTATTAGCATGACCGCACGGTGAAACTTAAGCCCGGGACCACCATAGAAGTTCCTAACGTGACCCCCTGAACACGTTTTGGGGGGTCGTTCAAAATTTTATATATATATATATGTTTGCACTCTTGCGGTCACATTTTTTGTCCGATTTACTTCAAATTTGGTAGGGACATTCCTTTCTGTAATCAGTTGGACAAGTTTGTTGGGCAAAACAATCGGAAAACTCTAAACCCCTTTTTTGGGGATTAATCTTTCAAATTTTGGGTTTTTGGGCCCAAAAAGGGTCATAACAGCCCCAGATGTAAAATCAATGCATGTAAAAAGATGGGAATTAGTGAGGCGAAAGTTTTGAGCCCTCTCTTGTCATTTTATCATACATATTTACGGAGTTATTAAAGAAAATGTGTATCGACTAAACACAGTACGTTGTCTTATGGGGATTTTACACTAGAAAAGCCTGTTATTCCTTTGCTGGAGTACTTTTATCATCCCCAGCAACCTCACGCCTACTTTAAAGCCTGACTGGACCTTCGCCTAACCTTATAATGTGCAAAATTGTATTCCCAGCATTGCAGGTAAATAGAACCAGGAGCATCAGAACAGCCAAAAATCAATATTTTCAGATTTGAATAAAAATTAGAATAATTGTATGTTATTAACTGATTTTGAGTTTTTATAGTTTATGTGGAAATTCACTTCCCTCACGTCAGCGTGCTGCGTGCGAACTCGTATTCAATTTATTTCCTTAGAATAGGTTGTATAAAAAAAACTAAAACTATTTTTCCTACGTCTGCCCGAGAAAACGATTTTTTTCGCACTTGATATACGTCGCAAAACAGGTGATTCCCGTATTCATTTTACTTTGCGCACTCATTTTTACTTTTCGCACTCTCGATTTACTTTGCGTACTCCAGTGTTTCAACTTTAAGTACACAAAAATAGTCAAAAACAGTAAGCAGGTAACGTTGTTTATGCATGAATTATGTTGGCAACACTGGATAACAAACATATGATCTATTGTTGTTATCCCGAACACCATAAACATAACTTATATTTTGTTGAAGTTTAATTAATGTTTCAACTTTAAGTACACAAAAATAGTCAAAAACAGTAAGCAGGTAACGTTGTTTATGCATGAATTATGTTGGCAACACTGGATAACAAACATATGATCTATTGTTGTTATCCCGAACACCATAAACATAACTTATATTTTGTTGAAGTTTAATTAAAGCGTGTTTACTTAAAAAAGTGTCCATAAATTGTGAGAAGTTATGTTACTATTACTTCAATCAGGTATATTATATATTTAAGACAGTTTTTAATAGTTGCAGCCTTCTTCTTAAAAGAACCGAATAAATATAATTGAAACGCTTTATTATAACTCTAAGAAGTGTATCATATAGGCTATTATAAATATTATACATATCAAACTGTGTAATCAATATTTGGCAGACGTAGTAAAAATTTTAATATGCAACTCGTGCGCAAGGTGATTCGCCTACGGCTCGTGCGTAAACATTTCTCTCGAGTGCAGCAAATATGCACCTTGCGCACTTGTTGCATAAATAATTTTCTCATCGGGTGCGCTTTGACTTAACAAATACATATACAAATATTTATTGTAATGTAGTCTCTATTTATGATTTATTTACGTTATTTAGGCTTTTATTTATTTTAGGCTCTATTCATTATTTAGGATTTTCAGAGCAATGTTATATCTACCACCATGAATATTGCATGGTTTGTTGCGAGGTTACCTCGTAAACTGTTATTGCGGTTGTGTTCGATTGGAACTGTAGTGGTGTAATTAACAGATTGGGCTATTAATTAATGATCCTGGCTAACGAATCAGTCGTAATCAGTTGGGCTAACAATTAGTCAGTAACAAGGCTACACAAGGCTCACTCATTGTACACTCATTATTCATTCATTTTCGCCTTAAACACGCCCTAGTTGTGCCAGCGTCATATACAGTGATTATCTAATCAACTAGTATGTCAAAATGATTTCAAATAATTTATTATAAATAATATGTCATGATCTTTTGTTGGATCTGAAGGTATAAAGGATACGACAGTTATGTTATCTACATGGTATTATCAGTTATCACGTTGCAGGTCCAGTTCAAATGTGAAACTGACAGTAAGATTATCTTCTGTCAGTGCCACTGTTTTATCAGTAATAGAGATTTACTTCAAGGAAAAGTAAAATGTCACATGTTAGTAAAATACCACTTACACATACTCATCTATAATATTATAAAGAAGAGGTGGTTTCTGTATGTCTCTGTCTGATGTTCTGTGTGAACGCAAAAACTACTGAACCGACTGGGCTGAAACTTTACACAAAGGTAGATCTTGAACCCATGCAATACATAGGCCTATTCACTTCCTTAAAATCCCCGTCAACGTCCTAAGTTTCAATGTTTACATTTCATAAGAAAGTAAACATTCAAAAACTGTAATGCGAACAGCTGTGGATACTTTCATTTGACAGCTTAAAGAGCAGAAGTAATAACAGCTGTTTCAAGCTAACTAAAATGCAAATTGCATTGACTACAGAACGGGAAAACAAAACCCCTGTGTGAAGAAAGGGTACATTTACTAGTTATGTATATTTTCCTTCAGTTCTAAATATATTTGGTTGTATTAAATGCTGGAATAGAACAAATCCTCACGGAATTAGTATTGTCGTTACACTTTAAGACATTTGTGATCTTTAAAAACTTTATATATACTTATTCAGGTATTAACCAATACTGATTGTTTTATTATAGTGCATTTGTATTTGATTCGTAGTTACAAAATACTATACCTAGATGGTTAAGGTTTAAATATAATCATTGTATAACGTGGCAATGAAATTCACAGTAAGTATTTAAGTTCTTGGAAATATAATGAAGTGCATCGGAAATATATTAAGCTACCTATGAATTAAGTTATAAATAACCATGTAAGGCTTCAAGAACAACATAGTTTGTATCGTGGAAGTTCTGATACCTCGTAAGGTTTCGTAGTCACTTTGAGGTTCTTAGAATATATCCTTTGAACATAACGTTGATTATGAAACTTGGTTTGAGCTTTATTTACTATGGGTTCTAGGTACTTGTTCGTTCTAAGATAACAATATTTTTGTATTATTTAAACCAATGTCAATATATAAACAGTTTTACATTATTAGGCTTGAAGGAGAAATAAAACAAGCGTCTTGCTGGTGTGATTAACATTTTAATAGCTGCTTGTATTAACACTTGGAAACAGAACTCCAATAAAACCACATTATGACCCAGTGTTTTGAAAATAGTTTTCTAGTATACACGTTTTGGTTAATACGTCTTGGGATTAACTGAAAGGTACGTCAGAGTAGTTAATGTAAACTTGGCTAGTTAATGTAACATCTTTTAAAATTACAAATTCCAGGATTTTTATATTATTTTGATTGTGATATCCCATTCAGTTAGAGGATTTGTCGTTAGTTGCTCCTTATCACTTTGACTCCCACTCCTCCCCTGCTCCTCCTCCAAATTACGGAATGTAGCTAAATATACATCAGGAAAATGTGTCCACTGTACTGTACAATGTACATTTATCCCCTGAACATGTTATTATAGTATTCACCTGAGAGTGTATACGTGTTTGTTCGATGCCTCTAAGAAATACCAAATCTTTACACTAATATTTCCTTGAATATTGAATAAAATTTAAATTCCACACTCGAGTTTGGGTTTGGCAGAGATTTACGAATGCAACAGCATATCCATGTTAAAGAAATTATATTTTTTGAGTATTAGATAAATCATATTAAATAAACAAATTTTAAACTTTAAAACATCTTTAACCTCATTAAAACTGAACTCCAGCCGAGCAATGAAAAAGTGGGAGCTTAAGAAGAGTTTTAAAATGACCTTGAGTGTTTTATCTAGGAAAGGAGTCTCCCAACCTAATTCTTCCAATAGATCTCTATAGAAAACTTTCTATATTTTGTATGTATTTTGTTATACTAATTGCAAACAACTGCAAACACCTCAGTTCGTTTCCAGTCTAGCACCGCTTACTGTTCATAGTATGTGATTTGTACTAGCGCAATAACGAAAAAACCTACACTAGCAGTGCTTAAAACAATAGCTAAACATAAGTCTATATTTGGTAAAACCTGAAAGATTTTAACCGATAAAATCAGTTCCATACGAAAGTAATTGTTAATGTAATGTAATTGTAATTTCTTTCAATCAGTTTTTACATACGTTTTGATACAAATGTTTAAGGGTTTTTTTAGTTTAAAATCGTCTGTAAAACAAATTATGTATAATTTACATAGAAAACACAAAAGCTAACTAAATAGCTAAACCATGATGGTTAAATACGTGTTGCGTAATTTATAAACTATAGACTTTATTGTAAGTCATAGTTGTCAAAGAATACATTATCACCATTTGAGGCAACAACTTTTCGCAATTGAATTTATCAATGGCTTTAACACCATTTGCTTGTAGCTTGAAGTGGTAAGAGTAAGTAACCATTTACTACCTCGTCTTGCACACGCACTTTCCCAACATTTAAACTGCGTATATATTTACCGAGCTCTCCAGGGACTGAGGAGGGACATCAACTCTAAGAACGCATTGCACTACACTTTACATTGCATTATGGGTAGAGTTTACTTGCAATAGCGTCCAACATGACTGTCGGGTAAAAATTATATTTTCCGAATAAATGTGTTCCCAGGGCTATCCGAATATGCCTAAGACTTGTTATAACTCAAAAATCTAACAAGCAAAAATAAATTTTCGAAGACTATAGTGCGTTTTCCAACTGGCATGACTTGAAATTTAATCGCATATTCTAATTAATTTCGAAAGACCAACATACCTTGTGTAAACAACTTTATTATTCAAAATAATATATACACAAATTAGTTTTTTGTATAATTCTGTTATGTACAAATAGGTTTGAAGGTTTATACTACAACTGAATAAAATATAACTATTTTACTGTATTTATATTCATTTTATTGTTGTTTACCCAAAATATTACCAAGGCGAAATATAAATAATTGAATTTAAATATCGCCCATCAAAATAAACAGTGTTTGAAACGAATAACAATGTTCGACATTAATCGAACTTTAGTAATCAATTATATTCTTATTGTAAGTTACTTTCTCAATATTAACATGTATGCACAATCGTTCTCAATTCAGATTGACAAATTGCAAATATCGAATGAAGAGTTATTAAGCCTGTACCGAACTACATGGCCAATCACAGAGTCTAATGTCAGTGCAACAGCTTGGCAGATCGCAACCGCATGAATCAATCAGTGCCAAATGGCACAGTGATAAACAACCGGCAGACTGCCGATAGAGTGAGCGCCTGTCGAGCGGGCTAACGTGTTCATAATAGATCGAATATGTGGCATCTGGATTACATCCACCTAAAACCCCACCCCCCGAGTGTAATAGCTTCGTCTGGGTCACAAAAAAATCTTAAAGGTACTATGTGGCAAGTATCTACATATATATATATATATATATATATATATATATATATATAAAGCCAAACCTTACCAGGCACTTCTGAGACCTGGACGTCTGTTAGTCAGCCACCTGTCAAACACTTACTAGAATGAAAGGTATCAAAGTGAAAGTCAGAGTTTTTAAATAGACCCACTCCTAAGGTCGTCAATTAAATAAAAGGGCCAAGAAAAAACACATGTTTAAATATCAGAATTTTATCAGCTGTGTGGTTTAATTTAGCTATACAACTGGAATCAGATGAACAATCAAACCTGTTGGGGAAAGTTAGTTTCTATTAAAGAAACACAACTGGGAAGAAAATATATCTCCAGTCTAGATGTAAGGCCAGATGAAAATTTATCCAAAATTCTTCCAATCCTAATTTTTTTTCTTAAATTACATGTATTTTGAGGAATTTTAACTCTATATTTTAAGAAATATTATTTTGTAGAGCACAAATGTAAACTTTAAAAGCTACTTTTATGTAAAATATTCCTTTATTGGTATTTCAACGTTATTTGAACATACTGGTAATATTCTTTGGCTAAAACTGGTTCAAAGTTAAACAGTAAATTATATAACATGTAAAGCCATGTCGGCGGGAAAATCTGTATTTAAAAACGTATGGCCTGGTAAATAGGAAATAAGAACATTTTATGTAAAAGAAAATGCATCATAACTAATAGGAAAATAATAACCAACAGAGCCATAAGTCGTAAAACGTAAATATATCACGAAGTATTATAATAAGTAATGTTATTAAAATACTGACTCCACATTATTTAAAAAGAAGTATATGTTTGTAATAATACTCAACAATAACTCGTTTCTTTATTCAAGAGAGCTGTTAATTTCAAAGGATTTATTCCAACAATTTCCAAGATATAATGAACCAGCTCAGCTTCAAAGAATGAATCAATGTTTCTTTGAAGACTTAAACGGGTTGATCAAAATTTGTGAAGTGCTTTTAATAATCCTCATCATATCAACTTGGCCAATAGTTACAGTATACTTGCTAGTGCTGTGTTCCTTGCATGTGTATTTAACAGCCACTTTGGAAAGGGTGATTAAGATGTTTAATTTGATTACAAATGTTACACGCGCAATAATATTAGGACACCTGCAATCCCTTCTTGATACCCTATAGCAATACCCTTCTCAGCAATACCATTAGCAACTCTCAAACTCTCCTGATATTACGCGCTTGGCTTAAGTTTTCCTGTGCTTTGTAAATGCTAACACTATAATGGAATTTCGAAGTGTAATATTCTTATGTTCTTAACGCTATTTGACTTAATAATAACATAAAAATAACAAAAGTGCGATAATTTGTAATTTTCCGTCAACAGGTATAAACAAAAAATAAACAAAATAAATTAAATAATTAAAGTCGTAAATAGTATTTACTTTTATTCCACATTGCAGTGAACATTTGAACACAGCTGTAGACGTGATAAAATGTTCATGTTATTGGTTTAAAGTATGTGTTGTTAGGATATTGTTCTTTCTGGGCTATATTACATCGTTGTTTCACTTTCAAAAACATGGTGGTCTTCCATGCCGGACTTATAAATTTGGAAATGCAAACATCGCGTTTTCACCCAGTTAACAAAATTATATTAACTAGTGGCGTGAATGGACCATAGCCCCTAATAAACCTTTCTCCAATACTCTGCCTCGTCTGATTTTTTTACTCTTTACATGTAGAGGAAAATAAAATAATATAAGTAAGAAAACATGTCAGTTCATAATAAAAGTAGACACGTTTTCACATGTCTTAGTGTAAACAAAGCAGACGTTTTAAAATCCCCAAGCTTTTCTTATGGGGGATGTTTTACGTTATTTCTCGTTTGCTAGTAACCAGATATACTGCTATCTTTCCCGAGTCTCTGGGATCAAGACCTTTAATTTGAGCCGTCTTCCTTCATCCTGCGATTTTCCACACTCCCACAATTTTGACTTAAAACTTTCTCTTACAGATTTATATATAAAGATGGGTAAGGTTAGAATCTGGAATTTTCGTAGTAATTAAGAATCTATAAACATATCTCAAGTCCATTCTGACAAGCACTGACAATATCTTCATAATATATTGTTTTAGACTTTAAGTCATAAACACCGCTGTTTGTAGTCATGAAAGTGCATGCAGACGCTGCGGAGACCTGCTCTGTAATCAAATTGTAAACCAGTGAAGCCTAACTCATTTAACTTTTCTCTATCCGTTTTTAAACCTGCAGATAATCTGTATTTGCTTGCATTACACTGGTAATTGGCCAGTGTTAATTTCTTTGTAATAATCTTATTGAATATTTTATCTTTGGAATAAATATTTATTTTCATATTATATATTACTGCACTTTCTAATTTCTATAATTAAATCTTCATGTCGGAAACTATAAATTATACTGGAAACTGGTTAAATTAAACTGGGGTTGAAATATATACTTGCCATTAACGTAATGAATGCGAAACTAGTCTAACAGACTCTGGCCAACCCTATAGCCTCAGGGTCCGGTGATAAAGCTTAGTTAATTAGCTTCGTTCCATTAGGATTGGCGGAAGAGTAGTCATCCCGATATTATAATTGTATTGCATAAAATAGTACGATAACGACCGTAACATCTTGGGCATTTTAAAATTAATATAAACATCATTTAGCCAAATTACCAATTAATCGACAAATGGTTAAATTACTATCTATATCTTCGTCGTTTTAAGTTATTTTGCGATTCAAGGTATCGTATTAAAAGCATTAGCTCATCAGCTTCAACCTTAATGTTTGTTTTAAAACTACATATAACCTACAGTTGTTGTATACCTATGCGTAATGTGTAAACTCCTCTTTGCTCATATTTATGAGGAATATTCCTTCATTAAACTACGGGTATCAGAGCAGACAACCTGCAACGGCTGTCAGAGTGCAGACGGCTGGGATCAATCAGTGCCAACTGTACGGTGATGAATAACTCGCGACAGCCGCGAGAGTGAGTTCATGTTGGAGTGGTAGACTGCTAAGACGCTCCTCCGAACTATGCCCCCCCCCCCGACCCCTGTCCTAAGGCACGACCCTCTCTATCCAACATATTGGTGGAGTTCTTCCGTGATTGAACGCAAACCATTACGGTTTACCCCATTGAGGATTTTTTATTTTGATAAATAAAATGTAATTTTAGACCAAACATTGTAGGTTTTAGTGTATTTCTAAATGTATTTTCAATTTATATTCGTACTAATATGTTGTTAAGATATAATTTAGACCTTCTAGACCACATAGCCAATGTATGACTTGTTGTTATAGTTTCATCTTTTAAGAGCTAAAATTCAAGCTTTCATTGATTTTTCTATCCTCATCCGATCCTAAAATAAAATAATTTTACAAAATCAAAAAAAAACATTTGTTTAGTAAATTAAAAATTCTTTAATTTACAAATATGCTATACAAGTTATGTTCTAAGAGCTATCAAAGTTTGATGACGATTAGATAAGTAGTTTTTATGTTATATAATTTTAAAGTCAGTCATTGTCTGGAAAACGCCTAAAAACGTGTACTTTTTTCATTCAACCCACTGAAAGACTCAGATGAAATCGCACAAAAAATTGTATATGAACACGAATAAACGCAGAATTAAATTTTTACAATCTTGATGTTACTTGTTTTATTATAAGTCTACTGGTTACGTTGCAGCATAAGCCCAAACTCGAGTGTCTATACTTGTTGAGCCGAGAGCATTAGAAAATATTATTTTTGGATAATACTGTGACAAAATTGCAAGATATTTAATTTTAAAGTGATTATTATGATAAAGAAGATAATACTATTAACATTCTAGCAATATTATATTACTAGTGGCTTGAAGGGGCCATAGCCCCCAACCTTGCTCTATAAACTCTGCTCTGCCTCATCTGCTTTGTTTACTATTTACATGCTGAGGAAAATAAAATTATATAAGCAGGAACCCATGCCAGTTCGTAAACAAAGTGGACACTTAATCATGTTTCAATATAAACAAAGCAGAAGTTTTTTTTTAAATTCCCATGCTTTTCTTATGAGGGAGGGCTTACGTTATTTCTCGTATGATGGTAAATCTTTATAAATACCGCTATTTTTCCCGAGTCTCTGGGATCAAAACCTTTAATTTACGTCGTCTCCCATCATCCTGCGATTTGCCTAACTCCTACAATTTTTTCTTAAACATTTCGCTTACAGAATTATATATAAAGAAGATATAGTGTGATAGAAAGGTTTAATACTTGTTTACCCATTACAGCTAAAGCTACAAAACTTAGTACATAAATACTACTTATAAAAATATACTTTATGGATCAACTATAAGTTACTTTTATCACATCAGGGGGACGGTCCACGAGGAGTAAGTCAAAATTCACATATAACAGCATAGTTAATGAACATGAAATTTAAGGGTTTTAATTAGTAGAAAACAATGCCACAAATATTTTATCTCGAATGTACCACTGAGTCGGGAATGGCAGCCGGTCGAAGTTCCCCTTTTAAGTGCTATTGGCGAATCTTAAAATGGTTATTATTCCCGATAAAAAGGTTCCTTCAAGGTCCAGTTTGTGGTAGTGAAAACAGCTATGAGGGACCTATAAAAGTATATATAATATTGACTATGCTTACCATAAAATCCTTTCCTTCTGTACACGGCTCTGCTTCGGCCGGTGATAACCTACGCAGCCCCAGCCTCGTAAACACCCAAATACAAATTAGTTTGTTTGTATGATTCTGTTTTAAGATGTTTAATTTGATTACATTGTAGGTTTTAGTGTATTCTACACACTACAGAGTGTTCTGTGTTGAGTGAATGTATGTTTGCTGGTTGGTTGTTGAACTTGTTATTTGTGTTTTTTTTTGGTGTTTGTTTTTTTTTATGTGTGTTGTTTTTTGGCGCATCTGACATTCAAGACTGCGCGGAGGAAGCTGCTCGCAGTCCAGAGCGTGAGTCTCCGAAGGGCTACGGGATCGCCCTGGTTTGTCAGGAACGCCGTCATCATAGCTGCGGCCAACATCTCCACCATCAGGGACTTCGTCGACGGGCAGACAGCGAAGCTCGAGAAGACTGCGGAGTCCTCCCCGTGGGACTACATCCGTCTACTACGTGACCAAGAGGTCCCACAACCCCGCCCAGCCATGCCAGACTGAGCGACTACAAGCTAAAAACCACGACACCAATGGACAGGTAGCTCTGGCTACTAGGGCTTAGACCCGAAACTTCCCAGGAGTCATAGTTCGAAAACCACCCACCCTCCACAGTCACAGTGGAACGAACGAACGAACAATCCTCAAGGGAAGTCTGGCACGTTTTATTGCAAGCATAGATTATGTTATAAATATTTTTAAAGGTCTTTCATTCTATTTTTCATTGCCACAAACTGGACCTCGAGAGGACCTGCATATTGGAGTAATAGCTATTTTAATAGCACTTAAATATAAACTCGACCAATTCCCATTTCCGACTCAGTGATCTATTTGACATAACATTTGCGGCATAGTTTTCTCCTAATTAAGACCTTTAATTTTATGTACATGTCGACCTATGCTGTCATTTAAGATTTTTGACTTACTCCTCGTTCGCCGTCCCCCTGATGTGATAAAAAACTCGTAGTTGCTTTAAAAATTCGATTTTGTTGACTAGTATTTATAAGTTTTGTTGCTTTGGCCGTAATGGTAAAGACATATTAAACCATTTCGGGACTTTTCTATTACACTGTATAGACTCTTAACTAGTTAAATAATAATCCCACTTGACAAAAGTCCCAGCTGTAAATGTTAGCTAAATAAAAAATATTTGAAAAGAGTGTTTTATAAATTAATAAAGTAAAACCACTAATAAAGTGTAACCTTGTTTTAGAAGGTGACATTTGTTTGTAAAGTTAAACTAAATTTAAAGAGTGTGAATGAATGAATGAAAATAATTCTTTATTCTTCACAAACTTTCAACGTACAACACATAGTAACATACATGGATAAAAACTACAAATATACAAATAACTATACATAAATTTACAGATATTTTACCATTAACCATTCAAACACATGCTTAAATTTTTATACTAGTATACCTCATATTAAATTATAAAATATAATACAAAACTTCGCATCTGATTATCCAAAATAAATTGTTTTTTATTATAATCACAAAATATATGTATTCCATTAAAATTAAATAAGCATTGAAACACTCATTCAAACGATTCAATTCTATTCTATTAAATTTAAATTGTAATTTATACTTTAAATTGATATGGATAAAATTATGTTAATTATGTTATTATTATTGATTGTGAATAATATCTAGAAATGCATACTAAACAAGATAAATTAATTGGTGCAGCGAAGAAACAAAGGAAATAACCTTGAATAATAATATGTATTTTGCAGACTTAGATATATTTTGTACGACACAGCATTAATATTTGCGGAAACCAATCGTACGACTTTACTAATAATAATTAGAGTAGAACCCATACTGGCGATGGCAGTTGCCCGTGTATTACCATACTAACATTGAATATATTAATGTTCAATTCTCGTCAATATTCATTATTCACCTCGTCAACAATCGTACCCACCACACTATGTTTGAAGGTATACAAATACCCCCGACAGCGAACCGGCAAACCTGCCTGAAACTCAGAACATCTCCAATGCGTATACAGAGTGATAAAAAACCTTTCAGGACTTAGGATATCACATCTCATACAAAAAAAGGTTCATATGAAGAAATGTTTTAAAACCCTTAGTCTGTCTGTGTTTTTTACTTAATACGTTATATCTTAGAGACATCTGAATATATGAACCTCAAACTTGGTACATGTATTACATCTAATAAGACTCATTTTGGTATGGAATATCAATTATCTACTTTTTGTCATTTCAAAATGGCGGCAGTTCTTATTTTTCAAAGCTAAATATCTAAAAAAATTCTTTAAAATGTTTTAATTAATAAAATCTTTGTTTCCAAATTTAGTTGTATGGTTGTGTTGTATTGCTGGTTAGTTGTAACTTTATGTAACTTTCTGAATTTTTAAAAAAATATATTTTTTTAATTTCTCTACCATTGTTTCCTTCCCCCCCCCGCCTTAGAACTGTCAAGGAAAAAAGAAATACGAACTAATCTTAGAGAACAAACAAGTTCTCATAAAAGATATGTATGCGATATTTATCTCACACGTCCACTACATATTACTCACAAATTCAACTAACTTGAGTAACAATAAACTACAATATACAAACCTGGATATTACGAACTGCCAAAGCTTTAACAAAACAAAAGTGAATTAAGGTTTAACTAATTAAAAAGCGCGGTAAAACAGAGTGAATTGTTGTCGCAAACAAAAACGGGAGCATGTGTGTTAGTAAGTAAATAAGGCTTTTGGATTAGGATTATTGTGATGCTGTTGTCAAACACGTTTGTGGACCAATTCATCATATGAGGTAACCTGAGGGTGAAATGTACGTTTATTTGGTTTGCTTTTAACTTTACGTATTTCAGACGTTATAAAATGTATAAACAATTTGATTTTCTAGCCTCAGAAATATTTTCTTTTTACAAAATCGAATAGGTCAGTACTGTGTCTGCAGGATCAACATGAGAATTTGTGGGGGAAACGGACTGATACAAAGGGTGTCGACATTTTTGAACGAATCGAGTCGACAGTTTGCTCCCTCCGTGTGTGGTAGTTCCTTCTCAACAGACGTCATCATTAGCCGTCTTGTGAGACCCCGCCAACCGTGCTAGGGGAGGGTGAGACCCTATAGCACACTGTGCTCCAGACCGGGCCGACCCCAGTGTAGTGTGCCTGCCGTTTCCTGCAGTTATATTATCGGTGTAGTATTTTAAGTTATGAGGATTCGTAGCCTCTTACCATTGACTATATATTCTGAGGGAGACATTCCGTATCTGTCCCAGCTGTCCATCTTTTAGTGTTCGCCAGAATTTTAACTGGACGTAGTTTTTTTAGGTCACTGACAGAGTATGTTATTCTCAACTACTTATTTTATTTATTTATGTTGTAAAATATCTCCACCCCAGAAATCAAGTGATAATC
This sequence comes from Allygus modestus, assembly GCA_963675035.1. NCBI lineage: Eukaryota > Metazoa > Arthropoda > Insecta > Hemiptera > Cicadellidae > Allygus > Allygus modestus. Next base: position 457,186,099 of record OY776111.1, on the reverse strand, counting down.
AACTTAGGTTTGCTTCCGGACACACCAAATGTAGTATTACCCCTCCTTGATAGGATAGGTAATAGGTGACAGTTGACAGTGTAACTACGTCCTCTTTGAATCCTGGCACACACAAAAGGAGGGACAGCGTTTACAATGACAATGTAAAGCCTACTTCGGTATCTATAGTCTATCCTGTTACCTTACAGCTATATATTACGATTCAAATTAAAAGCTATACACTTTAGGTGTGCCTTCTGGAGATTTTAAAATTTTCAAAAAGGATTTCACCCACTCAGCGCCTTAGAAATTATTGGGTAAGTTAATTATATTATACTTAATCAGCTTATGAAAACTAACTCGGACGTATTTTTAGTCAACAACACACGTCTATTGATGTTGTTCACTAGCATAAGTATAGTAGTTTTCATTTTACAAACATAGATATATTGCTACGCAGAGTATTAGATTTGCCATCCGCTTCGCCAAAAGAAGTCAGTTGCCATGGCAACAATCTAGGAGGTTAAACTTGTTTTGTGTCGTCAACATGGCGTAGGGTGGAGTGGAGGGGCCTAACAAGTTTGATGTTTTGCTCAGGAGCTCAATTTTGGGAAATTTAATGTAGAAGAATCTCTGATACCTGTAAGTAAAAAATCAATTGTAACAAGTTATAATATGAACATAGACTAAGTCGTATATTTTCAAAATCATAGTCTAATATTTAAAGATAAGTAAATTTATAGCTATGAGCATAAACATAATTTAAAATATATGAACGAATCCCCAAAGAAGAATACAGGCGTTGTTTTTTCCACTTAAGACAATGGGTTGTTTTCCACTCAAGACAATTGGTACAGCGATTGCATGGACTAGCAATACACTGTGTTTGGTTGCTTATGTGGAAAATAAGTTGATATATCTACTTGGTAAATTTTGAAGCACATAAGTTCAACATGATTATTCCACTGATTCTCCTGTTTTTGGAAGACTTTTGAATACTATATGGTGGCTGAAAGCATTCAGTAATGAAGGTGAAATTGTTCTAATAGCAATCAAAATATTCTGCAAAGTAAACGGTATCACAAAACTGACACACGCTTTCTTTCAAAATAATTCAATTGTTACGTTAAATTTACTTAATGTAGAATATAATGTACGTTATACAAAATCGTCTCTTTTTCCTGAAACGTCCACTCAAATGCGAATACTACAGTGCCAATTTGCAATACAGTGGTTTTAAGGTGGCAACCCCCACTTCCTCCCCGGTAGGTGGTAACACATTCCAAGTAATTTAACATAAATACCAAATTTGAATGAAATAGATCGATAAATAAGGGAGAAGTGATAATTTTGGACTCCCGTAAGGATGTCATAGAACAACGTACTGCGTTGAACACATATGATGAAAGGAAAAATTGTGAGAGTTAATGTTAAGAAATACATTGAAATCAAGGAAAATAAGTGAAGCGCGTACCGATAACTGGCTTTGGTGAGTAAAAATTAAATTGTTGCTGACATGTATCAATACCAGATGTTCCCTTTGTGTTTGTTCTATCTCGCACGGATAATTTCAACTTTCACGAATCAAAATTCAATCAACTGCTTAACTGTTAACTGTTGCATGGTTAGACCTAGGCTCGGGATCATGATAACTTTTCGTTTTGAGGTCCCCAGATGCCAGAAACACCATCCGTTCAAAACTGTATATATATACATATGTGCTCGTGGGTGTGATAACTCTCGTAAAAATTGTCCGATTTCGATGAAATTTGGTACAAACATGTAAAGCAACATTTATGACTTTAAGTTCGAAAACCAGCCAGATCGCTCCATACTAAGGGGTATTTCGGGGGGGTTTTGTACGCCAAAAATGGGTTTTTTGAGTTGTTTACACATCATATTTTAGTAAATCAAATTGTACTTTTCACCATTAAATTTAGATTAAAAAACAAACAATTTGATGTTTTGATCATTGCTCTACGTCAATTGGCTACAGAGATATTAAAAGTGCTAAACACAGTACGTTGTCCGATGTTATTGTTATGGAGATTAATACAAATGTTATATCTCGCTTATTTATCAACTTAGCCTGACGAAACTTGGTATATTGCTTCATATCATTGTGGTCTATTGATAATTGCACCAAAAACGATTTATTGGTTAATAGTTTCCGTAGCAGCAAACCTGCATACTCAGCCCCCACGTTATTCTTATGGAGAATAAGTAAAAGGTTATCTCCGTTAATTATGAACATAAATTAATAAAACTTGGTATGTGGCTTTACCTAGTTGAGTTATTTTGATATTTTTATTAAAACCCATTTTTTGTGTTCCTTGTTTCAGCAAACCTGCATACTCAACCGCCATGTTATTCTTATGGAGAATAATGAAAATGTCATAAATCATTTATTTATGAATGTATATTGAAGAAACTTGGTTTGTGGCTTTATGTGGTATTAAGATACGTATATATGCATTGGAAATTCGCTGAGTACGCAGGTTTGCTGCTACGGGGGTGTTAGTTACATTTCAAGCACAATACAGCTGTATAATTTAGTTTAGTTTAATTTAGAAAAACAACTAACGTGATTAGTCAGGTTAAATAAATAGTTTCTTGATTACTATAAAGCGTGTTGGTACAATTAATAGGATACAATAAAACTACGTCTCACAACACTACACAATATATTTACACTTATACTGTACTTACATACAAGACGGTAAATATACAAAAGATGGTACAAGGCGATCGATTTTCAACCAGTCTCACCGGTCATCATCAGGCCCAATCGATCGCCTTGTACCGTATTTGTATATTCACCGTCTTGTATGTAAGTACATTATAAGTGTCAATATACTGTGTAGTGTTGTGAAACGTAGTTTTATTTCATTCTGTTAAGGTTAAATAATAAATTACCGTATTCATTTCATAGCCGAATTGTGGTAAGTTTGTTATGCTTTTTAGAAAGAGGTATAAAGAGGTTTTCTTGATAAAACATAACTTATTGGCTGCTCGGTTGAATAAATTAAGTTTATATTTAAGTACAGTAGGCAAACATATTATTTAGAAATTAATTCAATGTATATCTTAGCTACAATGGTTTTTTGGGCTTTTATTTAATTTACTCATTTTCTTTACATATTTTACTGTGTAACATCTTGGAAGGTTGTTAATGCTACATATTAGTCAAATGACAATAAAGAGCTGATTACTGATTTCTCAATAATAGTTTGTATTTATCGTAGCGCAGTATGATCCTCATGATCTCGACTATATTATTAGTGAATTTCCTATGAAAAAGTGAACTATTAGCATGACCCGCACGGTGAGACTTAAGCCCGGGACCACCATAGAAGTCCCTAAAGTGACCCCCTGAACACATTTTGAGGGGTCTCTAAAAACTTCATATATATATATATATATATATATATATATATATAAATGTATATGTATACATATTTAAATGTAAATATATGTGTTCGCACTCTAGCGGTCGAAATTTTTGTCCGATTTACTTCAACTCTGGTAGAGGCATTCCTTTTTATAATCAGTTGAACAAGTTCGTTTGGCAAAACAATCGGAAAACTTTAAACCCCTTTTTGGGGGTTTTAAGTTTTCAAATTTTGGTTTTTGGGCCCAAAATGGGTCAGAAAAGCAACGAATGTACACTTATTGCACATTAAAGTATTTTACGTAAAAATCCAAAGATTTTAAGCCCTCGCTCATCATTCTAGCACAAGTACTTACCAAGTTATTAAAGAAAATGTTAATTGTCAAAATACAGGACGTTGTCTTATGGAGATTTTATACTGGAAAAGGCTGTTTTTTATATCTTAATATCGTGTATCATCCTCAACACCCCTATACCAACTTGTTATCCCGACTACACCTCCTTCTAACTTTATAATGTACAACATTTGCATCCTATTAGTGAATTTAAATATAACCAGGAGCATCAAAACAGCTAAAAAATAAAATTTTTCGATTTTCAAAAAGAATGTAACCCGTGGTAGTTTAAACCCTTTATTTGATATTTTGAAGGTTTTAATGCAAAAATTCACTTCCCTCATCAGCGTGCTGCGTGCGATCTCGTATTCACCTTTATACCATTATATTAATGTGTATTTCAATAAAACTTTGGTACCATTATTTATGGTTCTAACAAAACCCATAATATAAAGTTTCTGGAACTCCTACTGTTGAAAATTCTTATAGGACACTATAGATTCAATTACTTTTTAATACAATCTTCTAGCACGGAACTGAATTTAAAATGTCCTCAATACAAGTCCAAGAGATTTACTAACATACGCATCACGTTTCTTAAGCTATAAACTGAGTTTGAAATATTGCATGTAGAAGGTGGTGCGTACCAAATTACTCAACACTGGACAACAGCCTTTTCACAAAAACTTGGTACTGCTATTCAATTTAATATCTAAATATTAATATTAGATATTTGTATGGGTTGTGGGTGAAACCAGGAGCCATGTAAAAGAATCATATTTACCGTACCGTTTTGTTTCACACCATTGTTTGAAACGAATATTCTTTTATAGAATGATATAAAAGATAAATAATGTTTTTACACATGAAAGTTAAAATAGGACTTATAGGATTTTAGGAGTATTTAACATTATACCTTTCCCTCGAGCAAAATCCTATTACGTGATAAAACAGTGGCGCTGACAGAAGATATATCACACTGTCAGCTCCACGTTTGAACTGCACCCCGTTCGACTGTGGCTGATATTATCTTGGAGGTAATCCTACGATATAATATACTGGACCTTACTTGTCTTGTGAGTCACTTGAAATGACATTTTAATATAAAAATCACTATCCAATGACGGTGACGAAAACACGTTGATCACATAAAATGTGTTACATATTAAATATTAACATTTATAATATTATGTTTATGTGATTTAAACGTTTAAATTTACAGCGATAGTTAATTTACCACTGTATAGTAAAGATTTGATGTAAGTATTCACTATGTACGTTTTTCTAAATTAATTAAATGTTATATAAAATTACCAATTCGAGTTATGTTATTTGGAAGTTTGTAGTCAAGCAAAACCCAGATTGTAGTGACAGACGTTTCTAAATTGTATCATCAATTATTTTTCTGCGTACACTACCAGGAAATAACATTATTGTGGAGCGTGTAAATCCAGATGATGTAAGAGGTAGGGCTTCTTATAAAAGGATAATGTGAAGTAAACTTTAGTACAACTTGTTTTCGTTAAAGGTATTTAAGTTGTCTCGAAAATAAAATGTTACATCGGCCACTCCGATAACAATCAGGATTCGGTGAATCAAATCGATAGTAAACATCGTTTTGATTTATTTTACTAATCGTAGTGTGTAAAATATATTTTGTAAAATTAAGCTGCATACTTAAAACAACAATTAAAATTTCCAAATTTTGAGTATATTAGGTTTTCACTATAACATCCCTCTTGCAGATTGTAATGCCTTATTTAACATTGAAAACCAAACCTCGGAGAGTGTCTAGACATACAAAGCCTTAAACAATTAATTTTAAAAACCTGTATCTAAAAAACTCTAAAAAAATTGTGTTGAAAGTACTTATTGTAAAAGGTACGCAACCCTTTCTGCTATCGTATAAAATAAAAGAATCATATTGTGAAAGGTGATTGTAAGAAGTGATGAGTGAGCGTTTGTATGACTGTGTGTGAAACTCAATAGCACGACATCAGCTGCACTGATCAAAATTTGCCTACGTGATTTCCAGCAATGTAAAACATATATTGGCAGTTTTTGTAATCATTAGTTTTACAGTACAACATATCAGACCTCTACTTTTAAATTTGAATAAACTTTAATGGGATGCGTATGTTCAAAAGAAAATCAGCAATGCTATTAATGTTGTTTATCGACAGGAATAAAAGTTAACTTATAATTATAAATCTTCTTTTAGGAAGGCTGGAGGAAAGTGTAAAGTACAAATTTATTTTATTCTTAAGTGAAATAAGTCAATCTTACTTGGGTATAGTTTTAAGTCACATTATCAATTAATTTATTAGTTCATAATTATTAAAATTGAATGCCGGCATCGGCAGGAACAGATACTGTCGCAGATCTTAGTTTGGGTTCTCAAACTTAGGACGATAAAAAAGGTTAAATTTAACTTGAGATAAACCCACATACCCACTTAATTCGTATTTTCAAACTTCATTAGCAAATTAACTCAACTATCAACAAAGCAAACTTCGTCTTTAACACTAAAACCACAACAAATCTAGTTAATGTAATTAGCCTGAAATTAATTGCGTATTTTTTATTTATAATTACATGTTAAATCAATATCACCCGTTCATTTCATCTCAGACGTATTTCTTCAAAAACAAATTTAAATATGAACATACAAGAATTGTTAACATCAGTTTCTAGAGCTATCTATTTTGTTGTTTTCATTCTTCAAAAATGTTTTCTTTTTCAATATATTGAAATTATTTTGCATCTCTTCAAAAGAGATAAAGACTTTGTTTCCTGTGTTAAAAAAATTTGATAAGGAATTTGTTTTTTATTTCAGAATTTTAAAATTGAAGTGGCCTGGAAACAACGGCACACGCTTTACCTACATTCGCAAATTAACCTGGATACAAATCTAAACTATTGGCCCCATCCGCCTACTACTTTTATTTGCGAAAAAATACTTATCCAAAGATAATTCTTGCCACTTTTTATATATTAAATACTTTAATATTTCAACTCTCATCAAAACAAGGCAAGACTTTAGCATATTTTTAAAATTGTTAACCTTTGATTGCAGTTTCTCTGGTATTTGCTTGTGACGGTTATTTAAACAGGTAAGTTATCTTAGTGTCACAAATAAGATCACTCATTAGTTAGTTTACCTTTTCTAACTACTCTCTAGTTAGCCATGGAGTAACTACTCGTTTATGTTTATAATAAGTGCTTAACCCTCCAAAGCTTATATTTTTTTAATATGATTTAAGAGTTTAAAAACAACCCGACCATATGATGAAAATATTCCAATTTAACACTGCAGATACAAATAATTTCAAACGAAACTTTTTTTCATAGAACTTAATTTAGAAAAAATAATATTATTGTAGAACCAGTAATTAATTAAGTAAAGAAATAAAGATCTAGAGTTTTCAATCATATTGTTTTTACTTATAGGACATAGTAGGTAACAATCAAATAAAGAACCGATAAAAGGAGTCAGAAAGTAACTATAATCACTTCTATAAATCACAATCTGTATTTATAATGTTTTAGAGAAGGTTAAATAATAGTTATGTGAACTCATATAACCACTTCGTGTCTAAGAACGAATAACATAAACGTCAAAACCAAGAGGTAATATCGTTTTCCAATAGAGTAATCAACGCTTTCTCCGACCAATGTTAATTGCACTTCCTTAGTTTAAAGTTTCTCATTATATATTATTAGTAAATATCTATCAAATTAAACTTCCACTGAGCAAACAACGTTGTTATTGAGAATGATCACGAAAGGTCAGAACTAATATTAATAGCATGTATTTATTTGGCTTGTAAAATTCCAAACAAAGTATATTAAGATCTGTTTTAAGAAATGTCGATTTTTTTTATTTAAGAAAGTAAGATAACGTAAAAGTAAATAAACCCGCTAATATAGAAAAGTTTAGCTTTTACTTGGTACAAACTGCATGTAAATCAGTACAGTGGAAGTCTCAGACGAACTGTCCAAAGGATTGAAAAAAGTTGACTTTTTCTCCAATGTTAAATCTCCATAAGAAAGTTTTATTTTTCATTTTAACCCATTTAACGTAAATATCTCCAAAACACAAATAAAACCTGTTAATATAGGAACGAAAACCTTTGTTTTGGTATAACCCGCATGTAGATCGGCCCAGTAGAAGTCTCAGACGAACGGTCCAAAGGTTTTTTCTTACGGCTTTAAATACATAGATATCCTTATTGTGTGAGGGAAATAGTTAAACTGATGATAAACAAGAACTCTGTGGACTTCCTAAGGCTACATAATTAATGAAAACTAATCCAATTTAAAACTTTGAGTTTTCACCCTAAATCAAATATCCGACATTTATCTTCTTCCTCCAAACCTGTCAATCCTAGTTCAGATGAATGAGCAATTTCTCTCTCGTTTACCAGATTCCATCTCAAATACTTTAACGATAATTTGATCCCAGATAATGAGAAAATTCCCTCGTTAATATCCCAGATTATAAACAGGGTGCTAAATAATGACATGCAAAAATTATTTCAGAATTAATCATGAAAAAACGTTAAATTTATTATTTTTGTATTGCAATCAGATAGATGGACGATTATAAATATTGATATTTAATTCTGTAAGCAAAATCTTTTAAGTCAAAATTGTGGGAATTTAGCAAATCGCAAGATGATGGGGGTGGCTCAAATTAAAGGATCCCAGGGACTCGGGAGGAATAGCAGTATTTCTAAAAAGTTGCCAGCAAATGAGAAATAATGTAAAACAACCCCCATAATTACTTTGTCTACAAACTTACATATATTGCTACTTATATTTTTTAATTTTCCTCAGCATGTAAAGCAAATAAATTTGATGAAGCAGAGTATTGGAGAAAGGTTATGAGGCTATGGTTCCTTTAAGCCACTACTACTCAATAAATCACCCTAGTAAAAACGATTTTAATTATTAATGGTTATTTTAAAACATACAATGTGTCACGTTTCATTTAACCAAACATCATATAATATATGCGGGAAAGAATTGACAACTTATACGATTCCATATCACGTATGTTTAGCCAGGATGAAATACTATCTGGACAATTAACTAATAAACACATTAAAATTTGTCTGTGATTTTACGTAAATATTGTTACTCTAATTAAAATTAATAATAAAACATATAGCCACAGATCCAAAGTACTCGTGTCTGGTGTGAAGGCTGCAAACTACAATGCTTGTTTGTAACTAAAATGAATGTTTATTTATTTAACAAACATGTATAAGACCATATGAAGACCCACGAATGTTCTATGTTGATATAACATCACGGATCCTGTGAAGCTTGTTTCTCATATTTCCCCAGGGAAGACAGCGTTTCTGTTAGCGACTTATAGTATCAAGCTCACTGTGTATAAGCTGTTCCTGCAAGCTTCGCCCCGCAAATCTATATCTATAAAAGGCAAAGCCCTAGCTGACTCAGTGACTGACTGACTGACTCACTCACTCATCACTAATTCTCCACTTCCCCATGTAGATAGCTGAAATTTTGTACACTGATTCTTTAGGCATAAAATAGGAAAACTAAATGGTTTTCATCCTGATCTGACCTTACGGCTCCGCCAGAGACCCCGACCAAGTTCCCATGTATTCCTTATAGACATTCAATTTTGTTTGAGCTGATGAGTCAGTCAGTGAGTCAGCCAGGTCTTTGCCTTTTATAGATATATATTTCTATTTACTAATTATATAACATTCAACATAATATTATTAAATGTATTCAAAATAAATTATTTCTGGACTATTAATGTATTAACTTCAAATTCGTTTACACTCAAGATAGTAGATTTTGGGGACACGACTAATATGAGTTGCTCAAGCACATGCTCATCCTGATTCTTATCTAACATTACGATAAATATAGCCAGTATTCACTTAAATATAGTGTAAAATATTGATTTGCTTCGACATAAGGATCCATTTTAATCCGATTCTAGGCATACCGAAGACCGCATACCATCTAAATATAACCTAAGTAAGCATGGATAGATTGTTGTGTATAATTATTTTGAGGCTAAGAGTGCCATTCATATGCATAGTATTATCTCGTTACTTTATTTTATTCAACTTTTACTATAGTAAATATTAGTGAACAGACAGTGACTGACCGGATAGCATCTCAAGGCAAGTGTAAACGCACTGAAGTATTAAAACCGAGAGCAACGCTATTCCAGCGGACAAGAGAGTTGCCAGTTGGGGGCGTGGCTCTTGCAGGCTATCAACCAAGACCAGCCAATACCAAGATGTGCCAAAACTGTAGACTAGCCAATTGGAATAACATTCAAGTGATATTTTTATAGCAAAAGTGACAGCGTACAACCATGCTATTGGCTACAGCCCAACTGTCAACTCTCTTGTCCGCTATAATAGTTTGGTCCTGCCTTTCTGAATGCACGTTAACTGATATACTGACCCAAGTTATCATTAGCAGAATGGCACGATTTTCATTAAAACAAAATAGTAAGATGGATAATACAGTTACAAATAAATTATATGCACACGATTAGATAGGTTTCAACCAAAATACAGTATTCATCCTAAGAAATGATAAAGTAAAAATAATTTTAATGTAAGGTATAAGTTATATAAAACTAGGAAATTAGTTCCTTGGGCAATCAGCCTGTACGAGGGCTTAGCCGCTACAATCAACCATTGGGTATAGTACAAAAAACTTGTTCAAACGCATTTAAATCTATTTATTTGAATAAATTAAACAATCTTACTCATTATAAATACTTACACATACAGTGATCATCTGTTAAATGGGTTTTCTAAACCACCCACGAACAAGTAATCAATAACACGTTTTAATACTAATGTTACGTAATAAATATAGTATATAAAAGTTGCATACGTCCAACATTTATTTGAAAGCGTAATAGATTGTTTCGCTATTTGTGTCTCCCTTCCCACACGACAGCTTAATTTCTAAATAGAACACACATTACCAAAACCGTTGCTTATGTAGGATGTGTAATCGATGCCAAAACATAAAGCAAAATAAATGGTAAAAAAGGTATGTTGTGTTTAATGACAATACAAATAACGAAAATAATAAAGAAGAACGTTTGTTTTGTTAAGTTTAAAACAAAGATAACATAAATCATAAGCATAGTAATAAATCCTTAATTCTATTGAAATGCAATTTGCATAAACTATTTTGACGCTTTGTTGTAAAGTCACACTTGTGTAAACAGAATAAAAAATCAACCGCCTGTCATTAGGATTATGTTTATTACACCATTTTTATTTTCTACTTTTGTTTTACCTGAAACCTTTTCGTTAGTTTTTACTTGATGTATTTTAGCGAATTTCCCCTATAGGGAAGAAGCTATTACCGTAGGTCTCATGGTAAGACTTAAGCCCGAGACCATGACAACTTTTTGTTTTGAGGTCCCCAGATGTCCAAAACACTATTCGTTCAAATTTATATATATGTATATATATATGTATATATATATCTATATATCTATATATATATATATATCTATATATATATATATCTATCTATATATATATATATATATATATATATATATATATATATATCTATATATGTGTCCGTGAATGCGATAACTTGAGTAAAAAACGTCCGATTTCAATGAAATTTGGCTCAAATGTGTAAACTGACATTTATGACTTTAAGTTCGAAAACCAGAAAAATCGGACTATGGGAAGGGGGGTTTATGGGGTTTTAAATTTTCCAAAAATCAGTTTTTTGCATTTTTTACCCTAAAATTTTTAAAACACTTAATTTAGGTTTAGACCATGTTATAGAGCTTAAAAAAACAAATAATATGGTATTTTGAATTATTAACCTAGGTTAAGTGGTTGCGGAAAAAATCCAAAAAACATGCTCATAAAATCTCCCATGTTAACCTTATGGGAAAAAGGTTTTTGGCTTTTCCTCAGTTAATTTTACTTTAAACTTCACATTTTCTTTTACCAATCACTTCAGCTCCACAAAACAATCATTTTGGTGTTTAAATTGTGATTCTACGTCAAACCGTTGCAGAGATATTCAAAGTGCTAAACACAGTACGTTGTCCAATGTTATCCTTATGGAGAATAAATAAAATTTGATATCTTGATTATTTATGAATGTATATTGATGAAATTTGGTATGTGGCTTCATGTTGTACTGGTATATTGATAATTGCACAAAAAATAAATGTTTTGTTGACTGTCCCCGTAGCAGCTAACCTGCATACTCAGCCCTAATGTTATTCTTATGGAGAATAAGTAAAGTTTTATATATCCCTTAATTATGAACATAAATTAATAAAACATGGTAAGTAGCTTCACCTGGTTCAGTTATATTGATAATTGCATAAAAACTCATTTCTTATCTTCCTCGTTGCAGCAAACCTGCGTACTCAGTCCTAATGTTATTCTTATGGGGAATAAATAAAATGTAATAAATCACTTATTTATGAATGTATTTTTGTCAAACTTGGTGAGTGGCTTTATGTACTAGTGAGAAACATATCAATGCATTGGAAATTCGCTGGGTACGCAGGTTTGCTGCGACGGGGGGTATTTTTGTATTTTACTCGTAAATGTCAAAATAACTAACCCTATGTTAATATGACCAACAACTTAATAAAGATATAAGTGTAAATGATTGAGGCATGTCTATAAAAATAATGATTTTACCATTCTTTTCATTATTATAAAATGCTTTTAAGACAAATATTAGTTTAGTTTGAGGATAGAAGGTAGGTCTTCCAAGGCCTCCTATGTCATGTATTGTGGTCACCATCTCATGGGAAATACAAGAGATTCGCAGTGGAAAATATGAGTGCCATTTGTAGCGTGGCGGAAGGCTGTCTATTTATCCTCGTAAACAGAACAAGTAACCATTCTTTTCCTCTGTGTCTGTTATAATAAACTATGTTAACGTTTTATCAACACGTTCTCCCCAATTTAAAATCTATCAGAACCATTTTCTTAATAGAAACTACGTTTTGGGAAATAATTTAACGTTAAAATCTTTTTGCCAGATCGATTCTGTTCAAGATCGCAAAATTTTTAGAAGGTTCGAAAATGGACCCAGCTGCCATTTGTTATTGGGTTATTAATTAGTTATGCTTTTTAAAAGCAGGTTAACCTTTGATGGTAACAAAACCAGGGTTTGGACCGTTCCCTATAAAAACTTTAAAAGTGCAACTGGCGCAAAATATTTATTTATGCAACAAGTGCGCAAAGTGATACTATAGAATAAAGCGTTTCAATTATATTTATTCGGTTTTTTTTAGAAGAAGGCTGAAAATTGTCTTAAATATATACTGTACCTGATTTAAGTAATAGTTACATAATCTAGGCCTACTCACTACTCATTTATGGACACTTTTTTATGTAAACAAACTTTATTTAAAGTTCAAGAAAATACAGGTTATGTTTATGTATATGTTGTTCGGGAACAACAATAGATCAAATGCCAGGTCATTATCCAGGCTTGCCAACATAATTCATGCATAAACAATTACATAAGCAACGTTACCTGCATACTTTTTTGACTATTTTTGTGATCTTAAGTTGAAACACTGGAGTACGCAAAGTAAATCGAGAGTGCGCAAAGTAATTGTGCGCAAGTAAAATGAATACGGGAATCACCTATTTTGCGACGTATATTGAGTGCGAAAACAACCGCTTTCTCGGGGAGACGTAGGAAAAAATATATACGGTCCGAAAAAATCGAATAATGAATTATTATATCCATCTGTGATAGGGAAGCGAACGAGCTCATATTGAAAATGAATGAGTATTTGACATACAACAAATTCAATGTCTCTTCTGCGGCAGCAACGCGCCGGGTACCAGCTAGTCATTTGATAAAATCAAAATAAATCTTTCTTCCATAAGATTATCGTTGAAACTTTGAAGTCCAGTGGGGCACAGCCCTAATGCCCTAGGACTAATGCCTAATGACCTTTAACCTTCCCAGGGTTGACCTGTGTAACTATGTAAAATTTCAAAGCAATCAGATGAACCGTATGGCAGCGCATAAAATACGAAGGGACAGACGAACAGACGTGCAAACATTGATTTTTATATATTAGATAATTGTTACTGTACTTGTTATTGTAATTACACATATTGTGGGAGCCCGCATGTAAGGTTTCCTCAAGATAACAAGGGAGCTGATGTAGGAAGGGGCTAGCTCACCCCTGTGTATTGTGCGCTAGAGTACTGTTTTTACGGTTTGTATGTTTCTGTCTTTTATAAATTAACAGGCACCGAACAATGAGTAGCAAGTAAAATATGGTTGTTGCATATGGCTGAAATAAACAGCTGAAAACAGAAATGATTTTCTAGAAGGTAATTTAGTGAATGTGTCATTTTGGCTCACTGTAAGTTGTTTACTTGCAAAAGGTTTGTTAAATGAATCGTTATATTTTTACAAAAAGAAAACAAATAAATCGATTTTTAAAAATGACCTAGGCTAACGGTCATTGATTGTGCTCTACGTTCAACATTAGATTTGCCATCTGCTGCGATAAAAACAAGTCGGTTGCTATGGCAACAAACTGAGAGGTTAAACTTGATTTGTGACTCGTCAACATGGTGAGGGAGGGGAGGGGAATGGGTGAAGGTGGGAGAGGGGGTAACAAGTTTTATGTTTTTCTGAGGAGTATTATCTTGTGAAATTAAATATAGAAGAGGATCAGTGATGTTTGTGGTAATGAATGAAATATATGTGAAAGATATATGTTAACGATCATGTATTTGACATACAAGAAATATAATCTCTCTTAGCATTCGTACTATGCACAGAGTCTTTAAAGACAAGGAGACAAGAAAAAAAAATGTTATAACCAGTTACATGATGAAATTAAAAACAAACTCCTAAATATCAAAATTGAATCTTTGAAAGTCTATGAGAAGGAACCCTAAAGTTAAGTGTTTTAAACCCCCGAAAACGCATCCTCGAAAGGGTCAGGGCTTTTGATTTGCATCAAATATATGCTATTCAAATTAGAAGAATAAAATGGTGAATCAAAAATAAATAAATGGTCTTAATGGTTTAGTTTCAGCTAACTTTACTTTCATATTATTTTAGGTGCGCACGACAAACTTAAATAAATCGTTTCAACATTTACATGTAAATCACAGCCGTGAGATACTCCAAAAGCCCACAAACAGGGTGTAAAAGCTTTAAATTGTATGTTTGGTTTTGTTACATAAAATTAACAAACTATTGTTATACATTTTGAGTTTTAAATACAACCTTTTTTAAATTGAACATTTGTAAGTATTAAGTAGTTGTATTAACGATAACTAGTTGTCTTGTTGCTCGAATCCGAGCAACTTTGTTCCCAATGAACGTGAACAGTTACTTCAGCTGTAAACAAACATTAACAAAACATCTGATATTAAAACGGATATAACATCTGAGAATAAAACGGATAATGTACTTTCAATCAACCCGTAGTTTATACTTTCGCCATCGGATAACGCAACTGTTCCGAAAGCTCAGCCCTTTACTGTATTTAAGTGATGCCCTTTCTCAAAATTCTGAGACTTATTGGAAAATCTACGTAGAAATACCTTTAGTTTGACACCTCAACCGTTAAAATCCGTCCAGCCATAACTTTATTGAGTTATGACTTTGAATAAAACACCCCTAGCGCAATAAAATTTAGGATTACTATTCAAGTTATGCGTTTGTACGACTTGTGAAGAAACGTATCATACAAAAGTGTCTGCTTGTATTTGAAAATAAATGTAACCAAATAAATATTTTAAACAAATCACATGTCAAACTCAACGACTCTGTTTCAGTGTTTCTCATACAACACATCGGAAAAGCTAAATTATCAGACTCATGCAGGAGTGGGTGTAACAACGTTATCAAGGACACTGTGGGTATTAGCCCGGGATCACCGGCCTCTCAGTCGCACTACTGTGCCAACTGGATAAACAATCAACTGAAATTTATTCTGTGCAGAACTTGTTGGGTTTTTAAGTGATTTTCCTATGGAAAGTAAACTATTAGCATGACCCGCACGGTGAAACTTAAGCCCGGGACCACCATAGAAGTTCCTAACGTGACCCCCTAAACACGTTTTGGGGGTGGTTCAAAATTATATATATATATATATATATATATATATATAGAGAGAGAGAGAGAGAGAGAGAGAGAGAGAGAGAGAGAGAGAGAGATGTGTGTTTGTGTATGCACTCTAGCGGTCGCAATTTTTGTCCAATTTACTTCAAATTTGGTAGGGACGTTCCTTTTATTTTTAAAGTCTGTTGGACAAGTTCGTTGGGCAAAACAATCGGGAAACTCTAAACCCCTTTTTTGAGGATTATTCTTTCAAATTTCGAGTTTTTGGGCCCAAAAAGGGTCAGAAAAGCCCGGACGTAAAATTAATGCATGTATTAAGATGGGGGATGGTGAAGCGAAAGTTTTAAGTCCCATCTCGTCATTCTAGCATAAATATTTACCGAGTTATTAAAGAAAATGTGTATCGCCCAAACACAGTAAGTTGTCTTATGGGGGTTTTACATTAGAAAAGCATGTTATTCATTCGTTGGCGTACTTTTATCATACCCACTTTCACGCCTACTTTCAAGCCTGACTAGACCTTCTCCTAACCTTATAATGCGCAATATTGTATTCCTAGCATTGCAGGTGAATGAAACCAGGAGCATCAGAACAGCCAAAAAATCATTGTTTTTAGGTTTCAATAAAATTATGTTTTTACACTGGTTCTGAGTTTTAAAAGTTTTGTATGTGGAAATTCACTTCCCTCACGTCAGCGTGCTGCGTGCGAACTCGTTTATATTTATCACGTTTTATAACGTCTCCTTATATTCAGCAACAGTAAGAAGTAATATTTTTAATAATTTTTGTTTATGTTGGCAGCCTCTTTTTGCCCACTTTGTCCGCCCAGTAATACAATACATCTGTGCGTGGAACGTATCCAGCAAAGCAAGGAGTGAGCCGTTACATTACGAGTTGAACAGTACTGATAAAATTAACATGCCAGAGCTGGGATTCGAACCCACGTCAGCCGCTGCCATGGTTAAGGAGTTCAACGCCTTGACCACTAGGCCAGCGACTCACTTACTTTACTTAAAAAACTGGCTTAATTTGGTTATATAATTTAATTATTGACATTTTATATTCTACTAAATCATTAAAGATTTGTATTTATTTGTTTATTTATTTATTTACTTGCTGCAAAACATTAAGAACCAATTTAATTACAGCGGCACCACTTAATTACTTAATAATTTTAGTGGGAAATAAGTCCTCCACTTCACAGATGCACTTCACTGAGTCTATCAGTGGAAATTATACGAAAACAATTAAAAAAAAGTAGTCACTTAAAATTAAGCAAATAAAAAAATTAACTTTTTCAATAATCAAATTAAAAACTAAAACTTAACTACAACACTCAATCACATAGGAAAATAAAATGTTATAAAATATATATTTCCATTCTATAAGGGATAATCCGGCATATTGTAATTGACGATGCACAGTTCATTAATTGCCTTACTTCTAATGTACTAATCTGTCACTTATTCAATTCTTACAAGTTGTCTACTAAGTGTATGACATTATGTTTAAAACATTGCTGTAAATGTTATAGAT
Source organism: Allygus modestus (assembly GCA_963675035.1). Taxonomy (NCBI): domain Eukaryota; kingdom Metazoa; phylum Arthropoda; class Insecta; order Hemiptera; family Cicadellidae; genus Allygus; species Allygus modestus. The sequence goes on along the minus strand of OY776111.1, from coordinate 457,168,741 downwards.
GGAAAATGTAATATTATTGGATGTTATGTCGGCTGTAGCATGCATGCAAAATAATGGTAACTGCGTGATTATCTTTAGACCTTTAATTGGTTCCAAGTTACCTAAAATACGCTATAAATGAAGGGGTCATGGCGAATATATGATGTGGTAGGATAGAAGACATTTCCTACACAGGGAGCTAGCTCTTTGGTTATTATTAAGTTTAGACTTTGATGTATTGCTAGCAAAATACAAGATTATCGCCATTTTAATCTTTCACTCGGTTCTTAATAGTTTTAATAAAACCTACATGTTGTTACTATTATGTACTCATTCCTATTTTCTAAAAGATTAACGAGACCTGGCATATTTATATATCGTAAGGCTTATAAATGGCAACACTAACTACTTTGGATTAAAAATTCAGTCAACAGTTTTTTTCTTTAGAGGAAATAACTACCAAGACCCACCCTTATTTTTCACCTGAATTACAACATCAGAAGATGGCCCTGTAGAAGAAAGATTAGAATGGACGGGTCCCATGCCAGCTGTGCGGGGCGAACAAGGTTACAGGTAACAGGTAACAGGTTAAACACGTTTATAAAATATCAAAGAGCTTAGTCCAGCCCCTTCAGCCAATCAAGTGTCACTCTTCTGAAACTACAGAATCTCGCCAACCCTTCCGAGAAAGAACACAGAGAGCAGTCATTCACGGATTGGTGGATTGCCTCAAATCGTAGCATTGGTCAAATTCCTGACCCGACCTCAACATCCAAAAGCTGCATATACCTACATCGGTTTCAAATCTGTTGTATAATGTCCACTTCTTCCTTGGAAGATGACACTAGCCACCCGAGCTGTTTGGGGTGAAAATATTCCTTAGTCCAAGGAGGAGGCTAACTGAGGAGCGGTTTACAAAATAACTAACTAACGCTAACTGTACGCGAGTTATCTCTCAGTATAGATTCTGCAAGATGGTAAAATTGAGGACACGATCATCTTTTGCACTCCTACAACATAAGAAGAATACATGTTTTCCTAAAACATGCTTAAATATATTTTAATTTTATCCGTTAGAATTAGAGTAATGATATTCTTAACATTTCAACAATGGAACCGTAATAAGTACTGCATCTCTATTAATTGATTTGCCATTCCAGAGAACAAGCAATTTCCTGTTGAACAACTCGAGTGTCGGACATTAACTTCCCGCACTTCATTACGGCTATGGTGAGAGCTCTCATAACTGTTTGCACTGAGTTTTAATAACCACACTTTATGGAAAGAAAGTCAACAGCTTGTAATATTAATTTACTTTGTTTCATTAATGTACTTTTTAATTATGAATATTAATTTATATTTTAATACATTAAATAATTTATCTCGGTAAGTTGTAAAGTATCTTTTCTTAAAACTGGAGCTGATTATTTAACTTCATTATAAAGAAGCTCACTAAAAGGTGTATTCAAATGTGGCTTCCATATGTTTATAAAGATACCAATGTATAATTTTGTATTTACCTTTCAAAGATAGATAATTAAGTATTTGTCAAAATATTGTAAGGTTATAATAAATTTTTGCATTTACATTTAAATTGCATTAAACCTCTGCATTCCGGTATCAACTTTATTCAAATCACGTACATAAAAACGGATTACGTTTAAAATTTGACTCATTGAAAAACTAACGAAAACAATTATTTATTAAAGGAGTGAAATATTATTCTTTTTCGACTTAAGTTCATTTCAAAACTGCTTCCCTACATTTACATGTGGGATTCGCTCCTCAGAGACCACTACCATGTTCTGGTAGGGCGTCGGTGGTCATCCCGGGGAGGCTAGTGTGAGTTTTACTTGTACATCTTGTAAAGTTGTGAGGATAATTTAACCTTACGGATGGATATGTTATTGATTAATTAAATTACAAAGATAATTTCATCAAACTTTTTTAGTGGGTGAGGTCTCGTCTAGGGGATAAAAGTGAAGCCTAGACACTGACCTGACCACCATTTTCCTCAGGTAACAAATCAAGACTGTCAATATAGCTTGTGAAGAGGATTTGATTGGTTCCCATGTTGGTTGCCATGAGAGCAGAGTTGCAAGAGAGGTGACCATGTAGATTGCACTTTTTTACACGAGCTGACACCTCTATATATGTTTACCTAATTTGGTTGCTCCTGGCAGTGGTAGTGATGCATTTGAAATCAGCTGTTCTCAATAATATAATTAGCAGATAAACATAAACATACTGTAAACACTATTGTTATCATTTTGAATGACAAATATTACTCAGCAAACCTGATAAAAGTGTCTGAAAAAGATGTTTCAATATTATCCTGTACTCTAATATGAGTAAGGTTTGCTTGCTTGCTTGCGACACGGATCTCAAAAACGGCTCCAACGATTTCCTTCAAATGTTCCAAATAACTAATTTCTGTTATAAAAATAAGTTCTAGACAGGTCTCAACCCCAAGAAAAATCAAATAATGTAAAAAACTAAAATGAAAATTTAAAAAAATTTGCATTGGGCTTATGGAGTTTCAAATAAAAACAAAAGAATTGTAACAGCTGTTCATAATCAACCAGGGAACTGTCAAAGTAATACTCACGTTGTATATGATTATTAACATGTGGTTTCCTGAGAGCAGAGATTAAAAGATTTGAGTGAATATATTACATAAATAGAGTAGTAAAATAAATCAAAGGGACATTGAGATATAGATAACAACTGGAGTGACCTTAAAAATGTAGAAAAGAGGCAAATTAGTTATACAATTCTGATTATCAGTAGGGGGAAGTGGTGAAATATTACTCCAAGTCATCTAAACAAACTGACAGGCCTTCCCCCGAGCAAATCTCGGCCCCCCAGGTACTTATTATTATTTACATTGTGATGAAAAGTATCGTTTATAACTCGTACCCCAGTATCAGATCGAATTTTTGGGATCGGCTTTTGCCTTGCATGGAAAACATGATCGCGTCCCGGTAAAGACCACTTTTTGTACTAATTATGGAATATACTCTTTGACAGTTTAAAAATCATGAATGAATTGTTGAGTGATTTATACATTTTGTAATCAATTGTTTTATGTGTTTGTTTTACGTTGCACATTTCTCCGTGTGAAACCGTGAATCTTCGATACCTAGTTTTTTTAAATACTAAAACGTTAGAGGGATTTGGTCAATATAGTCTGAAATACAAGTTTGAAATCTATGTAGGAAATATTAGTAATATATTTCCTAATTATTAGAAATATGTAGTTATTTATTTAGTGATTGTTGACAACTTTATCACTAACTAAATAACTAAAGGAGCTTCAAATCTAATCTGTGTTTGACAATATGGTACGCTTGCAAATTAGTAATTGCGTACATTTAGTTAATTAGGTTTAACGTTGTATTAGTATATTGCTAATTACTTTGATTTAATCAGTGTTCCATTCTAATGCATTCTAAAACCATAGTATGATGAGGCACCCCTTAAAATATTTTCGGATATTATTCTACCCGTAACAGTTGCGAGTGTATAAGTAAGAGTAATGTTGTGTTGACATGTTAAACATCCCGGGGATAAAATAAACACTCGATTTTAAATTGAATGAACAGGAAATATTAAGAGATAGGCGATCATTTAGAGCCCAAACAAACATTGCAGTGGCAGAGGCGATAAATATTGTTGTCGGAGCGAATATTGGCTGTTGGGACCGGGTTCACTTCAATATTTTGTTTGTCAATAAAATTCTAATAGCAGCATTTTTGCTATAACACTGTTTTAAATTTTGAGAATCAAGTTCCAGGTGCCTATTGTTACCTATTGTATGATTACTTAGGGTTTAATTTTTTTTATTTATTTCAATGCCATTGGCGTTTGGTTAAGATAACACACAAACGCTTTTAGGGGGGAAAGCGGTCAAAACCCCTCAAATATTTGTGGATACCCCAGGATTTAAACCCGTGACCCCTTGAACTGAAATCCAATATGTTAACTGTTAAGCTAGGGAGATGCCCAAGTAGGATTGTTACGCTATATTGATGGGATCTGTTTTGAGTACATTGAAATATCAACATGATTAATTTATATAGCAAGTTTAATACGCAAGTAAAATTTACTTACGCACGATGACAATAGTATTTTATTTCAGAAGACTTTTATAAAATGATTACCAAAAATAATAATTTGCAGTTATGACACCGCGAGCAGACCGACTAAGCTAGCTTATGGACAGAATTTCTTCTCTGAAGGAAAATAATATCCTTTAAATGTTATTATATCATTTAAAATATTTATATTGTTTTACAATATGGAATTCCCGTTTTACGGCTTTGAATTTCCTAACCATTTTGACATAAGTATTCAATCGAAGTTTTGTATATGTTGAGAATATTATAAATGTAATACTAAGGAAGGGGTGAATTTAGATAACAGAGCTTTAAAGTTGAGATTACAACCTTAAGCCCTTTGTTTTTAAACGCAAATCAATAGTCAACATGTAGGAGAAAATATAAAAAAATAAATTGAAATGACGGGAAATAAATAAAGCACGGAACAAGCTTTGGTGAGTAGATATTAAATTATCGATCAAATGTATCAATACCAGTGGTTTTCCTTTGTGTTCTTCTCTAACAAACGAGAGTTTCTGTTACACATATCAAAACTCATCCAGGTATACCTTTAAAACCGTTTGTTGTTTTGTTCAGTCGAAATACAGGTGGGTAGTTAGCTTACGAAAGAAGTAAACCGAGGTTTATATTAAATGCTATTGTTTGAGTATTTTATAGCTATAAAAGTTTTTTTTCTTGGAAATATTATTTTTATTTCTGGAAATAATTAAAAACATTTTGTAAAAGAGATCAAACGTATTACAACCCCGACCACCACGGAGGATAACGAGGAATTAGTGGAAGCACGTGGAGGGTTTCCCACTAATACACACGATGTTTTCCCACCAGGGTAACATTTACACACTTTTTAGATCGTCAAAATAATAGACTTCGATACTGTAATTTACGTTTCCAAACATTCCATATGACCATATTACTTCAATATCTAAAATAACCTATTAGTTTTCGTATTAAGTAAAAATGAACATACCCATTTATTATGAAATTTTAAAATAAAATACTTTATTGTTCTAAACAGATTAAATACTTCAAAATGCATAAAGAAGTGAATTTAAATCTTAATTCCAAATAAAGCCAACTCAACGTTAATTTTTTTCAACTAAAAATAACTACAATAACAAAACGAAACCTGCTTCGGTCTTTTGTTGAGGTTTTCGAACTCGTTCAAATAAATGTTACTTTACACGACTGTACCAAATTTCATCAAGATCGGACCTTTTTTACGAGAGCTATCGTGCTTACGGACATAAATAAATATATAATATATAAATATATATTTATTTATTTATGTGTCCGTAAGCACTATAGCTCTCGTAATAACAAAACTTGAACGAATGGTATTTTTGGCATCTGGGGGCCTCAAAATGAAAAGTTATCATGGTCTCGGACTTAAGTGTTACCATGCCACCTACGGTAATAGCTTCTTCCCTATAGGAGGAATTCGCTAAAAATACCATTATAAACTAGTATGAGCAGTATAAAAGTAATACTGACCCAACCACGTGTTCTGGTTGTCGTATCAACATCATTTTTTATAAGAACAAATTAAAAGGGACTATTCACCTAGCCAAGCTTGGTTCTCAAGAGATTCAGCTTGGTTCTAAATGCTTTTAATAATCTTAACCTATATTAGTTGTAACAGTTTTATTAATTGCCTCCCATCCCATAATGATCACTGGCCCTGATCATCTTTCAACATGTGGAAATATAGGAGCTCCTTGCCACGGGGAGACCCCAACTAGTACACAGCTTTTACTACATTGCGTTGGGGATTCTGCAGGCGCCACAGAATTACCGTGAGCTGGAGTGTAATCACAACTCACGGCCCCTTTGACCTTTGGCCACCCAACCTACCTGCCTGCAACTTGAACCCTGCACCCTGATAGAAGACAGCTGATGTGTAGAAGAGTAGATTACAATAGAACCTTCCAGAGGAATAGAAACTGATGTGAGTGTAACTCGTGGCTGTTCAGTTACTTACCATTTTGGGATTGGAAAAGCAAGTCTGTACCACAACACTGAATATTCCCTAGTGTCCATACCTTTGGGGATTTATTGGCAGAGATAAGGATAATAATTATAATGGTGGAATTTATAAATAATTCTGAAATTTAAATTAAATATGAGACGGTTTAAATATTTTATTAAATACGGTAGGACAATATTTGTTCAAAGACTAATTTCACACATGCATATTTTCAACGGCCAAACAGGCAATTTCTTGACCAATTGGGATAAAAATGTTAGTTGTAAATACTTGAATAAGCTCAATATTTGTATATTAATTCTGTCTAGTGTTGTATTTATGTATCTTCCTTCAAATGCAAAATATAAAATAATCCAAAAGTCTTTAAAATGAGAGCATAAATTTGAAACTCACAGGTTTAAACAGCCCCTAGATCCTGATCAAGGTAACGTTTCATCACAAGTTAACTGATGGAATTTATTTATTTAGGGGAACAAAATATTGTTGATTGAATTATGTGGCCTGTGATGTCATAAATAATGAATTTTAGTATTAATTTTGTATAGGTAACATTGTTGGATGTTTTATGCTATATATTATATTTTTATTAAGTATTTGTTCTGGGACGTGACTTATTTTATATGTTATAGTTTTAATGTTTAAATGTTTTGTAGCCTAATAAATGAGCTAATTGATATTAAATGTTCATATCTTGCAAACAACATTTCTTCAGGCAAATTTTGAGGATTTAAAAAGCATAATAATTGTACTTTTATGCCTCAATATTCCAAAGCCTCAATGTGGGGTTAAAGTGAACAAGTATAAAGTTATATTTTAGGACCTAGAGTGTGTGTTATTTATAAGGTTGATTTTAATTCATAATAATGTTTAACTCAAAAAGTTATATTAAGATGTGATCACAGCAATATAAGACAAAATATGTCAGTAATAATTTATCAGTAAACCTAATTAATATCTATCATATGAAACCGTAACCATAAAGTAAAAGTGTTGTGAAATATTGTTAAAAAGCTTTTAATATTATTTTAAATGCAACTAAAGGACAAGTACAATGTGTTAGTTGATTTTAGTTTAGGCTTCAAGATTAAATGTGGATGAATTAGTTTAATAAATGTACACTTTTAACTTCACTTGTGATAAATATTATTAGCTGTTGATTATACCTCGATGTAATTTCAATGATACGGTGGGTTTATTGACATTTTGAGTTACATCATTTCTATTCATAGAAGTAACTAGACTGTTTCAATAAAATAAAATAAACTTGTTTAAATAAACTAAAGCCAATGTAGAAAACCTCAAAATAATATTATTAGACTTGAATACTAATAATATTCAAATATAATATTATTAGTATATTAGACTAAATATATTAGTCTATAGTAATATGATTAGACTAGTATCATATTAGAGTAATATAATATTAGTCATATTAGTCCCAAGGTCCTAATATGAACTTTAAAAACTAAGTGGCGCCCTAATATAACTACTTCTGCCCACTCTGAAGAAAATAAAATTTGGAACCACGCCCAGACTGACCAACCCGAGGCCAGAGTGTCACATAGTCCAAACTAATAAACTTAACTCCTAAGCGAGAAACTTTACAAAATTACATTCTTTTAGCATAATTTATCAGGAAACCCTAAAATGTGTTTATATCATCACTGAATTTTTTAGTGATGGAAAATGTCTGCGATAATCTCTTAAATTACATAAATTCACCATCACCAACAATGAATGTTACACAAAGTATCTGAATCAGTTCGTAGAACTTGAATCCCTACACTATTGTTAACTTATATTTGCTCTTATCAGTTACTCAATTCGTTGCTGTATCAGCTCCCCACCGAGAGGACGCCATCGCCAGAGCAGAGCCGCGAGTTGCAGCAACTGAGCCATTAATCATCTCTTCCCGCCCTTTTCAACTCCGGCGGTCACTTTATTATGAGGGATGTCCATATACCCTTTGTTATTAGCATATTTTCACGCTAGCCCTGATTTTTCTGTCCAACACATCTTCTGATAGGGTTATTTAAAGGGTAATGTGTTTTGAGAGCCATGCTTAAATTCATGAACAAATTATATAAATCACACAGATATTGCAAATTTTCTTTTTTATTGTTTCAATTAATGTTATATTCGCCCAAAACATATTCTACAACCTAAAATCCCTGTACTGAAGAGGTTTTGTCAACTTTGATAAGAGGCTGGACTAATACACCAATATCAAATTACTTTGAGTGTATTTATTGTGTACCATCACACAGAATATTTCAAATTGTCAGCATCATATAAAATACTCCATCACCCAACCAGCAGTCACGTTCAGCTGGTGTGACAAAGGTGTGAATATTTCAACAAACAGGCTTCCAGTAGTAGAATCCTTATAATTTACCTCGATTGTGTAAATGTAGTGGTTAAATCTTCATTGAAGAATATTAATGACACAGTTTCAGTATATTTATAAGGATTTAGAAAGTGTAATACGTAAATAACTCAATGTCTATACTATAATTTCAATTGGTAAACTAAAAAGCTCACACCATATCTCGGTTTTTGCAAAACATACGATGGTTACCATTATTTGTCATTCAGTATTGCAACGCACAAATGTAATGTAAATTTAAGTATACTATAATTTCCATTGTCCAACTACTTATAAATTGCTAAATTGGCTGTATTACAAATTAGTTATATAAGCTAAAAATGCGCATTTTATTTCTTTTTCGTCCTGCTTAAGAATATTTGTTCAATAAAGCTTAGGATTGGGTTTAAACTAAGAAAAAACACGACGATACTTAAACAAATGTGCAAACCAAAGCAAAACTAATACCCCCGTTGCAGCAAACCTGCGTACTCAGCGAATTTCCAATGCATGCATATGTTTCTCACTACCACATAAAGCCACTTACAAGTATCATAAAAATACATAACAAAATAAGTGATCTACAGCATTTTATTTATTCTCCATAAGAATAACATTAGGGCTGAGTACGCAGGTTTGCTGCAAAAAAAGGGAAGAAATAGTTTTTGGGCAATTTTCAATATAACTCAACCAGGTGAAGCTACATACTAAGTTTTATTAATTTATGTTAATGATTAAGGGATATATGAAACGTTACTTATTCTCCTTAAGAATAACATTAGGGTTGTGTATGCAGGCTTGCTGCTACGGGGATAATCAACAAATTTGTTTTTTTTTTCAAATATCATATTACCAAAATTGAGCAAAGTCTGAAAATTTTGTTTAAGGTACTGATGTAATGTTGATACTGAGCCCGACTGCTGTTTGCCATTAAATTATTAATAATAATGCTTTCTAACAAAGTTTTAACGTTAAATAAAATAAATATCGGGGTTTGGACCGTTCCCAATTAAAACGTTAGTACATTTCATTGGTGGTGACACACGATAACAAATAATATCCATTCCAACCAAATTACACGTATTGCGTGTTTTTTTGTTTTTTTTTTGTAAAAATAACTTGAATTAAGAGACCTAAATACAATCTAATAAATGAAAAAATAAATGTACAATGTTTCAACAATAAATCCAACTTGTAAAATGAACACTCCAATAACAATCTTGATAATATTGATTTGTTTGTAACTAAATCAATCATATAATTTTTTAATTCAATTGTGAAGAACTTTGCCAAGTAAAATCTTGGCTACTTTTAGTATCACATACTTTCATTTCTCGACATTGTGATACATTAGCAAAAACACATTTCAACTGTTATTTATTTTGTTATGACTCCCCTTAAACCACTGACACCCAAAAACTCCGACCGTTATCTCATCGTTTGGGTTATACTGTAACTGTAATACCCAAAAACAACGATCAGAGTTAACTACATTAATCATCTGTATTGTATTTAAGGACTTTTTGGCAAAATAATTTTAAAATACGTATCAATATAGGTAAGTACTTGACCATCTGATTAAAGTATCAGGGTTCCGACCCACTGATGACCTCAAAAGTGGCCATGTTATTCTTATGTAGAAAATACTATATCTAAAAGGCTCGAAATCCGCCCCTTAAACCTGCTCCTGGACCATACATACTACGTTGTTATTTATTTTGGATACGTTTTTCAAAACTTAGGACTCCACCCCAATGATTTAAAAAGTTGTTATGTTATGGTGAAAATATTATTCTTGGAGCAACGAAAGGTTGTTCTTGTTTTTAATTCAATTTAAAATTGTAGAACCACTTCCACACTCCACAAGAGGTGGAGGAGGAAACTTAAGTTGTCAATTTGTCCGGCTCTCTTAGGAACAACTCGATAATTTCTTCTCGTTTATTCTTGGAATAATTGAGTTTCTCAATATTGTTTGATTCATTTCAACACGGACACTTATTTAATTTTCTCATCCCAGAATAATTAACTTATAATTTCATTACGACTTGACGATAAAATTAACAAATTATGAAACGGAAAGTTTCATTTTATTGTTACATTATTTATTTGTTTCATTTGAACACTCTAAACTGTGGTGTTCTGTGATATTTTCCAGCTCTGCCTCGATTTTGTCTTTAATGTTCTGTTCTAATTCTTTTCACCGCTTACGGTGGAATAGTATATTTTATAAAAAGAGTGGAAAGTGGCCGTTTTCGGGCCGAGCGCGGAATTTCGATCAAGGCCCGGAATAACACTTTCTACTCGAGTTATGAACGATATTTTTTATCAAACTGTAGTTAATTAATAATAATAATGAATTAAATAATATAACTTTAAGAAATAACCTGTAGGTGCTCAATTGATTTCCGCAGTACAATGAAAACAGTGATACTGTTTACACAGCTGATTAAGTTATAGAGAACAGCTGATTTATGGTAAATATACTCTTGGCGCTACTAGCGCTACTTGTGTCAGGAATCATAACTAAATACTAGTGTGGAAAATCAACAGCTGATTTTCCCACTCTAGAACGGGAAAACGTTATTTTCTGCACTCGCAGCTGATGTTGAAAACAGCTGTTTTCCGTACAGTGTGATGGAAAATAACATGCACTCACCATCACCAACAATTCATTTTAAAAGGGAATACTCTAAACCGATCGTTGAAATGTAGTTGATAAACAACGCCAAGTAGACACAACGTGAAATCGTACTGTACGTGTCGTGATTGCATACATTACAATGTTTCAAAGCTGCGTACATTATACAAGTATGTTTTTTTTAGATATTCATAATTTTAAAATATGTTTCGCCATTCGATTTGTTGTGCTCATATCTTATATAGTCCAACTCTTGACCTTATATTTTTGGAGTAAGCTGTGTTTCAGCTTACAGTAAATCAAAATAAAATAACAATCCATACAGTCATATCTTCTTTTTTGTTTTGTTTTTCTTTCTTGTAATTTATGCAATAGTCTCAGCAGTTGTTCCCATTTGAAGAGTGAACACAGTGCACGAGTATCTTTTTCACGTATCACATGCATGTTAGTATAATTTCACAATTCAAACACTTCACTTTCAAAGCTGAATACTATTTGCTTGTGCTGAATTTGTAATATTTGCGGCTGTTATTGATTTTTGTATGTATTTATTATATTTTGTTGTTGCAATGTTTTTTCACTGTGATTTGTATTTTTGTGAGCAAATAGTGATGATACATTTGTATGAGTACAGTTTCATAAGCGGCCACCAACTAATCGGATGCGATGTATCGATCTTAAACTTTCGATATATCGAATCTCATTTTAAATCTATCTTTAACCGAAGTAACACAAACACCCGAACATTCGAGTCCGCATGGCGTATGTTGAAACGGTCTCTGAAAACTGGGATTAAGAGTGATGATTTAAGATACACATATATTTTAATGAAACATTTAACAAGTAACAAACAAACGAAAACTAAAATTTCAAAATAAAAAAAATCATAAAGAAACGTATAACTAAGCAAAAACCTAGTTATATTTGCTTGTATTAACTTAGTTTATTCAATCCATGAAAGCAACCCATAAATTTTACCCTGGCAAAGATAACTTAAGTTTTAGCTGAGTTATACGTTTCTTTATGATTTATTTATTTGTTTAATTGTGGTTTTCGTTTGTTTGTTATTTGTTAAATGTTTCATTAAAATATATGTAACTGGCATAGCATAAACCACGATATACAATTTGTTGATTTTAGATTATAATATTAATACAAATATCAAGTAAATAATTTTCGATATGTATTTTCGTTAAAATGTGATTCAAAATATCGAGTGTTCCGATACGGTATATCGAATGTTTAAGATTGATATATCGCATCCGATTAGTTGGTGGCCGCTTATGAAACTGTAACCTATATTATATTCCTCCTTCCACTTACATAATATCAAGTCTTCTGTTTCCTGTATTACAAGATGCAAATTGTAAAATGGTGGAAACCGTATATAAATAAATAAATATGAAGCACTCACAGTTACGCTTTTAACGAAATTTGTCATCACAGATCTTAACTTTGGTTAATAAGAGTAACAATTTGCAAACAGAGCCATCACATCCCGGCACAGCTCACATCTGCGGTGCATGAACCACCTGAGCAACGTTAGGTCGCAGACAGGCGTGAAGACTGTGGCATCTTCTTAAGAAATTTAGGTTTTGTTAGTGTCTCACCGTCTTAAACATGTTGGTATCAGAATTGCTTTTTTCAGCACCAACAAAAAACTTTACCATCATTGCAAACTTAAAATAACTCAATGTTGTAACAATAGAACATAATTCGCAAAGGTTATCAGTATAACGTAATAATTGTGTTATTATTGAGGTATAAAAACTACATATGTCGAGTGTAACCGAAGTGTAATTTGAATGACAGTATTACGTCAGGGTTTTGGTACAGTTTCAGTATGGGTGTCCTCCAAAATGCCGTCATTCAAGAAGTCTCCACATCGCGGGAAGTTTTTCGGGGGCGGTGGGAACTCCTCGTGTTGCCCTACCTTGAACGCCACGGCCATCCCCTCCTCCACGTGGTACTCGATATGGCAGTGGAACAGCCAGTAACCTGGAACACGTCTTGTTAGTGAATTTCCAATGGAAAAGTGAACTATTAGCATGACCGCACGGTGAGACTTAAGCCCGGGACCACCGTAGAAGTTCCTAACGTGACCGCTTGAACACGTTTTAAAGGGTCTCTAAAAACGTTATATATATAAAAAAAATCCCCGAAAAAGGTGGTTAGAGTTTTCTTATTTTTTTGCCCAACGAACTTGTCCAACTGATTATAAAAAGGAATGTTTCTACCAAATTTGAAGAAAATCGGATGAAAATTGCAACGGCTAGAGTGCGAACACACACACAAACACACATAAAAATGTCAACCACTAGAGTGCAAATACACAAACACACACATATATATGTGTGTGTGTGTGTGTGTGTGTGTGTGTGTGTGTGTGTGTGTGTGTGTGTGTGTGTGTGTGTGTGTGTGTTCGCACTCTAGCGGTCGCAATTTTTGTCCAATTTTCTTCAAATTTGGTAGAGACATTCCTTTTTATATAGCCAGTTGGACAAGTTCGTTGGGCAACAAAATCGGAAAACTCTAACCCTCTTTTTGGGGATCTTAAGTTTTCAAATTTTGAGTTTTTTGGCCAAAAAAGGGTCAGAAAAGCCCCAAACGTACACCTATTGCCCATTAAATTATCGTACGTAAAAAACGACGATTTTAAGCCCATCCTCATCATTTTAGCATAACTACTTATCGAGTTATTAAATAAAATGTTAATTGTCAAAATACAGTACGTTGTCTTATGGGGATTTTACACTGGAATAGCTAGTTTTTCATACCTTAATATCGTTTTATCACCCCCAATACCCCTATACCAACTTGTTATCCCAACTATACCCTCTCCTAACTTTATAATGTATAACATTGGCATCCTATTAGTGAATTTAAATATAATCAGGAGCATCAGAACAGCCGAAAATAACATTTTTCAATTTTCAAAACAATTTAATTAGTGTTGGTTGAGCCGTGACAACTTTCCACCGACGAATGTCACGCCTCATTTAGTGTTTCATATAGTACTAATTCTAGTGTCTGTGGTCTGACGCCCCCATTTGCACGGCCGTGAGCCTCGTGTGCAGAGTCAGAGTCCTTGGGCGTTGACTTGTGACCCCCGAGGATTATTTCCGTTGCACAACGTGCAGAATTCTCATAGATTGTGCGACTGTCATACTGTGAACATCAGAAGTGAATTTGTAACTAAGTTTTTGTGTTCAGTAATTGTGTAATGTCTTCGTTCGTTTTTGTTGTCACTATGATGTTCGTCTAAACGAGCCGTCATCGTCTGATGGGTACGTAATATTTTGATTTCTGTAATTTTAGGTTAAAACTTTGGATTTTTCCACGCGGCCTTAGGCCGAGTCTCACAGTAGGATTTATGGAAGCCCCTTGGGTTCTGTTAAACGTTCAACACTATTCTGTGCCTCAAATAGAGCACTGAACAGCATTTAAATGTGTTTTTCCATGTTTCTGGCCTAGTTGAACTTGAGCGTTTTCTCACTTTTCTTTGGCCTTAGGCCAAGGCCCGGTGGGCGTCAGACCAAATATTATGTCATTGTTTTGTAGTCTGCATTGCTGTGTTTAGTTTAAGACCTTTCCCGAGGTCCTAGAGCAAATATAACCCGAGATATAAGACTTTGAAATACACTACTTGGGAGGCCCAACTCAGTTTGCTTTTTGTCTATTGTTTGTGTAATTTTAGGCCTAAGGCCTCCAAATAGCTTTAGTTTGTATTCTTGTGTTGGCCTACACCTTGCCGAGGTCAATCATTCATTTTGGATTAGGGTAAATGTGTTTTTGTAACTGACAAAGCTAGGCCATTGTGGCATTTCTGATTTTGTGGTATAAGTTGGCCTTAGGCTTTTCCCAAGGGCCAGTTTGGTTATAATTAGTTGTATTTCATGCTCATGAATGTTCCCTGTAAGTTTCAGCCAATTCTGTTCATAAATAATTAAGTTATGAGTTTTTTCAATTTTTGACTTTTCTGGTACTGAGGTACCCTTGGGTAACTTGTAGGCCAAAAGGCCTGAGGCCTGTTTTTATGACTCGGTTTAGCCTTGGAAAGCTGGGGGCATATTCCCCCAACTTTTAAGACTATTCCGAGCAAATTCTGTTGGTAATTTTTTAAGTTATTACACAAAATACATGTGAATGTTCCTCTAGCCCAAAATTTTTAATTTTCTTTAAAACTGCTTATTTCATGTACTTGTCTATGTTTTTCTGTTAATGTTTTATTGTTTTATGCTATATTTTGCCACTCTGGACCAGATAATTTTGGGTTTTCCATTAATTTTTGAATATTAAGGTGTTCCATCCTCTCACCTGACCTGACAGCGAATTAATTTAAACTAACTTGTTTTATCTTGTCCTGTGCCTTGCTCATTGTTAAAAAAAAATCTCTTGTTTAGCCTATTTAATTTTGTCTACTTAATTACAAGTTGTTAAAAATCTTTTTTGAAATTTTAATATTTTTAAATTATTTGTGAGCAGTAGTAGGGGAGTTTGGGGACTTCTGGCTCAAATTTTTTATACTTGTTTTTTCATGAGGTGATGTGTCTATAAAGGCAACCTTGATGTTGTAATTAGGGTGAAACTTTTTTTATGTGATCAGCAAATTAGTTGAAGAAATTCTGGCAAACCTTGAAAGTGGCTGAACTGTTTTTTGTTTATATCATGAACTGGTATTATTGGGGCTTCTGGGTTGTGTTTCCCAGGGTCCCGGAGGAGCGCGAAAACGTCAACACCATGAGCGTCGGCGGAGAGGGATTTTCCACCTTGGCTGCCGTCACCGGATTCTGGCCCCCCTCTCCGCCCTGCTTCGTCGCCCCTCCGGTGGGCCGCTTTTGACCCGCCCAGAACCGCCTTGCCGCAAGTCAAGAAATCAAATTCTATATTGTTGTTAATTAATTTATTTATTTGTTGTTTAGAAGACTGTTGCCACCATGGACTGTAAAATTTATATAATTGTTATTTAGTTTTAGGCACAGCATTTATTCATCGTTGTTTATTTATATAAGGGGGCCCCTATACCAAATTAATTTAAATGGTTATTGAAATGTCTTGTGTACTTTTGTGTCATTGTTATTTATTTATTCGTTGCTCAGTTAATTCAATTATTTATTTATTTATTAATTCATGTATTGTTGATTTTTCTTTAATATCATTTATTTATAACTTTGATGAATTTTGAACTGAATAAGAAAATCATCTGAATAATTGGAATTTAACTTATAAAAAAAAAGGGTTTTGAAAACTATGTTTTTTTAAATTGATTTAACTTTATTTAACTTATAAAAACAAATGGAATTGTAAGCTAGAAGAGCAAGTGAGGGAGTATTGAGGCAACCCGACATTTTTACTTTAAATCACATGTATTGTTGTTTGTTCATTACAGTTTGTGCCCCTCAGTTGGTGTGTTTCAATGAATTTTTCCTCCACGGTCATCCTTTCACATTTAGGTAGGGCTGTGAGCCGCCCCTCGCCCCGCGTCCATGGGAGCACGCTTCCAACTCTGGTTCGCTTGGGTGCGGGTGCGGGGGCGTGGTTCAGATGGTAGCAGAGCGTGGTTTTGAGTGGTTGTGGTCCTGGCCCTTGGCTGTGGACCTTATTGGTTCATGACTGAGGGACTGGGAGACCCGATCACTGGCCACGTTCTAAAGATTTTTGGAAGGACCGTGGATGGATTGTTTCTCGGGTGGTTTGTGCTAGTTGACTCTGGAAAAATTGGTGTTCTGGTGGGGGGAGACAAAAATTTTTTTTTCCAATTAGGAGCTCGCCCTTAGCCGAGGCACCGGGTGGAATCTGGTTAATGTCTTGCTTCCGAGCTTAGGGGGCAAGAATTTTCTAAAGCATGGCCGACACTCAAAATTAAATCTTGCTGTGTGCTAACCCCACCAGACAAGTGTTAGGTGTTGTTATTTAGTGTATGTATCTGTGTATGTATGTGTGTGTGAATCTTTGTTCAATTTTTGCGGTATTGGCGGTATGAATGGGCAGGTTCTTCTTCTTTTGGGACCTCATCAGGCGAATAGGCATTTCAGTCCAGGGATCTTAGGAGGTTAAGTATGTGTATTGTTCTTTGTGTATTTTTGATGTAGGGTAGGTAAAACACTGACTGAAAACAACATGAGCAAGTTGGCATCAATGGACTCCGAACTTCTGAGCAGTCAGTTTAGCCGGGTAGTTATTCTTCATCAAATACTCCAGGGCTAGGTCACTCTTGTGTCTGGGTGGGAAGTGCACTGGGCCAGAGAGATTGATCACCTCTTCTGTCCTTTGTTCGCTGCTGATGATTTTCCCTTTTTAATCCCCAGCTCTGGCCAGAGCAAATCCTGGGGGTGAGCATTCCCCCCCAGTCTGGAAGTCCCTCGGCGTTCCCCACTCCAGACACTTGAGTCATCTACGGGTGTCGTTGTTTTTCAGAAATGGGGAGAGGCTTTGTGTTGTCCCTTTGGAGAGGAGTGTCCTCTTTTGGGGGGGGAGGTTGAGCCGTGACAACTTTCCACCGACGAATGTCACGCCTCATTTAGTGTTTCATATAGTACTAATTCTAGTGTCTGTGGTCTGACGCCCCCATTTGCACGGCCGTGAGCCTCGTGTGCAGAGTCAGAGTCCTTGGGCGTTGACTTGTGACCCCCGAGGATTATTTCCGTTGCACAACGTGCAGAATTCTCATAGATTGTGCGACTGTCATACTGTGAACATCAGAAGTGAATTTGTAACTAAGTTTTTGTGTTCAGTAATTGTGTAATGTCTTCGTTCGTTTTTGTTGTCACTATGATGTTCGTCTAAACGAGCCGTCATCGTCTGATGGGTACGTAATATTTTGATTTCTGTAATTTTAGGTTAAAACTTTGGATTTTTCCACGCGGCCTTAGGCCGAGTCTCACAGTAGGATTTATGGAAGCCCCTTGGGTTCTGTTAAACGTTCAACACTATTCTGTGCCTCAAATAGAGCACTGAACAGCATTTAAATGTGTTTTTCCATGTTTCTGGCCTAGTTGAACTTGAGCGTTTTCTCACTTTTCTTTGGCCTTAGGCCAAGGCCCGGTGGGCGTCAGACCAAATATTATGTCATTGTTTTGTAGTCTGCATTGCTGTGTTTAGTTTAAGACCTTTCCCGAGGTCCTAGAGCAAATATAACCCGAGATATAAGACTTTGAAATACACTACTTGGGAGGCCCAACTCAGTTTGCTTTTTGTCTATTGTTTGTGTAATTTTAGGCCTAAGGCCTCCAAATAGCTTTAGTTTGTATTCTTGTGTTGGCCTACACCTTGCCGAGGTCAATCATTCATTTTGGATTAGGGTAAATGTGTTTTTGTAACTGACAAAGCTAGGCCATTGTGGCATTTCTGATTTTGTGGTATAAGTTGGCCTTAGGCTTTTCCCAAGGGCCAGTTTGGTTATAATTAGTTGTATTTCATGCTCATGAATGTTCCCTGTAAGTTTCAGCCAATTCTGTTCATAAATAATTAAGTTATGAGTTTTTTTCAATTTTTGACTTTTCTGGTACTGAGGTACCCTTGGGTAACTTGTAGGCCAAAAGGCCTGAGGCCTGTTTTTATGACTCGGTTTAGCCTTGGAAAGCTGGGGGCATATTCCCCCCAACTTTTAAGACTATTCCGAGCAAATTCTGTTGGTAATTTTTTAAGTTATTACACAAAATACATGTGAATGTTCCTCTAGCCCAAAATTTTTAATTTTCTTTAAAACTGCTTATTTCATGTACTTGTCTATGTTTTTCTGTTAATGTTTTATTGTTTTATGCTATATTTTGCCACTCTGGACCAGATAATTTTGGGTTTTCCATTAATTTTTGAATATTAAGGTGTTCCATCCTCTCACCTGACCTGACAGCGAATTAATTTAAACTAACTTGTTTTATCTTGTCCTGTGCCTTGCTCATTGTTAAAAAAAAATCTCTTGTTTAGCCTATTTAATTTTGTCTACTTAATTACAAGTTGTTAAAAATCTTTTTTGAAATTTTAATATTTTTAAATTATTTGTGAGCAGTAGTAGGGGAGTTTGGGGACTTCTGGCTCAAATTTTTTATACTTGTTTTTTCATGAGGTGATGTGTCTATAAAGGCAACCTTGATGTTGTAATTAGGGTGAAACTTTTTTTATGTGATCAGCAAATTAGTTGAAGAAATTCTGGCAAACCTTGAAAGTGGCTGAACTGTTTTTTGTTTATATCATGAACTGGTATTATTGGGGCTTCTGGGTTGTGTTTCCCAGGGTCCCGGAGGAGCGCGAAAACGTCAACACCATGAGCGTCGGCGGAGAGGGATTTTCCACCTTGGCTGCCGTCACCGGATTCTGGCCCCCCTCTCCGCCCTGCTTCGTCGCCCCTCCGGTGGGCCGCTTTTGACCCGCCCAGAACCGCCTTGCCGCAAGTCAAGAAATCAAATTCTATATTGTTGTTAATTAATTTATTTATTTGTTGTTTAGAAGACTGTTGCCACCATGGACTGTAAAATTTATATAATTGTTATTTAGTTTTAGGCACAGCATTTATTCATCGTTGTTTATTTATATAAGGGGGCCCCTATACCAAATTAATTTAAATGGTTATTGAAATGTCTTGTGTACTTTTGTGTCATTGTTATTTATTTATTCGTTGCTCAGTTAATTCAATTATTTATTTATTTATTAATTCATGTATTGTTGATTTTTCTTTAATATCATTTATTTATAACTTTGATGAATTTTGAACTGAATAAGAAAATCATCTGAATAATTGGAATTTAACTTATAAAAAAAAAGGGTTTTGAAAACTATGTTTTTTTAAATTGATTTAACTTTATTTAACTTATAAAAACAAATGGAATTGTAAGCTAGAAGAGCAGGTGAGGGAGTATTGAGGCAACCCGATATTTTTACTTTAAATCACATGTATTGTTGTTTGTTCATTACAGTTTGTGCCCCTCAGTTGGTGTGTTTCAATGAATTTTTCCTCCACGGTCATCCTTTCACATTTAGGTAGGGCTGTGAGCCGCCCCTCGCCCCGCGTCCATGGGAGCACGCTTCCAACTCTGGTTCGCTTGGGTGCGGGTGCGGGGGCGTGGTTCAGATGCGGCTCAACTAACCCTTTATTTGATCTTTAAAGGTTTTAATTTAAAAATTCACTTCCCTCACGTCAGCATGCTGCGTGCGATCTCGTTATGTATATAGTAGTAGTATGTATGTACTTTAGTTAAGCTTTTAAACAAGTCTGGAACGCGGCCAGGATTGGTTGTAACACAACAACAAATTGTAACGTAAGGATTGGTTGTAGCCAGTCAGTTTATGTAAAAGGAAACAGTAATATTTCTTAAACACTTTTCAGGGTGCACTGATAAACAATTATCACACTTTTAAATTTGCAAAGATAATATTTTCCTGGTTCTGCGTAGCATCCAGATTCTGCTAACTCTGCACATCGTCCGTGCAGTACCAGTGTGCCATACTAGCGATCATAGAGTGTTGTAGTAGGTTATGTTAATGCCCTTAAGTAGGGACAAGACGAAAGCAATTGAGAGTTATGTTTTCTAAGGAAATCAAAATATATAGTTATTTCGCATGTTAACGTTTTGTTGATTGCTCCATGAAAATCCCCACGACCGTCATCGTGGAGAGAACCAAGAAGCAACAACGGCTTATTTAGCTCTTAGTAAATATTTTCGAAGAAAATAGGGTGATTTTAAGATGCCTATTCAACATGATTGTTGAGAAATCTTACCATATTTAAATGCTTCTCTTAGCGAAATGTTTAAGTAAAAATTATGGGAGTTTGGAAGATTGCAGGATGATGGGAGAGGACTGAAATTAAAGGTCTTGATGTCAGGGACTCGCGAAAAATAGCAGTATTCCAAAAAGTTACCAGCAAACGAGAAATAACGTAAAATATCCCCCGTAAGAAAAGCACGGGGACTTAAAAAGTCTGATTTTTTTACATTAATACGTGTGATACATGTTAATACGTGTCTACTTTGTTTACGAACTGACGTGAGTTCTACTTGAATCAAGTTAGGGGCTATCGCCCCTTCAAGCAACCAATTTCATAATAAAATCAAAATATCCTACTATTTAAATTATTTTTGGTTGTATTGGATGATAGTCTTAGGTTTGGAACATAACGTAGCTTCAAAATTGTAAAGTTTCATAACTTGAAGTATTAATAAAGTGTGTGATTTTGTAATTTTAAATTACTATATCTCCAACACGGAGTGTCTAGTTCTACACACGCCTTACCAGGATTGTCGGCGTGGAAGCGCAGGATCGTGTAGCCACCGTCCGGCACCGTGACGGTGTCCTTGTACGGGGGGTCCTCCAGGTTCCGCACCAGCTTGCCGCTCTCGTCCAGGCTCTTGACGACGTGCACCTTGGTGTCGTTGCCCAGGCGGTCCATCCCTACCACGCGGAACGCGTACCCGTGCAGGTGGAACGGGTGATTCGCGTTGTAGGTCTTGCCTGAGGACAACGTGGATTGTTTTACTCACTGTTTAAGAAACTAGGCTTTGAACAAATACTGTAAATTGGAAGTACGTTATTTCATACTCGGAAGAAAGTATGTTGCTGCTGGAGTTAGTGGTGTGACTCGGTGACTAAACTAGAGTGCAAACTGATAATAGATACAGTGTTAAATTGGACCTCTGACAGGTAATGTTTGAGAGTGGGGACGTTCCACGGGAGTCCGGTTTGAGAATCTGAGTGACAGGTTGTGCTGTATTATTGTTCAAGTTAAACAATTTGAATACAAATGCCCGTTTATAGCCTAAGAAACATTATATTCGTGGAACTACAAACAAGTAACTCGGCTTAGATAGGATTGACGACATGTTAGTTTGGATGGGTGATGACATATCTAGGCATAATTACCTGTCATTAAAAAAAAGAATCATGCAAATCGACCCAGTAGAACGGTCAGGGTCGCTGTCTTTAGTTTTTAATATGTAAGCTCCATAAGATTAGCATGGGATGGGAACTTTAAGAGCCACTGGGGCAAATCCCATTGACGATATGTTGGTTTGGATGGGTGATGAAATGTCTAGGCATAATTACCTGTTATGTAAAAAATAATCATCAAATCGACCCAGTAGAACGGTCAGGGTCGCTGTCTTTAGTTTTTAATATATAAGCTCCATAAGATTAACATGGAATGGGAACTTTAAGAGCCACTGGGGCAAATCCCATTGACGATAGGTTAGTTTGGATGGGTGATGACATGTCTAGGCATAATTACCTGTCATTTAAAAAAATAATCATCAAATTGACCCAGTAGAACGATCAGGGTTTCTGTCTTTAGTTTGACAAAAGTGTTTTAATATATAGGATTATGGCTACTAAAATAGCAGCAATATTCAAGTGTCACCTGGAAATTAACTATGCATGAGAGGCAAAAGATCCCCGCCTTAGCTAACGCCTTTAGACTCTTAATCTCAACGACGGTTAAGCTTTCCAATATTACTGCTATTCAATTATGTAAAGTTCGAAAATCACTGACTACTCGGGGAGGCAGACTTTTACAAAATGCAGAATCTGACCACGTCAGTACGTTAACAAAGTCAGGCGCCTCGCTAGCGTAACCTTTAGCGTCTTAGACTTTGGTGCAACCGGTCACGGGTTCGATTCCCGCGTATCCCACAAGACTGAGAGGTTTGGATCGTTGCCCTTTAACAACGTTAAAGGCACCAACAGCGCTATACTGCAGCAGATCAATCCAACAACTAATAGGCAGACGTCGATGCAGTGCGTTATCATGTATATTTTCCCCTCACTGTTGTTTATATTACAACTGAACTCCCTCATAACACAGATAAACCAAGCACTTTTACCTCTAGTGGGGAGAGAAGGTAATTACTTTGTCTCACTCTCCCACTTGGGCATTGGTTTTACCAGTTACTCAGAGCTTGCTGCGTCTACCAATAGCAGCGTTGCATTCGAAATCAGCTGTTCTCGTATTACACCTGACAATGTCAACAACAGTTTCCATCAGGGAGACAATTTTACGCTTTACTCCATCAACTGACCTTTGTCGATGAGGATTAGCTCGACGTTGCTGTTGAGCGGGACGTTGATGATGTTCGTGCACTCGCAGTACTCCCGCTTACAGTTGCTGAGGTCCTGGGACGAGCAGTAGAAGTCCTTGGAGATGGTCTGGTGCTGGGACAGCAGCGGCGAGTGTGGCCATTTGAACGTGACGTAGTTGAACTGCGGCGTGTACCGTCTATTGGGCGCGCTCACTGGCAACAAGGGTGGGGAGGTTGTACTATAAGTAATGCACAAAAATGCAACACCATCTATTTTAACGGTCCATTTATATAGGATCAATTAGTGTTCAAATTGATATTCCCAGAATAAATTTCTACCATTTCGAGAGGTGGGGGCATCGGACTTCCGTTAGAGTTCAACCACAAGATTAATCTTATTACTCAAAATGTCATAGTATTCAGTTTCAAAAACATTGTTTATTTGTCCGCAAATACATCGGGTATGTTTCAAGCCCACCTTGATTGAAGCCGTAGAGGCCGGACTTTTGGTAGAACGGGTGGTTGACGGGGTTGAAGTCGAAGGAGAGGACGACCTGTATGTCAGGCACCTCGTTCAGCAGCACGCGGTCCCGGGTCTTGTTGGAGGCCTGCAGGTTGGGCACGCTGATGGTGTTGGGCTCCGTGATCTTCACATTCAGTGGGTTCACTTGCTGTGGCAAGACAAGGATATTAACACACAAGTAATTTCTTGACGCTATAAACAAAGTTGTATTATAACTATCCACAATTCCAACGTAATGCTGTGAAACATTCTTAATGAGAAAAGATCGTTCAATGCAAGCTTTAGGCATAAGAAAGGAGAAGAATCTACCTGTGATTTATATATTCACTCGGATCTTGAAACTCGAAACAATGTAATACCTGAGGCTGAACTGATAGAAGAGACCCAATCTGCCATGGCATCAAGCGTATAAACAGCAGATTAGAGGAGGTATAAGTTTGTATGGCTGCATAGAAGTAGAAACCAATCGAATCAACCGCTGACTCCACAATTGCATAGTAATACTAACCAACCTATAATACTTTGCACTGCTAACGAGTCCTTTTTACAACATTTGTCTCCAGTCTCAAATCTCCACCATAGGGTTTAATGATTGAGCTCATGACAAACACATTTGTACCTACCATCCCTAATTACAGATGACACATTTTTATACGATTAATTTGAAACAATATCTATGCTGCTTACTGCTATACTGCTCATTATATATGTTTACTCCTTCGTAAAATCTGCCTCCTCACTCCAATGATAATCACCTGAGTTTACACGAAGACATTCCTCATCTCTTGTCATCATCTCTACACCAACCTCAACCTCCTCAACAGACCACCACTAATGCAACTCTTGACCAGCTCTACGGAATCGTGGACTGCAAGATCTACAAACTCTTTCGATTCCATCTCCCCTCGATTAACCTCCTCCAAGTACAACCCAGTCATCTCACTTAGCGGTAGGCGACGACATCTCCGGCTTACCTTCGACATCTCCCTCTTCATCTTCATTCTACATCACACTGAGAGCAACCACCCGTATCCATGCCCTCCGTATCCTAAACCATCGCAGCCGTGGCTGCTCCACTCCCACTCTCGCCCACTTGTACTCCTCAGTCATCCACCCTGTTTTTACCTACGCCCACCCGCTCCTTCTATCCGCCCCAAACAGCTTCCTTTCAAGCTTCGAGGCTACTGAGAGACGCGCTCTCCGCCTTGCCTCCCACCTCCCACCCTGCGCCCGCAACCATACGGCTTACGAAGCCCACTCCATCCCCAAACTCAGTGACTTCCTCCACCACCTACCTCGACAGAGCCCGAACCTCCGACATCCTCCATCCTTACTTTCAACCCTACTTCACAGACCGCCCCAGCCTCACGATCCACCACCTTGCCAACCTCAACCAACAGCCCGCACCATTACCCCCACCACTAAACCCTATGTAAACCACCCTTAGCTCCCGCGCCTAACTACTGTGACAGACACTCGTTATAAAAAAAGTCCTGTCACAGTGAGTCCCTCCTTCCAACCCCCCCCCCCAAAAAAAAACATCACCTAGCCACTGTATCAGGCAAAAAAAGTCCCGTTGCAGTGTGTTCATCTTTCCAGCCCCAAACCATCCCCTGGCCCACTGTAGCAGGCAAATAAAAAAGGTTCTGTTCCAGTGTGTCAATCTCCCTCTCCCCAAACAACCCTATCTGATGGCTGAAGAGGACACAAGCGCCCAAAACAGCCACAGTGGGCCAGGGACTTTCCCGCTCACTGGAATCTCACGAAACGAACGAACGCCCAATCCCGTGACTCAGTCAACCTCTCCCTTGACCTTCACGTTCTACCACCTCCACCTTCCCACCTGCCCCACCCCCCGTGCACTTCAGTGACAAGTACCATATCAATAAGTCTCTCGCAATCTGTTCCAACCACCCATGCCAATTTCCCCTATGGAGACTCCGTCCGGGTGGAGCCTTACCCCTATCCTTCTATGATAATTCCTCAATTATCTTTATCATTCATTCTCTTTCCTCCACCTGCACAGCTGGTTGGCTGTTCTTGTCGACCCCCTCATCACTATTATCCCTACTCCACCCTAAGGTAGTGTCACCCCCCTCCGCCATTACCATGGTGTGTCTGGGGTGCAGGCCGTACCCCACCGGCTCCTCGGGCTCCACCTCCGGTGCCCCCTCGTAGTGCAGTACCGCCACCTGGTGCGCGCTCGTGAACCTCTGGTCGCAGTCCATCAGTCCGGCGAACCGCATCCAGTAGTTGCCCACCTCCTGGTCCGCGGCCAGCACAAAGTCCCACCTCTCGCCGGCGTACGAGACCAGCGAGTCCGCTACGGCAAGGTAAAGATGGTTAAGACTACAAATATACGAGATATAAATGTCTAAGTTTTAGTATCGCTGAGTTATACTTCCTTGAAGAGTTTACAAATGTAGCCTTTGTACACACAAAACAAATAAAATCAGTGATTGCAATAATCCCATTAAACATACATTATTGCTTCAATAGACCTTTTCACTACAAACTCAATGTATTTCCTTATACCAACTCTTATGAACATGATATCAATTAAATTTTAAGAAATAATAAAACAATGTATTAAGTTCTATCCATTTAACTTTTTTGTCAAAGAACTTAAAGATCGTCATTCTAACTCCAGATTTCCACGTCATCAACAGGAATCTAAATCCATTTCACACTATAAAAAATATTAACAAATACCTGCAGAATTATGAGGGTGGTTAAGCTTAACGCCCTATATACTCTTATGTTTAGACTTGTTTCAAAAAGTTTTAAACTAATTTATTAGTATCTTGGTTTTCGTAAACCAAAAAGTACTAAAATAGTTTAAAGAGTAGCCAACAAAGCTCTGTAGCTAATGATACAATGTATACTCAGTTAACAACTCACCAATAACTGGGTCAAAGTCATACCCGTCGCTGGATATGAAGGTGACGTTGTGTTTGTCAATGTACATCTCCACGGGGCAGTTCATAATGCCAGAGTTGATCAGGCGAAACCGGTACCTCTGGCCCTGGTTGCAGACGTTACAGGTAATAAACTGGTTAGAAGGTAAAGTTACATGCTAAGGAATGGTTTTTACACCAATTAAATTCCTGAATGTTGCAGTTTCAGCCAGATTATAAATCATGTCAAACCATCTAAAGAACCCTAAGAGATACAAATGTTTACTTGTGCCTGTTACAGGTATATTACAGTAATCACGTTTACAATTATATGGACGCTTGGATGTTTTAAATTATTCTGTTCAATTACAAAACCAAAGCCTCATACGACTAACAAAACACGATTCTTCAGCAGAAGAGAGAACTGCTAATAACAGCTTTCATAGTGAAAAGTTGGGTATAGCTCAATTTATTTACGATCGACTAATAGAATTAACAAAATCACCAAACTGACACAAGTATATTATTCTATGTGTACTTGCTCTATCAAAACCTTCTGTGAAATACGTGATCGATATGATAACAAGTACAGAACATAACATAACTGAATACGTAAATGATATTATTAATTTTATCTGGGACATTCTCAATCAACAGTTTGACCTTCCAGATGGTCCGATGTATTTGGCGCGATGTTTGGCATCTTACCTGAAAAAATAGTAGAAAGATCTGGAATTTTAAACGATACTATCAACAAATTACCCTTTGAACTTTATGCGCCGGGTATGAATTTTCTAGTATCTGGGTCGAAACTCAAAGAACGCTTAGCCAGAGGCGATAAAGGTGTAAATCCTCTTGACGACGCAGCAAAAGAACACGATATATAGTATAGTAAACACAAGGGAGGAGAGCAGTCGTGATGGAAAGCAGACAAAATACTAGAGGATAAAGTATTTGAACGCGTTATTGCACCTGATGCCAGTCTTTACGAGAGACCTTTAGCTTTAGCTACAGGGACAGCGATGTGGGCAAAACAGAAATTAGGCATGGGGTTACCTATAACACTGTCAAACAGATATGTTGACAATAATGAGGCCTCAACGGAAAAGGCAGTGGAGGTCAAACATGGTTTCCGGAGAGCTAATTTGGGACTGGCATCAGAAAGGAAAAAATAAATACTTTTATTTAATCGAAAATAGTGCATTTGACCGAGAATTATTATAGTAAGTAGATAACGCTCCAAGTTATCAATCGCGACATTGACCCCCAACCGCGAAGTAACAAACCTCACCCGCACTGACATTACTTGTAGGTCGACCGATATTAATTGCATTTTTGCTATCAAAACTGGGCTATTGATTCGGAAATGTACTTTTTTCGTAAACCTATCGGTGCTTCGACTTGGAAAGATATAATCGGTCAGTTGACGGTCTCGGGTGCTCTGGAGATTCCCGATGACGTGTGAATTCAATCCAGAAAATTTATCATGTCAAAATTTTGTTAAAACATGAAATATTAAGGGAAAAGGTGGCCATTTTAAGTTGTTTTAGCAGAAAAATAGTAATTTACAGCTGTCACGAGCGCCTAGATTTTAAACCCGGTCTCGTACCCCTCATACGCCCCAGAATCTAATCCAGAAAATATAACATGTCAAAATTGGGTTAAAACATGAAATTTTATGGGAAAGGGTGGCCATTTAAGTCGTTTTAACAAAAAATGCCCATTTACAACTGTCGCAAGCGCCCAGAAACCTCATCGATGAACTCGTGCATCCTCATGCATCACATGCATGACGTTCTCTCTACTACTCATCCTATTAATCTTGACACGTTTTCATAAAATATAGTGTGTTATTGACTTGAACTGCTCACCTTCTGCACCTTGAACACCGCTAGAGGGGTTTCGGTCAGTCGCTGGGTGTCCTTGTAGTATCTTCCTTGGCCGTTGACTAGAAACACGTCCCCCTTGTTGGTGCCCAGTCCCTAAATAGAATCATCAACATACTTGCCAATCGATTATTTATTTGTACTAATTTATTAGATTTTATCTAAAATTGTCAATAGTTTGTAATTGTACTTTATATAAATAAACTTTCGTTTAGTTTAAGCAATGTTTAAACAAAGTCAAAGGCTTTTAAGTTACCAATCATTTATCACATTTAGTGGTCACTGCGAGGTTAGAAAAGTTTTAAAGTATCAAGAAAGAAATTAATTATAAAAGCCCATTGACATCGATTTTTTTTAAATTGAACAAGATAACAAGGAAGTTATTAAATATCAGCTTTGTTGCTAATGTCATAGACGTACAGAGAATTTATTAACATCAAAATCTGTTAATTGCTCAATAACCAGTTGAACTTACAGTTTAATCGAATTATTCACTACTGCTACAGTATCGGTATTTGTGAGATATGGCCTATTTGATGAGCTTTTAGTTGGCTATTTTACTTATAAGGCAGTAGCGATGAAAGAAATAATAAGGTTCTATCAAGCGTCTGTGTAAATACCAGCCTCTTCTCTTAAATAACGGCAATTACAATACGCAATATTACGGCAATATTACAATTACAATATAGTCTACTAGTTGGTACCCGGTGCGTTGCTGCCGCAGAAGAGGCATTGAATTTGTTTTATGTCAAATACTCGTTCATTTTCAATATGAGCTCGTTCGCTTTGCTCACTCGCCTCCCGGATTAGCTCGTTCGCTACGCTCACTCACCTATCGAAAAAAGAGTTTGATTTCCCATTCAAGTAGTTTTTTATTGTCATTATGAGAGTAGCCATTAAAGTAGTTTTATTATTTCCATCATGAGAGTTGCCACTCAAGTAGGTTTTTTATTTCCATAATGATAAACAGCTGTTTACAATGTTTTAAGTTATAGATATCATCTGATAAAATCAAAATAAATCTTTCTTCCATAAGATTAACGCTGAAACTTTGAATTCCATTGGGGCACAGCCCTAATGTCCTAGGACTTCGGTTAATGGCCTATAACCTTCCCAGGGTTAACCTGTGTTACTATGCAACATTTCAAAGCAATCGGATGAACGGTACGGCAGCGCATAAAATACGAACGGACAGACGAACAGACGTACAAACATTGATTTGTATATAATAGAAGATATATACTACTCAATATATACTACGTGTGTATTACTGCATATTCAAAGAAATAATAGCATGACCTCACAAATTAATTTAAATAATAACCCGAAGAAATCCAATCATTTCTCATCTCTATTGTTACTCGAATGCCGAAGAAAGGAACGCAAGCAAATAAAAGCTTACTCTAAGACTTACCTGCACGTGGGCGATGTACCTGTCCATGCTAGACTCATGGGTCCAGTCGTTGACGATGACGGTGTGCTCAGAGAGGTCCTGGTCATACAGGTTTCTGTGGAAGTTGATGGAGTCCGGCACGCGGACTATGAAGGCTCCGAACATGCCGTCCGCTCGCTGCACTCCTGGGAACAAAGGAGGTTCAGGACCGAAACTCGGGCAACACAAAACTGGCCTCTTCCACTCCCCTGGGTTGAATACCAGACCAACGCACACAAAGCTCAGTCCTCATGAAAGATCTCCAGTTTCACAGTAACGACTTTTACAGGTCTCCATATCTTGCCGCAGGTTGAGAGACTGTGACGGCAAGGTGGCAGGGGAGAGAGGCTCATGACGTTCTGCTGTCCCTGAATAGCCATCTACAAACGTGCCTTGACTGATTTATTTGCTGTCACTAATTTAAATAATGCAGAATACCAAGATTGGTAAGTGCATAGAAGACAAATTCTTTACAGAATTATTTTCCATCACTGCAAGTGCGTAAAATCCTGTCTAGTATAACTTTACACTGTAACTAGAATTCCCCCTTTATAAAAAGGTGATGGCGTTCATTGAAATGTTAATGAATGTATAGTCTATAAGATGTAACAGTATTGGTTATGACATTAGCTTTTTTTCTTAATCAAGTAAATAAGTTTTGGGCTTCATCTTGAATAGGTGAGATATTTCAAAGGCGCTAGATCCTAGATTAGTCATGGTTACCACGAGCTCGCCAACTGAACGTTGTCACCTTGCAATCGAAGATTAAGAGCCTTTTCATGTAGTGAATATGATTATGAACATGTAGTGTTCATATTACTCAACCTTAAAATGCAATATGCTTGTAACAATGTCTTCAAGAGAATATATATTTATAAATTGCATGTTATGTATCCAATTGTAATTATTACTGTGTTGTTATTGTATACATTGTTTATATTGTATTAATTTCTGTATGTTTTTTATGGAAATAAACGACTTGTTTTTTCTTTCTTTCTTTCTTTCTTTCTTTCATATTGCACGTCTTTGAACGTGTGTGTGTGTATGATTTTCTGGACGCGTGTGCACTTGACCAGAGTCGTATTGATACACTGTCACAGTCGTGACGGTGTACACTAGTATCTGAACCAACTGCAGTCGTGCCCCAGTCACAGAACACGACTGGAAAACAATTAGTACCCTGGTTGTCTACCTCCACAACTGATATCTTACCAATATGAAAGCACCCATTTGGGGATCAGTGCTCTCAGAAAGTCATACCCCTGCGGGATGTTTAGTCGTGTGGTGATACGACCAAAGTTGTGTGGTATAAAAAGGCTCTAAAAGGATGTATACATGCGGCGTACCAGTGTGAGCGTGCCAGAAGAGCGTTCCCTTGTTGTCGGCCAGCATGGAGTAGCGGAACACTGAGATGGGGTCGATGGGGCACTGGGTGACGAAGGGCACGCCATCCATGTAGGGCGACCGGACCATGTGGTGGCCGTGCCAGTGGATGCTCGTCGACTCTTCGGCCATCCCGTTCTCCACGTCGACCACGATCTTGTCCCCAAGACACACCTGCGAGGAATTGAATAAGTGGTAATCAGTTAGGTACATTTATGGTCAAGTATAGTTTGGTCATGAAAGGCTAAATTGATAGGTCAGCCATTGCCGTCCAAGGATACACTGTCCTTCCTATAGCAGTATGTCAGGTTCCAGGGGACGAACGGTGTACCTGTGTTATCTTACCTCAATACTGGGTCCAGGGATCTTCCTATTGACGGTAGTGATGGGTCTCGTCTTGCCGTCCAAGGATAAACTGTCCTTCCTATAGCAGTATGTCAGATTCCTTGGGACGAACGGTGTACGTGTGATATTGAGCAGGTTTACATAACTTTCCGACTTCAATCCTTATTTTTTAATAGCAGATTACTAGTTTCAGGACTTCGGTCCCACTATCAAATAAGGCGTCAAAAGATTGAAATATGAGTACATTCATAACTGATACAAGCTAACACAACAATAACGGACGGTACGATTAAAACAAGAATTTATTTGGTTTGGCCGTCCAAGGACAATTTCAGAGAGCGGGACACGAACACACGACGAGACTCTTATCCTACCTCAATACTGGGTCCAGGGATCATCCTATTGACGGTAGTGATGGGTCTCGTCTTGCCGTCCAAGGATACACAGTCCTCCCTGTAGCGGTCTGTCAGGTTCCTGAGGTTGAACGGTGTACCGGTGTTATCTTACCTCAATACTAGGTCCAGGGATCATCCTATTGACGGTAGTGATGGGTCTCGTCTTGCCGTCCAAGGATACACAGTCCTCCCTGTAGCAGTCTGTCAGGTTCCTGAGGTTGAACGGTGTACCGGTGTTATCTTACCTCAATACTAGGTCCAGGGATCATCCTATTGACGGTAGTGATGGGTCTCGTCTTGCCGTCCAAGGATACACAGTCCTCCCTGTAGCAGTCTGTCAGGTTCCTGAGGTTGAACGGTGTACCGGTGTTATCTTACCTCAATACTGGGTCCAGGAATCATCCTATTGACGGTAGTGATGGGTCTCGTCTTGCCGTCCAAGGATACACAGTCCTCCCTGTAGCAGTATGTCAGGTTCCTGGGGTTGAACGGTGTAACGGTGCTATCTTACCTCAATACTGGGTCCAGGGATCATCCTATTGACGGTAGTGATGGGTCTCGTCTTGCCGTCCAAGGATACACAGTCCTCTCTGTAGCAGTATGTTAGGTTCCTGAGGTTGAACGGTGTACCGGTGTTATCTTACCTCAATACTGGGTCCAGGGATCATCCTATTGACGGTAGTGATGGGTCTCGTCTTGCCGTCCAAGGATACACAGTCCTCTCTGTAGCAGTATGTCAGGTTCCTGGGGTCGAACGGTGTACCGGTGTTATCTTACCTCAATACTGGGTCCAGGGATCATCCTATTGACGGTAGTGATGGGTCTCGTCTTGCCGTCCAAGGATACACAGTCCTCCCTGTAGCAGTATGTTAGGTTCCTGAGGTTGAACGGTGTACTGGTGTTATCTTACCTCAATACTGGGTCCAGGGATCATCCTATTGACGGTAGTGATGGGTCTCGTCTTGCCGTCCAAGGATACACAGTCCTCCCTGTAGCAGTCTGTCAGGTTCCTGGGGTCGAACGGTGTACCGGTGTTATCTTACCTCAATACTGGGTCCAGGGATCATCCTATTGACGGTAGTGATGGGTCTCGTCTTGCCGTCCAAGGATACACAGTCCTCCCTGTAGCAGTATGTTAGGTTCCTGAGGTTGAACGGTGTACCGGTGTTATCTTACCTCAATACTGGGTCCAGGGATCATCCTATTGACGGTAGTGATGGGTCTCGTCTTGCCGTCCAAGGATACACAGTCCTCCCTGTAGCAGTCTGTCAGGTTCCTGGGGTCGAACGGTGTACCGGTGTTATCTTACCTCAATACTGGGTCCAGGGATCATCCTATTGACGGTAGTGATGGGTCTCGTCTTGCCGTCCAAGGATACACAGTCCTCCCTGTAGCAGTCTGTCAGGTTCCTAGGGCAGTCGTAGCAGGCTTTGCTCATCGCGTAGTACTTCTCCACCGTGAACTTGTAGTAGCAGGTCATGGTCTCCCCCTCGACACACACCCGGTTACAAGGGTGGATTTCCACGTTGTGAAATTCATAGTGAGGTTCTTGTTTGGCAAATCCTAGGAAACATTAAGAGTAAGTAATATATTTATAGTTTTTGCATGTTTAACGAATTGTTTGGTGAGCACGTGGTAAATCAAAGACCGAGCCATTCAGAAAGTAATTGGATAGAACTAAGATTTTTGCCAATCAGGACTAGTATTCGAACCCAACGAGACATTCAAAATCTAGTTTAGAAAGGATAAATGTTATCCTGTATCTAGTTACTTTCTCAGGGATAAATAGACTACGGGATGGATGAACATGGTTGTCAAAGACTAGCGTTGACGAGGTTACCTTTATGTTATACCATAGAAAAATAAACCAGGTATATACCAGGTTTATTTTTCTATTGTCATAATTATCTTGGAAATAAACATATAAGTCCACCTGTATAAGTCAACTTACGTAAGTTTTGGCGAATTTCCCCTATAGGAAAGAAGCTATTACCGTAAGTGGGCATGGTAAGACCTAGGCCCGGAACCATGATAACATTTCGTTTTGAGGCCACCAGATGCCAAAAACACAATTCATTTAAATTAATTATATGTGTATATATATATACTTAATACTATATATATACACACACATACATTTATATAGGTATTTATATATCTGTGTTCCTAGGCACGATAACTTTCATAAAAATGGTCCGATCTTGATGAAATTTGGTATAAACGTGTAAGGCAGCATCTATTTTCATGAGGTCGAGAACTAGACAGGTCGCTCTACTTTAAGGGGGCTTTTGAGGGGTGTTTTGAACCCCAAAAATGGGGTTTTTGAATTTTTTACATATCATTCTTTTTAAACCCAAATCATCGCTCTACGTCAATTGGTTACCGAGATATTGAGAGTGCTAAAAACAGTATGTTGTCCGATGTTAATCTTATGGAGAATAAGTAAAATTGCATATCTCGCTTATTAAAGAACATAATATATTAATAAACTTGGTATGTGGCTTTATTTGGTTGGGTGTTAAAGCTATTTGAATACAAAACTCATTTTTTGTGGTCCTCATGTCAGCAAACCTGCGTACTCAGCAGCTATAATATTAATCTTAAGGAGAATAATAAACATGTGATATCTTGTTTGTTTATGAACATAAATTGATAAAACTTGGTATGTTGCTTCATCTGGAAGTGATCTATTGGTATTTGCATAAAAACCAGATTTGTTGGTCCTTGATGCAGCAAACCTGCATACTCAGTCACAATGGTTTTTTTATGGTGAATAAATCAAATGTCATATCTCGCTTATTTAGTAATATGCTTTGATTAAAGTTGGTAAGTGGATTCATGACTGAGTAAAGTACCATTTGAAATTCGCTGATTATGCAGTTTTCTGCAACGGGGGTATTTTTTGGTTTTATTCAGACTAAGAACAACACAAATGCCGCGAATTATAAAACAATGATTGTTTCTGAGCAAGCTTTTTACTTGCATTAACTATGGTAAGTATAATCTAGTTATTGTTAATTTAAATTAAAATAACCAAAGAATCCTGGATGATCTGATAGTTTTGTTTTTCTTTGTGATTTCTGAATACAATATTATTTACTAACATTATTTTGAAAAGTATAAATGAAATTGAATATTGCATGAGCTTTTTAAGAACAGTTTTTGTTTACTTTGCGTGTTTACAGTTTATAAATTATTAAAGTAAGTAATGGTATAGTATGACTAGAAATATTCTCTACGTAGGTTTTCCTCGATACAAATTTATTTTTTATCTAATTACCTTTAGTATTTGTTTAACCTGCACTGCTTCACTTATCGTCCTTATATCACTATAACTCTACAAGTTTATATTTCTGCTTCAACGCTCATAAACTGTATCTAATATATTTTTCAAATTGCTTTTAATGTTTTTAAATACATAGTATAACACATAACCTTTTTTCCATTACAAATTGTATACTCTGCCTGTCTTGGCCTTTGAAAGTTTCAATAAGCCAACATAAATCTGGTATTTTATCAGCTGAACATCTCACAAAATATTTAACTTCGATAAGTGCGTATATCTAACCAACTACATTAATGTATAACTGGTTATAAAGAGGGTTTAGTGAAGTGAATTTTCTATTAATAATGAAAATGTGTTAGCAATTCCATTATTTATTTTCTACTTCCTCAATTCTTTTGTACACTTTTAGTATAAGACGGACAAACCGTTAGTGTTACCCTACAGGACCGCTCCACGACGCCGACGTGGAGGCCTTCCTCCACGGTGGCCCGTTTGACAAACACAGGAATATCTAACTTTAACAAATAAATTACTCTACATTATATTTTATGATAAATGATCCTACATTACGCAAAGAGATGTTATTGATGTAGTATTTTTTCAATAAAATAACGTGCATATTAAATAAATAGGTGGTAAAATTTATTTTGCTTTGCTACATAACTTAACATGGAAACTTATAATAACCTTTTATGTGCTTAAAATGGTGTAGCTTAAAGTGTCTTTCGCCCGCCGCGCCTCAGTTTTACGCTATATGAAGTAATTAACATTTGATTGGTTGTTGCCTCGGTTCAAGGTAGCTGACTCGGGGTTTATAAACTCAATCTCGCAATTCAGTAAATTTGTGAATTTGTAAATTTTCAGTATGTTGTGTGGTATCCAAAATTACAGTAGTAGGGATCTTTATGAGTCACGCGGTAACAGTTTTGTTTTGTTTTTAAGCGATAAAGATGTACTTTACACTCTAAATACACAATAACTATTTCCTTTAAACGCACCTAAGTTCTTCTTTACCATCTAAAAACTCGTCGTAAAACAGCTGATTGATTGTTGTTTTGGATAAAGTTTAATAACTCAGTGTTTTTAAAACCACAACCTCGTGCATTCATCCAAAATGAATGAAAGTGATTTTTTGTATGTTTGTGGTACCCAAAATTGGATTTGTAAGAATTTTTTTATATAAATCGAATGTAAAGTGTCTTTGTCACTTTCGGAAACAGTTTTCTCTTCAGTGACAAAGGCCTACTTTTGGTGCTCTTAGTAACTATTTTCCAGTACGATATTTTACTTATAAGCCTCAAAAAATGTTTCTCTGTTTCCGTGTAACAATCATTATTTGTTAAAACTTACAAACTGAGTTTCCACTTTATGTTCAATTTTACTTTTTCCAATATTCCCTTGATGGATGCGTGTGCTTGAATTCTGCCCAATCAGTGGAAAAATTTAAAATTATTAGTTTAAATTACATTATGACCATTTTTTGCATTATAAACCTTTATTTGTCCAGCTGTGATAACCAACTTTGTTTACAATATTTAACTCACCGTTAGTCAATGCCGAAAGCCAAAAAAGCACCGATGACTGCCAAGCATGACTAAACATTATTACCTGGAAATGTTCACACGTGTCAATAGGAGAATGTAAACAATTTAAGTGTGAAATAAATGTCCCTACACACTATCCGATGTAAAATAATTTGAAAAATCCCTTGAAATAAAACTTATGTTTCAACTAAATAACTAAGAACAGCAACTACTACTCACAAGATAGATATTTAAAATATATATACATATTTTAGGCCAATTAGGTAAATTTAAATTTTTAATTAAGATCGATTTTATTATTTATAACCTTTACTCTAGACACGTTGGTTTTATTATTGTTCAAAGTTTTCGGACGAGAATTTAAAACTATTGTAATCTGAATCATGATTTGTCACTCAGGAATATCCCTTAGAATGCACTAGGAACTCAATATTGATATTTTTTACATTATATGAAAATAAAAAGCATAAATTGAATTATTTTCAATTAACATTGTTTATATTATTCCCCAAACAGTTACTTGAGATTTCCAAACTCAGTTAATAGCTTGATTGGTACTTAAAATGTTCAAAATGTTTGCTTTTATCTACAAACAACTAATTAAAATTTATGTTAGTAAATTTTTAGGATCGAACATTCGGCGTCCAAGTTAAAAGCTAACGTAAGAATAATACAATAAGTTTAAAAATATCTGCCTTTTAAACAATGAAATGTTATTACACAATGCATGCGTAACCATGAATTACTGGACAATATATGCATTTTTAAACTCCCAAAAATGTAAAATTGCCCTTGTTCAAAGGTTTAACCTGTTAAAATTTAGTATTTTAACATATTAAATTTAAAACATCTGGTTTAAAACGTTTGCTCATTAAATAACAGTACACTAGTTAGTTGCATGGCCTCTATTTTTTAATAGAGTACAATGTTTATTACAAACTTTATTGGCTTAGATATGTTTTCATTGTTAATCAGATTTTAAGAAAGTTAGTATAAAATACATTTTTAGTGGAAAAATTAAAAGTAAAATTTGTACAAAGCTTTCTGCAGTTGAGGTAGCAGTGCGATCCTTACCCAGGCAGCACACAGGTGGTTGTGGTAGCGCCTATCAGTGGCCCATTGTTACTGGGTGTGTACAGCTGTGCCTGCTTGCCAAATAAAAAGTCTGGTTATTTGGCTCCCATTGTTCTATACTTATACATATTTTTTCCCAAGTTTGAAATGATTAAATAATATTCGCTCGACTCACGTATGACAATATATGCTGTGATGAAGTTGAATATTATTGTGTGAAATATTTTTTTAATTAAAAAGCGTAAATATTTAATTTAAACTTCGATTACAAAAACGCAAAATGTATAACAAATTTAATTTTAACAGAAACATTTAAGAATTTTTACAAAACATAAAAGAGCAGATTATTTAAAATATGACAATCAGGTTAAATTGTTTATGGGACTTTCCAAAAATTCTTTTTTGATTACGTTATTGGGTATTAAAATTATTTAGAATAACACGTGTTGCATTTGAAATAAGTAATAAGTATACTAAGTAAGCATAACGTAACCGCCAACCAAGTCAGTAGATAAACTGGCATGGTGAGTAGATAATTTGCATAGTTTATAATATATATTCAGAATACCCTTAAATGAGTTCAGAAAAAATAAGCTTTTTATGTGAAGTATAGAGCTGTCATTAAACAGCTTTGAGAAAGTTAAAGACTGAATAAGTAATCACTGAGTAAGTAAACGATACCGAGCTTTGACAAGCATTTCACGAGTTCATACTTGAGTGTTGCTCGTAGCCTCTGCTTGAATGTAACGCCAGAGAAGTGTTTTGGAACCGTATACTTGCAATAAACTAATAATGAAACCTAAACTAGAACCTAAACCTGATGAACTATTCAAACGCATTGCGTTTTACCCAAGAAAATGCACAGAATCGGAAATATGTATGCCAGTGGATGGAAAAGAAGCTTTGTCGGTTACTTTGAACACAGAGAAGTTACACAGTTATTTGGAATATCAGGTTTTTTGTTAATTACTGATAACAGTGTTTTGTTTTAGATGTTAAGGCAATTAAAAAAAATTATGCAAGCTAAGATCGATATAAAGAATATTACGTCTTCCATTTAAGATAAAACATTTAAAACCAAGTTTATGATTGCTTATCTATAAGAAATGCACAAATATTTAAAAATTTTACAAGTAAATGGTACTTAAAAAATTATGCTAATAAGGTACAGATTATTTCGAAATGTAAAAGAGTTCCCTCTAAGGTTCGCCTAAATACAGGAACACCAAAGGAATTACAGTGAGAGTGAGATAAAATAGTTTAGTTTGTAATCAGTAAAGTAAATAAATATAAATATTATTTAAATAAGGGTGGGGAGGGATCGAGCAAAAACAAAAATATATTTGCTTCAAATGTATTTAAATATTCCTTAATTACTTTCATCATATACTCTTATATGAGCAATGTTTGCTTGATTTGTTGGTTGGTTGCACAATTATCTCAAAAACAAATCCGAGGATTTCCTCAAAATTTATGAAATAACTATGTTCTGGTATAAAAATATGTTCTAGACAGGTCTCAAACCCAGTAAAAATCAAATAATGTTAAAAAACTAAATTGAAAATTTAAAAAAATTAACATTTGGCTTATGGAGTTAAAACCCAAAACAAAAGAATTGTAACAGCTGTTCATAATCAACCTGGGAACTGTCAAAGTAATACTCATGTTGTTTATGATTATTAACATGTGGTTTCCTGAGAGCAGAGATTAAAATATTTGAGTGAAGATTACATATATAGAGTAGTAGAATAAATCAAAGGGACATTGAGCTATAAATAACAACTGGAGTGACCTTAAAAATGTAGAAAAGAGGCAAATGAGTTATACAAATCTGATTATCAGTAGGGGGAAGTGGTGAAATACTTCAAGACATCTAAACAAACTGAGCAAAGCTCGGCCCCCAGGTACTAAAAGTGTGATATGTCAATATCCAGGTGTAGAAAGAACATTAGCAAACGCGTGTGAAAGTTGTTTTACGCTGAATTTGGTAAACTAAA
Organism: Allygus modestus; assembly: GCA_963675035.1. Lineage (NCBI taxonomy): Eukaryota > Metazoa > Arthropoda > Insecta > Hemiptera > Cicadellidae > Allygus > Allygus modestus. The sequence goes on along the minus strand of OY776111.1, from coordinate 457,128,884 downwards.
CTAAATCTAAGGTAACCAACTGTGAGGAATATACAATGGTAATGCCACAAAGAATATATGGCGGTGAGGTAAGGGTGCGCCCTACCCCAGATTGAATGATCCGCCCCCCCCCCCCTACCAAGCAGGGTCATGCATATTTACGCTTGAAGACCTTTTTGTTCTCCTCAATCAACCTGTTATTTTACATATTTCTATTTGGAGTTTCACACTTTTCAGATTCCAATCTAAGAACTGTACGGTTCCTCTTTTCCAAAATAATTTTTCTCCTTACCATCTGGAAGCTTATACCAAATTTCAACAAAATCGGATCATTTTTACGAGAGTTATCATGCTCACGGACACACACTCACACACACACACACACACACACACACACACACACACACACATATATAAATATATATATATGTATATATACAGTTTCGAACGAATGGTGTTTTTGGAGACTGGGGACCTCAAAACGAAAAGCTATCATTGTCCCAGGCCTAGGTCTTACCATGCCGACTACGGTAATAGCTTCTTCCCTATAGGGGAAATTCGTCGCTAATAAAGAATATTGAATTTTTAATTTTAATAAAATACAGTATATTATTCTACTGCACTACAACAACAAATTTTATTTTAGAGATAATTGTGATGATTCTAATTACAAAATCGAATTTTCTAAAATAAAAACTATTTGATCTACGAGTGTTGGGAGTTCGTGTCGAAAGCATGCCTTGGGAAGAACAAGAAGAGTTAAAGTTACATTCGCACGGCGCTCCTAACGATCGTCTGAGGAACTACGACCATTAATCTTTCAACGGTTTCAGGCTTTATTGGGCACGTGAGGAATGGAGCTACCTTCACTCTGAGTATGAGTGTATAAAGTTTAAAAGATATTTAAGCTTTGTACGATTTTATGTTGCATATCAATTTTGTTTTGCCTTTCCTTGAAAACGGTAAAATAGGTTTAACATATTAAAGTCTTTTTTTGTTTCAGTTAAGATTTTTTGTTTAATAACGGGTAAAACATGCAACTTGTAATAAAAGTGTCTTTAATACTTTGAATGATTATTATCTGTAAAGACTCACATTTTTTTTACTGGAGATCTTCAAAGGGTGGGGGGGGGCTGAACCCTGAGGAACTTTAGAGTTCAGCACCGAATACAAGGTGTAAGCAGTTCATTTGAACCTAAATCAGTATCAGGATCAAAGATTGTGTTGTCTTATTTTGAAAATTATCAAATTGTTGTAAGGTGCTATTTGCTGATCAAGCGGGAATATCAGTTAAATATTATAAAATTACCTTAAAAAATATTACAGGTGTCTAATTGTAGATAATTTCCAAATTGTTCTCTGTTTTACTTTATTAAAGTAAAACACAGCTTTAGTTGGTGTTGTGAATTTGCTTAGCACAAACCGTTGGTTAACTTCTTCTCTAAAATAGTTTCTCCTATTATAAAATTAACCAGCAAAATCCGTTGTTTACAGAACTGCTAATGATAACACCGCCACAGCTGCGCAGTGAAGGCGGCCACACACTACCGGACTTTAGCCCGAACAAGAGAACGGATCGAGCAGGGGCCAGGGCACGAAGGTAGCTAAATTCACTCCGAACTTCTTCCCGAAGAAGATCCCGATCAAGTCATCGGATCGGACAGACTGAGCGCGAAAACCACGGAGCGGGGTAAAAACGATGGGGACGATTTTAGTTGCCGTTGTGCAAGTCGGCCGAGTACTTGTGTGTTATTTGTTAGTGAGTTTTTGAGGTTTTGTTTGTGATGGAAGGGGAGCACTTCTTATGCTCATTACTACCTAAATATGTTTCTCATCTGACTACTTTAAGTATAAACAATTTATTTTAATCAATTGCATGTTTTAATAACATACAATGACCCTCCAAGTTTTTCCTTTTCACTTTTTGGTAGTGAAGAGAATGGGACAACTCCTACAAAACTGGCTGATTTTTGTATTTTGTAATAAACAACAAAGGTTTCCCTCTGACCGTTCCATCGTGAAGACTAGTCGAGGCGCTGAGGGGGTTTGAGCATGCATGAGAGAGTAACAAAATTTGACTTTTGATTGCTGCGATGGGCTCGTGAAGACGCTCGGGACGGCGCTCAGAGCAGCGTATGTAGTTACCCACACACTACCGAACCCCGAGCCATACCCCGAACAAGACATCGGACCGATCTTTCTTTGATCTTTCGACAAAAAACCGCCTCGAGAGCGCTAGGAGCTCGGTCCGATGTCTGGTTCGATGTGTTGTTCGGTGTCTGGTTCGGAGGCCCCATTAACAACCGGGTTTTCTCCCTTCGACCCCAAATACTACTCGGACCGATGTCTTGTTCGGAAAAAGTCCATTAGTCCGTTAGCCGTCTTAAGCCTGAGTCCAGTCAGGCATGCCTCAGAACTTTGCATCCTCCCGTAGATTCTTATGCCTTGCTCATGGTTTATAATGGATGTTCCTCCTCTGATATGACAATCGGAATTTAAGTGTGGGGTGGTTCTACTCATGCTTCGAAAGTTTTCTTAGCTCAAAACGTGCAGTCTGTATCAAGATATGGACTATACTTCTGCCACTACACTCCACTACATTCCTGTAGAGGATCGCCCCGAGTGCTCAGTCGCAGTACCCTTCCCTCCGCTATTATCTTCAGAGTCATCATGTCCACGATAAACAATTTTCAAGATCATTCGGCGCAAAGGACAGGGGAGTATCTGCTTGAAAGTGGAGTATATTTAACTGGGCCTATATGTATTATAATAGACACCCAGGTGAAATTAAGAATTTAAAAGGGTATGGATTCAAGAAATCAGTAAAGAGTCAACAAAGAGTTTTACAGTACAGGAATTCCTGTCTACCTAACCTTAAAAACAGGCTCATATTGTCTTTGTTATTTTAGGGCAAGTTGTTTGTTTTAAGTTTTGTTTGAATGACAACTGAGTTATACAACTTCTGTATGTATGTATTCAGCATAAAGAATGTTTGTGTCTATATATACTTAGACATAAGGTTTCCGCTGCTAGTATCCGCTTCTACTTCCAAGGCCAGGTCGCTATCAGACGTTTGTTAGCATTACCTGGCGTCTGCCATTACTCAGCTCATTAGCTTGTAGCTCATTAGGTTGTTTCTGTTCGTATATCAATCTACGTGTTCAAAGAAGCGGGGCTGATAGTATATCTATGTCGTCGAGTGACAACAGCATGAAATATTCCAATGGTTCGTCACATAGTTGCGTTGCATTACGTTTATTTTTTTTAACAATATATTCACGGATAATATGTGGTTTTATGTTTCATAAATTTTCCGGATGCAATTATTAAAATTTAAAACTGAGCACTCGTTATTTATACAGTCAGCTCTACTTTACTTTACTTCGGTGTTGGCGTAATACAATTAATTAGCAAATGATTTATTTAGGAATATATGATAATCATTTGAAACCTATTTACCAGATCAAATCAAAAAAACATAGTTCAAAAGCAACTTTTAATTTAGAGGTTATTGTTTTTTCTCTAACCAGTGAAGCAAAATCCCCACAATAATTTGTTAAATAACAAGTACTTTATTCCACGTGATATTTTCAGTTGAGAGGTATGCAGTTTTACAAAACAATGGAAATCTTCCAATGTTGCCACTACATCAAAATCAACGAGGGCACGAAACCTTTATGACCCTTATCTTTTTATGTATCCAATACAACATATTGACATGGCAGAGTTTTATGTGCGTAATATTGAAAACAATGTGTGTTTACATTTGCTCGTTAAATATTATTTTCACATATTTACGCACAAACAGTTTTGTTTTGTTTACAAAAAATACACTTTCCTAACCAAATCATATTTATTCTTTTCCAGTAAATCAGAGATCGGTTGGGTTTTATAATAAACATCGGTGTGTTAACAAAACGATAATTATTTATATTTGAAAACAATTAATTTTTTCCTGATTCGTTAAATAGTTTTAAATATTTTTGGATCTTGTGTTTTACCTTATTTAAAGCAACCCATATTAAAAGAGACTAAAAACACAACATCCAATGATGTATCCAGGATGGGGGTTGGGGGGGGAAGAGCGGTACAGGACGTCCATGAAATCTTGCGCCGCTCCTGGGCGTCAGTTTATAGCTCATGTTTGAAACATGCTATTGCACCAAAGCTGCCTCTTATTAATTTTACCTCTAGCTGGTTCTAAAATTGATGATATTTGGTGCGATTTAACATAAGTTTTCAGGTTCAAATGGTTTTTTTAACTAAGAAAATTAATTTGTTATTTAACCGATTTTATTTGTAGTTGGTTTTTCAGATGTTTGGTCCATTATGTGTGTTTTTATACTAATTGCTTAAAATATATTGATTTTAGATCGTCAGCTACCATCACTCGTCCTTCACAATAAGCCTTGACTAAGTGTTGAAAACTACGATACCCAATTGAATCATTTTCACTGTGCAGATATCTAGAATGTCGTTCGATTATTAAAATGAATCAATGTCCCCCTACTTCATTACTTAAAATCAGTGAAAGAAAATATGAAGTAAGTCAAGCACAGTCTGTTTTAATATATTTAAATGTAATAGGTTGTATAGAAATTGTTTTACAATTAATCAAATTAAAAAATATCTAGTCTGGTACTTTCAAGGGAAAACTTAACTAGTTTTAGTCTTAATTGAGCATATTTCCTATCATTGAGAATGTAATTATATGGATGCTTACAATAAATATATTTTTTACCTGTGTGTTTTCTAATAAAATAATAAAAGAGTATGCAATAAATGTTATTATTCCACTGCAAGTCAAGATGAAATGCAATATGTGCGATATGCTTGCAATGTGCAATACCCAAGTGGGACGGGATGACGTAAGGAACGTTTGAGGTATTTCCTACTTTATCTACGACGCTGCGCTGCATTCCCTCCACACAGACACGAGTTCACCTGCGATAATTTCATTTGTGATTCACCTTTCTGAGACTAGGGCATATAATCAAAACTATGTTTAGAATAAATTTACAACATTTACAAAACATCCAAGAATATTTGTTTAGTTAAAAGTGGCCATCAGGGCACCTTTTAAGATTCTGGAAAAGTAAACTTCGGAATTTGAAAAAAAGAGTTCGCACGCAGCACGCTGACGTGAGGGAAGTGAATTTCCACATCAAAACTTTTAAAACTCAAAATCAGTATAAAATATACATTTAATACAATTTTTATTTAAATCTGAAAACATTGATTTTTTGGCTGTTTTGATTCTCCTGGCTTCATTTACCTGCAAAGCTGGGAATACAAATTTGTGCATTATAATGTTAGGAGAAGGTCCAGTCAGGCTTGAAAGTAGGCGTGAGTTGCTGGGGATGATAAAAGTACTTTAACAAAGGAATAACAGGCTTTTCTAGTGTAAAACCTCCATAAGACAACGTACAGTGTTTAGTCGAAACACATTTTCTTTAATAACTCGGTAAATATTTATGCTAGAATGACTATATCGGGCTTAAAACTTTCGCCTCACTAATTCCCATCTTTTTACATGCATTAATTTTACATCTGGGGATTTTCTGACCCATTTTGGGCCCTAAAACTCAAAATTTGAAAGATTGATCCCGAAAAAAGGGTTTAGAGTTTTCCGATTGTTTTGCCCAGCAAACTTGACCAACTGATGACAGAAAGGAACGTCCCTATCAAATTTGAAGTAAATCGGACAAAAAACGCGACCGCTAGAGTGCAAACACACACACACACACACACACACACACACACACACACACACACACACACACACACATATATATATACATATATATATACATATATATACGTGTATATATATATATATGTGTATATATATACATATCTATATATATATAATTTTGAACGACCCCCCTAAACGTGTTCAGGGGGTCAAGTTAGGAACTTCTATGGTGGTCCTGGACTTAAGTTTCACCGTGCGGGTTATGCTAATAGTTCACTTTCCATAGGAAATTCACTAATAATGCTTGCCCTTTATTTAAAAAATCTAGGGTTCCTATTTTAGTTGTAATTAGAGTAAATGCCATTTACTAATGTTATTTACTAAGGTCATTTTAAGAGCAAAAGCTAAGCAACCAATGTTAGCTTTGTTATTTTAATTTTGTTATTTTAATTTTGTTTAGCTTATCTAATATAAACTATTGATTTTAATGTCAATAATATAACTAATAAATAGTTATGAAATTTGTTCGTTCTTGATTATTTAGTTTGCTCTTTTAATTTATTTAATTCTTTCCAAACTTCTCATTTAGGGATAAAAGTTACAGGAAAAGGTTTTAAAATGTGACATAAAAATATTGAATACTAATCATAGTGTTATCGTTTTACATGTTTCATTTACAGGGAGTATAAATGGCGTTATGGTGTATCTTTCACCGGGTCCCTCTGTACCATGTGGCTAACCCTTGGTCTGTGTCAAGCTGCCATCTGGTCTTGTGATGTTTGTCGCCCTCACATAGAATACATCCATTTAGAACGAGCTGCCTACACCCGTGCCTTGAGGTAATGGACACTCTTGTCATTGGCTAACGCAGAAACTTCTATTTTATTTATGTCCACAACCGAAATAAATTATCTTATTGGGTAAATGCCTTGCATCTGAGATAATAAAAAATACCCTTTCTTCGTCTCAATTAGAATAACTTTAATAGTATACGTCACACCAGTTAACGTTTGATGTCGGGGCAAGAGGTCACGGGTTCGATTCCCGGACAGGATTCTGTCAATGACTTTCGGGGTTTTCAGGGGGTCACCCCCCAAACGTGTCAGGGGGTCACGTTATGAAGTTCTATGGTGGTCCCGGGCTTAAGTTTCACCGTGCGGATCATGCTAATAGTTCACTTTCCAAAGGAAATTCACTCAAAACGCGTTGCACATAAATAAATAAACATTTTATTTCTTACTGTTTATTCAAATATAAATTTTAAAAACATACATTTTTAAAAAATCACAATTGTCTTCTATTACTTAAATTTTAACTACGCGAAACCTACAAAAGTACTTATTGTGAACAAAGAGAAACTCTTTGAGTAAAATAACAAAAAAAATCATTTATTTTTGTTTGTGGCTGGATATTAAAACAATAGTTATAAATAAACGTGTCAATAATAAACAAACCGTCTTCTAAACGTGATCACTGTTTTCTCTTAAAGGCTTTTTATACTTTACATTTATGTGTTAAATTATTAAACCATGCAAGGAACCTTAGAATAACGAATAATTTTAAAATACCATCGTTACAACTTTTATTATTTGTACTATTTTGTGTTACAAATTGATATCGAAGGAAAGATAACTCCTCTCCTAGTTGTTTCTAATAGTTTATATTGTTTGTAGTAAATCCCACTTGGGAATGTTTTACAGCAGGTTATTATTTTAGTATCAATATTTTTACCCTTTGAATTAAAGAGCAGACCCGTGTTCTTCCTGCAGAAGTAAAGAGCAGACCCATGTTCTTCCTGCAGAAGTAAAGAGCAGACCCGTGTTCTTCCTGCAGAAGTAAAGAGCAGACCCGTGTTCTTCCTGCAGAAGTAAAGAGCAGACCCGTGTTCTTCCTGCATAAGTTAAGAGCAGACCCGTGTTCTTCCTGCAGAAGTCAAGTATATGTTACCCGAGGCTCTCTGTTTTAGATTAGCCAAGTAATTTTATTTGGCAGTACGAAAAAGTAAGTCTTCTGTCACCTATTTTTATAGCGTGTTGCTCATTATCAACAACATAACGTTTTGTTGGACATTAGTACTGTTGTTCATAACAATTTAGTGTAGGGAATAACAATAACCAGTTATTACAGCACATTAATTGAAAGACACAAGCGATATTTATTTGCACGAGCTTAACATTGTCCTAGTTAACAAAGGATCGTGGTTACAAATATTAACAATTGTCAAAAGGTAAAAAAATAAACCAATTAAAAAACCTCAACCTGCCTGTTACATGTTCAGAATATTTTATTCTGTTTCGATTTTATCCATGCAAGTGTGTATGTTTTAATCACATGTATTATGGTGAAGACAATACATGAGAGCATGTAGGTTTCATGCAGTGTTATTCGTTATAGCAAAATATGTTGGAATATGTAAACTTTTTACAGCTAAATTTATAAGAAAACTCCTATAATCAACTACTACTAGGCATGTTACGAAAAATAACTTTAAAAATTATATATTCACGTTTGAATTTGTCAAGTGTTTTATCTGCAATAACACAATTCACTATTTCTTCTACGTCACAGTATCAACGTCGTCAGGAAACAACAGCAGGGTGTTTGTCAGTGTTGTATTAAAGAGACAAATAACCCAATAGAGAGGTAAATGTTTTATAATTATGTAATATTTCCTATTGCTTAAATTTTACAAATATATCGCACCTATTAAATGTAATACTTAATGCGATGAACTGTTCAATATATTTATCAAAACCACTTATAATTATTTTTTAAAAGAGAATACCCCGTAGCAGTAAACCTGCGTACTCAGCGAATTTCCAATGTATATTTATGTATCTTAATACCACTTCAAGCCACATACCAAGTTTCATAAATATACATTCATAAATAAATTACTTATGCCATTTTAATTATTCTCCATAGGAATAACATGGCGTCTGAGGATGCGGATTTGCTGAAACAAGGTACCAACAAATGGGGTTTTATACACATTTTTATAATTCAAGTAGTTAAAGCCACATACCAAGTTTTATTAATTTATGTTCATGATTAAAGGGAATAACATTTGACTTATTATCCATTAGAATAACATCGGGGCTGAGTACGCAGGTTTGCTGCTACGTGAAGTATCGGAAAAAACATCGTTTTTCGTGCAAATATCAATCGACCACCACGGTATAAGGCAATATACCAAGTTTCGTCAAGATAAGTTGATAAATAAGAGAGATATAAATTTGTTCTTATTCTGCATAAGGATAACATTGGACAAGTACTGTGTTTAGCACTTTCAATATCTCGGTAACCAATTGACGTATAGCAATGATCAAAACACCAAATTGTTTTTTTAAGCTGAATTTAATAGTGAAAAATAAAATTGGATTTACTAAAATATTATATGTAAAAAACTCAAAAAATCCATTTTGGGGTACAAAAACCCCCAAAATACCCCTTTGGATAGAGCGATCTGGCTGGTTTTCGAATTTAAAGTCATAAATATTGCTTTACATGTTTGTACTAAATTTTGTCAAAATCGGATCTTTTTTACGAGAGTTATCGCACCCACACACACACACACACACACACACACACACACACACACACACACACACACACACACACACACACACACACACACACACACACACACACACACACACTCACACACACACACACACACACACACACACACACACACACACACACATATATATATAAATATATATATATATATATATAACTGTACTATATATACAGTTTTGAACGAATGGTGTTTTTGGCATTTGGGGACCTCAAAACGAAAATGTATCATGGTCCCGGGTCTAGGTCTTAACTTGCCGACTACGGTAATAGCTTCTTCCCTATGCGGGAAATTCTCTAAAACCAAAAAACTGTTTATAAAATAAAAATTCACCAGCAACTTAATTTTAACAGAATATGTTGTATAAGCAGAATCCGTCAAGTTTCATAGATAAATTGACTGCAACCGATTTTTAATGTATTTTCTACGACTGCTTTACGGCTCGAATAAATTCCCATTTCCAGAGAATTATCAACCATTCCCAATTTTCCAAGCGGCGCGGCGGCGGCGCCCCGGCATTAGCAGTTCTCAGCCCAGGAAGCGCCGCAATTAACTTTGACCTGGTTTTAGCTTGAACGCTCTCTGTAGCTTCAGTACTGATAAGAGCGTCTGAATAATTCTATTAATTTACACCTTTTAAGTTCATAATTAATATTTTTCTGAAGAGTCGTCAGAAGCTTTACTCCTTGAATGTCGAGTGACTGGGTAAGTCAACTTGAGCTCCGACCAACGGTTATGTTGAAATAATAGTAATTAAATTTATGATGATTTATTCTCACATAGTCTTTCATTACTACTCTTATTGTGCAGTAATACCAGTTTTTATTTCAAACAAAGATGAAAAGTAAAATAGAGTTTTGCATTAAAATAAGATTTAATAATTTGTTTTTTGTAATTCGATTTAAGAAGTTGTATATTTACTAAACTATTTGTTGTACAAAATTAAATAAAGTATCTCAATAGATGTAAATCATAGAAGTCTTATGTTACAACTGTAAAGACCAGTGTCAGGAGGACGGTCGTAGCCATCTGGGGTGCTTCAGTTAACTTCCTCTGCAGTTTTCCCGTGGCTTATGTCCCTTGGGCAGTTTAATTTCAACTGATGTCCTTTTTTATACAAAAAAATATTATTATTTAAAATGATTTAAAAGGTAATGTAAAGACCTTGTGAGGTATGTTAAATATATTTCTATTAGAGAATAATCTAAACTAACAATATAATTTTATTTGTAAGAGGATAATTGAAAATCATAACACATAGACAATAATATATACTATATTAATCAAATAATATATATTATATTATATGGAAATATTATTTTTATGTAAATATGTGAGGCGTCCTGTACAATCATTCAGAGGCTTATAAATTCATTGGGACTAAGTGACTGTCACAGGTGAAGTGTTTTAATGCCAGCTACCAAAGTCGGCGATTACGTTACACCTCTCGCAGCAAGGAGTAATGAACGTCAGCGATCCCACAGCTCTCCTGGCAGCCCGGACGACAACGAGGATGACCTCAACATGGGAGACGAGAAGGTCGGTGATTACGTTACACCTCTCGCAGCAAGGAGTAATGAACGTCAGCGATCCCACAGCTCTCCTGGCAGCCCGTACGACAACGAGGATGACCTCAACATGGGAGACGAGAAGGTCGGCGATTACGTTACACCTCTCGCAGCAAGGAGTAATGAACGTCAGCGATCCCACAGCTCTCCTGGCAGCCCGTACGACAACGAGGATGACCTCAACATGGGAGACGAGAAGGTCGGCGATTACGTTACACCTCTCGCAGCAAGGAGTAATGAACGTCAGCGATCCCACAGCTCTCCTGGCAGCCCGGACGACAACGAGGATGACCTCAACATGGGAGACGAGAAGGTTGGCGATTACGTTACACCTCTCGCAGCAAGGAGTAATGAACGTCAGCGATCCCACAGCTCTCCTGGCAGCCCGTACGACAACGAGGATGACCTCAACATGGGAGACGAGAAGGTCGGCGATTACGTTACACCTCTCGCAGCAAGGAGTAATGAACGTCAGCGATCCCACAGCTCTCCTGGCAGCCCGTACGACAACGAGGATGACCTCAACATGGGAGACGAGAAGGTCGGCGATTACGTTACACCTCTCGCAGCAAGGAGTAATGAACGTCAGCGATCCCACAGCTCTCCTGGCAGCCCGTACGACAACGAGGATGACCTCAACATGGGAGACGAGAAGGTCGGCGACATGACTCTTGCACAGCTAATGTCAGGTTTGAGTAACCTACTAGAACATAAACTGGACGAAAAATTAGCGAAACTGGTCACAAAAGGCGATCTACCTAGTATAAATAACAAAGTACAGGAATTAGTTGTAGAGAATGAAACATTTAAAAAGGAAATTAGTTAAAATATATAAATAAGATAAAACGCTAAGAAGATCAAGCAGTTTTAGTAACCATCATTTCGAATAAGTCTCAGTAAGATATCTAATAATTATTTTAAGGATTAATATAATACCTTATACAAAGGTTTTATGTTTTAGTACCCCAATCTCAAGCCTTCGTTGTATAAAATGTCTATAGACATGATCCTATCTACCTTATCTAGCTCCTCCACTGCACCGTGCTGGAGATTCCCATCTCTCACATGACAAACGAACAATTTCCCTTCCTTAACAAAATTCTTCACCCGTTATTTTATTGTAGTTTATATCATACTCAAGGCTACATTAGGCATCTCACGCATTCATTCATATTCGCCTTAAAATACACTAGTTGCGTTGGCGTCTTATATAGTGATTAATTGATTTAGTCATCATTCATGTCTAAGTAAGAGAAGCAAATTGTTTGCTTATCAAATTGTCATAAAAACTGACAAAACCTTATCTACCATAATTATTGATGTGAGTTAGTCTGATAACACGTCAGCGTTAAAAGTTTAATGTATTTTGTCATGGTGGAGCAAAGGTCTATTATTTTAGTTTTCTTAATTAATCAAGATTATGGTGTTTACCTTATAACAGGTAATTTCTGTTTTATGACTGTTTAAAGTGTATGTATATCCTGGTTCTCATTCGTAAATATTGAACAACTTATGCTAGTAATAGTTATTGTTACAGTTCCATTTCTGACTAGCGGTAGTTCTTACTTTACAATAATCATAAACTTTTATACTGTAAATCTGTTTAAATATTAATTAAATTGCATCAATTAACCATAAAATGAAAAGTGTTAAATATAATATATATATATATATACACATATATATATCAGTCTGATAATTCCATCTAATCAATTCACAAATTTATTATCGATAAAGACTTACTCTTTCATAAGCACTGCATAAAAGACTTCGCCTTGCTATTATTTGATTATTTTGCACTGCCGTAGGACACACTTTCTTGGATTTAAATTTGATAAGTTTCAGTCTTAACCCATATTCTGTCCCTTCCTCAATCTAACTGTAACCTATATAACTGTCTTCTGATTAGTAAACCAATAACACTAATCAGTTCAATATTATATACTATATTTTAGCCGACTATTGTACACTTCTGCAGAAATATCCGGACAATTTAGGAAAAACCCAATCACCGGAACACAAGGTTAGGGTTTGGGCCGTTCCCTTCAAAATTGTAAAAATACCTATGGTGAAATACACACAAAAACAACCTACAGTGATACGAGTATTGATGTCCCTTATCTTATGATATATCCGAGACAACATATTGCGCTGGGGTTTTTATGGGGGCAATATTGAATAATCTGTGTTCACATTCGTTGGGTAAATATTAGTTGTATATTTTCACCTTTATACATTACATTTTGTATAAAATAAAACCTTCTTTGTTACAGTATCAAAACACGATTGGCCAAATATATAATTTCAGTACTATAAATCTAAGCAGTATATTTGGTAATCTAAAAAATGTTGGTCGATTATTCCAGTTAAAAATATTACAGTAATACAGATTACAGATTAATATTACAGATTACAGTTTTATTATGGATAGGACTGAACTTCTTTTAATAATTTCTCATTTTAAAATATGCAGCACGAAGGCACTGTAGTAGACTACGTCGTGTTAGCGAGATATACGCTAAAAATCAAAACTTGTCCAGCGATAATTACCATCAGAATCCCCTCATTGCAAATAACAGAACATTCCGAAGTCACAAGTAACGCTGGAACGTGAAGACTATTCTGTCGTCACATAATCTTGTTCTTAAATAATGTGTTTAGTGATTATTTTAAGCACTGAAAACAGATGGCGAAAGGGCAAAGGGGGCGTGATTGCTGGAAAAACACGAGGCTAGTTGTAACAATCCATGTACGTGTTGGAGGTGAAGATATGAGAAACTATAATTTTAAATCAATAATATCGTTTGTATCATAAACCCCTTCCATTATAACGATGATTTTGTTATTCATACGAAACCACAAGACGTAAAACATATTTACGATCCTTACCTTAAGTGCCCGAGTAAAACGTGGATTGGTTGCGTTTTATGGAGATGCTTTAAGGTTAGATATGTGTTATGTAAATGGCTGTGTCGTACAATGTAAACAAAACCATTAATTTTTACGTAGAGTAGGTTTTAGGTTTGCGTTTCAAATAATATAAATATTTTCTTTATTGTGTTGATCTTTTTGCGTACTAGTTTTTGTCAGAAAGTATGACATAAAACTTATACATCCAGAGAACAAATCATTCTCCAATAAATTGTTTACGTCGGTGATTGGCGAAGTGTGATAGATGTTCGGGGAGCGTTGCGATACAGGGCACCTGTGGTATTATCGAAAAAGACTTAATCTTTCTTAAGCACTGCATAAACTACTTCGCCTTGCTATTATTAGTGAATTTCCTTTGGAAAGTGAACTATTAGCATGACCCGCACGGTGAAACTTAAGCCCGGGACCACCATAGAAGTTCCTAATGTGACCTTCGAACACGTTTTGGGGGGGTCGTTAAAAATTATATATATATATATATATATATATATATATATAAATATTATATAATAATAATATATATATATATATATATATATGTAAATATATATGTAGGCACTCTAGCGGTCACATTTTTGTCCGATTTACTTCAAATTTCGTAGGGACGTTCCTTTCTCTAATCAGTTGGACAAATTCTTTGGGCAAAACAATCGGAAAACTCTAAACCCTTTTTTTGTGGATTATTCGTTAAAATTTCGAGTTTTTGGCCCAAGAAGGGTCAGAAAAGTCCCGGAAGTAAAAGTAATGCATGTATTAATATGGGAATCAGTGAAGCAAAAATTGTAAGCCCTCTTTCGTCATTCTAGCATAAATATTCACCGAGTTATTAAAAAAAATGTATATCGGCTAAGTAGAGGAGAAACAGCAAAGAGGCCCCACAATCGGCGCTTTTTTCCCATGTTATTCTTATGGGGATCAGTTTTTGCACCGACGCCCGATCCTACCCTACACAAATTTTCTTTTTGGCCCCTGCCTTATTTTCCCCCATTTAAAATTTGCATTAATTTTAATACATCCTTTGCAGAAATCCACGAGTTCAAAAATAACTCCACACTAAATAAACAACACATGTAAACAACTTAGAAGTTATTGTGTAGTAGTGGATAAACACCGGTTTAGCATCACTTCCGGCGCTTTTTCCCCATGTTATTCTTATGGGGATCAGTTTTTGGACCGACACCCGATCCCGCCTATAGAGCTCCCGCCCGCTGGCCTATATTAAATATACCCTTGCCTATATTAAATATATTGTCCCCATCCCCATCCCTCCTCTATATTTTTAAAAATTAATTTTCAAATTCAGGCTAAAAAACTATCTTTGGTGTTTGCTGTCCGATTTGTCTTCAATTTGGATATGTTATTGTCCTAGGCAAGTGTTTTAATAAATTTCACTTACATTTCCCAAATTCACTATAACGGTCAAATTAAAAAATATTTTTTGAAAAATACTATAGTGCCAATTGCCACCTTCTTTATTAACTGTCCGATTTGTCTTCAATTTGGATATGTTATTGTCCTAGGCAAGTGGTTTAATAAATTCCACTTACATATCCCAAATTCACTATTACAGTCAAATTAAAAATTATTTTTGAAAAATACTGCCAACTGCCAACTTCTTTATTAAATGTCCGATTTGTCTGCAATTTGGATATGTTATTGTCCTAGGCAAGTGTTTTAATAAATTTCACTTACATATCCCAAATTCACCATCACGGTCAAATTAAAAAATATTTTTGAAAAATACTGCCAATTGCCAACTTCTTTATTAACTGTCCGATTTGTTTAAAACTTGGATATGTTATTGTCGTAGGCAAGTGTTTTAATAAATTACACTTACATTTCCCAAATTCACTATTACAGTCAAATTAAAAAATATTTTTGAAAAATACTGCCAATTGCCAACTTCTTTATTTACTGTCCGATTTGTTTAAAATTTGGATATGTTATTGTTGTAGGCTAGTGTATATGCACCATCCACATTTTACAAATATTACGGTCAAATTAAATAATATTTTTGAAAAATACTGCCAATTGCCACCTTCTTTATTAAATGTCTGATTTGTCTTCAATTTGGATATGTTATTGTCCTAGGCAACTGGTTTAATAAATTCCACCTACATATCCCAAATTCACTATTACAGTCAAATTAAAAATTATTTTTGAAAAATACTGCCAATTGCCAACTTCTTTATTAAATGTCCGATTTGTCTGCAATTTGGATATGTTATTGTCCTAGGCAAGTGTTTTAATAAATTTCACTTACATATCCCAAATTCACCATCACGGTCAAATTAAAAAATATTTTTTGAAAAATACTGCCAATTGCCAACTTCTTTATTTACTGTCCGATTTATTTAAAATTTGGATATGTTATTGTTGTAGGCTAGTGTATATGCACCATCCACATTTTACAAATATTACAGTCAAATTAAAAATTATTTTTGAAAAATACTGCCAATTGCCAACTTCTTTATTTACTGTCCGATTTGTTTAAAATTTGGATATGTTATTGTTGTAGGCTAGTGTATATGCACCATCCACATTTTACAAATATTGCGGTTAAATTTTAAAAAATTTGGAAAAATACTGCCAATTGGCAACTTCTTTATTTATGGCCTGATTTGTTTAAAATTTATATATGTCATTATTCTAGGCTAGTACACACCATCCACATTTGACAAATTAACTATAACGGTCAAATTTAAAAAATATTTTGAAAAATATACTAACAATTTCAAACTTCTTTATTTACTGTCTGATTTGATTTATTTTCGGATATGTTATAGCGCTTATATAGGTAACAAGACCACACTACCACACAGTTTATTTATTGTTTATTTTGCTGTAATCCCAAAACTGACTTTGCTGTTTATTGTCCGATTTGCCTACACTTTGGATATTGTCCGATTGTGTCCGATTGGATACCTCCCGTCGAGGTATCAAATTACATCATCCGCATTCCCAGACAGGAGGGCGACGCGACGGTTATTTGTGTGAACACCTGCCTCGGTGCAGAGTACTTGAAGGGGGGTGTATCGATACACCCCCCCCTTTGCAGTATATGTTCAAAGCATTGCAATTATATTCTCCTCAAAATTTACATCAACATTTATTGTCTGATTTATTTTCGGATATGTTATAGCCCCCAACTATTATATCTAAAATTACAATATTATTTCCACCTATAATACAGTTGTTTGTTTTGCCGCAACCTAAAAACTAATATTGGTATTTGTGTTTTTACAAAACTATATATTGTAAATTACTACCAATAACTCCTTTATTTACTTTTCGACCTGTTATATCCCCCTATATCTAAATTTACCATATATTTTTTTTCCCTTTTAGTGCTGTTTTGTCGTAACCAAACTTTGACTGCAATATATTACTGGCCATTGCATAAGTAAATACCCCATTTCCAAATTCACTATTACGGTTGGATTAAAAAAAATAAATACAAGCTTATTATATACATCCAGCTGATAAGTAATATATATCTACAATTATGGTCAGAACAAATTTTGGATATGTTTTAAGCCAATGCAACAAATAAATTTTTAAAACCCAAAACAACTAAACACAAAACACCAATCTTTCTTTGTGCTTGTTTGGAGTAGTCTTTATTTTATCCAACTTAATTTTGTAGTTAAAATCAAACTTCCCACATTCTAGCTCCCTTTCCAGTGGTTGGAGACATAAAGGTTACGAATATTTTCAAACTGTACGATATATCTTTTTCTACCCCTATGTTGGACTTGTTTAATAGCGCACCACATTCCAAATCCTCCAGTCTACTACATTCTTTAAATTTAACATTGCCTTTAATATCTTGCATCTCTATGTCTTCTTGTCCATTGTTACGGAAACTTAGGTTTTCTATTTTTGGAATTGCCATAAAACGTTGCGGTTCCGTTAGTGTTAAAGCTTGCAAGTGGCTCGTTGGTAGGTAGATAAATAATGTCCAAATCACCACTGTATGGCAACACGCTATAACCTTGCCTATTCTTATTTATCTCTATAAATACAGTTTTACAGACACCTTTAACATAGTATACACCCCTCCATCCTTTTCTGCCAACACTCCCACAAACTTGTTGTTTACTACAAACGCATACACTATATAATGTCCATAATGCTCGCAAGAAGTAATCTTTTAATTTATCCTCTCTTTCCCTTCTTTAGCCAACTGTGCATTCCTCTGCAACAGTATTTTCCACATATTCCAATGTCTTCTAATTCCAGTTTCCTCTTTTTGGAACAACTCTCTAAGAAAGGCTTGGAAAGTGGCTCTATTTCTTTAATAGTGTATGGGTACAGTTTATTGGTCCGGCTTCTTAAAACGTAGGGAGTAAGGTTAGGACTTTCCAAATTGATGTGTTTAGGTATAGTGGAGAAAGGTGTATTTGATGTGCCCCCAGATTTGATGTAACACTTATGCTTTACACTTACGACATCCTCCTCTATTACCTCTACATAGTTAGTTGGTAAACAGTTAAAGCTAAATGCAGATAGAGCATACTTTATTAACTTTTCCCTTTGTGTACTATCTTTTGGCAGTTTTAGTTGTACTCCAGTTAACTTCCCCCAATATGCATCGTTAAACACTAAACAACAACATCTTATACAGAGGTACAGCATAGAATGGAGCATTTTGAAAGTACCGTTTGTTGTCTTCTATTAGACTTAAACAATCTCTTAAAGGTTCAAACCCTTTACCAAAACCTCTACAATAGATTGTTGCCTCTAACCTTGCCATTCTCTCTAGTTTAGACGAGAACGTTTCTTTTAGGTTTACAAAGTTTATTATATGGTTTCCTATACTTTTAATTACTCCAGGGCTTGTAATCTGGCATATAAATTTATTATATATTTTTACCCTGCTATTTACATTAAACCATGTTAAACAGTCTTTACTAACATTATCTACAATAACATTATGGGGGTCCATTCGCCCCCCTGGTAGCAAAAGTTTTCTGTAAGATATTGGCACATTTCCTCTTTATTAAATATTCCAACCAAATCTAGTGTTATATCGAAATCCATAAGATCTTGCAGTATCTTTGGAAGGTCTTCCAACAAATCCTTAATTTTAACATTTGCAAGCTCAATTTTATAGGGAATTGCTATAGGATCATCATACTTTTGTTTAATTTGGTCAATATCTTTCTTTATTATTTGTAACACACCCTCGCTTTGGGAGAATGGTAGTTTGGCCACAACACCATGTCGAGCTAAAGAGAACTTTTTAAATATTCCTCATAAGTAGCTATTAAACGAGCCACATATTTCCTTCTTAACTTTAAATTTATTCCGAACGTCCCCATCACAATCCGTAACATTGGTTATCTTAACTAACATTATGTTATCACAAAACGCATCCGTTATAGATGTTAAGTTATTTAATTTTGGTTCACCCTCGCAATAGTTTATATTACCTATGTCTGTAAGAAGGTTATTATTATGTAGATTTTCTAATAAAAACCATATACCAAATCTTTCGTTAGTAGGTTTAATACAATTCCCCAATAAATGGCTAACAGAGTACATTTCTTTTATACAAAAGTAGCGGAAACATGTAAACAGGACAGATTACACCATAGGCATATAGAGGTTGTAAATATATATTGTATATAAACATAGGCGAGCGGTAAGTGTAACATGTAAGTGGACACCCACATGCAAATATGGAATACCCACTATTAATATAATTCCAAATTCGACTAAATAAGTTTATAGTCTCAATATAATTAACACATTAACATTAGTACCCAAATTGTCGAAATTCTATAATTCTATTCTTAGTCCTTGTATTAGGTTTTGTACTATTAAACCCAACACCCCCTGCAGTAGAGTAATATATGTATTTAATACAGATACGCACATTCTACAAGACCCATACATCTGTTGTATAAGCAGCAGAATAGACGTCTCATTGTGTTGTTGTAAAGTAAAACATAAATTGTGCTGGATACAACCGGCCAGATATTAGACAGGAAATGTGTTGGAAGTGTATTGCCAAAGACAAACACCACATAGTGCATCATGTAATCAATCCATTACTATTTAGACAGTATTGGTACAACATCCGATATATTAGCCAAACCCACAATCAAACTTGGAAAACAAACAGTAAAAGATAAATATTATAGTAACAGAAATAGTAAGAGTATAAGGACATAGTAATATTTAAAGTTTATAAAACAACACAAATGCAGAGACACAATAAATAACACACTCCAACACATTTGGACACAGGCACAAATACTGGTTTACATCCATTTAACACAACTTTACACGTTCTGTCAACCGACACAAAAATAGTTTGTAAATTGTGTAATAAATACATGTAATATAAACAAATTTAACACAATCATAACATTATTCACAATGTTATGATTGTGTTAAATTTGTTTATATTACATGTATTTATTACACAATTTACAAACTATTTTTGTGTCGGTTGACAGAACGTGTAAAGTTGTGTTAAATGGATGTAAACCAGTATTTGTGCCTGTGTCCAAATGTTTTGGAGTGTGTTATTTATTGTGTCTCTGCATTTGTGTTGTTTTATAAACTTTAAATATTACTATGTCCTTATACTCTTACTATTTCTGTTACTATAATATTTATCTTTTACTGTTTGTTTTCCAAGTTTGATTGTGGGTTTGGCTAATATATCGGATGTTGTACCAATACTGTCTAAATAGTAATGGATTGATTACATGATGCACTATGTGGTGTTTGTCTTTGGCAATACACTTCCAACACATTTCCTGTCTAATATCTGGCCGGTTGTATCCAGCACAATTTATGTTTTACTTTACAACAACACAATGAGACGTCTATTCTGCTGCTTATACAACAGATGTATGGGTCTTGTAGAATGTGCGTATCTGTATTAAATACATATATTACTCTACTGCAGGGGGTGTTGGGTTTAATAGTACAAAACCTAATACAAGGACTAAGAATAGAATTATAGAATTTCGACAATTTGGGTACTAATGTTAATGTGTTAATTATATTGAGACTATAAACTTATTTAGTCGAATTTGGAATTATATTAATAGTGGGTATTCCATATTTGCATGTGGGTGTCCACTTACATGTTACACTTACCGCTCGCCTATGTTTATATACAATATATATTTACAACCTCTATATGCCTATGGTGTAATCTGTCCTGTTTACATGTTTCCGCTACTTTTGTATAAAAGAAATGTACTCTGTTAGCCATTTATTGGGGAATTGTATTAAACCTACTAACGAAAGATTTGGTATATGGTTTTTATTAGAAAATCTACATAATAATAACCTTCTTACAGACATAGGTAATATAAACTATTGCGAGGGTGAACCAAAATTAAATAACTTAACATCTATAACGGATGCGTTTTGTGATAACATAATGTTAGTTAAGATAACCAATGTTACGGATTGTGATGGGGACGTTCGGAATAAATTTAAAGTTAAGAAGGAAATATGTGGCTCGTTTAATAGCTACTTATGAGGAATATTTAAAAAGTTCTCTTTAGCTCGACATGGTGTTGTGGCCAAACTACCATTCTCCCAAAGCGAGGGTGTGTTACAAATAATAAAGAAAGATATTGACCAAATTAAACAAAAGTATGATGATCCTATAGCAATTCCCTATAAAATTGAGCTTGCAAATGTTAAAATTAAGGATTTGTTGGAAGACCTTCCAAAGATACTGCAAGATCTTATGGATTTCGATATAACACTAGATTTGGTTGGAATATTTAATAAAGAGGAAATGTGCCAATATCTTACAGAAAACTTTTGCTACCAGGGGGGCGAATGGACCCCCATAATGTTATTGTAGATAATGTTAGTAAAGACTGTTTAACATGGTTTAATGTAAATAGCAGGGTAAAAATATATAATAAATTTATATGCCAGATTACAAGCCCTGGAGTAATTAAAAGTATAGGAAACCATATAATAAACTTTGTAAACCTAAAAGAAACGTTCTCGTCTAAACTAGAGAGAATGGCAAGGTTAGAGGCAACAATCTATTGTAGAGGTTTTGGTAAAGGGTTTGAACCTTTAAGAGATTGTTTAAGTCTAATAGAAGACAACAAACGGTACTTTCAAAATGCTCCATTCTATGCTGTACCTCTGTATAAGATGTTGTTGTTTAGTGTTTAACGATGCATATTGGGGGAAGTTAACTGGAGTACAACTAAAACTGCCAAAAGATAGTACACAAAGGGAAAAGTTAATAAAGTATGCTCTATCTGCATTTAGCTTTAACTGTTTACCAACTAACTATGTAGAGGTAATAGAGGAGGATGTCGTAAGTGTAAAGCATAAGTGTTACATCAAATCTGGGGGCACATCAAATACACCTTTCTCCACTATACCTAAACACATCAATTTGGAAAGTCCTAACCTTACTCCCTACGTTTTAAGAAGCCGGACCAATAAACTGTACCCATACACTATTAAAGAAATAGAGCCACTTTCCAAGCCTTTCTTAGAGAGTTGTTCCAAAAAGAGGAAACTGGAATTAGAAGACATTGGAATATGTGGAAAATACTGTTGCAGAGGAATGCACAGTTGGCTAAAGAAGGGAAAGAGAGGATAAATTAAAAGATTACTTCTTGCGAGCATTATGGACATTATATAGTGTATGCGTTTGTAGTAAACAACAAGTTTGTGGGAGTGTTGGCAGAAAAGGATGGAGGGGTGTATACTATGTTAAAGGTGTCTGTAAAACTGTATTTATAGAGATAAATAAGAATAGGCAAGGTTATAGCGTGTTGCCATACAGTGGTGATTTGGACATTATTTATCTACCTACCAACGAGCCACTTGCAAGCTTTAACACTAACGGAACCGCAACGTTTTATGGCAATTCCAAAAATAGAAAACCTAAGTTTCCGTAACAATGGACAAGAAGACATAGAGATGCAAGATATTAAAGGCAATGTTAAATTTAAAGAATGTAGTAGACTGGAGGATTTGGAATGTGGTGCGCTATTAAACAAGTCCAACATAGGGGTAGAAAAAGATATATCGTACAGTTTGAAAATATTCGTAACCTTTATGTCTCCAACCACTGGAAAGGGAGCTAGAATGTGGGAAGTTTGATTTTAACTACAAAATTAAGTTGGATAAAATAAAGACTACTCCAAACAAGCACAAAGAAAGATTGGTGTTTTGTGTTTAGTTGTTTTGGGTTTTAAAAATTTATTTGTTGCATTGGCTTAAAACATATCCAAAATTTGTTCTGACCATAATTGTAGATATATATTACTTATCAGCTGGATGTATATAATAAGCTTGTATTTATTTTTTTTAATCCAACCGTAATAGTGAATTTGGAAATGGGGTATTTACTTATGCAATGGCCAGTAATATATTGCAGTCAAAGTTTGGTTACGACAAAACAGCACTAAAAGGGAAAAAAAATATATGGTAAATTTAGATATAGGGGGATATAACAGGTCGAAAAGTAAATAAAGGAGTTATTGGTAGTAATTTACAATATATAGTTTTGTAAAAACACAAATACCAATATTAGTTTTTAGGTTGCGGCAAAACAAACAACTGTATTATAGGTGGAAATAATATTGTAATTTTAGATATAATAGTTGGGGGCTATAACATATCCGAAAATAAATCAGACAATAAATGTTGATGTAAATTTTGAGGAGAATATAATTGCAATGCTTTGAACATATACTGCAAAGGGGGGGGTGTATCGATACACCCCCCTTCAAGTACTCTGCACCGAGGCAGGTGTTCACACAAATAACCGTCGCGTCGCCCTCCTGTCTGGGAATGCGGATGATGTAATTTGATACCTCGACGGGAGGTATCCAATCGGACACAATCGGACAATATCCAAAGTGTAGGCAAATCGGACAATAAACAGCAAAGTCAGTTTTGGGATTACAGCAAAATAAACAATAAATAAACTGTGTGGTAGTGTGGTCTTGTTACCTATATAAGCGCTATAACATATCCGAAAATAAATCAAATCAGACAGTAAATAAAGAAGTTTGAAATTGTTAGTATATTTTTCAAAATATTTTTTAAATTTGACCGTTATAGTTAATTTGTCAAATGTGGATGGTGTGTACTAGCCTAGAATAATGACATATATAAATTTTAAACAAATCAGGCCATAAATAAAGAAGTTGCCAATTGGCAGTATTTTTCCAAATTTTTTAAAATTTAACCGCAATATTTGTAAAATGTGGATGGTGCATATACACTAGCCTACAACAATAACATATCCAAATTTTAAACAAATCGGACAGTAAATAAAGAAGTTGGCAATTGGCAGTATTTTTCAAAAATAATTTTTAATTTGACTGTAATATTTGTAAAATGTGGATGGTGCATATACACTAGCCTACAACAATAACATATCCAAATTTTAAATAAATCGGACAGTAAATAAAGAAGTTGGCAATTGGCAGTATTTTTCAAAAAATATTTTTTAATTTGACCGTGATGGTGAATTTGGGATATGTAAGTGAAATTTATTAAAACACTTGCCTAGGACAATAACATATCCAAATTGCAGACAAATCGGACATTTAATAAAGAAGTTGGCAATTGGCAGTATTTTTCAAAAATAATTTTTAATTTGACTGTAATAGTGAATTTGGGATATGTAGGTGGAATTTATTAAACCAGTTGCCTAGGACAATAACATATCCAAATTGAAGACAAATCAGACATTTAATAAAGAAGGTGGCAATTGGCAGTATTTTTCAAAAATATTATTTAATTTGACCGTAATATTTGTAAAATGTGGATGGTGCATATACACTAGCCTACAACAATAACATATCCAAATTTTAAACAAATCGGACAGTAAATAAAGAAGTTGGCAATTGGCAGTATTTTTCAAAAATATTTTTTAATTTGACTGTAATAGTGAATTTGGGAAATGTAAGTGTAATTTATTAAAACACTTGCCTACGACAATAACATATCCAAGTTTTAAACAAATCGGACAGTTAATAAAGAAGTTGGCAATTGGCAGTATTTTTCAAAAATATTTTTTAATTTGACCGTGATGGTGAATTTGGGATATGTAAGTGAAATTTATTAAAACACTTGCCTAGGACAATAACATATCCAAATTGCAGACAAATCGGACATTTAATAAAGAAGTTGGCAGTTGGCAGTATTTTTCAAAAATAATTTTTAATTTGACTGTAATAGTGAATTTGGGATATGTAAGTGGAATTTATTAAACCACTTGCCTAGGACAATAACATATCCAAATTGAAGACAAATCGGACAGTTAATAAAGAAGGTGGCAATTGGCACTATAGTATTTTTCAACAAATATTTTTTAATTTGACCGTTATAGTGAATTTGGGAAATGTAAGTGAAATTTATTAAAACACTTGCCTAGGACAATAACATATCCAAATTGAAGACAAATCGGACAGCAAACACCAAAGATAGTTTTTTAGCCTGAATTTGAAAATTAATTTTTAAAAATATAGAGGAGGGATGGGGATGGGGACAATATATTTAATATAGGCAAGGGTATATTTAATATAGGCCAGCGGGCGGGAGCTCTATAGGCGGGATCGGGTGTCGGTCCAAAAACTGATCCCCATAAGAATAACATGGGGAAAAAGCGCCGGAAGTGATGCTAAACCGGTGTTTATCCACTACTACACAATAACTTCTAAGTTGTTTACATGTGTTGTTTATTTAGTGTGGAGTTATTTTTGAACTCGTGGATTTCTGCAAAGGATGTATTAAAATTAATGCAAATTTTAAATGGGGGAAAATAAGGCAGGGGCCAAAAAGAAAATTTGTGTAGGGTAGGATCGGGCGTCGGTGCAAAAACTGATCCCCATAAGAATAACATGGGAAAAAAGCGCCGATTGTGGGGCCTCTTTGCTGTTTCTCCTCTACTCGGCTAAACACAGTACGTTGTCTTATGGGGTTTTTACATAAGAAAAGCATGCTATTCATTTGTTGGTGTACTTGTATCATCCCCAGCAACCTCACGCCTTCTTTCAAGCCTGACTGGACCTTCTCCTAACCTTATAATCCGCACAATTGTATTCCTAGCATGGCAGGTAAATAAAACCAGAAGAATCAGAAAAGCCAAAAAATCAATGTTTTCAGATCTCAATAAAATTGGAATAAATGTATGTTTTTACACTGGTTTTGAGTTTTACAAGTTTTGTATGTGGAAATTCACTTCCCTCACGTCAGCGTGCTGCGTGCGAACTCGTTGTAATATTGATACAGAAATCTATTATTTGAGTTTTATTACTGTTGAGAGTCATATTATTTGCATCAAAACATTGAAGTAGATAATTATTTTTTACGCAAATAAAACAATTCCCCCTATCAACTTTTATATTTATTTTCCATTCTTAACCACTTTCTCCATTTCGTTTACTTACAATGCCTCTAATTATGCTGGAAAATATATTTAACTACATTATTGCGTATGGCGTTATCTAACAAGAAGAATTATAAAACCTTCTTAAAACATAGTACCACTCCAACGCTGCTTACAAATGCAATATTTGCGATATGCATGCAATGTGCAATACTCAAGAAGGACGACAGGAACGTCAGCGGTATTTTCTACTTTGTCAAAGACGCTGTATTCTTGACATACTGCAGCTAGGATTGCATATATTAAAATTACATTGGGAACTACGTTTCCAGAATCGGTACGAAACATTTCTGATTATAAATTTTTCTCAGGATAAATATGTTGTTTTATTAAAAATACTAACAAAATTAAGAATACATCAAGAAATTTCATATTTTCAAACTGTATCATAAAACTAATAATATATAAATACATTACATACATACATATCATTGTAAATTAAATTAGTACCAGTCTACTGCGTTATTCCTACCGAACATGATTATTTTTTTATCAATTGAAAAAAAACATAAAAACTAGTAATCGTTTTGTGCCTTTTTTATTTCAATTGTTTTCTTACCAAATTGTAAATTTTACGAGAATCCAACTTTAAGACGTATAAGCTACACATTTTTCTCGTTAGTTTTAAGATTCTTTTGATTATAAAGTAACCAGTATTTTTCAGATCACAATAAAAATGTTAATAATACGCCAAAAGAAATGCTTACCTATATTTTATAACCCATATATACAAGCTTAAGTTTGTTACTGCATTACAGGCAAATAAGCCTTTCATTAAACTTGTCCGAAGATTAAACTCGAGGGCAAAAATTTAAAACTGATAGTAATTTCATTATTTGCGGTAGAATGACGGATTTACCTTAAATCGAGATCTCACGCAGCACGCTGACGTGAGGGAAGTGAATTTCCGCATTAAAACCTTAAAAAGATCAAATAAAGGGTTTAAACTAACACTGGTTACATTTTTTTTATTGAAAAATGTTAATTTTTGGCTGATCTGATGTTCCTGGTTATATTTAAATTCACTAATAGGATGCCAATTGTGTACATTACAAAGTTAAGGAGCTATATTCGATAACAAGTTGATATAGTGGTATTAGGGGTGGTAAAACGATATTAAGATATGAAAAACAGCCTCTTCCAGTGTAAAATCACCATTAGACAACGTACTGTATTTTGACAATTAAAATTTTCTTTAATAACTCGGTAATTGTTTTGCTAGAATGATGAGAGAGGGCTTAAAATCTTTGGCTTTTTACGCACAGTAATTTAATGGGCAATAAGTGTACATTTGGGGCTTGTCTGACCCTTTTTGGGCCCAAAAACTCAAAATTTGAAAACTTAAAATCCCCAAAGATGGGGTTAGACTTTTCCGATTGTTTTGCCCAACGGACTTGTCCAACTGATTATAAAAATGAATGTCTTTACCAAATTTTAAGTAAATCGGACAAAAATGGCGACCACTAGAATGCAAATATATATATAAAGTTTTTATCGACACCTCAAAATGTGTTCAGGGGGTCACGTTAGGGACTTCTATGGTGGTCTCGGGCTTAAGTTTAACCGTGCGGGTCATGCTAATAGTTCACTTTTCCTAAGGAAATTCACTAATAATGGCACTGTCAATATTTGCAGTCCTTGCTGTTCAACATGTACCAAGAGAGAGGAAAACACAGGTTGGACACTACATAGTACTTGGTATTGAAAATAATGGACACTACACCTGGTAAGCTACACAGCGTCTGAGTGGTATTCACGTACTTGGACACTACACCTGGTAAGCTACACAGCGTCTGAGTGGTATTCACGTACTTGGACACTACACCTGGTAAGCTACACAGCGTCTGAGTGGTATTCACGTACTTGGACACTACACCTGGTAAGCTACACAGCGTCTGAGTGGTATTCACGTACTTGGACACTACACCTGGTAAGCTACACAGCGTCTGAGTGGTATTCACGTACTTGGACACTACACCTGGTAAGCTACACAGCGTCTGAGTGGTATTCACGTACTTGGACACTACACCTGGTAAGCTACACAGCGTCTGAGTGGTATTCACGTACTTGGACACTACACCTGGTAAGCTACACAGCGTCTGAGTGGTATTCACGTACTTGGACACTACACCTGGTAAGCTACACAGCGTCTGAGTGGTATTCACGTACTTGGACACTACACCTGGTAAGCTACACAGCGTCTGAGTGGTATTCACGTACTTGGACACTACACCTGGTAAGCTACACAGCGTCTGAGTGGTATTCACGTACTTGGACACTACACCTGGTAAGCTACACAGCGTCTGAGTGGTATTCACGTACTTGGACACTACACCTGGTAAGCTACACAGCGTCTGAGTGGTATTCACGTACTTGGACACTACACCTGGTAAGCTACACAGCGTCTGAGTGGTATTCACGTACTTGGACACTACACCTGGTAAGCTACACAGCGTCTGAGTGGTATTCACGTACTTGGACACTACACCTGGTAAGCTACACAGCGTCTGAGTGGTATTCACGTACTTGGACACTACACCTGGTAAGCTACACAGCGTCTGAGTGGTATTCACGTACTTGGACACTACACCTGGTAAGCTACACAGCGTCTGAGTGGTATTCACGTACTTGGACACTACACCTGGTAAGCTACACAGCGTCTGAGTGGTATTCACTTACTTAGAAGCATCTCCTCGAACCTAGGTGAAAGTGAATGGTTGGCTGTCCAATAAGGTGTAAAATTTCAAAATTTGAACTACGCAATCGAGCTGTGAGGTTGTGACGGCTGCAAAACCAACTTAATCTTCAGGCTTCAAAAGGAGGGCAATATTTAAAAAAAATATAAATAAAAAATATTTTTCAGGTAAATAATATTCAAACCTCTTCCTTACTTTACATATTATCTTGTTCGTTTGTAACAACCCAGATCTTTTTCAATCTTACGTCGTTGTAACTCATTCTCACAGTCTTCGTTCAAATTACAAACTAACGAATTTCATATAATTTTCAAGGTATAATCAAGGACATTGAAATCTGAAGGAAGCGTGTGCTAATTTGAAATAAAACTAAATTCCTAATGCTCCTGGGATTATAGTGTAAAGTAATTTCTATTGCTGACCCCAACACTGAGTGATTATAGGTTTATGAAATGTAATTGATTTTTTTAATTTTATACGGTAAACACTTACTAGTTATATACAGGGTGTTTTCGAATTAATGTTGCTAACTTTGGGATATTGTTCCTTATGTCAAAAGGAATGTAAATCATCATATAACCGGGGGTCTATCTCTTTTTGTTTACTGTCTGTCTGTCTGTAAATGATTTTTACAATAAAATTAATGTTTAGCCAGTAGATCAGCTGTTGAGTACAAACAGTAAATCAGCTGGTGGATAATAACAGTGAAATCAATATTCCATATGGCTAAAGTTTGGGTTTGAGTTATAATGTTCAGCTTATCTACTGGCTAACAGTGTTAACAAGCAACAGAAGTTGAATAGAATGCTGAACTGAATTGTTTTAAATGTTTATTAGTCACATTAGCAAAATGTAGCTATTTGTTCCGTTTTTCAGTCATAGTTCAGTTAATTTTAACCCGATTTTCAATGTTAAACCAGATATGGATTTATAATTACATTTACTAACTTTTTCTATTCTAGAAAGATTTTTGCAAAATTTCTAGTTTTTTAGATATTTGAGGTTAAAAATGTTCTATGGCCGCCATTTTTAAACGGAAAGATATTGTGACCAAATATTTTTTTATAATAAAGAACTTATCAAGAAGAATATTTAACCAAAGTTTAGTTGAACTTGGTCAAGCCGTTTTTAAAACATTAATTTTATTGTAAAAATCATTTACAGACAGACAAGCAGTAAACAAAAAGAGATAGACCCCCGGTTATATGATGATTTACATCCCTTTTGACATAAGGAACAATATCCCGAAGTTAGCAACATTAATTCGAAAACACCCTGTATAAGAGGTTTTAGCTCTTTGTTTAGTGGACCTAGTAAGTGTATTTTTCCTTGCAGCAGTATTGATATTTCATGGATTTTGACACTGTCATCTAGATATTAGAGTTTTCCTGTGAAGAATTTCTGATATTTGAGTTCTGTGTCGAGGTTTAAGCTTGTAATTCATATTATTCATTTTTAGAAATATCTTTAGTGAAGCTTTTGTTTGTTAAGATTTTTGTTTCTTTATTGGATATATTCTTCCCTTTAGTTTAGGTAAATTTTCTAGCACCCATAAACTAAAACAAGCTTTGTACCGCAATCTATATTTTGTACGTTGATGTAAAAATACATTTTTTGAAACCTATTTCGGTTCTTCATTGTATTATGTGTTTATTTTAAAGAACCGGAGACAAGGCTGTTATTGTATATTGGTAACAACAAATCTTAAATTGAACATATTGTAGTTTTCCTAACTCACGGTCAAGTCCCTTGTGAAGGGTAAGTAGTGTAATTCACGGGAAATATCGTAGGGACGGCAAGGCTCATAATAACAGGATTTGAATTTCATATTTTAAATGTAATTAGTATAAAAATACATAAATGGACCAACATCTGTACAATGATACTACCCAATAAGTATCATCTGTTAAAACGTTATATTACAATTTTATTTAATTTATTTCATAAATTATCTTGATAACATAATTATATAATTGTTATATAAATCTCATATTGAATCCTACCATTTTATGTAAAAAAAGAACACAAAATATGCTTTTCACTTTTTATAAGAAAGTTTTGTGTTTAAAATGCATCCAGGAATGGCACAAGAAAATTCCACAGGTGACCGTATGGCAACGCTCCCCGAACCATCTATAACACTTCACCAATCACCGACATAAATAATTTATTGGAGAATTATTTGCTCTCTGTATGAATAAGTTGTATTTCATACTTTCTGACAAAAAAATAGCACGCAAAAAGATCAATACAATGAAGAAAATATTTATATTATTTTAACTGCAAACCTAAAACCTACTGGAGGTAGAAATTAATGGTTTTGTTTACACTCTTCGACACAGAAATTTACATAACACATATCTAACCTTAAAGTATCTCCATAAAACCCAACCAATCCACGTTTTACTCGGGTACTTAAGGTAAGGCTTGACACGTGGTGTAGTGTCAAGCTACCGTCCAATGTTGTGATGCTCCTTCACCCTCACAGGGAATACACCCATTCGGAAAGAGACCTGGAGCCAAGCCATTACGTAATGGACACTACACCTGGTAAGCTGCAGTAACACGTGGTGTACTGTCAAGCTACCGTCCAATGTTGTGATGCTCCTTCGCCCTCACAGGGAATACATCCATTCGGAATGAGACCTGGAGCCAAGCCATTACGTAATGGACACTACACCTGGTAAGCTGCAGTAACACGTGGTGTAGCGTCAAGCTACTGTCCACTGTTGTGATGCTCCTTCGCCCTCACAGGGAATACATCCATTCAAAATGAAACCTGTAGCCAAGCCATTACGTAATGGACACTACACCTGGCAAGCTGCAGTAACACGTGGTGTAGTGTCAAGCTACAGTCCAATGTTGTGATGCTCCGTCGCCCTCACAGGGAATACATCCATTCGGAATGAGACCTGGAGCAAAGCCGTTACGTAATGAACACTACAACTGTTAAGCTGCAGTAACACGTGGTGTAGTGTTAAGCTACCGTCCAATGTTGTGATGCTCCGTCGCCCTCACAGGGAATACATCCATTCGGAATGAGACCTGGAGCCAAGCCGTTACGTAATGAACACTACAACTGTTAAGCTTCAGTAATACGTGGTGTAGTGTTAAACTACCGTCCAATGTTGTGATGCTCCGTCGCCCTCACAGGGAATACATCCATTCGGAATGATACCTGAAGCCAAACCATTACGTAATGGACACTACACCTGGTAAGCTGCAGTAACACGTGGTGTAGTGTCAAGCTACCGTCCAATGTTGTGATGCTCCTTCGCCCTCACAGGGAATACATCCATTCGGAATTATACCTGTAGCTAAACCATTACGTAATGGACACTACACCTGGTAAGCTGCAGTAACACGTGGTGTAGTGTCAAGCTACCGTCCAATGTTGTGATGCTCCGTCGCCCTCACAGGGAATACATCCATTCGGAATGAGACCTGGAGCCAAGCCGTTACGTAATGAACACTACAACTGTTAAGCTGCAGTAACACGTGGTGTAGTGTTAAGCTACCGTCCAATGTTGTGATGCTCCGTCGCCCTCACAGGGAATACATCCATTCGGAATGAGACCTGGAGCCAAGCCGTTACGTAATGAACACTACAACTGTTAAGCTGCAGTAACACGTGGTGTAGTGTTAAGCTACCGTCCAATGTTGTAATGCTCCGTCGCCCTCACAGGGAATACATCCATTCGGAATAATACCTGGAGCCAAGCCATTACGTAATGGACACTACACCTGGTATGCTGCAGTAACACGTGGTGTATTGTCAAGCTACCGTCCAATATTTTGATGCTCCATCACCCTCACAGGGAATACATCCATTCGGAATGATACCTGGAGCCAAGCCATTACGTAATGGACACTACACCTGGTATGCTGCAGTAACATGTGGTGTAGTGTCAAGCTACCGTCCAATGTTGTGATGTTCCGTCACCCTCACAGGGAATACATCCATTCGGAATGATACCTGGAGCCAAGCCATTACGTAATGGACACTACACCTGGTAAGCTGCAGTAACAAGTGGTGTAGTGTCAAGCTACTGTCCAATGTTTTGATGCTCCGTCGCCCTCACAGGGAATACATCCATTCGGAATGATATCTGGAGCCAAGCCATTACGTAATGGACACTACACCTTGTATGCTGCAGTAACACGTGGTGTAGTGTCAAGCTACCGTCCAATGTTTTGATGCTCCGTCGCCCTCACAGGGAATACATCCATTCGGAATGATACCTGGAGCCAAGCCATTACGTAATGGACACTACACCTGGTATGCTGCAGTAACATGTGGTGTAGTGTCAAGCTACCGTCCAATGTTGTGATGTTCCGTCGCCCTCACAGGGAATACATCCATTCGGAATGATACCTGGAGCCAAGCCATTACGTAATGGACACTACACCTGGTAAGCTGCAGTAACAAGTGGTGTAGTGTCAAGCTACCGTCCAATGTTTTGATGCTCCGTCGCCCTCACAGGGAATACATCCATTCGGAATGATACCTGGAGCCAAGCCATTACGTAATGGACACTACACCTGGTATGCTGCAGTAACACGTGGTGTAGTGTCAAGCTACCGTCCAATGTTGTAATGCTCCGTCGCCCTCACAGGGAATACATCCATTCGGAATAATACCTGGAGCCAAGCCATTACGTAATGGACACTACACCTGGTATGCTGCAGTAACACGTGGTGTATTGTCAAGCTACCGTCCAATATTTTGATGCTCCATCGCCCTCACAGGGAATACATCCATTCGGAATGATACCTGGAGCCAAGCCATTACGTAATGGACACTACACCTGGTATGCTGCAGTAACATGTGGTGTAGTGTCAAGCTACCGTCCAATGTTGTGATGCTCCGTCGCCCTCACAGGGAATACATCCATTCGGAATGAGACCTAGAGCCAAGCCATTAAGTAATGGACCCTAGATGTAATATTGGCTAACGTTTCTAATTTGTAGGTCCTTTACGTTCTATGTAAATCAATTATATGCTACTGTAGGCTATTCACTGTGTAGTGTTTTTGGGGCTTAAAAAGGCTTGATTTCTTTATCTCTGCCTCAATTAAGAGTCTGAATATTTTGATTTGTTTATGACAAATTAATTTAGCTTGTTTATATTAATTTAAAAATAAAAATAATTTAAAATTATAACGATGTTATGAACATTTTGTATCAAATATTATGTTATATTTTAATGTAAATATAATTTTAAGTTTAATTGTAAGACCGGAAAAAGCTTTTGTAAATGGGTTGGTTATTGATACATTTTACTTTAGAGGTTACAATCAGGCATTCATCAAGAAAGGGTGAATATTTACCTAACATAAATAAACTGAAAGTTATTTAGCTGTGCTATTTCATTTTATTTTATTTTGAAATCGAGACCCGGTGAGCGTTCACATTTGCCAGATCCACAAAGTATTGAATGATGTTTAAAGTAAATGTTTCTCAATGTCGTTTTAGAAAGGTCAAAGTTCTTATTTTAAGCTTCAATATTTTTTACTCCGAGGAGGCAAAGAGCAAACCCATGTTCTTCCTTCAGAAGTTGTATTTGTTGCCCAATGTTTTCTGTTTCTGATTTGTACAATCACGTAATTGCATTTGGTGAAACGAAAGAAGTAAATACCTCGTCACTGCTGTTTGGTTAGCGTGTTGTTGATTTCTAATAAAGTTTTTGTTGAAGGTGAGGATGATTGACCAATGGACTTGTGTTTAGGTGTAAAGATTAACCAGCCCATTTAATTCAGGTGCATTGAATGTGCTATTATATCGCTTTTAGCGAATTTCCCCTATTGGGAAGAAGCTATTACCGTAGTCGGCATGGTAATACCTAGGCCCGGGACCATGATAACTCTTCGTTTTGAGTTCACCAGATGCCAAAAACACCATTCGTTCAAAACTATATATATATATATATATATATATATATATATATGTATATATATATAATATATATGTAAATATATATATGTGTGTGTGTGTGTGTGTGTGTGTGTGTGTCCGTGAGCACGATAACTCTCGTAAAAATAACCCGATTTTGACTAAATTTTTTATAAACTGTAAAGAAGCAATTATGACTTTAAGTTTGAAAACCAGACCGATCGACCTATCCGAAGGGGTATTTTGGGGGTTTTGTACCCCAAAAATGGGTTTTTTGAGTTTTTAAATATAATTTTTGAAAAAGTCAAAATTTATTTTTTCCATTGGAATTAGCTTAAAAAGACGCACAATTTGGTGTTTTGATCATTGCTCTACATCAAATGGTTACAGAGATATCGAAAGTGATAAACACAGTACGTTGTCCAATGTTATTCTTATGGTGAATAAGAACAAATTGTATATCTCGCTTATTTATCAACGTATCCTGATGAAACTTGGTATATTGCTTCATATCGTTGTTGTCTATTGATATTTGCACTAAAAAACATTTTTTGGTTCCCGTAGCAGCAAACCTGCACTCAGCCCCCATGTTATTCTTTTGGAGAATAAGTAACGTGTTATCTCCCTTAATTATGAACATAAATTACCTACTTGAGTTATATTGATATTTATATAAAACCCCATTTTTTGTGTTCCTTTCTTCAGCAAACCTGCATACTCAGCCACCATGTTATTCTTATTGTGAATACAATTAAAATGTCATAAATCGTTTATTTATGAAAGTATATTGATGAAACTTGGTATTTGGCTTTATGTGGTATTACGATACATATAACATGCATTGGATATTCGCTGAGTACGCAGGTTTGCTGCTACGGGGGTATTTAAATTATCTTGAGCTTCCATTTTTTCATAATTGTGAAAGGATTGTCTTTAAATAAATATTATCAAAAGGGAAACACAGAAGTTGAAATAGACTACAAAATTTATGTTAAATATTCAGAATATACACAAATATTTTGTTATCTATATCTATAAAAGGCAAAGCCCTGGCTGACTGACTGACTCACTCATCACTAATTATCCACCTCCCATGTTGGTAGAGAGCTGAAATTTTGTACACTGATTCTTTAGGCATAAAATAGGAAAATTAAATGGGTTTTCATCCTGATCTGACCTTAGGGCTCTGCCAGAGATCCCGACAAAGTTCCCATGTATTTCTTAAGGACATTAATTTTTGTTTGAGCTGATGAAAATACAAACAGCTGATCTCGAATCGTAGTAGTTCCACGGGCTAACCACGGAATGCAGCAAACACAACTGTCATAGTTTTTATAAATTATTTTCGGGACAAAGTTTGAGGGAACAGGTAGTGTTAATATATTTTTTACATGGAAAAGCTGTAATCATGCAAATTATCATTATGAGAAGATGGTACATGTGAAAACAAGATATCGGTTATACATTTACATTTGACTTTGCATGGTAATCAATCAATATGTAAATTTCTAAGCAGTGTTATTAGTGATAACCATCTCAAAACATTGCGAATTTTTTATATATATTTTCAGTTGTATTAATCAGTGGGTTTTTACTATCGTATGCTACCAGGGATATTGTGAAAAACATAAAACAATATATATATTCAATCTGGGACATTTTAATGTATGTGTTTTAACTGCTACAAAAGTAACTAGTTCCCCTACGTCTAAGTGTATAAGCCATCCAGTATCAATGTGCACCTACAGCCAGGGAACAACACGATCGGTCATTGTCAGTCCTGGATAGAGATGAGCAGCCCAACAGACGGATACATATTCATCAGTGTATCATAGGAAACCCTGCTTCTCTTTCAAATCTCAAATAAAATAGTAATACACATATTTATATGTATATCAATAAAATAGTTTATAGTTATTTGTATTTAAATTTAATTCGTCTCTTCCTATAAGTAAGAAGAATTTAATTGTATTTAATTACGTTTTGAGGATTCATACAATTAATATTGGGAAAATATAAAAAATATATTGCTACAATTATTCTTTAAAAGCTTATAAACATTTTGGAAATGTTTTTACATAATATTATACATTTGTACATTTGCTAATAAAGCTATTATCTATATCCTCATAAAAACCATACTTTTGTACCACGTAATAGTTTTATAACATGAGAACAAATGATCATGAACACTAATCATATATTTTAATATTACTGAAATACACTTGCCTGTACGTTTTGTGGAGAAAGGGAGGAACTTTCTTAAGCCATTGATTAATTTTAATGTGTTTCAATTATTAAAACCAGTAATTAAATCAATAATTCATTTTTTTGTTTTAAAACTATTTTTTGATTAGTTAGTAAGCCATCCCCAGTAATTCAAATCGGCCAATGTCTATCCAAGTACCAGGCTGTGAAGCTGAACAATTAAATTTGACCTGATTTTGCTACCTTTTTGTAATTTTCTTCTCTTTTGTGTGTGTCTTATAAACGCTACTAACATCCAACTTACATTTTTGATTGTATTACATTACTTAAGCTATTTAGCAATCCCTAATTACTTTCTTGGCACATAGCTAGCTTATTAGTTTTACAGAATTAGTACCTGGGGGTCGAGCTTGACTCGGGGAAGGCCAGTCAGTTTGTTTAGATGACTTAGAGTAATATTTCCCCACTTACCTCGACTGATTGTCAGATTTGTTTAGCTCATTTGCCTCTTTTCTGTATTTTTAGGGTCACACTCCAGTAGTTATTTATAGCTCAAAATCCCTTTGATTTATTTTTTACATGCTCACTCTATATATGCAATCTTCACTCAACAGTATTAGTCACTGACCTCAGGAAACCACATGTTCACAATAATTGTAAACAACACGAGAATTACTTTGGCAGAATACCCTGGCAGCCGAAAATCCGTGAAATGGACCATTTATGACAAAGGATTGTCGGAGCAGTTGCGCCAGTCACACCTGCAATGTTGGCGAATACCTGGCGAGAAGTGGGAAATCGTCCTGATCTGTGTAAAGCGACTAATGAACGATGTTTACTAGGACAAAACCAAAACTTGAAAATATCCTCTTTCACAATATGTGTTCATAAATGTCAGATTTTGTATGTTTTACCATTAAAATTGTTCTCGAAAATAGAGAGTTCTTTTTCAAACACCCTGTATTTAATTTGTAGTATTACGTAAATAATTTAAGCACTTTGACACTTGAGTGGCAGTCGTAGCCATCTGGGATGCTTCAGTTAATTTCCCGTCATGCTTATTCCTTGTTTATTATATCCCTTAGGAGTCTTTATTTATTTGATTTGCATTATATTAAAATTATATTTATGTAACTAAATTCCTTGAAAAAGTTAGGGGAAAGAACTTAAGACTTATGTTTTAACCTAACTTAACTCATAAATTAATTACTTTAACTAAAGCATAGCGAGTCTAAAACCAATCTACATTTATGAGATGTCTTAAATAGTTTGAATACGTATTTTTTTAAATACCTAGATTTGCTTAACGTACACAGATTACAGATTGATTTTAAAACTGATTATTCTGGTTTCACACAGATGTATGTTTTTTAATAAAGGATCCTTTTTTTTACTGTATATACAGCGATGGCCTTCTCAAAAAACGTGAGAATTTTCCGCGGAAACAACAGTATCTCCCAAATTTCAACTAAAGGGAACGTCAAACTATTATACGTATAACTGATAGAATTCAAAGATTGAGAGTGATAATTTGCCGGCATTGACTTTTCCTAGAAGGGCAGATTGCTCAATCATTCCAAATTGCACGCCTTACCTTTCCCACATATCCTTACCTTTCCAAACCTAACCTAATCTACTTATCTACCTAAGCCAACGTAATCGATGTATATGTGACTATATAATATCAAAAAGAAGAAAAATAATTTAAGCACAATCCGTTAATACTTTGAGCAAAGGATTCCCTGATGTGAAAGACTTGGTTAATATTAAACCAATCTAATCATCTTTCACCAAATTTGAGTTTGTATTTTACACATTTATTAACTCAAACATTTTTATGTTTCCTTACAGCATTTTCCTATTGTGCCAGTCTAGCGTTTGCCTTTCAGATGTGTTTTTCATTTATAAGACATTCTCACAGAGATTAAGTCAATATTCCCAATATTTTGTCAGCATTCAAACATTTAAGTCATCAAATCCTGATGAGATAATTAATGAATAACAGTAACAACCTGGTAACTCTATGAAACGCTTTATTTGTCTAAATAAAATCTTTTTAGGAAATAAACTTATAAATCCCAAAGATTTACGAATGAATTAGTCACTAAAAGGTTTAGTCAGTTTCAAAAGGTTTAAAAGGTTTACAGTTTCAAATCAAATAACGAGAATACAAAGTTATAGTGGTGAAGAAGTTGAAGTATATTAAACGGAAACTACCAAGCGAAACTACGTCCAACGCAGCGAGAAAGAGTTGGAAATGAGAAGATTAATGAGTCTGTCCCTGGAACCACCGCGAGCCGTCACTGACGTCGTCGGTGTTATTAACAGCCGAGGGCGTTACTTCTTGCCAAAACACATTTGAGTTTGTCATCGTTAAATATTTGTCTTTTAATTACTTGTTTTCTGAAACTAAAATATAACTATTTTACATGTAATTATAATTGGTTTAAATTAGCTTCTTTGCTAAAGCTTTTTATGTTCTTACTCCGATACAAAATTGTAACAGTTTTGAAACATTATAGAATTACATTTTTGTTTCTTCAAACAAATAAAAACTCCGTACATATTATTACTGTTTATTTTGTGGTGTAGATACACTAGTAAAACTATGTAATGAAAACGTTGTCTTTGTGATATCAGAAAAAACATGTGTGTTATTGTGCCCATCTTAATTAAATGAAAATACAAAAGCAGGAAATGGACAAAGAATTTTAATTAGAACGGCTTACGTGGAACGACACAGTCAGAGATGAATGGCAAGCGGCCTGGAGGGCCTTTATGTTATTGTAAAGCGCTGGAGAGAGTAGGATGTGGTTATCAGAGCTGATACTAAAACATATTAATCTGTAGCCTGCTTATTTTCTGCTAAGTAACCTAACACAACGTACCTAATAGTTTTGATAACAATAATATGCTTCAAAATTAATAGATAAAAACACTTGGGTTGTATAATATTACATTTATTGCAGTTCAAAGACAGACAGACAGACGGACAGAAATTGAGAAAAGACGCGTTTCTGCTTTCCTATGGTATGAAACGTAAAAATATCCAAAAATGTCATAATTCCAATCAATGTACAGACAAAACTCTAATTTTATTTATATAGATGTCTAAATGAAAGTTATTTTAAAAATATTAGTAAAAATATTGCACAATTCCTCATTTTTGGTGAATACAAGCAAACCTGTTGTTTTAAATTATTGTTGTTAAATTTTAATTTATTTCTGTTGTAGTTTTTTTTTTATTTGGCAGTAAATATTTTTTATTCTATTTTGTATTGTGTAAATTGTTTTAAAACATGTATTCTTTCAAGAGGTGTATATACTGGTTACGAGTACAATAGAGGATTGGTTTTTCTCTTGACAATTCCATCGACAATCCTAGATCAATTGAAATGTGTCATTCGTACACGTCCGTGCCTCTTGGGCAAACGTCGACGAGGTTGTGACAAACGCCAACTGCCAACGTGACGCTATTGACAACAGATATTGACAAAGAGCCCCTGATAAGCGGCTGGGGGTTACATTCCCGGTCCCGACAGTTGTCAATGTCGCCAGTTCCATATCGAACGTTACACGCATCACAAGTACTCCACGATGTTGTGTGATGTAGGTTAACTTTTCAAATTTAACTACTATTATAAAACAACAGTG
Organism: Allygus modestus; assembly: GCA_963675035.1. Taxonomy (NCBI): domain Eukaryota; kingdom Metazoa; phylum Arthropoda; class Insecta; order Hemiptera; family Cicadellidae; genus Allygus; species Allygus modestus. The sequence continues at coordinate 457,088,266 of OY776111.1, read as the reverse complement.
TTTAGATTTCAATATGATTTAGAGTAACTACTAAAAAACAAAGTTTTGAGCAATTAATAAGTACTCATACGTGTTGATCAATAATGTTAAAATATCAAGACTGTACACTTAATCAAAACTAATATTAAATCAAATTATCTGTATTAATTGGTTTTAGGATAATTAGGTTAAAGGTGATAAAGTAAGGGCCGAAACTAGTTGATCTATGTTTATTAGTTTATCTTTATTTATTAGTTGATATATGTTTATTAGTTGATCTATGTTAATTCAACATTTACGAAGAATTGAAAACCGAATAAATTTAAAGAACATTTATTCATTTGCCAGTTAATACATATTTAAATTCCAACTGAAAGTTTAGTTTATATTGATATTATTACAGACACCGGTTAGTTAATTACCAACGTTTTCAAGAGTACTTTAGTCTTATTTTAAAACTTATAAATTAAATTCATACCAAAACGAATAATTTTAGTTTTGATGTCTTTATAGCAAACAATAGTTGCTTTATAGGACTTTAAGGCACAAGGATATCTTACAACTGGCACAAGACAAGAGAACCAATCTGTCGTCCACCCAAGTGTCTACATTGTCCTGCTCAAAGTGACTCTACTGTTGTGTGCTTTCCTACAGACTGTCACTTGCAGCTTCAAACACATACAAAGTCCTGGTTTCCATAAAAATAGTAATACTGAAATTTATTTTATTTTAATAAATTATCTTAAAACACCCTAACTACATATTTTGTACTCGTGTGTGACAAACAAAAGTTTCATACCTCTCAAAGTATTTAAATTATTGCTACAACTATACTTTTGATTATTAAAAGTATGGCTTCAATTAAAATTTTTTTTGAGGGATTTATTTTTTATTCTTTGTTTATTTAATTTATTTTATAAATCTACTAACTTATGAAGTACTATCTTACGTATTTTTTATGATTTTTGTTTAAAATAGACTAATTTTCTTTAAACAGTAACTAAACAAGTTTTATATCAAAACTTTAACCGTTTCAGCCCCAGCCGGGCAGTCGGAGCCATCTGGGGCTCTTCTGTTAATTTCCTTCTCAACTTCCGCCTCGTTAGCTACTTCCCTTAGGCTTTTATGAGGATTTATTTAGATTTTGTTCATAACTATGGACAAATTACTTTGTTTTCGTAAGAAAAACGCAGACCTCTAACAACCTCACTAACAATTGAGTGAATATGAATTTGTAGTTGATAGTTTGTTCCTGTGGAATAAATAATAATGCGTTTTGAATCAAAGTTATTACGTAAACAGGTGAAGGGTCCCGAAACGTCCAACGAAGCCGAAAATTGTTGGCAATAGAAGGATTAAGAAGTCAGTTCGTGAAACCTTGGCACCGCCGCACAGCCGCCGCCGCCCCGCCGCACCGTACCGCTGAGGTCGCCGTGGTTTTAAAAAACAGTCGGTGAAAACTGGACAACCAGTCTTTGGACTTCCATATTTAGTGAGGCGAATATAATGAAATTCTTAAATTCAATTATATTGTTTAGTAATGTCTATCATTGTGGTTTGGGGTGGTTCAGCTCATTCTAACAGCATTTGTACAACAGATAAGGGATGTTCGTGTAATACCTGGCTACCTTTTCACTCATGAAGAGGAGTTTTACTCTCGATGGAATTCTCACATTCCCGTTCATACACACTCAAAGTCACTTCGTTATTCAAACAGAAACCTGGTCCACTCAGCCGTGGGAGAAAACCACACATCCCACCAGACATAGCACCAACCTCTTTCCTCTTCAAATCCAACTAACCTTATCTGAAAAAAGAGCTCTATTTTGGCGTGAAATTTTACAATAAACTCCCTAACCACTTGAAATAATTCAACAATTTAACAACATTTTAAAAATCCCTGAAACTTTTCCTATTAAAAAACGAAGTGTACAGCGTAACTGAGTTCCTGGCTGCTGAAAATAAAATAAAATAATGTTAAATTTACGTCTAAGTATGTTTTGAAATTTTTAACTCCGTTTTTAATAATGTTTGTAATGTGTTGTTTCCTTATTTAACGAATGAGATGTACAGATGATGTAAAACCATTGTATCTACTCAGATATAAATATGACTATAAGGATCTTCTGTACCTTAAATTGCTCCTTACACTCATCTACTTAAAGAGTAAGTAGGCCCCTACAGCAGGCTTAAAAACCTCTTTAGAGAATTTTGTTCAATATCACAGTCCTTAATCCAGTTACTGATTATGGATTATGGGAAAGTGGTAATTAATCATGAAGTAACAACTCGTGTTTCCATTAATACTGAAATAGGGAACATTTTGTTACATAACATATTTTTGTGAGTTGTTTAAGGGATAGAATTATAGTCACACTGAGACATTCCACAATCAATATTTCGTTTGAAAATAACTCCTCTTGCACAGCGAAATAATTTACATGTTGTTAGTTAATATTCAAGTTCTTTTTAGATGATATCAAGTTTGGTAAGAAAGATAAAACGGTACTAGTATGTTTAGTTGAGTTTACAGTACCAATTGTAACGTAAAGGGGCAATTCTGTTAATTCTTTAAAGATTTGTCTTGTTTGATAAAGTCACATAAGATAGTACTTTAGACTGTAGGAGATAATTTTTTAACTCATGCAGGTTATGGTAGGGAAGAAACGTACTCATTTAGTACACTTTAACACAAAAACCATTTTGAAGTTTAACTTTACATTAGCTTCAATAAAATATGTATGGCTAAACTGAAAAAGACATTTCTTACACAAAGTCTATATTGAAAATCATTCCAGAAACATCAATTATGTGCTTTATTAGGAAAACTCCCGCTTTGTATTGGCGTAAGTTGAATTAACTGTGACACCGAATGTGGGATAGGATTCAATATCTTCATCTTTATTTAATTTTTTTACATTTAAAATACTGTTATATATGTATATTTTATTTTATATATACCAACTGTACGATGTGTAGTAATTTGTTTACATTTATATACCCCAGGTAAACCATATATTGACAGAGCATAATAACGTAAGGTATATTATATTTTTTATTCATTACAAAATGTTATTTTTTTGTTGTGTCCATCTTAATTACATTTAAACAAAAGCAGAAAACGAACAAAGGGATTTAATTAGATCGGCTTACGTGGGCCGTCACACAATTACGAGATGAATGAAAAGCATCCTGAATGTCCTTTATGTGATTGCATGAGAAACTTGCTGTCTAGGAAACAAGTTGCTTATCTATTACGTCTCTCTTAAGTAAATTGAAGAATTTTATTCGTTACAAATATTAAGATGAAATTGGCTAATATATGTTTTATATCTTAATATTGGGTGTTAACCTCTAACAAGAGAGATAAGGATATATTTTGCAGTAAATATCGAACAATGCATTTAAAATGAATATATGGTTATGGGATAGCCCCTGCGTAATCCTTGTGGGATACTGTCCAAGTGATCCTTATAAGTACCGTGTTTAAGCATTAAATATGACAACTTGTTACACCATCAGTGACGAATATAAATGTTTAAGAGTAAAGACAAACTTGAAAAAAATCCCTTAACACAATTTTTTACACCAAAAATAAAATCACTTGGTACACAATTTTATGAGGTAACATAAACTTGTCTCTGAAGATTATTATATAATTGTTAAGACTTTTTCAATTATCCATACTTTAGTTTAAATTTACTTTTATATATAAAAATCAGTTTTTATATTTACTAAAATACCCCCGTCGCAGCAAACCTGCATACTCAGCGAATTTCCAATGGAGATATAAATGTCTTAATACTACATAAAGCCACTTACCAAGTTTCATAAAAATATATTCACAAATAAGTGATATATACAATTTTAATTATTCTCCATAAGAATAACATTGGGGCTGAGTACGCAGGTTTGCTGCAACAAGGAACACAAAAAATTGGTTTTTATGCTAATATCAATATAACTCAACTAGGAGAGGTCGTATACCAGTTTTTATTAATTTGTGGTCATAATTAAGGGGGACAGAGCATTTAATTATTATCCATAAGAATAACATGGGGCCTGAGTACGCAGGTTTGCTGCTACGGGATGATTATGCAAAAACAATTTTTTGGAGCAAATATCAATAGACCTCAACGGGATGAAGCTGTATACCAAGTTTCGTCAGTATACGTTCATAAATAAGCGAAATAAAAAATTTTTCTTTTCCTCCATAAGAATAACATTAGACAACGTACTGTGTTTAGCACTTTCAATATCTCGGTAACCAATTGACGTAGAGGAATGATCGAAATACCAAATTGTGTGTTTTTTTAAGCTGAATCGAATGGTCAAAACTAAAATTTGACTTTTTCAAAAATTATGTGTAAAAAATCCAAAAAACCATTTTTGGGGTACAAAACCCCCCCAAAATACCCCTTCGGATAGGTCGATCTGTCTGGTTTTCGAACTTAAAGTCATAAATGCTGCTTTACATGTTTATACCAAATTTCGTCAAAATCGGATAATTTTTACGAGAGTTATCGTGCTCACGGACACATATATATATATATATATATATAATAAACAAAAAGTAAATAAACTTGAGTACCCTGGTAAAATCATTTTAATTACACTTACACGTGTTTCAGCTCTTAGGCCATGCTCACAGTGTTAGTTATAATACCTAACCTTTAAAACTAATCCTTATCAACAAGAATAAAGATTTTCACATGTGACTATAAATCATATGATGAATTTTTATCAGTGCAGGTTGTTAGGAGCACTTCTAATGTGTATTATTTGGTCGAAAATTGGGTTTTTTGTCTGGACTTGCATCGAGTTTAAAATGTTATTTTTGTCAATTTGATAATTTTGATATATATATCAAAATTATCAAATTGACAAAAATAACATTTTAAACTCGATGCAAGTCCAGACAAAAAACCCAATTTTCGACCAAATAATACACATTAGAAGTGCTCCTAACAACCTGCACTGATAAAAATTCATCATATGATTTATAGTCACATGTGAAAATCTTTATTCTTGTTGATAAGGATTAGTTTTAAAGGTTAGGTATTATAACTAACACTGTGAGCATGGCCTAAGAGCTGAAACACGTGTAAGTGTAATTAAAATGATTTTACCAGGGTACTCAAGTTTATTTACTTTTTGTTTATTATATTTATCAGTAGCCCTAATCTGTGAATTTAATGTTTTGATATATATATATATATATATATATATATACCCCCGTAGCAGCAAACCTGCGTACTCAGCGAATTTCCAATGCATATATATGTATCTTAATACCACATAAAGCCACATACCAAGTTTCATCAATATACATTCATAAATAAACTATTTATGACATTTTAATTATTCTCCATAAGAATAACATGGTGGCTGAGTATGCAGGTTTGCTGAAGCAAGGAACACAAAAAATGGGGTTTTATACAAATATCAATATAACTCATGTAGGTAAAGCCACATACCAAATTTCATTAATTTATTTTCATAATGAATGGAGATAACACGTTACTTATTCTCCATAAGAATAACATGGGGCTGAGTACGCAGGTTCGCTGCTACGGGAGCCATTGGTAAAAAATTGTTTTTTTGAGCAAATATCAATGGTCCACAACCAGATGAAGTCGTATACCAAGTTTCGTCAGTATACGTTCATAAATAAGCGAGATATAAAATTTTTATTTTCCTCCATAAGAATAACATTAGACAACGTACTGTGTTTAGCACTTTCAATATATCGGTAACCAATTGACGTAGAGAAATGATCAAAATACCAAATTTTGTATTTTTTTAAGCTGAATCCAATGGTAAAAACTAAAATTTGACTATTTCCAAAACTATATGTAAAAAGTTCGAAAAACCCATTTTTGGGGTACAAAACCCCCCAAAAATACCCCTTCAGATAGAGCGATCTGGCTGGTTTTCGAACTTAAAGTCATAAATGTTGCATTACACGTTTATACCAAATTTCATCAAAATCGGATCATTTTTACGAGAGTTATCGTGCTCACGGACACATATATATATATATATATATATATATATATATATATATATATATATATATATATATATACAGTTTCAAACGAATGGTGTTTTTGGGGTCTGTGGACCTCAAAACGAAAAGTTATCATGGTCCCGGGCCTAGGTCTTACCATGCCGACCACGGTAATAGCTTCTTCCCTATAGGGGAAATTCGCTAATTCCCTATAGGGGAAATTCGCTAATATATATATATATATATATACAGTATCGAACGAATGGTGTTTTTGGGGTCTGGGGACCTCAAAACGAAAAGTTATCATGGTCCCGGGCCTAGGTCTTACCATGCCGACTAAGGTAATAGCTTCTTCCCTATAGGGGAAATTCGCTAAAAGGGAATAAATAACAAACTGCATTAGAGTAATTAGTCTAAGTGGCTGTAACAAAGAAATTATAATTAGATTTATGCATCGTAAATTCCACTGCGAGACGATCTCCAACGCGGTTGTCGCAGATAATCCCAAGCCAAAGCCCGTGCAACGACGATACTTAGCTCCTGACGTTTGTGGGGGATGAACGGGGTTGGGGGTTCATCCCTCGTCATCCGGGGATCATTCCCTTACTCTGAGCCTCTTATAGGCCTTATAGCGTTGTAAGAATGTACAATAGGCTCTTTAGTTTTCTTAAACTTTATAAGGGCGGCTTTGCCTCAAAGCATTTCGCTGAGTGACGTACCGTTTGAACACAGCGTCTTAAGGCAGTATTAAAACGGGTATTTTTTATTCATTCACAAATTATAACTTACTTGTACTCTTACAGCTTGTTATGACAGTTTCACTGAACATTCTATCCAGTTTGTTCCCATATGTGTTTAAAAGTTCGTACAGCTCCCACACTTTTCGCGAATACTCCGAATATTCGGAGTTCGCCCGAATGTTCGGGCGTGTTCGCGAGAAGTGCATATCATAACAGTGAAACGAATATAAACAGAGCACTCTGTGGTGTATTTTGTGAACTGCACAAAAATCGCCTTTAGAGAATGAAATGAAGTAATTATTTTAGCCTGAATATTTTTTGAATTAAATATGATCATAAATAGTGTCCTAATGTTGTTATTAAAAGTTTAAATAAATTGACTGGATGATTGTTGATAAAAGTATTACATTACGATCACCACGTGTTATAAGCGGTTCAAGAAGTGCACAGCCAGTTATCATTTAAATAACTCTTTAAATAGAACAAATATTAATATTTGTTGTACCCCGAAGTAATATTGGCCTTAAGTAAAATAGACACAGGGCTTGTGGTAACAACTGAAGATAACAATAACGTAAGACAACAACTGCTGCTTTTTTATAACTCAATAACTGTAATCAAAATTACATCAGGGGACCATACACATATTACGTAACGCATTTTTCTCCATTTCATACCCCCATGTAACGCAGCATAACGTTTGAAAATTCCCCCCCACCCACCACCCCACCAATGTGTTACGTAACTCAATCTTTTAGGCTTTAAAACACCTTAAACATTTTGAACATCGTTTTATTAGCAATTAAGAATATTTATTTCAATGAATCATTAAACTTTAAATGACTTTTTTTAACAACATAGTTTAATAACTATTTCTAATCAAAATTGATTCAAACAAACAAGACTTATACTAACAACAAAATAAACTATCTCAGCTAAAACCTAACAAATTTAATTTATAACTAATACAAATACAAAACAACTTGAAAACTAAAGATGTGGGTGGCATTGCTGTATCAAGTCATGATTTACACTACAAAACATAGGTGTAAAGCAATACAGAACTGACTCAAAACACGTTATGTATTTATTTTTAATTTAACTGTTATAAAAATAGTATGATGGAAGTATTTTTATACAAAGACTGTAACCTTGATTTAGATATCAGTTTGATTATTTTTAAATTGTTAGAGATTTATAACAGTGTCAATAGATACGGGAGTGCACCAGCTCTTAGCGATAATGTGTGTGAGTCACGTAACGTTGATCCAACCCCCCCCCACACACAACGCAGCATAACGCTCCGCCATACCCCCTACCCCCCTTAAGTACGTTACGTAATATGTGTATGGCCCCTAATGAGATTTAAATATTTTGATGTGTGCTTCAGTTTATAAAGTTCCTTCTCGAAAGACATGTTCCATTGTGTAGAAAGTTTGAAAACGATCCTTACACGACTTTATATTTTATCAGCTTGTTGATGATAGGGATAGGATATGTGTGTACGAGGTATAATATGATCACTAAGTAAAGCCCCACTTTTAAATTTATTTATTTACAAATATATATAAAAATAGTATATAAAATCAGGTTTAAGGAAAACATTAAACCGTTTACTTTGGTTCCTCTCAGCTCATCATAAGCGCCACACATTGCAATGTAGACGTCCAAGCGAAGGTTGGCCTTGCTACACTTTAGTAAGAGGTAACCGGTTAAACATAAGCTCAGATTCAGGGATGTTTTGATTCTTGTTATCCGTACCATGTGTGGGTAGACGGTATATTTATTTCAACCTGACAGAAGCTTAGTTGAACTAGTACGTAATTAAATAATTTATACTATTTTAGAACAATCATAACTACAAACAACCAACAAAGCCTGATATAATACAGGCAGTAAGAGGAAGTTTATAATTAACGTTTTCCGTTAGAAGATCGTGACGTTTTCCCTAGAGAAAAGATTTTCTTCTTTTGAATACTTAACATTGTCTGTTAAAAAGTACTCAAGTTACAATGAGGATTACATGACAAAGAAGCTCGACTCAGTTGAAAAGAATCTTGAATTCTCCGATCTCATTTTCCAAATTGAAAACTTTTACTCGTTAAAGAGTCAAATCTTGATTGTAACTTTTGTTTGTTATTTCTTTGAATAACAATAAATATTAAGTAGTAGTTTTTAAAGAAGCTTAGTAACACGTTTGCCTATTACAGACCGCTAAATAACAATGAATGAGATTTATATGTGGTAATGACTTTATCGTGGTAATGACTTACGAATCGAAAGATTTACGTTTTACAGTACTCATATGTTCATAGAAATAAAGAGTTTGATTGATTGATTGATTAACATCAAGATATCAATGTTTAGTTATTGAGCAAGAATAAAAAAATACAAATCTAAAGTACAAAGCTGTTTAGATTTTTATTTATTACAAATATATATCCACTACACAGTATCATCGATTTCACTTGTTTGCAAATAAACCAATTTACATTCAAAGATTCAACATTTAATCGTTAATGAATATTTTGCAAAAAGAAATGCCAGTTGTTGGAATAACTCCTAAAGAGCCTTTTCTAACGTCGTAACACAAATATAAAAACTTTAAGCTAAGTTCTAAGCATAACCAGTGTAACGCTACACGTTTATATGCCTTATGTCCCGAATGAGAATGATCACCTCATTGGATTTATCTAGTTGAAGCGGTGCGCCTTCAATGTTTGGGATACTATGTAAGCGGAGATAGCATGCGTTTGCCACTCTCGCCGTTCGGGCACTTTAAAAATTGCCGCCGCCCTAGGCTAAGCCGAGCTATCCACGTTATCAACCTGTAGAGCGTCGCTTATCATTAGTGTTTTGACATGCCTGCATTTCACGGGACTTTCGAGAAGCTTGTGCGGCCTGCTTGAGATGATTTAGTGGACTTGATGCCAGTACCTCATTGTGGAAGCACCCTCAGCTCACCAATCTTCGGTGGATTATGGATTTTCGTACTGATGAAAACTTCTGAGGTAAGCAGGGAGAAATTTATTCAACGTAAAGTCTGATTTAAATTGAGAACTAATTTAAACTGGAAAAATAATTAACATTGTAAAAGTTTATAACTTGAACAAATATGTTGATCGGCCGTTCGTAAAAACCTGTCCTGGAAATTATTCTATAAGGTCAAAACTTAAATTGAAGGCAAGCTAATAAGTAAATGGTATTATTTATAATTGAATACCATGTTAAATGGAACTATATTTTTTAATTTTAAGTAGCTGTATTTATTTTAAATGTCATAAATTTGTGACGGTACACAATGTCTTTCCTGTCTTTGCAAAACTGTTTCATGTAGACATAAAATTTTATAGAGATGTACATAAGATGTTTTGTTGCTAAAATTTCGCTAAAAATAAATACAATTTTTAGTTGTAGGGTACATAAAATGGTTTCAACAAAGTTAATTTGTATTTTATGTTTGGAAGCAATGAATAAACTGGAAGGAAATATTTAAAACGTAATTAAATCATGTTTTCTGCCAACTGCTAACTAAATTTCGTATCCTTTATGTAATGTTTGTTTTAACTGTGAAACATTAAATTGTATTTTTAACCATTAAGTAAATAAGTAACCTTTAGATATAAATGCTTAAAAAAAATAGATCTTGTTGTAAATGATTGCCTAGTTTAAGATGAATTTGTTTGACTTCTTGTGAATGCGGCCCATTGACATAAGAGGTAAATTTGATTTTATTGGTTTTTCAAATTCCTGCTTACTAAAAGAAGTCACACCTGCTGGGAAGGATTGGTTCCTTGTTACATCCTGGTCAAGAAACCCGAAACAAGGTGGCGCCCTTAAATATATCATTGAGAAATATCTTCAGTGTGACTAACTGGCCTGTGTTAAGGACACCTTACCCTACCCAACTGAGCTAACCCGGTATCGCCTGTGGCAGTATATAAAGTTGGTTATACTGTTTCACCAGTCCTATCCTATACTCTAATATGAGTAAGGTTTGCTTGATTGCTTGCTTGCTTGCTTGCGACACTGATCTCAAAAACGGCTCCAACGATTTCCTTAAAACGTTCGAAATAACTAATTTCTGGGATAAAAATAAGTTCTAGACAGGCCTCATCCCCAGGAAAAATCAAATAATGTAAAAAAACTAAAATGAAAAGTTAAAAAAATTAACATTGGGCTTATGGAGTTTCAAATCAAAACAAAAGAATTTTAACAGCTGTTCATAATCAACCAGGGAACTGTCAAAGTAATACTAATGTTGTTTACGATTATTAACATGTGGTATTCTGAGAGCAGAGATTAACAGATTTGAGTGAATATTACATATATAGAGTATTAAATAAATCAAAGGGACATTGAGCTATAAATAAAAACTGGAGGGATCTTAAAAATGTAGAAAAGAGGCAAATGAGTTATACAAATCTGATTATCAGTAGGGGGAATTGGTGAAATATTACTCCGAGTCATCTAAGCAAACTGACTGGCCTTCCCCCGAGCAAAGCTCGGCCCCCCAGGTACTTTACCTTACACTAGTAAATTTATATATTATTATTATATGAAGTTTTGAAGTTTTCCCACAAGAGCATCACGTCTGACTTTGATTATATATTGTTTGCTTGTCTGCTTAGCGTACCTGTTTTGTGCTGGCATTTTCCTGACGTTATTTAAGGACAAATATCCAAATCTCTCAGCCATGAAGACGCCCCGGAATCTTCTCCGACAGCTGCTTCAACAATTCCAAGCCGCCAGCTGTTAGAGATGAACCCTGGTAGGCCTATACCATGTCGACAATAATAAACCTAAACATTGTTGTTTTGCGAATAACGTTTACAAATTTATGTTATGAATACGTTACGAATATATCAACAATTTGTATTAACTTGGTATGTATTGTTATAATTTTGGGATATAAATAAAAATCTTTAAAACCCCTCAAAATATGTTTACTCTTAAGCCACTGTAAAAAACGGTAAACATAATCTGAATTGTCACAAGATGTACTAAATTTTATTTACATCTCGTCATATAAACACACACAAAAGTTGCTTAGAAATCTTGGTTATTTATTAGTGAATTTCCTATGGAAAAGTGAACTATTAGCATGACCCGCACGGTGAGACTTAACCCCGGGACCACCATAGAAGTTCCTAACGTGACCCCCTGAACACGTTTTGAGGGGTCTCTAAAAACTTTATATATATATGTATAAATAAAAATAAATAAATTCTTTATTTATATATGTGTGTGTGTGTGTGTGTGTGTGTGTGTGTGTGTGTGTGTGTGTGTGAGTGTGTGTGTGTGTTCGCAATCTACAGGTCGAAATTTTTGTCCGATTTACTTAAATTTGGTAGAGACATTCCTTTTTATAATCATTTGAAAAGGTTCGTTGGGCAAAACAATTGGAAAACTCTAACCCCCTTTTTTGGGGATTATATATTTTCAAATTTGAGTTTTTGGGCCCAAAAGGGTCAGAAAAGCCCCGAATAAGCACACATTACTTATTGCACATTAAATTATTTTAATTATTTTACGTAAAAAAACCAAAGATTTTAAGCCCTCTCATCATTCTAGCACAAGTACTTACCGAGTTATTAAAGAAAATGTTAATTGTCAAAATACATTACGTTGTCTTATGGGGATTTTACACTGGAAAAGGCTGTTTTTCATACATTAATATCGTTTTGATCACCCTCCATACCTCTATACCAACTTATATACCAACTATACCCCAACAATACCTCCTTATAACTTTATAATTTACATCATTGGCATCCTATTAGTGAATTTAAATATAACCAGGAGCATCAAACCAGCCAAAAAATAAAAAATTTCAATTTTCAAAAAAATGTAAGTAGTGTTGGTTTAAACTAAACCCTTTATTTGATCTTTTTAAGGTTTTAATGCAGAAATTCACTTCCCTCACGTCAGCGTGCTGCGTGCGATATCATTCACCTCTTTGTGATAATGAGGTTAATCACAACATTTAAAAACTATTAATAAATCAAATTATTAAAATTATTATAATTAAACTATCCACTAAATTTAATTATCAATTAGTATGAATTAATAACAGTTGCTAGGTTAAACATACAATAATTAACAATCTTATGATTTAAAAAAGATTATAGTCTTTTAATAAAAGGTTGTGAAACATTGTTTACTACCTCCCAAGTTTCTTATTACTTCCTGGCATTAAAAAGCAGTAAAATAGGTTAGTTTTCCATGAAGCTTTTAAGAACCTCAAAGTAAGACCGCGATCCCGAATGACGAGGGATGAAGCCCAACCCCGCTCATCCCTCACAAACGTCAGCAGCTAAGTATCGTGATTACAAGGGCTTTGTTGGTGGATTACCTGCGAAAACCGCATCACAAGTTTGGGACTGGTTGGACGCGCCTCAATATTTTGTGGTTTCTGAGTTTGGAGTTTGGAGGAAGGAAAAATATAATTTACTTCTAATTATTTCCATGGAACATCACAATTGCAACTAGTATATGTTTACGAACTGCCTGAACACCAAGCCACTGCCAGTCAAAGGTCCTATCAGTGTGGGGCTGACTATGAGCACGCTCAGTGAGGAATATGTTTACCTTTTAAGAATACACAGTAGAGTTAGAAACCATTTCAAGAGCTGCAGTTTTTCCATTTGCTTCTTCTGTAATATTAGGTAAAATATACACTGATTCAAAAATACGTGAGTATTTTATTTTAACATTTCATGTGTGCTGTTTGTATTGAAAATGTGTAAAATCGTATGAGGGTCTTCAGAACATTGTGAAAATGAATATTGGAATATGTAAACAAATTAATACTCTCATTTATCAATATTACCTTGGGGACCGAGTTTTGCTCGGGGGAAGACCAGTCAGTTTGTTTAGATGACTTGGAGGAATATTTCACCACTTCCCCCTAATGATAATCAGATTTGTATAACTCATTTGCCTCTTTTATATATTTGTAAGGTCACTCCCGTTGTTATTTATAGCTCAATATCCCTTTGATTTATTTTACAACTCTACATGTGTAATCTTAACTCAAATCTTTTAATCTCTGCTCTCAGGAAACCACATGTTAATAATCATAAACAACATGAGTATTACTTTGACAGTTCCCTGGTTGATTTTGAACAGCTGTTACAATTCTTTTGTTTTGATTTGAAACTCCTTTACAGTCCAATGTTAATTTTTTAACTTTTCATTTTAGTTTTTTTTTACATAATTTGATTTTTCCTGGGGATGAGGCTTGTCTAGAACTTATTTTTATCCCATAAATTAGTTATTACTAACATTTGAAGGAAGTCGTTGGAGCCGTTTTTCAGATCAGTGTCGCAAGCAAGCAAGCAAACCTTACTCATATTAGAGTATAGGATATTCGTTACAATACAATTCTGAGGTTCATTTACTTTAACAGTTAGTGAGAATAATTTTTGTTCCTCAAATGTTACGAAACACCCCCAATTTAAACATGGGAATGGTACAGTCATGGAATTACCCTTTCAAATGCATTATACTTTACAATGTAGTTACTTACATTTATTTTTAAACTGATATTTATAATTTTAATTTCAAATTAAATGGCCAAAAAGGTGTACTGTCAGTAAATGATTTCTTAAATTGTTATATAATAACTGGTGACAAACACTACTGTTATTCGAACAGTTAACGTTGTAAATATTTTTTTAATCGCTGAGAGTAAGATAACTAGTATTTTACTCATTTATTTGTACTAAACAGCTGTTAATAAAATATATTGGAAAGGGGTTCTCGATTGTTTCTATAAACTAATTAGTCTATAGTTTTTTGTGTATTGTAATATTGAATTATTTTGCATTTGATCATCGTGTTGAACCAAATTTAATAACTAGTTTTGGCGCCTGGAGGAGACTGAAGCACAATAAACTGTGACCTCGCTGTGTCATGTGATTACGTTGTAAAGCTGTTTTAAACTAATAACAAACTACATTTATCCATGTTATTAAATTTGCTTCCACAATCAATATTACACCAACAACGAGATCGCACGCAGCACGCTAACGTGAGGGAAGTGGATTTCCGCATTAAAATCTTTTGGTAAGATTTTTTTGGAAAATTAAAAAATTGTATTATTTGGCTGTTCTGATGATCCTGGTTATAATCAAATTGACTATTAGGAAGGCAATGATGTACATTATTAGGTTAGGACGAGGTATAGTCAGGATAATAAGCTGGTATAGGGGTATGGGGGTGATAAAACTACATAAAGATATGAAAAGCAGCCTTTTCCGGTGTAAAATCCCCATAAGACAACGTACTGCATTTTGACAATTAACATTTTCTTTAATAACTCGTTAAGTACTTGTGCTAGAATGATGGGGAGGGCTTAAAATCTTTGGCTTTTTCCGTACAATAATTTAATGTGCAATAAGTGTACATTCGGATGTAATCTTCGGATCAACTCTTTTAATCTCTGCTCTCAGGAAACCATATGTTAATAATCATAAACAACATAGAGTATTACTTTCACAGTTCATTGATGATTATGAACAGCTGCCACAATTCTTTTGTTTTGATTTTAAACTCTATAATAATAGTGTTATTTTTTTAACTTTTCATTTTAGTTTTTACATTATTTGATTTTTCCTGAGGATGGGGCCTGTCTATAACTTATTTTTATCCCAGAAAGTAGTTATTTCGAACATTTGAAGGAAATCGTTGGAGCCGTTTTTAAGATCAGTGTCGCAAGCAAGCAAACCTTATTCATATTAGAGTATAGGATATGCCTTACAATACAAATCTGAGGTGCATTTACTTTAACAGTTAGTGGGAATAATTGTTATTCCTCAAATGTTACCACCCCCAATTTAAGTATGGGAATTGTAAATATGGGATTTAATCATCGTGTTGAATCAAAAGTTAATAACTAGTTTGGAGCGCAACGCCGTTACAGCAGCGCCTGGAGGAAGTTGAAGCACAATAAACTGTGATCTCGCTGCGTCGTGTGATTACGATGTAAAGCTGTTTAAAACTAGCAACTAAATATATTTATCCTTGTTATTAAATTTGCTCCCACAATCAATATTACACCAACAACAATAAGTACTAAACAAAAATATTAAACCGGACAATATTAATACTGAACAATCAGTAATAACCGGAAATATATTTTCATAATTTATGTTAAACTGCAATAATGGTTCCCCGGTGGTCCCACACCTCTCGCGAACACGCCCGAACATTCGTCCCAACTCCGAATGTTCGGAGTATTCCCGAGAAGTGAGGGAGCTGCACGAACTTATGAATAGATACGGGAACATAAGGGAAGGAATGTTCAGTGAACATTCGGGAGAATGTTCGGCCGAATGTTCAAGCCTGTTCGCGAGAAGTGTGAGACCGCCTTAACAAAAGCTAGCTTAGCCATTGCGAGGCTTTCACGCATGAATATTGTGAAAGTTTGATGATACTAAATATCATTGTAATAAAGTGTAACAAAATGAATATTTATTACAAATAAGATTTTTAAACTCAGCAAATACCGTTTCAATCACTGATCCACTGTTATTGTTATTACAGTATACAGCTATTCAGGAGGATATTACCTTCTGCCGTCTGTAGTATTCCAACTATTAAAGATCATTTCCAAAGAATAGAATAACATGTTTTTTTAATCGTAATACTTATTTATAATGTGGTTAGTTATAACAATAAAACAATTTATACTTTGCTTAATCTAAGTATAAATTAACTCAAAAATATAGCAAACCATTTATTAAAGTATAAATTAAAAACTATGAGCTTAAACTTCGTTTTTTTTGTGAGAATATAATTATTTTACACTGTTTTAATTTAATTCCTTAAAATAATATAATGTAATATTGTCACTTGTTTATTTACATATATTTTTACATGAATTTTATTAGTAAATTTCATGCAAATAAATAAGTAATAATGATAATAAATATTAAGGAATTTAATTTTGTTTAACTGTAAAATAATTATAATTTATTTGTAAAATTGATAATAAAGAAATAATAATAATATAATAGTTATATTTTCTTTGTTAATTATACAACAAAAGAATATTACTTTTATTGTAATACTTTCTTAATTAAAACGCTTTTTTACTTTACCTGATCATTACTGGTAACAAAATGCCGCAAAGCAATCAGACGAATCGTAATGATAAAGTTGTCCAACTTTTAAATTGAAGGTATAATTTGTTTGCTCGCCAAGTTTCCAACTTATGAGGAATTCCTCTCTAGTTCAGAGGCTCCCGGCGGTTCCACTTCGATTGTGGCTCTCGCCGACTTATCTCTGATTGGTGAAGTTTTCCGAATATTACAGAAAATTATGAAAAAAAGAGCGCTACGTTGGCAACATTACCAACTCCATCATTAACATTTCTGATTATCATTTTTAGCGAATTTCCCCTATAGGGAAGAAGCTATTACCGTAGGTCTCATGGTAAGACTTAAGCCCGAGACCATGATAACTTTTTGTTTTGAGGTCCCCAGATGCCAAAAACACTATTCGTTCAAATTTATATATATATATGTATATATATGTGTCCGTGAATGCGATAACTTGAGTAAAAATTGCCCGATTTCGATGAAATTTGGCTCAAATGTGTGAAATAACATTTATGACTTTAAATTCGAAAACCGGAAAAATCGGACCATGGGAAGGGGGGTTTATGGGGATTTTAAATTTTACAAAAACCAGTTTTTTGCATTTTTCACCCTAAAAATTTAAAACACTTAATTTTGGATTAGACCATGTTATAGAGCTTAAAAAAACAAATAATATGGTATTTTTAATTATTAACCTAGGTTAAGTGGTTGCGGAAAAAATCCAAAAAACATGTTCATAAAATCTCCCATGTTAATCTTATGAGGAAAAAGGTTTTTGGCTTTTTATCAGTTAATTTTACTTTAAAATTTACATTTGCTTTTACCAATCACTTTAGCTCCACAAAACAATCATTTTGGTTTTAAATTGTGATTCTACGTCCAACCACTGCAAAGATATTCAAAGTGCTAAACACAGTACGTTGTCCAATGTTATCCTTATGGAGAATAAATAACATTCGATATCTCGATTATTTATGAATGTATATTGATGAAACTTGGTATGTGGCTTTACGTTGTACTGGTATATTGATATTTACACAAAAAATAAATGTTTTGTTGGTTGTCCCCGTAGCAGCTAACCTGCATACTCAGCCCTAATGTTATTCTTATGGAGAATAAGTAAAGTTTTATATCTCCCTTAATTATGAACATAAATTAATAAAACTTGGTAAGTAGCTTCACCTGGTTCAGTTATATTGATAATTGCATAAAACTCATTTCTTATCTTCCTCGTTGCAGCAAACCTGCATACTCAGTCCTAATGTTATTCTTATGCAGAATAAATAAAATGTTATAAATCACTTATTTATGAATGTATTTTTGTCAAACTTGGTAAGTGGCTTTATGTAGGAGTGAGAAATATATAAATGCATTGGAAATTCGCTGAGTACGCAGGTTTGCTGTGACGGGGGGTATTTCTATTTCTTCCTACATCTCATCATTTTGTTTGATTATAATTTCACTTTATTAAATTTTACAGTTACTCTTGTATGTTAGGCACTTTATGCAAGTATACATATGTGAGATAGTCTGATAAATGTTTAAAGTTCATTGGTTCTAGGCTAAGTTAAATGCCATCCTTGACTCCGTTAACATCCATAAATCAATAAAAATAAAAAATAAAAAACCGTATTGTAGGTTTATTATGTATTAATCCCCACTGTAATGTTAGATGTGGCAACTTTTTTTGCCATATTTTGTATGAATACCAAAGCAAGATGTTCAATAAATATTAATTTACATACTTTATAATAATAACAATACAATATTAACACATATTTATAAATACACATTCCCAATTCAACTTGGTTGTGACATTTGCTGAGGTGTGTCAAGCACTTTGAGTTGGTAAGATTGTTGTTTTAATTACTGTTAACATATTATACTCTACCATTCACACGGATATGATCATTTGGTTTACGTTCGTGTGACGGTTGCTAGTCTGAAGGAGAGAGTCAGAGTTGAGTGTGGCTTTAAACTGCCAACAGAGTCTTTTAAAAAGTTTTATGTAAGTTAAAACTGTTGGAAAATGCTTAATCGCGATGATAAAATAGAATAGAATAGAATAGAATAGAATAGAATAGAATATTTTTATTTTCTCATAATACATAGCGAAAATACATAGTTGTAACTTTATTTTTAATTACGCAGCTTGTTTGTAACTTAAATAAATAATAATGTCCATTTTACTTGTCAGGCTGACATAAAAATAAAAATAAAATAATGAGAAAACAATAGGGCCTCTGAAGGCAATGCCTGTTTTGAGGTTCCATCACTTAAATTAAAATAACATAAAGTAAAGTAAGCGAACAGAAATGATCGAAATATAATAAACACAATTGTCTCAGACAACCTATGTGTATACAAAAAATAAAAAATAAATACAAAATTAAATATTTTACGTGCCTTATTTTCTCACATAATCACTGAAATTAAGCATGGGCTCAATGCATAAAAACTAATTACAGAAAATAAATAAAACTGTATTTGTAGATTCATATAGTCTATCATATAAATTATACATGTATTATAATATTCTAAGGTTTACTCTTTCAAACCACGCACCGCACTTGTGCCACCAGGCGGCTCATGGCCCTCCCCGGAGGCTTGCCTCCGGAGTTGGGACTCCCCAGGTGCCGTCAAAGCTCATTGCATGCAATGCATAGTCCCTGTGTGGCATAGTCCTCCAAAGTGCGCCCTTATAAATTTCACGGTGTACTGTTCTTCAAATTTTACTCTCGGCGAAAAATTTGAGGTTCAATCGTTAATCGAGCGAAGCTCTCATTCCCTCACTTTGTCACTTCTTTGTAACGGCATCACAGTGTAATGGCTTTACCGATTGATATTAAATTTGGCCAGTAGCTAGGTGATACCGAGGAGAAGGTTTTTCTTTAGAGAGATTTGCTAAATTCCTCCTAGGTTACGCCCCACTGGGTTTTAAAGTTCACATGTAATTTTAATGGAAGAAATATTTTATTGTGTTTCTGTCACATGTTTTTAACTGATTTTATTTAAATTAAATAAACAGCTGTTAAAAACTGTCACTATTTTGTTTACATTATTTTAACTTTGTTTACTAAATGTAGCGTTCTTCCCCGTAGATCTTCTTCGTTCGCGCTTTAACGTTGCAACTGTTTTCAACTACCTAAGTAAATATTTTAAGTGTACTATTTATACAATTATTGTAAAACTATTCGTTTGAAGAATGCCTGGACGGCTGCGTTCGAATACTGGTCGTCGCACAAATATTGCAACTAGGGTAACACAGTTCCGTGGCGTTCAAGGTGCACCTTTGTAGGAAGTAGCTGATGACAGGCAGTTAGCTGATTCCAACGTGAATTGGATAAATTAAAATTTAACTCTCGCACTGTCAACTCCAAAACTAACAACATCAAACTAGTCACCGATTTGTTCGCGTTTTCCATTAAATACAACTAAATTCACGGCGATAAACAATATGGATGTGTTTACATTATTTTAAGTTTGTTTACTGACAGTTTTTAAAGAGTGATTCGCTCATTTATGGGTCTAAAGTGTAACGGCAGACCATCCTAGTCTCCATTATTGTTTATTGCTCTATTTTGGTGCTCCCGCCAGTGTTTTAATTAGACTAGTGGATTAGTGGTGATCTAGTAATACTAATAAACCTTAAAACGTGTATTTCAAAGGCGAATAATCACAGGTGCACGAACAAATAATCACTTAACTAATCTGAATGTAATTAATTAAAAACTATAATGACTGCTTAAATAATGTGGGAATGTACTTAATATATACATGTTCAACGTTTAATTTGATTTTATTCCACTTAAAGTTTCATTTATTATGTTATGATCTTGCTATTCATTGATCCCATATAAATCCCACTAAACTACGCAGAGAATGTGAATTGAACACTTAATGAACATTAATTTGTTTATATTAAATGCAATACATGTTTAAAATGTTATCAAAAGTTGTAAAACCTAAGTCAAACCAAGCCAGACTAAAGTACGCCATTGTGGTTTAATAGGGAGGTGGAAGTTGAAGAGGAAATCAACCCAAACGTCCCTCAGAGCCTCAGAGACCCCGACCGCCCGACCGGCGATGAACCGTTCAAACTTCTAACATCAGAACCCCGACCGCCCGACCGGCGATGAACCGTTCAAACTTCTAAGATCAGAACCCCGACCGCCCGTCCGGCGATGAACCGTTCAAACTTCTAACATCAGAACCCCGACCGCCCGTCCGGCGATGAACCGTTCAAACTTCTAACATCAGAACCCCGACCACCCGTCCGGCGATGAACCGTTCAAACTTCTACATCAAAACCCCGACCGCCCGTCCGGCGATGAACCGTTCAAACTTCTACATCAAAACCCCGACCGCCCGTCCGGCGATGAACCGTTCAAACTTCTACATCAAAACCCCGACCGCCCGTCCGGCGATGAACCGTTCAAACTTCTACATCAAAACCCCGACCGCCCGTCCGGCGATGAACCGTTCAAACTTCTACATCAAAACCCCGACCGCCCGTCCGGCGATGAACCGTTCAAACTTCTACATCAAAACCCCGACCGCCCGTCCGGCGATGAACCGTTCAAACTTCTAACATCAAAACCCCGACCGCCCGTCCGGCGATGAACCGTTCAAACTTCTACATCAAAACCCCGACCGCCCGTCCGGCGATGAACCGTTCAAACTTCTACATCAAAACCCCGACCGCCTGTCCGGCGATGAACCGTTCAAACTTCTAACATCAAAACCCCGACCGCCCGTCCGGCGATGAACCGTTCAAACTTCTAACATCAAAACCCCGACCGCCCGTCCGGCGATGAACCGTTCAAACTTCTAACATCAAAACCCCGACCACCCGTCCGGCGATGAACCTTTCAAACTTCTAACATCAAAACCCCGACCGCCCGTCCGGCGATGAACCGTTCAAACTTATAACATCAAAACCCCTTTAATTTAATTCTTTAGTCGGTCGAGAGCATGTATTTGACTCGACATTAAGCACTTGGAACCAATTAAAATACTTTCCCTGACAATCTTCCAAATCAAATTAAAAATAAGTTTTTAAACCAACTTGATAGATAAGAGCATTTTCATATTGCACAGCTAAAAAAGTCGCGTAGAGGCACGACTTGCTGAGAACAACTGATTCAAATTGGTGCTTTCGTAGGTACGACAGCAGTGGTGGGGGTGCAACACGGGCATTGTTTTGCCCAACGAACTTGTCCAACCGTTTACAGAAGGGAAGGTTCCTACAAAATTTTAAGTAAATCGGATAAAAATTGCGACCGCTAGAGTGCAAACACACACACACACACACACACACACATATATATATAGTTTTTAGCGACCCTAAAAACGTGTTCAGGGGGTCACGTTAGGAACTTCTATGGTCGTCCCGGGCTTAAGTTTCACCGTGCGGGTCATGCTAATAGTTCACTTTTCCATAGGAAATTCACTAACAACTAGTAAAACTGTATATGTCAAAAAGGTTTCATAGAAAACAAATAAATACATAATTACCCCTTCCAATTCGGTAGATTTTAACTATAATACTACTTATAAGTTCAAATATTTAGAAACTATCTATTTTGGCACTGAAACGCGGTGATTTTTAAATTACTTTTATAGAAATTGTGTTCACGTTGAAGCGCGTGCAGTTGCTTCAAGTAATACAGGAGTGCCAACCATAACAGTGCAATTTCGTCAGTGCTACCAACACTACGAGGCGAATCTGAAGCGATGACGTCTACGTTTCATGACGTCATATCAGCAAAGAGCACAATAACTGATCATTTTATAGAGCTTGTATCACTTGAATATTATTGAACTCGCTTTCTTGTAGCAATCTACGTTACTGAACAATTCAATTACATTATACTACATGTAGAATAGTTAACAGATTGTTGTGTAATTTAAAATACTCTAGATAAAGCTATGTTTTAAATTTCAGTTTTAAATTTAATTTATGATTTATAAAATGACTAGCCGTTACCAGTCGCGGCTTCGCCCCCACCCACTACATAGCGTTAATAAGATATATGTTAGCCGATTAAGAGTCGCGTCAAGGCAGCAATTTCAAAGACGCCCTACGTATTTCTGGTAATCGTTTGCTGCCTTTGGGCATAGCCCTTACAGCAGTAGCTCGTGTGCGAGCTTCAGCTTCCTCAATAGTTTCTGTAGATCACTGCTCTGCCATAGTGCCATTTCAGTTACTCTCAAATTGAGCTTGCCGCTGAGCTTGCTCTTCACGTCGAAGTTGCTGTTTTTTGTGCAAATATCAATATACCACTACTACGTGAAGCCACATACCAAGTTTCATCAACATACATTCATAAATAATCGAAATATCAAATTGTATTTATTCTCTTTTATTTATTATTTATTTTATTATTTTATTTAAGGATAACATTGGACAACGTACTGTATTTAGCACTTTGAATATCTCTGCAACGGATGGGCGTATAATCACAATTTAAACACCAAAATGATTGTTTTGTAGACCTGAATTGATTGGTAAAAGCAAATGTGAAGTTTACATTAAAATAAACTGAGGAAAAGCCAAAAACCTTTTTCCCATAAGATTAATATGGGAGATTTTATATAGTTTTAAAACTATTTTTAATCTCCATTAGCACTCATAACGTTAAACGTCGTTAAAAAGTGTCCATTCATTTGAATATAGTACCTGGGGGCCAAGCTTTGCTCGGGGGAAGGCCATTCAGTTTGTTTAGATGACTTGATATTTCACCACTTCCCCCTACTGATAATCAGATCTGTATTAGTCATTTGCCTCTTTTCTACATTTTTAAGGTCACTCCAGTTGTTATTTATAGCTTAATGTCCCTTTGATTTATTTTACTACTCTTTATATGTAATCTTCACTGAAATATTTTAATCTCTGCTCTCAGGAAACCACATGTTAATAATCATCATATACAACATGAGTATTACTTTGACAGTTCCCTGGTTGATTATGAACAGCTGTTAAAATTTTTTTGTTTTGATTTTAAACTCCATAAGCCCAATGTTAATTTTTTTTACTTTTCATTTTAGTTTTTTTTACATTATTTGATTTTTCCTGGGGATGAGGCCTGTCTATAACTTATTTTTATCCCAGAAATTAGTTATTTCCAACATTTGAAGGAAATAAATCGTTGGAGCCGTTTTTGAGATCAGTGTCGCAAGCAAGCAAGCAAGCAAACCTTACTCATATTAGAGTATAGATAGAATAGTTTACCACAAGGCTGTAGTCGCATTGTTGTTTTGAACCTAAATATAACCAAATGTTTTACCATAAAATTAGTCAACTCATTGTTTTCATATTATATCATTACAGTGGCTTGATGGGCCTAACCTTGCTCCTAGTAGGAACACATGCCAGATCGTAAACAATGTAGACACTTAATCACATGTTATAATGTAAACAAAGCAGAGGTTTGTTTACAAATTCCCATACTTTTCTTATGGGGGATGTTTTATGTTATTTCTCCTTTGCTGATACCTTTTTGTAGATTTTAGTATTATTATGTCGGTAGATGGGACGGGGTGCCGCACCATTTTTATGTTTGCAACGATTCTGGACAGTTTGTAAGTTGTCAATTATTAGTTTTTGTTTTGTTTTTTTGTTTACAGGCCATGCTACTTGAAAAGGGTTCAGTTTTATTCCAAGAGGGCAAATTCTGTATTTATTTATGTATTTTTGGTTGGAATAAACTCCTTATTTCATTATGATAGCAATTTTCATAACAGCTGACGCCAGGAACTCGTTCGACACAAAGTAACCTGACTACGAATAGCATATTCTCCTATAAAATTTTTGAATTATACTTTACCCTTCTTTTTCGTATTACGAAATACCCCCGTCGCAGCAAACCTGCATACTCAGCGAATTTCAAATGGAGATATAAATGACTTAATACTACATAAAGCCACTTACCAAGTTTCATAAAAATATATTCACAACTAAGCGATATATACAATTTTAATTATTCTCCATAAGAATAACATTGGGGCTGAGTACGCAGGTTTGCTGCAACAAGGAACACAAAAAATGGGATTTTATGCTAATATCAATATAACTCAACTAGGTGAAGTCGTATACCAGTTTTTATTCATTTATGTTCATAATTAAGGGAGACAGAGCATTTAATTATTATCCATAAGAATAACATGGGGGCTGAGTACGCAGGTTTGCTGCTACGGGAGAATTATGCAAAAACAATTTTTTTGAGCAAATATCAATAGACCTCAATGAGATCAAGCTGTATACCAAGTTTCGTCAGTATACGTTCATAAATAAGCGAGATAAAAAAAATTTCTTTTCCTCCATAAGAATAACATTAGACAACGTACTGTGTTTAGCACTTTCAATATCTCGGTAACCAATTGACGTAGAGGAATGATCGAAATACCAAATTGTGTGTTTTTTTAAGCTGAATCGAATGGTCAAAACTAAAATTTGACTTTTTCAAAAATTATATGTAAAAAATTCAAAAAACCCATTTTTGGGGTACAAAACCCCCCCAAAATACCCCTTCGGATAGGTCGATCCGTCTGGTTTTCGAACTTAAAGTCATAAATGCTGCTTTACATGTTTTTACCAAATTTCGTCAAAATCGGATCATTTTTACGAGAGTTATCGTGCTCACGGACACATATATATATATATATATATATATATATATATATATATATATATATAGATATATATATATATATAGATATATATATATATATATATATATATATATATATATATATATACAGTATCGAACGAATGGTGTTTTTGGGGTCTGGGGACCTCAAAACGAAAAGTTATCATGGTCCCTGGCCTAGGTCTTACCATGCCGACTACGGTAATAGCTTCTTCCCTATAGGGGAAATTCGCTAAAAGTATAAATAATGAGTTTTACAAATATAAATTTTGAGCTAGAGCAAATTAAACCGATTTTTCAAAACTCATTATTCGAAAATTGGTTACCCAATATTTCCGACAACAATTTACCTTGTATTGTAGACAAAATACTTTTAGTTAAATGTAGAAATGTTGCGTTTGTTATGTTATTTTAATCTCAAATTAGTAAGAATGTAAGCTGCCACGTTAATATTTCAAGTGAGATAAAACTCCGATGGTTGATGTAAAGGGGAATCATCGATCGTAAATGTTTACAGCTCTTGGCTTTCAATCCCCGATCAAACATGGATTGGTTCTTTTTATGAGGCTGACATGAAGTTTATGTATTCGCGATGAAAGACTGATGATATGATAACACCAGCAGTGAAATAATAATGGTTTTCTATGTAAGAGTTATCCAAAAATAACTCAGGCTATTAACTTCTCTGTACCGAAGAGTTTGAATAACAACTGATTTAGATCAATTATAAAGTTGTAAGGATTTCTAAGACCTTTAAAACGATATACTTTTTTATATACATTACTATTTTACTTCTTTGAATTTTGAGCATATACAAATTTTCAAAAGAGTAATTTTGTATTATATTTTACTATGTTTTAAACACTATCATGTATCATATCAGGGTAAAGCTTGGTTTAATGGGAGTAATGAATTTGAATCAAAATAAAATGTCTTGTGGTTTAGTAGATACAGAGTGTTCGCAAAAATTTCCGCCATTTTGAAACGGTTATAGTTACGTAACTTCTGTTTTCACCAAAATGTTTGTCTGTTAAAGAGCCTTGTAAATTGTGAACAAGACCTATGTTTACATTTGGAAATTCCAAGATTCGAACTATTGACCCTCACTTTTTGGTACACCCTGTATTTTAAACAAGTTAAAACTATTTTTACGTTACTCCTTGGGGTCGATTTAGTGGGAAATAATTTTATTTCATCCTTCTAGGTCAAGTGGTTCGTCTGCAACCGGTTTGAGACACCTTACGTGAGACACCCTGTATAATTGAATCTTACAGTTTGAAAATAGTAGTATGTTACGGTTTTAGCGGCTTCCATTTCTGAATCAGTGGTTCGTTTCAGATCGGGTGTACGGAATTGTGGTCTAATAGATGGTTGGAAACGCATTAATCATGATAAGTAGATTTATTAACTTCCCGTTTCAAATTTTCCATTAATCCTGACCTCCTAGTAGCTAGACTATAGGACAACGCTACCAAAAAACGCTACATTCGATAAGCAAATTAGCCAGACTTGTAGAGGAGTTTGATTTAAGTTACGTTAAGTAAGTATTCGCTATATTGTATCAAAGGTTCAGATTTTATTATGAGTATCTGTTATAAAAGAATATTCCGGGGTATAAACATCAATCAGGAAAGTAACGAAGCCTGCGGGGCTTTTAATATAAACTGCGCACGGCTTTAACATCAGAGTTTTGATTAATCAAGGAAACACGAAATAAAAGCTCCCGTTTCTCCCACATTAAAAGTTCATTAATTAAGAATTAAGGTCTTAGTCTATCCAATTTTTAAGCTTGTTTTTTAAAGGCATTTAATTTTGTAGTAATTTTACTTAGTATTTGTTTTTTTATTTTTAGTGTGATAAATTCTCTTATTTTTAATATCAACTGGTCATTTTAACTACCATATTGTCTCGTAAACATATTTTTTTTAAGTATAACGTGAAGTTTTTTACCACTATACATGTCCGCTGTCTGGACCAACGTGTCCTTAGTTATTTGTTCAATTGTTTGGTAGTTAAGGAACTTCTATGTGTTATACTAAATAATTCTGACGTTTATTTCGTCGTATATGATGCCTATGGATTACAGAATGTCCACTCTTTTTATTTACATACACAAAATGTATTATTTAATACTTAATAAATACAATATACATTCCAAAATGTAACAGTTTTGAATGCAGGCAGATCATCCTAGACTTTACAATCATTTACAATATTCTATACTACTCCAGACCAAAAACATCTTGCCCGTAACTCTACATATATAGCAAGCTTATGAGAATTATTATTATAAACTTCAAAACTAAATAAAATACAATACAAATATACAATACAATTCAAAGTAAATTTGTTTTTTATTATTTATTTAATTAACACGATTCTTGTTAGCCCTCTGATGGGAAAATCTTGAAAATCTTGTTCTGAGGTCAAATAAAATACGATGTTTAAGTAAATAATTCATTAAAATCATCACTATCAATGTTGATAAACATTGGCTGAGTATTTAGTTTTGCTACAAATGGTTTTTATTTACAGGTATAACAAGTTTAAGTGTAAAGAAAGTATGGTAATTAAGTTGGTAGTTTATTATTTTACTCTCTCAATTCCTTCAACAACAACCGCTGATAAACAACTCCATCAGACTTCTGCTCGTCTGAGAGAGACAGTCAGAGCGACTGGAGTTTAATACGGCTTACAACTTTTAACTGAATCTTTAACTAAGTTCAGTGTAATTCGTCAAGTTACTGTTGCAAAAACTCTCAATCACGATGCTCAAATTGTGCTGTTATATTGGTTTGTCATCAGTATTTATTTAATATCCATTATTGGTTAACCAAACATAATATATAGGACATTATTTATTTCTGAAGAGAATGCATATAATACGTACATCACAGTTGTAATTTTAAGTCTACAATGAAAGTTTTTCTCTGTATGTAATAGAGCATAACATAATAAACTTTTCTGAACCATTTATTACTACTAATCTATATTTAAATACCAGATCCTTTGTTTGTTTCAGTCAGGTAGACAGAAATTCTTGTGCACTGTAAAACTCCTTTCCAATTTAGAAATGTACAAGCAATTTTTTTAAACCATCGTCTTGGTATTCCATCCTAACCTGGTGTTTCATCCCACATAGCTGATTTATCCTCCATGTGTTCTATCTTACATAGGGGTTCAATCCTACCCAGGTACTCCATTCTACAAAGGTGTTCTATGCTTCATAGGTGGTCTATGTTTTATATTTGTTTCATCCTACCCAGGTGTTCTATTCTAAATAACTATTCTATCCTAAACAGGTGTCTCATTCTACATGTGTTCTATCCTACCCAGGTATGTGTTCTATCCTTCGTAGTTTATCTATCATTCATGGGTGTTCTATCCGTCATAGGTGATCTATGTTTAATATGTGTTGCATACTACATAGGTGGTATATCCTACATAGGTGTTCTATCCTACATATGTGTTCTATCCTACATAGGTGTTCTATCCTACACAGGTGTTCTATCCTACATATGTGTTCTATCCTACATAGGTGGTCTATCCTACATAGGTGTTCTATCCTACATAGGTGTTCTATCCTGCACAGGTGTTCTATTCTACATATGTGTTCTATCCTACATAGGTGTTCTATCCTACATAGGTGTTCTATCCTGCACAGGTGTTCCATTCTACATATGTGTTCTATCCTACATAGGTGTTCTATCCTACATATGTGTTCTATCCTACATATGTGTTCTATCCTACATAGGTGTTCTATCCTACATATGTGTTCTATCCTACATAGGTGTTCTATCCTACATAGGTGTTCTATCCTACATAGGTGTTCTATCCTACATAGGTGGTCTATCCTACATATGTGTTCTATCCTACATATTTGTTCTATCCTACATAGGTGTTCTATCCTACATATGTGTTCTATCCTACATATGTGTTCTATCCTACATATGTGTTCTATCCTACATATGTGTTCTATCCTACATAGGTGTTCTATCCTATATAGGTGGTCTATCCTACATAGGTGTTCTGTCCTACATAGGTGTTCTATCCTACATATGTGTTCTATCCTACATAGGTGTTCTATCCTACATATGTGTTCTATCCTACATATGTGTTCTATCCTACATAGGTGGTCTATCCTACATAGGTGTTCTGTCCTACATAGGTGTTCTATCCTACATATGTGTTCTATCCTACATAGGTGTTCTATCCTACATATGTGTTCTATCCTACATAGGTGGTCTATCCTACATAGGTGGTCTATCCTACATAGGTGTTCTGTCCTACATAGGTGTTCTATCCTACATAGGTGGTCTATCCTACATAGGTGTTCTGTCCTACATAGGTGTTCTATCCTACATAGGTGGTCTATCCTATATAGGTGGTCTATCCTACATAGGTGTTCTGTCCTACATAGGTGTTCTATCCTACATATTTGTTCTATCCTACATAGGTGTTCTATCCTACATATGTGTTCTATCCTACATAGGTGTTCTATCCTACATAGGTGGTCTATCCTACATAGGTGTTCTATCCTACATAGGTGGTCTATCCTACATAGGTGTTCTGTCCTACATAGGTGTTCTATCCTACATATGTGTTCTATCCTACATAGGTGTTATATCCTACATAGGTGTTCTATCCTACATATGTGTTCTATCCTACATAGGTGTTCTATCCTACATATGTGTTCTATCCTACATAGGTGTTATATCCTACATAGGTGTTCTATTCTATATATGTGTTCCATCCGTGGATCTCTAAATAGGGCAATCTATCCGTGGTAATCGATTTATAGTGTTATATATGAGAGTTTATCCAATGTTGCTTCTTCTTGTGGTGCACCAATCATGGTACTCCAATATTTATGCTCCATTCCTGATATTTCACCGCTTTTCTATTCGTATGTTAAAGATGTTGTGTTCAATGAACCTTCATATCTTACGAAGTCCTGACACAAAACTAACAATTTAGCGCTACAAATATTCAATTTCAATTTCAAATGTAATTTATTTCACAACAACGTAAAAATACAATAATACAATTTATTTCAAATCAATATTTATCAGTATTTTGTCATCAAGAACATCACAATCTCAGTCTAATGAGTCTAATCTCAGTAATATTACGTTTATAGTCCAGGAAGGTAGGGAAAGTTTTACTTCGATTATTTTAAAGTTACTATTCAGGATGACATCTGTTCTAAGTATTACCTTACATCTTTTTACATTCTATAAAAAGAATTATATAAAGGTTACAAATTCAATAAGGAATTTATTCAATTTTTACCTTATTAAGTAATCGTGTTTTTGGAAACAGTGTTAAATAAAGGATAACTTGCTGGAGAAGTAGTTAAGCTCTATACTTTTCAAATATTTTGTTGTTTTTCCTTATGACCGAAAAAAACTATAACTATAAAATACGAGTGTCAATTTCAAAAAGTGGTAAACCTTTCAATGGTATCATGTAACAGAACCTACTTCCCAGTATTCGTCTACATTTTGCTCTTCACAATTATATTTTATTATTTTAACAATCGTATAAACTGTAACATAAGCAATTCAGTTACAAATGTAATAATGTCTATAAGAAAATCATGAGACTGTATTTACAAATGTTTAAACCCGAGCTATACTGGTGTAGAGTAAATCTAGTATAAAGTGTTGATGTTTCTGTAAACACGACTTTTTATGCCTTGAGAACTGTAAGCAAAAATAACTGTTGAGCTCTTGGAATATAGAAAAAAAAACACAGAGTCGAAATATTCAATTATGTTGGGTTTGCAATACTACATATAGTGAGGATAAACAACACTATGAGGTTTTCCAAGGTTGAGGTAAGGTGTAATAATATGTACATAATGTTTATTAGCCTTTTAAACACTCAATTGTTTGAAAAATATTACTCATAAATATAATTTATTGCTTATATAATTTTGTTTTATTTTTACCGAGTTTTTGAGCCAGTAGATTAGTCTAAATTGTTGACTATAATTTCTGCTAAAGCTTAGCTACTAGTTCTACTCAAGGTTTCAGTCTTTAGATGTTGTTATTATGAAAAATGCAATATTCTTGTTATTTATCATAATAAATTATACCATATATTCAGATAATATTACTCTATAATACTTTTGTAGATGTATATTATTTTGAATACAAATAAAGACGTAAAATAGAAGTATAATTCAAACTACAAACTAACCCAAAATAAACTACGCTTATGATGTACGCCACTGATTGGCGGAGGCGGAAGTTGAGGCGGAAATTACGCCAAGCGACCCCAAAAGACCCCAACTGCCCGTCTGGCTCTACACCGTTAAAACTTTCAACATACAACCCCTTTGGTTCCAATCTGTGCTTAGACACTTAGTAGTAGGGGGCTATGGCCGATACTGCCTCAGTAAGTAAAGTTGCTGAGGACAAATCCCCCACCTCCCCCGACACCACCAAATTCTATTTTTTGCCGCCTGAGGCTACAGTGACATCATCCTCCCAATGACGTCATTTCCCCCCCCCCCCGATTCAGATAAATTATATTTTTCGCCACCTGAGGCTACGATGTTATCATCCTCCCCATGACGTAGCCTGAAGCTATTTTGTTTTTTTCGGTTTTCTCGGCTTCCCGTGGAGGGCCCGAGATCGGGGAATAAGTTCTGGAGGTCCTGCGGGAACCCCGACCGGATGACTGAGGTCCCGTTCCTCCATCGTAAATTTGACCCGTTAACACTTAGTGATCCCTGGTTTGGAGCCAATGTTACGTGTTTGCCATGGGAAATCCCCAACGTCATCAGATAATTGTTTACCGCGTCATCCCCTGAGGACACGGTTACGTTAACCTCCCCATGACATCAACTTTCCCATGACGTCAACCTCCCCATTACGTGATCCTCCCCATTACGTTACCGATGAGGGTCCGGGCACCTGGTAATTATTTTTTTGTCGTGCTGCACTCTTATCGAAACGAGGGATAACGAGATCCTCCAAATAAACGGAGTATCTCAGTTATTTATCGGTTGATATCGACGTTACTTGGTATTTAGACATTAAATATCATGCGTTAAACGATGACGTCATCATTATTTGCCGGAGCATGTTTTCAAGGTCACTTCAATGGAAGCCGAGAACTAAAAATAGCTGTATCTCCGTTATTTCCGGTCCCATTTCAACCAAACTTAGTCTACCCCTAATGAAATTGACATTCGTATTTTATAGTCATAGTTTTTCGGTCATAAGAAAAAACAACAAAATATTTGAAAATTATAGAGCTTAAATACTTCTCCAGCATGTTATCAGCTCTTTAGCACTGTTTCCAAAAACGCAATTAATTAAAAAGTTAAAATTGAATAAATCCCCCCTTGAATATGTAACCTTTATATAATTATTTTTATAGAATGTAAAAATATGTAAAGTAATACTTTGAACAGATGTCATCCTGAATAGTAACTAAAAAATAATCAAAGTAAAACTTTCCCTACCTTCCTGGACTATAAACGTAATATTACTGAGATTAGACTCATTAGACTGAGATTGTGATGTTCTTGATGACAAAAATACTGATAAATAATTATTTGAAATTATTTGTATTACATTGTAACTTTAAGTTGTTGCGAAATAAATTACATTTGAAATTGAAATTGAATATTTGTAGTGCTTAGTTGTTAGTTTTGTTCAGGACTTCGTAAGATATGAAGGTTCATCAAAACACAACATCTTTAAGAACTGATAATTTCCATACTTTAAATGCATTAGTACTGAAAAAATATAATAATAAATCGGGTATCATTTTTAAATAAATAATTAATTTATATGTAATTAAACTTACAAAAGTGTGTTACAGTGACAATACACAGTGAGAGCAATCATTTTCATCGCCAAGGTGACTGTTAAATTATTTCTCAATTTGCAGTAAATTGTCCATTATCGAAATGTAAATATTACAATTTAAATTCTTAACAGCCGATGGTAAGAAATTCAACCAGTGTGCAAGGTCTAGCAGGTAACTGTCAAATGATATTACAATATACTAGTGGCTTGAAGGGGCCATAGCCTCTAACTTTGCTCCAATACACTGCCTCATCTGATTTGAGATTTGAGCACATGTCAGTTCATAAACAAAGTGTAGAATCTTGGTCACATGTTTTAATGTAAACAAAGCAGCCGTTTTTAAATCCTAATGCTTCTCTTATGGGAGGTGTTTTACGTTATTTATCGTTTGCTGTTAACATTTTGGCAATAGTGCTATCTTTCCCAAGTCCCTGGGATCGAGACCTTTAATTTGAGCCGTCACCCATCATCCTGCAATTAGCCAAACTCCCACAATTTTGACTTATAAATTTCGCTTACATAATTATTAATGTACTTGTGGCTTGAAGGGGCCATATCCCCTAACCTTTCTCTAATACTCTGCCTCTACTGATTGTTTTCTCTCTTTACATATCGAGGAAAATAAAACAAAACTAGTGGATTACAGGGGCTATAGCCCCTAACATACGGTTTTTGTGTAAGTGGATAATCACAGCTGATCATTAGTTCATTTTGCTTATTAATAAGAAACCCCCAACTTTGTTTATTGTAGTGATTTTCCCTAAGAAAATCATTGGATCTTTGAAGTCCAGTGGGGCGTATCCCACTGATATTTTGACATTTCTTATATTTTCCCACCGTCCTTGGCTCTCAAGCTTTAAAATGAATCGCCACAACCTAACTTAACTTCTTCCTAGCTCGAGATATTTCGTGGGGACCAATTCGCTTTTGAAATTAAATATTAAGATTCCACTGATAGTGTTATCATAACATTAGTATTTTATCGCTTGAACATAAACTTGGTGTCAGCCTCATAAAGTGAACCAATCCATGTTTGATCGGGGATTGAAAGCTAAGAGCTATAAAACTTTACGATCAATAAGTCCCCGTTACATCACCTATCGGAGTTTTATCTCACTTCAAATGAGCATTTGGTAGCTTACATTTTACACAGTTTTAGGGCATTAAATTACGTGTTATTCCAAAATATTATAGTTTTAATTTTATTACAATTATCTCTCAAAATAACCAGCTAAGAGTATAAATAGAGTATAAATAAGAGTATAAATATTAACAAATGACAGAAGATCTAACCTAAAATGGAGATGTAATTAGAGAGGTTTCTACTGAATGGGAGAAAATTAAAGAACCTGATCATCAAAAATAGCGCAAACAGACAAAACAAATGTTTGTATTTTTTACATTTTCTTTGTGATATTTACTCCATGAACGGTGGTCGAAAAACATTTACAAAAATTATATTTCCGTTTGTTAATCCAGTAATATCCAGTACTAATATAATCGCACTCTTTGATATTTAATCTCAAAACCATTTTAGAGATAATATAATTTTCACTATAGTAAGGTGTTGAATTTTGATGGTTTTTACCACTTCTTTTATAAATCAGACTTAAAAAGACAGTACATAATTCTGTTTAGAAAAAACCGATATTATAAATTTAAAAACTAAGAGGGTATTTGAGTTCAAAATGTAATCAAATTAAAATACCTGAAGCTAAAGCATTTACAAAGTCATCTCAATAAACCCGAATTATTTGAAAGCCGAAGCTGCGCTTCCGGAGGAAGCAGATTTAAATGTTTACGTATCTTGCCTTCTTGAAAATCCCATTTAACAAATAGTTCCCGGAAATGAAATCAAGTTTAGCGATTGTTTCGCAATGTCACTAGCAGTTCAGTTATGTAATGTGTTTCATGTGTTTCAGTTATGTTTTCAGTTATGTAATAATACTGTTTGGGTTGGATTTACTCAATTACAGGACAAAGATTCCAGCTTATATGAGACCGCTGTTAATTACAAATATGTATCTTTATTTTGAGCGTGAATGTATTTGTTTAGTGTTTATCCATTTTCCTAACTTAAATTTAATTCCAACTTCCTGAATTTTGCCACATGGCGGTCTGCTATGCTATGTGAGCTTTGTGTTTTATGTATGCTAATGAACGAGTAAAGCTACTTAAGCATGAACAGTGAAGTACTTTTCTAGTAATTAAATTCCAATTCAGTGTAAGCAAATCAATTTTTATTCATTGACGGGTTGATTTTTATAATTCTTGCAAACTTCAGGAACTATAATTCTGACTATCAGCGCTGATTAGTCCCAACGGTGACAAACTAAGTTGTACAGTGGGAACGGATGTTATCCTCATTATAGACCTAACATTTTATTTCATGGAAATAACAATGTTCAAATCCATTTTTTTTATAAAAAAATGTTTTTATGACATAACTTCAAAATATATGTTACTGCCATATTACCCGAGACAGCCGAGGGTCTAATACGAACAATGGAGAGTCAGCTGTAATTTGGTAAACTTATTGCTAGACCTATAAGACATTTCAGTTCATTATCTACATCTATAAAAGACAAAGCCCTGGCTGACTAACTGACTGACTGACTGACTCACTCATCACTAATTCTCCGCCTTTGCCTTCCCATGTAGGTAGAGAGCTGAAATTGTGTACATTGATTCTTTAGGCATAAAATAGGAAAACTAAATGGTTTTCATCCTGATCTGATTTTAGGATTCCGCCAGAGATCCAGACAAAGTTCCCATGTATTTCTTATGGATATTTACTTTTGTTTGAGCTACAATGAAAATAAAAACAGCTGATCTTGATTCGTAGTAGTTCCACGGGCTAACTACAGATTGCAGCACACACAACTGTCATAGTTTTTATAAATTTTTCGTGGGGCGAAGCTTGCGGGAACAGCTAGTATACAATATATTACAAACATAATCAGCTACGACTACTTGATATCCAATTTTTCTTTTTATCGGAAGCTATGATCGGGAATAGAAATTTCATGTATTAAAATATATATAAATATATAATATATAAATATAAATAAATATATATATATAATATTTATATATATATATATATGTAATAACAAAACTTTCAGTATTACAAATAAACTTTGGTTAGTGCCAGATTTACCAACATTTTTGAAGGCAAAGGAATATTGAAAAAATAGAGGGTTAGGTTAATTATTGAAAGGTTATTTTTCATACTGTATGAGTTTAAAGTAACCTTAAAGTAATTTCGATTGTTTTTTATTATTAATTAATTATATTAATTAACTAAACCTTAGACATTAAATTAAATTACTCAACTAAAACATTAAATTTACTCAACTTAGACAAATTCCATTTAAAAAACTGATTCAATGACACAATCAGTGTCTTAATGACCTAGAGCCTAGACCTAGTTTCGTCTATATAGACAACTTATCAACAATATAACTGGATCGGTAACCAATACAACTGTTACCGCACAGTTGGGATAGCTAGTTGTATCGGTGCCTGTGATTGGCGAGGCGATTGCCACAGTTATTGTGAAGGTTAGTTTACTAACTACTGTTATAGTCTGAGGATAGTGAAGCGGCTGTTGCAGTAGCTTGCACCAGTTGATCTTTAGTTATGTATTTATTTATTTATTTTACTTGCTGTAATACAGTATAAATTACACCACGGCAGTAAAAATTATTTTCTTGATAATTTTTTTTGGTGGGAAATTTAAGTCCTCCACTTCACAGGCAAACTTCACTTCACTTCATATAAAACACAATTTACAAAAAGTATTCTCTTAAAAATAAAATAAATAGCAACAATAATAATATCTCCTTAAATAACAAATTAAAACTAAACTAAAACTCGCCATTCAGTTATATAGTCAAATAAATATTAATAAAATATCTACTACACGTTTACTCGGTTTTTGAATTCCTCCTTACTCTAAAAATGTTACGTTTCATTTTTTAAGACGATTTTTATACTAAAGAAATTTATATTTGAAAATAGAACACATTTCAAAAATGATATTTGTTTAACAAGTGTCCTTTATAAACCTTATCATACTCCGAAATTATTTATTCGTACTTTAAACTTATTAAAACTCTATTAACATCGGGAATTATGTTGGTAACCTTAACATAACAGAGCTTCGATAGTCAAGGAGAGAACTTGCTTCAATCTAATATGAAATAAAAATCATACGTCATACGTATCGCACTGTGTCTGGACTGGCTGTAATGGTTGTGGCTGGAGTGTTTCCCCTTGATCTGCTCGCCGCTGAGAGGCAGAACATCTTTCACCGTGCTCCTGATCTCGGAAGAGACCAAGCTGCTGTGGAAGCCAGACTCGAAACTCTGCGAGTTTGGCAAGAGCGTTGGAACGGTGGACTGGAAGGGCGATGGACGTTTCGTCTCATCAGAGACATAAGCCCGTGGTTGAGCCGTGCATTTGGGGAAATTGACTTTTTCTTGTGTCAATTCCTGACGGGCCACGGGTACTTCAGGGAATACCTTTTCCGCATGGGGAAGGTGAGGTCACCTCAGTGTAGTTACTGCCCGGAGGAGGTGGATGATGCTCATCATACTTTCTTCCGGTGCAGTCGTTTCGCTGAAGACAGGAGGAGGCTCGTCTCTGCTGTCGGCGATCTGTCCCCGGACGTCGTGGTGGGGGCGATGCTTCGAAATGAAGACTCCTGGAGAGCGGTTGCGCTCTTCGTGCAATCCGTTCTTCGGGGAAAGCGAGACGAGGGATGCTTAGGTGACCTCTAAGTTTCCCGAAACGGTGACGTGACCCGTCTGGGCGCAAGACACGCGGGCCAGTGCCGAAGTTGTCCGATAAGGGTTCCGGCCTGGTTTTTCCCCCGCGGCTCCGTAGGAGGTTTAGTGGGTATACCTCGTAAGAGGGAGTCCCACACTGTTTCTTTGGGTTCGCGCATTAAGCGTTCCTCCTACGTAAAAAAAAAAAAAAAAAAAATCATACGTCATTATGAAAGTATAATTAACATACAACATGCGTGATAATATGCGTGCGTTTGCGGTATTTTATGGCGTATTTTTAGATCAGTCCTTATTCTGACATTAAAATGTAATACCCCGTAGCAGCAAACCTGCGTACTCAGCGAATTTCCAATGCATTTATATGTATCTTAGTACCACATAAAGCCACATACCAAATTTCATCAATATACATTCATAAATAAACGATTTATGACATTTTAATTGTTCTCCATAAGAATAACATAGCGGCTGAGTATCCAGGTTTGCTGAAGCAAGGAACACAACAAATGGGGTTTATATGAATATCAATATAGCTCAAGTAGATTAAGCCACAGCCCAAATTTTATTAATTTATGTTCATAATCAAGGGAGATAACACGTTACTTATTCTCCATAAGAATAACATGGGGGCTGAGGACGCAGGTTTTCTGCTACGGGAACTATCGGCCAAAAAATGTTTTTTAGTGCAAATATCAATAGACCACAACGATATTAAGCAATATACCAAGTTTCATCAGAATAAGTTGATAAATAAGCGAGATATACAATTTGTCTTATCCTCCATAAGAATAACATTGGACAACGTACTGTGTTTAGCACTTTCAATATCTCTGTAACCATTTGACGTAGAGCAATTATCAAAAAAACAAATTTTCCGTCTCTTTAAGCTGATTGTAATGAAAAAAACTGTTAATAAAATTTGACTTTTTCAAACATTATATGTAAAAAACTCAAAAAACCATTTTTGGGGTACAAAACCCCCCCCCAAAATACCCCTTCGAATTGGTCGATATGTCTGGTTTTCAAACTTAAAGTGCTGCTTTACAGGTTTATACCAAATTTCGTCAAAATCGGATTATTTTTACGAGAGTTATCGTGCTCACGGACACACACACACACACATATATATATATATATATATATATACAGTTTTGAACGAATGGTGTTTTTGGCATCTGGGGACCTCAAAACGAAAATTTATCATGGTCCCGGGCCGACCATGCCGACTACGGTAATAGCTGCTTCCCTATAGGGGAAATTCGCTAAAACATAGGGTGGATATTTATCGATATATTTTGATTTTATTATGCCCATAAGAGTCTAATAAATCAAAACTTAAATCACTTAATCACTGTACTTTGGAGTATTGTGAGCCTTGAGCGCTGTCGAAAGAGTTTCCTCTGTAGGTTTTTCGTATTTATCATTTTCATTCATCATATGATTTTTTTAAACCCGTATAGTATTAATGGTTTGTCTTTAAGCTTTGACCATTCATTAAGCTTATAGAGAAAACAATTGTTTTAATAATGTAACTAACACTTTAGGGTCTAAGTATATTTTGTTTGAAAGGTTTAAAGTGGAGATGTTTCTCATTCATCAAACACCCATTCATTCCAGTCGGCTCACCACTTTTAATTAACATTCTATTCATAGGCCGAAGAAGATTGCCAACATCTGTCTGAGGTATATTTTACGTCCCGACTTTTCAACTTGTTTGCAATTTTCCATTCAAGCCTCATTTGTATTTGACAGCTACCTATTTTCTTTAACAAAATTAACTATTTTACCTTACACATAATATTCTTTTGATTTATACATATGTTCCACTAAGCACTGCTTTTGACTTTTTGTTGCTTTTGTATGTCTTTAAAATTGCCCACTATACATTTTTGACTCGATTTTACGTTAACACCTCATAGAAAAGTGTGTAAAGTTAGTTATCACTTTCTCATTCAAACGAGATCGCTAGCAGCACGCTGACGTGAGGGAAGTGAATTCCCGCATTAAACCCTTTAGAAAAATCTAATAAAGGGTTTAAAACAACACCGGTAAGATTCTTATGAAAAATATTATATTTTGGCTGTTCTGATGTTCCTGGTTATATTTAAATTCACCAATAGGATGCAAATGTTGTACATTATAAAGTTAGATGGAGGTATAGTCGGGATAACAAGTTGGTATAGACGTATAAAACGGTGATAAAACGATATTAAGATATGAAAAACAGTATTTTCCATTGTAAAATCCCCATAAAACGTACCGTATTTTGACAATTAACATTTTCTTTAATAACTCGGTAAATACTAGTAGTGGCAAAATGAGAAGAATGAGGGAGGGCTTAAAATCTTTGGATTTTTAGGTACAATAAGTTAATGTGCAATAAATGTACATTTGGGACTTCTCTGACCCTTTTTGGGCCCAAAACTCAAAATTTG
This sequence comes from Allygus modestus, assembly GCA_963675035.1. Lineage (NCBI taxonomy): Eukaryota > Metazoa > Arthropoda > Insecta > Hemiptera > Cicadellidae > Allygus > Allygus modestus. Next base: position 457,047,726 of record OY776111.1, on the reverse strand, counting down.
AAAACTTAAAATAAAAAGAAGGGGTTTAGAGTTTTTCGATTGTTTTGCCCAACGAACTTGTCCAGTTGATTATAAAAAGGAATGTCTCTACCAAATTTGAAGTAAATCGGACAAAAATTGCGACCGCTAGGGTGCGAACATATGTATATATATATATATATATATATATATAAAGAGATATATATATACATATATTTATAAAGTTTTTAGATACCCCTCAAAACGTGTTCAAGGGGTCACGTTAGGAAGTTTTATGGTGGTCCCGGGCCTAAGTTACACCGTGCGGGTCATGCTAATAGTTCATTTTTCCATAGGAAATTCACTAATAAGTAAATTACTAAACAACGACAAAACTCTCAGTCATTATACTGTACTAAGTGATTAACAGTGAGAGGCCTCAAAATGAAACATTTTGCTCCGGCAGTGAAATGTATGCACTTTGCTGCAGCTACACGTAACACGAAACAATCGACACGGAGGGTTTAACCGATGATTATAGATACTGGAGATGCGTTATATTTATAGTCAATGGTTTTACCCAATAGGAAACGAACTAGCCGGGCTTTCATAAAAGGTGAATTAGCTTACCGTATTCACTATGTAAATAACTCACAACGTATTACCAACTGTGTAGCTTACTTATACAAATAGTAAACAAAATAATTAATTGCTTTCACCAAAAATTGCCAGGTTGTTTATTGATATGGTAACTCGATGAGTTATAAAAGAATTCCCGTCAGCAAAGTAATGAAGCCCGCGGCATTTAATATAGACCCCGCCCAGTTTCAGCGCCAGAGTTTTGATTGATGATGGAAAAACAAGATAATAGTCCCCGCCTGCCTCATATTAAAGTTTCCTTTTCAAAACATAAAGATGCCCGGGGCTTATCTTGTTTCTCAGTATTTAGCTCGTTGATTTATAATGAGCGGTTGTTTTTTGTTGTATATTTAGTTAATAATAGTGGCTTGTAACCCATTACGTTTGTTATAAGATCACGTATCAATATGGAAACAAAACGTACGATGAGGTCACTTATGGAGACGTTTTACGTCCCCGCTTTTCTTGTGGGGCAGTTTTGACTTATTTTCTGGCTTTCATGCAATTTATAAAAAAAAACTAATATTTTTTCAGAGCCCCTTTGGCCACAACCTTTTAATTTGAGTCGTCTCCCTTTACCTGCAATTTACCCAACATTAACAATTTATATTTCAAGACCTATATTTCTTATAGAACTAGTTCTCTCATAGATTTGTTGCTTAATTTCGATACGGTATACTGAATGTCTTTCTGGTGGCTAGTTATTATTGGTATGCTGGCGCCTATCCCATACTTAGCTTTCAACACCCACCGTATTATTTAATTTTATATATATATATATTTTTATTTCAGTACAATAACAAATTGCTTTGCTACAGCACACGACCGCTGCTCAGACCGGTTCAAGATGTGTCCGTAATTATTATTCAATTGTTTGTGTAATTTAAGCGATTTCTACGTTTTAAAATAAATTATACAGACGTAGTTTAGGTTTTAGTTGTTTATCTAGTTTCTAGTTCGTGACTACCAGTTGATCGACATGTTAGTTGGTCGTAGTGTCAGGTGATCGACATGTTAGTTGGTCGTAGTGCCAGTTGGTCGACTTTAACAAATTATTATGGTTAACATAGCTATCAACTGGTGGATCCCCGTTTTAGTTTTATTTAAAAATATTTTATTTCAGACTACCCACTAAACTTGTATGTACATAAATAACTTTATTCGATTTTTATTTTAAAGGATTGGGAAATTAAAACAAAATACGTTACAGTTCCATGGGATCAACAGTTCTAATTGTAGCGAGGACACTAAGACTGCGTAATCGTTAGCATGTTCTCACAATGCCTTAATTACTGACCAGGACAATGAAAAGGGTAAATTGCTTCAGCAAGTTTAACAACGCGTTATCCAACACACGCAGGCAAGGCGTGTTGCAAACAATGTACTGTGTTGTGAACACACACACTATTATCATCGCATTACAAATCATTAACATGAGACTGTAGTACCTAAAACAATACTATTTAATTATTTTTCTTTCTATATTCACCTTATAAAAGTTAGATTTATTGGTCATAATTTAGTTAAAGGTACCATACTCATAGGACCTACTAACTGGTGCCCGCAACTTCGTTCGCGTGGTTTTAGCGAATTTTCCCTATAGGGAAGAAGATGTTACCGTAGGTCTCATGGTAAGACTTAAGCCCGAGACCATGATAACTTTTCGTTTTGAGGTCCCCAGATGCCAAAAACACCATTCGTTCAAATTTATATATATTTTTTTTGTCCGTAAGCACGATAACTCTCGTAAAAAAGACGGATCGTAATGAAATTTGATACAAATATGTAAAGTACCATTTATTTGAGCGAATTCGAAAACCAGACGAATCGCACCATCCAAAGTGGGATTTTTGGGGGTTTTGTAACTTAAAAATGGGTTTTTGGGGGTTTCCACACGTAATATTATTTTATTTTATTTTAATTCCCACCATTGAATTTAGCTCAAAAAAACTATTTGGTATTTTGATTACAGCTCTAAGTCAATTGGTTACTGAGATATTGAAAGTGCTACACACAGTACAATGTCTAATTTTATTCCTATGGAGAAAAAGAAAAATTTTGTATCTCGCTTATTTATGAACATAAACTGACGAAACTTGGTATATGGCTTCATCTGGTTGTGGTTTATTGTTGTTTGCACAACAAAGTAATTTTTCCCCTATGGTTCCCGCAGCAGCTAATCTAGGTACTCGTTCCCCATGTTATTCTTATGGAGAAAAAATAAAATGTTTTATATCGCTTATTTATGAATGTATATGGATGAAACTTGGTGTGTGACTTCACTTAGATAAGCTATATTGATATTTTCATAAAAACCCATTATTTTGTGTTCCTTGTTGCTGCAAACCTGTGTACTCATCCCCAATTTTATTCTTATGGATAATAATTAATATTTTTAATATCGCTTGTTTGTGAATATATTTCTTATGAATCCTGTTAAGTGTGTTATGTTATACATTCATTGGAAATTCACTGAGTATGCAGGTTTGCTGCAACGGGGGAATCCAAGTAACTGATTTTGGAAATAAAATATATATATATAATAATATTATATATATATATATATATATATATATATATATATATATATATATATATATACCAGCAATGCCTTTTTGTGGTTATTTATACATAAAATAATAACACTTGTTGAATAGTTCAAATTGCATTGTAACAATATACAATACTTTATCGTTCTCATAAACCACTTTTCATTTTATTTCCAAAATCAGTTACTTAATTTTTGTCACGATCAAATAAAGTTAACAGCACAATTTCACCATTATGTATAACACTTAAAATGTATATTTTAATTTGATATCAAGCGTTTACAGGTTTTACGTAAAACGCTTACATTTATCCTTGAGGAGGTTTAAAGAGACTTGATAATATTTTACCCTTTTAACGTCACCTGAGAAGATAGAGCAGTGTTTTATTACCACTTTTAGGAAAATTACCTATAAACTGTCCAACTTTCTTAAGCAAGTAATATTAAGGAAAATATCCATTTTCACGTCAAGTAATTGACTAGGCAAATCGAATTTAGGGATAGAATAAAATATGATAATTATAGAATAGATTTATGTTTTATTTATAATATATACTAGCAAAAATATTTAAATATCAGATATAAGCTAAATTAGGTAAGCGATTATATTATGGAGGGAATAGCTTGACATCTTAAAACTAGAATATATTACTGTATTTGACACTGTTTCTCAACAAAATAAATATTCAAATTTCGAAATAAATATTTTTTTGGAATAAAAAACATTTGTAACGATGCATGGTTGTAAATTAAATTTAAATCTAAGTTAATTAAAAACATCAAAATCCCTTAATTTACGACTAAGATGTCATTAGGAAAATAAAACACAGTCAGGTGCGTGCCCCAGCTAATGATATCTGGACAGTAGGACACGTGTGTTGTTGGGGATTGTGGTGAGGGTCGTTAGGCTGGTCATTACCCAACTGCAGACTGCGGTCCACAATGGTCAATCATATCGTGGTACCGGTACAGTATAGCAGTCAGGTGCGTGCCCCAGCTAATGATATCTGGACAGTAGGACACGTGTGTGGTTGGGGATTGTGGTGAGAGTCGATAGGCAGATCGTTATCCAACTGCAGAATGCGGTCCACTATGGTCAATCATATCGTGGTACCGGTACAGTATAGCAGTCTGGTGCGTGCCCCAGCTAATGATATCTGGACAGTAGGACACGTGTGTGGTTGGGGATTGTGGTGGGGGGCGTTAGGCAGATCATTACCCAACTGCAGTGTGCGGTCCACTATGGTCAATCATATCGCGGCACCGGTACAGTATAGCAGTCAGGTGCGTGCCCCAGCTAATAATATCTGGACAGTAGGATACGTGTGTGGTTGGGGATTGTGGTGAGGGTCGTTAGGCAGATCGTTACCCAACTGCAGACTGTGGTCCACTATGGTCAATCATATCGTGGTACCGGTACAGTGTAACAGTCAGGTGCGTGCCCCAGCTAATGATATCTGGACAGTAGGACACGTGTGTGGTTGGGGATTGTGGTGAGGGTCGTTAGGCAGATCGTTACCCAACTGCAGACTGTGGTCCACTATGGTCAATCATATCGCGGTACCGGTACAGTATAACAGTCAGGTGCTTGCCCCAGCTAATGATATCTGGACAGTAGGACACGTGTGTGGTTGGGGATTGTGGTGTGGTTGGGGACTATGGTGTGGGTCGTTAGGCTGGTCATTACCCAACTGCAGACTGCGGTCCACTATGGTCAATCATATCGCGGTACCGGTACAGTATAACAGTCAGGTGCGTGCCCCAACTAATGATATCTAGACAGTAAGACACGTGTGTGGTTGGGGATTGTGGTGTGGTTGGGGACTGTGGTGTGGGTCGTTAGGCTGGTCATTACCCAACTGCAGACTGTGATCCACTATGATCAATCATAACGCGGTACGGGTACAGTATAGCAGTCAGGTGCGTGCCCCAACTAATGATATCTGGACAGTAGGACACGTGTGTGGTTGGGGATTGTGGTGAGGGTCATTAGGCAGATCGTTACCCAACTGCAGACTGTAGTCCACTATGGTCAAACATATCGTGGTACCGGTACAGTATAGCAGTCAGGTGTGTGCCCCAACTAATGATATCTGGACAGTAGGACACGTGTGTGGTTGGGGATTGTGGTGAGGGTCGTTAGGCAGATCGTTACCCAACTGCAGACTGTGGTCCACTATGGTCAAACATATCGTGGTACCGGTACAGTATAACAGTCAGGTGCGTGCCCCAGCTAATGAGATCTGGACAGTAGGACAGGTGTGTGGTTGGGGATTGTGGTGAGGGTCGTTAGGCAGATCGTTACCCAACTGCAGACTGTGGTCCACTATGGTCAATCATATCGCTGTACGGGTACAGTATAGCAGTCAGGTGCGTGCCCCAACTAATGATATCTGGACAGTAGGACACGTGTGTGATTGGGGATTGTGGTGAGGGTCGTTAGGCAGATCGTTACCCAACTGCAGACTGTGGTCCACTATGGTCAATCATATCGCTGTACGGGTACAGTATAGCAGTCAGGTGCGTGCCCCAACTAATGATATCTGGACAGTAGGACACGTGTGTGGTTGGGGATTGTGGTGAGGGTCGTTAGGCAGATCGTTACCCAACTGCAGACTGTGGTCCACTATGGTCAATCATATCGCTGTACGGGTACAGTATAGCAGTCAGGTGCGTGCCCCAACTAATGATATCTGGACAGTAGGACACGTGTGTGGTTGGGGATTGTGGTGAGGGTCGTTAGGCAGATCGTTACCCAACTGCAGACTGTGGTCCACTATGGTCAATCATATCGCGGTACGGGTACAGTATAGCAGTCAGGTGCGTGCCCCAACTAATGATATCTGGACAGTAGGACACGTGTGTGGTTGGGGATTGTGGTGAGGGTCGTTAGGCAGATCGTTACCCAACTGCAGACTGTGGTCCACTATGGTCAATCATACGGCGCTGTACGGGTACAGTATAGCAGTCAGGTGCGTGCCCCAACTAATGATATCTGGACAGTAGGACACGTGTGTGGTTGGGGATTGTGGTGAGGGTCGTTAGGCAGATCGTTACCCAACTGCAGACTGTGGTCCACTATGGTCAAACATATCGTGGTACCGGTACAGTATAGCAGTCAGGTGTGTGCCCCAACTAATGATATCTGGACAGTAGGACACGTGTGTGGTTGGGGATTGTGGTGAGGGTCGTTAGGCAGATCGTTACCCAACTGCAGACTGTGGTCCACTATGGTCAAACATATCGTGGTACCGGTACAGTATAACAGTCAGGTGCGTGCCCCAGCTAATGAGATCTGGACAGTAGGACAGGTGTGTGGTTGGGGATTGTGGTGAGGGTCGTTAGGCAGATCGTTACCCAACTGCAGACTGTGGTCCACTATGGTCAATCATATCGCTGTACGGGTACAGTATAGCAGTCAGGTGCGTGCCCCAACTAATGATATCTGGACAGTAGGACACGTGTGTGATTGGGGATTGTGGTGAGGGTCGTTAGGCAGATCGTTACCCAACTGCAGACTGTGGTCCACTATGGTCAATCATATCGCTGTACGGGTACAGTATAGCAGTCAGGTGCGTGCCCCAACTAATGATATCTGGACAGTAGGACACGTGTGTGGTTGGGGATTGTGGTGAGGGTCGTTAGGCAGATCGTTACCCAACTGCAGACTGTGGTCCACTATGGTCAATCATATCGCTGTACGGGTACAGTATAGCAGTCAGGTGCGTGCCCCAACTAATGATATCTGGACAGTAGGACACGTGTGTGGTTGGGGATTGTGGTGAGGGTCGTTAGGCAGATCGTTACCCAACTGCAGACTGTGGTCCACTATGGTCAATCATATCGCGGTACGGGTACAGTATAGCAGTCAGGTGCGTGCCCCAACTAATGATATCTGGACAGTAGGACACGTGTGTGGTTGGGGATTGTGGTGAGGGTCGTTAGGCAGATCGTTACCCAACTGCAGACTGTGGTCCACTATGGTCAATCATACGGCGCTGTACGGGTACAGTATAGCAGTCAGGTGCGTGCCCCAACTAATGATATCTGGACAGTAGGACACGTGTGTGGTTGGGGATTGTGGTGAGGGTCGTTAGGCAGATCGTTACCCAACTGCAGACTGTGGTCCACTATGGTCAAACATATCGTGGTACCGGTACAGTATAACAGTCAGGTGCGTGCCCCAGCTAATGAGATCTGGACAGTAGGACACGTGTGTGGTTGGGGATTGTGGTGAGGGTCGTTAGGCAGATCGTTACCCAACTGCAGACTGTGGTCCACTATGGTCAATCATATCGCTGTACGGGTACAGTATAGCAGTCAGGTGCGTGCCCCAACTAATGATATCTGGACAGTAGGACACGTGTGTGATTGGGGATTGTGGTGAGGGTCGTTAGGCAGATCGTTACCCAACTGCAGACTGTGGTCCACTATGGTCAATCATATCGCTGTACGGGTACAGTATAGCAGTCAGGTGCGTGCCCCAACTAATGATATCTGGACAGTAGGACACGTGTGTGGTTGGGGATTGTGGTGAGGGTCGTTAGGCAGATCGTTACCCAACTGCAGACTGTGGTCCACTATGGTCAATCATATCGCTGTACGGGTACAGTATAGCAGTCAGGTGCGTGCCCCAACTAATGATATCTGGACAGTAGGACACGTGTGTGGTTGGGGATTGTGGTGAGGGTCGTTAGGCAGATCGTTACCCAACTGCAGACTGTGGTCCACTATGGTCAATCATATCGCGGTACGGGTACAGTATAGCAGTCAGGTGCGTGCCCCAACTAATGATATCTGGACAGTAGGACACGTGTGTGGTTGGGGATTGTGGTGAGGGTCGTTAGGCAGATCGTTACCCAACTGCAGACTGTGGTCCACTATGGTCAATCATATCGCTGTACGGGTACAGTATAGCAGTCAGGTGCGTGCCCCAACTAATGATATCTGGACAGTAGGACACGTGTGTGGTTGGGGATTGTGGTGAGGGTCGTTAGGCAGATCGTTACCCAACTGCAGACTGTGGTCCACTATGGTCAATCATATCGCTGTACGGGTACAGTATAGCAGTCAGGTGCGTGCCCCAACTAATGATATCTGGACAGTAGGACACGTGTGTGTTTGGGGATTGTGGTGAGGGTCGTTAGGCAGATCGTTACCCAACTGCAGACTGTGGTCCACTATGGTCAATCATATCGCGGTACGGGTACAGTATAGCAGTCAGGTGCGTGCCCCAACTAATGATATCTGGACAGTAGGACACTGTGTGGTTGGGGATTGTGGTGAGGGTCGTTAGGCAGATCGTTACCCAACTGCAGACTGTGGTCCACTATGGTCAATCATATCGCGGTACGGGTACAGTATAGCAGTCAGGTGCGTGCCCCAACTAATGATATCTGGACAGTAGGACACGTGTGTGGTTGGGGATTGTGGTGAGGGTCGTTAGGCAGATCGTTACCCAACTGCAGACTGTGGTCCACTATGGTCAATCATATCGCTGTACGGGTACAGTATAGCAGTCAGGTGCGTGCCCCAACTAATGATATCTGGACAGTAGGACACGTGTGTGGTTGGGGATTGTGGTGAGGGTCGTTAGGCAGATCGTTACCCAACTGCAGACTGTGGTCCACTATGGTCAATCATATCGCTGTACGGGTACAGTATAGCAGTCAGGTGCGTGCCCCAACTAATGATATCTGGACAGTAGGACACGTGTGTGATTGGGGATTGTGGTGAGGGTCGTTAGGCAGATCGTTACCCAACTGCAGACTGTGGTCCACTATGGTCAATCATATCGCTGTACGGGTACAGTATAGCAGTCAGGTGCGTGCCCCAACTAATGATATCTGGACAGTAGGACACGTGTGTGGTTGGGGATTGTGGTGAGGGTCGTTAGGCAGATCGTTACCCAACTGCAGACTGTGGTCCACTATGGTCAATCATATCGCTGTACGGGTACAGTATAGCAGTCAGGTGCGTGCCCCAACTAATGATATCTGGACAGTAGGACACGTGTGTGGTTGGGGATTGTGGTGAGGGTCGTTAGGCAGATCGTTACCCAACTGCAGACTGTGGTCCACTATGGTCAAACATATCGCGGTACGGGTACAGTATAGCAGTCAGGTGCGTGCCCCAACTAATGATATCTGGACAGTAGGACACGTGTGTGGTTGGGGATTGTGGTGTGGTTGGGGACTATGGTGTGGGTCGTTAGGCTGGTCATTACCCAACTGCAGACTGCGGTCCACTATGGTCAATCATATCGCGGTACCGGTACAGTATAACAGTCAGGTGCGTGCCCCAACTAATGATATCTAGACAGTAAGACACGTGTGTGGTTGGGGATTGTGGTGTGGTTGGGGACTGTGGTGTGGGTCGTTAGGCTGGTCATTACCCAACTGCAGACTGTGATCCACTATGATCAATCATAACGCGGTACGGGTACAGTATAGCAGTCAGGTGCGTGCCCCAACTAATGATATCTGGACAGTAGGACACGTGTGTGGTTGGGGATTGTGGTGAGGGTCATTAGGCAGATCGTTACCCAACTGCAGACTGTAGTCCACTATGGTCAAACATATCGTGGTACCGGTACAGTATAGCAGTCAGGTGTGTGCCCCAACTAATGATATCTGGACAGTAGGACACGTGTGTGGTTGGGGATTGTGGTGAGGGTCGTTAGGCAGATCGTTACCCAACTGCAGACTGTGGTCCACTATGGTCAAACATATCGTGGTACCGGTACAGTATAACAGTCAGGTGCGTGCCCCAGCTAATGAGATCTGGACAGTAGGACAGGTGTGTGGTTGGGGATTGTGGTGAGGGTCGTTAGGCAGATCGTTACCCAACTGCAGACTGTGGTCCACTATGGTCAATCATATCGCTGTACGGGTACAGTATAGCAGTCAGGTGCGTGCCCCAACTAATGATATCTGGACAGTAGGACACGTGTGTGATTGGGGATTGTGGTGAGGGTCGTTAGGCAGATCGTTACCCAACTGCAGACTGTGGTCCACTATGGTCAATCATATCGCTGTACGGGTACAGTATAGCAGTCAGGTGCGTGCCCCAACTAATGATATCTGGACAGTAGGACACGTGTGTGGTTGGGGATTGTGGTGAGGGTCGTTAGGCAGATCGTTACCCAACTGCAGACTGTGGTCCACTATGGTCAATCATATCGCTGTACGGGTACAGTATAGCAGTCAGGTGCGTGCCCCAACTAATGATATCTGGACAGTAGGACACGTGTGTGGTTGGGGATTGTGGTGAGGGTCGTTAGGCAGATCGTTACCCAACTGCAGACTGTGGTCCACTATGGTCAATCATATCGCGGTACGGGTACAGTATAGCAGTCAGGTGCGTGCCCCAACTAATGATATCTGGACAGTAGGACACTGTGTGGTTGGGGATTGTGGTGAGGGTCGTTAGGCAGATCGTTACCCAACTGCAGACTGTGGTCCACTATGGTCAATCATATCGCGGTACGGGTACAGTATAGCAGTCAGGTGCGTGCCCCAACTAATGATATCTGGACAGTAGGACACGTGTGTGGTTGGGGATTGTGGTGAGGGTCGTTAGGCAGATCGTTACCCAACTGCAGACTGTGGTCCACTATGGTCAATCATATCGCTGTACGGGTACAGTATAGCAGTCAGGTGCGTGCCCCAACTAATGATATCTGGACAGTAGGACACGTGTGTGGTTGGGGATTGTGGTGAGGGTCGTTAGGCAGATCGTTACCCAACTGCAGACTGTGGTCCACTATGGTCAATCATATCGCTGTACGGGTACAGTATAGCAGTCAGGTGCGTGCCCCAACTAATGATATCTGGACAGTAGGACACGTGTGTGATTGGGGATTGTGGTGAGGGTCGTTAGGCAGATCGTTACCCAACTGCAGACTGTGGTCCACTATGGTCAATCATATCGCTGTACGGGTACAGTATAGCAGTCAGGTGCGTGCCCCAACTAATGATATCTGGACAGTAGGACACGTGTGTGGTTGGGGATTGTGGTGAGGGTCGTTAGGCAGATCGTTACCCAACTGCAGACTGTGGTCCACTATGGTCAATCATATCGCTGTACGGGTACAGTATAGCAGTCAGGTGCGTGCCCCAACTAATGATATCTGGACAGTAGGACACGTGTGTGGTTGGGGATTGTGGTGAGGGTCGTTAGGCAGATCGTTACCCAACTGCAGACTGTGGTCCACTATGGTCAAACATATCGCGGTACGGGTACAGTATAGCAGTCAGGTGCGTGCCCCAACTAATGATATCTGGACAGTAGGACACGTGTGTGGTTGGGGATTGTGGTGTGGTTGGGGACTATGGTGTGGGTCGTTAGGCTGGTCATTACCCAACTGCAGACTGCGGTCCACTATGGTCAATCATATCGCGGTACCGGTACAGTATAACAGTCAGGTGCGTGCCCCAGCTAATGAGATCTGGACAGTAGGACACGTGTGTGGTTGGGGATTGTGGTGTGATTGGGGACTGTGGTGTGGGTCGTTAGGCTGGTCATTACCCAACTGTAGACTGCGGTCCACTATGATCAATCATATCGCGGTACGGGTACAGTATAGCAGTCAGGTGCGTGCCCCAACTAATGATAACTGGACAGTAGGACACGTGTGTGGTTGGGGATTGTTGTGAGGGTCGTTAGGCAGATCGTTACCCAACTGCAGACTGTGGTCCACTATGGTCAATCATATCGCGGTACGGGTACAGTATAGCAGTCAGGTGCGTGCCCCAACTAATGATATCTGGACAGTAGGACACGTGTGTGGTTGGGGATTGTGGTGAGGGTCGTTAGGCAGATCGTTACCCAACTGCAGACTGTGGTCCACTATGGTCAATCATATCGCGGTACGGGTACAGTATAGCAGTCAGGTGCGTGCCCCAACTAATGATATCTGGACAGTAGGACACGTGTGTGGTTGGGGATTGTGGTGAGGGTCGTTAGGCAGATCGTTACCCAACTGCAGACTGTGGTCCACTATGGTCAATCATATCGCTGTACGGGTACAGTATAGCAGTCAGGTGCGTGCCCCAACTAATGATATCTGGACAGTAGGACACGTGTGTGGTTGGGGATTGTGGTGAGGGTCGTTAGGCAGATCGTTACCCAACTGCAGACTGTGGTCCACTATGGTCAATCATATCGCTGTACGGGTACAGTATAGCAGTCAGGTGCGTGCCCCAACTAATGATATCTGGACAGTAGGACACGTGTGTGGTTGGGGATTGTGGTGAGGGTCGTTAGGCAGATCGTTACCCAACTGCAGACTGTGGTCCACTATGGTCAATCATATCGCGGTACGGGTACAGTATAGCAGTCAGGTGCGTGCCCCAACTAATGATATCTGGACAGTAGGACACTGTGTGGTTGGGGATTGTGGTGAGGGTCGTTAGGCAGATCGTTACCCAACTGCAGACTGTGGTCCACTATGGTCAATCATATCGCGGTACGGGTACAGTATAGCAGTCAGGTGCGTGCCCCAACTAATGATATCTGGACAGTAGGACACGTGTGTGGTTGGGGATTGTGGTGAGGGTCGTTAGGCAGATCGTTACCCAACTGCAGACTGTGGTCCACTATGGTCAATCATATCGCTGTACGGGTACAGTATAGCAGTCAGGTGCGTGCCCCAACTAATGATATCTGGACAGTAGGACACGTGTGTGATTGGGGATTGTGGTGAGGGTCGTTAGGCAGATCGTTACCCAACTGCAGACTGTGGTCCACTATGGTCAATCATATCGCTGTACGGGTACAGTATAGCAGTCAGGTGCGTGCCCCAACTAATGATATCTGGACAGTAGGACACGTGTGTGATTGGGGATTGTGGTGAGGGTCGTTAGGCAGATCGTTACCCAACTGCAGACTGTGGTCCACTATGGTCAATCATATCGCTGTACGGGTACAGTATAGCAGTCAGGTGCGTGCCCCAACTAATGATATCTGGACAGTAGGACACGTGTGTGGTTGGGGATTGTGGTGAGGGTCGTTAGGCAGATCGTTACCCAACTGCAGACTGTGGTCCACTATGGTCAATCATATCGCTGTACGGGTACAGTATAGCAGTCAGGTGCGTGCCCCAACTAATGATATCTGGACAGTAGGACACGTGTGTGGTTGGGGATTGTGGTGAGGGTCGTTAGGCAGATCGTTACCCAACTGCAGACTGTGGTCCACTATGGTCAAACATATCGCGGTACGGGTACAGTATAGCAGTCAGGTGCGTGCCCCAACTAATGATATCTGGACAGTAGGACACGTGTGTGGTTGGGGATTGTGGTGTGATTGGGGACTGTGGTGTGGGTCGTTAGGCTGGTCATTACCCAACTGTAGACTGCGGTCCACTATGATCAATCATATCGCGGTACGGGTACAGTATAGCAGTCAGGTGCGTGCCCCAACTAATGATAACTGGACAGTAGGACACGTGTGTGGTTGGGGATTGTTGTGAGGGTCGTTAGGCAGATCGTTACCCAACTGCAGACTGTGGTCCACTATGGTCAATCATATCGCGGTACGGGTACAGTATAGCAGTCAGGTGCGTGCCCCAACTAATGATATCTGGACAGTAGGACACGTGTGTGGTTGGGGATTGTGGTGAGGGTCGTTAGGCAGATCGTTACCCAACTGCAGACTGTGGTCCACTATGGTCAATCATATCGCGGTACGGGTACAGTATAGCAGTCAGGTGCGTGCCCCAACTAATGATATCTGGACAGTAGGACACGTGTGTGGTTGGGGATTGTGGTGAGGGTCGTTAGGCAGATCGTTACCCAACTGCAGACTGTGGTCCACTATGGTCAATCATATCGCTGTACGGGTACAGTATAGCAGTCAGGTGCGTGCCCCAACTAATGATATCTGGACAGTAGGACACGTGTGTGGTTGGGGATTGTGGTGAGGGTCGTTAGGCAGATCGTTACCCAACTGCAGACTGTGGTCCACTATGGTCAATCATATCGCTGTACGGGTACAGTATAGCAGTCAGGTGCGTGCCCCAACTAATGATATCTGGACAGTAGGACACGTGTGTGGTTGGGGATTGTGGTGAGGGTCGTTAGGCAGATCGTTACCCAACTGCAGACTTTGGTCCACTATGGTCAATCATATCGCTGTACGGGTACAGTATAGCAGTCAGGTGCGTGCCCCAACTAATGATATCTGGACAGTAGGACACGTGTGTGGTTGGGGATTGTGGTGAGGGTCGTTAGGCAGATCGTTACCCAACTGCAGACTGTGGTCCTCTATGTCAATCATATCGCGGTACGGGTACAGTATAGCAGTCAGGTGCGTGCCCCAACTAATGATATCTGGACAGTAGGACACGTGTGTGGTTGGGGATTGTGGTGAGGGTCGTTAGGCAGATCGTTACCCAACTGCAGACTGTGGTCCACTATGGTCAATCATATCGCTGTACGGGTACAGTATAGCAGTCAGGTGCGTGCCCCAACTAATGATATCTGGACAGTAGGACACGTGTGTGGTTGGGGATTGTGGTGAGGGTCGTTAGGCAGATCGTTACCCAACTGCAGACTGTGGTCCACTATGGTCAATCATATCGCGGTACGGGTACAGTATAGCAGTCAGGTGCGTGCCCCAACTAATGATATCTGGACAGTAGGACACGTGTGTGGTTGGGGATTGTGGTGAGGGTCGTTAGGCAGATCGTTACCCAACTGCAGACTGTGGTCCACTATGGTCAATCATACGGCGCTATACGGGTACAGTATAGCAGTCAGGTGCGTGCCCCAACTAATGATATCTGGACAGTAGGACACGTGTGTGGTTGGGGATTGTGGTGAGGGTCGTTAGGCAGATCGTTACCCAACTGCAGACTGTGGTCCACTATGGTCAAACATATCGTGGTACCGGTACAGTATAACAGTCAGGTGCGTGCCCCAGCTAATGAGATCTGGACAGTAGGACACGTGTGTGGTTGGGGATTGTGGTGTGATTGGGGACTGTGGTGTGGGTCGTTAGGCTGGTCATTACCCAACTGTAGACTGCGGTCCACTATGATCAATCATATCGCGGTACGGGTACAGTATAGCAGTCAGGTGCGTGCCCCAACTAATGATAACTGGACAGTAGGACACGTGTGTGGTTGGGGATTGTTGTGAGGGTCGTTAGGCAGATCGTTACCCAACTGCAGACTGTGGTCCACTATGGTCAATCATATCGCTGTACGGGTACAGTATAGCAGTCAGGTGCGTGCCCCAACTAATGATATCTGGACAGTAGGACACGTGTGTGGTTGGGGATTGTGGTGAGGGTCGTTAGGCAGATCGTTACCCAACTGCAGACTGTGGTCCACTATGGTCAATCATATCGCGGTACGGGTACAGTATAGCAGTCAGGTGCGTGCCCCAACTAATGATATCTGGACAGTAGGACACGTGTGTGGTTGGGGATTGTGGTGAGGGTCGTTAGGCAGATCGTTACCCAACTGCAGACTGTGGTCCACTATGGTCAATCATATCGCTGTACGGGTACAGTATAGCAGTCAGGTGCGTGCCCCAACTAATGATATCTGGACAGTAGGACACGTGTGTGGTTGGGGATTGTGGTGAGGGTCGTTAGGCAGATCGTTACCCAACTGCAGACTGTGGTCCACTATGGTCAATCATATCGCTGTACGGGTACAGTATAGCAGTCAGGTGCGTGCCCCAACTAATGATATCTGGACAGTAGGACACGTGTGTGGTTGGGGATTGTGGTGAGGGTCGTTAGGCAGATCGTTACCCAACTGCAGACTGTGGTCCACTATGGTCAATCATATCGCGGTACGGGTACAGTATAGCAGTCAGGTGCGTGCCCCAACTAATGATATCTGGACAGTAGGACACGTGTGTGGTTGGGGATTGTGGTGAGGGTCGTTAGGCAGATCGTTACCCAACTGCAGACTGTGGTCCACTATGGTCAATCATATCGCTGTACGGGAACAGTATAGCAGTCAGGTGCGTGCCCCAACTAATGATATCTGGACAGTAGGACACGTGTGTGGTTGGGGATTGTGGTGAGGGTCGTTAGGCAGATCGTTACCCAACTGCAGACTGTGGTCCACTATGGTCAATCATATCGCTGTACGGGTACAGTATAGCAGTCAGGTGCGTGCCCCAACTAATGATATCTGGATAGTAGGACACGTGTGTGGTTGGGGATTGTGGTGAGGGTCGTTAGGCAGATCGTTACCCAACTGCAGACTGTGGTCCTCTATGTCAATCATATCGTGGTAATGTATAACGCTGTCAGGTGCGTTATGGTAAGTTAAATAATTGTCTTACTTGGTTTTTATAGGCAATTACTTTTTATATTTAGTCGTATGATATTTCTGTAATACGATAACATTAACCCCCTTAAGTTATTACTTCCACTCAATAATTTTTAATGTGATTGAAAACAATTTAAAAGATAAGCGTCTTAAGTTGTGGCTTACAGCTTAAACAGTTGATAAATAGTAATAACACTAAATTTTCATCAAGACATGAGTTTTTGTGTTGTGTTTTTACGGTTTTAATTAATAAACTAGTGGCTTGAAGGGGCCATTGCCCCTAACCTTGCTCCAATATTCTGCCTTATCTAATTTTTGTACTCTTTCATGCTGAGGAAGGAACACATGTCAGCTCTACTACAAAGTAGTCACATGTTTTAATGTAAACAAAGCAGACGTTTTTAACTCCCCATACATTTCTTATGGGATATGTTTTACGTTATATCTTGTTTGCTGGTGACTTTTTGGAAATGCTGCTATTTTTCCCGAGTCTCTGGGATCGAGGCCTTTAATTTGAGCCGTCTCCAATCATCCTGCGATTTGCCAAGCTCCCACAATTTTGACTTAACAATTTTGCTTACAGAATTATATATAAAGATGATGAAATGTCGATTTTATTCATATCAATTCAGAAAGCTGTAATCTGTAGTGGAGGACACAGATGCACCGCTACGATCAGTCAATGCCCTAGATGTCGCCAGCATAAATATTCAAAACTTTGCAACATGTGACATGTAGCCGGTGACCCAGTTTAGTGTTTAGCATATTGTATTTTTCAAAATTAATTATAAGAACTTTTTACACATGGATAAATACTTTATTAAATGTTGTTTATCTATGTTGAATTACTGATCATTCATTCATACGATCTACTATTAGTAGAGATAGTGTTTAATATCGCAGCTTCTCTTATCTCCAAAAGTTATTCGGTGGTTTTTAACGAAACTTTAACTTTACGGTGGCTTAGACCACCACTATACGGCATTATAACTTGAGTAGGACCATTTGAAATATTTACTCATGGTTACAAAATGTTATAAGTAAACACATTCAATTTCAATGATTATTCAAAGATTATTTTTGTGCAGAACGGAAAATGGCGAAGTCAAAGTTAGAAGGCGGGGAATACACATTATCTACCGCCCTTGTGGTGTCTATTTCGATCCCCTCAAATGGCAACTGTTTGTAGTCTAGTACCTGGGGGGCGAACTTTGCTCGGGGGAAGGCCACTCAGTTTGTTTAGATGACTTGGAGTAATATTTTAACACTTCCCCCTACTGATAATCAGATGTTTATAACTCATTTGCCTCTTTTCTACATTTTTAAGGTCACTTCATTTGTTATTTATAGCTCAATGTCCCTTCGATTTATTTCGCTACTCTATATATGTAATCTTCACTCAAATATTTTAATCTCTGCTCTCAGGAAACCACATTGTTAATAATCATAAACAACATTTTAGTATTACTTTGACAGTTCCCTGATTGATTGTGAAAATCTGTTACAATTCTTTTGTTTTGATTTGAAACTCCATAGCCCAATGTTAATTTTTTCAACTTTTCAATTTCGTTTTTTAACATTATTTGATTTTTACTGGGGAAGAGACCTGTCTAGAACATATTTGTCTACCATAACTTAGTTATTTCCAAAATTTGAAGGAAATCCTCGGAGTCGTTTTCGAGATAATTGTGCAACCAACCAACCAATCAAACAATCAATCAACCAACCAACCAATCAAGCAAACAAACAAAGATTGCTCATATAAGAGTATAGGATGACACAGTGTTCTTTAGAAACTGCAATCGTAAGGCACTGCACGACAAGACGTTAACTTTAAAATTGTGTTTACAAAATGTAGTTTATACCGTGTATTACTTTTAGCTCGGTCATTGTTATCCTAACACTATTGATCTAATCGGCAATCGCCATCAAAGTTGACCCAATCAAGGTTTCGGCCAGATTGTGGGTTTCGAACACAGAACAGCCAATTAGTACGGGGATTATAAAGTGGACAAATCGCAAACCAATGAACAGGGGCCCGTTTTATAAAAGTACTGTAATACAGGACCTGTAATGCGGGCTTGTAAAATAAAAAGTACAATTGCTGTAAAATCTGTTTCATAAAAATTATTCTAAAATCCTAAAATCACCTGTAAAATTCCACCTGTATTACAATTGAATCCTGGGATTTATTGTATACTGTCATTACTTAGGCTAGAATCACGTTGTAATTTTAATCGCATACTCAGTACATGTATTTTTTATTAAACATTTATATTTAGTGTGTTTAAAATAAAACGATTCTAACGATATCTAACGAGTTTATTTAAAATGTATTGGTTTATGGGGTTTGACTCCCTAGTAAAATTACACCAACCGCAATTACAGTTCTAATTCCAATGTGTTTCTTATTTATGGGGAATAACAAATATTTTTTCTATCTTATTTAATTACTGCCCAATTTCATTACAACTTTTTGTATGTGTTATGATTAAATTTGATGCATACATGTATTTATAACTTTAAGCTGAATAAATGGTGAAAATTAAAATTTTGCTTTTAAAAAAATTATATCTAAAAGATTAAACAAAATTTTGAGGTAAAAGCCCCCCCCCACCCAAAAGAAAAACCCATTACAATGGGGCGATCTGACTGGTTTTCTACAGAAAATTGAAGTTGACCCACAAATTACTTAGAATTACCAAAACAAACAATTTAGTACTTAAATTACTGTTCCACGTCGATTGGTTACCCAGATATAGAGCTAAAAACAGTAATTTTCATTATGGATATTAAGTAAATTTGTATGCCTTAATTATGAAAAATATTAATAAAAATAGTCTACAAAAATAATATTCTCTTTATCACTACGAACTGCTTTCTGAGTCTATTCTACACTTGATAATTACATTTTGCTTTGCCTCCGGATCACTGATCGAATCACTAATCACTGTTCGAATCACTGATCACTGATCGAGTCACTTATCACTGGTCTAGACCTGCATCCCGTACCTGCCACGCCGTGAGATAAAAGTTTGCTGTATGGCCATGTTAATGTTTTTGTGTATGTTCGTCCGTTTGTCCGTCTGTGTGTTTTTCTGTGGTTGTTTCAAGACTTTTTGACGACCTCCTCGGAGTGAAATTTTACGCCTTCTTAGCTTGAGAATGGTCCCATAGTCGGGTCAAAACCGGTCGCCCAAATACAGCAACGTGTGGATCACATGACAGTTTTAAGGTAATTAACCTCTTGATATAATTATAATTACAAATCTATGCAATGACACACTATTTAACTTAATAAGCGATACTTGTACAATTTTTATGATGGTCTAAACAATCATAAGATTTTATATAATTTACAGGGACTGTAAATACCCTCAATGAAACAAATCGCTTTACAACTCTTTTAAAATGTACGTGTAATACAGGTCAAACCCCTGGAAATAGTTTTACAGTTTTAAAACTTTATGAAACGCATAATTATAATTTTACCTAATAATACAGGGAATTTACCTGTAATACAGGCCCTGTAGGTTTTATGAAACGGGCCCCTGGTAAATATTACAGGCCTTTAATGAGAGTTCAAAGTTTTATAACAGGGATTTAAAAATAGATTATCGCTGATCATTATAATGGAAATTAAAACTATTTTACACGACATAGTGACACGTTAAGTTAGATCAATAACATTTAATACTTCTAAGTATAATATTACTTTTTCATGTCAGAGAACCTATCACATACAAGTTTATTTTTAGAGCTTTATTATCAGTGGGAAGATTAAAATATGAACCTCATTCCTGTTTAATATGTATCTCAAAGTTGTGCTTTTGTGGTAGCCCAAATTAAACGGTCGTCAAACTTCAAGCTGCCTCATCGTGAAACTAATTTAATTAAACTTTTCTAATATCTTCGTTCTGAAATTTACTTGACTTTCAACGAATCTTCGTCTGAATACTCTATATTCTTAGTTATAGTTATAGTTAGTCACTTAACTAGAACTAGCTAATTTTTCTGGGCGTAAAACAATATTGTATCTTATGAGTGTGTATCATATGTTTACAAAAGTCAATCATGAAATATACGACCCTAAACAAGTAATATTTTGTTCTAAAATGTGTTATTGCTATTTTGTCAAGGAAGGCAGAGCTAATACATAATCCATCACGTTTATTTTAATATCCTGCACAATTTCCGGTTTTAGCAATTTTGCTAAGTGAGTCGTTTTGATTTTATTTGATACGCTGCTCTAACATATAAAAGTAAGGCAGCGTCTAATATTATGTACTGTTGAAATTGTTATCCCATACTTCAATAAAAACTGTTGCTTAACTGTTGCTCCTGCATCAATTAATGAAATAATTATTATTATATAAGTCGAAATTATAACAAATTATAAATATATATATATCGGTAGCAGCTGAACGCTGCCTTTACTCGATGATTTTCTCAACGGCTGAAGGTGCACAAAGGGTGGTGGGCCAACTTGTAGCAATTATAAGCAATGGCTAATCCCAGAAGAAAGACTTTCAGATATAAGAAATAACATAACAGGTTAGCTCAACTAAAATAGCCAACAAATATAAGAGGTCCCAAATGTTATTGCTGATGAAGAAACTTATTTAAATTCCAACGATGCGACTGCGCACTAACTTCGGCCCAAACACCACTGAATTAACAATTAGTTCAAAAAGGCACTGGCAGAGTTTACTATAAATAACCCCTGACCACCTATCAATTCAAGAGTCTTCATCACCGGAAGTTGCCGGACCTTGGTGTTTTGTTCCTTAAGGCCAATGTTAACGTTGTGCCTCCGTTACTCCTCACCTGATCGTCACAAACAATTAACTGTTGTGACAAATTAAAGGTTTCGTCGTCCTCTAGGGAAATAAATAGTCGAGTTTGGATTTCGTTACAAATTAATGAGAACATGTATAACGTTTTATTTAAAAATTAAACTATTTATTATAAAACTATGATACCAAAATTTAGGAATTCGACATTGTATTTCCCTAGAGGACGACGAAACCTCTAATTTTACACCAAAATGAATTGTATGTGTCGATCAGGTGAGGAGTAATGGAGGCACAAAGTTAACATTGGCCTTATGGAACAAAAACCCAAGATGGCGTCTAGCAACTTCCGGTGATGAAGATTCTTAAGCTATAAGCTATAAGCTCCTTTATTTTAATGAGTGTGAAAAATAAGCTGAAATTACTTTCAATAATATGGAATGACAAATTTATATTTTACTGTTCTTCCTTATTTTAGTAGAAACGTTAGTTTTAGCTACTTTTAAATCAAACTAAAAGTGTATTACACTACATTTACTACATTCCTACATACTTACTCATTTACTTGTTGTATTACTTATTGAGTGAGAGGTTTTTTGGTAGAAAATACAAATAATTATACTTATTTCTTTTATAAGCGACTTAACGTTGAGCTTAAACTGGAGGGTTTTATATAATATTCTAAAGAGCGATTTGTACTATTCAGTAACGTGGAACACAACAACACCACGGCTCGAGAGAGACAAAGTCTCGTCCCGTCTTAACAAGTTGAGCTTAAACTGTAGGGTTTTATATAATATTCTAAAGAGCGATTTGTACTATTCAGTAACGTGGAACACAACAACACCACGGCTCGAGAGAGACAAAGTCTCGTCCCGTCTTAGCAAGTTGAGCTTAAACTGGAGGGTTTTATATAATATTCTAAAGAGCGATTTGTACTATTCAGTAACGTGGAACACAACAACACCACGGCTTGAGAGAGACAAAGTCTCGTCCAGTCTTAACAAGTTGAGCTTAAACTGGAGGGTTTTATATAATATTCTAAAGAGCGATTCGTACTATTCAGTAACGTGGAACACAACAACACCGCGTCTCGAGAGAGACAAAGTCTCGTCCCGTCTTAACAAGTTGAGCTTAAACTGGAGGGTTTTATATAATATTCTAAAGAGCGATTTGTACTATTCAGTAACGTGGAACACAACAACACCGCGGCTCGAGAGAGACAAAGTCTCGTCCCGTCTTAACAAGTTGAGCTTAAACTGGAGGGGTTTATATAATATTCTAAAAAGCGATTTGTACTATTCAGTAAAGTGGAACACAACAACACCGCGGCTCGAGAGAGACAAAGTCTCGTCCAGTCTTAACAAGTTGAGCTTAAACTGGAGGGTTTTATATAATATTCTAAAGAGCGATTTGTACTATTCAGTAATGTGGAGCACAACAACACCGCGGCTCGAGAGAGACAAAGTCTCGTCCAGACTTAACAAGTTGAGCTTAAACTAGAGGGTTTTATATAATATTCTAAAGAGCGATTCGTACTATTCAGTAACGTGGAACACAACAACACCGCGGCTCGAGAGAGACAAAGTCTCGTCCCGTCTTAACAAGTTGAGCTTAAACCGGAGGGTTTTATATAATATTCTAAAGAGCGATTTGTACTATTCAGTAACGTGGAACACAACAACACCGCGGCTCGAGAGAGACAAAGTCTCGTCCCGTCTTAACAAGTTGAGCTTAAACTGGAGGGTTTTATATAATTTTCTAAAGAGCGATTCGTACTATTCAGTAACGTGGAACTCAACAACACTGCGGCTCGAGAGAGACAAAGTCTCGTCCCGTCTTAACAAGTTGAGCTTAAACTGGAGGGTTTTATATAGTATTCTAAAAAGCGATTTATACTATTCAGTAACGTGGAACACAACAACACCGCGGCTCGAGAGAGACAAAGTCTCGTCCCGTCTTAGCAAGTTCAGCTTAAACTGGAGGGTTTTATATAATATTCTAAAGAGCGATTTGTACTATTCAGTAACGTGGAACACAACAACACCGCGGCTCGAGAGAGACAAAGTCTCGTCCCGTCTTAACAAGTTGAGCCAGATAAGAAGCTTGTAAGAATCAAGTGTTTATTTTAGAAAGCACTTTACTGTAATCCCCTAAAGTGAGGACCCGCCCTTTATATTACTCCGAAACGGATACTCTATTGTAACGGATACGTCAAGGGAATGTTTTTACATTGAAACAAAGTTTTTCGTAAAGTATTATTTTGAACTTCTACGTCCCTGGACTTTGTTTGTGATAGCATACATCACATACACCTTTAATTACGAATATCTTCAATTTCCAAGTATTTGAAATAAGCAAAATACCCCCGTAGCAGCAAAACTGCGAACTCAGCGAATTTCCAATGCAGATATGTATCTTAGTACCATATACAACCACAAACCAAGTTTCATCAATATACATTCATAAATAAACGATTTATGACATTTTAATTATTCTCCATAAGAATAACATGGCGGCTGAGTATGCAGGGTTGCTGAAGCAAGGAACACAAAAAATGGTGTTTTATACAAATATCTAGATAATTCAAGAAGGTGAAGCCACATACCAAATTTTATTAATTTTTGTTCATAATTAAGGGAGATAACACTTACTTATTCTCCTTAAGAATAACATGAAAGCTGAGTACGCAGGTTTGCTGCTAGGGGAACTATCAGCCAAAAACTGATTTTTAGTGCAAATATCAATAGACTACAACGATATGAAGCACTATACCAAGTCTCATCAGGATAAGTTGAGAAATAAGCAAAATATACATCCATAACAATGATGTTAACGATCGACAACAATTATTTCGATGAATTCTGTGGAGAAACTTCTGTATGTTTACAATTAACATTCACCTGATTGTACGAGCACCTGACCAAATAAAATCATCGGCTGCCAATGGATATACATTGAAAATTGTAAATCGAATGAGGTGAAGCCGGGAGGAGATTCCGGATATTTTCTGAGTTTTGACCCATGTGGGAATTCAAACGAACACCTTAATATTTTTATATTAGGGTTTATCTCGAGAACATCTTCAAATTTGGAGCCCCGGATTGTTCATCTGATAATGTGCATTATATCAAAATATATCAATTAAAATATAGTTTCCATAATTTTAGTCACAAAAGTATAATTCCCCGCGTTTGGCACTATTCCATTACAAACCTACATTACAAACCTTCCATTACAAACCTACATTACAAACTTATTATTCATCGTGCAAGTTGTAAACTGTAAGCTGTTCAATTTCTTACCAACATCCATAAATCAACAGGAAAGTTGTTTACGCGATGTCAACGAGGATGTCACAGACGAGATGATCATTCACTGTTGTTTAATGGAACTTCAACAACCTTTAAGATGAATGTGAACTGGTTTAACAGCTGATGCGCGGCTTTTGATTCGCCATCACGACTGATGACGCAGATCATCTTGCCTCATGAATCTTGGCCGAGATTGGTGGTGCTCGTCATAGCGTATGGCAGAAAACACTTCATCATAGGGAGCTGTTGATATCGTAGAACTGTGAAACCTGTATTTCTGAGTTAAAACTAGGAAAACCTTAAAACATATCTAAGTTTCTTATAAATGGTTCCACAAAATCGGTGTACTGCTATACATTCTGTAAGCGAAATTTTTAAGTCAAAATTGTGGGAGTTTGGAAAACCGGAGGATGATGGGAGAGGGCTCAAATTAAAGGTCTCGATCCCTGGGACTCGGGAAAAATATCAGTATTTCCAAAAAAGTTAGTTTTTATGGTAAAAGAACAGTATATGAGCTAAACACTTTTCCAGTTTAAGTTCTCTCGTTTCTTGGGATTTCTTGGGATTTTGAAGGGGCATTAAAATGAATCTGGTTAAATAGCCATAGGTAGGTTTTAGGTTAAAGTTTTGTTATATGTTCAAATTTCCAATATATAACAATAATCTTTATATATAATTCTGTAAGTGAAATGTTTAAGTCAAAATTGTGAGAGTTTGGCATATCGCAGGATGATGGGAGATGGCTCAAATTAAAGGTCTTGATCCCAAGGACTCCGGATGAATAGTAGTATGTCTAAAACGTTACTAGCAAACGGGAAATAACGTAAAACATCCCCCATAAGAAAAGCATGGGGATTTAAAAACGTCTGCTTTGTTTACATTAAAACATGTGATTAAGTGTCTACTTTGCTTACGAACTGACACGTGTTAAAATCAGATTATGCTGAGTATTGGAGCCCCTTCAAGCCACTAGTATAATATATAATCACTTCCAATTTATTTTCTGTATTTTATATATTCATATATATATATATACATATATATATATATATATACATATATATATATATATATATATATATAGAGAGAGAGAGAGAGAGAGAGAGAGAGAGATAAAGCTATAATTGAAATATTGATTTATATTTCTCTGTACTAAATATAAGACTCGGTAGAACTGTTATTTATCAACTTATTCCTAAGACTTACACTTATTTTAATACGGTAATTGTTTAGTTAAATACATTGTTTCCTCAATAGTGATTTTTATCAACAATAATCCAATGGACTGTTTGATTATTAATGTAACCAATTATCCAGTGTAATGTATTTTACTCTAAATAATGACAAGTGCACTTCAATTTACCAATTCATTATTGAAACCACACTAAAATACATACATTACTAGGCATTAAGTGATGTAAACACAGGTTAGTAATTATCAACTGTGACATGCCAACCGCGTTATTTTGGCTCTGACTAAGAAATAAATTAAATTAATGGCATTTTTGGGTATTCTTATTCAAATTTACAGCTCATACTGTTTTAATAGTATGCATGACCAAGTTAAGTTATGCTGATTTGGTTGATTGATATCTACAATCTCTTTTGAATTTAGTAATAATTTCAACCTATGTATAACCAGTTTTTACGAAGCTTTTTACCAGTGGGTGAACTTAAAAACCCACTTAGATATGAGTATTGTTAGAATTTATACTTACAAAAACTAATTTCAAAACTAAACTATAGGTTAGTTTTCCAACCTCATCAAAGTCGCTAGAGTGTATCTGGACAGGCAACACTTACAAAATATAATTTTCTCAATAAATTACAAACTTACCATTAGAACATCGTGAAAGAATCGGGCAATTTATCTTCATAAAATAATTAATATTGAAAGGTGGCTAATGGTTGATTGATGAGGATGTCAAACAAAGAAATTTAATAATCGGAAGACCTTTTAGAAAACTGTTATTTGATAAGTTTATGGACAACCTTGATCGATTTACTGCATCAATGGTAGTGATTTATGGTGATTCCTCAAAACTTAGCAGACATTATTATTTTTTTGTTTTAAGAATATACAACCAAAAAACACTAAGCTGTACCTTTTCTTAATTACAATTAAAGAACTATTTAATCGATGCTTAAAAAAATATCACTTTTATCTAAGCAGAGTTCAAAGTATAATCCTCATACTCTTATAATATTGACCACCTCCTACTTCCTAGGCAGGTACAGAGTTGAAACTTGACTCTTGGTCAAGAGGAGCAAAGCCGCCGTCATTCTCAGTGCTTCGCTCCAAGGGTCTTCAGAGTTCCGATGTTAGAGTTTGATAGACATGAATGTTTCTTGGATCAGATAATTACTGCAACGTTTGATTTTTTTTCTTAGAAATATAAACAGATTCACCACAGAATGTAGTGTATACCGTAATTGCCCACTTACACCGGAAAACTCTAACCCCGTTTTGATTGTTTTTAATTTTGTTCAAATTTTGGGTTTTTTGCCCAAAAAGGGTCAGAAAAGCCCCATATTTAAAGTTAGTGCGTATAAAACGATAGAATGTAAAAGCCAAACATTGTAAACCCTCCGTCATCATTGCAGCATCCATCTTTACCGAGTTATCAAATAAAATGTAAATTGACTAAACACAGTACGTTGCCTTACGGGATTTTACAATGGAAAAGGCTATGTTTCATCTCGTTATAGCTTTATCAACCCCATACCAACTTTTGATCCTAACGGGACCTCCTCCTAGCCTTAAAATACAAAACATTACCATCCCAATATTGCGTTTAAATAGAACCAGGAACATCAGATTAGCAACAAAATCAAATGTTTCCCATTTACAACAACAAAAATGGCACAAGTGTATTTTCAATTGTTTTTTATTTGAATACTATCAGTAGAATATTTGGCGGGTGTTTTCCGGCAGTGCTTCAGAGCTTCGACATTTAAGTACTCAAATAAGTCAGCTCCAGTAGAAAAGTAAATACGTTTATATAAAATTAAACTTTCATTATTTATTTGTTACATTTGCGTAAACCTATTTTGGCCAAAAGCATGACTTTTGTATGCATAGAGTTGTACTGTACATTCATACGGTCAATAACAATAACTGTTAGCATTAAAGCTGCAATTTTAAAGCTGGCTATTCATGAGTTCTGATATAAAACCCCATTTACTGATGGTAATTAACAATATCCTCCTCTCAAACCATGAAACAATTACTCGTTTGATCTTTGGGCTCTTCTAATTTGCGGGTCGGCTGTAAAGCAAACACCAGCGAAATGGGGGAAATGTTCGTGTATTCATTGTGTGTTATACCGTTTGCATTGTACATATAAGATTCACATTGGGTAGTCTGCAATTATGTTTTATCCTGTAAATTATAATTCTATCCTATAAAAATTTTATCCTGTAATTTTATATTTTTATCCTGGAATAGTCTAGTGGATACATTTGTATACATTGGAATGAGATACAGCTTACAAAATAACAGTATGACAGTTATGAAAATTGTATACATATTTAAATGTGTATTTTTTAGTATTTTATGCAATTTAAGTGACCCCTCAACTTCAGAGGAAAAAGACAGATGTTGTGATTATAATCATTACTGTATTTTTGAAACTCATAATAGCGATGGATTTGAATTTATTTTTTGATTTATTTGGACTTTACCTATCGCTTCTAGTGTTTAAAACTACACTACGTTTCGGGAGGTAAGGAAACTCCTCCCGTTATCAAGTGAACCCTACTTACATCTAAATATCAAACTCTTACACCTAACTAACCTACATTTTTTTTGGATTTTTTTATCAACAATAAAAAATCCAAAAAAAAATGTAGGCTAGTTAGGTGTAAGAGTTTGATATTTAGATGTAAGTAGGGTTCACTTGATAACGGGAGGAGTTTCCTTACCTCCCGAAACGTAGTGTAGTTTTAAACACTAGAAGCGATAGGTAAAGTCCAAATAAATCAAAAAATATAATCATTACTCACCACTTCTATTAGGAACGGTACTATTAAAGATTTGTTTAAAGGAGTCATCTAGCTGTTTGGCATTATTTATTCTCCGTTTTATGCTTTCTCGCGCGTTAAACGTAGTTTAAAATTACAGCACAAACCCTTTTTTAATTGTTTCCTGTATTTTTATAAGCGAATGTTTACTTTCCTCGCTTTATACATAGTACATGAAGAAGGTATGGTTTCCGTAAGTATTACAAAACTTGAGTTATAAGTGAAAATTTTGGTTTTATACTCCTTGAATCCCCAAAAGATTGCTTTTATGGTGTTGTTTTTCTATCTGTTTTTCTGAATGTTCGAATTCCTATAAACCATACCATTGAACCGAATTCGATGAAACTAAGTACAGGTGCAAATGCTCAGTATCTCCAAGTGCATTTACAACTTTTTTTGTATTTTTGTAGACTTATTAAACTCTAAAAACACTAAAAAACATTAATAAATTATTTCTCAAAAGCTACTATATAATTTGTAATTAATATTTGGTGTTTTATAGTGCTTACGATCCCTTGATGCCATCCGCATTTCTATGTAAATCGGGTTCATAAACAAAAAAAGTTTTTCCTTTAAAATTTCAGTTTATTTCTTTTGCACAAAAACATTAACTTTTAATGAAGTAAAGTTATCGCCTTCAATAATAGGTAACAAATAATAATTTTAATAAGGTAATCTTTAATTATCATTATATCATTCAGCGGTTGCGGAGTAAATTGAACTGTCAATAAGTGGTAAACGCAGGACGTTCCCCAATGTTATTCCGATGGAGGGACAGTAAATTATCATTTATCTCTTTGTAACTGATCGCTATCAAGTTGGTTAAACCTACATTGCCTGTTAGAGGATAATCTAAAGCTGTTCCCACCTAACCCTTGGTGAGGGATGTCTGATTGATATGGCGACTTTATTTCATTTGATGTATAATAAAAGCAAAATCTTATAATCCCAGTTCATTAGGAATGTAAACCAAAGAATGCAGAAGAAATAAATATTTTTTAATGATTTTGTTTGCAAAAAGCAAATTCAAATGAGCATAAAATCAGGTGGAGATCATCAGACCTACATAGATGTATTTGAAACGAAAATATTTTGTAATTAATTACAAAAACTCATAAATAGCCTTTGCAGAGTATTAAAAATATAAATAATTTTAAGACATATCCTTGTCATTACCAATGGATCCCAAATAAATACAACTGTAATCAAATTTGTAATCTAATCAAACGATTATGTATCATAATGGTACCAATTTGTAAAAACATGAGGTGATTATAAAGCCATAAACAGCCCCATATTTTTGTTTAACTTTTGTTACTTCATTACAGATTTCATCCAGGTCAAGTGGGCAATATTCCCTTATTAGTATCATATTTTGTTGTTTTCAGTAAATCTTCAAGGAGGAAAACTTAAGAGGGTACGTTGTAAGGCGACGTCAAGAGGCAAAATTATTACTAAGTCACTTTGAGTTCGCATGAAGGCCCTCTGGAAAAGCTTGTAATATGTTTTGTTGCAGAGCCTCCGTTTACATCATTAAATACCTATTACACTTCTGTGCAGTATTCTTAAGCTCTAAAATCATACATAATAGTGTTAGAGGCAACTTCATTATTTATAAACACTATTTTAATTTATTCATATTCGTATTTAATCTATTAAGCTATTAAGGAGATTTAAAACACATTTAAGTCTAGTGTAGAGAGATAGTTTTTTTTCTGTCTGACCATTTTGCAACTATTTTAATATATTCCCATTCCCATTCTAATTGAATTTCGTAAGTTATCTTTGAGGTTGGATATCACATTTCACGGTACATTCCTGGCCTCTGGCCTCTGTCCAGATGACAATGTCATTAACAATTCAACTGCTTGCAGACTCTCAAGTTTTTCATGTGAAATGTTCACCTTGATTTGTTAAAAGCAGTGAAAAGTCAAAGCTGATACAAGTTTTATGTTATTCGCTTAACGAGCAAATCGTCTTTATTTTCTTCTCTATGATATTTTTAGGAAGGTCTCCCTCAGTTTCATTCTAACCGGATATTTTAAGTTTGAACACTCGGCTCTACGTACTATTCGAATTGCAGCACAACAGCAATCTACATTATGCTTGCAACATCAGCTCTCACTATTTAGCTGAGTTTTGTTAACGTACCAAGATTTTTGTGTTATACAATTAATTCATTCTATTTTACCATAAAATGTATATAGAAGCTTTAAAGGTCTTAGGGGAAGGTTCAAAAACAGTTTTAAACTCTCGTAATGATATTTTACAGGTAAAATAAAAAGTTTTAAAGCATCACTTTTTTAACAATTCCCTTGACTTATTTGTTTAAAAAACAAAATCATCAATAATAATATCTCAAATGTGTTTGTGGCAATATTGTAACACTCTGCGTGTACTGGTGATTAGTCCTATAACATTAACTGCATTATTATTTATGTGATTTTTATAATTTTAATGAAAATAATAATCCTTTTAAAAAATTGTACAATATCAACAGGGTTAATATCCCTGATATGTATTGAGAATCATAACAATGAGTCCTATATAAAAACTATTACTACGATAAAATTAGTGCTACATATTAGATTCGGATGTCGCAATTTTGGTATTTACACACATTATAATACAATGTACATTATCTTGGATGTCTCCGTAGTTCAGCGGAGAAGGTTTGGTGGAAAATATTTATCACCGAATGTTGCGTTGCTTCCATCACATAAACATGATTACCACGCCTCGTGCCACAATGTAATTATAGTTATAAATATGAATATTTGAATATTCTCTTATAAACAATGTTATCACCAACATACCATGATTGTTATTTGACGATATAAAATTCATATTCACCCTTAATATCATATTAACTATTGGGCAGTTAAGAAAGGTATTAATATTTGTATTACATTTCTAATATTAAGGTCAAAGGATTATTAGTAAAAATTGTATTTTAATTCAAAAGTATTTATTCTAAAAACTGCTGATTATAGTAATGACACATTTTATGTGCTAGATTTCCTATTCAACATAGGGGAAATTGTCATTGTTCAAGTTTTTCCTCTCTAATTTGAATTAGATATTATTCAATACCAGTGGCTAATAGGGACTAACCTTTTGTTTAAGACCACATATCAATACGTATACAACTTACCATGCCTGCATGTGGAAATACAACCACAGCAGATGTTTTACAGTATCAATATTTTTATCATGGAACAAATTTGTCCTTATTATCAACTGAGATGCATTTTTCAAACAAACTACTATTTATGTTGGGTACCTTAGGTCGAATATATTAAATTTAAGCCATCTCATATCATATTCAATTTACCAAACGTCCTCAATTTATCCTTCAAAATATCTCTTACAATATAGATAAATTTTCATCAATTGCGAAACCGTTTCCAAACTAGTTCACAACCAGATGAGAGAATCGTTCAGCTGGTTGGTGCCAATAAATACAAATTTAAACAATGTTGAAACGAAATTCCAAAACAGCTAGATTTGTTTTAAATTTGTTTAACATGGTAGTTATGGATTTAGTTTAACTTTGATTTGTTCTATACAGTATAAATAAAACACAAATGAAAGCTACTAAAGGAACTCTAATTGACTGGAACACTGGAACTTGTCAAAGACAGACGTTTGCGCCGCTAAATTACCCGGAACACTAGCTAAACTCTTCTCTAAGAGCATTTTTAAGCTTGGAATGGCAAATGTTTTTACAAATGGACGTTCTGGGATATTAACCGGTTTCCAGAATACCGGTTTATGGTGAATGGTAATATTTATGTTACAGAGTGAACAACAAGTTGATAACAATAACAATATAGTATAAGATTTACCATACAATAAACCTGACCGATAATTGTTCCAAAATCAGTTGAAATTCGCACAAGGTAGTTATTGTGTTGCTGTGTAGTTATTGTGTATATTGTATTGCTGTGTAGTTATTGTGTTGCTGTGAAGTTATTGTGTATATTGTATTGCTGTGTAGTTATTGTATTGCTGTGTAGTTATTGTGTATATTGTGTTGCTATAACTCATAACTGATGGCATAGTTACTTACTATGTTATCTCCTATATTATCTGTTTGTTTATTTTATTGTCAAGTCGCGTAATAGTCAGAAAGACTACTTATAAATAATTTAGAGACTTTGACATGTATTAAGAGATATATTTAAATTTAAATTGGTATTTCTTTTTATAAATTAATAAGACATGTTGTTCCAAAAGTAACATTTTAAACTGATAGATAGTGACGGGTATTCAATCGCATATTTACTTTTAAAAGATAATTTAGATAGGAAAAACTGTATCATCTAAAAGAGATGACCTTTTAAAGAAACAAATTAAACCACTCATGAATTTTAAATGTGTTGCGAGTATAGATTTGATTTGATAACATACTACTGACTGACAGCTTTAAACTAATGTGTTACAACTAGCTAGTTTTTTACAACTTGTTGTTAGATTTGTGTTACAGTAATTCGATTTGTGGGCCTTTGTAAAGACATTGAAGTAACATCGGTATCTCATAGAGGCAAGGGATTAAGTTCAAACTCTCTTCATCTCCTGACAAATGTCAAAGGCTATGTATCGTTATTGGGTAGGGATTACCTACAAAACCACATAAAAAGACCAGTTGTTTTCAATACAGTAAAGTTTCCTTCTACTGGCCTGATTTTGTTAATATTTCATATATAACCTTTTCTATGATACGGTAACCATAACGATGGACAAGTATTGCAACGTTAAACATTTTAAATCCAACTCAATCAATATCAGATGCAATGTACCCGTGTCAATGTTTTATGGAATCTATTAATTTGTAAATAATTAATAAACATCGCACATGTGAAATAACATTCCCTCAAAACTTAATTAAGTAGGATTGCAATCATCAAGAGTAGGCAACCAAGTGTTGCAGCGATTTTGACTGTCAAAAGTGAAAAGAAAAATTTGTTTACACTGACTCACTGACTCACTGACTGACTGACTCACTGACTCACTGACTGACTGACTGGCTGACTGACTCACTGACTCACTGACTCACTGACTGACTGAGTGACTGACTGACTCACTGACTGACTGACTGGCTGACTGACTCACTGACTGGCTGACTGGCTGATTGACTCACTGACTGACTCACTGACTCACTGACTCACTGACTGACTGAGTGACTGACTGACTGGCTGGCTGACTGACTCACTGACTAACTCACTCACTCATCACTAATTATCCACCTTCCCATGTAGGTAGAGAGCTGAAATGTTGTACACTGATTCTTTAGGCATAAAATAGGAAACCTAAATGGTTTTCTTCCTGATCTGACCTTAGGGCTCCGCCAGAGATCCCGACAAAGTTCCCATGTATTTATTATGGATTTTTGTTTGAGCTGATGAAAATACAAACAGCTGATCTTGATTCGTAGTAGTTCCTTGGGCTAACCACTGAATGCATTTTACACAACTGTCATAGTTTTTATACATTATTTGCGGGGCGAAGCCTGTGGGAACAGCTAGTGAATGATGAATGGTAGTTTTTTTAAATATATGAAATGTATCTAAAAGAGTAGTGTGCAAATGATTGCGAGTTTTACTATGTGGATTAGCTTTGTTATACTGTTCTGTTTTTTTGTATTATTTTGTTTTATATGTACCAAAAATATGTTTGTATAACTATTTCAAGATGTTGCAACAAATACAATTAAGATCATTATGCCGAACTGTGTACTCAGTTTTCACCTAAATCAAACGTAGCATTAAAACGTTTAAAAACATTTTTTACAGTACTAGTTATTACCTAATTCCTATTTTACGATTTTAATAGTTTCCCCTTTGCACGATTTTTCTTCCACTGTTCAAAAAACAAGTCAGTTGTCACTATGGACTGCTTAAGTATATAGCATTTTTATCCTACGGTTGGATATTTATCTTTAAATTAATATTTTGATAGAAATTTTAAAATAATATTTAGATGGAAGGAACATGGTGGGACGTTGGCTCCGTGGTGTTTGCCCAGCGGCGGCAGCGCTTTGGCTGAGCCGAAGACCAAACGTGGTGCGTGTGTACGGTCCCGATAAGAAATACATTTAATAATCAAAAACAATACGATTTTTCGACAGATTTAACGGTATTTGGTGTATAAATTCGTACATTATGCTGTCGCTTCAACGTTTGTCGCTTACATCGTTTGCTCGGTCGATC
The DNA here is from genome assembly GCA_963675035.1 of Allygus modestus. NCBI lineage: Eukaryota > Metazoa > Arthropoda > Insecta > Hemiptera > Cicadellidae > Allygus > Allygus modestus. The sequence goes on along the minus strand of OY776111.1, from coordinate 457,012,945 downwards.
TTTGTTATTTAGTACACCTCACTTAATGTTTTTTTGTTTTTTTTTTTCATTTCGTAGAGAGTTTATAATTTTAATTAAATTATTAAAGATTGTCTAAAAAGAACCTTTTGACTTTAGTTGCCTTAAGGAGGAAGTTGGTAGCCAGCTTTTGAGGAAACACAGCTGTTACCCCGTGTCCAACTTACCTCCTTGATGTGGATTCCCTACCATATTAACGTTCCCGTCAAATATTATTTGTAATAGGCTTACTGTTCAAATAGTAATTAGCTTCTTATTGGTTTTCAATGGTGCCATATATTTATAAACTGTTATGTTAGAGTAACATAACACGAGAATATCTACTGTGCAATGCCCTTATGAAATAACGTGGCAAGTTCCTTAATTGTGAAACCTTCATTTTAAATTAATTTTGCTAAATAAATAGCATTGTTGTATTCTGAATTGTTAATTTACTTAACACAGTTATTTTTTAATGCTGTATCTCAAGAAAATAAGGGAACAGCTAAATTAATTGCTACACTAATTACCATTGCATTTGATTAGTTGTATGCGCTTGTTATTCAGCAGGGGCGGCGACTGTAGCCCCCTGAGGGTGGCGCGACTGCTTGACTGACCAAGTGGTTGTGACCATCTATAGTAGGGCAGCACCACTAAAACGCTCCATCAAATCGAATTAGATCATTAATATGTAAGACAACCCTATGTATTTGTTAATAAGAGAACACAACAAATACACTTCAAGAAGATTGTATATTTTAACAAATAGTACCCTGGGGGCCGATCATTGCTCGGGGGAAGGCCGGTCAGTTTGTTTAGATGACTTGGAGCATATTTCACCACTTCCCCCTACTGATAATCAGATTTGTATAACTCATTTGCCTCTTTATACATTTTTAAGGTCCCTCCAGTTGTTATTTATAGCTCAATGTCCCTTTGATTTATTTTACTACTCTATATATGTAATCTTCACTCAAATCTTTTAATCTCTGCTCTCATAAAACCAAATGTTAATAATCATAAACAACATGAGTATTACTTTGACAGTTCCCTGGTTGATTATGAACAGCTGTTACAATTCTTTAGTTTTGATTTAAAACTCCATAACCCAATGTTAATTTTGTTAACTTTCCATTTTATTTTTTTTATATTATTTGATTTTTCCTGGTGATGAGGCCTGACTAGAACTTATTTTTATTCCAGAAATTAGTTATTTCGAACATTTGAAGGAAATCATTGGAGCCGTTTTTGAGAGATCAGTGTCGCAAGCAAGCAAACATACAAGCAAACCTTACTCATATTAGAGTATAGGATTCGTGACTAGTGAATTTAAGCTTCGAAGAAAATAATGTTGACATCTATAAATATTTTACTAACCACGCAATGCTGAACCCCTTTTCCAAACTTTCAGTGATAATTATTTTACTTTTGGGAAAACCCGGATAAAATGGAGTGATCTTAACTTTTAAAAATTAAGAGAGACTTTGACTTTGGTACGATGAGACCTTCAGTCACCTTGGTAATGGAAGGTTACTTGTGTGAGATCTTAAACATCGATTTGAATCAGTCTTAACTGTAATTCAAGATTCAATATGGAAAGTGATTTTTTTAATTTGTAGCTTAAAAAACTGCTATCCGTCATTACATAAGTTGGAAATAATGTTTATAATATAAAGCAAAATTGGTAGTTCACGAGATACTTGTTATTCGTGTACAATTTTGTGATTACTGAATGAATATAAAAAGTGAAATTTCACATTTGTTTTATTTTCATTCACATAGTATTCATGTACGTAAAATTTTCCTTTTAAAAAGCATGTTCAATACAATATAAGGAATTTTTTAGATGATAAAAATTGTCATTATAGTTGATATCATTTAACTTTGTGCTAGGTGAGGGGAAGGACGTTGTGTGGGAGGGGGTGGGGGGTTGGCCACAAGTTGTCACTGTAGCGCCACTCCCCCCTACACCTACTACTCACAACAAACACTTGCCGTCACCCGCACAAAGCTATCTCTGTTAACTTAAGAGAAAATATAATGAATTACCTTTATTTGTCGAGTGGCCCTCACTGCACTGTGTGTATATAGTCGGTCTCAACCCTGGTAAGAGACCATTATCAAGCCAGACGTAAAGCTAGTATTACAACCGCTTGCTAAAAAGTAGCTCAATTCTGTTTCTCAAATTACGTCTATTTTTCGAGCTGAATAAATAAATGAATGAAATGAACCCTCTGAAATATGATCGTGTGGCGAGATCAATAATAATGGGATGGGTATTCAGCTCAATATAAGTAAACGTACAAAACTGGGGCTATAAAGACGTGGGTTTTCCAGTAGCAATGCTTTTTTCAGGTAAACACGTAGGTAAACAAATTACGCACAAATAACACAACATAATAAAATAAAATTGCAAAAATGTTGAATGTAGTAAGGCGTGTAATCTATAAATCTCTAAATTCGTGAAAGTTTTGAAAGGTTTCATTAGATATATTAGAAGCAGACATAAATCCAGCCAAAGTCTCGTGAACGTTAATTTTTCATTCAGAACTGAAAGCTGAGATTCATCTTCCTTAAGTCAAAGGTTTGCCTCGTTTCTCAAAGTCAGCATTTCTGTTCACAGCTTTCATCCGTGACTGTTCTCGTTTATCTTTTCTTTTAGGCATTATTTATTGTATATTGAAAATATTTATTCAATGTGTTACTAAATATTGGATTGCTACTTTCTACTAAGTCTTGCTAGGGTTTTCGTTATTACTATTTGCTGCAAAACCTGGTACACAGTGGTTTTAATATTACTGGTCGTCCAGATCTAGAGGCTTGTTTTACTTATTTACTTTGGCAAAATAAGCGTCTTACCTACAAGTCCTGTAGTCCAGTCGTGGTCAGGCACTCGGCTCGGGTTCGTGCTAGGCTCAAGGACCCTTGATAATGGGAAACGTTTTTTTTTTGTTTCTCAAACCGTCAGTATTTAATGTGACGTTGTTGTTGTTTGTTTATATTTGTGTATGTTCGTGTTGTGTTGTTTTTTTATTTGACAAGGACTTCCATCAGTCTCCGGTGGTCAACGTCACATAAACCTGAAGGTGGGTGATGCCCAAAAATAATTCGTAAATAATTAAAATACCCCACCTACAATATGTCTTTTAAAGAAAGAAGTCCTGTAGACTTAACAAAACACTAAAAAGCCACATTGTGCTAATTTTACTACCAATTTTAAAACCTTAAACTTTACCGTATTAATTTATTGCCCCTTTTTAAATTCGACACTTTTAAAGTGTATAATGTAATAATGGTATTGAAGGGTACATTATCCCCATCCAAGTAGCAAAATTTAAATCGAATGTGTGAATTTAGATGTGCAATGTCCCTATTTGCATACTATAACAAAAATGCTTTGCCTGAATTCTACAATGGTGAGGAGTTCACTCTTCAGCCCTCGCCTACATCATGGTATTTGTTATACGTTATGCACAACTTCATTCAAAAGCAAAAGGAAACATACAAAAGTTAAAAACAATAAATATTAAAAGTTTTTTTAGACAATGTGGCCCTAATATTCTTTGAGGAGAAACTTCGTTTATGCACAAATACATTATTTCATTTAATATAGTTACTGTAATGCAATAAAACAATTAAATTTGTCGAATTTATTAATCGGTGTTCTAGAGTTAATTGGAAACTGATTAGGGGTGTGGCAACTGTTAAATTGTAATAATGAAGATTGGCCAATCAAGTTTGAACTGTTGATTGAATGCAATAACAAAGTTGTTAATTGGCTATTAACTATTTGAAAACTACGATATGAATAAAACACTAATTAGATCAGTCTTTCGTATTAATTTGTTTAGCAAGTTTCGATTGCGGTAAACATGAAAACTAAAAATTAATAGCATGAAGATCATAAATTCAACCTTTTACAAAATTACTTTTTTCATTACTCTACACACGAAAGTACACTTTCTAAACGTAAAATGAGCTAAGAAAATAGGTTATTCCCGCTACTGCACGGCAAAATTACATAACGTTAACTTTCTGTGCATTTTTGGTGCACGGAAAGTAACCGTTATGGGATTTTGCGGTGCACACCGATCAGCGGTTGCATTAGGCCGATCAGCTGTTGCATTATTTGCTGTTGCTTTCGACATAAGCACGGAAACTCAGCGTTATGAGTTCGTTTTTTTTTTCTTGATACTAAGTTGAATAAACAAAAATATTCATGTTGTTTACAAGTTTTTTGATATCGTAATGAAAAATAATGTTCAATACTGTCTCAAAAGTGCCATTGCGGGCTCGATAGCTTTTTCCACGCTCGGCTTCGCCTCGCACGTAAATGCAATCTCTCCCCGCAATAAGTCACTTTCGAGACTAGTAATGAAAACTACTATTACCTAACAATTTTTTTACTAGCATTTTCCAAGATTAATAAAATTACTGATGCTACGACGATGTGTAATTTAACATTAAAATGCCTAAATAGACCAACAAATTAGTTTTCTATTCTTGGGCGAAATATTTGTTAGGTGAGGTGAATTGAATTTTGAATTATAAAATTAAAATTATTGCCAATAATAATGATCTTCTAGTACATTATGAAGTGAATTAATTTATTGATCTTTCTTATGGTTGGGACATTCACTATAAATAAGGTATTCTTTGGAACTTGGCATCAGTTAAAATAAACTCCAGGAGACAGTGCACACGCACATGAACGAAAAAGAACACACAAAAAAGGTGGCCCCAAAGGTAGAATCCCGACGTTTGAGGGACCACAAAATAATCTCCCTTGTTTTCAAGGAGGGGGACTGAATTGATAAAGAGGGACGTTATTTTGTGGTACCAAGAAAAGTCGGGATTCTATCTTTGGGACGCACTTTTCGTTTATCGTTTGAGTGCGTGTGAATTGTCTTCTGTGTTTTGTTTCATATTAAGGACAAGTCCCAAAGGATTTATGGTTAGTGTTACCCAACAAGTTACGAACTATAGAACAACTATAAACTATTAGGCTACGGGTCATATTATTTGGTGAATTTTTGTTTCTATTGCGGGAAGTCCAATTTTGACACATTTCTTGAACAATTTAAATTTCAATATACGCCAAACTGCCGGTCAATGCAGCACATAATTTCAATATACGCCAAACTGCCGGTCAATGCAGCACATAATTTCAATATACGCCAAACTGCCGGTCAATGCAGCACATAATTTCAATATTCGCCAAACTGCCGGTCAATGCAGCACATAATTTCAATATACGCCAAACTGCCGGTCGATGCAGCACATAATTTCAATATACGCCAAACTGCCGGTCAATGCAGCACATAATTTCAATATACGCCAAACTGCCGGTCAATGCAGCACATAATTTCAATATACGCCAAACTACCGGTCAATGCAGCACATAATTTCAATATACGCCAAACTGCCGGTCAATGCAGCACATAATTTCAATATTCGCCAAACTGCCGGTCAATGCAGCACATAATTTCAATATACGCCAAACTGCCGGTCAATGCAGCACATAATTTTAATTAAAGTATGGTATCCCACTACGAATCACTTTTTTGACTTTTCCAAACAAAAAAGTGAACAAAACATACTATAAAATATTATTATATCATTAATATATAATGTTATTTCGTATGGTTTTGCTTCGGCTTGAAGTAATAGTAGAATAATTCAACGCCACAATGTATTCAACAGCTGGAGGGACGCACAATGAAGGTTTGAATATTTATATCACTGATATCTGCTGGACTGACATATCACCACGACGGTCTGATGGTTTTACTATACGATGTGTTGCTTATTTTGATATCATATCAGATGTTATAATTTATAAAGGTTTTCGTTAATTCTAACCTGAATTCATAATTAGTATAATCAATTCAATAGTTCGCATTTGCCTGTGGTTCGGTGCGTCCGTCCGTCCGCGGCTGTTTTTCGTGCTGTAATGGCTCCCATGCTCCCAAGCTACGAAAACGGGTAATCAGGAGGGGGAAGCTACACGTGTCGTTTGTTTTTCTTGAAAAGCAACCTTATAGTTACGGGAGCTTTAAGCTGTTTTTAGGCCATTTTAGCATATATTAGCGAAGCGGAAGTATTCAAGTATTCAGCTTTGTTCCTGAAACAGCTGATTATTTCCTTCGTTCGTGATAGCCAATACTAGTTATTGATAAGTAAGAAAATTCTTCCACAGACTTTACTAAACATGTCCCTAACTTTATTTGAAACCAAATTTTACTGCAAATTAAGGAATAAACATATTTTAATACTATAAAAGATGTCACAGTATCATAACATCTTTGACCGTAAAAGTACTTTAAGGTTTTTAAATTGTATCTTTAAATGATAATATTTTTCCTATCTTTTCTGAAAGAAATTATTACAATGACAATTTGTTTACGTACCTAGTCGCTATAGAACCACCGGTTTCACCCGTAGAATACAACACTTGTATGCTGCTTTCTGTGGTTACCCTTTTGAGCTATTTTGAATAAGGAGAATTTGTTTGTGTTATCATCCGATGAAATCAAACTAATAGTTACAAGAAAAACAATGAAGCTTCGAAGACCCATGGGGCAGGAGCCCTAAGGTAAAATGGGAATCACTCCTATTACAATTACTTTTTTAGACCTAAATATCAGTGTACCGAATTTCACCTCTCCAGCATATTGGGAAGTTGGAGAATCTTTGAGAAACAGCAAATGGCATTAATTTAAAATAAGCAAATAAGCAAATGGCATTCATGTTGTTTATTAGCGAATTTCCCCTATAGGGAAGAAGCTATTACCGTAGTCGGCATGGTAAGACCTAGGCCCGGGACCATGATAACTTTTCGTTTTGAGGTCCCCAGACCACAAAAACACCATTCGTTAGAAACTGATATATATATATTCAAACTTTCATAGGGTAATGTGCTATAGTTACATTTTTGTTTATTTAGTACGTAATAAATATATATATATATATATATATGTCCGTGGGTGCGATAACTCTCGTAAAAATGATCCGATTTTCATTAAATTTGGTACAAACGTGTAAAGCATTATTTATGACTTTAAGTTCGAAAACCAGACGGATCCACTCATCCAAAGTGGTATTTTTGGGGGGGTTTTGTCCCCCAAAAATGGGTTTTTTGAAGTTTTTACATGTAGTATTTTAAAAAGTCAAATTTTAAAACAAAAACATTATATAATAAAATATTTGGGTCATTTTAGTTTAAACCATTGGATTCAGCTTAAAAAAAACACACACAATTTGGTGTTTTTATCATTTCTCTACGTCAATTGGTTACAGAGATATTGAAAGTGCTAAACACAGTGCGTTGTCTAATGCTATTGTTATGGAGAATAAGAAAAAAATTATAGCTCGCTTATTTATGAATGTATACTAACGGAACTTGGTATACGGCTTCATCTGGTCGTGGTCTATTGTAATTTTTACCGATAATTCCCATAGCAACAAACTTGCGTCCTCAGCCCCTATGTTATTCTTATGGAGAATAAGTAAAATGTAATGTCTCCCTTAATTATGAACATGAATTAATAAAACTTGGTATGTTGGTTCAGCTAGTTTATTTCTATTGATATTTGCTTAAAACCCCACTTTTTGTGTTCCTTGTTACAGCAAACCTGCGTACTCATCCCCAATGTTATTCTTATAGAAGATAATTCAAAATTGATATATCGCTTATTTGTGAATATGTTTTTATGAAACTTAGTATGCGGCTTTTTGTGATATTAAGACATATATTTTGCATCGGAAATTCACTGAGTAAGCAGGTTTGCTGCGACGGGGGTATTTTACTATATCAAGACGTACAACATTTAATAAGCATTTTGTTATGAGGAATTGTAATTACTTTTAAGTAAACTCGTTCAAACTGATATTGAATAATTAGCAATTACTCCATAAGTTAGCCAACTACTCCCCAAAACTAAGTCCAAAGCGCTAACCGTTAAGCTGGCGAGGAGTCAACTCCTACACACAGCAACTGACGTCAACTACCACCCGATCTATAACATCACTTTTGTTATTATGCTGTTAAAAATGTTTAGTCGTGTACAGAAATAATCTCCTTGGTAATAACATAACTGACATGCAAATTTTTGGGATGAAATCTCAATTACTTCACTACAAAGTGATTCAAATTAATACTACGTTGAATTAGAATTAGCAAACCTCGTCAGAGCCGCTAGGCACGTCTTCCAGTTGGGAATATTGCGCAGGTCACCGGTAGGAGAGGGACTAGCAGGGATGGGGAAGGTGGAACGGGGTGAAATCGCCAATCAACCTGTTATAGGGCACACCCGCGACTCCTGTGACAGCTGCTCAACAGCTCTCAAACAGGTGGTCTGCTCTGCCCTTCTGGGCTGACCGACAAGGTGTTATCCATGTTTATCAGCTAGGAACCACATCTTATAATAGGTAAGATGTTCCGTTCCCCTGCTGTCTACAAACATGGAGGAACCAATGTGAAAATATAATAACCTTTAGTCTACCCTAACTACGGAAAGTAATGTAGATGTTCCAAAATAAAAATATACTTAGGTCTAAACCTACCACAGATTGTATCAGTGTGGGCGTTTTATAAACTGGGATGGTGGAAGTTAATGTGCATCAGAGTATTTGTTAAGTAAATGTACGGGCTTTTGTTGTGAAACGCGAAGTCAAACTTGCTTCTGCCGTAGTAATTCACCCTTTGTATTGTCCTGGCCGGTAATTAAGGCAGTGCCAGCACATGTTAACGATAATGGAGTTTGGGAGAATTTAACAGTCGTTAAACTGCAAATTTCTGAAAATTATATTAAAATCCTTCGATAACTTTCGGTAATTTTTAATTTAACTTATTATTCAATCAAGACCGTTCATTGTGGTGGAAGTAGGTCAAACATGTGTTAGGTTATTTTCAGAATAAATACAAAAATGTCTATAAATTACACAAAGTTTTGGTATAACGTTTTTTACGCTTAAAAAATAATCACCATTTCTTCTTAGTTCTTATAATTTCTCTTACTTAGTTCTAACATTTGGTTTCAACTATTTTGCTATCCATTCACAGGAGAGGGAGGCTATTGAAATATTAGGTGATCTCAATTGAGTAATACAATTTCGTTCCGTCAAAATTCACCGAGTCAAAGGTCAAAGAAATTTTTCTATGTAAAAGGCTTATATCAAAGGAAATTGGTAGGGTTGTAATATTAGAAAAGGAATTGCGTTGAGTGGTTCTGACACTCTTTACAGAACGTTAATTAAAAAGTGGCGAACCGAAGGAGACGAAATTGGTGCTTGATGGTTGTACAACATTTATTTTTAGCGAATTTCCCCTATAGGGAAGAAGCTATTACCGTAGGTCTCATGGTAAGAGATAAGCCCGAGACCATGATAATTTTTTGTTTTGAGGTCCCCAGATGACAAAAACACTATTCGTTGAAATTTATATAAATGTGTATATATGTGTGTGTCCATGAATGCGATAACTTGAGAAAAAAACTTCCGATTTCAATGAAATTTGGCTCAAATGTGTAAAGTGACATTTATGACTTAAGTTCAAAAACCAGAACAATCGGGCTATGGGAAGGGGGGTTTATGGGGATTTTTAAATTCTCTAATAATCAGTTTTTTGCATTTTTTCAAAAAACATTTAAAACACTTAATTTTGGTTTGGACCATGTTATCGAGCTTAAAAGAAATGAAATTGTATTTTGAATTATTAACCTAGGTTAAGTGGTTGCGGAGAAAATCCAAAGCTCATAAAATCTCCCATGTTAATCTTATGAAAAAAAAGGTTTTTGGCTTTTCCTCAGTTAATTTTAATGTAAACTTCACATTTGCTTTTATTAATCAACTCAGCTCCACAAAACAATCATTTTTGTGTTTAAATTGTAATTCTACGTCCAACCGTTGCAGAGATATTCAAAGTTCTAAACACAGTACGTTGTCCAATGTTATCCCTATGGAGGATAAATCAAATTTGATATCTCCATTATTTATGAATGTATATTGATGAAACTTGGCATGTGGTTTCACGTAGTATTGGTATATTGTTATTTCCACAAAAAATCCATTTTTTGTTGATTATCTCGGTAGCAGCAAACCTGCATACTCAGCCCTAATGATATTCTTATGGAGAATAAGTAAAGTTTTGTATCTCCTTTAGTTATGAACATAAATTAATAAAGCTTAGTATGTAGCTTCACCTGGTTGAGTTATATTGATAATTGCACAAAACATATTTCTTATCTTTTTTGCAGCAAACCTGCGTACTCAGCCCAAATGTCATTCTTATGGGGAATAAATAAAATGCTATGGATCACTTATTTATTTATGTACTTTTACGAAACTTGGTAAGTGGGTTTATGTGGTAGTCAGAAACATATGCGTGCATTGGAAATCAGCTGAGTACACAGGTTTGCTGCGACGGGGTATTCTTAGTTTATGTTGCATTTAACATTGCACTTTGGTAGGATCGTAGTGCATGGTTATAACGCCAATAAATCAGCTCTAATATTATTTTGTTCAAAAAGGTAAATTAAGTTACGATAAATGATTTACAAATCAAATAACATAACAAAGAGTTTGCCTTAGTTTAAAAATAATAATTAGGAAATCCCTTACACGAGACTGTGGCCTTCGACTCGATCAAGTCCAGAATGCAATAACTGAATCAAAAGCGCTCACAGCACACTAAATAACGTAACGGAATCCAAAGCCGTCTTCCACTTCAAATGAGCAAGTGCCTATGTGGCAGGGGTGGTGCGTGACAATATCCTGTGGAGCCAGGTATGCCTTCACAAAGCAGCCCGCAGTCACAAGGCTCACAGACCACATACCTGAGTGACGTCACTGTGTCTGCGTGTCATACCTCGGTGTGGGACGAAGATGCCATTGTTTCTCTCTGTGTGGGTTATTGTACAATATCAAATTGTTTACTTGTTACATCAAGTATCATTATAACAATGCACTTTTACAGTAAACCCCTACCAGGAAACCCAGTTTAATTCATCTACATTATAGTTTGTCTATACCCCTGCATCGCTGTTTGAAACTTTTAACACACATTTTTTCGCATCGGTTACGGCAAAAGTCTCTACGTCCATTAATGCTATTGGTTTAATCTTCTAGCCTAGCCAGAAACGATCTGTCAATATTTTTTCCCGGGAGGTAAAATAACTGCTGCCTTATGATTTTTTTAGTGAAATAAAATGTGAATTTTGTAATCAATAACAACAAAAGTTGTTAAAGACACAACAAATCTCAAATCTTATTTAAGAATATTAAGGAGCTGGATATTCCTCTTGGATAACTTTGATTTTCTTTTAAGAATACAGTAAAAGGTAGGCCTAACCTTGATCATACCGCATTAATCCATTGCCCTGAACACAATAAGTAAACTAGCTAAAAAAACACACAATCTATCTATCTATATTATTAAAAGAATTTCTCGATTTTTCTTCGCAGCATATCGACCCCTAAAAATTTATTTTTCTATATATATTTGGTATCAAATTAAAGCTACTTCTCTCTAGATGTGCCTTTTTTGGGTTTCGAAAATATCCCACGAAAAGCCTTCGTCCAGGAGGCTTTTGAAATTTCAGCGAATTTGCTACTATCTGTTGTTAAACCTGTGAACTTTTTCAAATTCGCATTTGCTTATAACAAAACATATGGTGATGATTTGATCGAGTTCTTAAGTTTGACCGCAGAATACAGCACTTGCATTTATTTATTTGATGAAATTTTTTTTTCTTTAAAGTTATAAGTAAGTTGATTTTCAAATAGGCTAATTCATTTAATTTCTTGAAGTATAGATTTTTGGAGGGAAAAAAATAATTCAATTTTGACCACGAAGAAAAGTACCACTCATGTAAATCTGGGACATAGCAAGTTTGATTTTAACTAATTTACTGTCTCTTATATGGTAGGCGTTTGAAATCTGTTATTTTATAATCAGATGGAAGAGTTTTTCCCCGAATACATAGGTTACAGAATTTACAATAAAAATTAAAGTAAAATGTTGTAATTTTATTTGTTCATAGTTTATCTAGAAAATTGTAATATGTTTTTAAACTTTAAACTAAAATAGAATGTGTTTAAGTTTTATTTCATAATCTTTGAAACGACAGTCATTTTTGTAATAATTTGTATACGTTTTAGCATATATAAAATACCTTAACATCACTGATTTTCCCGTCATTTATCAATTTATTATGCAAATTTTAGACATTTCATATAAGACAATGAAGTGAAGTGAATGAGTGACGTGTTCAACAATTTGTGTGTTCTAACTTTTCAAATATTTTATCATGAATTTTATACTTCGACATCAGTGTTTTTCTGGTTTCACATCAATATATAATAATCATTTTGTATCTAATATGTATTGAACTATATTCAGAGCGTTTTCGTGCTATTTTTGGGACAAATGATTGATTTACTACTTTTAGTTTCAACCAAGTATGGTTCCTCCAAAGTTCAACAAGACAAGTCACGAAGTGACGCTGGCTGCTAGTGAACTATTAATATACAAATGCTGCTCACTGAAATCGCTAGGTATATTTTTTGCTCCTTAAAATGAGCCATAAATAATCGATTTCGAACAATCCTTTGAGGAGGGACGGGCATTGAAAGCGAGGAATACTTCGTGACTAGAGCCCCCTCTTCAATATTTATTTAGAATTCCAACGACTGTGTCGTGCGCCTTCATTTGCCCTGTAGGTGATCTTGATACTGCGTCTATATTGCCTATCCGCGCCGTGCCGGCCAAAACAACTTGGAATTCCAACGACTGTGTCGTGCGCCTTCATTTGCCCTGTAGGTGATCTTGATACTGCGTATATATTGCCTATCCGCGCCGTGCCGGCCAAAACAACTTGGAATTCCAACGACTGTGTCGTGCGCCTTCATTTCCCCTGTAGGTGATCTTGATACTGCGTCTATATTGCCTATCCGCGCCGTGCCGGCCAAAACAACTTGGAATTCCAACGACTGTGTCGTGCGCCTTCATTTGCCCTGTAGGTGATCTTGATACTGCGTCTATATTGCCTATCCGCGCCGTGCCGGCCAAAACAACTTGGAATTCCAACGACTGTGTCGTGCGCCTTCATTTGCCCTGTAGGTGATCTTGATACTGCGTATATATTGCCTATCCGCGCCGTGCCGGCCAAAACAACTTGGAATTCCAACGACTGTGTCGTGCGCCTTCATTTGCCCTGTAGGTGATCTTGATACTGCGTCTATATTGCCTATCCGCGCCGTGCCAGCCAAAACAACTTGGAATTCCAACGACTGTGTCGTGCGCCTTCATTTGCCCTGTAGGTGATCTTGATACTGCGTCTATATTGCCTATCCGCGCCGTGCCGGCCAAAACAACTTGGAATTCCAACGACTGTGTCGTGCGCCTTCATATGCCCTGTAGGTGATCTTGATACTGCGTCTATATTGCCTATCCGCGCCGTGCCAGCCAAAACAACTTGGCCCAATATTGTGCACAACTTTAGATCCGTCGCGTCGTTTTTCTACATGCACAATTATGTTTTAATCTAGCAGCTAAATTAAGTCTTGATTTACAGATATAAAAATCAACTTTGATCCCTCGTACTATTTAATACAATTATTTTGATTTATTGTTTGTAATAACAATGGGAGGATTAACTACGTTTTTAATTTCAAACAACTCTTCTCTTGTTCTAAAATAAAACTAATTTTATTTTTTTGAACCTCTAAACAGGCCAAGCCTTAGCCCTGATATTTTCTTAAATTAAAAGTTATTTGAGGACAGCATATAGTAAAAGTAAATAATTTAGCTTGTTGTTAGTTTATTAGTAAATACTTTTAGCTTGTAACTTATCGGTAGTTTATTCACCAGATAGTTAATAGACTGTTAACAATCTGTGAGAAAGGAACTATTGATTTTTTGTATTTGTATTATTGATGTAATGTGTCCTATATTATTTGTGTAGTGTGTATTTTGAACATGATTAAATAAATACAATTATTCTATCCTATACTCTAATATGAGTAAGGTTTGCTTGCTTGCTTGCTTGCGACACTGATCTCAAAAACGGCTCCAACGATTTCCTTCAAATGATCAAAATAACTAATTTCTGGGATAAAAATATGTTCTAGATAGCCCTCATCCCCAGGAAAAATCAAATAATGTAAAAAACTAAAATGAAAAGTTAAAAAAAATTAACATTGGGCTTATGGAGTTTCAAATCAAAATAAAAGAATTGAAACAGCTGTTCATAATCAACCAGGGAACTGTCAAAGTAATACTCATGTTGTTTATGATTATTAACATGTGGTTTCCTGAGAGTAAAGGTTTGAGTGAAGATTACATATATAGAGTATTAAAATAAATGAAAGGGACATTGAGCTATAAATAACAACTGGAGTGACCTTAAAAATTTAGAAAAGAGGCAAATGAGTTATACAAATCTGATTATCAGTAGGGGAAGTGGTGAAATATTACTCCAAGTCATCTAAACAAACTGACTGGCCTTCCCCCGAGCAAAGCTCGGCCCCCCAGGTACTCCTATCCTATAGGAGCAGCTACTGTATCGCTCGAAAAGATCTTTGTTGTGGGTGACCAATGTTGCCTAACAATTTTTGCTGGAAAAGCCTACTGTTACCATGGTATTTTTATAGTATGAGATCGCCTTTAGTTGTGTAGTTCATTTTAAACGGAGCAACTGCCTGTTCAATAACACATTTCAGAGGTTACTATGGAGTTATTGCTGTTTGTCGTGTATCCCGCCCCAGCCGTGTTGATTGGGTATCAACTGTGTTTGGAAGCCACAATCCAACCGAACCTTCATCAGGTGGTTATTGTACGGTTAGGACTTTGTTGTTGGGTTGTTCACATAATTGGAAAAGAGCTTATGATAACCACCAAATTTAAATGTTTTATCCGAACTGTTTTTGGTGTATTCCCAAATAGTTTGTATAGTTCTTTACTTAATTAATTTTAAACTCATAGCATTACTGGAGACATAGTATGTTGTAAACAATAATTTTGTATTAATAATTTTGTTTCCCTTGCTGAAACTTTAGGGCAGATTATCATCTTAGAATACTATTTTATGTATAGACATTCATCCAATTTCTTTTACGTCTATGACGCGGTCCTTATCAAATGAGAATGAATGTCCGGCAATATTAAGGTCAAATAGACAGCCTGATGCCCTGCAGGACTTTGCCAATAATTTACTACACCTGATCTCTAGACAGACAGATCTTAGTACAGTTCACTGGTTGGGCCAGTATATTCACGATAGCAAGTTAGGTGGCCTAGATAGTATGCAATTCGATTATTCAATTGAATCAAGGTAGAATTAAGTGACCGGACTCATCACTTAGCCACACCCAACAACAAACATAGCGAGATATCTCTTATCTTTTTACCCAGATGTGCACTGAGTTTGATTGGTCAGTCTTGTCATCAATTGGGAACAAATTTGATCAAATTGGCAAATTCTCAAGGCTGACCCTAAAACAATTATACAATTACCAATAAGCTTTTAAATATTTTCACATCATTGAATTCAATATTAAACATAAAGAAGCTAAATATATTTTAAAGTTTACAACATCATCACCTTAATTAAGTCTTAGCGTAGCCTTAATTAAGTGAAATTAATATTTCATGTTTCGACCATCTTAAGACTTCGGGTGTTTCAAACAATCACATACATAATATATAACTACAAATTATTGTGAGTAAAAACACGTATGGGCCTACGTTTTTATTTGTTTATATTTCGATTAGCTACGATATCACGTTCAAGTTTTCAAAAACAAGATTTTACTAATTTAACAATTACTCAGGTAAAATATAAATATTTCGACTGAGGTTTCCCACTTCAATATCACATATGAAGACCAAAACAAAAAGGGTCAGTAAAAACCCTTAACAGGGTTAAGACAGCCTGCAAAACACAAACAAGGCAATAGGGCGGTTGGCTTTTTTTTAGGGTTTTTGGTGTTTTGGATGTATTGTGTGTGCTGTTTATGATCACATAAATTATATGTATTATAATAGAGGGTCAAATGTAAATTCGCTAAATTGTGGTTTTTGGATATTCTAACTTCCGTAAGGATGACTCTAGACTTTACACTAAAATAATCTGCATTCCAAATTAAGTTAACTCTGCAGAAGAGAAGATTGGTCATACCTTGAAGCACTTAAGGCAACAAAAAAGATTGTTTACCTTTACCTCTGACAAAGTGGCTTGTAACAGCTGAGGGTAGTTTACAAGCACTTAACGGATTGAGTTTTTGAGTTAGTAGGCTTAAAATCTCCTGTTTCCCTGTCCCCAGATGCTGTTAACTATCAATAAAATTGATAACACGTAAACCATTTCTAATTTTTAATTACAACTTTGATCAATTCAAATTATTATAATTTTGAGGTTTTATGAAGCACAAAGCATTTGCAAGTGTAAGGGTTTAGTCAAGGTGTAATTTTAAACAATTTATATATATGTTTTGTACATTTATTATGTAATGTCTTTTCTTGCGATTTAAAAAATCCAGCACAAACTATTACATTTATATTTCAATCAATTTAAATCATGGTTTATGCGGGCGAAGCCGCAACGGGTCTGCTATTTATAAGCATAAAATATAACATAATAAATTACCTTAATCTACAAAATGTTTTTACCACAAAAAATAATCATAATCTTATATTGAATTGTTTACCGTTTTCAAGAAGCAGCTCTTCTTGCAGAAATATGTAGTGGTTCATAAAATGTTTTTGACATATTTTGTGATACAATTGTTACACATATTAGTTTTAAGTGGCTAATAATTCAAAATAAATTCTAGCCATTCGGTTCTGCAAAACACAAGGTTTGATCTTTCAGACTAAAATAATTTTGTTAATTGTTTAGAATTACTTAAAGTAAGTTATGCCCATTTTTCGTTAATAAGTTGCCAAACTGTCAATTATCTTTGTAAATGTAGAGGAAAATGTAATGTTGTGACTAAATTGTGAGGAAAATCGACTAATAAAAAATTTGGCGTTAAAAAATATGTGTGTTCAATAACAATAACCGTTCGTCAAGGCACGTGAAGTATGTTTTAAGCTCACGGCTCATTGAATACTGAAAGGTATAGAAGAAATTACTGGATGTAAAAAACATTCCATTTAACATCACATATTCTTATTAGTTACATATACTTTTTTGTTTTGATGGTAAATAGAATACTATTTAAATTTGTTATTTAAATAGGTCGTATTACCTTGTATTTAACATTTAAATAGAACGTGGCACCCGAATTTACTATTTAAATAGGCCGCACTTAAGTAGATTTAAAATTTGATATCTTGATTATTTATAAATGTATTTTGATGAAACTTGGCTTGTGGCTTCACCTAGTACTGGTATATTGATATTTGCACAGCAAAATAATTTTTGCTGATTTTCCTCGCAGTGACAAACCTGCATACTCAGCCCCATGTTATTCTTATGGAGAATAAGTAAAATGAAATTTCTCCCTTAACTATGAACATAAATTAATAAAACTTGGTATGCAGCTTCGACTGGTTAATTAATATTGATAATTACATAACAACCCATATTTTGTGTTCCTTGTTGTAGCAAACCTGCATACTCAGCTTTCAATGTTATTCTTATGGAGATTAAATAAAATACTTTATATCACTTTTTTCATCGTGTATTTTTGTGAAAATTGGTGAGTGGCTTTATGTGGTGGTGAGAAACATATACGTGAATTGGAAATTCGCTGAGTACGCAGGTTTGCGGGGGTATTTCATAATCTTGTATCCTTACTTCACCAGATAACACAGATAACTCATTGTGCTTAACAAATTAAAAACTATAGGAGTTAAAACATCTCTTTGCTTACACATAATGTGATAATACAATTTGTTTTAGCAATTTATTGAATCAAATATGTCCTGGTTAGATCCATGTATCATATTGACAAATGCTTTTAGTGAATTTCCCCTGTAGGGAAGAAGCTATTACCGTAGTCGGCATGGTAAGACCTAGGCCCAGGACCATGATAAGTTTTTGTTTTGAGGTCCCCAGATGCCAAAAACACCATTCGTTAAAACTGTATACATATATTAGATAATACAAATTCAACTGAGCACCCTTATTAAAATCTCTTAATGAAGCTACATATTTCGGCACTTTTAAGGCCATTTTCAAGCTAAACTTAACCTAACATATTTTATTAATTTTTGTATTTGTAAAGCTGATAAGATCAAAACATGCTTAATTATTTCTAAAAATATCATATGTTTTTGAATTTGAGTAAAGGTTTTTGGTTTTCTTTTTATATATTCAATTGCATTACTTTCTCATATATGGAATTGTTTGTGGCTATATGAGTATTTATTATATTGCTTGGTTCGCTTTTGTTGCCCACATGCATCAGGTATTCTTCTTTTGAGTCCATTATGTTTCCTTTATTCATTTTATCTAAAATTTTCATATTTCCAGTCATGTTGTTGTAACTATGACCTGTTCATAGCAAATGGTCTGTAAAGTTAGACTTCATTGACATACGGTTATTGCTTTTTAAGGCCTGAATATGATCTCTGAATCTGGATTTGAAAGTACGCCCCGTTTGGCCAGTATAAAATTTCTAACAATCTGAGCAGTTTATTCTATATATGCCAGATTTCTCATATATGTCATTTTGCGTTTGTTTCTTATCTGTAATTTTGTTGATTAGATCAAAGGCATTATTATTTGTTTTGTAACCAATCTGGTACTTTGAGTTTATAAATGTTTTTCTTATTGCCTTGTTCAGAGTTGTATTAAAAGGCATGCTAATGAATCTTTCTTAATTTCTTGGTTCATCTCTATTCGGTCTTCTTATTCTTTGACGTTTTACGTTCTTGACCATTCTATCTACGAGTTCTTAACTATATCCATTTCTTTCTGCTAGATATTTAATGGCTTTCAGTTCTTTTTGGTAATTCTCAGTAGTCAAGGGTAAATCTAACATCCTGATAACCATGGCTCTAATCCTGCTGTTTTGAATTTCCAAGGATGGTTAGAGTTTGATGGAATAAGGAGGTCTGTTTGATTGCTCTTTCTATGAACTTGAAAACTATGTGTTCTTGTTTTGTTATTGTTAGATCAAGATAATTAATTTGATTATTTTCACTTTCCTTTGTAAATTTCATTTTGACAATTTATTCAAATACTTTAAAAATTCATCACTTTATTTCATATTCCCTTCGAAGGGACAAAGGATATCATCTACATCCCGAAAATGTTTTGGTCTTATCGGCTTTACAGATACAAAAATTAATAAAATATGTTAGGTTAAGTTTAGCTTGAAAAAGCCTTGCATGGCGATCTAAAAACAGCGAGGTACTATAATGCAAATCACATGGGCCAGTCATTTGTATCCGCTTATGAAAAAGTATCTCAACAGTCAGCTGGGATCGAACCTAAGCTCAACCCTGTCTGACTTGTGAGGCCAGTGTTCTCCTCTGAATTTCTGCATCCGGAAGTTTGTACTGTAGAAGTAAAACAGTATAGGGTTCCGACTCTTTTTTGGATCATCCCAAAAATAACGTTAGGTGAGTAGGCTATCCTAAGTTTCCCTGGAAGTCCCTATGCCTCAGACTGGGTACAGGTTGGAGTCCGTAGGTGGGGGAGGTGAGCGTCACCGAGAGAGGGGCAACTGCGAATCTCCCCTCCGAGCTTATTGCCAAATGTTTGAAATCGCTGGCGAGAAGGTTCACGCTTCCCGGTCCCTTCTGTCTGAGCGGGTCTTCATTCAGCTCTCGGATGCACTGACACAGGCTTAGTACGCAGAACCACATGTAGTAAAGACCCACTGGAACAGAGTTGGACAGGTATTCACTGTATTAGTTAAACAGGAGAAAATTAACTACGTCTCACATTACTACAAAATACATTCTCTGATTGGGCCTGAGTACAGTGGCGGATTTAGGGGGGGGGGGGGTCATAGGGGTTCTGACCCCCAAAGTTTTCTCGAAAATATAATAAATGGCTGCTTAACAATATAATTTCTCATATTAAGTTGTCAGATAGCCTAGAAATGCATTTTAGAGTCTTATAATTCACTAAAATTTTCCGGGGGAGGGCCCTCGGACCCACCGCTGTCCTGGGGGGTATTCCCAGACCCCCCGGTGACCCCCCCAAATTTCACCCTAAATCCACCCCTGCCTGAGTTCCATCTATGTTGTTCATTTACCATCTTGTATGTAAGTACAGTATAAGTGTAAATATATTTTGTAGGTTGTTGGGCGTAGTTTATTTTATGGAATAATACGGTACCTCTCATAAAAACGTTTAAACAAAATGTTGTGCTTGGTTACTACAACGCTCAAGCCAAAGTCAAAGTTCTTTATTTGCCAGATAAAATATCACAATTCACGGGCAAGTGCCATACAGAAATACATGCTGCTGTCTGTTACCAGTTCTCTACTTGATTATTGTGACTATCGAGAGGTATGATAAGTTTTGTCTGCAGATCAACCATTGTGATATCTTTTCTCTCTGATGCCTTACAACAGGCACACAAAGTGCTCGCAAGATTGATGATACATTTTATAACTATAAATATTTGTATTGACTGAAATAGCAATGACACCTCGTCTATGTATTCTGGCATGATAGCTTAACACATTCAATGCTGACAATGGTTAAAAATGAAAATCACATATGTTTCAATGTTAATTAGAAGACATTAATTAACGTCCTCTGCACCCAACGTGTTAATAAGATTTTAGGTTCAAAATGAAAATGTAAAACTTAATCCTCAGGTAAGCTTATGTATCCACATTTTTTAATATTTTTTATTCCGTTTACAGTTTATGCAGCAGATGACCTGATTTGACCCATTCAGTATTTAAGTGATTAAGTGGTTAAGCATTTGCGAGGGTCATCCAGAAAGTAAAGAACGTTTGCTTACTGCATCTAGCACAGCTCCCCCATCACCATGATTGCGAGTGTGGCAATCCACTCCCTCACCATCAAAGTATGAGCCGCGTCTATTTTTTCTACAGCAATTCAAAATGGCGGAGTCAATCAAAAATCCTGCCAAATTTGAGATCCGCAGTGTTATTGGTTTCTGAATGCGCAAAATGTCCGACCTAATGAAATTTGTAGACAAAACCAAAGAAAGTTTATGGTGAAAGTGCAAAAAACAAGATCTAAAAATGTATGTAATTTACTAAGGTTTTGGCGGTTGTTTTCCTCAGTCATGATGTTTACTCTCTTTATAATAATAGGTTTATCTTTTTTTATTCTTATATACAAGTTATACTACACTCAGACTCGACTTTACTTGTTTGCACTTTCACCATAAACCTTCTTTGGTGTTTGTCTAACAATTTCAATAGTCTGAACATTTTATTAATCCATAAATCGAATAAAACTGCTTTCCTCATGTTTGGCAGGATTTATGATTGACGCCGCCATTTTGAATCGCTGTAAAATAAGATGCATGACCTACAGCAACTCGGCTCATACTTTAATGGCGAGGTGAGTGGACTGTCACACTCGCAATCACTATGATGGAGAGCTGTGCTAGGTGCAGTAAGCAAACGTTCTTTACTTTCTGGATGAGCCTCGTATATCAGGTATTATATTTACCTGGATGGTTCTTAAATGTTATACTTACATAGAATAAAGCCACCTGAGAGGGAGAGAACTATGAGCAATCCAAGGTCCAGGATGTTTTCTTTGATGAATAACATAACCGTGAAGTGGAGGAAGGATAAGAATCCCAGACGAATAAACTCCACCACAAGAAACGGCCAAACCAGGGGCACGTTGCACTGGAAAATATTTACAGTTCTTGATCTTGTAAATTTTGTAAATAATAGTTTTTCACCTATTCAATAATTCCATTGACATATTGCAAAATCTTAATAAATGTTGTCCTTTTCTCTTCAAATTTGAATAACATAGACCTGTAAATTAAATGTTTTGCATTTTTTCATTTATATGTTAACCCTTTGAGCACCAGGACCCGATATATTGCCATTTGAATTTGATTCATAAGACATGGTTAGTCAGGGTGTGATCATCGTACCGTTAGAAAACACTGTATACAGTCTGAGCCCGACATGTGGTGTAACCTGGTAGATGGACATGGAACTAACACGACTAGCGCCAGGCTTGAAATGTACATAGTCTAGTACAACTGCTAACCTATCAGATTAGTTGGGCAGTCTAAGGCTAAGGTGACCATATCTGTAGAAGCCTAAAGCTGGACATAGTTTAACTAACTGAAATCCTGAGGGGGGGGATAAGGGTATGGAATACCCCTACAAAAATGGGGGGTTCGGGTGGCCCTCCCCGAAAGATTGTAGAAAATGATAAACAAAATTGTGAGTTTCAGGCAGTTTTTGCCCAAATATTACTTGGTATTGTAACGACAGGTTACATACACTTCGTAGTTTATATTTCCAATTATGACTTGTTCTCTGTCCAGAAATGTTCATGACAGTGAAAACTCTCTGCTCTGACACATTGGTACCAGGCATACAGAATGCACTAGCTCAGCGAATAGCTTAGAAATAAGTGTTAAATCATGGTAATTTTGTTGTACTTCAAAGTGTTTGAATAAAATTAAACCCAACGCTGATAACGGGAGTTTTTTATTCGACATATTAAACAAAATATTTTGGCTTTATGTATCAATAACTATTTATTGTCATGTCAAACTACTAAAGCGGGCCATTTGCCTGTCCCCATGTAAAACGTGGGGACGCCAAGACATACCTTGCTAAAGCGGGACATTTGCCTGTCCCCACAGAAAACGTGGGGATGCCAAGTCATACCTTGCTAAAGCGGGACATTTGACGTCCCCACAGAAAACGTGGGGATGCCAAGACATACCTTACTAAAGCGGGACATTTGCCAGTCCCCACAGAAAACGTGGGGATGCCAAGACATACCTTGCTAAAGCGGGACATTTGCCAGTCCCCACAGAAAACGTGGGGATGCCAAGACATACCTTGCTAAAGCGGGACCCACAGAAAACGTGGAGATGCCAAGACATACCTTGCTAAAACGGGACATTTGCCTGTCCCCTCAGAAAACGTGGGGATGCCAAGACATACCTTGCCAAAGCGGGACGTTTGCCTGTCCCCACAGAAAACGTGGGAATGCCAAGACATACCTTGCTAAAGCAGGACATTTGCCTGTCCCCTCAGAAAACATGGCGATGCCAAGACATACCTTGCTAAAGCGGGACATTTGACGTTCCCACAGAAAACGTGGGGATGCCAAGACATACCTTGCTAAAGCGGGACCCACAGAAAACGTGGGGATGCCAAGACATATCTTGCTAAAACGGGACATTTGCCTGTCCCCACAGAAAACGTGGAGATGCCAAGACATACCTTGCTAAAACGGGACATTTGCCTGCCCCCTCAGAAAACGTGGGGATGCCAAGACATACCTTGCCGAAGCGGGACGTTTGCCTGTCCCCACAGAAAACGTGGGAATGCCAAGACATACCTTGCTAAAGCAGGACATTTGCCTGCCCCTCAGAAAACATGGGGATGCCAAGACATACCTTGCTAAAGCGGGACTGTTCTGCTGAAAACTGGATGTCTGGTTACCTTAACTAAGGCACTACTCCCCTGGCTAGGGGATAGTGCTTGGATTAAGGGTTCAAGTCATGTCTCTGTCAGTGGTTTTTAACTGCAACTCATGAAGAGTTCACCTGTCTATGGCAGAGTTGAAAGGGACCTCAGGCAAACTGTGGGTGGAAAGGGTCCAGGCAGACGGGATGAGTGAATTCTTTGAGTTGCACATCTGATCAGTTTTGCTACTTCTTATCTATCCTTACTGTCTGGGTGTCCACCGTAAACATGCACTTTTATAATTCAGGTGATCAGGCATCCAAAAGTATTATAAAAACAACTAAACAACATAGATTTAACCACTTCATTCACATGCTCAGGGCTCAAGGAGTTTATGATTGTCAATGCATACTGTCGGTTTCATTATTTTGAGCAAGTAAAATTGTATGTAATTTGTTTTCTTCTCTTTTAGCAACATAAGGTGTCGTTTAGTTATATTTGAGCTGAATGTTTTAGGTGTGTCCTCTAAAGTATTTCTTTTTATTACTCTCTTTATTGAAATCTATAGACTAAACCATAATTTTTGTTTGTTACCTTGAATGCAGCATAAATGAGTAAACCGCATGCATAAATATGTAGCATCAAAAAGGCTATGGCACACTGCAAATAATGTTTTGTATCTGAAAACAAAAATTTAATGAAAGACTAACACCTTACAAACTACCAGAGTTTTCAAAAACGCTATTTAAATTACGCTATTGTATCAGGAAACTGCCACACACTTTCTTCCTTTTAGCACAATTTTAAACACTAAATTACTTTAAATTTATTAGTGAACTAGTGGCTTAAGGGGCCAAAGCCCCTAACATACGGTTTTTCTATACGGATAATTACCAAGGTTCTTAGAGCTTTCAGACCAGGTATGATTATTTCCATAAGAGTAATGTTCGCAGCAAAGATGTCTTGCGAGGTCGTCCAGCTGATTCATAAATCAACAACATACCATAAAGTATTGCCAACCTTAAAGGTATAATAATGGTACAGCTATTTTTAAATTGTCACTGGACATGCAGGAAGAAAATTTAAACCCTTAATCCATTAATCTAATAATACAAATAAAGCAAAAATATATTAGTATCATAAAACAACAGCTGATCATAGAATGTAAGCAGTTAAAAATACCCCCGTAGCAGCAAACCTGCATACTTAGCGAATTTCCAATGCATATTAATTTATCTTAATACCACATAAAGCCACATACCAAGTTTCAACAATATACATTCATAAATAAACGATTTATGACATTTTAATTATTCTCCATAAGAATAACATGGCGGCTGAGTATGCAGGTTTGCTGAATTAAGGAACACTAAAAATGGGCTTTTATACAAAAATCAATATAACTCAACTAGGTAAAGCCATATACCAAGTTCTATTAATTTATGTTCATAATTAAAGGAGATAACACGTTAATAATTCTCCATAAGAATAATGGGGCTGAGTATGCAGGTTTGCTGCTACGGAAACTATCGGCCCAAAAATGGATTTTTGTGCAAATATCAATAGACTATAATTAAATGAAGCAATATACCAAGTTTCGTCAGGATAATTTGATAAATAAGCGAGATATACAATTTTTCTTATCCTCCATAAGAATAACATTGGACAACGTACTGTGTTTAGCACTTTCAATATCTCAGTAACCAATTGACATAGAGCAATGATTAAAACATCAAATTATGCGTCTTTTTAAGTTGATTCCAATGGGAAAAAATAAAATTTTACTTTTTCAAAAATTGTATGTAAAAAACTCAAAAAACCCATTTTTGGGGTACAAAACCCCCCCAAAATACCCCTTCGGATAGCTCGATCCATCTGGTTTTCGAACTTAGAGTCATAGATGCTGCTTTACACGTTTGTACCAAATTTCATCAAAATCGGACCTTTTTTACGAGAGTTATCGCACCTACGAACACACACACACACACACAATATATATATATATATATATATATATATATATATATATATATATATATACAGTTTAGAACAAATGGTGTTTTTGGGGTCTGGGGACCTCAAAACGAAAAGTTATCATGGTCGCGGGCCTAGGTCTTACCATGCCGACTATGGTAATAGCTTCTTCCCTATAGGGGAAATTCGCTAACAATGTTAATTTGATTTAGAATGATGAGGAAAATATGGTATGCGTATGATAAGTATCGTGTTTCCAGCAACACTGCAGATTGGATTGGTGATCACGTGACCATACAGCTGATTTTATGAGGTCTCTTCTGGATAACTAGAAAACCTTAAATAAATCAACTCAGGAAACCTGTACAAAGTATGTATGGACCTTAGATAATCACAGCTGATCCATCCGATCATTAGTTCATTTTGCTTTTTAATAAAAACACTGTAGTGGTATTTCCATAAGAAAATCATTGGATCTTTGAAGTCCAGTGGAACATAGCCCACGTAATTTTTGACATTTCTGACATTTTACCCACTGTCCTTGGCCCTCAAATTTCAAATGAATCGTCATAACCTAACTTAACTTGTTCCTAGATCGAGATATTTCGTGGGGACCGATTACGCTTACGGAATTAAATATTAAGATATGGGAAATATTGTAATGAACTATGTTAAAAAATATCCACCCACATCCCTTTTATAGAGGCACAACAAAATAATTTCCTTCACACAGTGATTAAGAGGTAAAAAGCCCCCTCCCCCCCCCAAGGGCTAGGTTGCAAGGTTTTATGTATGTTGCAAAGGTTTATTGCAACATACCGAATATCCTTTTTTGGTCAATACTCTCTTAACCTATATACCAAGTTTTAATAAAATTGTACAATAAATAGGATGTAAATATGGTATTTCTTTATTCCCTATAATGAATAACATTAGACGTTTAATGCTTATTGACAATTTTAATTTTCCCCACAACCACTTTTTGAAGGTTACTAATTCAAAATATTAATTGGTTTAGTTTTTCAGGTTTTTTTAATGATGATAAGTAAATTTTATTTCAAATTTATGTTGGTTTTTGAAAAAATAACAAACAAAATTTTGGAACCTTCTAAACCCTATATTTTTTATAATTTAGCAATAAATATTTTGAAGAGTTGCTGTAAAACTCAGCAATTATCTCGCTCTACTGTACGCTTATGTTACGCAAACAAACTTACTTTCCTCCATACTTATGAAAAGCTCAGTAACGTATATCAGCTTGTATGAGGCAACCACGTTTTCTATATTTGCCCTCGTCCATTCAACGTCATTCAGGCAGTAGAGAAGTGCACCTCCGAGGAGTACAGACTGGACCTACGAGTCGGTAAAACTGTTTTAGAATGAAGATATTTTACTGATAGAGTTAATAACTACTCATACTATTTTCATGAAGTAAAGATAAAAAGATAAATACCATAGGCGATCGTGCACCCACGGTAGCGCCAAAGAGGGCTTGGGGGGCGTCAAAAGAGGTGATTAAATATATCTTTAGATGTTAGTATATAATAAGAAAGTTTAATATGAGTACGAAACAGTATTTAAGTTTTCGCTTTGATAGTAAGTAATACTAGGAGTATAATTAATTGGTACACAGTTAAGTACTTACAAATGTAAATTCAATTAAAATCGTCCAAAAGATGAACTGTCATCTACCTCGTTTCCGTGATGATCGGCAGATTTCTTGGAAACCGAGTGCCGGGTATAAGTACAATACCCCTTCGCCCTTCTTTTAATTTTTAGCCGGAATTTAGAGGAAAATTAAATGTAATACGGTAATTGTTTTAAATTGGGAGTATAAATAGAAATACTTTTTTGCTTCCCACTGCTCTCATCTTTGGAAAAAAAGTCAGAAAAGATAAATTTTGAGAGTTCTGGGACGATATTTTCAGGTATTTTAGCTTTTTAGAATAGTGCTTAGAACCATATTACTTGTAATTAAATTGTTTTAAAAACAAAAACACACACTTATACCGAGAATTTAGAGTGATGTGCAGTCGCCCAGCCTGCGCGTAATCTGGATATTTTAGAATATGATACAAACCAATTAACATTATGAAATGTTGTAAACTAAATATAGGTATACATGCAGACACAATATTTATCGAATTAAAATATATCAACAAATATTTGTGTTAAGGAGGAGTGGAGTAAACAATTAGATTATATCACAATAATTGATAAATAAGTTCTTAGGGCAGCGAGATTGGGGGGGCATGTTTTGGTTCCGGCACCCACGCTGGACAGACTCTGCGCACGCTTATGATACTGCTATGATACTGCTACTAGTAGCAGTGTGTAATAGGCATTTTGATGTTTTAATTCGCCTCAGTTATAATAAACACCCCTGTTGCAGCAAACCTGCATACACAGCTAATTTAAACCACCCAATGATGGCACGTATCAAGTTTGATCAATATGTTCATAAATAAGCAACAACATTAAGAATAAGAATACAATCCCTATAAGAATAACATTACAAGTACGAAGGTTGGTTGCAATGGTTGCCAGACAAATTGATTTTTTTATTAAATGTTAATAGACCGGAACCAGATATGAATTCATGAAACACTCAAAAAACATATTTCGTAGCTACAACCCCCCCCCCCAATCAAATGGTGCGATATATAAAATATTTACAATAATTTACAGTACTTGACGTAGAATATCTTGAGCTGTGGGAACTGTTTTCAGTTCAAACAGTTTGAGTAGATCGAGATTTAGACATTGGTCTAAAACTCTGATCTGTTGTTTCTATTATCTGTTCGCAGTAAACTAATCGTAATATTGTTGCTATGTAAACAAAATATCTATTCGTCATTACTCCACTTCAGTAGCCCAGCTGGTTATCTCAGTCACTCCGGCAGTGGAGTAAGCCACAGGTCAGGATATTCCGCGTGAAGTGTACTTCTACCTCTACCATTTTCTGCTCTGCGCCTTGTCTGATTTGTTTGCAGTTCACATGTTGAGGAAAATAAAAGAGTCTATGATGAAAGCAACCTTAGTCGGTTGATTGTTAAACAAAGCAGACACTTAAACCACAGAAATCTCACCAAGTAGTTTGATTGGCCATCAAACTTTACAGCACTAGAACAGCATTGAACTTTGGCTTTATGTCTAAATACAATGTTTGATGTTGAAAGTCCAGGTCTTGCTTTATAAAAGAACACAAAAACAAATACATTTTAGTCCTCATGCTTTTCTTATGGGGACAATATAGCCTTATCTCAAGCTAGTATGCAATAAAAAAAATTGTTTTCCTAGTCATCATCTCTTGGGTTAATTCTTTTCATTTGAGCCGAACACTGAGGGAATTGTATAGAAGTGTGTGAAATCAAATAACAAATAATTACCATCGATACAATCGCCACCACGATAGTACCCAGTCGAACAGAGAAATATTTGCAGAAACTATACATTACTGCCATTGGTCCTTTGCCAATCAAGTCAACTTTCTTGATTATCGATTCTTCATTCTCCTAAAAAAAAACATAAAAATGTTCAAAGTGTAAATGACTTGGCCTTCAAGAAGCGATTAGCTCTGTTTTTTGTATTTTCTCTATATTTTATTATTATTGTTGTGTATATCAACTTCATACACATGTCTGGGCCAGGGACAGTTTAGTTATAAAATAGAAATTAAATGAACAACCAACAGTAACAAGTAGTTCAAATATCGTAAGTAATATTTTTCACACAAAAACAGTTTTACTGAACTTGATGACAATTTTTCCGTTACAATATAGGGCTGTGAGTCAGTTTTTAGCTAACAATATCAATATTATATCTATCTTTGAATAATCAATAAATTGAATACTTATATAACTTTGTGTTATGTTGTTCGACCAAAGTTGTTAGGTAATAAGTATTACGTAAAAATAAATAAACACTTACCTGATATCAAACAGAAGTCTTCCTCCAACAAAATACTTGAAAGAAAATTATCAAGCTTTATTCCTATAAACACTTTTGTAGGATGTTTTTATTGCACAAAAAATTAGTTGAGAAGTATTAAAAGCATATATTTTGTATGTAAAAGATAGTATTTAAAACCTGTTAGAAAAGTATTCCTTCTGAAACGTATATTTGGACTTCACCA
The DNA here is from genome assembly GCA_963675035.1 of Allygus modestus. Classification (NCBI taxonomy): domain Eukaryota; kingdom Metazoa; phylum Arthropoda; class Insecta; order Hemiptera; family Cicadellidae; genus Allygus; species Allygus modestus. The sequence continues at coordinate 456,983,279 of OY776111.1, read as the reverse complement.
GTATGACTGTTCAATTATTGACATTACCAAAGTTTGCATGTCTGATGCTACTTGGGTTATGGTTTGATTTCTGCGTGACACTGAAATCAAATATCAGATTTATAAACTGATGTTATCGGCAATGCCATGCGATGTATATGTTATTACCTGCCATTAAATTGCCAGCCTAAGGGTCAGCTTAAATTGAAATTGTTAAAATGTTGTTGTAAAACAATTTATTTGTTTGCAATTTAATATTGCTATTTTTTAGCGAATTTCCCCTAAAGGGAAGAAGCTATTACCGTAGTCGACATGGTAAGACTTAAGCCCGAGACCATGACAACTTTTAATTTTGAGGGCCCCAGACCCCACTGTTGTTCGAAACTGTATATATATATATATGTATCCGTGAGCACGATAACTCTCGTAAAAATTATCCGATTTTGATCAAATTTGGTTTGAACGTGTAAAGCAACGTTTATGACTTAAAGTTCTAAAACCAGCCAGATTGCTCCATCCAAAGCTGTATTTTGGAGGGGTTTTGTACCCCAAAAATGTTTTTTTTTTATTTTTACATATAATTTTTTAATAGTCAAATTTTAGTTTTTACCATTGGATTCAGCTTAACACATAATTCACATAAACACATAATTTGGTATTTTGATCATTCCTCTACGTCAATTGGTTACCGAGATATTGAAAGTGCTAAACACAGTACGTTGTCTAATGTTATTCTTATGGAGGAAAAGAAAAATTGTATATCTCGCTTATTTATGAACGTATACTGATGAAACTTGGTATACGGCTTCATCTGGTTGTGGTCCATTGATATTTGCTCATAAAAACAATTTTTTGCCAAAGGCTCCCGTAGCAGCAAACCTGCGTAATCAGCCCCATGTTATTCTTATAGATAATAATTAATTGCTATGACTCCTTAATTATGAACATAAATTAATAAAAACTGGTTTATGACTTCACCTAGTTGAGTTGTATTGATATTAGCATGAAACCCCATTTTTTGTGTTCCTTGAAGCAGCAAACCTCAGCCCCAATGTTTTTCTTATGGAGAATAATTATATATCACGCTTATTTGTGAATATATTTTTATGAAATTTGGTAAGTGGCGTTATGTATTATTAAGACATTTATATCTCCAATGGAAATTCGCTGATTATGCAGGTTTGCTGCGACGGGGGTATTCTAAAATGCCGACACATTTTGTGTATTGCACATGGTTTTAGCAACATGGGAGGTTTTATATGCTGAATTTAATAGGAGTATTTTTGTAATACCTGCTAACCATGAGTGTTGTATGTGGGTAAATAGAAAGTAAGTGCATAGTTGAGCACTTGGTGTAAATTTTTTCAGATTTATTTTTGTTTTGAGTATTAAAAAAACATATCTTTTGTACAAATCACATGCAAATTTGTCCAATGGAAATCTCAAATCATCCAAAGCAGATTTTAATTTTGTATTTTAAGTATAAGAATTATATTTTTTGGTTTGTGTTATACATATATTAAATTTGTGAACTGTGAATTTATACTAAAATGTGAATAATTTTTACAATTCCTCATATCCCATATTGACCAAAACAATCCATTACAATCTCAGAAATTATATTTCTTGTAACTAAAACAAATGAGGAAAACCTATCTATATCTATAAAAGATGAAGTATGTATGTATGTATATATATATATATATATATATATATATATATATATATAATATATATATATATATATATATGTGTGTGTGTGTGTGTGTGTGTATGTAGCCTATGGACTTCGAAACCGCTTGACAGATTGTAATGAAACTTTCAGGCATTATTAAGCATTATTCAAGGATGGTTTGTGTGAAGTTTGGTGTAAATCTGTCCAAAGGGCTCCGACCCAGAGGGCATACAAGGGTACAGTGTCAGGGTTTAGAAATTAAGTGTTTACAAAATTAACAGCTGTAATTAATTAACAGCTGTAATTAAAAAAATTCAAAGTTTTGGGCGCAGCAACGCGCGCCGGGTAACTGCTAGTTAGGTATTACAAATTGTAGAAAATTGTTATGATAGTAACCATTGTAACTCACAAGTCAAAAACTACAAAAGAGGGTAAGTTTCAGTATTAATGATTAAAAGCATGAATCCAAGAATTAAAATAAATATTTTACATGCAAAAATACTGACAAAAGTTAATTTTGAATAATTCAATTACTGTCCTCAAAAAAATGTCAATTTTTTAGATACGGTATTTTATTGAAGTTTAATTTTAATATAAGTTTATGCGTGTCATGAAATACCTACGCTTCCTGAATTATATGAGCAAAGATTTTAACTTTTACATTTGTTATACATGATTTTATTTACATGGCTTTCCTTTTACTCTGGTAAGTGAATTTCCATTTAGCTTTTCATAAAAACCCCTTTTATAATATATATGTATTTTTAACATATGTGTTATGACAACAATTTTATATTTTTAATATTGATAAAATTCCGGTAGGTCCTAAAAAATTTTAATTTTCATTGAACGTCAAATTTAACGACGTTTGAACGTTAAACTGATGTAAAATATTTGTGAATATCAATTTGATATTCGAATGTCAAAATGTTGAAATTGATCTGACTTAAAAATAAATATACGGTGCTATGTGGAAAAAACATTAAACTAATTTAAAATATAAAATACGAAGTGACTACGTACACGTCCAATGTAAGGGCAAATTCACTTCGCTGCCGCTTAGGTTAGGTTAGGTTAGTTTACGTTACGTTACGTTAGGTTAGGTTAGGATAGGTTAGGTTACGTTAGGTTAGGTTAGGAGGTTTTATGGCTCTCAATTTGTTTTAAAAATCACAGGATAAGTAACGTACGGTGCATAATTTGGAACGGACGTGAACAGTAGTGGCTCACGTCGGACGTGTACGTAGCCTCTGCCTACAAAATACAAAAGTTGTTTTGAATAAACAACCTTTAATTCTTCTTAAAAGCTCATTGCAAAATGTCCTAGCGTTATTGAGCTTTTAGAACACATGCCACGCAAAAGAACGGTCAAAGAAATTTTTAAATCACTCCAGGGATTTACTTTCAATCCACTCATCTATTTAATTATAAACTTTGTCATTGATATACATAATCGGTAATAAAATCATAACTCAAACCTGTTCCTTACTCTTAATAGGTTTTTCTTCTTACTCTATGGGGAATAGAGATAGAGAACAAAAACATTGGCTTTGATTTCTTACTTTCGTTTTGAACTTTATTTCTAGGTTATTTTGTGTTTCTTGATCTGTGTGATAGCTTAGTGTGAGTGTGGCGTTAATTATCAGTATTTTTGAGAAATGGTAATCTCTTAATCTTAATATGAATTGTTCAATATGCCCGGAAAAGAGTGTTTCAAAGTATAAGTGTCCAAAGTGTAGAATTCCATAGTAAGTAACAATTTTCAAAGTAGGCCTAACCTACACGTAGGCCTAGGCCATAAGGAACAATGTCTCTCAACTTATTATTGCTACATTTTTTCAGCCCCTTTCATGATATTCAAAGATGTACATTCTTTTACAATTATCTGTTAGTGGCCTTTTCCTTTCATAGGCTACCGTCTTAGCGAAAAGGTCAAAAACTGTCTTGAGGCTTATTAATTAACCCTAGGACTGCCATTGTCATGTGTATGTGTCCATGGCATGTGTGCGCCAGATGGCATATGACCGATACTCGGACAGTTGGGTATTTTTTCAACTGCTTTTAACGCATTGAAATTGATCCAGAAACGTTCGGTAATAATATTAATACCATTTAAAAGAGGAGATTTTAAACTTTAATTTTCATATATAAACAAACCTTGTAGCAGTAACAGATCAATCTAATTGCTATTATAATTTGAACGAAATTTTGCGTGCGAAATATTTTCGAGTCGCGATCTGCAAAATCTTGTGAAACACGTTTTCTTAAAAAAAATGGTAATGTCTGTATTTTTGACTAAACAGGAAGTGGTTCGTACCGTTTGAAACAGCATTAGTTGTTCTTTATTTTCGTAAAGAGAAATTTGGCATATGACTTCAGCAAGTCTGAGAAATAATTTTTGAAATCAGCTGTTATGGCAGCTGTTTATTCCCACCAATCGCTAGATATAAATCACTAATAAATGGGTAGATGGATAACTGATGTAGCGTGACATAAGTCATATCTCTTTGAAGCCAAGAAAAAGTTTTTCCTCTTTGTAGCGGTGCCTTCCTGTATGGAGCGTCACGTGACTCGTGTAAATAATAACAAATCAGAGATTCTTTTTGCTAGTGAAGCTTAAGTCAATGTGTGATTTTTTAGTGCGAGTAGGTCCGTATTATACTGTTGCATGTTAGTGTTTTAGTGATAAACAAGTATATTGTGGTATAGGCCTAGTGTATGAGTTAGTAATAATATTTATCCATATTACTACGGGTAAATGAGTTATTATTTGTGTTCAAATGCGCGTTATTGAAAATGTGAGTGTTTTCCAGGTTAGGCCTACAATGAATTACAATACAATGGACAGCGTAAGATTGTAGATTTTCCGTGGTTTCCGTAATTCTTTCGGTAATTCAGGTAAAAGATATTTTTCAAATAAATCAAACATATTTCCATGTAGGGAAATAAATTGCCTACATTTTGTATTTCTTCGATTGCCTGTAAACAAATTAGTGTAAATGCTAGGATGTTTATAAAATTTTAGTTTCTCAATTTTTGCAAAAAAAAAACACCAACAGGGATTTGTTTTATTTAATTTTATTCAAAATCTTTTTCTCAACAAAACGAGTAATATAAATATGACTAGATTATCAAAAGTAGTTTAGGCACTGCTAATTGATAAAAAAAACCTCTGTAAAATGGCAAAAATTGTTAGGGCACCAAGCAATTTAGCATTAATCAGGCAAGGGCAGTCCTAGGGTTAAAAATATCCCTTTGAACTTCACCTAATAACTTCATACTCAAGTCTAGTATACGCTTGCATAACTTACATTTCATCTTCTCCACGATATTTATTCACTTGGATACTGCTCCAAAGGTGCCTTTTGACCCTAGGAGTGATAAATGATATAGGGCCTAATGATGGTTTTTCTTTGTAAGGTTCTGTAAAACAATAGGTGATTTTGGTGTTTAAATTGTGGTTCTACGTCCAACCATTGCAGAGATATTCAAAGTGCTAAACACAGTACGTTGTCCAGTGTTATCCTTATGGAGAATAAATAAAATGTGATATCTCTATTATTTATGAATGTATATTGATGAAACTTGGTTTATGGCTTCACGTAGTAACTGTCATATACTTGCACAAAATATGATATTTGCACAAAAAATTGATTTTTTGTTGATCATTCCCGTAGCAGCAAACCTGCATACTCAGCCCCATGTTATTCTTATGGAGAATACAAAAATTTGTATATCTACCTTAATTATCAACATAAATTAATAAAACTTAGTATGTAGCTTCACCTGGTTGATTTATATTGATAATTCACAAAACATATATATTTCTTCTCGCAGCAAACCTGTGTATTCAGCCCAAATTTTATTCTTAAATGGATAATGAATAAAATGCTATAGATCACTTACGGTACGGTATTTATTTATGTATTTTTTTAACTTGGCAAGTGGCTTTATGTGGTAGTAGGAAAAATATGCATGCATTGGAAATTCGCTGAGTATGCAGGTTTGCTGCGACGGGGGTATTTATTACTAGGCCTAGAATAAAAATTAATTTAACTAAAGCACCTGTGGATTTTAAATTTGGAGTACAATTTGAATCAAATTTATGTGCAAAGTGAGTCCCATTGTGTATATGTATGCTTGTCAAGATGACAAAACACAGCACAGGTCAAATACAGTATAGCCTAACCTTATTGTGTTGTAGGCTATATTATTCATAGAAAACAAACTTTCTCATTCTCATTCTCTAAATCATGAGGATATTTTTGCTCTTAGCCGGAAGCAGCTTGCCTGTCCAGAGGGGGCGGCAGTCTCATCTGAATCCGGGGGCCCCGGGTCCCAAAAGGGTAAATACATGTAGGCCCTAAATAAATATTATTACTATCTAAATTTCAAAGTAGTTTTTTACGTTTTGGCTCTCAGTCAACAAAATGTGACCTGATCTATATTTGCAGTGTTGAGGTCCATACAACGTTTATTTTTTTACAGTAAGTATTATCATTAGGATGTATAATCAATGGTATTATACAGTTAAATTGTCCTTCCTGATGAATAAGTTATGTGATCCGACCATAGTTTTGGCTATGATTTATGACGATTGTAATTTACAATTCATTTTAAGAGGTTACAATCGTGATTTACATCCCAATATCGATATTAAACAGCCCGTTTGTATTTTGTAATGGTTGGCGATCTACCTCTTGAGTCAGCTTCAAATGAGCTTTTAAAACTTTGAGGGAAGTATGAAAAAGTGACCAGGAATGAAACTTCTTAAGCAAAGCAATAGCACGCCCCAAAACTATAAGAAATTCTATATGTGTTCAACAGTGTAAGATCTAGGGCCTACGATTTTTGTTTTATATTCTTGCATGTTTCATATATATAAAAATAGTGCCCTAAATAACATTCTGAGTTTGATAATGTCACATTCCAAAATGAATACACGATCACTATATCGGGTAGGCCAACCCAAATTCATGGTATTTTAAGCTGAACACGAGTATACTTTAGTTTTAAGATTCAACTATAGACTAGTAGGCCTAAGTTATAAAATTCATAAATAGATTTGGACTGAATCTAGTAATATGTAGCTCAAGCATATCTTCCAAGGAATATTGTAGGCCCTACTGCCAACAGAAAGAAGGGGTAGGAAAGCAGGACCCTCAGGCATCAAGTTACCCAAAAAGAAGAGGGAATCATTCCTCAGTGGGCAGTCCACAGGCAAGTTTGCGCTTTATCTCAGCTGACCTCCAAGGAAACGTTTTAATTCATAGCTTTCATAATCCTTCAAAAGATCCTGTTCCCTGTTCCTGGGGTTGGTAGGCCCTCCAGTCTGTCAGACTTTGAGAGTTTGTCAGAAAGAGTTTTCACAATTTTTAATCGCAGTACGTAGATTACATTAACCCTTTCAAGGTTTATTTTCCAGCTGAAAATGTAATTTATAAAATAATAACTTTAATTTAATTGTTTCAGTTGCTCAGTAGCTTGCTGGAAAACCCACAAAGCCGAAGACTGCATTCCAGTAGCCGAACCTCCATCTGAAATCAACAACCCGCAATCAAACCTTTATAATTTCCCTACTGAAGACACAGTGCCTTTTGAGAAACTTCAGTTACTGGGTATGATTTCAAATTTACTTTCTCGTATGTTAAAGTCCCGGACAGGGTATCTCTGGACTAGTGGAAAGGCCCCGAGGGGCTGTCATAAAGCGGATATTATGCGGAGGCCTGCCGGCCGACTCTTGGTATGCCGCTTGGTGTTGCCTCTGCAGTACTTGTTTACAAAGAGTGCAGCCAAATGCAGTGGCGGATCCAACTTTAGAGACAGAGGGGGGGGCGAACATAGTGGTGGAATACCCCCCCCCCACCACCGACACTAAACTGAAACCCAACATACACTAAAGTGAACTGAACTAAGACAAAAAAGGCAGAACAGCGTTCATGAGCAGTGTAAGTATGCATGTGATGACTAATAATATCCCGTGGACACAGTGGATGTGCGGTCAAACTCCCATTGCCATGGTAACGTGACGTACGCACCACTCTGCCTGCACTTCGCCGCCCCGCTCACTCGAGCTACCGCTGTTGTATCTGAGATCTTCTAAGAACTACACAACGTTAATCTTGACGTTTGCCGGATTTCCACCCACGTACGTGACGGTGGTTTCGCGGGTAAAAAAAGGAGGCAGGGTGTAAGGGCAGTCGTGTCGTTGCGTCAGTGCAGCCAAGTGTCAGGCGTCATCAGAACAAAATTACACATAGTTCCAAGACTTTATACCGGTATGCTTACAGACTGTTTAGAAAAATAACCTATGGTAGGCAATGCATAAATTGGATTGGCGATAGAGAACTAATTACAATACATTTAACGAGATGCAAATTACATAACTGCACTATTTTTATACAGTATATAGCAACGATTTCTGAGCTTGAGGGGGGGGGGGCGATCGCCCCCCCTTGGATCCGCCATTGGCCAAGCGGCAAATCAAGGGTTGGACCGGTGGGTCTCCAAAAAAACAGCCGCTTTCTGACAGCCCCTTTCGCCTATCCTACACTATAGCCCAACTCAATAAGTCCGTTGAAATGTTACCATACTTGTTTATTTATTGCTTAAAAAAAGTAGTTATTAGTTTTGTTAGCAAACTAGATATAATTGTAAAAATTGCTCATTATAGAACAAGCCAAGTAATAATAACATTGAAACTGAATTTAACTGTATTCATTTCATTACGGTTTAATACGGTGGGAAACTCTTCCTGGATATAGACAAGCTAAGGAAATGCTTGGCAACTTAATCATAGGAGATCTGAAAACCTGATCAGGCTTAACAAGAACAGCCTGAGAATTCTAACAGGGGTTCTCACCGGACACTGTAGACTTAGGGCCACCTTAAGAAGATGGGTAAGGTAGAAGAGAATGGCTGCAGATTATAGTATTACATGTCATTCATTCATCATTTAGTAATAATTTTCCTATTATGTGTTATTTTATATTTAAGTTTCCATATAAATGTACTAATTAATTAATGCCCCTAAATGTGTTATTTGTGTTAATTGTCCTATGTCCATGCCTAATAATAATCATCATTATCATCACTCCTCAGAAAACATTCCCCTCTATGTATATAATGTTTATTTATCTGTGCAATTGTATAATAATATGTATTTCATTAATTTAATCACCAATAATTATTCATAGCCTATCCCCATATAATAGCCTACTCACTTAATTTAATATGTTTGTTAATAATAATATTTTAGATATAAGTTATGTGAGAGGATTGCAATAAAATTAAAATTTAATATAATATACTTTTCAAAAATAGTCCTTAAGGAATCTAAATTACAGTGACCAGTGTTAACAATTGTGTGAACATGTGCTTCTCAACAATGGACCATGCTTCCAGACCTCATCTCTACCAGATCTTTCTTCTTGCTCCAGATGCCATAGTGTTAAGACCTAGAATCTGTGAAGGACACAGTTCCTATTTTAAATTTCCCAGTATGGCCTAAGTTTTGCATTGCTTGGTGCTCATTTTATTAGGGACTTACTGCTCAATTAATACCATCTTTAAATTCACTCCTTTTTATTTGATTTCCCCCAAAAACTGGTATTTGAGCGAAGAACATTTGCAAGCAGATTGGTAAACTCCTTCCATTGTATTCTATTTAGGGACTGGAAAGAATACAGACATTTAAATAGAACAAGCCTAATGTTCTGAAAGTTAAAGTAACCTCAAGAGAGTATTTTTATATTGAACTATCTTTCCAAATTTAATTTTGAGTATTTTAACCATTCATAAAGTCAGTGAAACCATTGGACTCTCCTTTTGGACAACAACCAAAATTTCCATTGTTGTAATTTTTCAACACATCAGCTTAATTGGACTTAATATTCTTTCAAATATCATCCCAACGTTATTCAAGTCAGCACGATACTTCCCCCCTGAGAAAAAGAGCCCTCATTTGTAAAGAAACCCCATTTAGAACCCAAAATATGAACATTTAGTTTTAGGCCTACAAGTTTGTTTGTCATTTATCTTCTAGGCTAGGCCACACATTGTAACTGTTCCCCCTGAGTTGTATATTATTGTAAATCCCTTTAATTGAGAACCTTTTGAAACATAATTGTACTAATAGATAAATAAATATTGTATTGTTCCTCTGTAACTTTGTATTTTATTCAAATAGTTAAAGAAATCTTAGAAATTGTACACCTACCTTTTGTTGACATCCAGAGTAAATACAAAACACATTCTACTCACTACAATAAAGTAAAGGAGACCAAAAGTATAAGTATATTTATTAACAAGTCAAAGAAGATCATTTGTGAGCTATATTTAAATAGCCTAGGGAATTTTGTAAGTAATAACACTGATTTTTGTAAAGAGAAGCTAGGCTTAGCACATGGCAGCCATTGCCCTCAGATCCCGATAGCATCACTGTTTATATCCACTTTTCCTGAGCAAACAATTAGTTAAAAGTTAGCAATTTAGAATTATAAGTAAGTAAAAGTAATTAGAAAATCAAATAAGAATTTGGCAACCAACGTATAGGCTAAAAACAAAATAAGAATTTGGCGACCCAACGTACTGGCTTGAATAACAGTTGATAAACATTGCAATCCTCAACTAGAGTAAGCCTAGAATAAGACCATATTTAATATTAAGTTCCCGTAATTGTTTCCCTCCCCACCAATAATAACAGTGTATAAAGGTACCGCATATTTAACTATCTCGCATATTATAATAAAACGAACACACGATGGCCGAAAACAAGTACAATCTACGGAAAACACGAAACTACCCCGCAGCAGACGCCGATTCGAGCGACGATGAAATCAGCAGCCGCCATGTTTCGCAGAACGAGGACGAAACGCCCAAAAGCAAAGACGGCCAAATTTACACTGACCCCATCAGCCAATCAGAGAACGTCGATTTCGTAACCTCTACGCGAGATTTCTCTCTCAGCCTGCCCTTAGACGCTAACTCTGCTTTCTCAACACCAAAACGAAATATCGCCAGCCGACCGACCCGAACGCTGACGGACACACCCGAAGGTTCCCGAACTGGATTCATTGATCAGAATGAACGAGGACGTATCGCTAGCTCATTGAACAAGTCGACGCTCATTCATTCCTCGCGCTCGATGACTGATGCACACACAGACGACGCAACTAGCGGATTAAATGTTACAAACCCGACTACACCGACACCTGCAATCGATATGAATATACTAATTACCCTTATGACTAATTTGGGAAACAAAATTGAGCAAACCAATACGAAAATTGAACAAACTAGTCTTGATTTAAATAACAAATTTGAACAAACCAGTATCGATTTAAATACGAAAATTGAACAGACCAGCGCCAAAATCGAATCTGAATTAAAATCCGAAATAAAATCCGAAATCCAAACGATTAATGCAAATTTCCAACAACAAATAAATCAAACCAAGACCGAATTAACGAAAATCATCCACGATAAGACCAACGAAACTCAGCAGGAAATCCAAGCCTGTCGAAATGCCTTCGAATCCCAGATACAAGAAACAAGAGAAAACCAAATCGAAATTCGATCAGAAATTAATGCCATCAAAATGACCCAAAATGCCCAATCTGAAGAAACTGCCAAATTAACTGACAAATTAATACTTAGAATTGAAAATTCCCAAACTCAAATGAGGCAATTCGTGCTGGACAGTATCTCACAACAACAAACCGCTGCCGAATTTGAAAATAAACAATATCAGGAAAATATTATATCTACTGTCAAAACCCATCTGGAAGAGCATAAACAAAATTTTGATCGGAAAATAGAAGAATTAACTGTCAAAACCCAATTGGATAATGAACGGAATTCAAAAGCAAACCTAACGGCACTTAAAAATGAAGTTATCCCCAAAATTACATTGCAAACAAAACTAATTGAGGCACAACAAATTGAAATCCAAACCTTGAATCAAAATTTAAACAAATGTGAAACTGAAGTAACCAATCTGAAGCAAGCAAATCAATTAAACGGAATGGCCGGACAAATCAAAGTAATATGCAGTGGAAGCGAAGCCAATGATCGTCTAATGCCGAAATTTAATGGACGGAGCGGCAATCCAAATGAATATTTATATAAATTGAGAAGGTATTACGAACGAGGAATCGAAAGGAATCAATGTTGCGACTCAACTGAGTACCTGAAAGACCTGCTTGAGACATCATTCGAAGGACCAGCATCACGATGGCTACAGCTGATAAAAAGTGAAATTATTGATTGGGAACATTTTGCCAGAGAATTCGAACTCAAATACTGGAGCCAGGCAGTCCAACGAGGAATTAAAGCAAAAATCGAGTCGGAGAAGTATAGAGCCAACGGAACGTTAAGCCGGATGGAGTACTTGACAGAAAGAGTATTGTTATTACAATCAATGACACCTAGCCTAAGTGAAGAGGAGATAGTGACTCTTATGGAGGAGCGATTTGACGCAATAATCCAAGACAGCATAAGCGTACAGAACATCACCACGATCCGAGCGATGGAAAGACTACTGCAGAAAGAAGACATAAAAGATGGACCTAAGAAAGCCAGGAACCACAACAACCAGCAAAGCAACCGACCAGCCAGCCCAACCACTTCAAACCAACAGAATTACAACGATCAATATGCTAACCAACGGGCCTATCAACCGAAAATGAACAACTACCACAATTATCAACAGAATAAATACCCTCCAAACAACTCTTCGTATCGAAATCAACAAAATTACAGGAATAATGGTAACAACAACCAGCAATACCATAGAAGTCATCATGACAACAAGCCGTATCAACGTGAGCAATATCATCCCAGAAACTATGAACAAAACTACAAAAATGATCGTCAACACCCTACCAACGAACAGAATCAACTCTGCGCCATATTTAGACAGAATCACAATCCACCTAATGCTCCAACTGTATCTCCAATGAGCCCTCATTCAAGTAACAACAATACTGCTAGTCCACGTTCCTCACCATCTCAAACGAGACAGGGAAACGACTCGGCGCTGTAGACCACGGCCGAGAAAGGGTTATGTTGTCATGCGATTACCCATTAAATACAGCGCCTACTTACACTATCCTCGGTCAAACCATCAATCACTCTATAAATCTTATGCAGTCCAACAACATAATATGTGATAAAAATTTCCTTTTAGAAGATGAGTACGAAAATGATGTCAATTCAAATTATACACAAATTAACTGTCCAGAAATCAATATTACATTAAACAATATCAGCACTAATGCCTTAATTGATTCCGGTTCTTCTGTAACTTGCATAGCCGAAGCTTGGTTCAATGAAAACAAAATGAAGCTACAACCATTTGAAGAATTACCAGTGAACAATACCGTTATCAAAACAGCTGTTGGAGAAAAGTCTAAACGTGTTTCCCGCACAATATATGTTCCCACCACCATTGATAAACATACGATGCTAATTGAATATTTGATAGTGCCACATTTAATAAAACCCATAATTCTCGGAGTCGATGTTCTATCTGTCCTCAAAATGGATTTAAATTTCAACACAAACGAAATAAATATGAAAATCAATAATGATAATGTTACAATGAAGTTTAATATGTGTCATCATGAAGGACAGTTATGTCAAATAATAATTAATAATAGCCATAGGCCAAATAATAATATGAATAATAATTTTGATAATATGATGTACGATGAGTACAATGATGATTTAATATATGATAAATATGATAGCACAGCACACAACTTCAATGAGTTACAAACAAATCCAATAAACGACAGCACATTGACACAAGAAGAAATTAATACATCTTTAGCATCAAATGATTATATCAAGAAAGAAGAACAAACAATTTTAAGTCAGTTATTAAATAAGTATAAACATGTTTTCTCCGAACAACCAGGCATATGCAACAAATATTCTCATGAGTTACGAGTAGACAATCCACAACATTTTAAAAGCACAACTTATCCTGTACCTCAACAATATCAAGATGCAGTACAACAAGAGATCGACAGAATGGAATCCTTAGGTGTAATTGAGAGGAGTAAAAGCACTTTTATCAACCCGATAATTCCAGTCATTAAGAAGACGGGAGAAATACGACTATGCCTTGACGCCCGAAAAGCAAACGAAATTATAATACCTGATTTTGAATGTAACAGAAGTGTAAATGAAATCCTTGGAAAATGCAAAAATGCAAAATTTATAAGTAGTATCGACTTAACCGCATCATATTGGCAAATACCATTAACAGAAAATTCCAAACAGTATACGGCATTCCAATTCAGAGGCAAGATATACCAGTACACTGTGACACCATTTGGTATCTCTACATCACAAGCTGCTTTAGTTCGAGCGCTAGACAATGTATTCGATTCTGAAGCTGAGAATTTTACTGCAATCTACGTTGACGACATCTGCATAATTTCACCCGATTTCGAGTCTCACATGAAACATCTAGAGTACATATTCAGCAAATTAGAAGAAGCCAACATGACCATTCGATTTAATAAATCAAAGTTTTGCCAAAATTCTGTACCATTTCTGGGATACACCTTAACCAACGATGGACTCCACATGGACAAGAGCAAAGTAGAACCGATACTAAATTTCCCTACACCAAAAAACAGAACTCAACTTAAAGCTTTCCTGGGCAGCATAAATTATTATAATAAATTCATAGATAAATTCTCTGCAACCACACAACCATTAATGCGATTAACTTCAAAGAAGAACAAATTTATCTGGACTAAAGAAGATGATGTCACCTTTAGGAAGATTAAACAACTATTTCTGGAAACCAACGTCTTAAAACACCCAGACCCATCTAAAGAATTCTTCTTACAAACTGACGCTTCTGACTATGCTATAGGCGGACATTTGTATCAATTACGAGAAAATGGTGAGAAAGCTGCCATAATGTTTATGTCGAGAACGTTACAACCAGTCGAACAAAGGTATACCACCACTGAAAAGGAACTCCTTGCCATCATTTATTGTTTACAAAAGTCTCGATACATTGTCCTGGGAACGAAATTAACCATAATAACAGATAACCACGCACTTACTTTCTTAAAAACGTGCCGATTATTGAATAATCGCTTGGCAAGATGGATACTCACCATACAGGAATATAACTTCAAAATTGTCCACTGTAAAGGTACAGACAACATCACTGCAGACACGCTAAGTCGCATCTCCATCGATCAATCCGCTATTTCATACAACAATCCAAGAGAATTAACTATCCATTACATTGAGAATATCCCCGATCAAAATCTGAAGAGCGCATTAAGAAACTTACCCCAACTCCAGCGAGAAGACACCAAACTCCAACCCATAATTGAAACATTAGAAAAACAACCAGATTCAGAAGTCGCACAAAAGTTATCATATAATTTCCGCATTCATAACAATACCCTTTATCAAAAACTGAAAAATAAATGGTTAATTGCTGTACCTCATTGCATGATTCAAGACCTCATTTGGGAATGTCACTTATTCTACCTACATTGCGGAGCCAAGAAATGCTTTCAATTATTACAAGAAACCTTCATATTTCGAAACATGAATCGAACCATAAGGAAATATTTATCTACGTGCGATACCTGCCAGAAATGTAAGATCAGCAACCGACCGCTGGTGGCCACAGCGAAAGGAGTGCTATGTACAGGAAAGAATGAACAGCTAGCCGTTGATATCATCGGACCTCTTCCTACCAGTGTGTCAAACGTTAAATATATACTTATTGTCATCGATATCTTCACCAAATTCATCAAGTTATACCCTATGCAAAAAGCCACCACTAAAACAATATTAAATAAATTATTCACTCAACACTTCCCAAATTATGGATACCCTAAAAGAATCCAGTCTGATAATGGAACACAATTCAAGAGCGGAGAATACATCCAGAAGATGGAACAGAATAATATCGAACTAATCTTCAATCCAGTGTACCACCCATGCTACAACCTTGCCGAGAGACCTATTCGAGAAGTCAAGAGATGTCTACGCACCTATTGCTCCCGTCAACACAAGAAGTGGGCGAAATATATTCCTGATATTAATGCATGCCTCAATGAATTATATCATGAATCGACCGGATTCACTCCTAACGAACTACAATTCGGCGTTCGAGACCACCGCTTTTGGGAAAAATACTTGTCTGAAAATCCATTCATAATTGATACTCCAATAGAACAGAAGTTACTCATCGCTAAACGCAGGTTAGATGCCAAACGAATTAAAAGATCAGCAAAGTTAAATCAGAATCGAAAACCACAAACATTAAAGATAAACGATAAAGTGCTAATAAAATCACATCCCCTCTCCCGAGCTATTTATGGAGAAACTGCAAAGCTTTTCGAGGTTTACGAAGGACCATTCGTCATCAAGCAAATATTAGGAAAATCTACTTTTCATGTAACCAGAGAAAACGAAGACATCTTATTTGGACCATACCACATATCTGCATTAAAAAGATACATAGAACCGATAATAGAAGAGGATAAGGTATATAGTGAAGAAGACCCTGACAACATAAACTCTTAAAACAGTGTATATAGTTCATCATCATCATCATCCATCAAGTGTAATAATCTTAAATGAGGAGATCGTCATGAACCTTAACCGCGAGTGCGTACCCCTTCCCTATTCCCCAAGTGTGAACAGTGTGATTATTCCCCAGAAACAGTGTTAAATAACAGTTTATTTATAAATGCGATGATTATAAACAGTGAATTTTGCCCTTGTAACAAACAGTGTATAAACCAAAGTGTTTTATGCGAGTGAAGAACTTCATCCCCATGCCAATAAACAATTGTTATATTAAATGTGCCATTAATCCCAATTCCCCTTGTGCGGTCATGAACTATCTTAATCCCTCATCCCATACTTCCCCATTTATGTACTGTTCCTATGTTTATGTAAATTTAGAATAAGAAGTGTACTATCACCAACCAACATCAATCATTTAATGTACCTCATAACTAGCTGTAAATATATTTCATACTAAATAATTCATGTATTCCATTTCATACTTGATCGAAATCTGTCTTTAATTTCATATCATACAGATTTCTGAGGAGATAATTATAGTATTACATGTCATTCATTCATCATTTAGTAATAATTTTCCTATTATGTGTTATTTTATATTTAAGTTTCCATATAAATGTACTAATTAATTAATGCCCCTAAATGTGTTATTTGTGTTAATTGTCCTATGTCCATGCCTAATAATAATCATCATTATCATCACTCCTCAGAAAACATTCCCCTCTATGTATATAATGTTTATTTATCTGTGCAATTGTATAATAATATGTATTTCATTAATTTAATCACCAATAATTATTCATAGCCTATCCCCATATAATAGCCTACTCACTTAATTTAATATGTTTGTTAATAATAATATTTTAGATATAAGTTATGTGAGAGGATTGCAATAAAATTAAAATTTAATATAATATACTTTTCAAAAATAGTCCTTAAGGAATCTAAATTACAGTGACCAGTGTTAACAATTGTGTGAACATGTGCTTCTCAACAATGGACCATGCTTCCAGACCTCATCTCTACCAGATCTTTCTTCTTGCTCCAGATGCCATAGTGTTAAGACCTAGAATCTGTGAAGGACACAGTTCCTATTTTAAATTTCCCAGTATGGCCTAAGTTTTGCATTGCTTGGTGCTCATTTTATTAGGGACTTACTGCTCAATTAATACCATCTTTAAATTCACTCCTTTTTATTTGATTTCCCCCAAAAACTGGTATTTGAGCGAAGAACATTTGCAAGCAGATTGGTAAACTCCTTCCATTGTATTCTATTTAGGGACTGGAAAGAATACAGACATTTAAATAGAACAAGCCTAATGTTCTGAAAGTTAAAGTAACCTCAAGAGAGTATTTTTATATTGAACTATCTTTCCAAATTTAATTTTGAGTATTTTAACCATTCATAAAGTCAGTGAAACCATTGGACTCTCCTTTTGGACAACAACCAAAATTTCCATTGTTGTAATTTTTCAACACATCAGCTTAATTGGACTTAATATTCTTTCAAATATCATCCCAACATTATTCAAGTCAGCACGATACTTCCCCCCTGAGAAAAAGAGCCCTCATTTGTAAAGAAACCCCATTTAGAACCCAAAATATGAACATTTAGTTTTAGGCCTACAAGTTTGTTTGTCATTTATCTTCTAGGCTAGGCCACACATTGTAACTGTTCCCCCTGAGTTGTATATTATTGTAAATCCCTTTAATTGAGAACCTTTTGAAACATAATTGTACTAATAGATAAATAAATATTGTATTGTTCCTCTGTAACTTTGTATTTTATTCAAATAGTTAAAGAAATCTTAGAAATTGTACACCTACCTTTTGTTGACATCCAGAGTAAATACAAAACACATTCTACTCACTACAATAAAGTAAAGGAGACCAAAAGTATAAGTATATTTATTAACAAGTCAAAGAAGATCATTTGTGAGCTATATTTAAATAGCCTAGGGAATTTTGTAAGTAATAACACTGATTTTTGTAAAGAGAAGCTAGGCTTAGCACATGGCAGCCATTGCCCTCAGATCCCGATAGCATCACTGTTTATATCCACTTTTCCTGAGCACATCCGAGCAAACAATTAGTTAAAAGTTAGCAATTTAGAATTATAAGTAAGTAAAAGTAATTAGAAAATCAAATAAGAATTTGGCAACCAACGTATAGGCTAAAAACAAAATAAGAAGATTCTGCCAGGAGCAGGAGGAAACCCCGAGGCATCTACTGGCTGAATGTGATGCAGTTGGCCAAAAAAGGACCAGGAGTTTGGGATCATACCAGATAACCATTAGGGATGCTCCTCTTTTAAAAGTCCCCCAGCTTCTAAACTTCATCAAGGAGTTAGGGCTGGAGCAGGAGCTGTAGGAAGGAACTGAGAGCTCAGAAGCGGGGGCACAAAAGATCTTGTTAGGTCGCAGTGCATTCTTCCCCCACGTTAATCAGTATCAGTATTCATTTAATAGAGAAAAGCTGCTGCAGCAGTCTGAAAATGTATAGCTTCTAGACAGTTCAGTTCTTGTGGCAAATTTATAAAAAACTACTGAATTTTCTAAATTCCCTCTAATTTTTTCTATTGGAAAATTTATTGATTGGAATTAATGTCTAATGTCTAAACATTGCTCTGTTACAGGCCTTGATTTTGTTGTGTATGGTTTTGGTTACAAAATAAGACACGAAGGAGTGTTTTTAAAGAAATACATGGTATTTGATAGTTACATTTTAAAATTTTGTATTCAACATAAACGTGTAAAATGTTACAAATACTTCTGTAAATAAACATAATTTTTTTAAATTTCAAATATTAGTGAAATAGTCATTGCATTGTATTTGCCTTTATTATCTATGAATAATTTGATTGAGTTTTGAGTAAAATACTATAACTTTATGTATTTTGTTAATATTTCAGTTCAAAGATGAGTTCTTCAGTGAAGATTTTTGTGATTCTTTTTTTTTTTAAATAGTCAGCCATCTCAGAATAGCTATGGTTTCGAGTAACATTCCTCTGTTCCTGTATTGGCCTAATCTTATTAATGTCTAACAAATCTCGGTCAGAGTCCAAAAATAAGTACTGATTGTTCAACTTTTTAATTTACCTTTATTGTAAAAGTACATTATTTTATTATTTTAAAGCATTTTGTTTTTAATTCCAATTTAATTTCTCCATAGGAAAGTTAAAAAAAACTGTTTAGGTAGGCCTGATTAGGTTATTTACTACCACAGCTAGCTCAGCCAGGTGGTTGGCTCGGAGGTATAAGTTATATGCCAGTGCCAGTGTCACCTGTTTCAATTTCAACCCTGGCTATAGCCACGAATGAGTTGAAGCCTAATACTGCATTGTCTATGAATTGTGGTATCTCATACTTTGTTTGATTACAGTTTAAACGTTTACCTCGGGGTATTTTATGACAAATTTAATAAAGGTTGATTGGATGATATGCTAAAACTTTCTTCATAATCATTCTATTTCTGTTACAGAACACAATCAAGAACTGAAGAACATTTTGTGTAATCGACATCTCAGGGACATGCTCCTGGCTATTGACAAGTCCGTGAACCCTTCAGCTGCCATGCAACAAGCCATGTTGGAGCCTATCTTCGTGGAGTTTGCTGACGAGTGTCTTAAAGTGGTAGAACCTGCTGGAGAATCCAATCAGTGAAAAGTTTTGTTGACTGTAACTTTGATATTTTTAACTCGTGATTTATAAAACGCAAAGATGCAGAGAGAAGAGAAACAATTGGAAGTGGCTTTGGACGCGATCATTTTGCGTGTGAACGATCTCAAGTATGCGATCGGCTCTATGGTCGCCAAACTCGAGAACGAGTACGAACAAATGAACTGGCCCCAATTTTTAGACAATTTTGCGTTAATCTCCGGCCACCTTACGGCACTGTCCAAAATGTTGGCTCACGACAAGTCGCCGCCCCTGCGGAACCTCACGGTGCTCCCGCTTCACCTGACGCCGGAGAGGGACGAAGAGCTCGTGAGACTCACGGAGGGGAGGATTCCGGCGTTCTCCCACGCGATGGTTCCGGACTACCTGAGAACCAAACTGGACCCGGAGATCGAACACAAGATGCACATGTTGGAACAGAAGGCTGTGGCGATGACCATGGAGCAGTACCAGAAGCAGGTCGCGACCTACACCAAGGTCGTGGGTCACGTGTGGGAGCTGGTGAGCAAGATGCGGGAGGAGTGGGAGAGTGAGGGGGGGGCGAGGGGGGCGGCGGCGCAGACATCGTCTATGGCGGACACTCATGCGCTAGTGGCCGCCATCGCCATGGGCAAGGGACTGAAGCCCCTGGTGCCTCAGGGAGTGCAGCAGAACGTCCCGGGGGGGATGATGGTCGCCCCCGGAGGACCCCCTGGAGGTATGAACCCCAACCAGCCGGGCATGGGCCCCATGGGCAAGGCTCCCAGTGGAATCAAGACCAACATCAAGGCTGCCAACCAAATACACCCCTATGGACGGTAGTGTCTTCCAACACATTATCAATAAGGTATAGCCTAATTGCAATGTTTAGTGATTTTTTTAACCTGTACAAGTGTAGCTATTAAAAAAATACCTCAATAGTAAGCTTTTAAGCAAATAACCTTTCATTCTTCATGAGTAAGTTTTAACAAACTTTATTTTTGTATCCAATATACATTGCATTTTCCTCATAATTCAATGATACTGCCACTGCATTAGTTTATTACTTATTTTTAAAGTGACTCGATTTGCCCAAACTTATTCTTTTGCGTCAAGGTCAGAAATACCAATTACATCTCAACAGTTTGAATAAAAAAACAGTTTGTTGGCTACTTGTAACTTATATGATATTCTGTAGTACAATATATTTGCAACATTTATTCGTGAATGTATGTATTGTAAGGAATAAACATTTTATTTGTTTATCTGAGGTTTTGTTTATTGCCAACTACAGGTGTTTTTAATGAAAAATCCCCATTTTCTAGTATAAATAGAGTTTATTTCATTAGTTTTTGTTAAAACACTCGAGAAGTTTTAACATTACAAAGAGTTTCCGCAGATGTGAGCTGCAAAAAGATCGGTAATAATAAAACCGTCAGACTGTAGTGCTGCAGATAAAATACTATTCATTCTGTAATCAAATATTAATGAAAAATATAAATGGAGTTGGCCTAAATTAAAATTAATTTTAAAAAAATATCAAAGTCGCGTAGTTTGATGTCTGTGAATACTGAAAATAATTCGTAGCAGGCTTACTGCTATTACATGGAATGATTGTTGTAGATAGGCCAGCTGATCAAGCGTCTACTAAAACGTGACACAAACAAAATATATTGATTTTTTTATCACCAAAAATTTAAGTCCATCACCTTACTAAGTCCATTTTTGAAAGTCCAAACTCATTACATGGCATTTCCAATGAAATACCAATCACCGGTACTTTAGATTTTCAGAGCTAAATTAAACATTTATTGTGATGCACAACATTATATAGTCAAAATTCTTTATTGGCAATAACACAAGTTTGCAAGACAATAATAGTTAGAATTAGGGCCTACACACATTTACTTATTCATAGGCCAACTTATATTTTTATACCAGAAAAATGAAAAAATAAATCTTATCATAATTTAAACCTGCAGCTGATGATCTGTGTCAACATGCTAATATTTTAATTTGGTCTAAAATTTCAAAATGTTTTAAACAATTTGTAAAATTTGTTTAAACACTTGAGATGGTTGTAGAGTTTGATTGAAGAGTATCATCCTGTCTCTGTACAGTCGGTACACTGGATGTTTGTTTACAAAGTCTAAAGCGCTTCGGAAGAACTATTTACTATCATCATATACCACAATGACTATCTAAGATCAAGAAGGAGGGAGGTAATAAATGTATCATCTAAAAGGAGCCAGAGGTCTACAAGGCATATAATAAGAGAAAGACAACATGGAACAAATAATTAGATTTATTATTTCATCTAGGATAAGAATATAATATGGATATTTTAAATAATACCAAGACATAGTGTTTTCATGGAAAACAAATCACGGATGAATCACTGAAATAGGACCTCCTCATATTTAATGAACACTTAAATTTATGTTGTTTAAGAAATTGTTGCAGACATTTTTCATTACTGATCAAAAAGATAACAATAAATTTAACATCTAAAAGATGCCAGAAGTCGTCAAGATCTGCTTAGGATGGAAAACTACATTGAATTTATGTTTTCTCTCATCACTGATGAGAATGTCTTAAACAACATAAACTCACCATTACCAAAAATCAATGTTATAGTTCTTAAATTTAAATAACGAAGAGAAAGCCATTTATGTGGTATTTTACCATTCTGGTTTATAGAATGATGCTGGAATGTATCAAAACTAATAAATAATCCGTTGTTACCCAAGATTTGAACATGGGATGGAGAAAGAACTATATTGTTCCTTGATTATTCCTTCATAATTTACTTTTATACGTCGGTGCGGAGTATAATTCCAAGTCGTCTGGCTGTGGGGCTCCGTCTAATATGGCCGCAAGTTTGAAGTTCCTCCGCCGGACAAAAAACGCCGATGATTTTGGCTGTCTCTGCCGAGTGAAAATTCCCTTCTTATTGCCTCCGACTCTGGTTATTGCTGGAAAAACAAATAAATGTCAGCATTTAGTGAAAAACATCCACCAACTCAATTTGCCTTGATGTTTTCACTACAATTATTAGTTTTCTGGATTTTCAAATTCTTGTCTTTTCACTACTTTTTTCCTAGAGAACCTTCGGTTTCTTAACATAACATAAAACTACACTGGAATATAATTTATGATGTGCGCAAAGAGATATGGAAAAGATCATAAAACTTGTGTTGGTACTGCGGCACTCGAGTCAGTGATAAAGTTGTGTTCAGTTGTGTTCACTGTTGAAAATGACGACTCATAGATAAAGCTGGCCTGAATCCAGCTAAATTACTGAGGTTCAGTAAACTCTCAGCTCTCATAAGCCTCGTTTATGTGTTAACCATGTTTAGATAGTTTAAATATGGTTAGTTATACAAATTTAGAAAAGAATGTACGGTACTGCTTTCCCTCTTTAATTGCTGTATGACAAAATTACCTTAGGTGTTTTAACTGATCTGGAAATAACTTTGTATCGCATACGGTCATTCCTTTTTAGCGAATTTCCCCTATAGGGAAGAAGCTATTACCATAGGTGTCATGGTAAGACTTAAGCCCGAGACCATGATAACTTTTTTTTTGAGGTCCCCAGATGCCAAAAACACCATTCGTTTTAATTTTTATATATGTATATATATATATATGTGTGTGTGTGTGTGTCCGTAAGCACGATAACTCTTGTAAAAAAAGGTTCGATCATAATAAAATTTGGTACAAATATGTATAGCACCATTTATTTGAACGAGTTCGAAAACCAGACGAATCGCACAATCCAAAGGTGGGTTTTGTACCCCAAACATGTTTTTTTTAGGGATTTCAAAAGTAATTTTTATTTAAATCAAATTGTAATTTATACCATTGAATTCAGCTTAAAAAAAACGAACAATTTGGTATTTTGATCATTACGCTACGTCAATTGGTTACTGAGATATTGAAAGTGGTAAACACAGTACGTTGTCTAAAATGCTATTCTTATGGAGAAAAATCAAAATTTTATATCTCGCTTATTTATTAACATACACTGACGAAACTTTGTATATAGTTCTTCTCGTTGTGGTTTGTTGTTGTTTGCACAAAAAAAACAATTTTTTTGCGTATGGTTCCCGTGGCAGCAAACCTAGGTACTCGGTCCCCATGTTATTCTTATGGAGAATAATTAAAATGTTATATATCGCTTATTTATGAATGTATATGGATGAAACTTGGTTTGTGACTTGACTTTGATGAGTTCTATTGATATTTACATAAAAACCCATTATTTTGTGTTCCTTGTTGCAGCAAACCTGCGTACTCATCCCCTATGTTATTCTTAAGGAGAATAATTAAAATTGTATTTATCGCTTATTTGTGAATATACTTTTATGAAACTTGGTATGAGGCTTTATGTGGTATTAAGACATTGGAAATTCGCTGAGTATGCAGGTTTGCTGCGACAGGGGTACTTTAATTATGTTTAGGTACAACAGAATAACTAACACATTATTAAAAGTTTGACTGCACGTCAGAATATCTCATTCTTTGAATTAAAGTGAAAGAGGCTTACATTGATCTGTTTTGAAGTCGGCGAAGTTCCAAATCATTTCTCCAAGAAACCACCCCTTTTCCCTCAGGTTGTCGAAAGCTTTGAAATGTTCAGAGAACACTTTCTGTTGGAATTCTTCACTCCAAATGTATTGTGGCAACTGCAAAAGAAGCAGAATAATTGTGATATTCTCAGTGTAAAGTAGCTTACAAAAGTAGGTCTACAATAAATTAATCAATCACTTCATTTGAAATGTAGAACCCACATATCAACTATTCCCACTTATAAACTTACATTACAATGTACGAGGGTCATCTAGGAAGTAAAGAACGTTTGCTTGCTGCATCTAGCACAGCTCCCCCATCACCGCCATTGCATGTGTGGCAGTCCACTCACCTCTCCACCAAAGTATGAGCCGAGTCTCGTTGCTGTGCGGTCACACGTCTTATTTCTACAGCGATTCAAAATGGCGGCGGCAATCGAAAATCCCGCCAAATATGGGATAAGCAGTTTTATTCGGTTTCTGAGATAAAAAATGTCCAGACCATCAAATTTTTAGAAAAACACCAAATAAAATTGGTGGTGAAAGTGCAAACAAGTCTTCCAAGTTGAGTTTTCAGGGGAAAAATGGTGCAACAGGTTTAATGAAAGAAAATCCATTGTGCACGACGAGGATCGGAGTGGCAGGTCATTGCTCGCAAAAGACGATTTGAAAGAAAGACTTGAGGGAAGATTGGAGGAAAACAGCTGCTAAAATCTTAGCACATTACATCAATTTTAAGATTTGTTTTTTTGCACTTTCATCATAAACTTTCTTTGGTGTTTTTCTAAAAAATTTCTTCGGTATGAACATTTTTTTACTCAGAGACCGATTAACACTGCTGATCTTAGATTTGGCGGGATTTTAAATTACCACCACCATTTTGAATCGCTGTATAAATAAGACCTGTGACCACACAGCAACGAGACTCGGCTCATACTTTGGTGGAAAGGTGAGTGGTCTGCCGCTCACGCAATGGCGGTGATGGGGGAGCTGTGCTAGATGCAGCAAGCAAACGTTGTTTACTTTATGGATGACCCTCGTATTTTTGTTATCATCTTTCTTATCGAGACCTTCCATTATAGTACATGGTGTATGGGTGTCATACTTATGGTTTCCTAAAATGTTCCTTGTACAGTTTGGCTTATATTTTGACTAGGCTTATCGCCGTCGGGGGCTTCGCCCCTAGACCCCCTTTCGGAAGCAAGTTCGCTTCGTCACTTGCATTCCTCAGTTATCACAAGTTTAAATTAAACTTATCTATTGTAGTTTTTATTTTTATTTTTTTGATTTATTTAGTCTTTACCTATTGCTCTTATTAGTGTTTAAAACTACACTACGTTTCGGGAGGTAAGGAAACTCCTCCCGTTATCAAGTGAACCCTACTTACATCTAAATATCAAGTTCTTACATCTAACCAACCTACATTTTTTTTTCTTTTCTTTTACATTTTGAAAAGTTTTACAACTCTAAAAAGAAAAAGAAAAATAAAGTAGGTTAGTTAGATGTAAGAACTTGATATTTAGATGTAAGTAGGGTTCACTTGATAACGGGAGGAGTTTCCTTACCTCCCGAAACGTAGTGTAGTTTTAAACACTAGAAGCGATAGGTAAAGTCCAAATAAATCAAAAAATAAATTAAATCCATCGCCATTATGAGTTTCAAAAATACAGTATTGTAGTTTGTTACAGTTCGGGTCACAATGCTTGACGCCTGGTTAGCGTTTGCTCTAGAATGACTTTTCGCCTCTATTTGGCTTAGTACCGTTATTGTTACAGTATACTTTTGACCACAGAAAGCACAATTACTTTATTTAGTTTTAAAACATTGGTTTTGGTTATTTTCGTTATTGTCTGCTTTTATTTTAAGAAATTTGAATTGTTTCTCGCTTGTTCCAGGCGCCAAGCACCGTGGTCCGAACTGTAACCAAATAAAAACTACAAAATGAGCCCTATATAAATCAGCTGTTACACCATGGTATTACCTAAAGGTAGTGTGCTTTCATAAAACATCCAAAACTTTGTACACATTTAAATGGGCCAAAACATTAAAAATTACTCCTTTTTGGATGAATAGTGGCTAAGGGGATAATCAGATCTTAAGTCTGACAAAAAATGGTAGGTTTTGAATTAATTTTCTACAACTTTTGTTGTAGGTAATATAATATTTATTGCCATTTCTTACCATTTGCTGACAAAACGTGCTCAAAGGGAAAAAACTGAATTTTTCTCGCGCAAAAATTGCCTAAAAAAAAATGTTAACGTTTGGCAATTTCTGACAGATTTTCGTCAAGAGCTTTAACCCAAGTACTGGGTCGAGGGGGGTCCGCTTACGGGAAGTGACTCATAGTTTATGTCAGTGAATCAGTGAACCCGTCTAGCTTTACATAAGTAGATAACGGCAAGTTAATGTATGATAAACCCTCACGTTATGCAGGCCCTCGTAAGTGTCGGCTCCGTACTCCGCCATGATGACGGGTTTTTTGTATTTCTCGTGCCAGCTGATGGCCTCTGCCTCCACCGCCAGTTGGATGGTCTCCCAGCGGCCGGGGTTCCTGTACCAGGCGTTGTAGCGGTTGAAGCAGATCACGTCCATCCACTGGCCCTAGGAAGGGGAGGGGTTAGTGGCCGGTGGTCGTATAGGGACATTCGTTGAAGAACAAAAGAAGGGTAAACTGTTAAGGTTAAAAATCCAGAAAAGAGATCACAACCCAGAAGGGTAAAAGTAAGGTCCAGCCAGTCATATTTTGTGTTTTTACTTATCCTTTGATTCTCCTATAACAGCAATGCTCTTGTTTACCCGATTCCCCTCATCAGATTATCCTAAAACATTTATCCGTCACTCATTTTAAAGGGGATAAGAACCTAGTGGGATAAAAAACACATTTTAAACACAGTTTTCTTCTTTATTTATTCTCAGTTATTGAATAATGTGTGTATCAATAAAAAATTTGTTATTTGTGAATTTGTTCTTTATTAACAATTTATTTGTAGTATACATATTCTGCTCTCTGAATTTACTAGTTATTACTTAATTTCATATTATGAGTCATAAATAACTATTTTGGATTATCCATTGAGGAGCTTAGTTTTCAACAGCCTTAAATAAGATACAGTAATGAGTAGAAATAACAAAATGTTTCATGACTGGAGCCCCCTCTTAGCATAAACCATACATGATCATTTAAGTGGATTTTAGGATGAGTATGATATTGTATAATTCCAGAAATTACAGAGCGCACTAATTAGATATTAAGGCATTTATTTGGTTAGCAAAAGGCAACTCCATCACGAGAACAAGTCCACAACACGCATCAGAAACAAAATCTGCATTTTGGAACACCACTCTTAATCAGATGTTAGTTTGGAAAATCGGTGTCTGGTTTTCCATTGGTCATTAGGACATTAGTTTAGCAATTGTGGATTAAAAATCAGTATTAGAAACACACTTCAGTGTCCCATAAAACCATCTTAATTCAAATCTATTTGTGTGCATGTGTTATTGTTTTATTCATACGAAATATTCAAACTTAGTTTGGTTTATACTTACTGCTTGATCTTCCCCACTGGGAGTGGCAATCACGGCTGTGACCGGTCGTAAGTGATCAATGGCTTTCACAAATTTCACCACTTCTCTAAAAGTTCACATTAAAAACTGATTTAGGCCTGTTTTGTTAATGGTAATTTTAATGTTAATTGATTTAATATTATTAGTGTGAAAATGCTTCTGGGTTTTAGTTATTTAGTTTTTGGCTTGCAAGGTGTTAAGTTTTGTGTTAGCGATTTGTTTTTAGTAGTTTCATGCAGTGAGTGTCTTCTATCCAGATAATCCTTTATATCAACTTGATGAGTTGAATCAAATATAGAAGACGAAAACAGTAAATCTATCATCCATCTCTTTCTAATTTTTCACACAGGTTTATTATTTTATTTGCAATATACTGGTTATTATTATTATTTGTTTGCTAAATTTGATTAAGTGTTGTAAAGGTGTTTGGGTGTTTGGGTGTTTAAGGCTGTGGCCTTAGGAGCTAAGGGCCCCCAATGTTTGTGTGTTTTGTTTTCGGTGTGCATGTGGATGATGAAGAAAAGATTTTGTTTATTTAAACAGACGAATAATCCTATACTCTTATATGAGCAATGTTTGCCTGATTGGTTGGTTGCACAATTATCTCGAAAACGGCTCCGAGGATTTCCTTCAAATTTTGGAAACTAAGTTCTGGGATAAAAATATGATCTAGACAGGTCTCATCTCCAGTAAAAATCAAATAATATTAAAAACGAAAATGAAAAGTTAAAAAAATTAACATTGGGCTTATGGAGTTTAAAATTAAATCAAAAGAATTGTAACAGCTGTTTATAATCAATCAATGAGCTGTCAAAGTAATACTCATGTTGTTTATGGTTATTAATTAACATGTGGTTTCCTGAGAGCAGAGATTAACACGTTCGCTACCACAAAGTTAAACAAAAATCGTAACCACAGACTGCCACCTCAATTTTGCGGCGGGCGTGGCGTACTCATAGCCCAACGCCGCAGATCTGCGGCGACTAGGTTCATTAAAATAGACTGCCGCCGCAGAACTGCGGCGTTGGTTTCTTGATATTAAATGAGGAATTTCTTCGGAACAGTCTATTTTAAAGGTTAGATGGTTTAGGCACGGTCTACGGGATAGTCCGCCTTATATATGCGGCGCTTGGTCTGTAGCTAGGACTAGGACCAGTCTACAGGGAAGTTCATGATTTTTTTCGTGGGCTGTCAGAGTGACCTGGCCGCCGCATATATGCGGCGGGTGGTAGCGAACGTGTTAAAAAATTTGAGTGAAGGTTACATATATAGAGTAGTAAAATAAATCAAAGGGACATTGAGCTATAAATAACAACTGGAGTGACCTTAAAAATGTAGAAAAGATGCAAATGGGTTATACAAATCTGATTTATCAGTAGGGGGAAGTGGTGAAATATTACTCAAAATCATCTAAACAAACTGAATGGCCTTCCCCCGAGCAAAGCTCGGTCCCCAGGTACTTTGTATTAATTGCATACTAAAACAGCTGTTGATAGTAAAACACATGATAACAGAAGAGCTTACATAAATATAATGTAATACTACGTTGTGATCGCGAGCGAAGCCGCGACAGGCTACTAGTCCTTCATAATCCGCTTAATTGTTGTAACTCTTGGTTTAGTGATTTCATGCTAGTTAGTGGCAAACATCTTATCCTCAAAATATACCAGTTTTATAGTGGCTACATGCTAGTTAGTTAAAACCTCTTCTCCTTTTACATTTTATTGGCTTCATGCTAGTTATTGATAAACTTCTAGGATTTTTTTACACGATTATTTAATCTTTTTTCTTCATCTTATCCAAATTTTATCAGCTAATAACTTTTATCTTTGTGAACAAATTGATGTGTCGAATTCTGTAGCTATGTTTGTTTAACATAAGAGCTTTTAAATTGTTACGGTACTTCATATTGTTATTGCAGTATTCAATTCATATTTTTTGGTTATAAAATATAACATTCACAAATTGTAACCCACCGATTGAAACGACCAAACACGTAGGGACATTCTAAAGTTTCAAACCCCAAATACGGGTATTTTTTTAATGATTTAAAACTGATTAGTGATTGCTTGCCATGGCTTCTTCTACTTCAATTTATGTTCAAATTGTTGTTGTTAAACGTCCTATACATTACATTACAAGCAGGTTTTTTGAAGGAGCGAGAAATAAGATTGTACTGAATTGATTTTACTTTCTCCCCCTATATATAGTATATGGAGAAAGTATTGTTTTCGTAAAAATTTTCGAATTTGAGTTGTTAGTGGAAATATTCGTTTTGGTGCTCCCTGAACCCAAAAAAGTGGTTTTTACGTGATTTCTGTCTGTGTGTGTGTGTGTGTGTGTGTGTGTCTGTGTGGATGTGTACAGAGCTAGAGCCCTAACCAATGGGCCGATTTTTATGAAATTTGGTATGTAGGTACTAATCCACGATATATCTAGGCGTTTTTTTCATTTTTATGAATTTTTGATTTTTAAGGGTAATTATCCCCCAAAAACCGCCAAAAAACATGAAAAATCAAAATTTCTTAAAAACGGCTCTAACGATTTTGATTAAACATTAGTCGTTTGAAGAACTTTATTCTTCCAACAAAATGACACCACCCGCATTTCTGTAAAAACTCGGGTTCAGAAATTACAGGACTTAAAACATCAAAAATTCAGTTTTTTGGATTTTTCATTAAAAGACATAAATATAAAAAAATATTACTATTCACCACTAAAAAGAGCTCAAAAAACTAAATAATTTAGTATTTTGAATTACTATTCTACGATTGCTGGTTTCGGAGAAAATTGAAATTTTCATTTTGCGGTAAACGCAGTACGTTGTCCAATGTTATTCTTATGGGGAATACAACAATTATTATTTCTCTCTTATTTACTGATAAATTTCATTCAAACTTGATATGCTTGTCAATTTAGCATTGGCCAACAGAGGAAATTCGAAATATGTTGTCCATTAATAACCCTGGGGGGGGAATAGGGGGAATTTCCCCTCTTAAAACCACGAGTGTAGCAATAGATTCTGTAGTGCCTCCAAAGCAGGGATTTGGGTGGATGTTTTTTAAAACAACTTGTTTACAAGATTTTCTGTACATTTTACCCTGCTTTGTATTCTATATTTAGTAAATAAAAAGTAATTTATTCGTTAAAGTTGGGCTAAAAGGGAGAAAGTATGTGTCAGTTTCCTGATACCGTTTATTTATGCTTGATACACTAATTTAAAGAGGTCAAAGAGTAGATTTTAAGAATATCCGTTTGCCTTTCGGGCTATGCTCCACAAGCCTTCAAAGTTTTAATGTACATCTTACAGAGGAATATAAATCAATCAAATTGTATGTTTATCAGCTACCGTACTTACATATTAACAAAACACAGCAGAGTAGCGAGAACAGATGTGCAGAACTATATAAATAGTTGTTACTGGAATACACAGAGGTTGTTTAAATCGAAGCATATGATGAGATCATTCAAAAACAATTAAATGCAATAAGTCACAACATCGTTACGGACAGAAGGAGAAGAAGTAATGTATTAAATGTGAACTTACAGCCTTATCAACCGAATACCAGCGGTTTAGCACAGCAGTTACCGGGCGAGTGTTATCTTGCGTGCGCGTGAAACTAACTACCGACCTAGAAGCAACCCATTCACGGGCGGGATTAGCTGAGGCAGGTTTGACTGTGTTAGATAGGGCAGAGCCACCATGATGAAGATGTGAGGGGAGTTTGGGTCAGTCTAAGAGTCGGAACTGGTCAAATAGTAGTGTAGGGACTTTGTCGTAAAATCACCTGTTTTCATTACTAGTTATCGTAAGCTTCACAAAAACAATAGACTGCCACTTTTTCTTTTAACCTTTGATAATCTACTTTGCCTGCAGGGAGTAAAAATAAAATCTGAAATAAAACTGTAAATTAATTAAACGACTTAAGTAGTTAACCACATTGCTGCAAACCTGACGTCAAACTGACCACTGAGTCAAAAATGGCACCCATCAAACCTTTCTTGAAGTTCCATTTCCAAAACTTGAAGTGACTGTATACATTACATAGTCTTTTAGAGGTTTGGTTTTTGACATTGTGTAATACCATCTAAGACCTTTAAATAGCATATGAAACGTGTGATTTTCAATATGGTTTGTTCAGTAGATGAATTGTTGTATGCCTTTAAGTATATATAGGTATATAAGTAATTTTAAAGGTCTTATGTAGCTTTACACGATGCCACAAACTGGACCTCAAATGGACAATTGGATGAAAGTAGTGTAATCGAATTTTAAAGTTTAGAAAATAACAATTAAAGAAAAGATTGACCGGCTGCTATAATTTTTTTACTCAGTTTGAGATAGAGTTTGTGACGTTTGGTCTAAGAGTAAACCTTAAAATACAAGACCTTAAAATTGATGTACAGAGTAACCTAAGCTCTTAACTACTTGCAGGCCGTCAACAATTTAAAAGACAAATTTACAACCTATTTTTTAGACGTAGGTATTGAAATCAGGTGAGTTATTACATTTACCGTAGCAAAAATGTGGCATGAGATTACAAATGGACCTATACTAAAATGCACCATGGCTGATTCTACACACTTGTATAGTGCCTACTTCTGCATATTGACTCCATGGAGGGGGGGGCACATTAGAGACAGATTGACCCAAACTCCTCTCATTCGACTTCATCACAGCTGGCTTCATCTGTAAACGCTCAATCATAAATTAATCGTCTACAGTCATAAAATGAATATTCATAAAAGCTACAACATATGTCTCAACCTTACAAAAAGGGTATAAAATGACAAATTTGATTGAATGCAACCATTTCCTCTAAGCAGTGTTGGATAATGTAATTCTTAAATTCAAAATGTCGGATACAAATTTCTTGAATAACAAAAACTCACCACCACCACCAATGAATTTTAAACAAAGAACTAATAATGTTGATGTAATTATATTAAAGTACAAAAGTAATACTCGTACATGTAACAACAAAGTATTGTAGACTAAATACTTCAACAAAAATGTATATATACAGCATACCATACAAAAATGTATATATGGTCCAGATGACCATACAATTAACTTAATATCTGGATTATGCTGGTTTGTGATTAAGCTTAAATGCTCTTTTACTCAAATAATCTCTCAAAATTGAGATTCGAGAGGCAAATTTAAGTTAAAATTAAGTTGTATACATTAAATAAACGACAAATTAATTCTTGTTTATTTTATTTGTAAGTTTCTTTTGCGATTAGTAAAGTTGGGTTATTTGTAAGTTGTTTACTTTTGTGATGGCAATGGCAGTGCATCTGTTATACTAAACTGACTTAGGCTAAGTCACTTTAAATTGAGCCTAAAATAACTGAGTAATATTTCTCAAGTTCATTAACTGACTGCCGGGGTTTTGGATAATCTGGTCATATTGAGGTTGTTTCATCGATTTTGATCATTTTTGAACACTTGATGATTTAAAACCTTCGATCAAAGCCCCCTTTTTTGGGATGATAGCACCTTAGACCACTAAATCCTACGCTCTGGGTCCTGGATCTAGTCAGGTTTAGTTCAGTTTCTTCAGGATATAACACATATCAGAACAGAAGGCAGACAGTGTTTATATATTGGTAATTTAGCTTTTTAAGTAATTAATCATGATTTTGAGTATCTGAATAAAAGCTGATATTATCTAGAAGTTTACAGGAATCCCTTGATATGTAATTATATTTAATACAATTTTTAAATTGTAAATTTACTAGACAATTAACCCTAGAACTGGTGCCATGTAGTTCAAACTACGTTTAAGGATGTGTCTGTGGTGGCGGCGTAGTATTGCCTAAGTCCAGTTAAATTGAGTTTTCCAATGACTTTGATATGAGATTAAAGTTTTAAAATCTTGGATCGATACCACAATAAACCAGAGATTTGGATCTTTAATTTTATACCATGTTCATAAAACTTATCATCATCGATATTTATGCAAACTAATTTTTGGAGCAAGGCTATTTCAGTCAGAAAGTTTGCGTAACAAAATGAAATATTTTGTGTTGTAACTATATTATAAATCAATAACAACGGGGAATAACATGCGCCAGTTCTAGGGTTAAACAAATAGTGTATTCTAACTATCTTTAGGTCATTTGCAGACAACACTCACCCAAAGTAGGGCCCAGCTTGGGCCTCAGCTGTCCTCGGCTCATTGGCCACGGACCACATGATGACGCACGCTCGGTTCTTATCTCGATTGATCAGCTCGGCCAGCGACATCTTGTGTTTATCCAATAACGTTTGCGAGAAGTTCCTACAATAGTTCAAAACCTGTTATTTGCTGTTATCAAACTTCACTTCTTTTAGAGCGTCTTTCTAATTTGGTGCTTATACTTTTGGCAAAAACATTGTTTTTGTATATGTGATTACTATAGATTTTTGACAAAATTTATATATGAAAGCTACAATTTAAAAAAAAAAACCTTAAATGGTTTTTGACTCAACCCTCGCCCCCACCCGCTTAAGTTGGGAAATCTGGTCAAAACTGTTGAGAAATTGGTCTCCCACAGTAATTTTTTATAGTAACGTTCCTGGTTATAATGAATTAAAACCCATAACTTTTGTTTTCTTACTCCTCTTTGCTGGTCACGGCCACTTCAAGAAAAATGTACAGACGGTTCAGCTCCTTAACAGAGATGCTGTTTGTCGGCTATCTGGGTAGTTCGATGAATCTGCCTTGCACATCATATTTGAATGTGAGGCACTGGGAGCAAGGAGGAGATGGCTCTTTGAACCTCCGGAGAAGATTCATCAAAATTCCCATAAATTGTCAAACTATTACTTTTGAGTTCGTTAGAGGCGCAAGTAGACAAGACTAGGGGGTACTTAAGCATAAAGTCAGTGTGCAGGCCAAGACAACCATTTGTCGGGTGCTAGGCCACAGCTCACAGCTCCCTCCAAAACTAATCTAAAAGTGTTTTGTGTCCCTATGAGGCTTTCTCATATTCAAAGTAAGCCATCAGTTTTAACTTTATAACATCTTCACAACATCTCCTACACTCAGTCAGTATCTAAGCTGGAAACCTCGTCAATGATCTTGAAGCCCATCCCCTTTCTCCTGAAAACTGTGGACATCTCCCTTACATCTGCAGCAACATGCTAAAAAGCCAGGTAGGTCAACAGATTCCGCACTGTACGTATTGAATAGTATTATCAAGAAGACTCGTGATTGTAAAGAGAATACTTTGTCTGATTTTTCTGGATATAGCCGGAGCCATTGATAACACCCCACATGGATCCATGACAGAGGTACTGGGAAGAAAGGGTGTGGACAGAACGACTATCCATTAGATAGGCAATATGCTGTCCACGTTGGAGGAAGAATCATACAAATGAGTACAGAAAGGGGTTGCCCTCAGGGTGGGGTACTATCCCCCCTTCTATGGAGGTTGGTTGTAGATGAACTCCTTGGGGTACTTACCAGGGGAGGTCTACACTGTATTGTATATGCGGATAATATGGTTATTTAATTATTTATTTTTTATTTCAACGCCAACAGCATTTTTGTTAACACAGTACACAAACGCTTTTAGGGAACGCGGTCCAAACCCCTCAAATTTTAATTGCAAAAGGAACATTTTAGGAGACTCTCAGCGATTTAATTCAAGGGGGTCTAAATCAAACGAAGGAATGGTGCAAGTTGGTGGGTTTGTCAGTCAATCTGGCAAAAACTTCACTTGTACCCTTCACTATGAAAAGAAAGCTCTCACAATTGAGTAACATCCAGTTTGATGGGGTGGAACTGGAATGGAAGTCGGACGTTAAGTATCTGGGTGTAACACTAGATAAGAAACTACTGTGGAATAGTCATGTAGAAGAGGTAACCAAAAAAGATATATCTGCCCTACAGACCTGCAGGAGCTATACAGGGAAATCGTTGGGTTGCAACCCAAGTATATTAAGGTGGATGTATACCATGAAGGTGAGATCAATGATCACATATGGTTCGGTAGCTAGGGCGGGTAGGCAGGAAATCGCTGGAGAAGGTACAAAGAATGGCTTGTGTCACCATAACGGGAGCCATGAGATCCTGTCCTTCAGGAGCCACAGAAGTAATCCTGGACTTGACACCTCTGCATTTGGTTGTGGAGAAATCGGCAAAGGAGGCCTTACTTAGGATGGAGAAAATAGGCATGAAAATAAATCCCACCCTAGAAGAATTATTGAGCCTCCCAAGGGACTCAGCAACCAGAAGGTTTAACTTTGAGAATTTTAGCACTGGGCTAAGGGTGGAATGTTGAGTCAAATCCAATGAAGGAACTGGGGCAGAAGTGTTTGGCCCTAAGACTAAATACACAGAGTCCATGGGGAATTCCCTGAGCATCTTTAGGGCAGAGGTGAATGTGATTGAGAGATGCAAACAGTTCAACCTCAATAGGAAGTACAACAAGCGGAATATTGTGATCCTACCAGATAGCAAAGCAGCCATCAGGGCACTGAGTTCACTGGTAATCAGCCCCAGAATGTGTGGGACTGCCGGCAGAGTTTAAATATGCTAAGTAGGACCAACAGAGTGTCTCTACTCTGGGTGATGGGACACCAAGGAGTAGAGGGCAATGAAGAATTAGACAGGCTTGAAAGATAAGGATGGCAAAACCCTTCACTGGCCCTGAACTAGGGTGCAGGCTAGAGGACTTCAGGAGGAAACTCAAAGAGAAGGAAGACGCAGAGAGAGCAAGTAGGTGAGTGACTCTTCCTCTGGATGTAAACAAGGAAATGCTTGATAACTTCAATCATAGGAGATCTAAAAATCTGATCAGGTTCAACAAGAGCAGCTTAAGAGTGTTAACACAGTTTCTCACCGGACACCGTA
Source organism: Allygus modestus (assembly GCA_963675035.1). NCBI lineage: Eukaryota > Metazoa > Arthropoda > Insecta > Hemiptera > Cicadellidae > Allygus > Allygus modestus. The sequence goes on along the minus strand of OY776111.1, from coordinate 456,946,429 downwards.
GACTTGAGGACCACCTGAGAAGATGGGTAAGGTAGAAGAGAATGGCTGCAGATTCTGCCAGGAGCAGGAAGAAATCCCGAGGCATCTACTGGCTGAATGTGATGCAGTTGGCCAAAAAGGGCCAGGAGTTTGAGATCATTTCAGATAAGCTTTAGGAATGCTCCCCTTTTAGAACCCTCTCCTCCAGCTTCTAACTTCATCAAGGAGTTAGGGTTGGAGGAGGAGCTCTAGGAAGGAACTGAGAGCTCAGAAGCGGGGGCACAAAATATCTTGTTAGGTCGCAGTGCATTCTTTCCCCGACTTCTATCAGTAACAGTACACTCACTCAGTATCGACGCTTGGAGCCTCGTCAATAATCATGAAGCCCATCCCCTCGGCTAGGTCCATGATCTCCTCAGCGTAGGGGTAGTGTGACGTGCGGTAGGCGTTGGCCCCGACCCACCGCAGCAGGTTGTGGTCCCTGAGTGACGTGGGCAGGTCCAACCCCTTGCCCCGGATCTGTACAGAGCAATTTATGAAAAGTCTCATGACTCGTCTCAGGAATCTCAAAATGATTGCATACGGAACAAATTGTAAATTTTATTTAGAATAATGAAACTTGAACTGTCTTAACAAATTTGATGAGGACTCATTTTTCCCAAACTACTAGTTTATATAACATTGACTATGATTTCAAAGACTTAGTAAATGAATTATTCAAGGTTTTTGCTATTTATCTTGGTATGTACTGTAGGGCCCTGGCAGTATTAGGTGACAATAGAAATGATCCTCTCAAAAACAAACAAAATTAAGTAACAAACTGTAAACCAATTCAGTTCATGTTAATAACACATCTTAAGGTAAGCCTTGGGTTGAGACAGAGTTTTGCAACAAGGAAAAGAAATACGACCTGTAATAGGATGTTGATATCAGTTACTAATTAAGTTATTTGATGAATTTTAGTACAGACTTTTTTACAGTTACTTCAACTGAAATTCAAGGTGAAGGCGACAGACTCCAAAACCAAGGCAGAGGACTTGGTGAAGTTAGAATTTCAGACCTTTAATGGCTCACCCCTTGCTTTGCTGGATTTGTTTCATGCCAATATGTTATCTTTATGGATAACCCATAGTAAGGTGCCGTGCATATATTATGTCACGCCTCCCCTAGGGGGGAGGGGGTGCGGCACATCGTGACAGACCGTGACAGGGGAGGGGGGTTAGGGGCTGCGTGACGCGTCACGATTAATAGAGTTAAAGCCTTTGAAACCGTCAGTTACAGTGACGAAATACCGTACGCCACAATCCAATACTTAGTAATTAATAAGTGTGACTTGACAGGGGGGAGAGGGTCAAAAAGGGCTGAATATAGTGGGACGTAATTTATGCGTGGCCCCTAAGGCTAGACAAGATTTTGAAATAGTATATTTCATAACAAGAGTGGAAAGTGGGATTTTGCATGTTCAAGACCATATGTTTGAAGTGTGGGACTTGTTGAGCACTTCAAATGGTCGAGAACATGCAAAACATTTTCCACTCGAGTTTTAACGATAATTTTCAATACACTACCTTTATAACAAGAGTGGAAAGTGACAATTTTCCCCAGTAAATATTGACTTCTATATGTAAATATGAAGGTGATAAACACATAACAAAAACAGCTGATATCAAAGTAGTGTAGTGCAAAAGTTTATAGCTTACTTATTACTCTAACCAAAGCAGTCCCCCATACCGACATGCATACCAGATCAGCACATGCATACTCCGTATCCTAACAATCTCGACAAGTTTCTTAACTATTGTATAGCTTTTAGTTTTGCCTTTATTTAACTTACATCAGAATCCTCGTGTCGCCCAAAACCTCGGATATAGATCGGTTTGTCGTTGATGTAGACCGAAGTGTTGTCCCACTTTAGGCTTCGGAGTCCAAAAGGCTGCCTGTAGACATCTTTTATCCCTGTGTCTATCGATGTTAATGTTAACTGTAACAAATTCAACTCAAATATAATTTGTTTAATTATAACAAAATATTTTAAACCCTATATTGCTGTTGGTTATTTTAAAACTGTCATAAAATAATATGTTTAAAATTGATTTGAAATTAAAAAATCTGAATGCATTTTGATTTTTTGATGTATAATGGGAACTTAGTCAATTTGGACTGCACGTACAACAACAGTCATAGGAGAAGGACAACCATTATTATAGTCTCATTTTTTGTGAGACTGTGTAAAAATTGCTTGGTTGAACTCTGATTAACTGAAATTGTCTAAATGTATTTGCGGATTCGTGATTACTCAGATTATAATAAGCCTTAACACACATCCAATGTCAAAAAGTAATTTTGAGTAAATCACAGATCACATCCTTACCTCCACAGTATACAAGTAGCCCGGGTCAGGACTCATAAGATATGGCCACCACAGTTTTGGGTTTTGGATTTCCACTGCCCCAGACATATTGCCTGGTCCATCTTCTATCATCGCTGATTCGAATGCCCTTTCCCCTTCCTTGTCGATAACTGCAACACTAACATTGACCCTTCCCTTGGTGGGAGCACCCTTGTAGAACAAGTTGTAATTGGCGTACACTGAAACAAAAACATGTGTTAGGAGTGTTGTAATATGGATGTGTTGTGAAAATAAAATTCTAAAACATTTATTACTGAGGTGTACAGCTAGAGTATCAAAGTTACTAATGCATCCTCAAAAACATTCCCTTTGGTGGTTTTCTAAGACGTAGATTTAACAAGCAATTTATTTCAAGTGGAATTTTATCATTACCAACCTTTATACCGAATGTGTCTTTTGAGTGGCTAAGTCTAAAGATTTAGAAAATAGTCTGCTTTAAAACATATTAGTTTAAGTGCTTGTGGTGGTACTTTTTATACACTACACCATAGAAGGACGTACACTCACATCTGAGACTTGTATGCGATTCCCTAGTGGTTACCAGTCTGGACTCAATGTTTATGTTACCTTATAGAAAAGGACTTATTTTTGTTCTCTTGAATTAGTGTTATTAATTTTGCCACCTTTACTGTTGTTTTTTTAAATATTTGAAATACTAATATCTAGCTATACAATAATACCAATGATTTCCTATGCAACAAGGCTAGAGTTTAAAAAATATAATTATAATGTAACTATTAATATTTCTGTTTGACTTTCCCTCCCTTTACATAGTGCATGGAGAAAGTATTGTTTTCGTCAACATTTTTGAATTTGAGTTATTGATGGAGATTTTTGTTTTGGTGCTTCCTGAACAAAAAAACTTGTTTTATAAATTAAAACCTTGTGTGTTTTTTTTTATTATTGTTCTAGTCGTTGTGGAGAAACTGAAATTATCATTTAGCAGTAAACACAGTACGTTGTTAAAAAATGAATGTACTTTACATTCACACTGGCCAATATCCGCAGGCCGAGGATACCGAGGATACTCGGAATATGTTGCCCCCTCTGTCCTTAAGGGGATGAGGGGTGATTTCCAATCGTAAAACCACTGCGTGAAGCAAATTTGTATGTAGTACCCCTAATAAATGGATTCGGGGTTAACATCTGAAAAAATAGTTCACTAGAATATTTCCTGTACACAGTTTGTATTTATATTCTAAAGGTCATTCATTGATTAAAATAGGGCTAAAAGGGAGATTCCGATACGATACTGCTTATTAAATTATAGTTGGTGATTGTGTGGGGGTCATACTATCCCTTCCACATACATAAAACCCCCACCCTCCTGTGGGGATGAAAACTGAATTGTTACCCCTTTATTAAATTTACCTGTACATGAAAACTTGAGAATTATTTACCTTTGTTGAAATGGAATCCACTGGTCAGTAGGACATCGTCGATGTAGACTTTGGGAGTTGTGTACAGGTAAACAGGTCGATGAATGCCGGCGTAGTTGAAGAAATCAAAACTGTACTGCTGAAAGGTCTTGGGCCCAGTCATACTAAAAACAAAGGTTTGTGTATTTGAATTATAATTATTAGAACTCATAAATACATTGAGGTTAACTTGAGTTTCAAATCAGAAATTATTTTAAAAACATTAACTTTATTGTCAATAATTGTTTGTTTTTTTAATAGTTTTTTTGTTTTTCTGATGTAGCACAATGTTTATAATAAATTAGGAAAGTTAATCATAAAAGTGTAAGTACTTATTAAGCTAACTTAGTTTAACGATTCGTTTGATTCCCAATTCCTCATTAGAGCGACATACATCTCTTATACTTGGCTGCACATTTGTTATAATATGATGCCACCTCTGCACTGCTAATGCTAAAGGTGTAAATAAGTACATTATATATTTGATTACCATGAAAAAATAGTTATCTATAATATTATAAAGAAGAGGTGGTTTTTTTGTCTGTCTGTCTGTCTGTGTCTGATGTTCCGGGTAAACGCAAAAACTACTGAACCGACTGGGCTGAAACTTTACATTAAGATAGATCTTGAACCCATGCAACACATAGGCCTATTCACTTCCTTAAAATCCCCTCGGGCTACGCCCAGTGAACGTCCTAAGTTTCAATGTTTACATTTCAGAAGAAAGTAAACATTCAGAAACTGTAATGCTGTAAAGCTGTAACTGTAAAGCTGTGGACACTTCCATTTGACAGCTTAAAGAGCAGAAGCTAACATTTGACAGCTGTTTCAAGCTAACTTACCTTTCTAACCCGTGCGAAGAACGGGCACATTCTACTAGTCTACTATATATTTTTAACAAGGGGGCCCGTGCGAAAATTGCGCATTTTAATATTTTTTCTGTTCGTGAGAAACTCGCCTACAATTTGAACAAATTATATGACTATAAACTCACAGTTATTATAAAGTTAATATTTAGTTTAAAGCAAAAGGGCCTTCTTCCAGGAATTTGAATGACATTTACCTGAACTGATGTAAAACAAACGCATTGTTAAAATGGCGGATATTGTCTAAATAATTTATGATATCTTGGTCATTCCTCTCAATTAACTGCCTTAGCTCATCGCAAATATCAATAGGCTCCAAGCTGACCTTCCCTTTGTGACCGCAAATAGAAGATCTGTCGCGTATCTCACCGAAATAAAACTTAGCTGACAAAACACAAACACATTGTCCATCGCCCCAACACTATGAAATTGAATTTGATTGTCTTCTGGAGATAAACTCGCACAACAGTAGGATACCGGAAGTTCTTCTTCACGTATTCTTGCTCTAACATCATTTTTAAGTCACTGCAAGTATGTAGGTGGTACAATGTCCCTCTGCTGTTCAATCAGTCTTTGTCTCTCGGCAGTTCTCTGTTCTTGCCGAAGTGTCGCATATTTTCCCTAATCTCGTCTACTCGGTTTTCTCTTTGCCTTCTTCTTCTTTCTGTTTCAGGGGTTTTGTCTCCGAGGCAAAACGAATAATTCAATACCCTTTTTACCTTTTAAAGGTTGCTGAAAAAATATTATGAAAATATAAATAATACGAACGTTTGTTTAAGAGCATTGTTAGATAAATAAAAATACGAATTTACAAAATGTATAATATGTTGATTGTAGATCTATACCATAAAGAGTGATTTACCTACCTCAACTAGGCTACAATTAACAATAAAAGTTGCCTATTTAAAAATTCAGTACCTGGGGGCCGAGCTTTTCTCAGGGGAAGGCCAGCCAGTTTGTTTAGATGACTCGGAGTAATATTTCACCACTTCCCCCTACTGATAATCAGATTTGTATAACTCATTTGCCTCTTTTCTACATTTTTAAGGTCCCTCCTGTTGGTATTTATAGCTCAATGTCCCTTTGATTTATTTTACTACTCTATATATGTAATCTTCACTCAAATCTTTTTCTCTGCTCTCAGGAAAGCACATGTTAATAATCCTATACTCTAATATGAGTGAGGTTTGCTTGCTTGCGACACTGATTTCAAAAACAGCTCCAACGATTTCCTTCAAACATTCAAAATAACTAATTTCTGGGATAAAAATAAGTTCTAGACAGGCCTCATCCCCAGGAAAATCAAATAATCTAAACAAACTAAAATGAGAAGTTAACAAAATTAACATTGGGCTTATAGAGTTTCAAATCAAAACAAAAGAATTGTAACAGCTGTTCATAATCAACCAGGGAACTGTCAAAGTAATACTCATGTTGTTTATGATTATTAACATGTGGTTTCCTGAGAGCAGAGATTAAAAGATTTGAGTGAAGATTACATATATAGATGTTACAAGGCACAAGTTACAAGGCAATGTAAGATATTTCTCTGGGGTTTATAGCCCAACAAAGCATATTTCTAGTATTTTTTACTCACGTTTCAATGCTCTGCAAAGTGCCCTGTGGAATGGTATCGGACCTGAGAATGTTGTCTACTGCGACAGTGACGTTGTTTTCACCACCAAAGTTCACGACTTCTGTAATCTCACCTTGGAAGGGCAAATGCCCGATTTCATGTTCAAAAACTTTCCTTCCATTTACCCACTGAAACAAAAGGTTATATTAGAAATATACATTGAGATGACCATCGAGTTGCTTGGGTCTCGGGAGAGCGATATATGGCGAAGCAGCAATTCATTTACAACGTAAGCTAAATAATCAGCTGGAATAGCACAAACGGAAGCGAACTACGCATCTACACACTCGTCGAGCCTTCGCTCGACTAGACTCTGCATAAATTTCAAACGTGAATAGCATTCATTCAAATGACCAATTTTAGTTATTATTGTAAATAATCATTCATTCATTTATAAAGGCTTCATATTATTTCATACAGTTGGTTTAAAGCTGATTGTATGTAAAAATATATCAAGACACCAAAAGTCGTTACAGTCCATGTGAAAATTTTAGTTGATTGTACGGAACTGTTTGAGGGGAATAGTGGTGGGGGTTATTCTCTATCTCCCTCGCACTACCTCCCCTACATGCCAAGCACTGTGACAGACCTGTGACATGTAGCAAATGTTTCTGGGTTAAAACTGATAGCCATATCACCAGGATGTTGCTATCGGATAGATATCACAATCAACTACTCAAAGGATGTTGTTTTCAGTTAGAAAACTGTCTTAAGCTAGGAAACATATCAGTCGTTCAGACCATTAGTGATTCATATAAATTAATAGAAATTTTTCAAAGAGCTAAAAAGGATTTTGGTATTTTAGATTTTTGGTATTAAATAATTACTATTGGTATCACCTAGTCCTAGCATTTTTTTACAAGACCTTACTTGATTGATTGAAAATTTTAATTTTTAGTAAAGATTTATTCATTATAAAAGTCGTTGGCAGCTTACCACTTGAGCGTAGTAGTGGACGCTGCCAAACCTCAACCAGACCCTCTGCCCTTGTGTTTTCCAAAACTCGGGGACAAAGAACGTCCGTTGGTACCACACCAGTCCCACATGGTCCCTGACGGAGGCCAGCGTCGTGATGTCGTTGTAGCTGCTGGGAACAGGCATCAGAATGGCGTCCGGCATCTGTGGAAATGAAGGAAGTACTGGAAAGTTGCATTTGGGGAAAGGAAGGAATTAGTTTAGAAAACTGAATTTTCTTGATACCTGTGTAAAAAGTCTGTCGTAGTAAAGGAAAGACGGGCCTTCACCATATCCCGCGTGCGAAATGGAAGGGAGGAGTGGGTTATATGAGACTCATCCCAGTCATTTAACTGTTTTGTTAAATTATTTTTATAACTTAATATACACTCTACGGACATCTCGCTAACTGCTCAGGTTGCTGTACAAATATTAAGCTATGTCTAGGAGGAAGGGGAAAGCCTGAATCACTGAAGGGAATGGTGTGACCTAACAGACTATAAATTGAGGAGAGTGGTAAATAAGGCAAATTGATAAACAAATCAATTTGTGATTAGTCTACCATTTTCATTACGTTATGGCTGAAGAAAATAACTAATTTCACAAACAAACAGCATTTGAGACAACAAAATGTTGTAACTAATTTTATTTTGACAATCATTACCATAACTTTGTATATTCTTTGTACTTTGTACAATTGTTTGTAATGTAAAGAGGCTTATTAACACATCAAAGGAGAGCACATCCATGAGACTATGCAAGTGTTTGCAACATCCTTGTAACAGGTATTGTTGGACGGGGGCCGAACTCAGCTTTCACAGGCCCCTGGGCAGGCCTGGTGGTGTGGGCCCTTGTTGCCATCCGGATCCAAGTTGGTGACATTTTTCTTAGACACCGGCCAGGAACACCAGGAATGCCACCTTGTCCATTCTCCCCAACCACCATCTGACTAATTTGAAAAAAATAACATACTCGGGCAGAATATTCTACAACAACCTGCCAGCAGAGCTGTGAGCAAAGACAGGAAAGAAGCTGAAGAAGGCTCTAAGCGAATGGCTTGTCAGAAGACTACTCTACACTGACGAAGAGTTTTTTCTTCGAACGTAGGTCTCTACGTAGACTCATCCAAAAACACAAATAGCTACATTCAAGCCTGCCAGAGTATTACTTAAACCAGCAGTCATAAGAGAGTTGCCAGTTGAAAACGTGGCTTGCATGGCTACCAACCAAGATCAGCCAAAAGGAGACGTGCTGCATTGCCAACACTGCACGCAGCACGGAATAACATTTGAGTGATATTTGTCATGGCGAAATGGCAACAGTGTCAGCAAGTGCAATGCTATTGGCTACTGGCAACTGTCAACTCTCTTATCTGCTATTATAATCTGATACAATATATTTTTTGTAGCAATACTGTGTCTTGTATTGACACCATTGCTATTCTTGATGATCATGTAAACAAAGAGATATCTGAGATGATATTTAAGAGGGATAATTTGAAGAGGTTGAGAGATTTGAAGAGAGATGAGATGAGATGATTTTGATTTGAAGTGACTGGAAACTAAGTTGTACCAACCTTTCTGATGTCCTTCTCATACCAGTGGTCCGTGATGCCCTCTTGCTTCTGCGAGTCCAGTTTGAAGTGCCAGAGTCCGTCGAGGGTCTTGACGTCTCGGCTCTCCGAGGCGCGAGGGTACAGCACTCCCCCCGCCGGCAAGCTGATGGGGGTTCTCTCCACCCGTGCTGTTGTGGTCTCTGCCTTCATCTAGGGATGGCCGGATATATTAGTAACAGGTTTTGCGTTATAGATTTACAAAAGTAGATCCAAAGAGGAACTAATATATTATACAGACTAGCACTAATATATGTCTTACATGCTGTACGGTACCACTCTGTTACTTAGAACACATATAGGCAAGACAATATTCTTTATTACATATTCATAGAGAATAGTTCACAGAGTTATGAGTTAATCAAGAGAAGTTATAAAATACAACATTCAGGAATTCGGTTTCTTTGTAGTAGGGTCACTCTTGGAGCCGTGTTATCAGTTTTTTGTCAGTAGTGTTGAGAAGGTTGGTTTTTCAGTCCATATTTGCAACAGACATCGCGTAAACTAATGCTCGGCATTTTTGATATTCCAGGATGTTTTGAAACAGGTTATTACGATATTATGTTTTCACAACTAGTACTTTTTCCGCAGTTAATATGAGAATAACTGATAGAAAGAAAAACAAAATAAAATAAAATAATTGTAGTACCTCAATAAACATTGATTTGAAGTGACTGGAAATTAAGTTGTACCAACCTTACTGATGTCCTTCTCATTCCAGTGGTCCGTGATGCCCTCTTGCTTCTGCGAGTAATACATCACTGAACGATAAACAAATCACTGCACTAGTCCAAAGCACTGTCTACTGGGCTGGCAGCTTGCTAATATTGTATTGTAAGTTATCTAATGGGATATGCCTACCTCCTTCTCCTTGGCGCTTTCCAAATCTCCTTGACTCTCTTCTGTAGCATTACTTCCTGGCAAGGAGTTGGCTTCAGGATCTCCACTGAAGACAGTCTGTGTCTGAGGGAGGTCAGTGTCCGTGCCGTGGACTAGGAACGAGTGGACAAGGCAGAACAGCCAAACCCACCGCATCTTGCCTGGAATGAGTTTTATAAGTTAAAAACTGTATCTAAAATATTCATTTTTCACTTGTATACCTTGTGAACTATTATTTTGGAAATTAAAACCAGGTGATTCAGCCAATGACAGAGAGGTTTTGTACATCAAATAGTAAACGTAAGACTTCAAAAACATATCGAGCGACAAAAAACTGAAGTGATGAAGCAAAAAAAACAATACCACATTTCTTACTTCTAAGCTCCAATTTGTAAATTGAATGTAAATGTGTAAACTAACTGCTAAACATATTTTATTTGGCTTTGAAATAATTTTAAACATTATTTTCATCTTTTAAATGTTAAATCTAACACTGGTTTGTATAGAGGCTTTAGTACCTAACCTTTGATTCATGATGTATTTAGTAAATATTGTGATATAAACAATAAATCAAGAAGGGTTTTCTTCACTTAGATCCTGAGGCAATTGGTTCTCGAATTCTAATTAGGGGAAGTAATTCTGCATAGAGAGTTATAAACCGAAAGCTTAAATTTAAATTTAAACTTTTCTTTCAAATCTGATTATGACTTAGGAAAAGTCTAGCTGTCATAATATTATTTTCAGTTTTGTAAACAACTAACAGCTGGATCTAATTATAAATTGTACATGTACAGGCTTTGAACTTTTTATAAGCTTAGAAACAGCAATGGAGTACATAGTAGACAAGCTTAGCCAATATCTCGGTCCATTGTAAATTCACTGAGAAGTGAATAATGCCTGTCAATACAAATCATCTAAGTAAGCTATTTGGTTTACATCTATATAGAGAAAATTTATTAAAAATTTACATCCTTAAAAATACTAGTAGAATGTTTACCCGTTCTTCGCACGGGTAGCAGCTGTAATAAAAACAAATTTATTAGCTGTTGGAAATTAAATACCTTTAAGCGTGTTTAAACTCATCCCTTTTCTTTATATTTGCGCCCTTAGGGAAAATTTTATCAACAAACTAATAATTTTCCTCCAGTTTGCTCACCGAGACCTTTCATTCAAGTATGGGGTTGATGGTTGTCAGACTTATGGTTTTCTCAAAAGTTCCAGGGTACATGAGGCTTTATATATAGAATCGCTTCGCTCGCTGAGGGCTCCGCCCCCAGATCCCCTTTTGGCCCAGACCCCCTTTTGGGGTCGCTCCAGTTCGTTATTATAACTCAATGTCCCTTCAAGTATTTTTTATATAATATACTATTTTGATTTATTTGAGAAATAGCCACTCTGGATGGCATGTTTTTGATTGCACCTGTCATTTGTTTATACTCTGCCTTGTGACAGTTACATTGACAGTTTACTGGATTATTTTACAGATGTTATGATTTCTTTTGTTTTTATTTAAAGCTCCATAAACGACCGTCTACGCGCAGTCCATGCCGTGGAACAGTTACTGCTATATTTTAAAGTAACCGTTCCTTCCGTGGATGCCGCCAATGCCGAGTAACAGTTACTGCTATAGTTGAAAGTAACCGATTTTACGTACCTGTGAACTTGACAGCCACTGAGCCACTAGTTGTCTAGCCCTTGTTTATTTTTTATATTTGATCATTGGCATCGAATGTTATACAATAAAAACTATTTTATAAATATGTTTATAAAATAGGCTCCAGGTTTTATTTAGTGTATTACCAGGTGTATTGTGCAGGATTCTCTTGCAACAGCAAACCATAATAAATATTTACAACAGCCTATTTAATAATTGTCAATAGAAAATGTCTACTATGAGTAAAAAACTTAAATATACCTGCAACACTTATTTGTTTGAATTGTCTTCATATTTAATTTGAGTAGGACTTCACAGTTTCAAAATGAATAGATACCATAAAGTATTATAGAACAAACAATGTCGACACGCTAGAAAATATCTTCTGGCTCTTCGGACACTTCGCCATTTCAGTAAATAACTGGACACGAGCGCCAGCACCTCATAGCAATAACAACAACTAAAAAATTTAAAAAAGCATCTGGCACTTAGCAACAAACCAAGAATCGAGAACTGCTACATTACACACTGTTACTTTATTCAACTGTGGAACGCACAAAGGAACAGGTAAATACTAGATGTAACAGTGACACCTATCCAACGCTGGTGCGCATGCGCAACAGCTTCGGCATGGACTGCGCGTAGACGGTCGTCTCCATAAGCCTAATGTTAAAATTTCCAAATTTCAACATAAAAATTAGCGGTTTTCAAATTTAAAACTGTAACTTTTGGCAATTTTCCTAGGAGTTTGTAGGTACAAACTACTTGCATGCTAAATTTCACATTTCTAGCTCGTCTGGAAGTGGTCTAGAATTCGTATACGTGAGTGAGTTACACATCGGGCTGTATAGTTTTTTATATTTTACTTGTTCAGCTTCAGTTTCTTAGTAAATGTTGGTAGTAATGTGGGTCTGCTTCATAATTCCCAAATGAGTTTTTGTGTATGGTCAGCTACACCTCGGTTTTATGACTGATTTTAATGTCTGAGGTGTCAAATTAAGGGAATCACTCTTTAGATGTTGCAAAAGCAATCTATTTTCTCCTCAATCATCAAGGCTCCGCCGCACTGTCCAATAAAAATCATCGTCTACAATAGATAAAAAAGAAAAATTCAAATGCTGATAGGGCAAAGCCCTGAGAGAGAGGGAGAGTATAATTTATTTTTATACAATTTCAAACCTGAAATTGCATAAAAACAAAACAAAAATCGAATGAAAACAGAGAAATAGATAAGTTGTTCTATACTTGCACTGAAAAATCTCCGAATCTAAGAATTCTTCTTCACTGTAAAAGGATCTTGCACTTATTTCCTTCTCAAAGATTTACAACAAAACCCTTTACATAATGATGAAGGACATTAAACACTTCAGACTCAGCATGTATTGCTCTCTACGTAAGGACCTAAGGAGCTTTTTATAATTTTATGAAAATGTAATTCTCGTAGGAATTATAGCAAAAATGTTGATGTTCTGTGTTATTGGGTTTTATTGTTTCTGTAGATTTCCCACTTGATTATATGCGTCCCAAAATTATTGATTTAAACATAGATATTAGCTTTTTCTTTATTATCAGTACAATTTGTTGTGAGCTGATTTTGGGTAAGATAACGAAGTGGTGGAATTCCAGAAGATGTTTGGACCTGTTACATGATAGCCCTGTCTTGCCATTCCAACTGCACCGTGACCGGTCCTATAACACCGTTAGGTCTTCTGGTTTGGTCCTATAAAACCGTTCTGGTTTCTCCAAGTCTAAAATTATACAGCTGAGAGCTGCAATTGTGATTTTCTGTGATCGGATTTTCTGTTAGGAAACTTTATCTCTACCTATACATTTTTTTTTGTGAACTACCAATTACGTTTTTCCTTAAGGGTACTTTGAGTATTTTCGATTGGTTGTTCAGAAATGATTGTAAATGTAATTATCACGACTTTAAAAATATTAAAGTACAATTATTGTACCATTATTGTCTTAACTAAAAAAGTAAAATCAGCTATGATCTAAGTAATGGCATTTTCTAATACATTGGATTTATTGTTACAATTAATCCAGTTATCATAAGTTATAGGATATAAGATAGTCTCATTTGTAGTCATAGGTTAATAGATTAATACATCACCTGATCCATTATTTAAATGTGACAAATTAATCTTAAACAATTTACTCAATTTTACTTATTAACTTTGAGGCCCTTAAAGAACTTTCTTTATAGCCTCAAACTGTAAAACAATTTTCAAATTTTAAATGTTTTAAAAGTAGTTTTAAGCCACTCAGTTGGTGAAATCTACTTACATTTATATCTAAGATGAAACATCAGCATAAATATTTGTAACAGATGAGTACTGTACTTTCACATGTTTACTATTCTCTATTCATCCCTAACATTACATACGGAATCTAGATTTGGGGTATGGCAGATTCAAATGTATGAAATAACTTTAAACTGCAATAAAGCTGATCTACGGATAATATGTTGATCAAACCAAGAGATTCATGTCGAAACATTTTTAAAGAAAACATCTTATTAACATTTTGGCCAATTTATATGTTTGAAACATTAAACTTTGTCAGAAACAAACCATCTTTTTTTTCAAAACGTAAATGTAAACACTTGCAATTTCAATCTTCGAAAAAAGAATACCGTACCCATAAATTATCATAGAACATTTTTCAACCGACAATTAATGTACAATGGAATAAAATTAATGAATAAAATCCCTGATAAGTTTAAAATTTCACGCTTAAGTAGTAACTTATTTTGAGTGTGTGGTCTTTCTTTAAATTATATTCAATGTTTTGAAGCTGTTGGACATTATTTTTAAACTGCCAAAAAAATTGTGAAATATTACGAGAAATCTCTCTTACGACATTGTGTCGTATTTTAATTGAATCTAACGACGATTCCTCACAATCCACTAACTTGTTCTAGGATGTCTATTGGCAGACCCATTGAGTTTCATTAATCCCTCACTCGGACAGAATATCAAGTGATTCATTGGGAAAATTCACTTATTAAAAACAATAAACTTTGGTTTCGTTTTATTCTGTATGTCTGTTTCCCAATTTAGTGCACTACTTTTTATGGTGCCATTATCTTTTGAACAGCATTCTTTTTAGAAAGTGTCCTCTGTTCTTCTTTTTCTATCTTTTATCAGTTGAAAATAAAAGGACCTTTATGAGTCACATACAAATATGTAGGACTAGATGTTACCTGCAGGCTTCGCCCTGCAAATGATTTATAAAAACTATGACATTTGTGTGTGCAGCATTCTGTGGTTAGCCCGTGGAACTAATACGAATCAAGATCAGCTGTTTGTATTTTCAGCAGTTCAAACAAAAATGAATGTCCATAAGGAACATGAGGACATGGGAATTTGAACACCGTGAGGAAAATCCCTATTAGATTTTCGCAACTTTCATATGCATATATGTTACTCAGGACTACCTCTCTGCCAAATTTCAGCTCAATCAGTCCAGTGGTTAGAGCGTGATTGAGCCACAAATATCTAAACAAACATACAAACAAGCTTACAAACTTTCACATTTAAAATATTAGTGGGATGAACATCGGACAACTTAAAAAACCATTTTCACAACGAGTTACCATGTTAAGTTGTAAATAAGATTCAATCATCTTTTTCATCTGTTTTTGTCAAATAATATTCTGTGTAAACCTTATACAAGGCTAGGAAAACCTTACAATGGAAATCCTATAACAAAGATATATAAGACAAGCACTATAATGAAAACCTTGTCATTGCAACCTTGTGTACAACCAGTGTAAACCTTGTCTGCGGTAAACTAGACCCTTTCCATTGCCTTGTCATTAACATGCTCTCAAGGTTTTTCATTGAAGGGTTATGTACACCCCGAACATTGTCGTTGACAGCCGTTAACCAACCATAAAAAAGGTTAAATTGCTAATTGGGAATGATTTTGTGTGCTGAGGTTTGCGAAGATTCTGCTATTAATAAAGCTACCAAACTCGTTTCATTAACAATGGGGCTATTTATAAACAAGAACCTGGAAAAAGGCCTTGTGAAGACAATCTTTGTAACAATAGGCTGGTTAAGTAATATTAAAAGTTACACAGCACTTGTATTCTCTGAGTAAATAAGCTCTCTGAATAAACAAGTTTAGTCAATTCCAAACTCCAGAGTTATCAACTTTAGTTGGTTTAGGGATATTAGTGATATATATTAAAAATTAGTTTTATGCTTTAACCATAAAACAAAATAGTTTGGTTTCTAAAACAATGTTCATTTTGTGGACCAAAATGGTTTATTGTAGTTATGTTATAAGCTATTGTGTGTTGGGATTTAGCAAATAAACTTACTCACTAAACGTTCCTTCCCATTTTAGCGACTTTCCCCTATAGGGAAGAAGCTATTACCGTAGTCGGCATGGTAAGAACTAGGCCCGGGACCATAATAACTTTTCGTTTTGAGGTCCCCAGATCCCAAAAACACCATTCGTTCGAAACTGTATGGGTGCGATTCTCTTGTGGGGAATAATTAAAATTGTATATATCGCTTATTTGTGAATATATGTTTATGAAACTTGCTATGCGGCTTTATGTGGTATTAAGACATATATTATGCGTTGGAAATTCGCTGAGTACGCAGGTTTGCTGAGACTGGGGTATTATATTTTCTCCATTAAAAAATAACTCATTTTAGACGGTACTTGTGTCTTCTAGGTTAGGTCTAACGCATATAATGTACGACAGTACGAAAGTTACGGCAGAGCAGCCTATCAAATGTCTGCAGACTTTTCCTTAGTTTCCAGGATGTGATGGGAATGGAAGATGAGTTAATCCGTCGGCCGAGTACGATAAATCAAGGGTACAAAGAGTCACGTGGCCTTGAAGTCATTATCTGACCGCTAGCCAGCTGGCGGAGATGCAACAGCTGTTCAACAATCGATCAGCTGATTGAAGTAAATTCCGGACAAACAGCTGACTGAGGAACAATAAAATCATACAAAAAATACAATATTTCGTTGGCGTTTTTTACCGTGGTTTCTTTGATTTGTAATTCATTAGTAAGTGTTAATTATTAATTATGTGGCACTGTGTATGTTTTATTATTATATTTATTTGAACTTGACTTCGCTTCTAGTGAAAAACTACACGATTCGAAATTCGTAAGGTAAGGAAACTCCTCCCGTTATCAATTGAACCCTACTTACATAAAATAATCAACAAATAATACCTATAAAAAACTACTTTGTGCGCTTTTTAAACAAACATATTTTTGTGTGAAAAATAAAGTGTAGGCTAGTTAGGTATAGTTTGTTGTTCCATCGCTATTATGAGAAACAAAGAAACTGTACTGGTGTATACTTAATTGAATTTTAATTATTATGATTTTATTTTCAACAAGAATTGAAGAATTTTATTTTCAAAGTCGCCGTGGCAGTGGGTGGATTGGTGGCGATAATGCCGATAGTACGCAATATGTTATTCCTGAAATACTGATCCCGAAATAATATTTTGCCAGACCACCCTTTTATTTTATCGCGATTAATCGTTTATGTTTTCAGTAGAAACCCAATTGACACGGTGACTGGTGATTTTACACTCATTTGTCTTCTTTTCTTAGAGAGCGAATTCGAATTCAAGACGAGTTTACCTTTTTAGCTTAATGAAGATTTCCTTTAAAAATGTACAGCCTGAAATTAATAGTGGACTCTGGTTACGAAATATTTTACATGTTTACCTGCTTATCTCATAAGACCAATAACGTCCCCTCCTCAACGTATTACTCAAAATAGTCTCTGCTTGGCTCATTTTCGAAAGCAAAAAAATACCTAGCAGTTTCGGAGAGCAGTCTTTTGATTTCACAAATAATAAACCTAAAACAAATCGCAAATATGGAATATTTTAGAATTTTATTTAACGATTATTATTTTGATATCAAAATCTGCACACGAAAATATTTTGGTATTAGCGAATTTCCCCTATCGGGAAGAAGCTATTACCGTAGGTCTCATGGTAAGACTTAAGCCCGAGACCATGTCTCCAGATTCCAAAAACACCATTCGTTCAAATTTGTATATATGTATATATATATGTGTGTGTGTGTGTGTGTGTGTGTGTGTGTGTGTGTGTGTGCCCGTAAGCACGATAACTCTCGTAAAAAAGATCGATCTTAATGAAATTTGGTACAAATGTGTAAAGTACCATTTATTTGAACGAGTTCGAAAACCAGACGAATAGCACCATCCGAAGGGGGGTTTTGGGGGGGGTTTGTACCCAAAAAATGTGTTTTTTGGGGTTTCCACATGTAATTTTTATTTTAATTTAATTTTAATTTTTACCATTCAATTCAGCATAAAACGCAAGCAATTTGGGATTTTCATCATTGCTCTACGTCAATTGGTTACTGAGCAATTGAGAGTGCTAAACACAGTATGCTGTCTAATGTTATTATTATGGAGAAAAATACAATTTTTATATCTAGCTTATTTATGAATATAAACTGACGAAATTTAGTATATGGCTTCGTCTGGTTATGGTTTATTGTTGTTTGCACAAAAAAAACAATTTTTCGCCTATGGTTCCCTTAGCAGCAAACCTAGGTACTTGGTCCCTACGTTATTCTTATGGAAAATAATCAAAATGTTATATATCGCTTATTTATGAATGTATATGGATGAAACTTGGTATGTGACTTCACTAAGATGAGTTATTTTATTATATACATAAAAACCCCATTATTTTATGTTCCTTTTTTCAGAAAACCTGCGTACTCATCCCCAATGCTATTATTATGGAGAATAATTAATATTTTAAATATCACTTGTTTGTGAATATATTTCTTATGAATCCTGTTAAGTGTTTTAATGTGTTATGTTATATATTCATTGGAAATTAGCTGAGTATGCAGGTTTGCTGTAACGGGGGTATTCTTATCTATGAGCCCTGAACCCACGATATCGGATAGTGCGTTGAGGGTGGACAGGGTTTGAGAGTTAGCATTTGCCTTATGGAAGAAGCCGATAGAAATGCAAAGTGGTACGTGACTGGAGTTTTCTCTTAACGCAATTTTTTTCAAAATAAAAAACAACCTAAAAAAATATATTTAATTTTTTTATTTATTTAGAGTAAATGTTTTTAACAAATACTTCAGTTTACGAATGACCTCTGTACCTCTCTTTTCCGGCATCCACTATTCCTCGTTGACCTTTGTCGTCGTAGCCGAACCCTACCGTTAGTAGAGTAGGCCTACGGACCAGTTAGCTCTAGATCTGCTCCGGTTCAAAACTTGACCTGCTCTCTTCTGAAGCAGAGGAAGTGGCAATAACTGAGATTAAATCACTACAAAATGTGACTGCCGGTGGCCTCTGGGCAGAACTGGTTGGGCGATTGGGTCGGAATTTTAAATTGACATTTTCGAAGCGGTATCGTTTTTAATTAGGATTCTAGAAACAAAATCAATTGTGTATTTTAGTATTTTTATTTATTTAGTATTCATCAACAACTTGTCAGAGCATACATTTTTTTAGTTTATACAGAAAATATAAAATTCAATAAGGGCTAAAATGTACAATCATTTTGAAAATTGTCTTCAAATTTTAAATTTTTCAATAATTTTGATTTTGATTCTTCTAAGAACTTACTAAGGTTATGAAAATTCTCTGTCAGATAAATCTTCAACATTTTTAAATTTGATCAGGCATTTTCTGTGATAGGAAATCTTCCCAGGAATTTATTTCCCATATTCATGTTTTTCTTCCCAACAATTTTGTCATCATATATTTAACAATTCGATTTATTCCTGGTGCTATAATTGTGTGACATTTTATAATTTACGCTTGATTTCAATCTACACATAATTGTCTAAAATATACATGTTATTTACTGATAATATTCCAAGCTCTTATAACGAATAAAACACCGAATTACTTATGTTAAACCTGATTAAAACTTAAGATTGAATATACAATTTTAATGTTCAGAAAAATATATAATCACTCGTCTTTCCCGCACATGATAGGAAGAGTTGTCAAAACGAAATAAAGCGTATTAAGTAATATTATTTCATTAACGTCCCTACATTAATGTTATTGTTATTATTAATGTTAATATTATGATAAGGGGGTTATAATAACATGATTATATTAACATGCTGACATAAAAAGCAGCATATCCCTTACATGCATTATTTACCAATGATAGTGTTAAAAAAATTAAAATAATGTTTAACTCCCTTCAATGTTTTTAACCCCTTTCAGTTCAGAAATTACAGAATGTATCGTACTGTTGTAACGGCTAAATTTTCACAGAAAATTAAAATGAAATCAACCATTTTGTTTAAATTTCATCATTATTTATTTATTAACTCATACATTTTCATATAAAAATAGAAATGTAAACCTACTGGATTTTTAGGAATCTTATTATTTCAAATTGAAAAGTAATCAAGACATTTCCTGGCTTAGGTATTCATTTGTACACAAATTTGCTTAAAACCTTGAAATAGCCTTTCATTATTCGAGGGAATTTTAAAGCTTACAACCGTAATTGTTGTAACCCTGCAGTTATTTTTCTCATCTGTTTGTGTGGCCGGTAGGGTCAATTACTGAAAATGAACTTTTACTGTTGGCCCATTAAGTGACTTAGCTCAGCTCTTGTCGGTCTAGACGGCGCCGAAGGGCTTTAAACTGGAATGTTAAGTTTTGAAAGGGAAGCAGTATCATAGCGTCAGTAATGGTGCATTCCTGTTAATGTTAGGTCTGTTGGACTCTGTTAACTGTGCAGACATTAACACTGAGACGCGATTAGACCAGTCAATGGAAGTTATACGCGTCTATTAAGGCAATCGATATAAATAATAGATTATCATCATTATATTAATAAGCAAGCACAAAACTGTGATTCCTTTTTTCTCAGCGAGTGTGTATCGTTGGATAAATTCACGCACCCCATAAGAGAGGTATTGTCGTGTAGATGTGCAGAAACCACTTTTAATATTTACATCAGCCATCAGGGCTACGCCCCACAGGCTATCCAAGTTTCAGCGTTAATCCTATGAGAGAACGGTAATTGATTGAATTGTATATTTGATAGCTGTTGACAAATGCTAGCAAAACAACAAGAACAGATATTTTCGGGCATAATGTAAATAATAAGATTACTGACTACTGGAATGGGAACGCCTTTCAGTTATCTGCTTTAATTCCACGTGAAAAGTTAAACCTGGTGGTGAGTGGGAGGTGGAGGGAGAGAGCAACAGGACTCACTAGATATTAAACTAATTTATTTTGTTGTTCGTGAAGTTAAGCATCAACACTGGTTCAAATGATCGTTGAACTGCTAATGCAGGATAATTTCTACAAAATATTCATGCCAACAGCCATTATTCGTCAAATAATATTTGGTCGCATTTCGACCATTGAGCGGTCGATAGTATCTATTTATTCAGTGAAAAAGTAAAAAGTTGTTATAATTTTAAGATATTCCTTTTTAATCAAATTGTAACACACTTCTAAGTTTTCAAAAGTGTGTTCTGTTAGACCTTGCGTTCTCAATATTTGACATAGATCACTAGGATGATTGTCAGATTAATATTTTTGCCACTAAACATTTTATAAGCATTATCAAGCGCCAGTTTTAGAAACATAAACTTAAACAAAAATTAAATGCGTCCTTTAACAACAATACACGCGTCAAATCGAAATAAATTCTTACTGGACGAGGAAATTATGGATGGATTAAAAACAATTTTCATTAAGAACCTCTTTTAGATGTTCTATAATCTTTTTCAAGGTCAGTTTAAGGTCTGCCGGTAAGGAAATACGAAGCTTACTACAGGTAAAAGCAGTGATTCCCTTAAAAACCTGTGTTCTGTTTTGGAACAGGGATGTGAATATCAAACGTGGGTGGAGTAAATGTTCCGAAAAAAAATATTAGAGATCATTTTGAAATTATTATTTTTGTAGAACGTTACGGTCTCGAATATATACATAATGGAAAATGAAGAATATTACTCTCACAAAAAATCGTCTTACATGATTCCTTCCTTTGAGTGTATGTAAAACCTGAAATTCAATTTAAGGTATTGCACTTAAAGGAATTAATCCTGTAGACCTGAATTCAAAGCTAGTATTCATTTTATGTAAGAAAATGTAAAAGTTATTTTTATAGTTTTTTAAATGTAAGATGATAACAAATATACATAAATTATGTTAATAAAAGAGCGTACACCATCACAGATAATGATATGATATTTAATGGTGTACTGTTACTGTTCAAATAATACAATCATTGTTCAACTAATCAACGGTATGAATTAGTGATTAGTTTGTAGTGATGCGTGAACTGTTTGGAGAACATTTAAAAATACATTTTAAAATTATAAGATAACTGAAAAAATAACATTTTAAAACTGAAATGAAAGCAGGTGATGGAGCTTTCAGTGTTGATATTTCTTAAACTCCAAAATTACGAAATTATAAGGACGTTTTGTTGATCCTGTACTAAAAATATATTACAAATAAATAATAATATATATAATATTAATATATTATTAATAAAATTTTCTGTGAGAAACATAACTAATTTGATAACAAGATCGAAAACATCATCGGTAATGAATTCTAAATCATTGGCTATAGATACTGAAGTATAGTCAATAGTTTTATAGTATGTGGTTGATTCAGAGAACAGAATAGATATACAGATGCTGAATTGTGTAGATACTACATTGCAGTATGATGAATTGCTGTGGACCATTTATGTTCCGCTTGTTTGAGGTTAGTCATACCTAATTGACTTTTAAGTGGGGCTTCGGTCCTTTGCTTCTACAGTATTTACTTCTCTCATAATGCTGTTAGCTTCCAATGCCCGTCCCTCCACAACAAATTATCCAATATTGTTAATTTATGGTTCATTTGATGGAACCAAAATCCTGGCGATTTGAGTAATCACAGATATTTCACCACAGAAAATCGTAAATATTTAAGATTTTGAATTTTATTGAAAAATATTATTGGTGATGTCACTATTTCATCAATTAGATTACATGGTATTTTTTTGGATTTTTTAAATGAATCATAATCAAGAGTTTCGGGTAAGCCGTTGAGGGACGGGATTTGATAGTTGACATTGACCTTACGGAGAAAGCAGGTAGGAACGCCATTTGTTCTTGACTGGAGTGTTTTATATTGTAAAATTGCATTTAGTAACGCAACACACAACACATACACATGTTACGAAAACACATTTTACCCCCCAACAAATAACAAACCACCTTACTCCGCATCCTTGCGTGACGCAACTCAATCATGATAAACAAAAAACTTAAACAAACTGTGGGTTTAAACACAATAAAATTTGTAATTTGAAGTTAAAGAGGATAAATAAAATAGTCTTACAACACTATAAGTATATTTACACTGATACTGCACTTCCATGCAAGACGGTAGACATACAAATGAATTGTACAAGGCGATCGATTTCAACAAGTTACACCGGTCATCATCAGGCCCAATCAGCGAATCTGATGATGACCTGTGTAACTGGTTGAAATCGATCGCCTTGTACCATCTTTTGTGTATATTCTACCGTCTTATATGTAAGTACAGTTTAAGTGTAAATATACTTATAGTGTTGTAAGACTATTTTATTTATCCTGTTTGGTTGTAACAACACGTATTATGCTAATAGAGAAATTAATTTGAAGTTGTTTTTAATTTTTTAACATATGTTATACCATACTATACATAGCAAATGTATTAAAGAACAATATTTATATTTAATTCCGTAAGCGAATCGGTCCCCACAGAATAGCTCGAGTTAGGAAAAAGGTAGCATAGCGTGGAGGCTTCATTTTAAAGCTTGAGAGTCAAGGACGGTGGGAAAAATATCAGAAATGTCAAACATTGCGTGGGCTACGCCCCACTGGACTTCAAAGATCCAATGATTTTCTTATGGAAATATCACTACGGTGGTTATTAAATTAATGATCAGCTGTTACATGAAACACTAAACATTAGTACAGCCTCACTGCTAAATGTTTAAACCCACTAACATTTACCCTGCTAAATGTCTAGCCTCACTGCTAATGTTTAAACCCACTAACATTTACCCTGCTAAATGTCTAGCCTCACTGCTAAATGTTTAAACCCACTAACATTTACCCTGATAAATGTCTAGCCTCCCTGCTAAATGTTTAAACCCACTAACATGTACCCTGCTAAATGTCTAGCCTCACTGCTAAAAGTTTAAACCCACTAACATTTACCCTGCTAAATGTCTAGCCTCACTGCTAAATGTTTAAACCCACTAATATTTACCCTGCTAAATGTCTAGCCTCACTGCTAATGTTTAAACCCACTAATATTTACCCTGCTAAATGTCTAGCCTCACTGCTAAATGTTTAAACCCACTAACATTTACCCTGCTAAATGTCTAGCCTCCCTGCTAAATGTTTAAACCCACTAACATTTACCCTGCTAAATGTCTAGCCTCACTGATAAATGTTTAAACCCACTAACATTTACCCTGCTAAATGTCTAGCCTCACTGCTAAATGTTTAAACCCACTAATATTTACCCTGATAAATGTCTAGCCTCACTGCTAATGTTTAAACCCACTAATATTTACCCTGCTAAATGTCTAGCCTCACTGCTAAATGTTTAAACCCACTAACATTTACCCTGATAAATGTCTAGCCTCCCTGCTAAATGTTTAAACCCACTAACATTTACCCTGCTAAATGTCTAGCCTCACTGATAAATGTTTAAACCCACTAACATTTACCCTGCTAAATGTCTAGCCTCACTGCTAAATTTTTAAACCCACTAACATTTACCCTGATAAATGTCTAGCCTCCCTGCTAAATGTTTAAACCCACTAACATTTACCCTGCTAAATGTCTAGCCTCACTGCTAAATGTTTAAACCCACTAACATTTACCCTGCTAAATGTCTAGCCTCACTGCTAATGTTTTTTGTGGAGTATGGTTTATCCACTTACACAAAAACCATACCTGTAAGCCACTAGTTTTTTTATATTTTCTCTAAAGTAACAAAGAAATATTGATTTGAAAACAAACCCTTAAAGAACCAAGATTTAAAACAGTAAACACGTTAGTGAAATAGTTTTGAAATAAACCATAGTTATACTAGCTAAAGTATCATTTTCAATATACAAACAGAAAAATAAAATATCCAAGGTAATATAACAAATCAAATTAATATCTATCGTATATTATAAACAAACTTTTGCTAAGAATAACGGAAGTATATGTTACATAATTCACCATTGTAACCTTGATTTAAATGTCAGTTTATATAATACCATTGACTCTATATACTGAAGATACTTCAATGATAATCAATGAGACTTTTGGATTTTTAAATATGTTTAGCGTTATATGTTGAAAATATGTGAGTTACATAACGCTATCGCAGACTCTTCTCTCCCCCAGTTAACACAGAGTAATGACACGCCTTACGCCTCCGACCCTTTAGGTGCGTTACGTAATATGTCTAGGGCCCCCCCATAAGATTACTATAGCAACTTTGAGTGCTTTTGGGATGAAGCCGTGACGATTGGGTACTCGCGGAACACCGGAAGGTGAATCTATAAGAAAAAGCTTCTTGCTGATACCAATATATATTTTCATGATAATAAATAGTTGTAGAGGATGAAATTGTCTACACAATTAACACTTAAGTAATACAAGATTAAGTAAAATACAAATAGACCTATTAATTAAAGAGTTGATAATAATATTAATATCAGTACCTAGTGTTGTATTGTTTATTTACTTTCCATTGATTTTTCAATATATTTTATGATTTATTCATACATTTAAAAAGAAATTACTGTAGCCTATAGTTGGTAATTAGCAAAGCTATTTATTAAACAAAACACTAAAAATTCAATGATACAATAATCTAAGTTTTATAAAATGTATTTTTTGTTTAGTTAAAGTTTGTTTGGGGTAATTCACTCACCGAGGGGTGGCATGCCGTGTGGTGCTGCTGAAATCAGCTGATGAAGTGACACTCGCGCCCTCTGCCCGCTGTTACACCGGGTACCCAGTGTTGCCAATCATCAGGAGTTGCCAACATGCGCGAATGAAAATTACCTTCTCCTAAAGTGCTTCTTTACGATCTAGTAAAACAGCTGTTTTCTGTTTAGCCATCGAAAAATACTTTTTCGCTCCCTGAAGTAGTAATAATCAGGATTTATTGCTGCTTTTCACCAAGCAAACTGAATCTGAGTTTATAACTTCAATCTCATGAATCCAGCCAAAATTGATGAAATTTAATTTTTTTATGTTTGTGGTATGCAAAATTGCAGTTGTAGGGAAAAAATTGTGTATGTAGTTCGAGAATAAAGTGTCTTGGCGGTGTATTTAGACCGTCAAGACACTTTGTTCTCGAACTATATTAAACACTATACACTCGAACTATATTATTTGTTTTATATTAAACAACTATTTTTTACACTACATGGATCAGTTAATTGAGAAATACAGTAGTTATCTCTAATAAAATGAAATAATCTGTATTGTAAGAAAACAATTCGGATGTCTGTCTGTCGACATATCTTTATTTTCTTTATTTTTCCTTTGTTGGAACACATCTTAATTGCCATAATTAATTGATGGTTAAGATTATATATAGAGCATATATTTATAATAGTAATTAATAGAATCTTGATCCAATCTTTGAACTGCAAAATCCATCTGGTCTTGCTGCACGCTACGGTTCCTAAATCATACATCCTGATCCGATAGAACTGCAGTAACATGAAGGTAGCGAGTAAAAGATCTAGGCTAAATCCCTTTTTCAGGGCTTCATAATTCCAATTGATTCTTATTCATTAATGAAAACTGGAATACCTTGACCCAGAAACAATTTGAAATTTTAAAAACATCAAAATCTGTATTATACATCGCCGTGAAAATATTACTGAAAATTTAAGTTTATCCTGTGCTTATCCTGTGCTAACCAATGAGTTAAATTATGAATAGGACTTACTACACTCTCTACAAATAACCTTCAAAAAGCGTGCCGTCGTATTTTGTATTTTGGTCTGTTGTGGTGTCACCTTGATGGTGGAACGCTGTCAATCGAACTTGTTTATAAAAAAAAATACAACACTATTTCCAAAGCCACATTACAAGGGTGTTTTAATTTAACTCAAATAATTACTTTGCTTCGAAATAAACAATCCAATTCCAACTAAAATATGTGTCAATATTGTGAAGTTAAGTTTAACACGATGTTCCGCTTAATATATGACAAGATTTTAACATTTAAAGACTTTGAATATCACAGTTTTTACATTGAATCAAATGGGAGATTTTGACAGAGTCTGACCAGATTTACTGCCAGCATAACTGAGCAAAAACTGGCTTTCACAACGGCGCGCTTTTTAAACCAAGAGTAGTGACTCCAGATTACATAGAGTTCATTGGTGCTAACATTAGTTTTTTTACTTCTATAAAATTTCGTTTATTCTAACAAAAACCTGTCGTAAGTTATAAACGAGTTCGCACGCAGCAGGCTGACGTGAGGGAAGTGAATTTCCGCATAACAACTTTTAAAACTCAAAATCAGTGTAAAAACATACATTTAGTAAAATTTTTATTGAAATCTGAAAACATTGATTTTTTGCTGTTCTGATACTTCTGATTTCATTTACTTGCAAAACTGGGAATGCAATTTTGCACATTATAAGGTTAGGAGAAGGTCCAGACAGGCTTGAAAGTAGGCGTGAGGTTGCTGGGGATGATAAAAGTACTCTAACAAAGGAATAACAGGCTTTTATAGTGTAAAACCACCATAAGACAACGTACTGTGTTTAGTCGAAACACATTTTCTTTAATAACTCTGTAAATATGTATGCTAGAATGATGAGAGAGGGCTCACAACTTTTGCCTCTCTATTTCCCATCTTTATACGTGCATTAATTTTACATCCGGGGCTTTTCTGGCCCTTTTTGGGCCCAAAAACCCGAAATTTGAAAGATTAATCCCCAAAAAGGGGGTTTAGAGTTTTCCGATTGTTTTGCCCAACGAACTTGTCTTACTGATTACAGAAAGGAACGTCCCTACCAAATTTGAAGTAAATCGGACAAAACATGCGACCACTAGAGTGCAAACACACACACACACACACACACACACACACACACACACACACACACACACACACACATATATATATATATATATATACAATTTTGAACGACCCCCCAAAAAAAGTTCAGGGGGTCACGTTAGGAACTTTTATGGTGGTCCGGGCTTAAGTTTCACCGTGCGAGTCATGCTAATATTTCATTTTCCAAAGGAAATTTACTAATAATGCATTTTACCTTTGTTTTAAACTTACGTCATGATTAAACAATTTAACATGACAATGTGAATGGATGTTAATAGCAAACGCTAGCATGCATATGTAGTGCCCGAACGCATTAAACGTGTTGAATTTCATCACATAGTTGACTAGTTTGTTATTATTTGAAGAGCGTACAACAGTAAAGAAGTCAGTTTTCCGCCTCGGAAAGCGTATCACACCCAGGAAGTCGTCGTGGTTGTTGCGGCTGCAATCAGTCATCAGCTCGTATCTGATGTGGCACGCAAACCAAACAACACGCGTGGTCATGGATCATGGACCATGAATAAAAACCATAACTAATGCGAAACATTACAAAGCAACGATATCTCCAATCTATAGCAATTTAACAGTTAAAAGTAATCAAATATTTTGAAAAACTTGTACATAAAAGTGTACTTAAGTAGGCCTACTATAATTGTTTTTGTTAAAGGTTAGTCGTTATTCCCTATGAACCTACAAACAAATAATTTAGTAAGTGGATAGCCTTCAGTTCACAACAGATGGGTAGGTCATTCGATTAAATATGGACTATCGTATTATAGACTACCGATTCTAGCTCTTTGTTTTGTAGTATAATGAAAAATAAGTACAAGCTGCTCCCCCACAAAAATTTGCGAAAATAATCCTTATAACAGCTGTTTATTAAATTAAGAAAAATACATGTGACATAAACCAAATAAAACTCTCCTCCATATGAATAACATGGGAACTTTGAGGTCCCGTGGGGCAGAGCCCTGGGGTCTAAATTGAAATTCTGGCTCAACAGTGACTTAGAATTTGAAATTATGTTTTAAATAAAAAAAGAATCATCAAAATCGGTTAAGTATTAACTTCAAGAAGTGGGTGAACAAAAAACAGGATTTTTTTAAAAATATGTAGATGATAAACCGAAGTTATTTCTGATACCAAGTTTAAAATAATGAAAGGCGTGATACAACATACTATGGAATCTGTCCTGCAAACAATATTTCTTTCTTTTCACGCGAACTTCAGAATCGCCAAACTTTTTTAATCTCAAAGGAAAAACAGGCTTTCATTATAGTTTACGCTTCGATCAGTTCTCCTCTATGGCAGAGGCGAACTTTAAAAATGTTACTAAATTAAAAACGCAAGCATATTTAAAAATTGTAATGTCTTTATTTACGCGTTATTTGTTGTCACTGAGGCCTTGATGACTGTGGGATAAAATAGCGGTGGGACATTTAAATTATTCACGAACTCCTGAATGCTGCGCTGAAATAAATGATAGTGTTCAAACATTTAAAACGTCCATCTAGTTCCGTTATTTTAAAGATAGAAAACATTTTATGGGAGAAAGTTCAATATTCCTTGGGTAAAACATTCTCATAAAAATATATGCTTTTCAAATAATTATAAAAACAGTTTCGCCCACGTGACAATTTCGATTTTGGGCCGTGTATATGCCTCCGTATTTTTTTCTTAGAAGCAGCTGGCCTAGAAGAATAAATTTAATCGGATGAGACCGTGATATTTTCTATATAGCAAAGCTCGGCCCCCAGGTATTTATTTCTTAAATAACAAACTCACCATAGTCAACAATGAATTTTAAACAAAATTCCTCCATCAGCTATGCAAGGGGGTGTTTAGTAGTTTTATTTTGAAACAATTATTAACATTAATAATTTTTTAATATATTTACCATCGATTTGAGCTGACTATTTTTCCACAGAATATTTGTTTCTCGTCCAAAACCAATATCTGGGTTGGGCTGGATAAGATTAATGTTAGACGCTTGCTCGCTGCCACCCCAGTTGTACTTGCAGCAGTTGTGAATGTTGTATGTTGTCAACAGATCAGCTGATTGTCTGTGTTCATCTCACTGTTTTTGTGCAAATCGAATTCGTTCAGCACTTAATCGCCTGCAAGAGGTCTATATCGTTAATCTAATTAGCCGATATATAATTGTACAACAGCATAGGGTGCATTGGGTGACAAATTCGAAAAATGGACATCGAATGATCTGATCAGTTGAACTTAATGCCACAAGTTTAAGAGCCGGCTACCCTGTCGGCCATATTGGTTTTATGCCCATTAGAATAATGTTAAGTTCAGACCCCAACTTTTCGCTTATCTCTTGGATAAAATTTTGATTTTGGTGTCAATTGAAAGATATTCTTATCGCGGGTGATTATTGTGGAAGATATTTTGAAAATGAATTATAATATTCAATAAAAAATATAATTTTTTTAAGTTTGACAATTTTTGTCTGGTAATCTGTAACAGTTATACGAATTTTTACTCGCAAAAATCACTCTTTACTTTATTTTGAGAAGTCAAAAAATTCCCGATTGAAAATTAAATAAAAATGTGGGTCCTAAATAGATGTTTAGTTAGCATTGCGCTAATGGAGAATCAATTCAATATGACCGACGGGGGAGCGTGGCTAAGAAAGCTATATAGGAAAGAAGCTATTACCGTCATCGGCATGGTAAGACCTAGGCCCGGGACCATAATAACTTTTCGTTTTGAGGTCCCCAGATGCCAAAAACGCCATTCGTTCAAAACTGTATATATATATATATATATATATGTATTATATATATATATATATATATATATATGTGTGTGTCAGTGGGTGCGATAACTCTCGTAAAAATGTTCCGATTTTGATGAAATTTGGTACAAACATGTAAAGCGACATTTATGACTTTAAGACCTTAAACCAGCTAGATCGCTCTATCCAAAGAGGTATTTAGGAAGGATTTGTACCCCAAACATGGGTTTTTGAGTTTTTTATATATAATATTTTAATTAATCCAATTTTACTTTTCACCATTAAGTTCAGCTTACAAAAACAAACAATTTGGTGTTCTGATTGCTCTACGTCAATTGGTTACAGAGATATTGAAAGTGCTAAACACAGTACGTTATCCAATGTTATCTTTATGGAGAATAAGACAAATTTTATCTTGCTTATTTATCAACTTATCCTGGCAAAACTTGGTATATTGCTTCATACCGTTGTGGTTATTAATATTTCCACGAAAAACGATTTTTTCGCCGATAGTTCCCGTATCAGCAAACCTGCGTAGGCAGCCTCCATGTTATTCTTATGGAGAATAAGAAAAATAGTATACCTCCCTTAATTATGAACATAAATTAATAAAACTTGGTATGTGGCTTCATCTATTTGAGTTATAAAGAAATTGATATAAAACCCCATTTTTGTTTTCCTTTTTCAGCAAACTTGCAGCCTCAGACGCTACGTTATTCTTAGGAGAATAATTAATATGTCATAAATAATTTATTTATGAATGTATATTGATTAAACTTGGTATGTGGCTTTAAGTGGTATTAAGATACATATACATATGCACTGGAAATTTGCTGAGTACGCAGGTTTGCTGCTAGGGGGTTATTTTATAGCTATAATATTTTATGATATTTTGCAAACTCAAAATCGCAACGCGCACAAAGTTGCCCTAGAGTGGCCGAGTCGTTCACCGCGGCAGGAAGCTCGCATCTTGTCCGGCCGATCTTATCACCGCATTTACATAGGTCAGCGACTTGTTGATTACTTGCTAATTGTCGATGTTATCATCAGCAAGCGAACTGAGCGGCGACCCGGGATATCAGGGCAGATAACACCGCGGGGGAAAACTAGACTGTGAACCACTTTGAAAATTAGATTGTTATTTACATATTTCTTACCTAGCAGAGTGAGGTTTATCCTATCATAATCATCACGACCATCATCTTATAAATAAACGGTATCAGGAAACTGACACATACTTTCTCCCTTTTAGCCAAACTTTAATGACAAAAATATTTGTTATTTACTAAATATAGAATATGAAGTATAGATAAATGTACAGAAAATTGTCTAAAATAGTTGTTTTCAGAAATATCCACCCAAATCCCTTTTTGGGAGGCACTATAGAGTCCGTTGCTACACACAGTAGTTTTGAGAGGGGAAATGCCCCCTTGCCCCCCCCCAGGGTTAAATAGCAACACATTTCGAACATCATCTGTTGGTCAATGCTAACTTGACCTGCATATCAAATTTTAATGAAATTGATCAGTAAATAAGAGAGAAATAGTTATTTTTGTATTCCCCATAAGAATAACATTGGACAACGTACTGTGTTTACCGCTAAATGAAAATTTCAATTTTCTCCGCAACTAGCAATCGTAGAATAGTAATTTAAAATACTAATTTATTTAGTTTTTTGAGCTCTTTTTAATGGTGAATAGTAATCTTTTTTAACATTTATGATTTTTCATGAAAAATCCAAAAAACTGAATTTTTGATGTTTTAAGTCCTGTAATTTCTGAACCCGATTTTTTCCAGAAATGTGGGTGGTGTCATTTTATTGGAAACCTAAAGTTCTACAAACCACGAAAGTTTAATCAAAATCGTTAGAGCCGTTTTTGAGAAATTTGGATTTTTCATGTTTTTTGGCGCTTTTGGGGGGATAATTACCCTTAAAAATCAAAAATTCAAAAAAATTAAAAAAACACCTGGAGATATCGTGGATTAGTACCTACATACCAAATTTCATAAAAATCGGCCCATTGGTTAGGGCTCTAGCTCTGTACACATCCACACGGACACACACACACACACACACACACACGCACACACACACACACACACACACACACACACACACACACACACACACACACACACACAGACAGACATCACGTAAAAACCACTTTTTTGGGTTCAGGGAGCACCAAAACGAATATTTCCACTAACAACTCAAATTCGA
Source organism: Allygus modestus (assembly GCA_963675035.1). Classification (NCBI taxonomy): domain Eukaryota; kingdom Metazoa; phylum Arthropoda; class Insecta; order Hemiptera; family Cicadellidae; genus Allygus; species Allygus modestus. Next base: position 456,913,926 of record OY776111.1, on the reverse strand, counting down.
AAATTTTTGCGAAAACAATACTTTCTCCATATACTATGAATAGGGGGAGAAAGTAAAAAATAAGGCGATTTTTAAATTAAACATTGGGCTTATGAAGTTTCAACTCAAAACAACAGAAACATAACAGCTGCGAATAAATTAACCAGTGAACTGTCAAAGTAGCACTTACACAAAGTAAAGTACCAACAAGTCTAGTGATTTCTTTTAAAAGAGACTAAAACCAATAGTTAAAGATTGCATATAGAGTGGAAATAAACAAATGAAAAATTAGTGGAATTGAGTTATAATAACAAGTAGAGAGACCCTAGTATGCGGAAAAAAGTCAATTGAGCGAAGCAAAAACTAGTCTAATCTAATCTAATTTCACCGAGCTTGGCTCGGTCCCTTGTAGTCATTGACTATTTATGATTGGGTTGATACAGGGTGTCTCACCTAAGGAGTCTCAAACAGTTTTCAGACGAACTAATAGACCTCCAAGGAAGAAATAAAATTATTTCCCACAAAATGAACCCCGAGGAACAACGTAAACATGTGTTGTTTAAAATACAGAGTGTCCCAACAACTGACTGTCACTAGTTCGAATCTCGGAATTTTCAAATAAATAAATATGTCATGTTATACATACATTTAAAGCCCTACAACTGACACACATTTTGGTGAAAATAGAAGTCATTATTTTTATACGTTTCAAAATGGCGACTATTTTTTGAGAAAAATATTGTTATTTATGGAATACTCAGCCCCAATGTTATTCTTATAGAATATAGTTCAAATTGTATTTATCGCTTATTTGTGAATTTATTTTTATGAACCTTGGTAAGTGGCTTTATGTAGTATTAAGGCATTTATATCTCCATTTGAAATTCGCTGATTATGCAGGTTTGCTGCGACGCGGACGGGGGTATGTTCTTTCTATTGTGCTGGGTTGTATAACAGTAATTGTTTTTAGTCGATAGAATTCAAATTTTTTCTATTAAGTTAGTTTTCTATTCTTTTCTTCCTCTGTATTATGACATAAAAAGATTTGTCAAAAACTATATTTTTCTATTAATAAATTAAAATAAACCCTTATTCAAATTGATTTATGAAAATTTGGTACCTGTATTATATTTGTTTAGGAACGGCAACACCCACAGAGTGGAAATAATTATAAACGTCAACATTTAAACTAAAATTCTGTCTTCTCTGTACATAACTAAACCAATATCACACATTTATTACTAAAATAAGTATGAAATCAGATGTATTATAACTACTTCTGTTTCGTTTTTATATGTTATGGTGTATTTTTCAATACACGCTACGGATTTTAGATTAATCAGGGTAGCGCCTGAAATGTTTATTACGCAAGTCCCGCAGTACCAATGTAACTATGTTTTGCCTACGTTGCTATTGCAGGCTGAACTAAAAGTCCGTATCGCGTAATTTAACCAGTATAAAAGAGCGTTTTTCAGGTCGATTCAGGCCTTCCCCATTCTTGGACTTGGTAGCTATTAGTTTGTGTGTATTTTTCTTAGTAATTATCTTAATATTCCAATTAATATGTTTTACTTTCTCCCCTTATACATAGTATATGGAGAAAGTATTGTTTTCGTAAAAAATTTTGAATTTGAGTTGTTAGTGGAAATATACTTTTTGGTGGTCCCTGAACCCAAAAACGTGATTTTTACGTGATGTCTGTGTGTCTGTCTGTCTATCTGTATGGATGTGTACAGAGCTAGAGCCCAAACCAATGCTCAGATTTTTATGAAATTTGGTATTTAGGTACTAATCCACGATATCTACAGGTGTTTTTTAAATTTTTTTAATTTTTGATTTTGAAGGGTAATTATCCCCCAAAAACCACCAAAAAACGTGAAAAATTAAAATTTCTCAAAAACTGCTCTAACGATTTTAATTAAACTTTAGCCGTTTGTAGAACTTTAGTTTTCCAACAAAATGAAACCACCCGCATTTCTGTAAAAATTCGGGTTCAGAAATTATAGGGCTTAAAACATAAAAAAATCAGTTTTTAGCGAATTTCCCCTATAGGGAAGAAGCTATTACCGTAGGTCTCATGGTAAGACTTAAGCCCGAGACCATGATAACTTTTTGTTTTGATGTCCCCAGATGTCCAAAACACTATTCGTTCAAATTTATATATATGTATATATATATATATATATATATATATGTGTGTCCGTGAATGCGATAACTTGAGTAAAAAACGTCCGATTTCGATGAAATTTGGCTCAAATGTGTAAACTGACATTTATGACTTTAAGTTCGAAAACCAGAAAAATCGGACCATGGGAAGGGGGGTTTATGGGGGTTTTAAATTTTCCAAAAATCAGTTTTTGCATTTTTTACCCTAAAATTTTTAAAACACTTAATTTTGGTTTATACCATGTTATAGAGCTTAAAAAAAACAAATAATATGGTATTTTGAATTATTAACCTAGGTTAAGTGGTTGCGGAAAAAATCCAAAAAACATGCTCATAAAATCTCCCATGTTAATCTTATGGGAAAAAGGTTTTTGGCTTTTCCTCAGTTAATTTTACTTTAAACTTCACATTTTCTTTTACCAATCACTTCAGCGCCACAAAACAATCATTTTGATGTTTAAATTGTGATTCTACGTCAAACCGTTGCAGAGATATTCAAAGTGCTAAACACAGTACGTTGGCCAATGTTATCCTTATGGAGAATAAATAAAATTGGATATCTTGATTATTTATTAATGTATATTGATGAAATTTGGTATGTGGCTTCATGTTGTACTGGTATATTGATAATTGCACAAAAAATAAATGTTTTGTTGATTGTCCCCGTAGCAGCTAACCTGCATACTCAGCCCTAATGTTATTCTTATGGAGAATAAGTAAAGTTTTATATCTCCCTTAATTATGAACATAAATTAATAAAACATGGTAAGTAGCTTAACCTGGTTCAGTTATATTGATAATTGCATAAAAAATCATTTCTTATCTTCCTCGTTGCAGCAAACCTGCGTACTCAGTCCTAATGTTATTCTTATGGGGAATAAATAAAATGTAATAAATAACTTATTTATGAATGTATTTTTGTCAAAATTGGTGAGTGGCTTTATGTACTAGTGAGAAACATATCAATGTATTGGAAATTCGCTGAGTACGCAGGTTTGCTGCGACGGGGGGTATTTGATTTTTTCATTAAAAAAACATAAATATAAAACATATTACTATTCACCATTAATAATAGCATAAAAAATAAATAACTTAGTATTTTGAATTACTAGTCTACGATTACTGGTTGCGGAGAAAATTTAAATTTTCATTTTGCGGTAAACACAGTACGTTGTCCAATGTTATTCTTATGGGAAATACAAAAATTACTATTTCTCTCTTATTTATTGATCAATTTCGTTCAAACTTAATATGCTTGTCAAGTTAGCATTGCACAACAGAGGAACTTCGATATATGTTGCCCCTTAAGAACCCCGAGGGGGAGGAATAGGGGGAATCTCCCCTCTTAAAACCACGTGTGTAGCGATGGATTCTGTAGTGAGTAGTGGCCACTTAGGAGTTTCAGCTCATTTGATTGACAGCTTCCGGTCATGCGACGTATGTATGACGTATCCGATGACGTATCTGACGACGTCATGGTGACGTCATGGTGTGGGGGTAGGTCAAGGACACCTGAATGAGTTTTTAAAAAGCTATCTTGCACAAGTTTGAATCGATAGCTTTGTTTAATAAAATTTATCAAAAGAAAACTAACGAATGAAACCTGTGCAAGATAGTATCGTTTACATACAATATACATCATAAAATTATTGAGACATAGCTGTCTTGGCTCGTTGCAGTTCAGTTTCCAAATCGTGAAGTTTAGACCAGGCATCGTTATACATTTCCCACACATCATCACATGTAGGCTGCGAGGAGAAACAATCGTCAACCATCTGGAGGTGTTCTAGATATTCCTTCAAGATAATATCATACGAACGGGGTTGGTGTGACGACTGCTGCGACAACGATGACTCAAAATGATCATCTATTGCAGCGTTCTCTGATGATAATTCTAAATGATCATCTATTGCAGCGTTCTCTGAAGCCTCAGCAATTGCATACAGCTCCTCATCAGTAAAGTCTGGTCCCCATGCGTTGTTGGTGGCACTCATTTTAGCGATGTGTACTGGGCGAGAGTTGAAAGTATAATGACATAGCATAACAGTGCATGATGGGAACCCACTGTTTCCCCCACCACACAACCATCCATATTCGTTAAATAAAAGAACCATTAGATCAAACCCCAACAATATCCACTGTACATGCTGTAGTTGAGTGTTTACTGTTGTACTGTGAAGACCGTAGCTCCAATGTCACAGTTTTACAGAAATATGAGGAAGGTGTATTTCAGTAACCCAATTGACACCACCTTCCATTTCTCCAACGATGAAGACAGAAGAAATACGTTTTTACTGGATTGTATGCGGTTCCGTCAAAGAATAATCAACGCTGAACAACAATTGGCCAGTTGTCTGCTACACAAAGTACATCATATGAATACTTGCACGAGATTAAACCATCGTGAATGTATTATCTTTACACATCAAATAAACTTACAAACGTTACAACATCCAACAAAATTGCAAAACCAATGTTTGTCAACGTTGTAAAACTGCCTTATATAACCGAAACACAAATAATCCGTATGATAGTTTTGTAAAACTGCTATGAATATTTTACAAGACCACTAAACATAAATAACCTTTATGAAAGTTATCAAAGGTATTTAAGGCCTACTTACTTACAATATCAACCAGGGTTTTTTATCACTGTCACGATCTGAAAAACATGATTAAATATCCCAGTTTAGGTTCAAAGTATACCCTGTGCATTTAATACGAAATAATCCCACAAAGTAGAGAGTATAAGGATTATTTGTGTTTGGTTATATCGCAAAATATTTATATAGCTAATAACAACTATAAGTTCTTGTTTCGAAAGTCAGCAACATCATCTAAGGTAAATTACAACCTTAAGTTACAACTTCCAACGAGTGAATCCTACCAACAGTTTGGTTAAAAATTACAAAAACACAGACTTACAATATCTACCACGGCTTTTATTATTGACACGACTAAACATGTTTAAATATTACAGTTTAGGTTCAAAGTTTGTCTTTGCATTTAATAAGAAACAACCCTACAAAGTAGAGATCGAAACAAAAACTCATAGTTGTTAAACTAGCGTTATGAATATTGTACAATATAACTAACACAAATAACCTTTATAAAAGTTAGCAAAGTCATTTAAGATAAAATGAAAGATGTTAAAACGGTTCAAATATTCTTTAAACTTCTTTGTAGATTTCAAAATATGAACAGAATGTCTGCAGTCGCGATAAACCTTGAGTCAAGGTCCCCAGACGGTAGTCCGCGACTGCACCAGTTGTATTACTGCAATTAATGGGTGTGGTGCACTCCAAGGCGACCTTCCAGCCCGTCCACCTGAGTACAACTAAATAATCGGTGGGCGCGGTGCAGCTCACATCCTTCTCAACCGTTGTTTATTTGTTTTGCTACCTATATATAATGCAAGAAAAACATGCATCGATACCAGTCTTCTCCAGATTATCTGACAACCTGGTCCTGGCTTACCTCTGTGTTCCCTGTGTGTTTATATAATATTATTAATCTTTCAGTCTTTACAAATTGTTTTCAATACTTTTCAGCAGTTATACTTTAGCGCCTGCGTCCAGTTTCAATCTTTAAAACTTGTGTGTCTTCATACCTCCGCTTAAAACTTTTGTGCGTTGTTTGTATTTTTAAACTGTTACTTTTAAGCTGTTAGCCTTTAAAATATCTCTTTAATACAGTTTTCAGCAGTGTTATACTTCAACGCCTGCTTGCAGTTTCATTCTTTAAAACCTGCGTTTTTTCATACCTTCGTTTAAAGCGTTCATCCTTGTGACTTTACTTGTATTTCTTCAACGCCTGCGTGCAGTTTCATCCTTCAACACTTGTGTTTATTTATACTTGAAGTTTAAACGTGTAACTGTATAATATTTACTTATGAATATGGAATGTGTTCCATCCACCTCCTCCTCAACCGATGTTGCTGTCTGCGAGCGGAAACCTACCAGACCATCAATAATTTCTCCAACACCTCGTCCCGTGTCTAACAGCGTTGCAGCGACAGGGGCTAGGAAACTTCCCGAGGCTACGCTCCACCAGCTGCAGCCCGAGCGGAGGAAGTATACCATGAAGGAACTGGGGCTGGACCTATCATCCGAAGAAGAAGACGAAGAATCAGTTGTATCAGTACTTCCACCAAAAAGGCCTGCAACTATTTTAATTCAACCCCAGCACGCTATGTTTACTTGCAAACACAGGTTTGTTAAAGGCGGTAACAAAGGGAGTGTTTGTGGTAAGAAATGCATTAAAGGTAAAAACCTATGTTCAGTACATCTAAAAAAAGCCGTTGTGTCAACCAAAGTAGAAGGTAGCGGTGGAGAGCACACCTCCAACGCTATGACTAAAACTTTGACTGAAACAACAGCCAAAGTAAAAACTCTTGAAACAATCGTGCTGGGTTTGATGAAAAACACAAAATCCCCATCACCGATGTGTGAATCGAAAGAAACTCAAACGGTGTGCGAATCAAAAGAAACTCAAACGATGGACAGTGCTTCAACCACTTGTAGCGGGCCCACTCAAAAATTTAAAAAGAACATAAAAACTAAAATCCAAAAAACCAGAATCTATAAACTGAACCCAGACGAAACTTACGTATTGTTAAGGTACAAAGACGGGATGCCTATTGTACGATCTAATAAGAACCGCCTATATCAAATACCTTTACCAAAGTATATGAGAAGGCCCATACCTAACAACCGATGGGCGTTAGTGTGCGATGCAGAACTTCCTCAGATGGTTTGGCAGGAGGTTTAAATACGTTAAACAAGCTACAATGTGCTATTTATGTAGCTTGGTGTAACCGCTTCAAAATCATTCTTCCAAAATAAAAACTTGGCATCTTGTTGTAAACCTTAACAAACAATAACAGAATTTTCAAAAAGAGTCTCAACCCAACCCTTCAATTATTAAATTCTGTCTTGTCTAAAGGGGGAGGGGGCGTTAAATAATAAATGTATTACTTGGACTAAAGTAATATATTTATGGTTTAACGCTTAACCCCGGGGAATATTTTCTATCAACTTACCTTAAAAACTGGTATTTTAATAGAGAATATTTCAACAGTTCCCAAGCCACTGTAAAGACAAGTTTTTACAATATTTTAAATTCGGAAATGAACGATGCAACGTGTGTGTGTGTGTGTGTGTGTGTGTGTGTGTGTGTGTGTGTGTGTGCGTGTGTGTGTGTGTGTGTGTTTATCAGGCATATCACCAATACTCAGTATAGCTCTTGCGCCTGCAAGTAGCTAAACACAATTCTGTAGCGTGGGTGTAACTCGTGCAGTATTGTACAATACACAGGCGACGCCGTGCTGGCTGGATCGGGTTTACCACGCGTTAAATACGTGTTTGTAAGTCTCCACATACATCAGCTGTTACCCCCACCCCAAATCCGCCCTATAAAAGCAGATCAGCATTGGAAGAGATTCACACTTGGTTTTGGTCATTCGTACAGACAGCATGGTAGCATTAGCTCTTAGTGTTTGCACGACATGTTTGCACCATTTTAGTTACTAACCTAACACTTAATATTTAACATTATTCGTTTGAAACTCTATGGAAGTATAAACAACGAGTATTAAACATCTCAAGAGTGAACACTCTAGAGGTTTGGTAACCGTGGAAGGTTTTGCCACCAGCGCTTGAAACTGTAATAAAGTAAATATACATATATATATATATATAGCGTGTTTGCTAAATTGTTCTGTTTAATGTTTAGTAAAACATAAAACCCTGCTGATAAACCGAGACAGGCACCAATTTCATCGCAGACCAAAACACAGATGTCATCATACGATTCCATCCTATCGAGATGTTTGGACATGCTGAGGGATTCGAGATGCAGTAAAAGATATTGCCAGAAACTCTTTGTGAACTAATCATGGCAAAATCCGTTTATTAACAAGATAACCGTTGAAGGTTTAATCTCGTTAAGAGTTGTGTGAAACCAAAAACAGGTATAAACACAACTTAAACATTTCGTCTGAAACTCCTTGAGAAGTAATTGAGGACGAAATGATAAATTCTGTAAGGGATAACTGCTAAAGGTTTTTAGTCCCTGACTCGCATGAAACCAACATACGAGGTCTATATTGCGAGTCACTCGTTTATTATTGTGATCATTATTATGTTTAACTGTCTGTATGTTTTGCCCACACAGACTACTGCCAGACTGCAACTCTCCAACCAATAGAGGAATGGGAAACCTTCCGAGCGCAGACCGAACACAGCTGTCATAATAAGATTCCATCCTACCAAGATGTGTGACCACGCTGAGGGATTCGAGATGCAGTAAAAGATATTGCCAGAAACTCTTTGTGAAGTAATCATGGCAAAATCCGTTTATTAACGAGATAACCGTTGAAGGTTTAATCTCTTTAACAGTTGTGTGAAACCAAAACGAGGTATAACCACAACTTAAACATTTCGTCTGAAACTCCTTGAGAAGTAATTGAGGACGAAATGTTAAATTCTGTAAGGGATAACTGCTAAAGGTTTTTAGTCCCTGACTCGCATGAAACCAACATACGAGGTCTATATTGCGAGTCACCTGTTTATCATTGTGATTATTATTATGTTTAACTGTCTGTATGTTTTGCCCGCACAGACTACGGTCAGACTGCAACTCTCCAACCAATAGAGGAATGGGAAACCTTCCGAGCGCAGACCGAACACAGCTGTCATAATAAGATTCCATCCTACCAAGATGTGTGACCACGCTGAGGGATTCGAGATGCAGTAAAAGATATTGCCAGAAACTCTTTGTGAAGTAATCATGGCAAAATCCGTTTATTAACGAGATAACCGTTGAAGGTTTAATCTCTTTAAGAGTTGTGTGAAACCAAAACGAGGTATAACCACAACTTAAACATTTCGTCTGAAACTCCTTGAGAAGTAATTGAGGACGAAATGTTAATTCTGTAAGGGATAACCGCTAAGGTTTTAGTCCCTGACTCACGTGAAACCATCACACAAGGTCTATAACCTGAGTCTTTTTATTGTTTTATTGTTTATCATTTACTATGCACAATAAATTTTCAAAAACATAAAATCTGTTTAAATATTATATGATCTTTTAGTATTACATATAGTGGCCATAATATGTAATACTAGAAACATATATATTGCTAAATATATAAATTATAAAAAAATAAAATAAAAAAACATATTGGAAAAATAAAAAAATAGTAGGGGGATTTGTGGGGACCTGTAACAGTTTACGTTTTATAAATAAAGTAATAACACCTAAGGGGGAGGGGGTGTTATTTGTTTATGTGTTTCTTTCCTTTAACGAGGATTGAAATCACTGACGAATAATGCTTAACCCCGGGGAATATGTTTAAAGAGTGTTTATTTTAATAACACGCTTTGAAGATATTTTAGCCATTCCCAAGCCATGGCAGGGTGTTAAAGCGATTGTGATTAAATATTTGAGTGATACACTAAAGATCGCATAATGATGTAATATTAAAAACAAGAAATACACTTACCTGCTCTTTACAAAAACATTTAGAAATATTAAATGGATTTTTACTTAGACTTCTATCTATTGTATTCTCTCTAAACTAAATATAAACCATGAAACTCTTGAGCTGATAAACCTTATTGTTTCTTATTATTGGGGATGAAGGGCGTCCTTGTCCTGATTAAATAACATTAACCATTTAATTAACAATAACTCTTTTTATTGCACCATCATTACTATTTGGTGGAGGGGATTGACTATAAAAGCTGTGTGCATCGTGTTGCACGTATCACTCGCAGTCTTGTCCTTGCAAGAAACATGTCGGTTCAAGTTAATGAAATCTCGTCATCATCAAACACGTCTGTAATGTTTGACCAGGATGCAAGAACTAGTGCTATCGGACCAATCCAGGAATGTGTTGTTACTGGTACCATTCCGTTTAAAGATCTTACTTTCCTAGAACTTTTAAATAGGTTATGTTCTCAGACAAATACGACAATAGAACATGTTGTCGTAGATGATCTTTTGGATGATTAATATCATTACAATTCTTCCTCTTTGTTTAGGAAAATTTGATCCTCTTATTATTGTTAAGAACATGAGAGGATCAAATTTTCCGCTTTATTAAGTATGTCCTTGACCCAGTTAAATAATTAATTCACTCTAACCCTTCTTTTATTTTATTACCTATTAAAATTTTACAGTATATGCTGTAGAATGTAAATAGGTTGCCCACACTTACCTAGATATTTGACCTTAAATATATTACACTAAGTCAATGATATGATTCAAATGGCGGGGGTAAGCGGGTATATAAGAGGCGCTTTGGAACATAGTTATTAGTCAGCTATGAATACTCCGGCAGACGAATCCAAATCGAGATCTCTTAAAACCGAGAAAAACACTGCTAAACAGCGGAAAACAAGAGCGAGACTCAATGAGCGTTATCAACAATTAAGAAATATATTACCATCCGTCCATCCAAAGGAATCAAAAATAGATACTATAAATATGAGCATAAAGTATATAAAAATACTTCAAACACAACTCCAAGAAGCGAAACCTCAAAAATTTGAAGAACCGCAGGCTCCCTCAATTTTAAGACAACTCTTACACACCCATCCACCGTTTGAATCGGTATTTCTGGAAGAGGACGACTTGGCAGTTCATCACTTCTTTGATGAAGAGCCCTCAGCGTATAAACAACTGTTCCTTCTTGATGAGGATCAGGATGAATGAACAGTTTAACAAATTAAAGACCTTTGAATTACAGAGCGGGGAATAGATCAGTTTGCGGTCAAAGTGTGAATCGCTTACTGCTCTATTCCCCGTTTTGGGAGGTATTTCAGGCGTCCTTGACCCACCTACAAGACTTCTAAAAATTTTCGGATTGTATAGAATTGTTAAATAAAACACCCTTCCCTATCACTTGCACCCCCACCACTTACCTCCACAACCTGAATTGGGTATAAAAGGAGGTTTACCATCAGTAGTGCATCCATTCTGCTAACATGGCGCCCACAAACAACGTCTTCCCGTCTAAAAATGATATCTTAGAAATCCTACACAACATTCCTATACAAATTAACGATGCCAATGAAGATAATTCAGTAAATGAAGATGATGATTCGTTTGGTGACCTTGAGTTACTAAGTGATATAGCTTCCAGTGAATTATACAGTGGAGAGATGGAGCAACTCGAGCTCTTGACGGACGATGACGATGATGCCACAGAGCATTATCAACAGTTGCTCTGTTTGGAGGACATGGACTTAGACTTTGATAATATTGAAACTCCTACAAGCGGTAGTAGCAATGGGTTGGTTTTTAGCGGGGAATTTAGTTGTCGGCGTCAATTATTCTATTGCGAAATGATCTCATCATCATCTTCATCATCAGATGAAACAGATTAATTTCTTTTTAAACACTGAACTTTAAACACAGAGGGGGGAATAGATCAGATTGTGGTCCTAGTGAGAATCACTTTCTGCTCTATTCCTCGTTCTGGTAATATGTTTAAATGACCTTGACCCACTGACAGGACTTGGAAAAATCTTATTGGCAAAATAATGGAGGATATTTCATTTTATTACAACAATATTTCTTCCCTAACACTTACCCCCACCACTTTTATTTTATAGTGAGGGTAGAATCGCTGCTATATAAGCGCGATGCTGCAGATCAGAGTATCACTTTGGTTGCAGGCACCTACCATGGTATACATACATTCTATCACCTCAAAAATTGAAGCGGATGTCTTCCTCCAGCGTGTGTACCAACTTCTCATGGAGTGTCATAATGTGCATGTAAAAGGACTGGGCGTTCGTGGAAAAGAAGAAATTAAAATAGAAGTGCACCAAATCCCTTTAGCAAACGAGGTGTATTCTTTATTAGGAAAAGGGTATATTCTCTGTCTCTATTACACCACACAATAAACATTATTAAAATAGAATAGTTTCTTTTTTACTTCAAAATACAGAGCAAGGAATAGATCGGTTTGTGATCCAAGTGAGAATCACTTACTGCTCTATTCCCCGTTTTGGCAACATGTCCACATGACCTTGACCCACTGACGAGACTTTGAAAACGTCGGTTAATATAAAATTGATATATACCCCTTCCCTACCAACTTCACCGCTACCTTTTTTTTTTTTGTAATTGGGTATAAATAGAGGTCCATTAGCGGTGGTGTCATCTGTAGCAGGTTAACCTTTGAGGAAGACACCTCTACAACATGCACCGCTGTGATATTTGCGAAGATTCATTTAAAGACGAATGGCTTTTAAACATTCATAAAGAATTAAAACATAATTTCAATGAAATTGGACAAAACGAAGAAGAAGAATTAGAAACAATAGATCAAATGCTAGCTCAACACCAAATATCAAGACCAAGTGTTATTCACTATGCGCCTGGACCATCGGTGAATGTGGAATTGCACGCCCGAGCACTACCAGGTAACGTGGTAACCCATTTCAAAATAGACAATGCAAAACTACAACTAGGGGAATTTGTAAACAAAGCAAAAGGATTGGTAAAAAAAACCTTGGAAAATGAATTAAAAAGATTAAACTTTGTCAAATTTGGATTGTTACTGGATGCAGTGTTTGCTAATATTCAAAATGAAACATCACCAAGAGGATTTCTAACAAAAAACAGGACCATTATGTTTTCGTCAGATATTGAGTCAATCGTCAATGAATGTTTTGATGAACTTCTGACAAAATTACAAGAACATGAAGGAAGAGGTTCTGGATGGACTTTATTAAACATAACAGGGCTAGATGTAAGAGTGCATAAACATGGGTACGGAATTAGAGGAAGTAGCTACATCCCTCTACCACCAAAAATTATGAATACTATATCCTGTATCAACGTGCAAAATGAAGATAATGAATGTTTTAAATATGCTATGTTGGCCAAATATATAAAAAACAATGTGTGTAGACCTAGTAGAGAATATGAAGAGGTCCAACATAAGTATAACTTTCAGGGGATGAGTTACCCTGTTGCAATTAAAGATGTGTCTAAATTTGAAAAGCAAAATCCTGCAGCTTCTGTCAACATTTTTGGGTTGGATTCGTCAAACAATGTGTATCCCTTGCGCATAACACCGAATGAGCGCATAAATCATACAGATTTGTTATTGATTACTAAAGGAGATATATCACACTATGTATATATTAAAAAATTTGAAGCTCTTCTTTCGCAACAGTTATCCAAAATGCACGGAGAAAAAACAATTTGTAAAAGATGTTTTTGTCATGTAAGCAAACCATTAAGAAGGGGAGGTTCAGAATGGTTATTAGAACATCAAAGGTTATGTAGTGGAAACTATGAGGTGAGAATTAAATTACCACCTCTTAGCAGAGCATATATAACATTTGATAAAGTAATTCAACAATACCGTATTCCAGTTGTTGTGTATGCTGATTTCGAATCAACTTTACGTCCACTTGAAGTCCAAGAAGAGCAAGTTACAATAAGAAGTCGATATCAGCAACATACCCCAAACAGTTATTGTTTATTAATCAAATCCACACTGTCCGAACAACATCTTGAAGAATATGGACTGACATCTTCACCGAAAATGTACCGTGGTGAAGAAGCGGCACGATACTTTGTTAATGATTTGTATGAGATTGCTGAAAAGGTTGAAGAACTGTACCGGAACGTTTTACCGATGTTACCTATGGAAGAAGATGAATTACAACAATATGCTTCGGCAACAACGTGTTATTTGTGTAATAACACATTCACACTTGATAACGTAAAAGTCCGTGACCATAACCATCTTACAGGAGCTTACAGAGGTGCAGCCTGTAACGCTTGCAACCTAAACTATAAACTTCCATCTTTTATTCCAGTTGTTCTGCACAATCTTAGTGGTTACGACTCCCATTTTATAATCCCGGAGTTAGGAAGAGATGATGGAGCAATAGATGTTTTGGCTACAACTATGGAAAAATTTATAAGCTTTTCTAAAAAGGTTGGTAAAATAAAACTAAGATTTGTTGATTCTCTCAGATTTATGCCTTTTAGCCTTATGACATTAACTAAAAACTTAAGAAGAGAAGATTTGATTGAAACAAGTAAAATTGTACCTACTGATAAAATGGATTTAGCTCTTCGAAAAGGAGTCTTTCCCTATGATTACATTGATGGACTGCATAGATTTGACGAAACAAAACTTCCCACACCAGACAAATTTAAAAACAAACTTAATGATACAGAAATAGAACCTGAAGACTATCAACACGCATGTCGAGTATGGAACGAGTTGGATATGAAGACCTTAGGAGATTACTCAGACTTTTATGTGAAACTTGACGTCACTCTTCTTTGCGATGTGATAGAAGAGTTTCGAAACACTTGTTTTGCTGCATATGGTTTGGACCCTTTACACTCTTATACTTCTCCAGGATTAGCTTGGCAAGCTATGTTAAAAGAAACAAAATGCAAACTACAGCTTTTAACAGATATCGACATGGTTTTAATGGTTGAATCCGGAGTTAGAGGCGGATTGACTCAAAGTGTTACAAGACATGTTAAAGCCAACAACAAATACCTTCCCGACTATGATGAAGGAAAACCATCGGTATACTTAGGATATTTCGATGCCAATAACTTGTATGGATGGGCTATGTCAAACCCACTTCCATTTGACAATTTTAAATGGGTTGATCCAGACTCTATTGGTGATGTTTTACAAATCCAAAAACATGGAAACACTGGTTACATTTTGGATTGCGATTTTGAATATCCCGAACACTTACACGATCTTCATTACGATCTTCCACTTCTTGCTAAAACAGAAGTTTCTCCAACTGGAAATCATCCTAAATTGATGATGACTTTAAACAACAAACAACGATACGTAGCTCACTTTTGGGTTGTTCAACAAGCTATCGAATTGGGATTAAGTATTACAAAGATTCATAGAGTTTTGGAATTTTCCCAATCATGCTGGCTGAAACCTTACATTGATTCAAATACTACCAGAAGAGCAACAGCTACATCAACCTTTCAAAAGGATTTCTTTAAATTAATGAACAATGCAATATTTGGTAAAACACTGGAAAACAAAAGAAAACACAAAAATGTTAAACTTGTTACTAACCCAAGAAAACTACAGAAACTCGTACAGCAGCCAAACTTTGGATCATCTATAATTATAAATGAAAACCTTGTAGCAGTATCTATGAAGAAAACAAGTGTGAAAATGGATCGTCCTTTGTATATTGGAATGTCAATCTTGGATATTTCTAAAACACATATGTACGACTTCCACTATAATAAAATGGTCGCGTTCTACGGAAGAGAAAATATCTGTATTACATATATGTACACTGACGCTTTTATATATCGCATACTAACACTGGACATGTATAAAGACTTACGTACATTTATTTACAAGAACGACTTTGATTTCTCCGACTACCCGAAAGATCATCCCAACTATGATAACGACAGAAACAAAAAAGTACTAGGCAAATTCAAGGATGAGTGTAATGGTGTTCTACTCGAAGAGATTGTTGCACTTATGTCTAAACTGTATTCTTTAAAACTATACAATGAAAAAGAGGAAAAAGAAAATAAGAATAGCTTTATTAAGAAAGCTAAAGGTGTAAAGAATTTGTATTTACAAAAGAAGGTACACTTTGAACACTACAAGCAATGTTTATTTGAAAATGAAGTTATGACAGCAACATTTAATACAATCAGAAGTTTTAACCATCAGTTGTACAGCCTAACAGAAGTTAAAAAAGCACTTTCCTCTAATGACGACAAACGTCACATTCTTCCAGACAACATAAAGACTTTACCATTTGGGCATTATTCTCTCAACCCTATTGACGAGTAACACTTTCATCGTCCTACATCCTTTTCCTTTCCGTAAAAATGGGGGAACACAGCAGTATTTTGCTGTGTTCCCCCTTTTTTACACTATTTTTAGATGACCTTGAACTATTAATAACGAGTATATACAATCAATATTTAATACTCCTCTAGAAGTGCTGGTAGAACCATCAACTAATATGAATCTAAAGAGTAAAATTGTTGCTGAGCTTCATAAATCTGCAAGGATACACTTTCCAAGAAGAAATACTGTTATAAAAGGTATAAATGATCTTTATCAAGCAGATCTAATTGAAATGAAACCTTACAGTAAGATAAACAAAGGATTTAAATATATACTAACAGTAATAAACTGTTTTACAAAAGTCGCAGGTGCTATTCCACTAAAAGACAAAACAGGTCAGAGCGTGACAAAAGCAATGGAGATAGCTATACGTAGAGATAAAAACACTATAAAACATTTGCAAACTGACGACGGAAAAGAATATTTTAATAAAGATTTTTCAAAGCTGATGGAAAAATATAATATAAACCATTATTCTACGAAATCTGAAACGAAAGCAGCTATTATCGAAAGGTTTAACAGAACTTTAAAAGGAGCGATGTATAAAGCTTTTTCAAATAGAGGTTCCCACGTGTGGTATGACATACTTCCCGACTTAATACACGATTATAACAACAAGTTTCATAGAACTATCCGGATGAAACCGATTGAGGTGACTAAAAAGAACTCCAAACAAGTTTTGGAAAATATTAAAAAGAACACCAAACCAAAAGTGAAAAAGAGATTACCACGAAAATTCTACGTGGGGGATAAAGTTCGTATTAGCAAACATAAAGGAATATTTAGCAAGAAATACTTACCCAACTGGACTAATTAAGTTTTTACCGTATATAGAGTACAACCGACGTATCCAGAAACTTATATACTTAAGGATAATAAAGGAGAACTTTTACAAGGTGGTTTTTATGGGCATGAAATGTTAAAGTCTAATGTTGGAGATGTTTATCTTGTGGAAAAGATATTAAAACGAAAGGGCGATCAAGTATTGGTGCGCTGGTTGGGTTTTGATAAAAGTGCTGACTCGTGGGTACCTAAACAAGATCTTTTATAGGATTTCACTAGTATCACGTTAACCGTCGAAGAGTGCTGACATGGAGATTATAAAACTCAAGGAATCTTTTAAAATTGCGAATATAGACGAATTAACTGTGGATAGTGTAAAACATAAAGAAGGGAATCATGGAAACTTATTACCAGACAGCGTAAGGTGTATAGTGAGTGGACCTTCAAATTGTGGGAAAACAAATGTAGTGTTTAATTTAATAACTAATCCTAACGGATTAAAGTTTAATAATCTATACATTTTTTCAAAGTCTCTGCTCCAACCAAAATATCAGTTATTAGATAAAATAATATCTGATGTAACGGAAGTAAATTTCTTCAAATTTAATGCAAGTGATAAAATTTTGCAGCCTAATGAAGCAAAGCCTTACTCAGTCTTTATTTTTGATGACGTCTCTTGTGAAAACCATGACACCATTAGAAACTATTTCGCGATGGGGAGACGTCACAATATAGACTGTATCTACATTGGTCAAACATATAGCAAAATCCCAAAACAGTTAATTAGGGATAACGCAAATATTATCGTTATATTTAAACAAGACGATATGAATTTAAAACATATACACAACGATCATGTTGGTGCTGATATGTCGTTTGAAAGGTTAAAACAAATTTGTAGTAAAGCATGGGAAGATAAATACGGATTCCTGGTGATTAATAAGGAACAAAGTGTTAAAAATGGTAGATATAGATTGGGATTAGATCGAATCGTTTTAACTCAATAACATAAATACATATTCTTAGATAAAATTGCTAAATTTTCCTTTATTTTGTAACGTATATAAATAGTTTCAGAAACGATGATGCAGTCACTTGTAACATGAGTGTGGACAAGTTCGGACGTTATACCGAATCCGGTGCAAGATCAAGATTTTATGATAAAGAAGCTCACACCGGTTTGCCTCTTACACCGGAGGGTGACTATAACATTAGTAATAAACGTTTAAAGTATGTTAATGATCCTCAAGATAGTAGTGACGCTATAAATTTAAAAACTTTACAATCGGAAATATCAACAAGCTTAAAACTTAAGGGAGATGTGTACGATGCAAAAACTCATAGAATTTCAAATATCGGTAGTCCAGAAAATGAAAATGATTCAGTAACAAAAATATATTTAGACTCTAAATTGGAAAAGACTATAACTAGACAAGGAGATGCTTTTGTTCAAGGAAAAATGAATTATGAATGTTTAGAGTTGAAAGATAATATATGGAATGGTAAAAAACGTAAAGTAAATAATATACTACAAGCTGAACAACCAGACGAAGTACCTGTGATGGGGCAAACGCTAACTAGACTAGGAGACAGCTTTGTACAAGGTGGTAATAAATATAATTTCTTAGAATTGAAAGAAGACAAATGGAATGCTAATCACCATACAATTTGTAATCTAAAGGATGGTGAAGAAAGCGGTGATGCTGTAAATGTTTCTCAAATACCAACAAAGAGTAAAGGATATTGGGATTTTGAAAATAAAAGATTAGTTCGTGTTAAACCCGCTGTTAATGATAATGATTGTGTAATAAAACATCAAAGTATAACATTAAATGAACATAAGTTTGATGGAAAAAATAAGCAATTAACAAACATTTTAGCGGGAACCTCACCAAATGACGTAGCAATTGTAGATCAAATATTAAAATATGAGGATGGTTTGTTAAAACAGGGTGATAACAAATACGAGTTTTTAGAATCCAAAGAAAATAAGGAATCTAAAGTAAATGAGTGGGATAGTAAAAAGAGAAAAATTGTAAATTTACTATGTGGTACAAATACTTATGATGCTGTATGTGTCTCACAAATACCCAAATCAAATATCGGTGAATGGAATTTTAATTATAAAAAGTTGAGTAATGTTAAACATGGTGTAAGTGATAATGATTGTGTTACAAAAAGTCAGACTATTACATTAAAGGGGGATAAGTTTAATGCTAACAGTAAACAAATAACAAATACAAAAGAAGGTGTATTGCCAACAGATGTAGCAGTGGTGGGACAAATATTAACAAAGGGTGAGAAAAGCATAATTAAACAGGGGGATAAAGTGTACAATGTAATAATGTTCGATAAAAAAGAAAAATGTTGGGATGCTGAAAATCAATTTATAAGGAATTTACCAAAGGGAGAATTTGGGGATGATATTTGTTTAATGTCACAGGCTTTATGGTATGATGATGAAGTTAAAAAGTTTAAATATGCTGGTGTAGAATTTGATTTGATGGAGTACAATCGTGATTTGTTGGTTGGTGATCCCACATCTGTTAGCGGATTTAAATATATAGACAATAGACCATATATACCAAAAAATTATGTATTTAAAAGAATAACAGATGATGTATTAGTTGATGCTGATGGTAGCCCTTTTAGAACTACAGAAAGTGATCAAATGGTAACAAGGAAAGGCTAAAAATGTTATATATATTTTCATACATAAGGACTTAATCATTCATAAGATGAGTGTGGACAAGTTCGGACGCTATACCGAATTCGGTGTAAGATCAAGATCAAATGACAAAGAATTGTACACCGGTTTGTCCCTTACCCCAGAGGGTGACTATAATATTAGTAATAAGCGATTAAAATATGTTAATGATCCTCAAGATAAAAATGATGCTATAAATTTGCAAACTTTACAGTCTGAAATAATGTCAAATAAGAATTATTTTGTTCGAGTTTTAAGTGAAATGTTTTTTGATTTTTATAATAATTTTGCTAAAACTAAAATTAAAGAAAATAAGAAGAATGATTGGATTCAAACAAATATTGTAAACAAATATTTTATAAATCCTGCAACAAAAATCTTACGAAATGTTGAGTGAATACATAACTTTCATAGCCAAAAGACAGAGGGATAAAAATACATTTGCATTATGAACAAGGTTTCCGTTGGGTGAACATGGTTAACCAAGAAAAGTTGATAAAAGAGATAAAATCGCTAAGCGATTCTATTAGAAGGAAAAATAGAGCATTAAGACTAGGAATTAGTGAGAGAGATAAATTTCTTGAAACTACATTTAAACCAGTTATTGATCCTTTAAGAGAAGTATCTCAAAAACTTAAAAATGTTTCAGAAGGCGATTTAATTTTACCCTTTTTTAAATCTGATGATAAAACGGAAGGATTTGAAGAAACTGAAGAAGAAATTGAAGAAACTGAAGATGAACCAGAAGAAATACAATATGAACAGGGTAAAAATATAAGTGAAGAGGAAGAAGAAGAAATACAAGAGGGTGCCCCGTCAGATATTAGCAGATTGGGATTAGATATTCAGTTTAAAGGTGATCTTGGTAGAAAATATGTATTAAAGATGTTACAGTCTACTATACCTAATAGAAATTATCATGTATACGGAGCTAGACTGGAAGGGGGAGGTTTAATGATTGGTGATAGCAAGTTAGACGTGGATGAGGAGGATAATATAATAATAAATGGTAAAAAGTACAAAGGAACAAACGGATTGTTTGAATTAATATTTAAAAGCAAACCTGTCAAATATACTGCACGAGACTTGGAAACGTTTAAAGGTATATGTATAGATACAAATACTCATAGAAAGAATTATAAACCAACATCTTCAATACATAGAAATCAATCTATAAAGTATAGGAACATTATTTCAGAGTTATTTCCAACAAAACTGGAAAAAACCAAAAAAAGGTTTATGTCTACTGAAGAAGTTACTCCTTTTTATACTGAAAGGAAAAAAAGAAAGGTATATGACAAAACGGCTTCTGGAGAAGGATTATTAAAAAATACTTATAATACAAATATAATTTATTATAATGACGTTAATAAATTAGTAGATAGAATGCGGTTGATACATGAAGCAATAGAAGCGGGTCACACAGGTCTTCAAAACGAATGGGTTGCTTTAATTACTGAATTATTAAATAGAGGTATAATCGAACGATGAAGGTGTATATAATGGATGATAAAGTATAGAAAGGATCATTCTTTGTTAATCCGTCACCTGACAAAGGTATAAATATCAATGGGGAACAGGAGCAGTGTTAGTTCTCATCGAGATTTTATAACGAAAGGAGGCGGTGTTGTCTCTTCAACACTAAACTTGCTCGGAAAACCGATTTCAGCTTTAGTTAATAAATCCATAGATTTGTTACCTATCGAACTTCATCTACCTGGCGGTTATCAATATTGTGGACCTGGAACTAAATTGAAAAAAAGATTGACAAGAGGAGACCCGGGAATCAATAAATTAGATCAGGCTTGTAAAGAGCACGATATAGCCTATTCAAAATTTAGTGATTCTGCTCACAGATCAGTGGCCGATAGAATACTTGCAAAAAAAGCTTGGGAAAGAGTTAAAGCGAGTGACGTTAGTCTTGGCGAAAGAGCGGCAGCATTAGCAGTGGCAGCAGCAATGAAAACCAAAACAGCGATTGGTGGTGGAAGGAAAAAGAGAAGAGGGGGAAGGAGAAAAACAACTCGAAAACTAGGAGGAAGAATTAAACGAAACATTAGACGTTCTAATAAAAAAGTTAAACCATCAATATGGTCCATGATAAAAAAAGGACAAGGACTTTACCTAAGACCGTATCGTGCCTATTAAATACAAGAAAACAGTTAATAGTTCCTAATCGTGCATTAAGTAACCAAGATCTCTTTAGATATGTTTCTTGTTTAAAAATACCATTCTTCAGAGGAGTGTTTATGAAAGATAATTTACCATCAGAAATGTGGAAAAATGAAAGCGGTATAGTAAATCTAGATAATAGTGAGGGACCGGGTACACATTGGGTATGTTATAAAAAATTCGGTTCAACAGTTTACTATTTTGACAGTTTTGGTAATTTACCACCTCCAAAGGAACTTCAAAAGTATTTTCGTTCTGCTAAACAAGTTTTATACAATTATGAGAGGGTGCAACCTGACGATACATCTGTCTGTGGACATTTATGTTTGGAGTTTTTAGCAAAAAGTGTCAGTCAGCTTTAAGATGTCTTCATATACGGTCTCTTTGACTGGTACAACGTCAACCTTGCGGAGCACTTTATTCCCCGCATTAAGTTTACATAAAGAAAAACAATGGGAAGCAGCATTACTAGATTTTACAACTTATAATTCTATACCAAATATTACTGAAGGCATAAATAATAAACTTCACTACTATAAAGCAAAGGATGCAAAGGGACAGTTTCTTCAGCCTAACGAAGTTGATCTATCCACGGGGTCTTATGAAATAGATGATATATGCAAGGAAATACAGAAAAAGCTGGGAGAAGATAATATTACTATAGAAGGAAATAATAATACTCTAAAAACAGAAATTAAATCAAAGTATTATATAGATTTTACCAAACCACATTCAGTTGGAGGATTATTAGGATTTCCTTCTACAACACCAATATTAGAGAGAAATGTGAAACATACAAGTTCAAATACTGTAAGCATACTTACATTGAACACAATTGATATAACTTGTAACATTATACAAGGATCGTACAGACAGGGTGAAAATCGACACATATTGCATACATTTTACCCATCTGTGCCTCCAGGATTTAAAATAATTGAAAGACCACAAAACCTAGTGTATTTACCTTTAAACACCAGTTACATCTCAGACATTGTTCTGAACGTATTAGATCAAGACGGAAACATAGTTGACTTTAGAGGTGAAACTGTCACTATAAGAATACATATACGATCGATTTTATAAATAATGGGATTGACGTTTAAAAAGGATCGAGTGAGTGATAAAAAGCTCAGTAGCATATCAGCGTCAGAAGAGTTAACAAGTGAAAACATTCGATTTTTAAAAGAGATTGGTTTTAAAGTTATTAATAATGGATATTCTGGATATAGCGCACGGACCGACGTTCGACGAGACCTTATGGGAAAAGGAATATCACACACACAACCCTTACGCTTCATCGAAATTAAACAATAACGATGAAATCAGGATTCCTATTCAACAACAAGATATTTACACCTTACCTTCCGAAAGTTATTTATACATCGAAGTAAGAGTAACAAAGAAAGATGGAAATGAAGGAACAACTATACCTTTTATTAATAATCCAATGGCTTTTCTTTTTGATGAAATAAGGTATGAAATTTCAGGTGTTACTGTGGATTCTACAAAAAAGGTTGGAATAGCCAGTACATTAAAAGGATTATGTTCCATAACACCAAACGAGAAAAACCTGTTAGCAGTCGCAGGATGGGTTACACCAGATTCATCCACTATAAAACCCGATGACAAGGGATATTTCGACTTCTACGTACCTTTAAAATTATTATTAGGTTTTGCAGAAGATTACAATAAAATATTAATTAATGTCAAACAAGAATTGGTTCTTCTAAGAGCTTCAAATGATAAAGATATAATATTAGCTCCAGGGACAACGACTGAAGCCAACCTGGACTGGAAGTTGGATTTAAAGAAGATTGTTTGGAGGGTGCCACACCTAAAACTTGCAGATGAACATAGGATTACTCTGTTGAGACAATTAAAGGCGGACCGCGATATAGTTTTAGCATTTAGAAGCTGGGAGTTACACGAATATCCTATTCTACCCGCAACGGAGCGACATACATGGACTATAAAGACTTCAACACACTTGGAAAAACCTAGATATGTTATATTTGGATTACAAACAGATAGAAGAAGTAAAATAACAGCTGATCCGACATCGTTTGATAGTTGTAAACTTAAGAATTGTAAATTATACCTTAACTCCCAATTCTTTCCATATGACAATTTAAACATATCATTCGATAAAACCGATATAGCATTCTATACGATATGTACGCTAGATTTCAAACATCTTACTACGGTAAAACGAACACACCGCTATTATCACCAACGCAGTTCAATTCAAAAGCTCCTATCGTGGTTATTGATTGTTCTAAACAAAATGAATCTGTAAAGTCATCAAGTGTAGATATTAAGTTGGAAATGGAGTTTGAATCTAACATACCCGATAATACAACTGCGTATTGCTTGATTCTTCACGATAAAATTGTAACGTACACACCTCTAACAGGTATTGTAAAGATGGTTCTATAGGTCTATGGAGGGGGAAGGGTATAAATAGCGCGCACTACAAGAGGGATTCAGTTGATCAGCGTTTGCGGTTGAAACAACATCTATTACAGTCGAGATGACCTCTGTAGTACAGGAGCATAACAATGCAGAAGTGGAAGGTTTGGTGCAAAACAAAGACTCTTACATCAAAGAGTATGAAGAAGAATTGGACGAGTTTCTCAAGTTTAAAAATGAAGGGGTAAAGTCAGACAACGTTTCAACATCTAAGTCGACATTAAAGAGGAAGAGAAGACCAGAAAACGACATCCCTTTAAACATACTGACAGATATTTTTCTTCGCATACTTTATCCAATCTCAAGATGTATGACTAAAGGCATAGCAATAGGTTTGGTAAAGGACTTGGGTTATACACCTAATGCAATTTTAAACCAAGGGCCTAAAATGCTATTTTTTTCAGATGCCGCATGGGATTCTTTTCTTAAACATTTACACCTCATCGAATGCTACTTGGCAAAGAACATGTTTGGAAAGAAGACAGCTATTCGTCTATTAGAATGTGACATTGAAATCGACATTTTAAAATGTCGCGGAGAACAGCAAGTACGGTTTAGAGACCTGACAAAACATGATGATAAAATTCAACTGACGCCAGAAGAATTCTACGTTTTGAGTTGTGCAGCTTCACCTATAACCAGGTATATGAAACAACTTGTATTTTCAAACATTGTAGTAAAAGACTATTTGGTAGAAGCGATGGAACAAAATCCCGAAGCTCAAATTCTTTACAGTCCAATAGATACATCTATTTTTAACCGAATACCGTATGAGGTTGAAATTTGGAGGTGTCTAAAGGAGTATGAACAAAGAGTTAATGAGCAAAAGATTAAAGAAGAAGAAAAGATTAAAGAAGAAGAAGAAATTGTTAAAAAAAAGAAGAAATTGTACAAAATGAAGAAACAGAAAACGTTTTAACTGAAACGGTTTAAAACACTAAAATAATTTCGTGGGGTAGGCCTACCGGGGATGGTGCCCACGTTAAATATACACCAACGCGCTGAGAACTGTACGACCTGAGCTATAAAAGCTCTATCGTGGTGTGGAAACAGTTCATTAGACATCATAGAGATGAAGAGTAAAGTAACATGTTCTAGTCAAGTAAAGGAGAGGTCAGGCATAATTGAATTTCAAGCTTTTCGTGGAAACAATGATAGATACATTGTTAAAGAACTAATCATCTTAGACCTGCAAACATATGTTATTTATAATTTGTTATTCAAACCTCCATTTCCCTTTAACAAATTAAACTCAAAATCAAAAAGGATCAATAAGTGGTTAACGAGGAACTTGCATCATATCGGTTGGACTGAAGGTCATACGGGTTATGAAGAAGTGGAAAGCATTATGAATCACTACTGCAGTAAATTTACAAGACTTTATACAAAAGGATTAGAAAAGCGCAATTGGATACAGCTTTATACTACGAAAAATGTAATAGATGTTGAAATGGATAAGTGTTTCAACTTTGAGATCGGTAATATTTGTATTTTAACAAAGAACGACAAACACGCACAATTTCATTGTGCTGTCAAGAACGTTTATCGTTTAGCTGCTTTTCTACATTCTTGTGCAATAGAAAGTGGAGGGGGAACCGGAGGGTATAAAAGCGGGGAGAGCGAGGAGACCCACCATCAGTAGTACTCCAGACTCCAACGAGACAACACGTATCAAGATGGCATCACAGAAATTTCTGCAGACATTGGTGGATCAATTTAACACCCAATCTAAATCAAGTATACTGCCAACAAGAAAAACTTCAGAAATTAAAGAAAACAAACATTACATCGTGCACGACATGAGGAAGATTGAAACATCAGTGGGAGACGCTATTCTAGTATCTTTAAGCGATGCTCCATACACAGTAGGAGATGAAGCAAAATTTCAGATGTTTCTACCTAAGAGATTTGTTCACTTGCTGCAAAATGCAGATTTGCAAAACATCGAACCAGGATCCCTGTATATAGTATCACACGGAGTCAGCGGGAACAACTCTACCGAGCTACATCTGCATTTGACCTCAACGGGAACTTCACATTGTTAGATTAAGAAAATGTCATGTATAACTTGAAATGTATTTTATGTATTCCATGTAAAACTTGAAATGTAAATAAATGAAAAGATATCAGTATTAACTCCAAGTACTGATATTTTATCTTTTTTAAAAACATTTTTTGGTGACCTTGACCTAGATTCAGAACTTATAAATTGCGCTGTATTGGTTAAAACATTATCTCTTTTATAATTACTGTCGATGGGTTGGAGGGAGGAGCGTTGTGGTGGGGGAACATTGTGGTGGGGGGAAGGGCGGGTACTTGTGCTACACGGTTGCGCCACGTTAGTATACCTCCGACTCTTGCCTTGATACGTCATACTTTATTAACCTACAAAAACAGAATGGAACATTTGATAGTCAAGAAGAGGATGGCATTTCCGAATAATGCACAGTTACAATCGAGATTGGAGACATTTAACGCAGCATCAAAAGACTCGTTTCTGTACAAGTCTAGAAAGGAGTTTGCTGATGCTGGTTTCTTCTACATGGGAGAAGATGATAAGACCATTTGTTACAATTGCGGAGGAGGACTGCAGGATTGGCAAGCGACGGATAACCCATGGGAAGAACATGCACGATGGTTTAGCAGATGTGCTTATCTGTTACTTAAAAAAGGAAGAGTGTTTGTACAAAAACCTCAGAATAAGAATAAACCTCGTCCTGTTATAACTTCAGACACACCAACCGAAGAAAATAAAAGCAAAGAAAACGAATGTGTAGTATGTTTATCCTCTGAGAAAGATTTACTATTTTTACCTTGTAGACACTGTTGTACATGCAGTGATTGTGGACTGGTGCAAAGCAATTGCATTATATGTAGAGCTCGAATAGATTACGTGATGAAGATATTCATATCGTAGATGTGAGAAAAGGTGTAGGGGGGTGTGTATAAAAGGAAGCCGAGGAGGAGGGTAGCACACTCTGCAAGTAGCCGTACACGAGGTAACATCATGGTTCTCCAAATTAAATGTGTCCACTACAATACTGTCCATCTTTCTACAGTTCATGATTTGCAAGTTTTTTCCGATGACTTAAAAGTTTTGATTTTAAACGGGTACAAACTAATAATGGATATTTCTGCAACAAACTCTTCACCTCAAGAATCCTGGGGAGGACGCACAACTACACTTCCACCTACACCAAAAACGAGCCATAGTTTTGGAGAATATGAACCTCTCGCCTCATTCAATGTAAGCAGCTCTACGGAATCAGAGACGTCATCGTGTCGACCATCATCACTTCCACCCGCACCGAGAATTAAGTATTATTATTATGGAGAACGTGAACATCTACAGAAGCAACGGGCACAACAGAATCGGTGAATATCTAACCATAATTGGTGAGGTGTACAATATTGTAAATTAAGAAACATGTTTTATTTGATATATTTTATTGTAAATAAAGAATGAAAAGGAAAAAGAAGAAATCTTGCACAGGTTTTATTCGATAGTTTTTTATAAATTTTATCAAACAAAGCTATCGATTCAAACTTGTTCAAGATAGCTTTTTAAAAACTCATTCAGGTGACCTTGACCTACCCCCACACCATGACGTCATCAGATACGTCATCGGATACGTCATACATACGTCGCATGACCGGAAGCTGTCAATCAAATGAGCTGAAACTCCTAAGTGGCCACTACTGTAGTGCCTCCTAAACAGGGATTTGGGTGGATATTTTTCAAAACAACTTTTTTACAATATTTTCTGTACATTCGACCGTGCTTTTTAGCGAATTTCCCCTATAGGGAAGAAGCTATTACCGTAGGTGGCATGGTAAGACTTAAGCCCAAGACCATGATAACTTTTTGTTTTGAGGTCCCCAAATGACAAAAACACTATTCGTTCAAATTTATATATATGTGTGTGTATATATATATGTAAATATGTGTCCGTTACCGCGATAACTTTTGAAAGAAGCGCCCGATTTTTATGAAATTTGGCAGAAATGTGGAGAGTATCATTTATGACTTTAATTTTGAAAACCAGATAGATCGGTTTATGGGAAGGGGGTTTTATGGGGGTTTAAAATTTTCTAAAATTTTTTTTAACTTTTCCCCTAAAATTTTAATACACTAGATTTTGGTTATAGCCATTTTGTAGAGATTAAAAAAACAAACAATTTAGTATTTTGAATCATTAAGCTAGATTTAGTGGTTATGGAGAAAAGTCAAAAAATGTGTCCATAAAATTTCCCATGTTAATCTTATGGGAATACCGTTTTTAGATTTTCCTCAGATAATTTCATTAAAAACTCCACATTTCTTTCTCCCATTCAGTTTAGCTGTACAAAACAATCATTTTGGTGTTTTAATTTTTGTTTTACGTCCAACCGTAGCAGTGATATTCAAAGTCCTAAACACAGTACGTTGTCCAATGTTATCCTTATGGAGAATAAATAAAATGTTATATTTTGATTAGTTATGTATGTATATTGATGAAACTTGGTATGTGGCTTCAACTAGTTGTGGTATATTGATAATAGCACAAAAAATATTTTGTGTTGATTTTTCCCGGTAGCAGCAAACCTGCATACTCAGCCCCCATGTTATTCATATGGAGAATAAGTAAAGTTTTATATCTCCCTTAGTTATGAACCTAAATTAATAAAACTTGGTATGTAGCTTCACCTGGTTGAGTTATATTGATAATTGCAAAAAAACACGTATCTTATCTTCCTTGTTGCTGCAAACCTGCGTACTCATTTATAATGTTATTCTTATGGAGAATAAATAAAACGCTATATATCACTTATTAATGAATGTATTTTTGTGAAACTTGGTAAGTGGCTCTAGGTACTAGTGATACTCAATATTTGCATTGGAAATTCGCTGAGTACGCAGGTTTGCTGCGACGGGGGTATTATTCTATATTTAGTAAATAAAAAGTAATTTATTCATTAAAGTTGGGCTAAAAGGGAAAAAGTATGTGTCAGTTTCCTGATACCGTTTATTTATAATTTGTATAATATTTAGACTACAGTTTAAATGAGTTCGCACGCATCACGCTGACGTGAGGGAAGTGAATTTCCACATACGAAACTTTTAAAACTCAAAACCAGTGTAAAAACATACATTTATTCCAATTTTATTAAAATCTGAAAACATTGATTTTTTGGCTATTCTGATGCTCCTGATTTAATTTACCTGCAATGCCAGGAATACGATTTTGCGCATTATAAGGTTAGGAGAAGGTCCAGTCAGTCTTGAAAGTAGGCGCGAGGTTGCTGGGGATGATACAAATACACCAACAAATGAACAACATGCTTTTATAATGTGAAAACCCCATAAGACAACGTACTGTGTTTAGCCGATATACATTTTCTTTAATAACTCGGTAAATATGTATGCTATAATGACGAGAGAGGGCTTAAAACTTTCGCTTCACTAATTTCCACCTTAATACATGCATTAATCTTACGTCCAGGGCTTTTCTGACCCTTTTTGGGCCCAAAAACTCGAAATTTGAAAGAATAATCCCCACGAAATTTGACACGTACTCCATAACGTAGGTAAATACTAAAAAAGAATTCCAAGAAATTTCCAAAAGGCTCCACCCCACGGGGATTCAAAGTTCCAACCCGGTGTTTTTGTGGACCCCAAAAACCGACCATCCTCAAGGCCAAACCTTCACACCAAAAACCACGAAATTTGGCAAGTATACTCTTTCCATGACTAAGGAAACATTTTAAGAAACTCTCATAGGGCTCCGCCCCACGGGGAGTCAAAGTTGTAACCCAGTGTTATTCTGATAGACATTCACTTTGGTCAATGTATACATTTGTTTGAGTGGATGAAAATTCAAACAGTTGGCAATCAATGATTCGTAGTAGTTCCACGGGTAAACCACAGAATGCAGCACACACCACAGACTTTATTCCCAGGTGAAACCAGATTCGATGGCTGTACTGTATATTTTGGAGTACGATTGAACAATTATTATTTTATATTATAGACCAGCTGGTACTCGGCGCGTTGCTGCCGCAGAAGAGGCATTGAATTTGTTTTATGTCAAATTACTCGTTCATTTTCAATATGAGCTCGTTCGCTTTGCTCACTCGCCTGTCGAAAAAAGTATGAGTTTCCATTCAAGTAGATTTTTTATTTCCATTATGAGAGTTGTGATGTAGATTTTTTATTTCCATAATGACAAACAGCTGTTTACAATATTTTAAGTTATATATATCATCTGATAAAATCAAAAGAAATCTTTCTTCAATAAGATTAACGTTGAAACTTTGAAGTCCAGTGGGGCACAGCCTAGGACTTCGGTTAATGGCCTATAACCTTCCCAGGGTTAACCTGTGTTACTATGCAAAATTTCAAAGCAATCGGATAAACGGAATGGCAGCGCATAAAATACGAACGGACAGACGAACAGATTTACAAACATTGATTTTCATATTGTAGATAATTTTTATGTTATTTTATTAACAGACTAATTCTGATTGTCAATTGCTTGGCAATTGAACCATCAAATCCGTCATGCATCAAGAGAAATGCGCTTGAGCGAAGAGAATCGTCACGCAGTACCGGTATGTGAAGGCGAATGTGACGTCACAGACAAAGGATTTCAAAGATATATAGTGTAGTGTATGGTGGCAGTGTGTTCGTGGGTGGCTCAGTGCAGCAGTGATACCAATGCCTCCATATCGGGACTGTGGACATAACGGGCTAGTCAGTGGTGCTGCCGCGCGACGTCTTGACATATGGGAGAAAACATACTGAAATATCAGGTTCCATGGGCAATTTACACTTGCATAAAATTACACAAGTGATCCGATTTCTGTAATATATACGTTCTTAAATTTGTATCAGTGGAATGCCCTAAACATCATTCGAAATTGCCCGTTGTACACTAAGAGTACCGGGGGACCAAGCCATGCTCGGTGATATTTGATTCGTTTCGGGGGTGAAAAATATGTCTATATGCAAGCTTTATTCGATGGTTCTAGTTACTGTGTTTAGCGAATTTCCCCTATAGGGAAGAAGCTATTACCGTAGTTGGCATGGTAAGACCTACGCCAGGGACCATGATAACTTTTCGTTTTTAGGTCCCCGGATACCAAAAAAACCATTCGTTAAAAACTATATATGTATATATATATATATATATACAGATAATATATATATATACAGATAATATATATATATATATATATATATATATATATATATATATATATATATTTGTGTGTGTCCGTGAGCGCGATAACTCTCGTAAAAATAATCCGATTTTGACGAAATTTAGTATAAACGTTTATGTAGCATTTATGACTTAAGTTCGAAAACCAGACAGATCAACTAATCCGAAGGGGTATTTTGGGGGGGTTTTGTACCCCAAAAATGGGGTTTTTGAGTTTTTCACGTATAATTTTTGAAAAAGTCAAACTTTAGGTTTTTTTATTGGATCCAGCTTAAAAATACGCCCAATTTGGTGTTTTGATCATTGTTCTACGTCAATTGGTTACAGAGATATTGAAAGTGCTAAACACAGTACGTTGTCCAATGTTATTCTTATGGATAGTAAGAAAAATTGTATATCTCGCTTATTTATCAACTTATCATTATGAAACTTGGTATATTGCTTCATATCGTTGTGGTCTATGGATATTTGCACAAGAAAAAATATTTTTTGGCCGATAGTTCTCGTAGCAGCAAACCTGTGTACTCAGCCCCCATGTTATTCTTATGGAGAATAAGTATCGTGTTATCTCCCTTAATTATGAATGTACATTAATAAAACTTGGTATGTGGCTTTACCTAGTTGAGTTATATTGATATTTGTATAAAAACCCACTTTTAGTGTTCCTTAATTCAGCAAACCTGCATACTCAGCCGCCATGTTATTCTTATGGAAAATAATTAAAATTTCATAATTTGTTTATTTAAGAACTTATATTGATGAAACTTGGTATGTGGCTTTATGTGGTATTAAGATACATACATATGCATTGGAAATTCACTGAGTACGCAGGTTTGCTGCTACGGCAGTATTTAAGAAATCACGCGTTGAATCTTTTTATAAGTGCTACTTTGACACTTCACTGGTATTCACAGTTGTTATGATACTTTTGTTTCGAATGAAACTTCATTGATAAAAAACTCTCAATGTTTAAATTTCAAATTTTAAAAGTAGATTTTTTACCAAATATGAATTTTCCTGGCGTTGAGGTTTTTACCAATCGTATTTTTAGGTCCAAAAGCACCTAATTCCAAAGTTTTAACAAAATCTTTTCGCTGGATTCCAAGATAATTGTTTGTAGACAGACAGACATTGCTCGTATTAGAATATAGGATACGATGTAGCTTTAATACATTTAAAACATACACACAAATATTTTATTTAACATTAATTTTAAATACAATTTTGTTTGCTGTTTTAACTGTTGTGTGTGGTTATGTTTGGACAATAGATTGCTAGTTAATGGGCCCAAAATAAAATAGTGTACTTCAGAAATCAAATGTTATGTTTTTTGAGAGGGGGCTCCAGTCCTACGCTTTCACCTGCTTCTTTCATTAGAGCAAAGTTAATTGTCAAAGACCATCACTCCTTAAATGATTATCCGAAGTTATTATCGTAGTTGTTAACCTAGCGATGTCATTGAGCAGAACTTTCACAAGTAATAATCGTTCAATAAAGTTCCTGAACTATTTGTGGTATTAAAATTCTGTTCACTAAATCACTGGATATTTTTTTATTAGTGAATTTCCTTTGGAAAGTGAACTATTAGCATGACCAGCACGGTGAAACTTAAGCCCGGGACCACCATAGAAGTTCCTAACGTGACCCCCTGAACACGTTTTGGGGGGTCGTTCAAAATTTTATATATATATATATGTGTGTTTGCACTCTAGCGGTCGCATTTTTAGTCCGATTAACTTCAAATTTGGTAGGGACCTTTCTGAAATCAGTTGAACAAGTTCGTTGTACAAAAGAATCGTAAAACTCCTAACCCATTTTTTAGGGATTAATCTTTCAAATTTCGAGTTTTTGGGCCCAAAAAGGGTCTAAAAAGCCCCAAATGTAAAATTAATGCATGTAAAAAGATGGGAATTAGTGAGACGAAAGTTTTAAGCCCTCTTTCGTCATTCTAGCATTAATATTTACCGAGTTATTAAAGAAAATGTGTTTCGACTAAACACAGTACGTTGTCTTATGGGGGTTTTACACTAGAAAAGGCTGCTACTCCTTTGTTAGAGTACTTTTATCATCCCCAGCAACCTCACGCCTACTTTCAAGCCTGACTGGACCTTCTCCT
The DNA here is from genome assembly GCA_963675035.1 of Allygus modestus. Classification (NCBI taxonomy): domain Eukaryota; kingdom Metazoa; phylum Arthropoda; class Insecta; order Hemiptera; family Cicadellidae; genus Allygus; species Allygus modestus. Next base: position 456,880,427 of record OY776111.1, on the reverse strand, counting down.
AACATTATAATGCGCAAAATTGTATTCCCAGCTTTGCAGGTAAATGAAACCAGGAGCATCAGAACAGCCAAAAAATCAATGTTTTCAGATTTCAATAAAAATTTGAATACAAGTATGTTTTTACACTAATTTTAAATTTTAGAAGTTGTTATGTGGAAATTCACTTCCCTCACGTCAGCGTGCTGCGTGCGAACTTGTTTTTAAAATGAGCCATAAATCAACTATTTCGGATAACCCGTTGAGGAGGGGCGGATTTGAGGGGGGGAGTTAACATTGGCCTTCTGGGAGAAGCAGCAGGAACACAAAATGCTTCTCGAGTGAAGCGCTTTTGAGGTATTTCGGTTGATTACAAAGTCATGTATTTTTAAAATTCAATGACTAGGGAAAGTGTTATGACTGAAATCCCCTAAATTAAAATTTCGTTTGTACTTTAATTTCGTTTGTTCACCGCTCGGAGAGAAGCCCGATACCGGAAGTCGTCTCTTCAGTAGCAAGAGGCAACGTACGTGGTGTAGTACTTCCGGCCTTTTATTATTTAGGGTTTATTTCTTGGCGATGAGTCGCCGCGCCGCGCCAGCAGTAAAATAAATTAGAAGCAAAGCCGAGGTGAATAAATTAACGTTCAATCGCAAGTCCATTTTTCAACTGACGGACACATGTAAACAGTACACGTATGATTGATAAATATGCAATCCATACAAGAGAATATGAACTTAGTAATGGTCGTGGCAAAACAAACATTTAATTTGTTTGATTCATTGAAATATAGTGCGATTAAGAGAAGAAATAAAGACATATTTTTAGGGATTTCTCCCTTCTAGTCGTCGTACATGTATTATCGTAATATTTTTTAAAAATGTTATTAATATTTACTTCATTTAGCAATTGATGGGAAAAGGGATTAAATATATTACCAATGTATACATAACCCTCTAAGTAGGGTCACCCCCCTACGTGCCTCCCTTGCCCACTAGCCAAGTAATCTCCAAATAGAATAGTTTTGTTAAGTGTGATTTTGTTTTTTAGTTTTAGTGAATTTCCCCTATTGCGAAGAAGCTATTACCGTAGTCGGCATGGTAAGACCTAGGCCCAGGACCAAGATAACTTTTCGTTTTGAGGTCTCCAGACCCCAAAAACACCATTCGTTCGAAACTATATATATATATATATATATATATATATATATATATATATATATATATATATACAGTAATAGGACTACGGTAATAGCTTCTTCCCAATAGGGAAATTCGCTAAAACTAAAAAACAAAATCACAATTAACAAAACTATTATATTTGGAGATTACTTGGTTAGTGAACAAGGGAGTGAGGGGAAGTTACCTACCCCAATCCTTCCTTACTACTATCATTGGACAAGGTGATTTGTTTTGATTGCAAGATGTTATCACGGAAACTGTTTAACTTCTACTCCATTCATAGTTCTCCGGTTGGCTGCGACAATGAATAGTATTACCAGTGGAAGGGGTAACCCCCCCTCAACCCTTTGTTGACTAGCCGGCCTTCAATTCTTCTCCAAACAGTTGAACAGTGTTCCTCGCTCCCCTCAGTGAGCTCTATACAATCTGGAGAGACTACTGCCTTGCAGTTTCTGGCAAAAAGCGTCCCGCATTTAAAAATCAGCTGGAAGCACAATATATCTCTTCTACAGTACCAACATACAGATACAGATACAGATCTTTATTGTATAAACATTTTACAATGTGTACAATATATAAGAAAAACGTGTTGGTATAAAAATGGAGAATAAAATGTAAAGAAGTTCACAATCATGCTGGCACTTGGGTAGTCGTATGAGGTTCTTTTGTTTATAGTTGGTGAAAACCATCATCAACGTAATAGACGGGGTTTTCAAGAAAAATTTTTTTAAATTTATTAAAATCTTTTCTTGATTACATTGCTAATTTTATTTTTTTATGTGATTAATCAATTTTCCAGATGTATATATAATTGATCTTTCGTACAAATTTGTTCTATGAATATGATGTATTATTAAATTTAGCTAATAAAAGCTAATAAAAAAGCTGTATTATTAAAGAATTTTGTCTTGTATCATATTTGTTTACTTGTTGAGATTCAGTAAATTGGCTTTTATTTTTTAAGAAAAACCTTTCTAAATCAAATATATACAGGCCGAATACAGTTAATATTTTTGAATCTTTAAAATAGTTGTGGCATGATTCCGTCCGTGGTATATTGTAAATAATTCGGATTGCTTGTTTTTGAATAACATAATAACACAAACACCATAAGGTGCCATGTTCGTTTAGTAATGTTGGTACTGTAGAGGGGAAAGATTCTGCCGATGGCACGAAAATCCAAACAGTAGTTAGTCTCTCCAGTTATACATATAGCTCATTGGCTTCTCGCTGGCAAATCAGTAAGTCAGCTGACAACTCCAGAAGGTGAGGTTATGTCTATTGTTTTGTTTTTGAAATTTAAAAAGGGAACAACTGATTGAATTGGTCATTGCTCACCCAGTTTTATACGACGCAAGTCATTTTTATCAGGCAATATCCATGATAAAACTGTCAGATACATCATTTCCGGACATTGTGATAACTCATCCTCGTCGTTGTCAAGAAATCTATATATTTAATTTCGTAAGAGAATCGGTCCCCACGAAATATCTCAAGCTAGGAAGAAGTTATGTTAGTTTATGACGATTCATTTTAAAGCTTAAGGGCCAAGGGCGGTGGGAAAAATATCCGGAATGTTAAAAATGACGTGGGCTACGCCCCACTGGACTTCAAGCATCCAATGATTTTCTTATGGAGATATCACTACAGTGTTTTTATTAATAAGCAAAATGAACTAATGATCAGCTGTGATTATCCACTTACAAAAAAACCGTATGTCAGGGGCTATAGCCCCTGTAAGCCACTAGTCCTATACTTTAATATGAGTAAGGTTTGCTTGCTTGCTTGCGACACTGATCTCAAAAACGGCTCCAACGATTTCCTTCAAATGTTCGAAATAAGTAATTTATGGGATAGTAATAACTTCTATACAGGCCTTATCCCCAGGAAAAATCAAATCATGTAAAAAAACTAAAATGAAAAGTAAAAAATGTAACATTCGGGCTTATGGAGTTTCAAATCAAAACAAAAGAATTGTAACATCTGTTAATAATAATACCAATGTTGTTTATAATTATTAACATATAGTTTCCTGAGAGCAAAGATTAAAAGATTTGAGTGAAGCTTACATATATAGAGTAGTGAAGTAAATCAAAGAGACATTGAGCTATAAATAACAACTGGAGTGACCTTAAAAATGTAAAAAAGAGGCAAATGAGTTACACAAATCTGATTATCAGTAGGGGGGATTAGTTAAATATTACTCCAAGCCATCTAAACAAACTGACTGGCCTTCCCCCGAGCAAAGCTCGGCCCCCAGGTATTATACACTAAAGCAAGATTACATTTGAACAATTCTCCAAAGAGTAACACGGAGCAGACTTGCTGCGAAGGATGTATGTTATACTACAACTCTATTGGCACATGCAACTTGCAATGTTACAAATTTAAGGAGATAATTAAGAATAGCTTCACACCGATTACAAAAGAGTCATATAATCTATTTGCAATTTTGTTTAAATCTTGATAAGATTACTGGTGGTAGACTATAGACCACAGTATCTATAATAATTATACGGTAGGTACCACGCGCAGCTTTTACACCCGGTTGCGGTTGGTTGGGCACCAGTGACGTCACATTGTTTACATTTTCGTTTGGTTGACATTCCAGATCAACACAGAATTGCAACAGCATCCAGTTTAGTTTTGACAGATGGGAGTTTTGTTGTGTTACAAACAGCTGGTGGGCACCACTGACGTCACTGATCTACTGCGCATCTTGTTTATGATACCTACTCTATAATTGTTCTAGATACTGTACTGTAGACTGTAACACTTGATTTCGTTCTAGTTTCTAAGTGTTCAATATCGTCCTGCCTCAAAATTAATAACATGTTTACATTCCGATGGTGAAAAAGAAGTACAAAAGGCAATATTTTAAATAAAAAACAATAACAAATATTCAATAAACACGTTACATATGACTGGAAATTCGTAAACCGATTTTGTAAACAGAAAAATGCCTTATATTTGATATCATCAGTTATGTTATTCCTACAAATGATTTCTTTTGCCAGTATTTTGCAACATGTGCAAGACCAGAAAGTTCCAAATTACGACAGTCAGGAAGTGCACTATGTCCCTGGTTACGCCCACACTAAGGCAGCCTGTGGTTGTTGTCGGCCCAAGTTATTTCACAACCGATTTAAAAACGTTTCACACCCCCTTACTATAACAAGAGAAGAAAGGAAGGGTGGTTTTAGGTCCAACTCTCCGCGTGGTAATTTTAGAAGCGTGAACAAATTGGTAAAACACACCAGTCCCGAAAAATGGCAAGGAGTCAAGATCGACCTGAGGAAGCGAGAAGACGCTTATAACAAGACGGACGCTCGAGAGCATCCATACGCATTGAGTCTGACCATCTTCTATAGTCGTCTTCAAGTGTCGTACTGCTCAGGGACGCTCTTGGCCTTCGACTGGGTGCTCACCTCGGCGCACTGCTTCCGGTCCGGCGTGGTGACCGGCATCATCGTCTACGCCGGGGGCAACGCCGTGGACGAGGTCGGTCCGGACTTCTCGCACCCTAACAGATCCCAGGTGATGCATGCCGAGGATCTCTACCTGCACGACGACTACGACATCGCCTTGGTCAGGTAGGGTTGCCATATGGTAGTGTGGGGAAAAGAGGAGATTTTAGCTGGCGACCCCTGAAAAGAGGAGATTTTATAACCCTATGGGGGAGGGTCGGAGGGTCCGGGAAAATGATGAATATCATGCATTATATAATGCTATTTAATGATTTTTAACATATAAAATCAATTATAGAATCAAATTATTTGCTAATTTTATATGCCTACAGTTCCCAAATTTAGTGGGAGTAATACAAAAGTAATTGATTATTAAAGTAAAATGTTTAGGGAAATGTATTTATTATTATTTATTGTTTGATTTAAACCATAAATCACACAAAAACTATGCAAAAGTATAAACATTAAAATGTCCGGCTTAAACCAATATAGGTTACCTACTTACTAGATTTCTAATTTAATAACTTGCAGAGAGTCATTTATCTTCATATTGATTTCCACAGTTCGATTAAGCGAATATATGTGAAAGGTAACGATATTCCCAGCTGAAATAAAGCCAAAGAGTAACTATAACATAGGTTAGAGTTATAGGTGGACATAATTTAGCTTCGGCTTGACGATTCAGCTCATGGTTGCATGACGATAAAGTTGCAAACGAAAAATTTCCGTTATTCAACGCATTTTTTGGGATATTTTCATAAAGAGATTTTTAATTTTTCACGGAAATTCTCCGAAGCTATGTGTGTACCCCCGAAATCCGGTGATATGGCAACCCTATGATCAGGTTACTGTTCAACTTCTCTCGGACCGAGACCGTAGACACCATCGAACTATCCAGTAGGCCTTGGATGCACACCGGCTACCAGAACTGTGTCATGACCGCCTTCGGCACTGTGTCATCGGGGGAGGACAGTGAAGACGATTTCGTCCGGAAAACCCATCAACTCGAGGTAAAGCAGCCCTGCCTGTGCGCCTTCGCGTTCAACGAGTTCTACGATAACCCGGTCGCTAGTGACTTCTTCTGCGCCAAGCCCCGGCAGGACTACGGGGGCTGCTGGGGAGACTCGGGCGGAGGGCTGGTCTGCGACGGGAGGGTCGTGGCGGTAACTATGCACATAATGGAGTTCTACGACATCAACTACTGCGAGTTCAACCAGGCGGAGATGTTGTTCGACGAGTACGTTCTCCAGGAGGTGGGTGACTTCACGTGCGCGGGGAGGAACACCCTGACAGTGTTCCAAGCCACGCGCCCCGTCATGGAGTGGATCAACGCGCATGTCCACCTCTTCTCAGAGGAGAAGATGGCAGAGTGCGATGTCCTGGGGAGTTCTGGTGGAGCGGTGCGTGTTCAATACTGGGCCATTGTAACCGGTGTTTCAATAACGTTTTCAATTTTGTAATTATTTACCTGTTCTTTACACTTTTGCTGGGTCGTTCCAAAGCCGCGAAATATTTAGCGACCTAAAATAACTATGCAAATTAATTTGTTTAAAAGATTAATTCGAAAATATAACATTTTTGTGGCCACCAGATTGTATGTCAAAAAGTGTCAAACATATGTAAAGATAATAATATTGACAATGTTTTTATATTTGCCATTTGGTTTTCCTCTTTCTACTCGTTGCTTCCACCTTAGCACAGTGCTCGTTGATTATAACACCTGCACCTGTGTACATTATAATAAAGCAATAATGAGCTTTTGGGTTGTTCTCGACTTTAATTTGTAAATGCATTCGGGATTAATGAAATTCCAAAACATACGAGTTTTCCTCCACTGACATCCTAAAGATTAATTTTTGGTTAATGGCAAATATTCACACGATATAAATTCTAACCGTAGCAAGTTTCGCAAAATATAAGTTGTTAGATTGCCTTTCGTTTTTTGACGACTCACAAAAAGAAGAAACCCTTCAAAAAAAGCATAGGTCAAACTGTACTTAAAATTAAAGTCTCAAGAAGAAGCCCGCGATGCCACAAACCTGACCTAAAACGGACCACTGAGTCAAGATTGGACCAGTTACATTTTTATTATTCAAATGCCATTTTCGTACAAACATTACTATCGTCCTTTCGAGTTCCTGTTTGTGGCATTGTGGTGATCTTTAAAACTATATTTAATACGACCCATGCCAACCTTACGACATATATGACTTGATCTAAAGAATAACCCTTAACAGAGGTGTTCTACGTCTTACGTTAGGCTTGTGTTTTAAAGCCCATAAGTCCAATAACGGATACTAGATCTGTGATTCCAATGTTATCAATTTTAAATTTTCCAACATTCTGAGCCCCAAAAGTCTCTATCCAATCCAATACTCTAATATGAGTAAGGTTTGCTTGCTTGCTTTTAAGGTTTGCTTGCTTGCTTGTAAGGTTTGCTTGCTTGCTTGTAAGGTTTGCTTGCTTGCATGTAAGGTTTGCTTGCTTGCTTGTAAGATTTCTTGCTTGTTTGTAAGATTGCTTGCCTGTAAGGTTTGCTTGCTTGCTTGTAAGATGGATTGCTGGATTGTAAGATTGCTTGCTTGCATGTAAGATTGCTTGCTTGCTTGTAAGATTGATTGCTTGCTTGTAAGATTGCTTGATTGTAAGATTGCTTGCTTGTAAGATTGCTTGCTTGTAAGATTGCTTGCTTGTAAGATTGCTTGCTTGTAAGATTGCTTGCTTGTAAGATTGCTTGCTTGTAAGATTGCTTGCTTGTAAGATTGCTTGCTTGTAAGATTGCTTGCTTGCTTGTAAGATTGATTGCTTTCTTGTAAGATTGCTTGCTTGCTTGTAATATTGCTTGCTTGCTTGTAAGATTGATTGCTTGCTTGTAAGATTTCTAGCTTGCTTGTAAGATTGATTGCTTGCTTGTAAGGTTTGCTTGCTTGCTGTAAGATTTCTTGATTGCTTGTAAGATTGCTTGTCTGTAAGGTTTGCTTGCTTGCTTGTAAGATGGATTGCTGGATTGTAAGATTGCTTGCTTGCATGTAAGATTGCTTGCTTGCTTGCTTGTAAGATTGATTGCTTGCTTGTAATATCGATTGCTTGTTTGTAAGATTGCTTGCTTGCTTGTAAGATTGCTTCTTGCTTGTAAGATTGCTTGCTAAGTTGTAAGATTGCTTGATTGTTTGTAAGATTGCTTGCTTGCATGTAAGATTGATTACTTGCTTGTAAGATTGCTTGCATCCCTAATCTCGAACGGATTCCTTAAAAATTTGTAATTAACTAATTTATGGATAAAAATCAAGTTCTAGACGGGTACATCTCCAGAAAAAATATAATTATAAAAAACTAATTTAAAAACTTAACAAAACAACATTGGGCTTATGGGGTTTCAAATCAAAAGAAAATAACCATAACAACTGTTTATTATCAATCAGAGACCTGTCAAAGTAATACGCATCTAGTTTAAGTATGAATCTGTGGTTTCCTGAGAGCCGTGACTAAAACCCTTTAATGGAGATTACATTATAGTGTAGTCATGTCTTATAAAAACGAATCGAAGATACATTGAGCTACAAAAACAACTGGAATGACCTTAAACATGCATAAAAGAGGCAAACGAGCTAAGCAAATCTGCTCGTCAGAAAAATTACTCCAAGTCATTTAAACAAACTGACTGACCTCCCCCGAGCAAGGCTCGGCCCCCCAGGTAATTTCTAAAATTCAATCAAAATACTTTCGCGGAATTCTGAGATCCATTTTGCACATATACATATTGCTCGTATCACAATATAGGAGACATGTATGTCCAAAATGAAAATTGAATCTAGCAGGCCCTTAAATCACCTAAAGATAATTAGGTTCTTCTTACTAACTGTTCTTCTAGAAAATTTTCAACCTCAAGAGCTGCTCATTTCATTTATTGCGATCCCACACCTCCACACACAGCTACTGGACGTTCTATTGTGTTTGCAAATTTCCCGCTTTTTGAGTTACTTCCGGCTGGAGGTAGAGGAAGGAGTGATAACGTTATCACCGGCTGCAGCTGCTGCAGTGTTCCTAGTTCCCAGGAAGCCCGCCCACGCCGTGATAACAAGCGCTAGTGTCGGACTTCCAGTGATAACAATCCCAGCTCTGCTTCCTAAATAGATTAATTGCGGGTTAACTATTATGTAAGGGATACATTTTGGAGTGGCCAGAGGGGGGATTAAATAAAAATAAACGATTTGTTTGGAAAAATATGATATATATGCCTACCCTATATAGTTGTTACACGAGTGAATTTCGGTAAAGGGTGGCATGATGAGAACTAGACCTGACGCCACATTACATTTGTAGGTACATTTTTGTCCGTTAAAGCGACAAATTTGGAAAGAAATTGTTTGATTTTGATTAAATTTAGTATGAAGGAGTAGGTATACATTATTTTTTTAGTCCGCAAACCAGAATGATCGGATAATAGAAACAAATTGCCAGAGAATTTAACTTAAAACTAAAATAAAGAGTACATTCTTGGTTCTGACTGTTTTATAAAGATAAAAACAAATAATTTATTATTTTCAATCATTCACTTAAGTGGTTGTGGAGAAATTCCATAACATGTGTTCAACAATTTTTCAAGTTAATTTTATAAAGAATAAGTTCGTACATAATAAACGATTTTTACTCTACATCGTGTTCGTCGTTAATTATAATACCAAATCTAATTTTTATTTTTCATTGACGTAGTGAGACGTTGTCGTAGTGGTTCAGGCGTCAGAGTCCGAACCTATAGAATTGTCGTGGAATCGAATCCTAAAATTACAAGTAAAGTTTTAAAAAGTAGTATTAGTACTGTAAAACTGACACTGTAACTGGTCACCCCTTGCTTTACTGAATACCTTCCACGCACAAATCTGTCACCCAAGTGGACTGGGGTAAGGCAAAAAGAGGCTTCTAACTTCTTTTAAAAAGTGACATCACATAAATCTAGGATTTACAGTGCATATTACTTAGGAACATAAAGCCAAATCAAACGGACCCATTCTTGAGGAAGAGGTATTTCGCGTCTGTCCAAATACAAATGAGGAAATACAGGATCAGCAGGAGTCGCCGTGGGAGGTCTTAATCAAGAAACAACAGACAGACAGACAGATAGACAGTAGGGGTGTTTCTGACGTCTTGTCGAAGGATACGCCTATTTAGCAGCAGGAGGGTGATTGGCGCTCCCCTAGCTCCCTCTATTTGGCTAATTGAAATAAGCCCGGGTTTAGGCAATGCCCCTCTTTTATGCTTCCTTTTCCAGTATACTGCAAAGCACTAAAGGTTAAATTGTAAATTGTAGTGGCATGTCGAATAAGCTTGAAGAAGTAGTACAAAAAGAAAGTTGAGCAACCAATTGGGTCATATAAGTATTTCACTTTGATGTACCTATTATCACTCTATACGTTTTGATTTGTAAGCGAAATTTTTTAATTTTAAATTCCCATTTGCATTCAGTTTAGACTTGGACGAATGTTTGTAATTGACAACTGATGAGCCAGTTTTTGAAAATAATATTTCGCAACAAAAGTACATAAACCAGTTTATATTTTTGCCTGAGAATATCTATTTATTTTTACTTGTTAACAATATAAATTTTAATTTAATAAGTGATTCTAGTACTGATTATTTTTTAACGTATTGTGGCAACACCAATATATCCCGTATACCCCGATATATCTGTTTAGTAACAAGTAACATGTTCACACATTTTATCAATAAATAATCTTATACTAGTTGTCCTGTTGCTCGAATCCGAACAAGTCTGTACCCAACGAAAGGTTACCTCAGTTGTAATCAAACTTAACAAAACATCTGATATTAAAACAGATGACAACAACGTACTTTAGATCAACACGTAGTTTAGACTTCCGCCGTTGGATAGCGCCACTGTTCCGAAAATTCAGCCCATTACTGTATTTAGGTGACCCTTTCTTAAAATTCTGAGACGTATTGGCAAATCTGCGTAAAAATACCTTTAATTTGACACCCCAAACGTTGAAATCCGTCCAGCCGTTATCGAGTTGTGACTGTGAAGAAAACACCCCTTGTGTATTAATATATATATATATATATATATATATATATATATATATATATATATATATATATATCCCTGCAAATTAAATGTAAAACAATGGAACTACCATGCGGAAGTGGCAAGATTATTGTTATTTACGTCATATAGAAACCTCTACTGCAGATTGATCGTACATCTCGAGAAAGCATTTCTTGCATTTCCATAAATTTTGCTGCTAATGACGCAAAACAGCTGTCGCGGGATGAAATACAGCGCTTCCTTGTTAAACAGACGATAGGGAATCATGAATCGACTTTGGACAAGGAGGTATATTGGTAGTACTGGAGGCAACACTAATTAACAACATTGCGATCCGTTAGTTGACATTTCGAGGTCGTAAAACCAGTGCATGGTAAGGCAAAGAACTGCTCACTGTAATCGAACGAGTCAACGAAGTATGAATCTAACGAATGATTTTAAAATTAACAAACTTGTGTTTGATAATTTGTTCATAGTTTATCATATTACAAGGCAAGAATCCTATACTCTAATACGAGCTATGTCTGTTTGTTTGTTTGTTTGCAAAATTTATCTGGAAATCCAGCGGAAGGTTTTTGCTGAAAGTTTGGGATTAGGGGATTTTTGGTCTAAAAAATCGATTGGTGAAAACTACTACCTCAGGAAAAACTCGTATTTTTCCAAACAACTCATTTGAAAATTGAAAATTTTAACATTGGGCTTATGGAGTTTAAAGTCATAACACCGGTTACTATGAATAACAAAAACAATCCATTAAATCAGCTGTTTGATTTTATCCAAAACTTAAAATATTGTAAACAGCTGTTTATCATTACGGAAATAAAAAACCTACTTGAATGGCAACTATTATAATGGAAATAAAAATCTACTTGAATGGCAACTCTAACTCTTTTTTCGATAAGCGAGTGAGCGAAGCGAACGAGCTCATATTGAAAATGAACGAGTTTTTGAAATAAAACAAATTCAATGCCTCTTCTGAATCAAACACCGAGCATGGCTCGATCCCCGGTACTAGATTCATAAATCAAACTATCAGAATTAATTTGTTCCAAATTTTATTACATTTATTCCAGTGAGTTGAATCATTGTCAATGGTTGAATGTATAGACTCACTTGGAAAGCGTAAAAAGCAACTAATTACTGTAGTTAAAAAAACAATAAATTTGCCTCACCTTACGAAATCGTTAACCAGTGTTGCCTCCTCTATTACCAACAGACCTTCTTGACTTTGGATGTCAACAACTTCACAAATCAAAATTTGCAATAAAAGAATCACACACAAAATTCAAAACATAAGCATGTTTGGGTTATTACTAGATTCAAAAATTACTACAAGTCGGAACTGGAAGTGTACACAGTTTCTTGAGACTTTCCCGGTCGGTCACCTTCTTACGTAGAATCATTGATTAAAATCATCAGAATTATTCGTTGGGCAAAACCCTGATGACACAACTCTGAAGTAGGAAAACTCCAAACATTTCTAAATGGGTTTGTAGAAGGTATTTTAAAACATAATTGTATACATTGTATGCCTAAATGTGTGTAAATATTGCCTACCTGAGATCAAAATGTAATTGAATTAGAAATAGAAATGACAATACCATAACCTTAAATAACCCCGCTATTCGTAACAGCTGGATAGCTGTGTAGAAGGTCGGCTCTAGCATCCATTCACTTCAAACCGGTTCCGAAGATGGAGAATTCCCCTCAATTAAATGAATCACTTTCATAACCTTCACTGACAGAATGTGAATCATTTTTAATCCAAGAGAATCCGTCGTGGGTTATATCCGATAACGCAGCCTAACAAGAAGTAAGCACCTAATTTCTTTTCCTGTGTAATTTCACACAAAACGCAACTTCCTTTGCGGTAACTAGGTCGGTGTCCGGGAATGGAGGATTTTTCCACTGCGCTTTCATGAGTCTACTAAGACTACTGCGGCCTCTCATCCAAGCTGCTCAGCCATCTGTTAGATTATGCAGAACCGAGGGACTGCAGTGAGTGACGTGTGTGTCTCGTTATGTCACAGGCCTGGAGTATACTTACACTATCTAATGCAATTTGACCAAGAAACAACCAGTTGACCGGTTAGCGTCTTGGACTTCGGTTCTAGGGGTAACGGGTTCGAATCCCAGGCTGTCCACACAAATTTGAGGGGTTTGGACCACTTTTCATAAAAGCGTTTGTGTCTCTTAACGACATTAAACAAATTATGTAAATTGATTTTAATTTCCTTGTTTTAGTTACTACCAAATTTCCAGCATTATATTTATGTAATATTGGCTAGTTGATAACCCTAACGTTACATGAACCCCTTTATGTGTTGTATATTGTACTGACTAACCGCCATAGCAACGAAACGTGGAATACAACAGTTGTCTGCTGCATTCTATTGTTAACCTATTGAACTACTCGAATATGTATCTGTTTATGCTATAATCTTGTCAAATAATTTGAAAGCCCAAAAGGTATTGGAACTTTAAATACCCTTGGGTAGAAGTCCTAATGTACTATCGGGATAAAAGACCTTGCCTATTTTAGACCTAAATAGTCAGTGGACCAAATGCCACACCTACAGCAAGCCAGAAAGTTGAAGAACTTTTCATGAACTACCCTGGGCTTTGCCTTTTATATTATGTTGACATACCAGGGGCGTGAAGACACAACAATTATTGGCCAACCTAACAGTGTAGTTCCTAAATATCTAGTACCGTTGTTTCTTGTTTATTATAATACCTTCAAGTTAGTTAATGACGACGTAATGTTGAAATTATGGGGCTAACGCATTGTGGATCCAAAATGTAGGAGAGACTCGGGAGAGACTAACATGAAATAATTCAAAGAATAAATAGTAGGTGTAGTATAGTACATAGTACTAAGACTGAGCAGCCTGCCTTTTAAGCCGCGACTCCACTTTGTATCAAAACCTGCTACATGGCAAAGTTGTATAGCAAATGCTTCAAATCTAAAAAACTCAGATCCGTGTTAATTGACACTACCCCCAGCTGCCTTTGGCCATTAATGATCCTGATAAAGGATTTAGCAGGTATTGGTCAGCATCAAGGCTTCAAATTACATCACCCATTCTACACTCCAGTTAATTGATATTCGCTTTTAAATACATATGGATGTGTGTCGACGTCTAAAACACCGTGTGTCACCGTGACAGCGACAGAGATAATCAGAGTAACAGCAAATTATATACATTTTGATGGATTGAAAATTTTGCTCATCATAGATAAGCGTTAATATTTTCATTTTAAGAAAGTTGTTCAAAGACAATTGGTTGATTCCAATTTTAGAAATGATTGTTTACTGCAGTCGATTTTTATCATACAAAGTTGGTTTAACCTAAAATATATAAAGAAAAAAATTCCCCTTTAATAACTTATAATATAAATCAAGACATTAACAAACATTTGTTGTACATATTATTATAATCCTTCCTGTAAAACGTTCCTGGGAGTCAGACAGAGCTCCAAGATTTCAGACTTGACAAAAACGCTTTGCTTCTCATAGAAGGAACTGGCTTTTACTGGAAGCACGCGTCAAGCTTCAGCCGGATGTTTGGAAGGAGATAAGCCACCTGCAGGTCACTGATAAGAAGGCAGTGATAAGCAGGTGACGATAAGGCACCTTTTGTTGACGTCTGACAAGGCCCAAGTGGCCTGGATAAGTGAGAAGGGGTCTGAGAATAAAAGGATAAAGATAGATTTCCTGCAGCCGAGAGAAACGGGAACCTGCTAATGTGTTAAGTTTCTCACTAAAGTTGTTGTCTAGTGGTTGACCAAACTGTGTGTTATATTGTACGTTTATTTATTATTAATATTATTTACAGAAATATCAAGATGTGTGTATGGTCATAAGAAATTTGAATTTAAAAGATGGTAATGTTTTAAGGAATATAAATTGTTAAATTATCTATAAATAAATTGTTATTTTCGTTCAAAAAGAGCTTAAAAAGAACCAAACTTAGTTTAGCGAGACTCAAATATCGAAAAATTGCAATAAAAGCAGTGTTAACTTTAAGAACTGGAGAGCAGACAAAATGTAGATACACGATAAAAGTGAAACAGCGTTTCTAATGAGTGTTTCCGTTCCTTAAGATAGTCATGGATTCGAATCATTCGAATTATTCACTTGGGCAAAACCCCAACAGGTCCTTAGTTGGCATTGGCTCAACAGGGTTTGTCTAACTTTATACTTATGTAGGAAACAGCTGTGATGGAATACTAAATTTGGAAACCTTAGGGTGGACGTCTTGAATAACTGAATGTATTATATGATCTTACCAGTTTGATGAAAGGAGTCTTAGGAATCTTGAAGTGTACATTCATCATCTTAAACCCCCTTCCCATCCTCCATTCCCCTCCCCCCCCCATTACACAATATCAAGTATTTATCGCCATTTTGTTCTTATATAACAATTGTTGGAATCAATGCAAATAAAAAAATCCAACTATTCAACATACAAATTTCTTTGTTACAATTGCATTTATAATCAGGGCCCTTCCTGAAAAGTTATATATATGGAACTCAAGAATGAAGCTAAAAAACTAATTGATACCAATGAACTTCACTGAAGTCCTTGAGTACTCACCCCCAATGTTATTCTTGTGGAGAATAATTAATATTTTAAATATCGCTTTTTTGTGAATATATTTCTTATGAATCCTAATAAGTGTTTTAATGTGTTATGTTTTATATTCATTGGAAATTCGCTGAGTATGCAGGTTTGCTGCGACGGGGGTATTTCTGCTTCTGCTGCCTACGCCGGGCTCAAAGTTATAACAATGCTACTGTAGGCTATACATTGTAGACAATGGTACTATTGGACGAGTGTCGTGTGGTAATGCGCAGGAATACCGATAGAACTTTATTGTTATCCATAAACATGTATGGATCTCCCCAATAAAGTTTACAACTCGATGGTCAACGAAGGTCAAAGTAAGTCGAAGTCAAAGTTTTAGCTTGCGCATCGGAAGTACAATGACAAGTGAAGTGGGTTGGGTCAGTGTCAAGTGAGTCAGTCAATTACCCAATGTCCTCCTCCCCCCTCCCCCCGGGTTACTGCGGTCAGCTGGTTGACAAGTCAATCTATTTATTAAAAGAATAACCCGATTTTGTGCGAAACTCATATGTCTTAAATGATTGTTTGTGTTATTTGTTTCTTAACACCTAGAAGTGCCTTGTGGGATTAAAAAACCTCCAGAGCTCCGCCCCCAGGGATTTAAAAGTTCCAATGTTAATCATATGGAAGAATATAAATCAATTCAACTGAACATTTGGCATGCTGATGTGCTAACAAAACACAGCACATAAGCAAGAACAGATGTTTCAAGCTAACTCCTGGAACGGCATCACAAGATAAATTAATATGACCGATGTATGAACTGGAAAGATTACGCTTCGTTCGAATTCGAGCAACTAGATCCGTTTCTTTAAACTATGTTTAATATATATATATATATATATATTAATATGACATATATATATATATATATATATATATAGTTTTATATAAATTTATCTTTTTGGAATGTATGTAATCAAATAGGAAATCCGTTGTCCAAATTTACAGATTTTACCTTGCCTAAAAATCTTAAAGCATATTGAAATATTCGTTATGATTCCAACATGAGTAACATTCTAGGATTTATTCAAACAATGATTCGTCCTTTTGACGTTTAAATTCCAATGTTTACCTGCTGCATCCAATGATTGTATTTGGTCAGGTGATGATACAATCATGTGATTGGTAGTCGTCAAAGTACATCACTTTCTTCTCAGAATCCAGCACAAACGGTGATCGTTAGTGTATTTCTTATGGAAAGTGAACTATTAGCATGACCTGCACGGTGAAACTTAAGCCCGGGACCACCAAAGAAGCTCCTACCGTGACCCCCAGAACACGTTTTGGGGGTTTGTTCAAGATTGTACACATAATTACATGTACATAATTGTGTACTTTTTTATGATGAAGTTTATTTATCAAATTCCAAAAAAGGTTCATAATTAAAATTGTTTATTTAAATAGTGCCAACACGACTTCCTAGATTTATTTTAGCACAAGTATCAAATATTGTGTTTACTCTTTTGCGCCCGAATATTTGGCCGGAAATCCCAGGAACTCTCCTCGACAGATTACTGAACATTCGTAACTTTGCTTATCAACTATATAAAAGTTCGGCATTCGGTACTCGCGCAACTCCCACACTATTCGAAAATACACCGAACATTCGATATTCGGGAATATTCGCGAATAGTGACGGACAGACCCAAAGCTGGCAACCCAGTCTCAACGAAATCTTCAAACACCTTGTTTCAGAGACTTTCTGTTACAAATATTTACCAAACCATCTGTTATAAACAAATTCAAACTTGAAATTTTCTCACCATGATACTCCACTAATGTCGAATATTTTAGTGTCGAATATTTCAGTTAAAACTCTCATGTTCAAATTGACCAGATATGGAAACTAGTTCGAAATTCGAGATTGGAGACGTGCCTTCGAAATTGAAACCCACCGCGAGAAAAGATCCGGAATTTCCGTGGAGGGCGATTCTCCTGTGCTGCGTGAGACTGAGTCTGTGCGTGCTATACTTCAAGATTGGGGCTGAACAGATGGTGTTGAGGACCGATGGGTCGACGTCGACCAAACGGCCGTTTCGAAGGACCAGAAGTCACTACAGGTATGAGGATCTGAACGTGATGCTGTCCGTGGTCCTCATGGATATCTTCCCGGAGCGGACCTCCACCGTCCTCGCGGCGACCTCCTCGATGTGTCTTCTGGTGGCCATCCTGGTAAACTGCCTGAGGAAGCGCTCCACCCAGAAAGACAAGTTCACCGACGGTGAGGACAGAACCGACCTGGGCGACGTGGCTGCCATCCTAGCGATATGCGCAGTGTGTTTGATATCCATAGATATGATCGACAGGATCCCAAGCGCTTTACTCAACACGCAGACGATTTTCAAAAACGTCGGTCAAGTTGAAGCCTTAACTTACCTCATGTTTTTCACAACCTCGCACATTCTCCAGTTCTTCTTACTGTTTGGTGGATTAGACTTTCAAAATGTTTTACTCAACGGTGGAATTGCTCCTAAACACAGCCAGAGTACAAGATTTCTAGTGCCACAAAGAAGTTAAACATCTATTTTTACTTTGGCTCGGTCAAATTATATTTCAAGAGGCTGCATGTCCTCGTAATAACCTTAAAGTTTTGTTGTAAAACTTTCTTTTTATTTACTAAATTTGTTTTTATTTATGAGCAAGCCTTTTTATTTTTAAAGGACAGTTTGAACAGAAAATGTTTGGATAAGATGATCATGGTAAGTAAGGAATACATCGCTATCACTTCAACATTTAAATAGTATTTAGTTTTTGTAGTAAATCAAGCTTACATTTTTTATATATTCATTTCAATTGGTTTACTGACGCATACAAAGCCTTTTACAGATAGAACTTGTACCGAGAGAGGCGGACTTTGAAAGTTAACAATGGTCTTATGGAAAAAGCAGGTGACCGAAAACTCCTTCTGATCATTTGAATGTACTGCCCTGTAATTTAATTTATACAAATATTTGAAAAGATTGATACGGTGACATCCTCTACTATCCAGACAACCAGCAAAAAAGCTTAATCAATAATCAAGAATACTTTACTATCACACGACTATATACATACAGCATTGACAATCTTCCTAAATACAGACTGAAATATCTTAGTACTCCTTTACAATCAACGATTATTTAAATATATTATATCTAAATTTTTCCTTCCTACATCTCCACCTCAGTTTTCAGTTATTGTGGGAGCACAATAAAAAGTTTAAAAGCTTAAAGAATAATAAGTTTGGTTTTGAAAGGAAATGGTGTTATGTCTGGGAATTAGGTTAGTGTTGCGGAAATAATATCTATAAGCAATGCGTTGAGGACAAATGTGTTTGTGTTCAACCAAAAATGAAAGAAATTCTAGAATGTAAATATATGGAAAGAGTTCAAAAATTGTTAGTTGAAAATACACTTGTGGATGACTGCGTGATGCATATCGGTTCATACTATAGATCAGTTTTATGATTTTTTCTGCCTTGAAAATATTTTTGTAGTTTCATTCATCCGACAAAAAATGAAAGCATACATTCCTAGGAT
The DNA here is from genome assembly GCA_963675035.1 of Allygus modestus. Lineage (NCBI taxonomy): Eukaryota > Metazoa > Arthropoda > Insecta > Hemiptera > Cicadellidae > Allygus > Allygus modestus. The sequence continues at coordinate 456,861,587 of OY776111.1, read as the reverse complement.
AGAAAGTTGTGTGTCATTCACACGCACTGACGCACCAGGGTGTCGCGTCGGATAAGCCAGTTGCGCGGGGATATTTCGTTCTGTCCCCGAGCCTAGTGTGGTGGCACCACTGTGCGATCAGTTAGTTACACTTGGGCGGTTGTAGTGAGAGCTACGCCCGGCCGCTCATTGTGACTTTGCCCATGCGTTCGATCCGGTCCGCTTCACAATAACAAACTTACAATTTCTAGGGAAATTGTTATATTTTTCATTACATAATTATAAAAAATGCGTATAAACTTAAAACCCTCATATTAATTTTTTTATATTTTCCTTTTACATTTTTTGGGAAAACCAGGATTTCTTCGACATGACGATAGCGACACCTCAGTGCGGGTCGGGATCCCGGTAGTACTAGCGGAAGGCGTTCAGTAGACCTCCGGAAGCAGTGGTGCGAGGACCGAGGATGGGGGCGCGTTACAGGACAGGCTGGATCGTGGTGGTTATGTGTTTTTGTGGTGTGGTTGCCGCCCCTAGCAGAAACAGGAGGATACCCTTCACCGATAATACGGTAAGTCCATGACTTGTTTCAAGAATAATTTGAACAACTTTTTTGACAGATTAGCGGCCGATTTTAACAATTGCCCGTTTACATGGAGTACAGGAGTGTGTGGAGCGTACACATTACCCAACAAAGCAAGGTATTGGCCTTATAATATAATATTATTATAAAATAATGTAATATATAATAGTGCAAGGTGGAGTTGGACAGCGCTCATCAAATTTACTTGACAGGACCAGGATTTGAGCCCATGGCGAAATCGCTGCCTTGCTGCCACCGTTTTGGAGTCGCCTTGACCACTATGTCAATGACTCAAACGTACTTGTTAACCTTTTACTAGCTTATACTAGCTGCTATGCCCGTGCTTTGTAATGGGGTGAAAATCCAGAGTAGAACAATTGTAAACAAAATAATAACAGTCTGTAGTTAGATATACTCCTTATAACATATTTTTATTTAAATTAATTGAATTAGTAAAACACACATGTGACATAAACCAAATAAAACTCCCCTCCGTATGAATAACATGGGAACTTGGAAGTCCCGTAGGGCAGAGCCCTGAGGACATTTCTAAACGGCAATAGGTCTATGACACTCCTCGGTACATAGACTACATTTGTGCAAAATTTCAGCAGAATTGGTCCAGTGGTTTTGGCGTGATGGAACAATAGACAGACAGACAGACACCACCTAATTTTTATTATAGTAGTGATTATGTACCCGGCCGCAATGTGTCAGTTTGTATAACAAATTTTGGTCAAGGATCTTATCTTGTACTACACATTTGAGTTACTGTATCTTGACATTCCAACAAGTTCCGTGCGAAGAACGGTATATCAGGTAGCACATTTAAATTCGATTTAAATTATACATATATCTAAACAGTTGAAACCACCCCTTTTAAAGCGCAGTCTGCAATCGCTAAAGTAAGGCTTCCTAATTTTAATCCTATTATCCAAGCAGACAGTTTAAAAGGGCTTCCAAGCTGATAAAGCTCATTGAACTTGACGTTAAAAAATGAATCACCAAAAGTAATAAATTTGATTTGCACCCGACATTTGTAAAAAAAATCAAAATCTTTTATTCAGTTTGAACGCAAGAATTGGTTTCAATGATTATAGTGAGTTTTATTTTATTATCACTCCGGTCCAAATATTGATCAGCCGAGTTTGTTGTCTGTAGACTATTGTTGGAAAGCAGTTCACATCAGGGCTTAATAGCTATAGAGATTTGAAGAAGTCTACGTAAACAGATAAAGTAAAATTAATATAAAATAAACAGCATCACGAAACTGACACATACTTTCTCCCTTATAGCCTAACTTTAATGAAAAAAAAATACTTTTTATTTACTAAATATATAGAACATAAAGTACGGTTGAATGCACAGAAAATCTTCTAAATAAGTTGCTTTCAAAAATATCCACCCAAATCCCTTTTATGGAGGCACTGCAGTTACCTTTCCTACACACAGTGGTTAAAAGAGGGGAAATGCCCCCTCATCCCCCCCACAGGGTCAATATCAGATTGAAAATATCAACAGTGGATTTTTCCAGGTAGTATATAAAAGTGTCTTGTGTCACATTTTATTTCACTCATAGCAAAAATAAGTCCAAAGTTCCAGCACCAATTTAAGGGGAGGTGAAATAAAATGGGTGTATCGTATTTCCTAAAACATTCCTTTAGTACAGTGATCTGTTACTACAGTGATCTGCTTTAAACTCTCAATATTTCCGTTTCGTGTTTGTCGATTTATTTGTTTATTTATTTTCATTCGTGCATATTCGCTCTGAAATAAGCCCTAGTAGTGTCGTCGTCGTCGTACAGTGTTGTGATTTTGAGGTGGTGACGTGCAAATAATAGCTGTGAAAACTGGAAAGCTGCTATAATTTGTTAAACTATTTATCACATTCGTTCTTCGTATTCTCACAAAATTTAAAGTACCTCTTCATTAGTAACATCGTAAATTGGAACTAAACTTTTAGGGCACAAAAACTCTTTTATGTGCGCTTTGTTGCGAAACGCTTTACTGCAACCTTGCAGGAGACAACACATGGGTTTTACTGCGGAAGCTGGGAAGATGGATTTGGCAGCGACAGAGAAGTGGAAATAGAACAAAGTGAGGAGCGGCCGTCGCCCTCTGGAGAGCTGGAGAAACGGCGCAAACTCATAGCTGTCAACTTCCACCGAGTGGATTGATAGCTTATTCGTTTCTTGTTTTATCCACTCCAACAATAACAATGTTTGATGGAATTTAATCCTACGTTGGAAAAAAATTAAGTAAAAACATCACGGGCCGGGTGTTAAAGTTGGAAAATATGCTCTTAAGTTGGAAAATTTGTGTTCAACCAACGAACATAATTAAGAAGAGAAGAGACATCTGGGGAAAAGTAAAGCCTTACCGAAGGATATGTTTGTAAAAAACTCACAGAAAACAATGAGACATCTGGGGAAAAGTAAAGCCTTACCGAAGGATAAGTTTGTAAACAACTCACAGAAAACAATGAGACATCTGGGGAAAAGTAAAGCCTTACCGAAGGATAAGTTTGTAAACAACTCACAGAAAACAATGAGACATCAGGGGAAAAGTAAAGCCTTACCGAAGGATAAGTTTGTAAACAACTCACAGAAAACAATGAGGCATCTGGGGAAAAGTAAAGCCTTACCGAAGGATAAGTTTGTAAACAACTCACAGAAAACAATGAGACATTAGGGGAAAAGTAAAGCCTTACCAAAGGATAAGTTTGTAAACAACTCACAGAAAACAATGAGACATCTGGGGAAAAGTAAAGCCTTACCGAAGGATAAGTTTGTAAACAACTCACAGAAAACAATGAGACATCAGGGGAAAAGTAAAGCCTTACCGAAGGATAAGTTTGTAAACAACTCACAGAAAACAATGAGACATCAGGGGAAAAGTAAAGCCTTACTGAAGGATAAGTTTGTAAACAACTCACAGAAAACAATGAGACATCAGGGGAAAAGTAAAGCCTTACGGAAGGATAAGTTTGTAAACAACTCACAGAAAACAATGAGACATCAGGGGAAAAGTAAAGCCTTACCGAAGGATAAGTTTGTAAACAACTCACAGAAAACAATGAGACATCAGGGGAAAAGTAAAGCCTTACTGAAGGATAAGTTTGTAAACAACTCACAGAAAACAATGAGACATCAGGGGAAAAGTAAAGCCTTACGGAAGGATAAGTTTGTAAACAACTCACAGAAAACAATGAGACATCAGGGGAAAAGTAAAGCCTTACCGAAGGATAAGTTTGTAAACAACTCACAGAAAACAATGAGACATCAGGGGAAAAGTAAAGCCTTACCGAAGGATAAGTTTGTAAACAACTCACAGAAAACAATGAGACATCAGGGGAAAAGTAAAGCCTTACCGAAGGATAAGTTTGTAAACAACTCACAGAAAACAATGAGACATCTGGGGAAAAGTAAAGCCTTACCGAAGGATAAGTTTGTAAACAACTCAGATAAAACAATGGACTCTACGAAACATTTGACGAAAAATATTTAGTGTATACTAAATGGTTTGACATAAACGTTGTATGCCGTTAACGTCTATATGCGCCTTTGGGTTTTGGATCCACCTTCAGGACTTTGTCCTATAGGCTTTTGAAGTTACAATGTTAATCATATGAAAAATACAAATCAATTTAACTGAACATTCAACAGCTGTTAATAATGACAAATCCCAGAAAAGAAGTACAAACAGCTGTTTCAAGCTATGATCTTGAATGGCGTCACAATATAAACTAATACTAGGATCTGTATTAGTGCAGTGAAAATACACACCCGTTCGTGCAAAAGGTCATGTAGTTATAATTTATTAGAATGTTGTTAGGACCTATACTGCAAGTAAGAAACCAAGTTTGCAGCTTCGAAAGACCTGTGCTACTGGCGTAGTGCCGAAAATCAGTAAAATATTTGCACTTTTTTAGTTTTTGCTAAATATCTCCGAAAGTTTGCCTCTGACAGAATATGTTGTTCGATCCTTTCTTAAACTGGATAACATTTTCTAAAGTTTGAGACGCTATCGACCTCAGTACGTCCATTAATTACTCATATACAATACTTTAAAAACTTGGAATGATTACAAAAAAGTTAAAATTGTCGTTATGGTCTATTTTTTGTAACGTATTGTAAAAAAAAAATTAAAAATGGTATACCTCGCTTATTTATAAACATATACTGACGAAACTTGGTATATACCTTCATCTGGCTAACGTTTGTACAAGAAACTGCAGCAAAATAGTCGCATCTTAAAAGTCTTGACTTTCATCAAAACATAGAAGCTACTGTAATCACATGGTTTATATTTTGCAATATACGCCCATATTAAGTTTCGTGCCCTTCTCTTTGTTCCGTGTTTAGATGCAGTTTCTTTGTTGCGAGCCCTTGACTTTAATCATCTGACCGTGTATTTCCTTTTATGCTAACAAAGAATATTCGCTTTAAATTGCAAGGCCAGAAGCAATGCATTTCCTTATCAGTTATGGCTAATTGTGAATTAGTCTGATAAGGTTGATGTATTAATTGGTAAGGATTATATTCATAATCGTTTGGTTCTATTTTTGGATCGCCATTTTGCAGTTGTGATTGTTATAGCACATACTACGTGACCCAGATTAATATCAAGCTTAGGAAGTATATTACAAAATAATTAAAATTGAAATGAGTTTTTTTTTCAAAATTCGGTAGGCTTACTTCTTTATTTTTAAGACAAACTGACTGACATTGTTGCTCTGTCAGGTTATATCGCGAGATATCTTAGGATACAGTACCAACCTAAAATATTCTATTAAGGAACTAAACACCAAAGAGTATAAGTACGGTTAATATCAGTAAAAATGAACAGTTCAATTTATTAAAATGTATAAAATGTTCAATTATTGAACATTATTCTGATCAAGATCAATCAAAAGAAAGCTTTTCTTCTGATCTGAAAGCTCAAAAAACGAAATTTCAATTTGAAACCACTCCCGGTTTTCCCCTTTGGCCCCCCTTATATTAACTAGAAATTAGCGATTCCCACCAAACTGAATACCGGGATTGCAACACGTATGGAGGTTATGCTTCCATAACTCATAGTTTTTGTCGGTGTATTTTAACTCACAATTAAATTCTAAGAAGACAGACCACACCATTCAAAGGGGGGTTTTGTACCCCAAAAATTGCTTTATTTCTATTTTGTACATAGAGTTTTATAAAAATGTTTATTTGCACGATTAATTTTTGATGTATTTTAAAAACTAATATTAAAGTATTTTGAATTTTTGCTCTACGTCAGTTGGTAACTGAGAAATTGAAAATGCCTAACATAGAACCTACGTTGTGAACATTGTTCATCTCTTTTATTTTTAAACATATATTAACGACATTTGGTATGTGTTTTCACCTTGTGGTGATCTATTGAGGTTTGCATAAAATTCCCTTTCTTGTTGGGACTCACGTGACAGCAAACCTGCGTATTCAGCCGTAATGTTATTCTTATAAAGAATAAACCAATATCACATCTCGCTTATTTACGAATTTATTTCGATGGAACTTGGTAAATGGCTTAATATAGTTGTGAGATACACAGAGTACGAAGGTTTGCTGTGACGGGGGTATTTATTATTTAAAATAAAATAAAAAATTCGTGAAAAATTAATGACAGGGGCGGGAGCGCCGGGCGAGGCCCATCCGAGCTGCTCCGTCACTCAAGTGTTAAGTCTTCCATTTCCGGGCGCCACGTTGTTTTGTTTTTTCGTGACCCCTGCCCTCCTCCCCCCAGGCTGACCGACAGTACGACAGTCGTCAGTGGACCAGATAAGATTACAGTATCAATCTCGTGTCAACCCGTTACGCCAAAGAGTTTTAAAAAGTTGACCAGCCTTGGTTTTTTCTCTACATTGTTGTTGGATTCGAATCCGTGAAAAATTAAAGTTTATAAATATTAATAAATAATTATAATTTTGCTATTGCTGTATAAATTATGTATGTTGGTAGTGATACTTCACAATTTACATAACACGAAGCTGCAACAAAGAAAACGAGATCGCACGCAGTACGCTGACGTGAGGGAAGTGAATTTCCGCATTAAAACATTAAAAAGATCAAATAAAGGGATTAAACCAACACTGATTGCATTTTTTGAAAATTGAAAAATTTTATTTTTTTGGCTGTTTTTATGCTCCTGGTTATATTTAAATTCACTAATAGGATGCCAGTGTTGTATATTATAAAGTTAGAAGGAGGTATTGTCGGGATAAAAAGTTAGTGTAGGGGTATTGGGGGTCATAACACGATATTAAGATATGAAAAACAGCCTTTTCCAGTGTAAAATCCCCATAAAACAACGTACTGTATTTTGACAATTAACTTTTTTTAATAACTCGGTAAGTATTTATGCTAGAATGTTGAGAGAGGGCTTAGAATCTTTGGCTTTTTAAGTAAAATAATTTAATGTGCAATAAGTATACATTTGGAGGTTTTCTGACCCTTTTTGGGCCAAAAAACTCAAAAATTGAAAACTTTAAATTCCCAAAAAAGGGGGTTAGAGTTTTCCAATTGTTTTGCCCAACGAACATGCCCAACTTATTATAAAAAGGAATGTCTCTACCAAATTTGAAGTAAATCGGAAAAAAATTGCGACCGCTAGAGTGCGAACACACACACACACACACACACACACACACACACACACAAAAACACATATATATATATATAAAAGGTTTTTAGAGACCCCTCAAAACGTTTCAGGGGGTCACGTTAAGAACTTCTATGGTGGTCCCGGGCTTAAGTCTCACCGTGCGGGTCATGCTAATAGTTCACTTTTCCATAGGAAATTCACTAAAGATACAAAGTCACACATGTACTATTTATTGATAGTTTCTTTCTCGGGCTTTGCCAATAAACAGTGAGTGAACAGTGGAGGAGTGTCAACCCTCTGTATACTAGTTGGCCGTCAATATCAACCCTCTGTATACTAGTTGGCCGTCAATATCAACCCTCTGTATACTAGTTGGCCGTCAATATCAACCCTCTGTATACTAGTTGGCCGTCAATATCAACCCTCTGTATACTAGTTGGCCGTCAATATCAACCCTCTGTATACTAGTTGGCCGTCAATATCAACCCTCTGTATACTAGTTGGCCGTCAAGTCATCCTCCTTATTTTAAGTTGTATTGGTACATTTCCCTTCAATAACCCATCGGTTTATGGAGAATTGAAATGTAATGAAATATTGTCGGTGAGAGTAAATAAACACGTTTTAACTGTAAAACAAACACTTTTACCTGTACACCAAAATGTTACGGAAATATGATAAAAACATTAAAGACATCAGTTGGAAATTTTTGCCAGATATCATTGTTTGCCAAAGGATCCCGTAGCAGCAAACCTGTGTACTCATCCCCATGTTATTCTTATGGATAATAATTAAATGCTCTGTCTCCCTTAATTATGAACATAAATTAATAAAAACTGGTATATGACTTCACTTACTTCAGTTATATTGATATTAGCATAAAAAACAATTTTTTGTGTTCCTTGTTGCAGCAAACCTGCGTACTCAATCCCAATGTTATTCTTATGGAGAATAATTAAAATTGTATATATCGCTTATTTGTGAATTTATTTTTATGTAACTTGACAAGCGGCTTGAAGTATTAAGACATTTATATCTCCATTGGAAATTCGCTGAGTATGCAGGTTTGCTGCGACGGGGGTATTTATTTGTTTTGTGTTTATGTTAATGTATGGTTTTTAATTTTTTGTTTCAACGCCAGAGGCATTATGTTACATCACATAAACGCTTTTAAGAGAAAGCTGTCCGCCCCACAACTTGTGTGGATATCCCGAGGATCGAACCCGTGGCCCTTTGAACCGAAGTACAAGACGCTAACCGATAGGCTAACAATATGCCCAAAAGCCTACTTAAATTATCTAACATTTATAACAATTTTTTTTAAATTATAAAATAGTAGGTGATAGTATATGGTTTTATTACTAAAGTCGCGAAGGCGAATTGTAATTGCAGACAGTTAATTTTGTATTTAGTTTTCACAGTTCTCTAACGAGGAAACTGAAACCTCAAAAGGAGAACAAACGTCGCTGCTGAGGTGTAAGTGTATGTACGTCACTGTGCTACAGCGATGGTACATTCCCATGTGGTCCAGAAGACAGAGTGTGGGCGACGTCACTGTTAACAGTTCGGTCCCCCGACACCTAGCAGCACCGGTCCTCCCGTAACTATAGCCCGAGCGGCGCTATATATCTGGTGTGGAAATAACAACGCTCCTGCGAGAACTAAACTTTTAAAAAGTTAATATTTATGTTACGAGTGGTTATTTTAATTTTGTAATGTGTCAGAAATTTAATTAACTAGTATCTTTCCTGTTTTTCGTGTTGTCATAAACGTTATTACCAGGTGATAAAATATATATTAATATGTTGTATTCTGTAGTTAATGAACTATCTGGGATAATTAAACATGCTTAAACAGTCGTATTATGACTGTAATTACCATAAATTAAATTAAACTAGCCGGTATCACTTTCTTCTCAGGGGGATCTCGCTATAATTGCCACAAAATAAGCATGTATTCTATTAAACAAACTGCAATAAATTAGTTATTTATAGCCCGATCTTAATAATCTTTGTCCCATTGTTTAGAAGATAAAATCGCTCAACTTTTTTTGTCTTGAAAAATATTCCGTAAGATTTACGGTTTTTAAGATATTAAGCTTTAAAATCTAAAAAAGGCCGCCATTTATAAATGGTACAAAGTAGAAACTTGATACTACATATCTAAGTAAGTCTTGTTAATAGTCATGCACGTACCAAGTTTGAAGTCTAGCAAATACATTTCCTTATTCTGGGATTATCCAGCTCATTATACGGTCCTATTAGTTTATATTGTGAAGCTATTAGTTTGCTTGAAACAGTCGTTCTGCCTTCTGTACTGTGTTTTGTAAAGGGATTTGTATTATTTCATAAGATTAACATTGAAACTTAGAAAGGTTGGGGGCAGAGCCCTGAAAGTGGATGTTTTCAAAACCCCCAAAGGGTCATCTATATGACCCTTAACAATGATTTAAGACCTAATCGTTTCACGGAAGCCTGCTCTCAAAAATCGGCTTATTCTTTTAATAAATAGATCAAATACATTTTAGAAAACTCAATACAATATTTCTTGCATAAGAATATCAATGGAACTTCGAGGGCTAGATGTCTGAGGGAAAAATAAATTACCTTCCAAATATCTAGAAGATAATCCCTTCAATTTGACACCTCAATCGATAAAGTCGGTCGTTAAATAAAAACGTACCTAGCTGATCCCATAAAAAATTCCTAAGGGATTAAAGAAGTAGATTAATAGTTTCATACAGGTCACAATTGTCTATATGAGAACATTTATTATTATCAGGCAAATATTTCTGGGTTGTTTTACATGACTAGGTTTTGTGGTGGATGATTCCGAAACATGTGAGCAATAACTTCGTACGAGTTCTAGTTAAATTACGTTACTGTGGGAAATTATTTTACCCTTGTAATTTGAACCTGCGTGTTAAGATGTCAACATGTATTTCTGCTCAGGCTGATTCACACGCGGCCCGGACATGCACGCGGGTTTTCATGTGACACAGCCGATCCATTATAACTATTACGAAAGCCAGATTTCCCAAATGATAAAACTATGCGCGTTAATTTGGTTTTTTACGGAAAGAAAACGACACCTTGTGGTTTGAAACGTGTTTACAGAGACGTGGGGAGAAGTTAAACAAATTCACTGAAACGTTTCCTCATACTTTTGTACTATGTTTTGACATTCAAGAATAAGTCTATCGTTAACTAGAATTGTCCAAGCGCAGCTTGCGCACTGAACCCCGTGTTGAACGTCTTGAACTTGTCGCTGTGAGAGAGTGCTACTTGTAAGTTGGAAAATAAATCATTTAGAATCGCCCATTACATTATTATTTGTATGGTTGTGAATTGTTTGTTTGGTTTTGGCACTTAGTGGCGACGGTAGTCTTTAAAATTATGGCTCGATTATTGGTTTACATTAAGTGTAAAGGGAGAGATAGTCTACCGACAAAAAACATCCTTGCGAAGTAGGTCTAGTATAAATAGTCTACTGACAAAAACATCCTTGCGAAGTAGGCTTAGTATAAAATAGTCTACCTACAAAAAACATCCTTGCGAAGTAGGTCTAGTATAAATAGTCTACCGACAAAAAACATCCTTGCGAAGTAGGCTTAGTATAAAATAGTCTACCGACAAAAAACATCCTTGCGAAGTAGGTCTAGTATAAATAGTCTACCGACAAAAAAGATCCTTGCAAAGTAGGCTTAGTATAAAAACAATTATAATTTAAATTTACGTTTTATGATGAGATGGTTGTTTACACAGAGATACACGTGAAACTAAGCCAAGCCTCTGTAATTTTCAATAAAAACGATCCCCATACCTTTTGGTGTTCCAATTATAGTTACATCTCTTCATGAGTTAATATTTATTTGGTTCACTCATGCGTAATTTGTCGGGGGATTCCTTTATACTTTAAAAAAAGCTTTACAATGTCGTCTATTACAAAAATATATTGATAAAAAGCGGTTGTTTTCCATAAAAAATAGCCACTCGATGGTTTTGCTGCTGGACTATCAACACTGAACCAAGACTCAATATGTTCCTTGCCCTCTCCCACTTCAATTTGGATTGACCCTCCCCTCAAAAATTGTCTCTAATTGGGCGCTCTTCTACAAATAGGCCTTACATTGTACTCGAGGCAATTTAAATAACCAAGAGACAAATTGCCGCGTAATTCGCTCATTCGAATTGCAAATCAGCTGTCTTGTGGTGGCGGCGTCGCGTCTGTGCGTATTTAGGCAACGATATGGTATTGTTTCTTTCATTTTAGCGAATTTATTTTCATCTATAGGGAAGAAGCTATTACCGTAGGTCTCATGGTAAGAATTAAGCCCGAGACCATGATAACATTTAATTTTGAGGTCCCCAGATGCCAAAAACACCATTCGTTCAAATTTGTATACATGTATATATATATATATATATATAAAATAAGGTCTATTATATATAATATATATATAATTAGGTTTTGTATGTATATATATATATACATACATACAAGACCTAATAGTTTGTATATATACAAGTATACAAATTTGAACGAATGGTGTTTTTGGCAAGGGGACCTCAAAATTAAATGTTATCATGGTCTCGGGCTTAAGTCTTACCATGAGACCTACGGTAATAGCTTCTTCTCTAATATGTGAGAGTTATCGTGCTTATGGACACACTCGTAAAAATGGGTTTCTGGGGTTTCCACATGTAATTTTTATTTAAATAAAATGTTAATTTTTACCATTGAATTCAGCATAAAAAACAAACAATATGGTATTTTGATCATTGCTCTACGTCAATTGGTTATTGGTTATTGGATTGAAAGTGCTAAACACAGTACGTTGTCTAATGTTATTCTTATGGAGAAAAAGAAAAATTGTACATTTCGCTTATTTATGAACATAAACTAACGAAATTTGGTACAAGGCTTCATCTGGCTGTGGTTTATTGTTGTTTGTACAAAAAACAATTTTTCGCCTATGGTTCCCGTTGCAGCAAACCTAGGTACTCGGTCTCTATATTATTTTTAAGGGAAATAATTATTATTAAAATTTTATATGTCGCTTATTTATGAATGTATATGGATGAAACTTGGTATGTGACTTCACTAAGATGAGTTCTATTGATATTTGCAAAAAAAACATTTTTTGTGTTCCTTGTTGCAGCATACCTGCGTACTCATCCCCAATGTTATTCTTATGGAGAATAATTAATATTTTAAATATCGTTTTTTTTAATGTATTTCTTATGAATCCTGTTAAGTGTTTTAATGTGTTATGATATATATTCATTGGAAATTCGCTGAGTATGCAGGTTTGCTGCGACGGGGGTATTTTGAGAAACCGTTTATCGTATTCTCTACTCTTAAATGACTAAGGGTTGTTTGCTTGCTTGCAGATCTGATTTTAAAGTCAGGTCCAACGATTTTCTTTAATAGATGTAATTAATTAATTTCTAGGTTAAGAATTATTACTAGATAGGCCCAATAACCCCAGGAAAAATGTGACTATGTCAAAACAAACGAAATTTATATGTAGCAAAAATTACCATTGGTCGTATGGAGTTTAAAGACAATGCAAAAGAATCATATCGGCTGTTCATAATCGCTGTCAAAGTAATACTCATGTCCTGAATATCAATACGTTGTTTCCTGATAACAGTGCGCCTAAAGCCATTGAATGAAGATTGCATATAGAGTGGACATATGCAAAATGAATTAAATGTGTATTTATAAACCATAATACTTTAGCTTGAATTACTGTTACTGGAGTGACATTAAAACATGCAAAAAAGAGTGAAATGAGCGAAGAAAATCTGCTGGACATGAGGAACCGTGGATAAATATTACTCTAGGTATAATAAACAAACTGACTGGCCTTCTCCGAGAAAAGCTCGGCCCCCAGGTACTGTGCCTCACAAACGAAAGTTGCAGTAGACTGTCCGGTTGGTTGAGACGACAAATAACGAAAGCAAACGCCAGAGAGAAGGTCTCCCTCTGACAACATTCGCCAGCTAATCCTTTGATTAAGTGGAACCTTTGTTATATGATATGTTGGGGATATGATCAACATTATTTCCTAATATGATATGTACTTTTTTGCCCTTCTAATTAAAGCCTATAGATGTTAAAATTAGTGTTTTATTCATAACGACGGATATAATAGCCCCTTCGCAGAAAACCTGCGTACTCAGCGAATTTCTAATGTCTTAATACCACATAAAACCGCATACCAAGTTTCATAAAAATATATTCACATATAAGCAATAAATAAAATTTTAATTATTCTCCATAAGAATAATATTAGGGATGAGTGCTCAGGTTTGCTGTAACAAGGAACACAATATATTGGGGTTTTATGCAAATATCAATAGAACTCATCTAAGTAAAGTCACATACCAAGTTTCATTCATATACATTTATAAATAAGCGATATATAACATTTTAATTATTCTCCTTAAGAATAACATGGGGACCGAGTACCTAGGTTTGCTGCTACGGGGACCATAAGTGAAAATGTTGTTTTTTGTGCAAACAACAACAAACTACAACCAGATGAAGCCATATACCAGGTTTCGCCAGTTTATATTCATAAGTTAGCGAGATATAAAATTTGTATTTTTCTCCATAAAAATAGCATTAGACAACCCACTGTGTTTAGCACTTGCAATATCCCAGTAACCAATTGACGTAGAGCAATGATCAAAACATCAAATTGTTTGTTTTTTAAGCTAAGTTCAATGGCATAACTAAATATTTGATTGAAATAAAAATTACACGTGATAGCCCCCCCCCCAAAAAAAAACATTTTTGGGGTACAAAACTCCCCAAAAACCCCCCTTTGGATGGTGCGATTCGTCTGGTTTTTGAACTCGTTCAAACAAATGCTACTTTACACGTCTGTACCAAATTTCCACAAGATCCCTCCCTTTTTTACGAGAGTTATCGTACTTACGGACACATAAATAAATAAATAAATAAATATATATATATATATATATATATATATATATATGTACATAGATAAAAAATTTGAACGCATGGTGTTTTTGGCATCTGGGGGCCTCAAAATGAAAAGTTATCATGGTCTCGGGCTTAAGTGTTATCATGCCACCTACGGGTAATAGCTTCTTCCCTATAGGGGAAATTCGCTAATACTTTATTTGCAGTAAAAAACAACGATGGTTTTATTATTGTGTCAAAAAACCTCTTCAAAACTGTTTTGTCTATCTAATTAGCCACGATTTTTTATTTTCTTTAAACAATTCTTTAATGTCTCAAAACATGTGTTTCTTATTTTGTTATTAGTATATAGTATGTGTATTGGTGTCCCCTTCTTTATTTATATAGTAATTCTGTATACATTTGTCATAACAGACATCTCACTTGGAGCAATAAACATGTAACGTAACGCACATAAGGGGGTGGGGGAATATCGTCACGCTGCATTATTTAGGGGAAGGGGTCTGGGTCAGCGTTACGTAAGTCATGCATCTATCATTTTAAATATAATACTTGGAACCTTTGAAAATGTAAAAAGTTACTTCAGTTTTATGATATCACACTGACACTTTTCTTATTTCATATTTATGTGATATATTGTTCAACGTTTGTCACTAAAAGTATATTTTACACTTATGATAGCTATTAATTTAACAGGCCCGTCTTTGCTCGCATAGGCCAAAAACTTTCTCAACAAAGTTGGGATTAAAAGAGATTGTTAAGAACATATTCTTGATTGAATCTGAGAAATGTTACTTGAGCTAGGCGCTTGTGTTTTATGGTTCACCTCAAACTTTATACTCTGTTGTTTTATTGCTGTATAACTTTGTTTCTCTAAAGTACACATTTTACATGTTTTAGTTTATTTGTTGTGAATGGTATAGGCCCAACAGGTTTATGTTGAAAATATCAGTATCTCATTATATTGCGGTTTTATTGAAATCCAAGCAACATTATGCGTATAATGTTTTTTTAATTTTCATCATGCTTACGTTACGTAACACAATATGGGGTGTTTACAGTTAGTTATATGATGGGGTTTGAAGTTATGAACAATGCGTTACGTAGTATGCGTAAGCTAAGGCTGCTGCCCGGACAGTGAAAGCTCCAATTGCTCAGTTTGAAAGCCCCGTTCTTCTCATTTAAGACCAAAACCCCAACCATTATGGTTGTTAAAATAACCGCTTTTCAAAATCTTTTCTCTCTATTGAGAAAATATCAATCAATTCGATGATTGCAGGAAATCAAGGACTCTTCGAAATTAAAGAAGGTATCTAAGGACATTTTAGTGTCCTCAAAAACTACTATCACAGAATATTACGGACGAATTACGATAACCTGTGTCATTCTGACTTGACTACTCGAATTTGTATATATAAAGTTGAGATTGCTTAATAATTCTTAAATATCTGCCCTAGTGGACCAATTTTGGGAAAACGCTTAAACGACGCCAGATTGAACGTGATTTTTTTAAACATCAAGGCAAGTATGCGATGAAACGTAATCAATTAAAATATGTTTATTTATTTTGACCTCTAAAGGGGTCCAAAAGGGCTAGACGGAGGAAGTTACAAAGGTTCGGGTCGTAAAGTACTTCCGGTGACCGTCAGGGGTGCTGGTGTCAATGTCAGATCAGCTGACGGACTCAACAGATGTTCCACACAACTAACTTAACCAAAACATTTTACAAATTAAAAATATTATAGCTTCACGATTTGTTATAACATTATGACATTTTTTTAATATAATACTTTAATGACATATTTGTTGTATCTCTTGTGTACATTGAACTTCTGGTCATGACCTTTGGAGGCTTTAGAACAACAGTTACAAAACCAGTTGATAACGCCACCACCGTCGCCTCTTATCACGACTTCCGGGCCGCTAGTTCATTCATAACACTGTATCTCCATCCGGCGGGGAAATTAGTAATGAAATGTCTATACAATGTGCAATACAAATTTTAATATCGATTCAATTCGTTGATTTATATTGCCTATAACATCTAACCAGAACATCAATATGATACACCGGTTTTAGTTATACAATATGCACTCAGTCAGAATCAGATCCTTGTTTTATATTTATGTTGGTTGGTTGAATTTTGTTGTTGAAATTGGCCGTGCAAATTTTGGCCCTCACACGCACATTCACTTGGCACTTAAGAAAATATGACCAAATATTCAAAAAATAATTTACCTAAGGTTGTGTCACTTTCATTTTTTCTTATTGATAATAAAATCTGTAACAAACACATGATTTTGCTTATAATTTATAAAATTTTAACAAAATCAACAGTATTTAATGAATAAACTATCAAATTATAAACAAAAAGTGCATGTACGTAGTACCATCTTTTCAAACCTTCCAAAAATTACAGATTTTAAAATTAACTATAAATCTATATATTTAATTCCGTAATCGAATCTCTGTCCCCATGATATATCTCGAACTAGGAAGAAGTTAAGTTAGGTTATGACGATTCATTTTAAAGCTTGTGGGCCAAGGACGGTGGGAAAAAATATCAGAAATGTCAAAAATGACGTGGGCTACGCCCCACTGGACTTCAAGATCCAATGATTTTCTTATGGAAATATCACTACAGTGTTTTTATTAATAAGCAAAATGAACCAATGATCAGCTGTGATTATCCACTTACACAAAACCCATATGTTAGGTGCTATAGCCCCTGTAAGCCACTAGTATAATATTTATAGTTTGTTATTAATATTATAGTTATTATCACTGTAATCTAATTAATTCTCCAGTGTAACAATAATTACTAATGTTAGGGTAAAATAAACTACGTCTTTCAATCCCAAAAATATATTTACACTCATGCTGTACTTACACATTACATACAAGGCGGTAAATAGACACAACAGATGTTAGAAGGTGATCGATTTCAACCAGTTACACCGGTCATCATCAGGCGCAATCAGAGAATCGCGATTCGTCAGGCGGCTGAAAACATTCGCCTTGTACCATCTGTTGTGTCTATTTACCGTCTTGTATGTAAGCATAAGTATAAATATAATTTGCAGTGTTGTGAGACGTAATTTATTTTACCCCGTTTTGACCGTAACAACACGTTTCATGCTACTCGAGAAATGAAATTATAATAGTAATGCAGATTATATTTATTTCGAATTATATTCAATATTTTCTAACGCACCAACATCAGGAGCACCAGTTACAAAACGACATCGCACGCAGCCCACGCAGCACGCTGACGTGAGGGAAGTGAAATTCCGCATTACAACTTTTAAAAATCGAATAAAGGTTTTAAAACCACACTGGTAACATTTTGTTTGGAAAATTGTAAACATGTAATTTGTTGGCTGTTCTGATGCTCCTGATTATTTTTAAATTCACTATTAAGATGGCAATGTTGTACATTATAAGGTTAGGAGGAGGTATATTCAGGATAACAAGTTGGTATAAGGATATTGGGGGTGATAAAACTACATCAAGATATGAAAACAGCCTTTTCCAGTGTAAAATCCCCATAAGATAACGTACTGTTTTACGACAATTAACATTCTCTTTAATAACTCGGTAAATACTTATGCTAGAATGATGAAGGAGGGCTGGCATTTTACATAAAACAATTTAATATGTGATAATTTTACATTCGGGGCTTTTCTGACCCTTTTTGGGCCCAAAAACTCAAAAATTGAAAAATTAAAATCCCAAAAAAGGGGGGTAGAGTTGTCCCATTGTTTTGCCGAACGAATTTGTCCAATTGTTTACAGAAGGGAAGGTTGCTACTAAATTTAAAGTAAATCGAATAAAAAAATTGCGACCGCTATAGGGCGAACACATATACATAATATATATATATATATATATATATATATATATATATATATATATATATATATATATGGTATAATGATTGATTAGGGCTACTAATATTATAAGATGTATCTTCATATTTTAAAAAGTACCCTTTTTTTATAAAAACATTTTTATTTCAGACTGACATGTTTCGTGCGCTTAGTCCATTATAAGGTCATTAAAAGTCTATAAAAATATAACATCACATTTAAAATAAAATAAATATTAATCATATGTTAAAATTAAGTATTTTAAAGTTGCATATGATTTGTATAATCCATAATATATTTTATTTTCTTGTGTTATTTTCTTTGAATACTATATTACATGATTTTTATACGTCCTTGTTCTTATTTTTTCAATTTTATCAAACATCGGGTTTGATTGTTTAGGTAAAACTGTATTTAGTATGTTTGTTGGGTCTTTTTAAATTAAAGTAAATATTCATTTCTTCTTTGACAAATAGCTTCTCTCTTTCTCGTTCAAACTCTAAAATTGTTAGATGTTCTTTTAGATCTGTATATTTATTTATTTATTTAAAAAATGTTAGTGTCCCCCCAAAACGTGTTCAGGGGGTCACGTTAGGAACTTCTATGGTGGTCCGGGCTTAAGTTTCACCGTGCGGGTCATGCCAATAATTCACTTTTCCATAGGAAATTCACTAATAATACAACCGTCAGTAGTTGTCTTTATCATCTGTTTTTCCAAGACTAAACACTCATATTACCAACTCGCAAGGGCTGCAAGCGTCTGTTTTTCTGTCGGTGTCATGTGAAATATTATGCAGCTCCCACCGGTTACTTTCTCAATCCCACTATGGAAACTGGCTCCTTATAAAGAGACATCGGTAATTACTGTCCGGCAAAACATGGCGGAGGAATTTAGTTTATGAATTTGTAAACGTCGCCTGTCCTCTGGTAAAAAGGCCAAATAAAGAAAACCTGAAGTCGTCCTATAATTCCTAATGGGATTTTTTGTACGTGTTTGTGTTTTATTCATTAGCACCAGCTTCACATGAATATAGAAATGCTGGGAAAGTTGAAAAATATTTTTGGAGCAGTTGGAGTAATTTCTGTCACTTCAGTTACCTTCTTAAATAAACGGTATCAGGAAACTGACACATACTTTCTCCCTTTTAGCCAAACTGTAATGAATAAATGACTTTTTATTTACTAAATATAGAATACAAAGCACGGTCGAATGTACAGAAAATCTTGTAAACAAGTTGTTTTCAAAAATATCCACACAAATCCCTGTTTAGGAAGCACTACAGAATCCATCACTACACGCGTAGTTTTAAGAGGGGAAATGTCCCCTATTCCCCCCCTCAGGGTTATTAAGGGGCAAAATATTTCGAATTTTCCCTCTTGTTCAATGCTAACTTGACAAGCATATCAAGTTTGAACGAAATTGATCAATAAATAAGAGGGAAACAGTAATTTTTTTATATTCCCCATAAGAATAACATTGGACAACGTACTGCCCCAAAATGAAAATTTAAATTTTCTCCGCAACCAGTAATCGTAGAATAGTAATTCAAAATACTAAATTATTTAGTTTTTTGAGCTTTTTTTAATGGTGAATAGTAATATTTTTATATTTTTTTATGAAAAATAAAAAAAACGGAATTTTTGATATTTTATGTCTTTTAATTTCTGAACCCGAATTTTTGCAGAAATGCGGGTGGTGTCATTTTGTTGTAAAAGCTTAATTAAAATCGTTAGAGCCATTTTTGAGAAATCTTGATTTTTCATGTTTTTTTGGCGGTTTTGGGGGGATAATTACTCTTGAAAATCAAAAAAGCGAAAAAATAAAAAACGCCTGGAGATATCGTAGATTAGTACCTACATACCAAATTTCATAAAAATCGGACCATTGGTTAGGGCTTTAGCTCTGTACACATCCATACAAGACAGACAGGCAGACAGACATACACACAGACATCACGTAAAAATTACTTTTTTGGGTTCAGAGAGCACCAAAACGAATATTTCCACTAACAACTCAAATTCGAAAATTTTGACGAAAACAATACTTTCTCCATATACTATGTATAAGGGGGAGAAAGGAAAAGGAAGACATACACTAGTGACGGAGGAAGTGGGCCAGCAAAGAAAATACAACAGAGAAAATAAATTGGAAAATACCACATACTCATTTCGTTGGTCTCTAATCTTACAATAATTACTGAGGTTTGTTAGTTATGGGTTTCTAAATGCGAAAAGAAATAATTCAATCCCTAAATCACGATTTTCAGTTTTTAATTTAATTAGTTTTTATTTGAATGAATATAAAATCACAAAATCACGCTTTTTATTAAATACCAATGCAGTTCCCCCTCTTTTAGCGAATTTCCCCTATAGGGAAGAAGCTATTACCGTAGTCAGCATGGTAAGACCTAGGCCCGGGACCATGATAACTTTTCGTTTTGAGGTCCCCAGACCCCAAAAACACCATTCGTTCGAAACTGTATATATATATATATATATATGTGTGTGTGTGTGTGTGTGTGTGTGTGTGTGTGTGTGTGTGTGTGTGTGTGTGTGTGTGTGTGTGTGTGTGTGTGTGTCCGTGGGTGCGATAACTCTCGTAAAAAAGGTCCGATTTTGATGAAATTTTGTACAAACGTGTAAAGCAGCATTTATGACTTTAAGTTCGAAAACCAGACGGATCGACTTATCCGAAGGGGTATTTTGGGGGGGTTTTGTACCCCAGAAATGGTTTTTTTGAGTTTTTTACATACAGTTTTGAAAAAGTAAAATTTTATTTTTCCCATTTGAATCAGCTTAAAAAGACGCACAATTTGATGTTTTAATCACTGCTCTACGTCAATTGGTTACTGAGATATTGAAAGTACTAAACACAGTACGTTGTCCAATGTTATTCTTATGGAGGATAACAAAAATTTTATATCTCGCTTATTTATAAACTTATCCTGACGAAACTTGGTATATTGCTTCATTTCATTGTGGTCTATTGATATTTGCACAAAAACCCATTTTTTGCCCGATAGTTCCCGTAGCAGCAAACCTGCATACTCAGCCCATGTTATTCTTATGGAGAATAATTAACGTGTCCTTTAATTATGAACATAAATTAATAGAACTTTGTACGTGGCTTTACCTAGTTGAGTTATATTGATATTTGTATAAAAGCCCATTTTTAGTGTTCCTTATTTCAGCAAACCTGCATACTCAGCCGTCTTGTTATTCTTATGGAGAATAATTAAAACGTCATAAATCGTTTATTTATGAATGTATATTGATGAAACTTGGTATGTGGCTTTATGTGGTATTAATATAAATTAATATGCATTGGAAATTCGCTGAGTATGCAGGTTTACTGCTACGGGGTATTTACTTTTTACTTATTTCTTTCCTTTCTAATTTGTCTTACTGTTTTTCCTTCAATAATTTATCTTTGAACTAATTTAAATTTCTAAGCTGAGCGAGCAATTATATTGTCGAAGTGGTTTACGGACATTCGTTGATGGATTGTTTTTTTTACTTATAACAAGTTGTAATTTAGTTGTAAGAACATTTATTTAAATTGCGTTTAAGTATCACGTGATAAATCTTATTGCCACTTTAGCTTATTGTCTTATTTTGCTTATTCGAGCAAAAACTCAACACTAAGCGAACCGAAATTGATGAGTAAATGATTCTATTGTATATTATAAAGGTATCTCCCCAATATGTAATGGTAACCTTAAGTGTATACATTTAAACGGCTGAATGTTAGATGGATGATTATGTATCTCTGCATGGCCCTGCACTGGCTCAGCTACCCTCAACTAGGGGATGAGGCTCGGCCTACTGCCACTGTATGACTCAGCCGCTCGTGTATTGATTCCTTGCGGCTTCTTTACTTCCTACATGTTGCTACCGTATGTACTTATAATTGGTTGTAATTTATGATTGGTAAATAAATCATGTAATCGTATTAAAATGTATGATGATCCAAGATACGAGAGCTTTATAACCGCAAAACATATTACATACAGATCGAGACTGCCAAATACAGGAATTTCGTCAATTATTAATACTAGTGGCTTGAAGGGGCCATAGCCCCTAACCTTGCTCCAAGTAGGAACACATGTCATTTTGTGAAAAAATTACACAATTAATCACATATTTTAATGTAAAGAAATGCAAACGATTTAAATCCCCATGATTTTCTTATGGAGGAAGTTTTACGTTATTTCTTGTTTGCTGCTAACTTTTAAGAAATACTGCTATTTTTCCCGAGTCCCTAGGATCAGGACCTTTAATTTGAGCCGTCTCCCATCATCCTGCGATTTGCCAAACGTCCACAATTTTGACTTAAAAATTTCGCTTACAGAATTATATATAAAGACTAGTGGCTTGAAGGGGCCATAGCCCCTAAACTTGCTCCAAGTAGGAACACATGTCAGTTCGTAAACAGATTAGTCACTTAATCACATGTTTTAATGTAAACAAAGCAGACATTTTTAAATCCCTATGCTTTTCTTATGGGGGATATTTTACGTTCTTTCTCGATTGCTGGTAACTTTTTAGAATTACTGCTATTTTTCCCAAGTCCCTTGGGTCAAGACCTTTAATTTAAGCCGCCTCCCATCATTCTGCGATTTGCAAAACTCCACAATTTTGACTTAAAAATTGCGCTTACAGAATGATATCTAAAGATTATTAATATATATTTTACACGATGCTTATAATAATAATAATTTCGACAATAAAAGTGTACTACATGTGTCACATGCCTATATTTATATCCATGCAGTCTATCTATATATTTAATTCCGTAAGCGAATCGGTCCCCACGAAAGGAAAAAGTTAAATTAGGTTATGACGATTCACTTTAAAGGTCTAGGGCCAAGGACGGTGGGAAAAATATCAGAAATGTCAAAAATTACGTGGGCTACACCCCACTGGACTTCAAAGATCCAATGATTTTCTTATGAAAATATCACTACAGTGTTTTTAATAAGCAAAATGAACTAATGATCAGCTGTGATTATCCGCTTACACAAAAACAATATGTTAGGAGCTACAGCCCCTGTAAGCCACTAGTTGTACTTGAATCCAAGTTAAAGGGTTTATGTCGCAGCTGTAAGGAGAGACCTAGGCCACGTCAAAAACTCGTGTTTTCGGTACCTGTCTGCAGTGTTAGAGGCGCTTCACAGCGGCGGGCGCAAAGCTACGGATTTCCAGCGCGCCAACTTGAAATAAACGACAGAATTTTTAACACTGGACCTGTTCTTCTTATAAGACTCTGTATTTATTGGCATCAGTAAATCCAGGTAGATTTTTAAACCCATAAGAGCAATGTTATCTTTCAAGTTACATCTAGCCTAAACGGGTGGTCGGATATTTCTAAGACGTATGGCTTGTTTTAAAGGGGAAAATTTAACTAAGCGATTTCAATGAGCTAAATTTAGAATTTATTTTGTATTTATCGATAGTTTTGCCTCAAAATACTAACAATTAAATAATTCTTTTATCACATTTTAAAACGTAAATCGAAAATGTTTTCACTGAAATCCCTTGATAATCACCAGTGCAACTTTCCTACCAAATTTCAAAACTATATATTCACAAATAAATACTGGTCGGAACTTGAAAGTTAACATTGGCCTTATAGGGGAAGCAGGTAGAATCGCCAAAGGTCTCGTGACTGATGCCCCCTCTTAAGCATTAAAGGTGCGACGCATTAAACTTACTCAACTAGTTTTTTCGTAATTTCCGCGCACACTTCCTTTGTTCTCCGCAGTTGTGACGCCGGCACTGACTGCACGTTCGGCGCGCATTTCCTTTTTTGTCACAAAGGCTAATTATTTCCCGAGGTCACGAAAGCGATGCACTTTGCTACGCGGGATTCAGCTAAATTCCTTATCGCTTCTGATTACCCGGAAATGCAACTGATTACAGGTTCAGTTAATTGTTTCTTTTCGGTTTAACTGATTGTTTTTATTTGTGGTGGGTCAAGATCGTGTTATAAGGTTAATCCGTACCTCTGATTTGTCATTGTTTAATGCAGATTCTTTGAATATAGTTTACGTATGGTGATACGCTTTTTTGTAATTAAATTATTTGCCGTGTGCGATGGAAAACAAAACAATTGATTACAAGGCATTCATTGAACATGGATGCGCTTGAACTGAGCTACAAGTCAGTTTTATGTCTCCTTAGAAAACAAACTATCCTTTAAATATTTTAGTAAATTCGTGTCAGTTCAGTCAATCACCGCAGTCACCACTGGCTTGCCCATATTGCTCATTTCTAACAATCCTCCCATAATATGGATGTTAGTGTCAGTTCAATCAATCACCGCAGTCACCTCTGTCTTGCCCATATTGCCCATTTCTAACAATCCTCCCATAACATGGATGTTAGTGTCAGTTCAGTCAATCACCGCAGTCACCACTGGCTTGCCCATATTGCCCATTTCTAACGATCCTCCCATAACATGGATGTTAGTGTCAGTTCAGTCAATCACCGCAGTCACCACTGGCTTGCCCATATTGCCCATTTCTAACAATCCTCCCATAATATGGATGTTAGTGTCAGTTTAGTCAATCACCGCAGTCACCACTGTCTTGCCCATGTTGCCCATTTCTTACAATCCTCCCATGATATGGATGTTAGTGTCAGTTCAGTCAATCACCGCAGTCACCACTGGCTTGCCCATGTTGCCCCATTTCTAACAATGTTCCCATAATATGGTTGTTAACTTTCTATTCCCGTCCTTCCCAACTGATTACTACAATTTTTTTATTTATGGGTCATCATAAAGATAAAAACATACCTAGCTATTTCAGTGAGCAGAATTTGTATACAACTTAAAGCGCAGATATTAAATAAGTTGGAATATTATTGACAGATTATTATTTGTGATATGAATTTTTTCTCTCTGAAATCGACAGGTGTTCGGATAATAGGTTGAGGAGGGACGTGATTTGAAAATTAACATTGGTCTTATGGGAGAAGCAGCGAGAAGCAGGTGACTGAAGCCCCCTTAACTACAAGTGATTCAGTGGCTGATAATACGACTTTAAATTTTGAAATCCAGAAAGCAGTGCAGTAGGTTCATAGGTTGAGTCAGTCCACAACACACCAACGCAAACAATAACAGAGGCCCTCTGTGGGTCTTGACTCATGGTTATATTTTTGTCACAGTTTTTATCCCAACAATGACACAAATTACCATACAACAGACGGACGAGCGGGCGGACGCTTCAACATATGCGGGACGTGTCCCCAACTTCCGCCCTTTTCTTGTCTGGTCCGTCGCCCTTTAGGAAAAAAGTTAAGATTTGTTATACAATTTGATATATTAGTGTAGGTCATGGTTCTCAAAGCTTCTTGCACGGAACATTTAACTATAGGTGAACGACATGGGGTTATGGTTGTTGTGCACCTGCTTTCTACTTTCTACCACTACGTCAACGACACCTATTAAAGATACATTAAATTTTCTTAAAAATACACGAGCTCCTCCCCCGCAATATTTTGCGGATATCATTCTTATGTAACAGCTATTTATTGAATTAAGAAAAAAACACGTGTAACATAAACCAAATAGAACTCTCCCCCATATGAATAACATGGGAACTTGGAAGTCCCGTGGGGCAGAGCCCTGGGGTCTAAATCGAAATTCTGGCTCGAAAATGACTTAGAACTTTAAATTATCTTTTAATTTTAAAAAATAATCATCAAAATCAGTTAAGTATTAACTTCAGGAAGTGATTGAACAAAAAACAGGAATTTTTTAATATGTATAGATTCCTCTTCTATCAGAGTCGTATTGGTGGGATATTACAGTCTGTATACGGTAGGGTGGCGCACGGACCCGCCAGCTACCTGAGTCGGTCCCTTCCTCCGCCCGGCACTCGCGGCTGTTTCCTTAATGAGTCACCAACTAGCCCCTCTAATAGAATTATTAACTTTTTTACTTTCTCATAATATCTCAATTTTAATAGAATATTTGTAAAGTACTAAAAAAACTAAGAAGAGTGATATAAAACACGATGTGCTTTGATTATAAATAACGAAATGGTCGAAAGTTATTTTTTAGCCGGAATACTGTATGATTTGTTAAATGTTTTATATTTCTCATACAACTTTATCATGATACAATATTATTTTAAGAGTACTTTGAAATAAGCATAAGCGTAACTTCAGTATTTTGATTGGGGGGGGGCAAACATAGTCATGATCGTGATTATTGTGACTTTTCATATATATTATAATAATATGTTTTCCAAATTATTGGGGGGGCAACTGCCCCCCCCATGCCACCCCCGAATTACGCCTATGGAAATAAGGTACGGTACTCTTGCCTTCTCCCATAGTCGTGCAGTGTGCAGATATGGGACATGGGACAACAAGACTGGTTAGGACATTGAACTTGTTGATGACTAACCGTAGTCTAATATGTGCGCTAATATTTTTCCGCGAAGGGGTTGGTGATTCACCACTCTTAGCAGTAATGGTTGTCCAGGGTGCCAGGGTATTTTTCAGTTAGATGTGGATACTTCCCGGGATAACTTTTAACGAATACATTACGCATAGTTGGTTTATTTATTATTTTTTTAAGTGTTTAAAATAGTTTAAATTTTTTTCCAAGTGATATTTTTTTGTTTTGTGAATGTTTTAATTTTTTGTGCACGATTATGCCGCCATCAAGTGAAAAACGTGGGTTTACTTATAACTCTCATGCCAGAACTATAATTGCATCGGTGTTACATTACTTTGAGCGGGAACGTGACAACAAAGGTCCATTATTAGATGTGAAAAAAGTATCTGAAAGAGTGGTCGCCGCATGTAACATTTCACGAAGAACATTGGTGCGGATCAAGTCGCAACTAAAACAAGCAGTGGAAAATGAAGGAAACTCTAGTGTCAACCCTCAAAGTTTTGAAGAAACGAATCAATCACCAATACCTGAATCAGCTGTAAGTAATGAATCCAGGCAAAATACTCCTAGACCTATCATCCCTAAGCTTACTACCCCAAGAAGAAGAAAACCATACAAGTCAATAGTTACACAGCTAGACGATTTTGAGAAAACTGCAATTATAAACCACATTTTTAGCTACTACAGACGCCGAGAAGTCCCTTCCCTCCGAAAGTTAAAAGTAAGTTTACGAACAGCGGGTTTGTTTGATGGTTGTATACGAACACTGGCAAAAATTTTGAAAACTATCGGATTTAAATGGAAAAAGTTAGACAATAGAAAAGTTCTCATGGAGAAACCCTCAGTTGCTCTTGCTAGGTGCCGATATTTGCGGAAAATTCGGGAAATTGACTATAAAAAAGTTATTTTTCTGGATGAAACGTGGATCAACGCCAACACTTCGAAAGACTCAGGATGGACAAATGACAGTGTAAAGTGTTCTGTAAATGCCCCTTTAGGAAAAGGTAAAACGTTTAATAATTTGCCATGCAGGAGGCTTTAACGGCTGGATCAAGTCGCCACCTCTGATATTCCAGTCAAAAAAACTGTCGAATATCACGAGGAAATGAATTCCGAAGTCTTTGAGGGTTGGTTTTTTGAGGTTCTCCTGAAGTATATTCCAGCTGGTTCGACAATATTAATGGACAACGCACCTTACCACTCTCAAGTAGCCAACAAAGCGCCAACATCTGGTTCACGAAAGTGTGAAATGGAGGAATGGCTGAAAACTCGCGGCATTGCATATTCACCAGACATGCGGAAGCCAGAACTATACAGTCTTGTAAAGCTGCATAAGGAACAAAGAAAATCTTACGTAATAGATAAAGAAGCCTCTAGCGTGGGTTTTAAGTAATCAGACTGCCACCGTACCACTGTAACTACAATCCAATTGAGCTGGTTTGGTCAACTTTGAAGCGGTATGTAGCAGCAAGGAATACTACATTTAAATTGAACGATGTTCAGGATTTGTTTATGGAAGCTGTAAACTCCTTCACCTCAGAAGATTGGCGCAAATGCGTTGAACACGTCAAGAAAGAAGTCAAGACAGACTGGACAAACGAAGGACTTGATGACGTCAGTGTCCAAGAACTAGTCATTAATCTGGCCCCTGGTGAATCGGATGACAGTGACTGGGATACCAGCGATGACGATGACGATCTGGGAGTGTCACCTCTAGAGTAATCAGGTAAAATAAAAAAAATAAAACAATTTAATGTCATTAGAACTAGTAATAAAATATAACGAATGGTAAAGAATTAACTGCAATCTTAAAATATTGTAGATTGGTTTTAGCGCGATTTTGTTTTATTTCAGAGTCACACGGCAACATCATGGCAGATAAATGGAAAATGCTCAACTTCTGGACACTATATACTTTGACTTGAAGAAGATTACTGGGAGTAATATAAAATCATGTTGATTTATTAATCAAATAAACTGTAAAGTATGTAGTGTTGCCTATTTAATGATATTTTGGCTGATTAAATAGTATGCGATAACATCGTTTTAAATTATTCTACCTTATTTCAAAGTACTCTTAAAATAATATTGTATCAAGATTAGGGTATTATGAGAAATATAAAACATTTAGCAAATCATACAGTATTCCGGCTAAAAAATAACTTTCGACCATTTCGTTATTTATAATCAAAGCACATCGTGTTTTATATCACTCTTCTTAGTTTTTTTAGTACTTTACAAATATTCTATTAAAATTGAGATATTATGAGAAAGTAAAAAAAGTTAATAATTCTATTAGAGGGGCTAGTTGGTGACTCATTAAGGAAACAGCCGCGAGTGCCGGGCGGAGGAAGGGACCGACTCAGGTAGCTGGCGGGTCCGTGCGCCACCCTACCGTATACAGACTGTAAATCAAAGAACGAAAAAAGTACGACAGTTGGTTAATTTAGTATACTATTGGCCAACTAGGCAAAATAAACAAACAAAACAGCATCTTCAAATAAACAATTTGTTACTAATTACAATTGATATTGTATCATTTGTATATCCCAGTAGTCATCATCGATTTTAACAGAATTAGGCTAAGTTAATTCATTGAAGGTTTTGATTCATTTTTTTTAAATATATAAGGTACAAATAGAAATCAATATTAAAAGAACTTGCTGCGCATGCGCATTGGGTCCGAAGCTGCGCGTCAAGACACGGAACGCATCATAAAGCGAAGACATAAACCTAATAGGTTCGTTTCTTCTTAAAAAACTGACGTATTCTTTGGGCTATTATTGCCAATTGATAGTAGTTATTTGAACGCGGATTGGCATTAACAAGTGGATTGCTCTAAGGAAATGAGTATTTAATCTAAGAGCCAAATTGAGGCAGACGCAAACCAGACTACTCCTATAGCTAAGCGTTCAGTCAAATAAAGGAGGTCCCACACTTCTCGCGAACACGACCGAACATTCGGCCGAACACCGAATGTTCGTAGTATTCGCGAGAAGTGTGGGAGCTGTACGAACTTTTGAATACATACGGGAACATACGGGTCGGAATGTTCAGTTAACATTCGGGAGAACGTTCGGCCGAATGTTCAGGCCTGTTTGTGAGAAGTGTGGGAGCTGTACGAACTTTTGAATACATACGGGAACATACGGGTCGGAATGTTCAGTTAACATTCGGGAGAACGTTCGGCCGAATGTTCAGGCCTGTTCGTGAGAAGTGTGGGCCGCCTTTATTTACTGTCATGTTTGTACACAAGCAACTGGACCGGTCGAGTATGTTAAGCGGTGAGTGTGATGATTACAGTTACTAGAAGGACCCGCCGCTCGAACTCAAGTACATGTTCGTCTTATCTCTGACATTACATCGCCCCTCTTATCGTACTATGCATACTGTGTTGCTATTCCAGTAGTCACAGAGTGTGTACAGCTTCTATGCTGTGTTTTGTTAATATGTTAGCAGCTGCTAATATACCATTCAATTGATTTATGTTCTTCCGTAGCTTTGAAGGCATGAGCATGGGGCAGAGCCCCAAAGTGAATGTAAATTATTATAAAATTTGTAGGATCTATTACTTTACCTCTTTAAATTGATACATCAAGCTTAAAAATCGGTTCAGTAGAACGTAACATCTCGCTCATCCAACAACAACAAAACTTCTTATGTAATCTATCTATATTGATAAAAAATTATGTTGGTTTGTTCGTTTGTTTGTATATATATTTGAAGTTTATGGACACCGTTGGGCCGTTTGACATGAATTTCACGGAGAAGGTTTTTAAGCCATCCATTTCGTCCTAACTCAATTGGGTTCCTCCCAAGAGGCCCAAAAGGGTTCCCATATAAACCTTATGGAAAGATATTGTTGTTTACATAAAAGCTAATGACATGTTTACTTGAACAGGTGATCTTGGTGATATTGGTTTTAGTTGGTAATAGTCGAAGGCATGACAACGTCTGCCGAGTAACAGCTAGTAGTAATATATACTAGTTGTCCTGTTGCTCGAATCTGAGCAAGTCTGTACCAAAAAAAGGTTACTTCAGTTGTAAACAAACATAACAAAACATCTGATATTAAAAGGGATGATAACAACGTACTTTCAATCAACATGTAGTTTAGACTTCCGCCGTCGGATAGCGCCACAGTTCCGAAAATTCAGCCCTTTACTGTAATTAACTGTTTACTTTTCCTAAAATTCTGAGACTTATTGTCAAATCTACGTAAATATACCTTTAATTTGACACTTCAAACGTTAAAATCCGTCAAGCCGTTATCGAGTTATGACAGCGAAGAAAAAACCCCTAGCATATTAATATATAGAAGATATGTCCATGCCTATCTTGCGCATTCAAACACATGTTTTGGGTTAGTTTAAATTGTCGCTGTAAGATGGCGCTACCAGTGCGTTGACTTGTAAAGAAATGAGAATCAACCGTTAAGTTAAATTTTTTTGCGATCTTAACGGTGAACGCAATCTTTAAAGTGATAGCTCAATTATTAGTTTTTACAAAGTATTAAGTAAAAAAACAGACTTGCAATTATTAAAGGATCTTTTAAAGAGCTCAGGTATCGGTGGTAATAATATGTGAACGATTTCAATAGCCTTTCAAAACAGATTTGGATCGAACATCGAGCACAGGTGCATCGGGCCGCGTTTGGCGAGGACTCAAGTCTAAAACTGCTCTTCGGAATGGTTTGCTTAAGTGGCTGCGTCAGGAAAGGAATTTAAGGTAATTTTCTTAAACGAATAGACTATTTTAAAATGCAACCCTTGTCATTTGTTACCAATACGATCATTACATTGAGAGTTTATTTTAAAAGTAATACTTTTTTACAACTAAAATGAATTATTTTTTAAGGGATTTATTTTATTTTAATTTATACATTATGTGTTTTACTCAAACTGCAAACATATAGAGTATGTATACCGAAAAGGAATGATTGAACAAAAAAACCACTGCAAAGTTGACGCCGTTTTTCCCATTCTAATGCAAATCCGGATGGGCTTCGTGAATTAGAGAAATAAAACATATAGTTTCATAGTCAGATTAGTTACTATAGCCGAGTTTTTTAACTTTATAAAATTATATAATAATCAATTGTTATGAATGTACAGAAAAAAACCTATATTTTTCAACGAGAAAAAACATAGAAAATCACAAAGTTTAATGAATGGGTCTTAAATTATTTTGATGGCCAATAATTATTTTGATGGTTAATAATTATTTTTGTTCAATTCAAAGATTTAACGCAACCATAAATACTCTCAATCGTTCTTTTGTTATGCTTCAAAATAAATAATCATAATAAGTATAGCACAAATAGTTAAAGTACAAAAATTCTAAAACATTGAGTTATTAGAAATTTTATTTAACGATTGTTATTTGTGAAATCAAAATTCAGCTCACAGAAATCCCTGTTTCTCTTTGTCTTTTTTCTTCTTTAATTACCCCGTCGCAGCAAACCTGCATACTCAGCGAATTTCCAATGGAGATATAAATGTCTTAATACTACATAAAGCCATTTACCAAGTTTCATAAACATATATTCACAAATAAGCGATACATACAATTTTAATTATTCTCCATAAGAATAACATTGGGGCTGAGTACGCAGGTCTGCTGCACCAAGAAACAAAAAAATGGGTTTTTATGCTAATATCCATATAACTCAACTAGGTGAAGTCATATACCAGTTTATATTCATTTATGTTTATAATTAAGGGAGACACAGCATTTAGTTATTATCCCTAAGAATAACATGGGGCTGAGTACGCAGGTTTGCTGCTAAGAGAGCCTTTGGCTAAAAAATTTGTTTGATCAAATATCAATAGACCACAACCAGATAAAGCCGCACACCAAGTTTTGTCAGTATACGTTCATAAATAAGCGAGATATAAAATTTGTCTTTTCCTACATAAGAATAACATTAGACAACATACTGTGTTTAGCACTTTCAATATCTCGGTAACCAATTGACGTAGAGGAATTATCGAAATACCAAATTGTGTGTTTTTTAAGCTCAATTCAATGGTAAAAACTAAAATTTGACTATTTCTAAAAATATATGTGAATAGTTCAAAAAACCCATTTTTTGGGTACAAACCCCCCCCCAAAATACCCCTTTTAATGGAGCAATCTAGCTGGTTTTCGAACTTAAAGTCATAAATATTCCTTTACACATATACACCAAATTTCATCAATATCGGATCATTTTTACAAGAGTTATCGTGCTATATACACACATATATATATATATATATATATATATATATATATATATATATACATAATATATGTACAGTTTCGAACGAATGGTGTTTTTGGGGTCTGGGGAAAGTTATCATGGTCCCGGGCCTAGGTCTTACCTAGGTCTACGGTAATAGCTTCTTCCCTATAGGGGAAATTCGCTAAAATGAGCCATGAATCAACAATTTTGAATAATCTATTTAGGAGGGATGATATTTTAAAGTTAATATTAGTCTTATGGGAGGGACAAGTAGAAACGCGACATTTTACATGTCTGGAGCTGCCTCTTCACACTATTGAAACATGCGTCACGGAACATGCTACGTGTTGCTACTATCATACCGTTCGTATGTCACTATATCGAAACATCGAAATCCATCGTTGTTTAAATCCTCTCACATCAAACCAATGGTGTAATATCAGCTGTAATACACACCGCGGGAGCCGCCATATGGGCTGTAATGGAGTTGTCATTGTATACCGGAACTGCTCCCTCCATCACCGGAAGTGCGGCTATCCCGTTGCTAATCAATATTGGGAAAAAAATGTTATCGATTTTAGGACAATGTGTAATTAATCTATGTTGTCTACGGTTGCAAGCGGTGAAGTTTAATTATTGGGGGTAACGTTTTTTAAACACACCTATTTTTAAATGTTAAAAAAGTTGTATTTATTTTTAAACATCCGACAAAAATGCACATTTACTTCTGGGTTTTATTTATGATACAATTATAGTTTAAAAGTCTAAATGATTTGTAAATGCTGTTAAACCTTTGAAGTCATTAGCTTAAATTCAAAGGACCAAGAAATAATAAGCTTTGTGGTGTATATATGTTTTATTATTCGTACTCAATCTATATCTATCTATAAATACTAAAAGCCGATCATCCCCAGACAAAATATTTTCACCCCCAACTACGAAATTTGGCACGTATACTCACTATAACGTAGGTAACCACTAGGAAAGACTTTTAAGAAATTCCCATCAAAATTCCGCCCCACGGGGAGTCAAAGTTCCTATCCTGTGTTCAAACCTGGAAATTCAAACAGCTGATCATTATTTCTAGTTGTACCACTGGTTAACCACAGAATGCAGCACACACCACAGGTTTTATTCTCGGGGGAAACCGGAAACGATGGCAGCTAGTTTGTCATATTGCATATTGCTAATGTTCGTTTGTATATTGATTGCTGTTGTCTAATTCATATAAAATAAAAATCGATTGCTATAACAGAACACTTTAAAAAATCATTGACAGTACGAGCTAAAACCTATTTACACCCTGGACTAGCTTCAAGTGCATCTATAATCCCTTTATGAAATACTAGCTGATGTACCCGTTCTTCATACAGGTATTTTCTTTAACCGTTCTTTAGTCAATGCAATTTGCATTTTAGATAGCTTGAAACAGCTGTTCTTGCTTCTGCTCTTTAAGCTGTCAAAAGGAAGTACCCACAGCTGTTCACATTACTGTGGAAACTTTCTTCTGAAATGTAAACATTGAAACTTAGGACGTTCACGGGGCGTAGCCCGAGGAGATTTTAAGGAAGTGAATAGGCCTATGAGTTGCATGGCTTCAAGATAATAAAATAATTATCAAAATAATGATGGTCTATGTGTAAAGTTTCAGCCCAGTCGGTTCAGTAGTTTTTGCGTTCCCCCGGAACATCAGTCAGACAGATAGACAGACAGGCAGAGAGACAGACAGAAACCACCTCTTCTTTATAATATTATAGATTTTCTCTATAATTTTAGGTTTCATTGAACGACAATTGGAAAATGATGCGAGATTTTATTGCACCAGTATAAATGTGTCGGAATCTTCTCAGTAGTCTTGGAGCAGGACTACTCCGACAACCCCTGCATATCTTAATTTTTTACATGCCGTAATTCCTCCCCCCCCCCAATGGTTAGCGTCAGACAGATTATTTGTCCAATTAAAACAGACAGATGCTAAATAAACTGACGTATTTTACATCGCCAGATTATTTATGACGGCGCCGGGGTGTTTGGGCTATAACATCAAAGCTGGTCGTGGTGGGGGTTGGTGGGGGGGAGTGGGAGGGTGGGCGGCCGCACTGGGCTTCTAGCACGCGATTTGGACATTTTGAGTTACGACTCGGATCCCTGTTTGTGCACAAGATGGTAAGTGGTAAGTTGGTAAGGGCGTAACACTGTGAGGTCACTGACAGGGGAGAATGGAAATGGTAATAAATTTGGTCTCGGTGTGGAAATTGTCACGCGATACAGGTTCGTTCGAATTCAAAAATGGACTTCTTTGTTGTTAAGATAAAATTACTGCTGACATTTGCCATCGCCGATTAGTGGAATTCACTTTTGATGGTGCGCATTGTTGTTGTTTGTTCATATGATAGTTAATACAAAATGTAGTTTGACGTCTAATTTTCATAATTGTTATAGACATTATGTCATGATTTATTTTCTACTAAATAATAATGTATTGTAGCAAAGGCCTATTTCAAAGGCACAAATCTAGGGTAGTTACTGTATTTATTTTAAACTAAATACCAATACAATCAATTTTTATGGTTTTTTGTTGTACATTATTCACTTAGAGCGAATTTCCCCTATAGGGAAGAAGCTATTACCTTAGTCGGCATGGTAAGACTAGGTCCGGGACCATGATAACTTTTCGTTTTGAGGTCCACAGTTGCCAAAAACATCATTCGTTCAAAACTTTATATATATATATATATATATATATATATGTGTGTGTCTGTGTGTGTGTGTGTGTGTGTCCGTGGATACGATAACTCTCGTAAAAATGGTACGATTTTGATGACATTTTGGTACAAACATGTAAAGCGACATTTATGGCTTTAGTTCGAAAACCAGCCAGATCGCTCTATCCAAAGGGATATTTTGGGGGCCCAAAATTGGATTTTTTGAGTGTTTTATGTATAATATTTTAGTAAATCTAATTTTCCTTTTCGGCATTTGATTTGGTTTAAAAAAACGAACAGTTTGGTGTTTACATAATTTCTCTCCGTCAATTGGTAACAGAGATATTGAAAGTGCTAAACACAGTACGTTCTCCAATGTTACTCTTATGGAGAATAAGAAAAATTGTGTATCTCGCTTATTTATCAACTTATCCTCACAGAACTTGGTACATTGCTTTATATCGTTGTGGTCTATTGATATTTGCACCAAAAATAATTTGTTTGCCGATAGTTCCCGTAGCAGTAAACCTGCGTACTCAGCCCCGATGTAATTCTTATGGTGAATAAGAAAAATGTTATCTCCCTTAATTATGAACATAAATTAATAAAACTTGGTATGTGACTTTACCTATTTGAGTTATATTGATATTTTTTTTAAAACCCATTTTTTGTGTTCCTTGTTTCAGCAAACCTGCATGCTCTGCCGCCATGTTATTCTTATGCAGAAAAATTAAAAATGTAATAAATAGTTTATTTATGAATGTGTATTGATGAAACTTGGTATGTGGCTCTATTTAGCATTAAGATACACGTATATGCATTGGAAATTCGCTGAGTACGCAGGTTTGCTGCTAAGGGGGTATTAAATTTAAGATTGAATAAGCGAATCTGTGATATTAATTGGGGAAACTTGCTTCTAGGCTTGCAATCTAGGTAACTTTAGAACCCCTGTAATCTTGAGGAACCGATTTAGAGACACAAACCCGTAATACGACTTAAAACGATTTTAAATGGTCATCTAAAGGCCTAATATTATCGTCGGTAATCTGTTTCTACTCTAAGAGGGGGTTAACAGAAAAATAAGACATAGTGTGCGGTAGTGAGGTCACACCAAGAATGGTGTCATAAACCAGGACTGACCTTAGCATGTAAATAACGATCAGCTGAGACAACAGGTGGCAGCCCTGGAGGGAAATGTCAGAGGCGAGGTTGGCAACCTTGATCACAGCTGAGCGCTCACTGTTACACCATCAGCTGACTGTCATCAATTGCTGCCAGCTTCTGTCAGCTGATTTATTATTCCAGAAAATTGATTGAATTGATTTCTCCTTTATTGAAATTTTATTCAGTTAAGTTGTAATTGCCTGGGGGCCGAGCTTTGCTCGGGGGAAGGCCACTCAGTTTGTTTAGACGACTTGGAATAATATTTCACCACTTCCCCTACTAATAATCAGGTTTGTATTATTCATTTTCCTCATTTCTACATTTTAAGGTCACTCCAGATGTTATTTATAGCTCAATGCCCCTTAGATTTATTTATCTTCTCTTTATAAATAATCCTCACTCAAATCTTTTAATCTCTGCTCTCAGGAAACCACATGTTAATAATCACAAACAACATGGGTATTACTTTGACAGTTCCCTGGTAGATTATGAACAGCTGTTACAATTTTCTTTTTATTTGAAACTCCATAAGCCCAATGTTAATTATTTTAACTTTTCATTTTTGGTTTTTTACATTATTTGATTTTTCTTCGGGATGAGGCCTTTCTAGAACTTATTTTCATTCAAGAAATTAGTTATTTCAAACATTTGAAGGATATCATTGGAGCCGTTTTTGAGATCAGTGTCGCAAGCGAGCAAGCAAACATACAACCCTTACTCAGAGAGTATAGGATGTAGGTACATATAAAATGTAGTAAAAAGTAATAGTTATTTCACAAGCCATCTGTTTTTCGGTTCCAAGTCAGTTTGTGATAATAAAACTAAAAGTAATGGGTTTTCCGGCGGCAGTCGCAGATGTTTTATGGCGGAGTTGCTTGTTGATGACCGCCCTCGGGAAACGAACTCAAATTATGTATATTACTTTTGTCAATAGCACACAGATTGCGTTGCATAGTTTTATCTTATTTGTTTCCTTATCATTGTATTCATCATCGTTAAGAGGGGACAATGGAGTGCCCTTCTGGTACGAATGTTTCACAATTTTTTAACTTGCGGCTTAATTTATATTACGCAATTTTGTTGCAATAAGCAATTAAATGTTTAATAAAGCATTTTCAACAGCTAATAAATCCCTACCATTGTATTCTGCGATTATTGTGTGTATATTATTATGCAAAAATATATTATATAGAATAATATTAACTACAACATATTAGGCTATTATATAATTGTGTAATACCCTAAACGAGTTAATTTTGTAAAATTCTTGAGATTTTTCCAATATTAAGTTAGTGTTTCAGATAAGTTATAATTGATTATTTAATGACTAACGCTAAATAATTGAAATAGATTGAACTTGCAGTCGAAACAATTGTTACTCCCTCGGATACTTATGACGCTCCCACGTTTATGTTCTACTACTCAACCATAATCTCCTCTTCATTCACAAACCCCTTGATATTCAATACGGCCACTTAGGCCACTGACCACTTAACGGTGTTAAAGCTCTTAATGTGGCCTCTAAAATCTCCAGTCTTAAATTAAATAACAGTCTGTTGGGTTTAAATAAATGCGGCGCACACGGCACAGTGATTTACTAAGTACAGCTAATTTACCCTGTACCAGCCTGTTCTTAATATATACAATCATAAGTCCTATGGTGCTCACCAAAAATGTTTCAACTTCCCGGCATACCGAGGTGAAATTCGGCACTGATTCGTTGGGTCTTAAATAGGAAAATACCCCGTCGCAGCAAACCTGCGTACTCAGTGAATTTCCAATACAAAAGATATGTCTTAATACCACATAAAGTCGCATACCAAGTTTCATAAAAATATATTCACAAATAAGCGATACATAACATTTTAATTATTATCCATATGAATAACATTGAGGATGAGTACGCAGGTTTGCTGCTAAAAGGGACAAAAAATATGGGTTTTCATGAAAATAGCATAATAGCTCAACTAGGTGGATCCACATACCAAGTTTTATCAATATACATTTATAAATAAGCGATATATACCATTTTGATTATTCTACACAAGAATAACATGGGGGATGAGTACGCAAGTTTGTTCCAACAAGGAACACAAAAATGGGTTTTTATGCAATTATCAATATAACTCAACAATGTAAAGCCACTTACCAAGTTTTATTAATTTATGTTCATAGTTAAGGGAGATATTACATTTTACTTATTCTCCACAAGATAACATGGGGGCTGAGTACGCAGGTTTGCTGCTACAGGGGTATTTAATTTGTTTTTTCTTGATGACACTAACCACATAGGCAACAATACTGACCCGAATAAAAATGTTGGACAATTTTAAGCAAACCAAAATAATTAATATTATGCCAAACAACTATACGTCACACTCTCGCAGGTTATTTCCGGGTTTGTTCGTGTAGATGTCGACGAAGTTGGTGGCCGACGTTTCGGAAATATAACAATATCCATCTTCAGGGCGACGTGAATTAATAGCGAAAACCTTCTAAAAACTCACTCACTGACTTGTAGATATTCAATCCTGAATAATTGCAATATATCCAAAAAGTCGGCCACCAACTTCGTCGACCATCTACACGGACGAACCCGGATATGACCTGCGAGAGTGTATCTTCGGACTGTGGAAGCCTACACGATAAAATTATACGTCACGTTTAGTATTGCCTTTGTTAAAGTGTTTAAATCTGAAATTGATGCACGCCACGTGAAGTCACAGTTGCAGTCGGTTAACCCTACGGATGCTTTATTTACCGTGGTACACAACTGGATGATTCTAGCTTTTCGTCATAACTCGTATCGCAGGTTTGTCCCAGATATGAGGTATAAACATAATCCACGTGTCAGAGATGATTGATGAAGGCTGATTCACATTATCCCTCTCGCTTGCACTGGGCCCTCATGTGAACATGCCGTCCGTGCAAGGCGGTGGTGCTTCTATATAATAAAGTAGAAATAATAAATTGTAACTATTCGTTTTACAATCAACAATAATTTTGAAGAAGATTAAAAACATGCATTTAATTCAATACAAATATAAAATAAAGGGATAAAGGGAAGGGGGGGATCTAAATATCAAATTGAGGGGAACAATATCTTATAAGGATACCAATTTTAAAGTTTTTGATAATGATTAGTACTTTTAGTGGGATAATTATCACGAACACAACAAGGATGCACATCAAGTCTCCAATCAAGACCACGACTTTCTTGTGACTTAAATTTGGATTGTTCTTCCCCTTAATTGCTTAACTAAATGCTCCTTCAACAAATCGCCCTATCCATCGTGGGACATGTTACAAACCGCAATAGCACCGCAATAATCGCAATATATAATAATTTAAATCCAAATTTATAAAAAATATCAAACTTCAAACCTTTTTAGCTTCTGCCTTTCTCGAAGAAAATGTATCCTCTTATATGAACTCACCATTCAAATAGTTAAAAGGGCTTATCCGATAGTTCGATAAAAAAAGGGCTCCAGTCTTCTGCATCTCCCATAAGGTCAATGTTAATTTTGAAACCCTATCTCTCAACGGATTATTCGAAATAGATGACTATGGTTCATTTTAAAGAAAAACATTTTGATTTCAGTGATTATAATTTCGATATCACAAATAGCTCACCCATAAACAATTTAAAATATTGAATTTTTGAACGATTATTATTTGTAATATTTAAATTTTGCTCACTAAAATCGCGAGGTATTTTTCTTCTTTAAAATGAGCCATAAATAAACGATATCGGATAGTCCGTTGAGGAGGACGGACCTTAAGATAACTTAACTTATGGGAGAAGCAGGTAGAAACACAAAATGTTTCGTGACTGGAGCCCCCTCTTGCTACTGGCCACAGCCCACGCCACGTGTCGGCCCATAGTTCATCACTATTCCACAGTTCTTCAAGTCCCAAAACTCCAGACGCAGACGGTCCGACGGGTGATATCAGATCTGTCAGTCAGTCATCCGGCGCGGCGCCTGGGGGGGAATTGTAAGTACACGTGTGTACTAGGACCCCTCGAAGCAGCCATTGCTCTGCGTGATTGGCCCTTCGGACAGCCATTTACTGCGGTGCGTAATATTAACGATTAAAACAATGTTCAGCTTTCACGTCAACAAGCATACTCTACGTTGAGGTTATGCTAATATTTTAATTTTTCAAAATGTCCATGATCAGCGCAGTGTGCTGAAAACTATGTGTTTAATTTAACTAACGTTATTGAAGCAATGTTGTGTTGCACGTATTGGGGAAATCTGATTTTTTCGAACCTTTGTTTGATCTGAAGTTTTGAAAATTGAATAAAGTTTGACATGATTTTGATAAAATACAACTGATTTGGAAAGTCATAAAACGTCAAGTAGGTTTGTGTTGTTTGTTGCGCTTACATAAACAAATAAACATAAACGGTAGTGCGCTCATAGCATCTAAGCGCATCTACCTACCTATCTACTACCGGCGGGGTTTCCAATAAAAGGCGTTCGGCAGCTAAATAGGGAATGTTTAAACGTACGCTGGCTTAGGCAAGGAAATTGCGCATGGCGAAGTCCAGCTTTAAATAAAATAAAAATCATATTTTTCTCCAAGAGTTAAATGGTTATCAAATCAGTTTCGCCAGTTATAACTGAGCAAAACATAAAATGGATTTTACTAGGGTTTGAGAGGTTGTTGGAATTGGGCCTTAGTAATATATGTAAAATACATAGCCAATGAAACTTGGTTTCTTGCACCAATTAACTTTGAAATAACTGAGATTTAAAAACTAATCTTTAAAAACAGCTTCAAAATATATCTGGTTAACAGGTACAGAAATAAAGCCCTAACTACATTATCAAAACTAACGCAATGATGTTTAATAGCATGTAAAATGAAAGATTATTTTAACAATACTATAATTATACTAATTCTAAAAAAGCTGAAAGTTTATGAATTTGTTTATTTTTCTATGGCCCAATTCCGTTACATTGATTTACAACTAAATCCACAATATATCAAAAAAGTTAGGGTAAAATTCATAAAGCATTTAATACAGTTGCAACGGTCATTGTTTTTTGCTCACCAGTGTGGTGACCACAAACATAGAGTTGTTCAAGACTTCACAGAATACTCCGAGGTGGACATCTAACAAGCGGCAGGAGAAGGGAGAGGAGCGATGAATGTCCAGCAGCTGATCTGCGGAGACTCCCGCTGTCGCAGCTGTACAACGACGTCAGCAGCTGAGACCGGGTGCTGAGTCTGGCTGAGCACAGCTGCTCGTAGCGACAACGATGCTGACGGACAGAAGCGACAAGGTGATCAAACGTACTGCAAAGACGTAGCTGGAGTCATAGCGGGTTAGAACAACCAGTGGGAACCAACATTCAACGCTTAGTCTAGAAAATACCACAGCGAATGAAA
Source organism: Allygus modestus (assembly GCA_963675035.1). NCBI lineage: Eukaryota > Metazoa > Arthropoda > Insecta > Hemiptera > Cicadellidae > Allygus > Allygus modestus. The sequence goes on along the minus strand of OY776111.1, from coordinate 456,819,672 downwards.
CATAAAGTCAAAATTGGAGCTCTGAATGGAACAGAGCTCGCTGCATGGTGATCAACGAGTGGAAGCGGCGAAGACCTTCTGACTCTACAAGACTTCTTCGCACAGCCCAAAGGCACTGGGAATTTCTAGCGATGTTTTTATGTACTAGACGTAGCTGCGAAATGGCCGTTGCGATTTCCTTTTGAACCGTCACAAGTTTTATGATGAAAATTATAATCTCCGAGTATTGAATGAAGATTGCAGCAATCGTCAGAGGTCCTGTGAAATATTTCGTGGACAACACGCCCGGCGCGTTCGGAGGCGGTGAGAATAATGTCGAATGACTGACAGACGAGAAAGATCGGGAGAATGATTGAGAGAATTCTTTCAAAATAGAATCTTCCAGCTCCGATTCGGTTGAACTCCAGTTTCTTCTCGACCTCTCAGCACGTCAAGCCAGGAGGAATATAGAGTCTTGTAATCTGAGAGAGAACTTGCAAGCTGAACACGACGATCATCATTGCTGTTATCTTTATCGTCATCAGCTAAGTGCTCCTTGGATGATCGGTTGTCAGCTGCTGGAACATCCACGGTGAGATCTCGACCCAACAGAGAGCGAGGATCACCCCAGCGAAGACCGTCTTGACAATTCTTCTCTCCAGAGTTTCCAGATATAGAGTTGTAAAACCACATAATTTGTTGACTACACAAATACAGTTTAAGCGTCCGAGGTCCAACTCCACATCCATTGCATTTAGGAACGAATAAATATTCGTGGTAGATTGAAAGACTAGAATGATCAATTCGGTAAAAAGTGAGTGTTTTTTTTACGAAATTGACGTTTTACTAACAGTATAAAGTGTTTACTTAACAACGTTTCTGATACGGACAGATTCAAGTTAAATGCATTTCTAGGTTTTCTATTAGCAAGATTAAAGGTTTATACTTGACTTATCAAAAGTTTCAGGTAGAAATAAACCTTATTTAGTTCAGATTAAATATTCAACTAACTAATATTTCACATAACATTCAATTTCATTCAGTATTTTTATAACTGTAATAAGGATAAAATTCATGGCTGTCATTCACACTTCTTGAGCCAAGTAGTTACTGAAAATAATCTAACCTAGACCGAGCGCCTTTCTTCAATCCAAGAAACAAATTTCTCCACAAGAATAACGTGGCGACTTTTGAGGACAGTGAAAACTTTTAAATCCCCAGCCCCTCAAAATGTTTTCTTGATATTTATTTGGTCATTGAGTGTAAGTTAGTCTGAAGTGATGGAGGAGGCTGATTTCTATTCTTCCATAGTTGGAACTTCGAAAACCCAAGGAGCAGCTGGCTGTTTTCTAAAACCTCAAAAGGCACATACATACGCTACGGGATTTCAAATAACACATAAATCGTGGTTTAAGACATCATAGTTCCCTCGGAAGCCTTGTAACAAAAATCGACTTATTATTTTTACAAATAGAAAATTAAACATTAGCATTATGAGATTCCAACCAACCCTTTCAATTTATAAAGTTCTCAAATATTTCATGTTATTTATAGTATTATGATATGCTTGGCATTGATTACTTCATTAAGTGCGCAGGACTAACAGTGGTGAGTGATGATGGTTAGGTCATAGTGTTGTATTTGTACTCATAGGTAGCCTTTAACCATTGTGACCCCGTCATAAGATGGATCGTCTACAGCCTTCCTGTTGATCCCATGATAAATCCACTGTAACGGTTGTGGATTATTCATACCTGTGACTTAATCCTTCATGTTACACCTTCTAAGTAATTCTTAACGAGATATAATCATAAATCGGAATCGATAAAAATAATTCCAAATCATCGCATGTGTATTTTTTATTATTTGTTTTTGTTGAGCAAAGAATTGCCATTAATTGTTGTTGGACGTTTCACGTAAATTTATATAGTAGTTATTGATGATATGATGACTGATTATTTAACAATCTAAAGTGTAATATTTTTCAATATGCTATTAATTGAAATATTTGTCACAACACCATGGCCAATATTTAAAGACAATCCGATGTTGCCATCATTAAAAAATTAAAATTTTAGCAACAAGTAAAAATATATACGTTGCACTGTCAGAAAACAAAACAAATAAGAAGTAAGCATTTCCTTTAAATTGTGTAAATTTCAACCAATGAGAATTTCCATTTGTAGTGATAACAATATCCCGTCCTGACGGAACTAGGATGACCGAAATGATTTACTTGGAACATTATAAACTTTCCACTATTTATAAATTTAAAACTTTAATTTTAAAGTACAGGCCTCATCCAATTGTTCAAATTCTCCATATATACCAAATTCAAAGGAGAAAAATAAAAAAACTTGTTTTGTAGCATATCAGTATGTTCGTTATGATATATGTATATGTATTACAACTCCAAAAATATTTGAAAATCCCGCAGGGCTTCGCCCCGTTTTCCTTTAAAGTTTCAAGGCATATATATTGCAGACGATGGTTTAATTGCTCTGGTTATAAAAATATTTGTTTTTATGGCTTAAGGTCTTCTCTGTTACGTCTTCCTGAATAAACATGGATTGTCAAACATTGCTAATGATATACATTAAAAAGTCGAACTACGAATTTTGGTGGAATATTACATTCTATGTTTATTCAAGTAAAATATTGCCAGGAGTCTCGTGTTTCTCCGTGGAGACCGTAGAGAACCATTCCTCAGAACATTTAGCTAAACCGATTTCCTTGTCAGCCGCGGGGCGCTCGGCAGGAGGTTCGAGGTTTGAGGTTTGCCGATCTCAACATTATTTATCCAGTGACTGGTTTTGTTGAAGCTAAAATAACCAACACTTCGTAATCCTGGATAGATATATTTCGTTCACAAATTTTAAAACAATAATATTGAGTTTTTTTTGTATTTCTATCATTGAAATATTAATTAAGAATACATTTTTAAGTATTTTTAATGATTTTACTGATTTTTAACGAAATTTTTATTTTTCAGGTACGTTCCACGTAGGTTTGTCATGGCTGTCTACTACCCACCGTAAGTTTAGATACAATTTTTAAATAATTGGAAAAAGTTAATTCTAATAATCTACCACAAACAAACCATGTATTTTAACAACTGAAATAAGAATACAGTACATCAAAATCGGTTTTGCTCTTAGAAAATAATATTGTCTCATTTAGATAAGCAATCAGAAAAATGCCAGAGGATTGAGCATTATAAAATGTGATACAGTAGTTTAATAGCAGCGTTTTCGTCTTTTATCGTAACATCTTTGGTTTAAACAAAAGGTATACGTATGTCTTAATGTATTTAAGTCACTATGTGTATGAGTAAGAAATACCTTGATTTTGTGGATTTTTCCAGCCATTAGATTTAGCATCTATATTACTTTCATGATCATAATATAATTTATAATTAGGTTTTTAGAAAGTGTATGTTCTAAAGGACATAACTGCTTTCATAGTTTTACCATAGACAAAGTTACACTTTTGCCTGGAATCATCATTTGATATTTTGCCCCAATTAACTTTTCCTTTGTGTAGGTAACCAAAAATAAAAAATAAATTAATAATTATAAATAATATGTACAACAATTTGATCGGTCATGTAAAGGGGTTTAATAACAGTTTAGTGAACAGTACATGATTAAATGCTGGGGTGTGGTAGCTTGTACGGTGACATGCATGCACTTCCACGCTGGACACAGCAGGTCACCTGGCTCATGCTAGGGTGTGGCAGCTTGTACGGTGACATGCATGCACTTCCACGCTGGATACAGCAGGTCACCTGGCTCATGCTATGACCTCCAGACATGACCTCTCCTTCCATCACGCTTCCATACCTGATAAACTCCCCTATATATTCCGTATCCTAAACATTCACCTCCTTAAACCCTTTAAGTGTCTGCTTTACTATAGGTGTTTATGTGTTAGATCGTAGGAAGTGTAATATTTTAATTTCCTCCAAAACCCGTCCTTCAAGTTTTTTTTTCTTCTCATTAGTTTATAACTTCCCGGTGTGTCAACGGATTTTTAATCGAGTTTAGTTTGTCTATTTGTTTTGTTAAAAAACAAATATTTTATTTAATAAATGTTGTTCCAGTATTTAGCAATTGATTTGAGACAACTATACTAATTACAGCCATAGAGAATTTCCAATCAAAAGTCACTAAAAAATCGAGCTTCTCTTATAAATAATCCAATAAACTATTTCATATTTGAGGAACTGACAACAAATAGAAACAACTGAAGTTATACAATACAATTGTTAATCTTCATTTATAGACTACTTAAAGCATGTTTTATTACTTTCTTATTTGTTTATTAGACTTTTTAAAATTATTATTTGAATTCATCTTTTCCAAGATTCCTGACCGGCGTTACGCCAAGAAACTTTACGTAATAAATAGCGACTTATCCGAGAGCGTGGAGGTGTCTAAATTGCGTGCAATATCAACGTGCATTGCGAGTTGGAATTTACTGCGTTGCGAGAAACATAATAGACCTACTAAAATACATTGAAAGTAGTAAAAGTGCGAACCATATTTTGTAGGTTGTACTATTTTTTTAGAAAAATAAGCTTTAAAGTATTACCTATTTAACAAATTATAATATATATTTTTAAGATAAAAAACGTATATACAATTTTTTGAGTCAGATATTATGCAAGGTTTAAGTAAAAAAATGTTTTAAGTACAGTATTTTATCAACCATTTTATTTATTTAGTGTAGCGCACAAATTAACATGGTGTAAACTCAAAACATTTTTTACCTATGCTTGTATTATTCTGGGGATTTTAAGATAATTATATTTAGTTAAAAAATGTGATTGTATTTAATACAAGTAAAAAGCGTACTTTAATTTTGTTCTATTATAAAAATATTCTCAGAATTTTTACCGGTTATTCGTAATTTATTTATATTTTTGTAGTAATTTTAATTAACAATGGGCCATTACCAAATGACAGCTGGTTGCAGTATCGAGTTTACAAAAATTGCAAGGCTCTGCTTGGGGTTGAGCGGCGAACCTCAGATTAAGGGGCGAGAGCTCTAACCTCTTCATTTCCCTGCCAGTGCCACGTACTCGACCTATCATAAAACCTACATACAGTTATGAATAGTGCATTGTTATTGATGATGATTTATAACTGTAGGCCTATTAAACTATTCCCTATCCCCTTTCACATTAATATTCGTTCTTACTTAACAGTCATTAATGTCACCCTTTACTCTAGAGCTAGAACTCACGCATGTACGACTCATGGGCCCAAAAAGGGCGAAAAGGGCAACAGGGCATCGATCGGGAGGGGGGGCGTCCCGGCGCCGTCTCGGCGCTGCACGGTGGCGCGCTCTTATTAAATTGTGCACAAACAAGTTTCATTTCTCGCGTTTCTATGGCGACGGTGACGCGTCGCCTGTTGCTTCGTTCCGACACTTGTTCATTTTTAGAGCACATACTCAATTTTGTCACATTTATCTCTGTGAAGGCGGAAACTGTTTTTATCTGTTTCTGCTCAACGGATGATTTGAATTTGTTGATTTTTGGCTTTTTGTAAAGGGAAAATATTCCTAGAGGGTTCAGTGAGCGGAATGTTAACACCTCAAACAGTTAACCCATAACATATTGCATATGTTGAATATTTTGAAATTGTATAGAATCATTATTTGTGATATCAAAAGTTGATCACTGAAATCGTTAGGTATTATCACAGAGAAACGAATTGCTATTTAAAATGAGCCATAAATCAACAATTTCGAGTAATCCCTTGAGGAGGGAATTTGAAAGTCAACATTGGCCTTATGGGAGAAGCAGGTAGAAACACGAAATGTTACGTGACTGAAGACCCTCTTAGTTACAGCTGGGTGACTCTATAGAAGTTAAGTTATCATAGCTACTCCGTAATACTAAATCAAAGCAGTTATTCATGTGAACTGACATAATTATGATGAAGTGGCAATGCGATTCATACATTTTTAGTCAGTATAGCGCGTTTATTACTGAACAAGTTTCCGATTTCCGAAGACGAAAGATTTAAAAAATCTGTTGTGGTCTTAGAAAATAATACTGTCTCATTTCGGTAGTTTAAACTTCAATCAGCTTTGAAGAACCTCCTGATCCTGAGATCTCAGCGTGACACAAACACTGTTTATTCTATTAAATATTATGATAGGCCTATGAAACAAATTGCCTGGACTTCTCTTAGCGAAGCTCAGTCCCCCAGGTACTAGATACTGAAGGTAGCTGCATATTCGGTTAACAATGGAATGTTATTTATCGCACGTGGATATAAAACGTATTGGCTCTAGTCCAAAATTCCGCGTCGCATTACAACAGTGCCGCGCCGCTGCGCTGGGCGGTATTCAACAAGTCGTCCCGGGGTCGTGTTCAGCAGCTTCTCCCGCTAAAACGTGAAAACACGTTTATAGAGTCGTAAAACACTTTAAACTGTGAAACGAGCGTTGGAGCCGCGAGAATTTGGAACCGCCGTGAAATATGCGGTCGAGTCGAGTGGGGCTTTGGGTTTTGCCAAAGTACTCTGTTGTCTCCAAATTGTTCTTTTGCCACAGACATGTTTTGAGCTCGTGCGGTTTTAAATCCGGACACGTAAAATGTATGTTGGTTAGGTGCTTTGCGAATATTTTATTTGTGAATATACGGTTGTGTCCTGTCACCCTGTGGGATTTTAGGGATGAAATAGTATACATATGTGTTTTTAATGGATTTATGAATTTCCCAATTAGAAAATTGGTACTCCAGTTATCCTGTTAAAAATCCATTTTACGGTACAAATTTGATATTTTTTAACCTTTTTCTCAAAATGTGCGAGCTTTTAGTAAGACTGTGAGTTACTGAATGAATGAGTGTGAATAAACAGGTTTGCAAAGTGTAAACCCTGAAATGACTGAAAAATTATCTGTTTTCCCATAAAAATTACAAGGATTTCATTGCAGGTAAAAAAACATGTTTTTTTATGTTTTGTACGGAAATATTGTTGTGGATTTTTATTTTAGAAAATTGTTTGCACAGCAATTTATTCTCCTCGTGTAGTCAGGTTAATGATTAGGCTATATATAGCAACAACATTGTTTATATTTTTAATTGCGATCAAAATAAGTGACCCGTAATTAAGAAACGCGAACTCAAAACTACCGTAAAAAGACGCATCAAATAATTCAGTTTTGTAAGAAACTATGTTAACTAGATTAAGGATTTTAGTGTCTTTAAAATCCCATAAAAAAACGGAATGTAATTACCAACTGACCACGTGAAATTTAACAAATGCAGACAAAGCGGCGGACAAAAGGGCTAAAGAAGCTGTTAATCCTATTTGTAGGACAGGGAGCCGCGCCCTCATCCCCTCGGCGCTGGCCAGACCATCTGATTAACACGCTCTGACTGCACGGAACGCGACCTACCCCTTGGTTGATAAATGGAAATTGGGTATGAGCAGTGACTTATGTTGAGTAATTGTTTTGTCAAGTGCAACGGGGCCATAATACATATCATGGGTATCAAGTAGGATCTTTATAATTATTATGTAGGCCTTTTCATGGTCCGAAGGAGTTTTGCTGTTGATTTACATCAATATGTAGTGCATGTTTTTTCACTTGATGGTCGACGTTTCGAATATATCATCAGGATAGTCCGACAAGTGGGAGTGACGCACAGTCAGCCACTTATCGATGACACTGATAAGAACTATCGATGACTGTACGACACTAACTCACTTCGCCCTGAATACGGAAATTGCAATACATCCGAAACGTCGGTCATCATCTGTTGTGTCATAGATACTGTTTGATTAGGATTTAGTCAGCTGCAACGATTAAAAAATCTGTCATCAAAATAGAGTAGCTGCTGACCTTCCATGCGATCAAGAACATTATGTAAATTGAAAAAACTGGCTCCATGTAAAAGTTGAAAATTTGGGTTTTGAAAATATTAAAATCCCAAAATTAATAATATTGTTAACACAATCTGGAATTTAATTAAAATGGGAGGGATTTTTTTTCAAGGCAACTCACTAAATTATTATAGAAGAATGGTTTTTTCGTTTGTGGTTTGAAAGCCTTTTAGGTAAAGGTTTTCCAGTCTCAATTTCTTAAAAACAGTAAAAACCCTTTAAGTTGTTATAAAACCCCTTTTAGTACAAAATGTTCCTATTTAAACCAAATTGGAAAATATCTTTCCCTTATGATGCAAATGTGTTATCAATGTTTAGCCCTACGATAGCGAATATATTACTCTGTGTGAGTTAAAAGCATGGTTTTGATTTTATTCCATCAAAATCTGTTTGAAGAGCTTTACGTAACTAAATCAATGAGCCATGAAACTGTAAATTCCCCAGTGAACTTCAGCAACGCTCCATTTCCGTGTCATAATGGAGTTTTACAAATCAGGTTTTATTTGCAGCGTTTACGGCATCTTAATAATTTTAATAGGCTGGTTATCAAAAAGGGTTGTTTGAAATGTTCTGCTAATTCGACATATTCCTCACGTTAAATAAGTTTGTTAAGGTTCCATAACTTCCAATTTAACTGATTAAGATTTCTCTATTTAAATTAAGATCTCTATTTAAATATGATTTTCTCATTGTAAATTTGTACTATATATTAGTAAATAATACATCTTACATATTTTATTATAAACTATAAAATATATGGTTCTGTGGTCCATTAGTTTTCTACTATGTTATAAAAAAGGTGTCCGATTGTCTAAAATTGCCTGAGCTGTATTACGAATTACGAAAAATACATTGTACAATAATTATTTATTATTGTTTTTTGTGGTTTTTTTGTGGGGGGGGGTTGACAGCGCCCAAGGAAGTTCGGAACTGTAAAGTGCTTTCTCGTCAATTATAAGAAAATATTCGTATCTTTATAACCAAGAGATTTGGGTATGTGGTACATTCATTACAAAACGAATAAAACTAAATCGTTGTTTGCTGAAAATAACCTTTAAATATTTATACTAGAACAACAAAGAGGATTCCTTACATTGTTTGAGAAGCCGTTAAAACGAATTTACTACAACAAATAAATTCTTCGACGTCCACACTATTAGAGAAGCAAAACACTTAATTGTGAATATCTTTGTTCCTCTTAGTTCCATCCAAGTTATTGCCCTTTAAAGTCGGTATTAGTCAGTAACAAGGCTACACAAGGCATCTCACCCATTCTACACATATCATTCATTCATTTTCGTCTTAAAATACGTCCTGGTTGCGTCGGTGTCTTACGCAGTGATTCAGTGATTAGAAGTAATTTAATTCCTTTAGGGTATCACGCCTTATATACTCATGATGGTGTTGGTTAAGCATACGTGATTATTAAGGTAAGAAATTTATAAGGAAGATATATAAGTAACTGGTACTTAAACAACGGTGATTTGAAAATAACAGCGATATTTTAGTTCAAGACGCAAAAAGTCAAGTCCAAACGATCAGGGGTATCGTTTACGCGGCCGGGGATTGTTGGAGGGTTGTTTCATAAATAGACGGGTCACCCTCGCCTGCGCTTGTTGATAGAAATAGCTTGTGAGCTGTGTCTTGTTAAAGGTCTCATTTTACATTGTTGCCGCATTTAGTTAAATTTCGTTATTTTGGTTCTTTGTTGAATTGGGTTTCTTAATTAGTATTATTCGTTTTGGTGGTCTCTAAAATTGAAGCAAGGCATTTTTATCGGTGATGCTAGAATTTTAGGGAGTTTTAGTAATTGGTTTAGATGGAGTTCAAAACGTAATGATAATTATTTTCCCTCTGTTCCATAATGCCCCATAACCACCCTCCCCCCCATCACAGCAGGCACTGCGGGAGGCATGTTGCGCCATTTGGACACTCGCCACGTTCAACATAACAGTCTGCGTCGGTAGTCCGCCAAACTTGTAACTTCCCGTTGCTGAGCTACCTATTTCTAAACCGTTTGTATATTTTATCTAAACAAGATATCCTTTTGACAAAATAATGTCCGGCTGAGTTGTTTTTATATTATTAACGCACACATGCTATGGTGTTAACACGTTTCTCACAAATGTAATTTATGATTAAATTTTCTTACAGTGAAACATTTGTCTTGTCACAAATAACTAATTAATGTCATCATAGGTTCCAGATATGTTTAGATATAAAGACAGAAAAGATCATGAATAATAAGAAACGACAGTAGCGAAACAGGTGGTTATAGTTTTAGGTCGCTTGTACTATAGGACTATTTGATTTGTATGTCGAATGTACTTTGGGCAAGTACTTCATACATTTTATGAAAAAGAAAAAGACACATTTTGACACACAATAATGATATCAGTTTAATTTTTATGTCATGATTCAAATGATACATTTTCGTGTCGTAAAAAATAACAACAACGTAAACAAATTATCGCAACAAGAAAATCATAGAAGCGTTGAGTTTTCTATGAAAGTTTTCACCTTGACCTCGTTTAGAACAACGGACTAATGAATAAAGTTCAGCTCACAAGTTGAGTTTGATTCAAATATTGATAAGGAACTTTAAATCTGAGTTTCCAATTATATTATGTTAAATATTTGGCTTATAAAGATTAAACTGATACAAAGCCATTTGAAATGTACTTAAAAAGGATGTAAGTCTTAAAGAATACCGCAATTGCAAAGACAAATAGTTTATAATCTGGAGTTCCCTAATTTGGAAGGAAATATTACGCATTGGAAATGGTTTTGTTTATAAACATAGGGATGACCGTTAATGACAAATAATACTTCGTCAATAATATGATCTTCCTCTGATTAAAATTAGATGATCTTTGGGATTAAAATGATATACATAGTAACCAAACAGAAATTCAAAGTACCTGGGGGCGAGCTTTGCTCGGGGAAGGCCAGTCAGTTTGTTTAGATGACTGGGAGTAATATTTCACCACTTCCCCAACTGATTATTATATTTTTATAGCTCATTTTCCTCTTTCCTGCATTTTTAAGGTCACTCCAGTTGTTATTTAAAGCTCAATGTCCCTTTGCTTTAATTTTGATATGATCAGTCTAAATATGCAATCTTCACTTAAAAGTTTTAGTCACTGCTCTCAGGAAACCACATGTTAACAACTATAAACGAGTTCGCACGCAGCACGCTGACGTGAGGGAAGTGAATTTCCGCATAAAAAACTATAAAAACTCAAAATCAGTTAAAAACATACACTTATTCAAACTTGTATTCAAATCTGAAGACATTGATTTTTTGGCTGTTCTGATGCTCCTGGTTCTATTTACCTGCAATGCAGGGAATACAATTTTGCGCATTATAAGGTTAGGAGAAGGTCCAGTCAGGCTTTAAAGTAGGCGTGAGGTTGTTGGGGATGATAAAAGTACACCAACAAATGAATAACAGGCTTTTCTAATGTAAAATCTCCATAAGACAACGTACTGTGTTTGGTCGATACACGTTTTCTTTAATAACTCGGTAAATATTTATGCTAGAATGACGAGAGAGGGCTTAAAACTTTCGCCTCTCCAATTACCATCTTTTTACATACATTCATTTTACATACGGGGCTTTTCTGGCCCTTTTTGGGCCCAAAAACTCAAAATTTGAATGATTAATCCCCCAAAAAAGGGGTTTAGAGTTTTCCGATTGTTTTGCCCAACAAACTTGTCCAACTGATTACAGAAAGGAACGTCCCTACCAAATGTGAAGTAAATCTGACAACAAATGCGACCGCTAGAGTGCATACACATATATATATATATATATATATATATATATATATGTCTATATATATATACATATATATATAAAATTTTTAACGACCCCCCAAAACGTGTTCAGGGGGTCACGTTAGGAACTTCTATGATGGTCCCGGGCTTAACTTTCACCGTGCGGGTCATGCTAATAGTTCACTTTCCAAAGGAAATTCACTAACAACACCAGTATTACTTTGACAGCTCCCTCGTTAATTATGAACAGCTGTTACAATTCTTTTGATTTGATTTTAAACTCCATAAGCCCAATGTTAATTTTTTTAACTTCCAATTTCTTTTTTTAACATTATTACATTTTTACTGGGGTTATTTCCAAAATTTAAAGGAAATCCTCGGAGTTGTTTTCGAGATAATTGTGCAACAACCAACCAATCAAGCAAACATTGCTCATATAAGTGTATAGGATAGGATAATCAAACAAAGAACAAAAGAATTGAAAACGCAAAGAAAAACGATGCCTGTTTTACCGCAAGCTCTGTATCACGAATGTAAGCCTTTAAATCATATTTTAGGACTCAAATAACTTGACTTATGTTCTTTTGTCTCCTCTTCCCCTCTTCCCGTTCTTCTTCCTGTAAATCCTATACACAATGATACATTAAACGTCTTGAAGGATGCGTTTATCGTGTACAACATTATGCCATTATTATCGTCTCATACTTTATATATCGCTCCTTAAAAGGGGCTAAAGTCTCCTTCTTCGACCTAGTTCTCCATTAGACCAATTTTAACTTTCAAATCCCGTCCCTCCTTAACGGATTAACCAACATTGAATCTATTGTTGATTTTTGACTCACGTTATATACCAAAATTTAGTGATTGCACAGAGCAGGATGGTGATACACAGCTAGTTAACCTATAGAAAAAGTACAGATATGAAGTGTTTGGAATTTTATTTAAGAATAGTACCTGGGGGCCGAGTTTTGCTTGGGGAAGGTCAGTAGTTTTTTTTGTAATTGCTTGAAATAGTTTTTCACCACGTCCTCCCTACTGACGAGCAGATTTCCTTAGCTCATTTGCCTCTTTTCTGCATGTTTAAGGTCATCTCAGATGTCATTATACCTCAATATCCATCTGATTTATTTTTGATATGATAACTCTATATGTAATCATTAGAAGTTATTTTTATCCTAAAAATTAGTTATTTCTATCATTTGAAGGAAATCCTTGGAGCCGTTTTTGAGATCAGAGCTGCAAGCGTTATCATAATATATCAGAAGTTGTATTATAATACAGTATATCAGACCATCAAGCAAGCAAAGCGTACTCTTATTACAGTACTAGTATTGACGGCCGCTATCGCGACCGCAGGAAATAATCAGCTGTTTCAGGAACAAAGCTTGTAGAAATAGAAATCCACAGCTGAATACTCCCAGCTCCGCTAATATTTATGCTAAAATAGCCTAAAACCATAAAGCTTTAAGCTACCGTAACTCAAATAAGGTTGCTTTTCAAGAAAAAAACGACACGTGCAGCTTCCCCGACCTCGATTGCCCCTAGAAAATATCTTTTCGTAGCTTGGGAACCATTACAGCTCGAAAACAGCCGCGGACGGACGGACGGAGCCACAGACAAATGCGAATTATAGTATTGATGGGATAGGATTATTGTGGTATCAAAATACCACTGAAGTCACTAGGTATTTTTTCTCTTGAGCCATTTCTCAAAGATTTCGAATAATCCATTGAGAAGCTACGAGATTTGTATGTTAACATTGGCCTTATGGGAGACACAGGTAGAAACGCGAAATGTTACGTACGTGGAGCCCACTCTTAATTGCTATGGCATATCGAAAGCTTTCTTTTACACCATTGACTCAGCAGCCTAGCGATTGACCCCAGTGTCATAGTGCGACCTGCCCCTGCCCACTCCATATGCCAATTTATGGTCAATTCTGGTGATTGGGCTTCAATTAGTTGGTCAAGATTGACAGTAACTTCTCATCAGTGAGTGACCAGTCAATCCGTTCATCATCTCATCATCCCTAACTCGCTGTAGTATCTGTAGTATCTTCTTTAATACATACCGCCTGGGGTGTGTTTGGATGGCCAATAAGATGTCCAGAAATAATTGAGCCAAACTTCACCAAATTGTTAAACTAATATTATCTTCAAAAGGTATTTGAAATAGCTGCTATTTTGAAATAAAAATTATATTTTTTGACAAAACGTATGTCGTGAAGACAACAAATTTGCTAAATTTAAATCATATATATATCAAACCCCTACCAAAGGGAAAACATGATTTGTAAAAACACACAGACAGATACAGACATAAAGACAGATAGACAGAAAACTAAGCGAGATTATATGATGAATCTAATTTTATTTTACCTACAGTGAAGTTTGGGCCAGTAATTTCTGGACACTCTACATAAGTATGATAGTTCCATAGCAAGCTTTAAAAATTAATGTTTAAAATTGAAAGAATACTGGAGAACTGGTTGTACTCTGGTGTTGGTGCCTCTGTTCAAAGACAGTTCTCATCTCAAAGGAATATTCAATTTTTTTTAAATAGACGGACCCATATTTCAAAGCGGGTGTTATCACAGCCTCAAAGAATTGATGGGTCTATTGCGGAGGAATAGAACAAAATCAAGACCTTGCGAAGAAAGGGTAAGGGGGAACAAATTAATCCTGAAATTCTGTAGTCGTATAAAAACCAACAGCGACAGTAGCCCAAGAACGCCGGGTATTCCGCCTCCCAGACGTCCAGAATATTAATCTTCCCGGTCCCGGGTCTCTGTCACTGGGGCTCCGGAAGCCCTGGAATGTCCGGCGGGAGAGATGGGAGATAGTGCTAAACCTAAACAACTGCTGTATTTAAACACTCTACGGTCCATTCCACGTTTAGTTGTACATGCTTGTATAGCACTGACCGATGTAGAATGTGTTTATAATTATTTTTGCCTGTAAAGCTGAAAGATTATTATTGTGAAAGGATTTATGGTGCACTTGGCCGTACCTTGTGTCACGGGGGTTAAGAGGGTTAAAAAGGGGCACCAAAAAGTTCAAAAATTGAGTCAAAAAGTTTCGAAGCTATACTTCGATAACGATAAATATCATATTGACAAGTTATGTCTGTTGATTCGATGACATTCTATGTATTTTCAGACTCCAGTCACCTGTTTCCCCCATAAGGTCAATGACAACTTTAAAATCTCGCCCCTCCTCAACAAATTATCAGAAATTATTGATTTATGGCTCATTTAATATAAAAAATGTCTAACGATTTCATTAAGCAGAATGTGAATATCACCCATTAAGAAATATCAAACATATTTTGGAATTTTATTGAACAATTATTTTTTGTTTTATTGACAATTTGATCACTGAAATCGTTAGGTATTTTTGATTCTTCAAAAAAAGCCATAAATCAAAAATATTGGATAATTCATTGATGAGGTATGGGCTTTAAATGGCTTTATGGGGGAAGGAGGTAGAAACCAATAGAAACACCAAATTTCCGTGACTGGAGCCCACTCTTAAGAGTTTCATGTGCGCATGGGCGTCACGTGTTGCGCCAAAAAGTTAACAAAGGGTGACATATAGCTCAAAAGTCCATTCCCAAACATTTCAAAGCGAGTATATAGATATCGATGAAAAGAATATTGATTAGTTCTAACTATTAATTTGGCATTATAAATACTGTATTGAATATTCCGTGTTTTAAACGTCAAATTGAAATTCATCGCATCAAATGGGTATTCAAAATTCATGGAACCAAATTATAAGGTGTGGAAAAACTTTATCACATTGTGTAACCTATATGTTCACCGTGACGTGCCTCTATGTGTCATATTTCAGAAAATATTTGTGAATAATTTTTGGATTCGGTTTTTGGGCTATATAATATTATTTTCCGCTATAATATTATTTTACGCTATAATAATATTTATATAATATTATGAATATAAATATTCATATTGAATATTTTATAATGTCTCTTGCATCTGTTGCTGCTGCTGAGCTGCGTTTTTCTAATGAGTCATCAGCAGTTAAATATAGAATTCAGTCTATTTATATTCTTCAATGAGTAGTTATTTCATGTATGTAATACTAGCTGATGTACCCCTTCTTCGCACAGGTGTCTGCTTTAACCGTTCTTTAGTCAATGCAACTGCATTTTAGTTAGCTTGAAACAGCTGTTCTTGCTTCTGCTCTTTAAGCTGTCAAATGGAAGTATCCACAGCTGTTCGCATTACAGTTTCTGAATGTTTACTTTCTTCTAAAATGTAAACATTGAAACTTAGGACGTTCACGGGGCGTAGCCCGAGGGGAATTTAAGGAAGTGAATAGGCCTATGTGTTGCATGGGTTCAAGATCTACCTTTGTGTAAAGTTTCAGCACAGTCAGTTCAGTAGTGTTTGCGTTCACCCGGAAAATCAGACAGACAGACAGACAGACATGCAGACAGAAGAAACCACCTCTTCTTTATAATACTAAAACACATGTAACATTTTTGATATTTCTGTTTACTTAATGATGGTCAACAGATGTTAAATATACTGTACAAAGGTTTATACTATTTCCTAACATTTACTTAGAAGCATTCGACTCCCCTGGAACGGTATAAAGACGAAAGTAAATTAGAAGGTAATTTTTAGAATTTATACTTCAACTACTTATAATAAGCACACAAACATTAAAATAGGTTCAGTAATTCCTTAAATTTCACTCTTACAAAAATCCTGCTTATGTATTAATATATAAGATATTTGATTACTATATGTAATTATAATGTTGAAGAGATGCTTCCAAAAAACAATGTTGCGCGTAATGAAAATCCCAATCATCCGTCAAATCGAAAGTTGTTAATAGCGTTCTGGCCCAACGCTGGGGTCAACGTTCGTAATGTTGCTCCAAACCTTTTAAACGGCTTTAATACTCCCCAGACCATGGCGCTGTTGTCACCATGTTAATCTGTCTACTTAATATACATTAGCCCGTATCTTTAACGGCCGCTGCTTTTTAGTAGCGACAAATTAACTGCCTGCCACTTGTTTACTTAATTTGTTGACGCGATATGTCTACATTTTGTAAAGGCGTTTCAAAACATTATTGAAAAGCCGTTCAACGTAGTTTTTTTGCAGATACATCTATTAATATCAGTTTGAATAAGAAAAATCTAACTTGTATGATATGATTAATATCAAGACTATAAAGGAAGTTCAAAAACTATTATTTTGTATTATAATTAATTTATGAGGCATATCACAGCGGTTTAAATTTATATTGAGTTTTATAAATATTTGTCCTAACATTAAAAAAAATCTAGGAAAATTACCTGACATATTATTTATTTACTTTGCAACCATTTTTGTTTAAGCCCTTTCTGATAACAAAATTTCTTCAAAAGTTGGTCAAACCTTCTAACAATCCAAGTTCAAAGGCTGCCGGCCTCACTGCCGCTGGAGATGAGAGGCCGTCATTCAAGGGCTATCAGGGCTCAGATTGATGCAACAGCCTTGACCACCACACGTGGTCCACCGTGGACCACTCACCACCGTGGACCACCATGGACCACTCACCACCGTGGACCACTCACCACCGTGGACCACTCACCACCGTGGACCACCGTTGACCACTCACTCACTCAAGGGCGTGACCACAGAAACATTAATTAATTTGCTCAACTTCCAACAAATATTTGTCGAGTGCTTGCATTGGGAAGAACCCCTGAATTTCGAAGATTTGGTAACAAATTGTGCCACAGCGATGTATTTAACTAAAATTATAATTTTCATCGCATCGTTTGTCCCAGTAATACTGTTATAGGACGTGCTGCTCGAATTCAAGCAACAGCTTTTGAATTTACAACACAGCGTATTGTGCGCACTGCGTTTTCATTTCGGTAGTTATTTGATAAATTGTCTGAACCATCGTTAATTGCTGTTGTGCTGCTAATGAGCTGCTGTATTGTACAATCTATTAAATTAACATTAATTCTTCGAAATCCTGTGGGAAGAGCTTGAAAGGCGATTGCAAATTGAACACAAATTCTAGACAACTTTTTTATTAGCATATTACGTGTTGTCATTACTTACGGGATGTAATAAAAGACGTCTTACAACACTTAAGATATATTTACACTTATACTGATTCACATACAGACGGTAAACATATATAAAAGATACACAAATTCTGAAAACTTACACCTCCCCCTCTTTTAATTTACATATCAAGCATAAAACTCGGTTCAGTATTCCCTTGGATCTCACTGTTATACAAATTCCACTATTAGTTTATAGTATTATGAATGAATTCATAATGGTGTAGATGTAAATAATAAATATACAATATGAATAGATATAAAATAATAAACACAAATTTAGATACTGCTGCTTCTTCAACATAATTAACCTCTGTTGTTTATCATCCAACAACTGCGGTTCATTAATTACACCCGCTATACAATAGTCTTGCTAATTCTTTTCATATGTTTTTATTTCGGTCAATGTTTTTTGTTATCTTGTAACATATTTCTGTTTGCCAATAGGCCAGTGGTGACCACACAGGTGCTATAGTAGTTTTGCCGCCCCCAAGCAATATTTGTTGAAGCCCCCCTTCCCGCCGTACAATTTTCCCCACAAAAATACGCACTGTTGCATGTACATACAATTATATATCTACATCAAAAATTATACAAACAATGCCTTTAGATATTGATATACTTTAACTCTATCTAATAAAAATCATATTACCTTCTATAAATTTAAAGTAACGTTTTTATGTCTATAAAACATTAATTCCATAATTTAGTCCGTATGTTGTGAAATGATAGGCCTACATTGTTTTTTTTATTGTTTCATGGTCTTACATTATAAGTTTGGTTTGTGTAGTTAATTGTTTAACTACAGCTTTTGGTCTACATAAAAATATATGTATTTTATTTTAATGGTTAAAATTGCAAAATTTGCTACCTCCCAAAGTCTGCCTGTACTACCTATCTACAGAGCTGTGAGTACCAAACATCATAAATTGTTAAGAGGGATTATATTCCCATTGTTGTTTCTTCTATACAAGGGTTCTTCTTATTTTGTCCTTTAAATAGTGTAATCCAACTGCATACGAACAGCTTGCGTGTCTGCCACAAAGAAGAGAATTCTTTGTAAGCAAAAGGACCAATTGAGTTTTACTGGTTTTAAAGATATTACGACCTGACCACTGGTCAAAATGGCGTACACTGATGACCTTTGACCACGCAAAGAAGGTCAAAGGTTGAAGCGTCACGTGACTGATGACTGTGGCGCTGCCAAACGGCCAGACAGGAAACGAGATGATGACGCGAACGCCAATTATTTGTACTTGGCAGTCATCATATACCATATTGTACAATGTACAGTTCCTGTGGCTTTACGTCTGAAAAAAACTCATTAATTCGCCCGTGAGTTTTTACAAAATGAAGTGATAAGCGAGACTGTTATGAGCTGCGATGAAGCGGCGGGGAACGGAAGTCAAAGGACATTAACCCGACCGGAAGTGTCACGGCCTTCAAAATCGCGCCTCCTGTGATGTCATGCCAAATGTTGGCTACAGAGTTTCCAGCCTTTGAACGTAAGCGCTCATAGTCTGGAGAAGGATGGTCTTACAGATGCCATGGATGCTCACTTACTGCAGAACTGCAATCGTGGTACAGTTCGGTCCACGGTGCTTGACACCTGGGAAAGGCGAGAAACAACTGAAATTTATCGTAAATAAAAGTAAAAATTAACAAAAACAACCAAAACAAATGACTAAAAATTAAACAAGTTATTTTTGCTTTCTGTTGACAATAGTAGACTGTAACACTAATGGTACTAAGCCAAATAGAGGCGAAAAGTCGTTCCAGTGCACATGCTAACCAGATGCCAAGCACTGTGACCCGAACTGCATTACAATGCTTACACGTTTATTTAATTATTTTCTGTACCCATTTGTCTCATTTCTAAAAAAGTAATCATACGTCCAAGTGATGATCTGAAAATTGATTTTGGACTTTTTATATAATAGTACCATCGTTGATATTTGATTAGTTTCATGAGTAACAAATATGTCTAAATTCTATCTTTATTCAATGGTTCTAGTTACTGTTTTCAAGAAATCATTGAGTTGATACTTAGAGTAGGAGGCACGTAAGTTGGCACACGAGTGTACTATTCATTTCACCCACTTTTTGTTTATTAGTCACATTACAAACAGTACCTGGGGGCCGAGCTTTGCTCGGGGGAAGGCCATTCAGTTTGTTTAGATGACTTGTAGTAATATTCCCCACTTCCCCCTACTGATAATCAGATTTGTATAACTCATTTGCCTCTTTTATACATTTTTAAGGTTACTCCAGTTGTTATTTATAGCTCAGTGTCCCTTTGATTTATTTTACTAGTTTATATATGTAATCTTCACTCAAATTTTTAATCTCTGCTCTCAGGAAACCACAGGTTAATTAACACAGGTTAGACAGTTCCCTGGTTGATTATGAACAGCTAATACAATTCTTTTGTTTTGATTTGAAATTAAGCCCAATGTTAGTTTTTTTACACTATTTGATTTTTCCTGAGGATGAGACCTGTCTAGAACTTATTTTTATCCCAGAAATTAGTTATTTCGAACATTCCAAGTAAATCGTTGGAGCCGTTTTTGATATCAGTGTCGCAATCAACCAAGCGAGCAAGCAAACATACAAGCAAACCTTACTCATATGAGAGTGTAGGATTATTGGACCACATGTGCCGCTCGTTTACAATTCCTCACACTATCAGAAGGTCTTTGTTTACAAATAAACGTTTGTTGTTTTGTTTGTGAAACTTGCTTGGTTCTTATGAAGTAAAAAGTGAATTATTTATAAAAAAAAAATAAAATACAATTCAAGTAAAATCATGATTCCACAAACAAGTTGATGACAAACACAGTTAATAAGGATAGTTAATTTACAAGGATGCATTTATTGCAGTACAAATTGCTACAGTTTGAATGCAAGTAATTCTCTTTACAACTGTTGAAATTAACAGTGATTTTAGAGTTCACTGATTAATTTATTAACAGCTGTTATGATTCTTTTATTTTGATTTACAACTCCATAAGCCCAATGTTAAAGTTTCCAATTTTCAAATGAGACTTTCAACAAAATATGAATGTTCATGGGGTTGAGAAGTTTACCAGTCGTATGTTTAGGTCCGAAAGCACCTTTTTAAATATTAAATCAATTAATAAATAAATTCCAAAGTTTTAACAAAATCGTTGCGCTGGTTTTCGAGATCAATTTTCCAAACAAACGGACATATTTGTATTAGAGTATAGGATTTTAAAGTATGGAAAATTTCAAGAAAAATATGACTCATGTCTCATTTGTCCAATAGAAAACTAGTAAAACCCGCTTTCAAAGTGGCATGGGTTCTAGGAAGATTTTATAACGATTTGGAAAAATATGCGATAAACATTTCTTTGATACGTGATAACAATTTGTTCATTAAAACCTCCGTAAAAATTCAATACTTTTTTGTAGGTTTTAAACTACAAAGTAATGTATATCATGGTGTTAAACATCATGAAAAACGATCTAGAAAATTTTTTTGCGGGGTTTGAATAAATAAGTTAAAATTATGTGAAATTTATAGCCTATAATGTTTGGTATCAAACTACCAACTGAAATTTCTCAACCAGTCTGTGTTAGGCGTTTGCTCAGAGTGGGGAAGGGTGCTGTGGGTGAGGGTGGTGGTGGGGGTGGGGGGATGACCAGGCCACCGTGAACCTAATTAGGCTCGATTAAAGCTTAATAGGCATCAGTTGATTAGAGCTTAAGCTGCAGAGGGAACTGAGGGGCTTTCGTAGAATTTCGCCCAAAATAAAACATGTTTTTTGTTTTATTCCTCTTAAATGAACACAATAATTTTGACTATTACTTCGATGACCTCTTTGGAAAATATAAAGCTGTTACAATCCCGGTTTTGCGAAGTGGAAAGGTGTAATTTAGACTGTTGAAATATGACCAAAACTTGGGAACATATTCAACATAATACGCCGGATGTGTGTTTTGTATGTAACTTTTTGACGTTGGATAAATTTAAATTAAAACTTGTGAATCCAGTTTCTCGAATTCGAGCAAAAACTTTTCTTTCCTGTTTTCCCACCTCGTATACGATTTAGTTTGTGTTTTAATTCCAGAAGTAAGCTTTGAACAGCTGATCTGTACTTTGTTTTATAACTATAAACGGCTTTAAATGTTCAATTAAAGTTAATTATATTCTTCAATAAGGTTAATATTAGAATTAGAAAGCCTAGAGAGCGAAGCTCTAAGGGTGACTGTTTTCTTAACCCCAAAAGGGAAGTTTAGACGTGAAATGCTTTTAAATAAAAAACATTAAACATGCTAGTTTCGCCAGTACTCACAAAAATCTGCTTATTATTGATTTAAATAAACTATCTGGTGTCCCATTCTCCCAGGGAGGTTTATTGTATGACTGGAGGTAACACTGCTTAACGATTTTGGTGAAAAACGCGAGCCGGAGTTTTTTTTCAGGTTGGTCCACTGGTGAGGCAAATTTATCGTTCTTTGAACTATCCAGATTGGCTATTTTATTCCTATAAGTGAACCTACTCATGCAAATCACTGGAATATACAGTGAAACATGATTAATTATGAGTAAATAAACAAATACAAGTTTATTGAGTTTCAAATCATGGATAGGTTTGATTCACTTTGCCAACTCGTTCGATTTCAGCGTGTTGTTCTTTGCCTCACCAACATTTTGAAAGAACGGCTCGCAGTTTTGTTCAACAGTGGTACCTCCAGTAATACCAATAGAACTACTTGCATTCTCCGCACGGGAATATCGCAGGAATACGGTCAGATATTTTGAAATTGTTAGACAATAATCAACAATATAATAATAACCTAAATAATAACCTAAATAAAATAACTCCATAAGATTAACATTGGAACTTGTAAAGCTTATGGGGTGGAGCCTTGAAGTAAAATCTAACTCACAAAAGGCACATCTAAGAGAATAAGAGCTTTTGATTGATACCATACACGTTTACGCAAAAACCCATCTTAAATTATATTATAATTTAAGAGGCCAAGAATTGTTGAAAAAAATCAACTGATTCTGTTAATATGGTAGATAGATACCAAACCAGCGAATATCTGAATGGCCTTTATGTTTGTCAGTCTAGGCTTCCAGACACAACACCTAGCAGACGCAACAAACACAAACACAACGCGACGTCCGTCGTCACTTTCACCGAGGCATCCATCATTTCGGACGTGTGACTTGTGAAAAATAGTTCCTCTACGTTTCCTACCCATCCTAATGTTTATATTAGTAGAACCCAACATGTTGCGAATCAAAACACCTATATTTTTAGTTGTACAACTAACATAAAATGGCACAATAGAAATACATCCTGAAATTTATTAGGCAGATATTGTGTATTTAACGAATACTAAGGTTCTGGGGAAACATATTTTTTGCTCATGTTTACGCTGGAGTTTATAACAGGAAAGATCATTCTTGATGTATATTTTGTACACGTAATTGGGGAGGGGTAGTTCACTATAGATAGTTTCCTTACTCCTTTCAAATTATGATTATTTATTTTCCAAAGTTTTCAATATATATAATGGACAGTAACCAGTAAGGGGTATGATTAATGATTACCACGTAGACTTGTCCGTGTGTGGTTCTATCTCTTGTTGATCAATTGCACTTATTATCTCAAAAACCACTTGAACCTTAATGTAATACGTACACTATAATAATGATTGATGATAAGAGTTAAAAACCTTAAAACCCCCTTTTACTACATCAAAACAATAATGTATACACCCCCCTGTGATTTAAAAAAATTGAATCACAGAATCACATTGAAACATGCAGGTAATATTTTGGAAAGTGATATTACTTTTATTAAGTAGTTAATTCAAACCTTACAAATATTTTGATTTTAAAGTTTTGTTAGGGCCTACCTCGGTTATATGACTCAGGATTTTTTATTGATTTGCTAGTGTTACCTCCTTTACTATGTGGTACTCGCTTTTCGCTGTAATTTTCTTCGTATTTATGGGAAAAGAATTCGCTCATCTTGTTCTCCTTTCTTTATATACCACTATTCGCTTTGCTCATGTATCTATCTCCTAACGAAGAAAAAATTCGCCCCTCACATTCGCTCAGTGTGTACTGTTGGTTATATTTGTTTACTTCGAAAATGTATCAAAAAGTATTTATGTAATATAGTGACAATATTTACTATCCTCGTAAGATATACAAAACAAATACAAAAACAAATGTACAAATATTGGAGTTTTAAATACAGCGAGCTGCAATACAATTGAAAATTTCACGAACTAAACTAAGAAATCATTGGTACTCTATCATAAATCGTCCTGAAAATGAAACTGTTTCAATCTTAGTTTTATTTAGAGAACATTGCCCGCAACAATTGAGTTGTATTTCGTTCCCGACCTATGCAGAGTGCCCTCGTCTGTCCCATCAACATGCGTCTCCAGTCGCATCGGCAGTGTCAATGACTGTAGTTGGGCCACAAGGTCAGCGGCATTGTTGTCAGGAAAAGCAGGGGTCAAAAGTGGATCCCTGCGGCACCCCACGTCAATGGCCGCCTACACTCCTGCGGTGTCTGTCAGTCTGCCACTTTCGGTGCTGTTTAATTGGAAATATTAAATAGCCTTTGTTTATAAACTTGCTATCATCATTTGGGATTAATTAATTATAAGTTAAAAACTGTGAGACCTATCTAAAAAGGTAATTTCTATGGGGTTTTTGATTTCTTATTTGTTGTCCCGGTTGGCTTATATATTAAATGGATTTGCCCTGAAAGAGTGATTTGGCTCAGAGATTTGTGGTTGCTTTTGGTGCTTTGGAGGTTACAATTGTTTACTTACATGGGTCAAACTACTTCTTTAACAACTACACGGGTGTAGACAAGACAATACATAAAAATATCGTTGGAACATTTACAAGCTGAGAGAACTCTCTACTTCTTATTAAACATCGTAAACGCTATAATGCACTATAATGCTGCTTTTCGTAAATGCTGTTTGGAACACAATAAACTGACGGTTGTTTTACAAAGAGTGCTAAAGATGGGAATATAACTTCATGTCTTCATAGTTAATTTCTTCAATCGGGCCGTAACGGATCCTTTGGATGGAGCATATAAAATATAATTTCCTCTTTTGTCTTCCACATGCGCACCTGAGTGCGAGTCTGGCTCAATAGGCGAGTTAGTTCCAGCACTCGCCGACAGAGGGGTCAGCGGCGTTATGGCGTGTGACACCACGACTGGAGGGTCAGGGGGCGGTGGGGGGTGGAGGGGAGTAATGACACAGAGTGTGCAGGTGTCATGGTCACGCTTGTAATGCAGGAGGCAATGGCTATGTGCGAACAGCTGTTTGCGCGGGAACATGCGAATGTGACTGGCAAATTGGCAGGAACTTTTTGACCACGGGTAAAATCAATGTTGGCTGGGCTTTGGCGTTTAAAGGCACAAACACTATTGAACATTTTTAATAATTCATAAAGTTATCAAATCAAGTTTACAAGAAATACATTTTGTGTAGGAGGTTAAGAGGGCTCTAGACATGACACATTCGGAGTTTATACCTTCTTCCCCCAAAAGACAAATGTTAACTTTAAAAGTCCGTCCCTCCTCAATGGATAGTCAGATATCATCGGTTAATCGCTCATTTTAGGCTCGTGATGCTATTAAGAGTAAAGTTAGTGAAAATAATAGCTTTGGCCAGATGGTCAAACACCTTTATAATTGAAAATTTATTTTACAGAGGTGAGAATTTTCGTAATAATTTAGAAGATTATAGTTTAAGAAGTTCCACTTATAGTAATTTTATGAAGCTATTCCACAGTAGATGCAATCTGTCAAAATACATATAAATATGTTTGATTACAATTTATCCTGTTCCCTGTTTATACTAGAGCTATGTCAATAACAGAGGGATATCAAAAGATGTGCTCCTGTATACCAGGATGGAGCCAGTTTCCCGTGGGGGAGGGGAATATTGAATCTTCCAGGTGCTCTAATTACCAAGTTCGATATAACTTACCTTCCTCCAATATATTGTCGTCCCTTAGCGAGTATATCTTCCGGGGAGAACATCTTACAATTAATATCCAGTTACAAATAATCACATTTTTATTTTATTCCGTGTGATATTCGTTTTTTCACTATGACTATCATGATTTGATTTTTACTAGATTTTTTAGCTTGAACAAATATTTGTTTTTAGCGGTTTTTTGTGTAAAATATGTAATTAAATTAACATTCCTCCAAAATATATCTATTCTGACTCACATAGAGTCAATAAATTAACAAATATGATGTGACGAGGCAGTCGATTTTGATCAGTCACACCGAGTCATACCGTCATCATTCGTCCCAATAAGAAAATCGTAGGTTAAGTGTAAAAGTATGTTGAAGTTTGTTGTTTTGTTTTGGATATCCATCCAAGCCGTTGACATTGTTTTACGTATTGGTAGTGAACGGTCCAAACCCTAGGCTTTGTTACACAAATGGGTTTTGGGTACAACCCCCCCCAAACCCCCCTTCGGATTATGCGATTCGTCTGGTTTTAGATCTCGTTCAAATAAATGGTACTTTACACATGTGTACCATATTTCATTAGGATTGGACCTTTTTTACGAGAGTTATCGTGCTTACGGACACACACACACGCGCACACACACACACGCGCGCGCGCGCGCACACACACACACACACACACACACACACACACACACACACACACACACACACACACACACACACACACACACACACACTCACACACACACATATATATATATATATATATATATATCCATATACCATCTACCACATATATATATATATATATATATTTATATATATATATATATATATATATATATATACAAAGTTGAACGAATGTTGTTTTTGGCATCTGGGGACCTCAAAATGAAAAGTTATCATGGTCCCGGCCTAAGTCTTACCATGAGACCTACGGTAATAGCTTCTTCCCCATAGGGGAAATTCGCTAATACAACTTACTAGTCAACAGGAGCTCCAGTGACCTCCTTCTCCCATAAGACCGAAGACTTTCAATCCCCGTCCCTCATCAACGGAATATCCGAAATTATTGATTTATGGCTTACTATATACTACAAAAAACTATCGATTTCAATTAACAGAATTTTTATATCTGAAGTAGTTAACCTATAGGCCTATCAAAAATCAAAAATATTGAAAATTTTGAATTCTTTTGATTATTACCTGTTATGGGAGAAGCAGGTAGAAACGCGAAATGTTACGTGACTGGAGCCCCCTCTTGAACTGAACAATGCCAAAGAACTAGTAATACTGAGGAACGTTTAAGTTAAATAATAACCAAAAAGTAATTATTTTTTATGCAGACCGTTCAGGATTTTTTTGTAGAATGAAAGACATCCTTTCTCGTCTGAAGGGTCAGCCTCCCCCGTTCTCAATAAATCAAAACGCCCTCGGGGACAAGGGACGTGATATTGACGTGGAGGGACAATGACAACCTTGTCGGGGATATTTTACCGTAGTGGCAACACTGAGAGTCGGCACGTGACACAAAACAATTTGAGTAGAAACGCCAGTAAAGATTAAAACACAAAGGGAAAGACGAAGTCTTATACTGTACAAAAAAATTAGAAAAATAAATTAGACTAATTAAGAGAGCGCTCCAGTAACGAAACTTTTAGCGGTATCTACAAACTGAAGATTTGTAATAAAGCGTGTTCTTAAATTGAAGAAATAAATACCTCAAATTTGTTAAGAGGGGTCGTCATCTGAGTCTACCTGCTTCTCCCATAAGAGCAATGGTAACAATCAAAGCCCGTCCCTCCTCAACGGATTATCCGATAATTTTGATGTACAGCTCATTTTAAAAAGCGAAGAATTACCAAGCGATTTTAGTGAGAGATTTTTCGATGTGCCCAATACAAATCGTTGAAAAAATTCTAAAATATTTAATATTTGAAATTAATTTTGTGGGTGAACCATTTGTGATATACTAGTTGTGTTTTGCTCACTTAAGTCAGCTAGGTATGTTTTTGCTCTTTAAAATGAACCATAAACTATCCATTGAGGAGGGACGGACTTTTATGGGAGTTAATAATGATTTTATGGGTGAAGCAGGCAGATGATTTGAACAATCTGAAACAAATTATTTGTGGTATTTATTTGTTTAATCTAAGGATACGCTTTATTAACAATCTTCAATTTTTAGGTGAATTTATAAATAAAAATTCGTTAGCTCAAATTGGGTTTTAAATTTCATTGGTAAAATAAGGTAATAACTACTTTTATTCAAACTTAATTTAAATCTATTATTTAATGTCCGGTCTTAACATCACGATTAAATTAAATGTTTTGTATGAAATTAAATAATACTCGTACATTAGAAAACACCATTGTATATGTTTTAATTTTACATTAATCATTATAATTAAATCGACGTTTGCAAACATTCAAGTCATTTCCTTTTTTACTACTGCACTGAATATTTGCATTATTTTTACTGAGTTATGAGTAACTATTATTATTTGTAAAGTCTACAAAAGTAATACAACTACATAGAGGCTGGCTGTTATTTACACTGCAACTGTGAGAGCGAACGGTAGGAGTCTGAGTCCATTTCAACTCTTTATTGCTCCTCTAGTACAAGGTATATATCGTCGGTTTTAATTCCACCCGCCATATTTACGCCATCGGCACCAAATCTCAAAGAAAATAAAATAACTTTTTTAGGGTTTAATCAGCTTTTAATCAATCCTTATCCATAAAAGCGAAATTGAATTATTTTTACAGTTTATCTGAGACTTTCAGTGGACCGATTTGTGTGCGGTTCGGTTTGTACCAAATGAAAGATAGTTGTTTCATATTTTATATTTATTAGTTTTGTTATGACCGTTAACACAGTTGCAGAACTATTCTAATTCTAGGTGATGCAAATTGTTTGTTCTGGTAATCCTTCTATAGCCAAATACGCTACGGGTTTTTCCCTCACAGTCATAACTCGATAACGACTGAACGGATTTTAACGTTTGAGGTGTCAAATTAAAGGTATTTTTACGTATATTTGCCAATACGTCTCAGAGTTATTAGGAAAGGGCATAACTTAAATACAATAAAAGTTTTTCGGAACAGTGGCACTATCCGACGGCGGAAGTCTAAACTACGTGTTGATTGAAAGGACGTTGTTATTATCCATTTTAATATCAGATGTTTTGTTATGTGTGTTAACAGCTGAAGTAACCTTTCGTTGGGTACAAACTTGCTCGGATTCGAGCAACAGGACAGCTAGTTATATTTAATTTAAATATGAATAGTATTATAGAGTTACGGAGTATGAAGTGTCACATTGCGCGAAGTTGGAAACTGCAAATGAATATTGATTGTTGGTGAATTTTCCTACAGGGTAAATTCGAATTCTCAAGCTTAACATTGTATCCGTCAAACTTTGACGGTCACCAACTATCATATAAAACTAACGTACCAGGACCTTTGAGAAAATTGTAGTTCTGGCACATATACCTGACAGATACTTAAATGCAATCTTGGTGAGAAAATCTGATAACATTTTAAATGCTAGTTTTTCAGTAACATCTTACCCATCTTAATATATTATTCCTCAAGGATGTTTATATCTTTTAATACTTCATCAAAACGGGAGCGCAGAATTGGACACGTCAGGAAGTGTCGCAGCGACGAATCCAACCAGTCAATGTTTGATGGGAGAATTAATTAAGCCCCCTGCCGCCACCATTACTGCACCATTAGACCACGCCATCTAATAATTTAGCCTTAATTTAAAAGATTTCCTTCACCGATAAATGCGAAGAATAAACAAACAATTCAAAACCGTAAAGTGATCATTTAATGAGTGATTCTCGCTTATTTATTTGTCAACGTACTAGTGTCTCCATCTTACAGCGACAAGTTCAACCATCTCCCAACAGGTGTTTCAATGTGCAAGCTGCGCATGGGCAACTCTTACAGTCTGTATACGGTAGGGTGGCGCACGGACCCGCCAGCTACCTGAGTCGGTCCCTTCCTCCACCCGGCACTCGCGGCTGTTTCCTTAATGAGTCACCAACTAGCCCCTCTAATAGAATTATTAACTTTTTTTACTTTCTCATAATATCTCAATTTTAATAGAATATTTGTAAAGTACTAAAAAAACTAAGAAGAGTGATATAAAACACGATGTGCTTTGATTATAAATAACGAAATGGTCGAAAGTTATTTTTTAGCCGGAATACTGTATGATTTGTTAAATGTTTTATATTTCTCATACAACGTTATCATGATACAATATTATTTTAAGAGTACTTTGAAATAAGCATAAGCGTAACTTCAGTATTTTGATTGGGGGGGCAAACATAGTCATGATCGTGATTATTGTGACTTTTCATATATATTATAATAATATGTTTTCCAAATTATTGGGGGGGCAACTGCCCCCCCCCATGCCACCCCCGAATTAGCCTATGGAAATAAGGTACGGTACTCTTGCCTTCTCCCATAGTCGTGCAGTGTGCAGATATGGGACATGGGACAACAAGACTGGTAAGGACATTGAACTTGTTGATGACTAACCGTAGTCTAATATGTGCGCTAATATTTTTCTGCGAAGGGGTTGGTGATTCACCACTCTTAGCAGTAATGGTTGTCCAGGGTGCCAGGGTAGTTTTCAGTTAGATGTGGATACTTCCCGGGATAACTTGTAACGAATACATTACGCATAGTTGGTTTATTTATTATTTTTTTAAGAGTTTAAAATAGTTTAAATTTTTTTCCAAGTGATATTTTTTTGTTTTGTGAATGTTTTAATTTTTTGTGCACGATTATGCCGCCATCAAGTGAAAAACGTGGGTTTACTTATAACTCTCATGCCAGAACTATAATTGCATCGGTGTTACATTACTTTGAGCGGGAACGTGACAACAAAGGTCCATTATTAGATGTGAAAAAAGTATCTGAAAGAGTGGTCGCCACATGTAACATTTCACGAAGAACATTGGTGCGGATCAAGTCGCAACTAAAACAAGCAGTGGAAAATGAAGGAAACTCTAGTGTCAACCCTCAAAGTTTTGAAGAAACGGATCAATCACCAATACCTGAATCAGCTGCAAGTAATGAATCCAGGCAAAATACTCCTAGACCTATCATCCCTAAGCTTACTACCCCAAGAAGAAGAAAACCATACAAGTCAATAGTTACACAGCTAGACGATTTTGAGAAAACTGCAATTAGAAACCACGTTTTTAGCTACTACAGACGCCGAGAAGTCCCTACCCTCCGAAAGTTAAAAGTAAGTTTACGAACAGCGGGTTTGTTTGATGGTTGTATACGAACACTGGCAAACATTTTGAAAACTATCGGATTTAAATGGAAAAAGTTAGACAATAGAAAAGTTCTCATGGAGAAACCCTCAGTTGCTCTTGCTAGGTGCCGATATTTGCGGAAAATTCGGGAAATTGACTATAAAAGAGTTATTTTTCTGGATGAAACGTGGATCAACGCCAACACTTCGAAAGACTCAGGATGGACAAATGACAGTGTAAAGTGTTCTGTAAATGCCCCTTTAGGAAAAGGAAAACGTTTAATAATTTGCCATGCAGGAGGCTTTAACGGCTGGATCAAGTCGCCACCTCTGATATTCCAGTCAAAAAACTGTCGAATATCACGAGGAAATGAATTCCGAAGTCTTTGAGGGTTGGTTTTTTGAGGTTCTCCTGAAGTCTATACCAGCTGGTTCGACAATAGTAATGGACAACGCACCTTACCACTCTCAAGTAGCCAACAAAGCGCCAACATCTGGCTCACGAAAGTGTGAAATGAAGGAATGGCTGAAAACTCGCGGCATTGCATATTCACCAGACATGCGGAAGCCAGAACTATACAGTCTTGTAAAGCTGCATAAGGAACAAAGAAAATCTTACGTAATAGATAAAGAAGCCTCTAGCGTGGGTTTAAAGTAATCAGACTGCCACCGTACCACTGTAACTACAATCCAATTGAGCTGGTTTGGTCAACTTTGAAGCGGTATGTAGCAGCAAGGAATACTACATTTAAATTGAACGATGTTCAGGATTTGTTTATGGAAGCTGTAAACTCCTTCACCTCAGAAGATTGGCGCAAATGCGTTGAACACGTCAAGAAAGAAGTCGAGACAGACTGGACAAACGAAGGACTTGATGACGTCAGTGTCCAAGAACTAGTCATTAATCTGGCCCCTGGTGAATCGGATGACAGTGACTGGGATACCAGCGATGACGATGACGATCTGGGAGTGTCACCTCTAGAGTAATCAGGTAAAATAAAAAAATAATACAATTTAATGTCATTAGAACTAGTAATAAAATGTAACGAATGGTAAAGAATTAACTGCAATCTTAAAATAATGTAGATTGGTTTTAGCGCGATTTTGTTTTATTTCAGAGTCACACGGCAACAACATGGCAGATAAATGGAAAATGCTCAACTTCTGGACACTATATACTTTGGCTTGAAGAAGATTACTGGGAGTAATATAAAATCATGTTGATTTATTAATCAAATAAACTGTAAAGTATGTAGTGTTGCCTATTTAATGATATTTTGGCTGATTAAATAGTATGCGATAACATCGTTTTAAATTATTCTACCTTATTTCAAAGTACTCTTAAAATAATATTGTATCAAGATTAGGGTATTATAAGAAATATAAAACATTTAACAAATCATACAGTATTCCGGCTAAAAAATAACTTTCAACCATTTCGTTATTTATAATCAAAGCACATCGCGTTTTATATCACTCTTCTTAGTTTTTTTAGTACTTTACAAATATTCTATTAAAATTGAGATATTATGAGAAAGTAAAAAAAGTTAATAATTCTATTAGAGGGGCTAGTTGGTGACTCATTAAGGAAAAAGCCGCGAGTGCCGGGCGGAGGAAGGGACCGACTCAGGTAGCTGGCGGGTCCGTGCGCCACCCTACCGTATACAGACTGTAAAGGCGGCCACACACTATCGGACTTTTGCCCGAGCCAGACATCGAACAAGACATCGGACCGAGCAGGGAGCAGGGAGTAGGGCACAAATTCACTTCGAACTTCATCCCGATCAAGACCCCGAACAAGACATCGGTTCGGACAGATTGAGCGCGAAAACACCGAGCGGGGTAAAAACGGTGGGGACCATTTTAGTTGCCGTTGTGCCGGTCGGCCATGTACTTGTGGGGTTTAGGGGATGCAGGTAGGGTGGTAGGGGGCTGGGGTTATGTAGTAGAGATTAATTTGTAGTTGCATATTGCATATGAATTCATTTTACTAACATTATTCATTTTATTTAGGTTAAACTAGTTTAGCAGATTTATCTGTTAACAAATCAAATATCTATCACTGTTTCTTGCAAAAGCAGTAGGCCTGGATATTATTAACTATGTAGGAGGATTGTAACAACAATAAGGTGGTTGTAATAATTTAGTAAATCAAAAAATAATGCAACATGTAATTTATTACAAATGGAATATAGTAAAAAGTATATATAAATTAATGCAATAAAATAACACATACCAATACCATAACTTTGTAACGTTTATACTGTTACAAAAAAAATATTCACATAAAAAAGAATTATGGTTACACTCTAGTGTGTCTCAATGCTGCCCTATAATTTGTTTATAGTTTAAGTAAGTCCGGTTAAAATTATATAACAACTGTCTGGATAAAATCTAAGTTTGTGATTACGTGACTTAAATATAAAAAAAACATTTAAATCTGAATTAAAGAGAATCTAAATTAATAATTCATATAATTCAACTATGGATATTAAATAATATAAGTTGATGAACTTTAAAATAGTAAATAGTAAAAGGCTCGTGACGGCGCTCGGAGCAGCGTGGAGGTGCCACACACTATCGAACCCCGAACCAGACCCCGAACAAGACATCGGACCGATCTTTCTTTGATCTTTCGTCAAAAAACCGCCTCGAGACCGCTCGGTGCTCGGTTCGATGTCTTGTTCGGTGTCTGGTTCGGAGGCCCCACAAACTACCGGATTTTCTCCCTTCGAAGCCAAATCCGCTCGGTTCGATGGCTTGTTCGATGTCTGGTTCGGGCAAAAGTCCGATAGTGTGTGGCCGTCTTAAGTGGTTTTAGCGCTCGGACGCCTTATGTATTATTGTTTCTATTGCTAGGTCTCGGTAGTCTAGTGGATACAAACTCTGCTCCACGATTGTGAGGTCCCACGTTCGAATCTCCGCAGGGAAGTCTATTTTGAGGCATGAAATTTTGTTTTAAATATTACTTTCATTTCTTTGATGTTAAATCTTACATTTATTGTATACTTTTTGAGGTCTGGAACTTCTGGTTAAATCGTACTTGATTTTGTCTAAAATCCATTTATTTGTAATTATGTTTCACAACGAACAGCCGCTGTAGGCCTACAGCGCTCTGCGGAGTTAGGTTATGTTAGGTTATTACCTATATTTTTTTCGGAAACTGCAGCTTAATAAAAAAAAAATAGTGTTTACATTTTCCCCGAAAAGGGAATTATTCCCATACAGCGCTCTGCGGAGTTAGGTTAGGTTAGGTTATGATAAACATACACAAAATAATATATGTTCAGGAGGGTTGCATAACCCATGTAGGCGTTTGCGTTCATGGCAGCGCGGGCGGTAGTAAGCGTTGCTGTAGAACCCGCATGGGGTTTGTAGCGTGCCGCGCGGCGTACGAATTTGTACTCCAATCCCCCTGCGAAGTTAACGTGCGTTGATTCCGTAGGGGGATTGTAAATACGCTACCGGAACGCTAAGTGATGTCACTGGTCAGTGTCACAGATTCTTTGTTTACATTGTAGGGTGGGGGGGGGTCGGAGAGGGGTCACGACTGTGACTGTTACTGAACCGTCTGGACTGGACTCGCGAGCAGCTCTGCGACCTTGATATTTAGGTAGGTCTCAGGGCTAATGAATAGAAGACAAGGGCTAGCTCAGCCGGTCTTTCTAGCTAAAAATGAGACGGATAACAAGATAGGAGTGAATGTTGAAGTAACATAGATTTAATTTATCCTTAAATGTCCCCAGATGCCAAAAACACCATTTGTTCAATATGGGATTTATTGAAAATGTTCTGCTCTATGTTGCAGCAAACCTGAGTAATCAGCACCCATGTTATTCTCATGGAGAATGCATTTAAATGCATTGGAGATTCGCTGAGTATGCAGGTTTGCTGTGATGGGGGTATAATATTTATACCATCCTTTTAGGCCTAAAACTACAAAAACTTTTGTAATATACAAATTAAATACACAACTATTTGCCATTTTCAAGATATTAAGCTTTAAATCATTAAAATGGCCGTCATTATGAAATGGTTAATGAGTGAAACTCCAAATGTAATGCCAAATAAGCCCTAAACTGCTATAATACACATGCCAAGTTTTAAGTGTGTACCTGAAGTGGATCCTAATATATGCTTTATTAATTAAAAATGGCATAGGCCTACAGGCAGACAGACGGGAAACAAAGTGATTTAGAAAAAGGTTTATCGGAAGTCTTTTTGCTCATTTTGATCTACCAAATCCTGCATTTTAGTCATACTCTCGTGGGGCACACTGTATTAACTAATTTGACGTAAAAATCAATTTATAATAGAATGTTTATATTTATTGGTAAATGTCTTGAAAACTAAGTCAAGTACATAAAATATGCATATAACCTTTATTGTCGAGAATTTTATGTTATTTATTTTTTATAAGAACAGTTTTTTCCCTCCGATGCACGGTTTTCAGTTTAGAAGAAAAAGTTAACTACAAAACGGGGTCTTTCCCCCCTTCCCCCCCCCCCTGATGCAGCAGGACCAGAAGCAGGGACTTTTGGTATTTTTATCTTCAAACTACCCCCAACAAATTCTCTCACCACAAAAATTCCCCCTTCTTTTCCTCTACCATAGAATAAGTAATACAATGCTATAGAATAATAATACAATGCTATCAAATAAATAATATAATGCTCCTATTTTGAGCATTCATCGACTGGACTAATAGGCAAAATTTCGTTATACAGCTTTTCAAATTAAAAATATACACCGATAACCAAACCGATACCAATAGGGTACTGCATTGCCTTAAGAACCTGAAAATAGAAACAGATGGCGATAATACTTCAAAACCATCCAACTAAATGAAATGTTACTGGAGCGGAGGGTAAATTTGCCTATTTGTAGGGGATACTATAACATAAAATTGAACGCACCAACATTGTGCTATTGGAAACTAATAATATATGGAATCTATACTTATTTAACACTATTACTTACCGTAGCGGCCACATTAATAACAGTTGAATCTAGATCTGCACAAGAGTATTACCAGCCAAAACCTTTGTGTGAATGCTGAAGATACATAATCTAACAAAATTACCCAGTTGAACTATTGAGACAACAGTTTGAATAAATGTTGATTCCCTACACAATGTACACAATGTTTGTTTATAGGTGTACTTACTGCAAAAAAAATTGTTAAATTACGGTTGAGATTTTTCTTGACAACATTGTTATACTTTTTATTTTCTTTTGATCCTAAATTTAGTCAACAACTATTCTAAATGTTGAGATGGTTACTCTTGCATCGAATTATAGACGAGCCACGAAACAGCCCATAATTATCTTGCCCCCAGTTTTGAATTATTTATATTTGCTAAATTATGGTTCATATTTTTTTAGGGTCACTGGTTTAAGATATTGAACAAAATAAATGGGAATCTTTTAATTCAGAATGATAAATCGTGATAATTTTTCATTTTCAAAATTGATGCCATGATGGTAACTGCCACAAATATTTCATATAATCTTGTTATAAGTATAATAGCTTGTATAATATCACTATGTTTCTCCCGGAAACCAATTATTAACTTAATTGTTCACTGCTTCTTTCTCAAACCGCTATTTCTGCCCCCCTCCCCCATGTTTTCGAATACCTGGAAAACTGAACAACATTTAGGCCTTCGTCCCATTGGTTTTGATAACCAATAATATCTTTTACTTTGGTTCGCTCAACTATAGTATTAAACGTTTTTTTTCATTAATTTTAGCTACATCCCAACAACCATAATCTTACAAACAAATTTGAAATCAGCATCAAGCTTGTTTAGCCTGAACTAAATGTGCATTTTCAGGAATTTAAATTTCGGGTTTGACTCCAGAGTATTAGATTAAATGAGAGTAAAATAAAAAAATTCTTAATTTACTACAATATTTAAAATCCTTATATGAATCTGCTTAATCATTTCAATCAGATATGGGTGGCAAATTCAAAAACTAAAGCTTAATTTCGATTGTATTAGTGAAAAATATTAACAATTATGTGCTGATATTTGTTCAGTTTCCAAATATAAAGAACAAAACCAAAGTCCTGCAAGCCTTCTTATAGATTTCAATTCCTTGACAAGGAAACAAACATTGATCATAAACAACTACCGTACTCCAAAATGACTACATTATACTTTACGGATAATACCCCGTCGCAGCACACCTGCGTACTCAACCAATTTTCTTATGCGTTACATGTGTCTTAATACCTCATTAGGCCGCATACCAAGTTTCATAAATATATATTGATAAATAAGCGATATATACAATTTGAATTATTCTCCTTATAGGATAACATTGGGGATGAGTAGGTAGGTTTGATTAAACAAGAAATACAAACAATTTGTTTTTATGGAAATCTATTATATATTTGCGACATACCACTCAGTCACTGATATGATCACTATATCTTGCAAAATATACGACCTAGAATGATCAAATTTGGCATAAAGGGTCCCTGTATGGTGTAGATGTGCAATAATACGTGGTTTTAAGAAATTCCCATAGGGATCCACCCCACGGGGAGTCAAAGTTCCAATCCTGTGTTATTCTTATTGACATCCACTTTAAGTTTGAGATCATTAAAATACAAACAGCTGATCTTGATTCGTATTCGTTCACGGGCCAACCACAGAATGCAGCACACACAACTGGCATAGTTTACGCGAGCGAAGCCGCAACAGGTCTACTAGTATAAATATATTTCAACTAGGTGAAGCCCCATACCAAGTTTCATAAATATTCATTCATAAATAAGCGATAAATAACATTTTGATTATTTTCCATAAGATTAACGTGGTGGATGAGTACGCAGGTTTGCTGCAACAATTAACAAAAAGTGGGGTTTCATATCAATATCAATATAACTCAACATGGTGAAGCCACTTAAAAAGTTGTATTAATTTAGGTTCATAATTAAGGGAGAGATTTGTACCATTTAAAGCCAATGATGTGCAGAACTTGATAGTGAATTTATATTTTTAAAACTGCATCTTGGTAATGGGCAACAGTGAATAAAAGTTCCATTTTACACGAGCAAACTACACATTTTGTTTATTCATCGGCTCAGCAAAATACATCTTCATAAATATGATAATATCCTATCATCTCAGGCCGAGAACTCCAACACCTTATACTATACAGTCAAAGTTCTCAAAGACTTATATGAATAGGTCTTACTTGTATCAGAATAGCCTACCGTGAACTAGGCAACGGTGATGGCAGGCAAGGAAACCCGTATTTTCACGGGTATTGCCAATTTGGTGCGTGCCAGTTCAGTACTTCAACTAAATTCGTTATTCGTTACAAAAATCAAATGCTTGACATTGCAACCGGCAGGTGTGCCAACCGAACAAAATTATTCCTTTGGCTACTCTACTAACCCTTATATAATACCATAACATATATTTATTTTTTAGAACATAATAATTCTCCGGTACACATGCTATTTTAATTATTCTCCATAAGAATAGCATGGGGGCTGAGTACGCACGTTTGCTGCTACGGGAATCATTGGTATTTTTTTTTATCTGAATAAGAATAGACCACAACCAGATGAAGCGGTTATATCAAGTTTCATTTGTATACGTTGATAAATAAGCTAGATATAAAATTGTTCTTTTTCTCCATAACAATAACATTAGACAATGAACTGTGTTCAGAACTTTTAATATCTCTGTAACAAATTTACGTAGATAAATGATCAAGACACCAATTTGTGTGTGTTTTAAATCTTAATTTAATGGTGACTAATAAAAGTTTACTTTTTAAAATATTACGTGTACTAACTTTAAAAAACATATTTTTGGGGTACAAAACCCCCCAAAATACCCCTTTGGATAGAGCGATCTGGCTGGTTTTTGAACTGAAAGTCATAGGCCTAAATGTTGCTTTACACGATTGTACCAAATTTCATCAAAATCTGACCTTTTTACGAGAGTTATTGCACCCACAGACACAGTTCTATCCGCGACCGCCCCTAACTCAAACTTAAAATAATTGTACTTTTTTTGCGTTACAATTCAAGCTATTTCCAGTCGGCTTCGTCTGGCATACATTTTTGTGCACAGTATAACAACAATACGAAAACGGTTTAACAATAAACAGCATAACATCTTTAAGTACTGTTTGAAATAAAATTGCAAACCAACTTACTACAATTCTTCGATTTGAAAGCCATTTCTATGTATAAATATACCATGGCTAGCCAATTCGCTTAGTTCTTTCGCTTCTATTCAAGCCAGTCGTATTTATTTTTAGAACTTCAGATGACATGCGATTAACTATTACTATTATAACATGCAAGCAAAGAAGCATCTTTTAACGTTATATAATGTTAAAACTTTATAGTCTTAAATAAATATGAGTATAAATTTACTAGCCTTATTTTCCATGATGTTATTTGAAAGCCATAAATTTTGAGTAAATTGTTGCTCTTTGCTAATCATTATTGCATTTTCTTCATTAATAATTCATAAATATTATTTAGATGTTAAAACGCTAAATTTGTCTGTACACAACTAAATTGGCTGTATACAACATAATAAATAACAATAGCTTAACTTAGTTAAGCAATGAAAACAATTAAAACAAAGTATAAGTGGTAACATAACAAGCCTT
This sequence comes from Allygus modestus, assembly GCA_963675035.1. Taxonomy (NCBI): domain Eukaryota; kingdom Metazoa; phylum Arthropoda; class Insecta; order Hemiptera; family Cicadellidae; genus Allygus; species Allygus modestus. The sequence goes on along the minus strand of OY776111.1, from coordinate 456,779,971 downwards.
ATTTAATAAGGGGAAAAATGTCATTGGTTTTAATACATATATTGTATTTTGTTTTACTAAGTTAAACTTCAAGAGTTTAAAGAAGAAACATCTCAGCAGTGCTAGACAGCATCGAATGACTTGGCAACGCTGCAAATACCAAGGCAATGTGGCAACTGTGTAGTACCATTTGTTAGAGCCGGAAGTGCGATAACAATAATATTATAGTTCCTCAGATACGGTAGAAACATTGAATTTCATACACACAGAGTGTTAATATACTCAAGACACGTGTGTTTTGATGTCCTCGAATAAAGCGTACGGAGTGGTCGTAAACACACGGAGTGTATGGTTGGTGACGCCAGCGCCACTAACGGCAAAACGCTGAACTAAGCAGTTGGAACCTCGTATGGTATATGAGGACATTAAACAAAAAATGAGTTTCCAGTACAGTAAGTCTTGTCTCTCAAAAATTTAGAGGATTATAAGCAGCTTTGGATCCGAGGACAGCAAAAATGTCCTCGGATCCAAAAATGTCCTCGGATCCACGTTGAAATTCCAACCCCAAGTCCTCGGATGCCCCCCCTGCCACACACACACACACACACACACACACACACACACACACACACACACACACACACACACATATATATATATATATATATTTATATACAGTTTTGAACGAATGGTGTGTTTGGCATATGGGGCCCTCAAAACGAAAAGTTATCATGGTCCCGGGCCTAGGTCTTACCATGCCGACTACGGTAATAGCTTCTTCCCTATAGGGGAAAGTCGCTAAAACAAAAAAAAATGTGAACTTTTTCTTAATTGGCACCTTGATAATATTTTACAGTACTACAGTCTGTATACGGTAGGGTGGCGCACGGACCCGCCAGCTACCTGAGTCGGTCCCTTCCTCCGCCCGGCACTCGCGGCTTTTTCCTTAATGAGTCACCAACTAGCCCCTCTAATAGAATTATTAACTTTTTTTACTTTCTCATAATATCTCAATTTTAATAGAATATTTGTAAAGTACTAAAAAAACTAAGAAGAGTGATATAAAACGCGATGTGCTTTGATTATAAATAACGAAATGGTTGAAAGTTATTTTTTAGCCGGAATACTGTATGATTTGTTAAATGTTTTATATTTCTTATAATACCCTAATCTTGATACAATATTATTTTAAGAGTACTTTGAAATAAGGTAGAATAATTTAAAACGATGTTATCGCATACTATTTAATCAGCCAAAATATCATTAAATAGGCAACACTACATACTTTACAGTTTATTTGATTAATAAATCAACATGATTTTATATTACTCCCAGTAATCTTCTTCAAGCCAAAGTATATAGTGTCCAGAAGTTGAGCATTTTCCATTTATCTGCCATGTTGTTGCCGTGTGACTCTGAAATAAAACAAAATCGCGCTAAAACCAATCTACATTATTTTAAGATTGCAGTTAATTCTTTACCATTCGTTACATTTTATTACTAGTTCTAATGACATTAAATTGTATTATTTTTTTATTTTACCTGATTACTCTAGAGGTGACACTCCCAGATCGTCATCGTCATCGCTGGTATCCCAGTCACTGTCATCCGATTCACCAGGGGCCAGATTAATGACTAGTTCTTGGACACTGACGTCATCAAGTCCTTCGTTTGTCCAGTCTGTCTCGACTTCTTTCTTGACGTGTTCAACGCATTTGCGCCAATCTTCTGAGGTGAAGGAGTTTACAGCTTCCATAAACAAATCCTGAACATCGTTCAATTTAAATGTAGTATTCCTTGCTGCTACATACCGCTTCAAAGTTGACCAAACCAGCTCAATTGGATTGTAGTTACAGTGGTACGGTGGCAGTCTGATTACTTTAAACCCACGCTAGAGGCTTCTTTATCTATTACGTAAGATTTTCTTTGTTCCTTATGCAGCTTTACAAGACTGTATAGTTCTGGCTTCCGCATGTCTGGTGAATATGCAATGCCGCGAGTTTTCAGCCATTCCTTCATTTCACACTTTCGTGAGCCAGATGTTGGCGCTTTGTTGGCTACTTGAGAGTGGTAAGGTGCGTTGTCCATTACTATTGTCGAACCAGCTGGTATAGACTTCAGGAGAACCTCAAAAAACCAACCCTCAAAGACTTCGGAATTCATTTCCTCGTGATATTCGACAGTTTTTTGACTGGAATATCAGAGGTGGCGACTTGATCCAGCCGTTAAAGCCTCCTGCATGGCAAATTATTAAACGTTTTCCTTTTCCTAAAGGGGCATTTACAGAACACTTTACACTGTCATTTGTCCATCCTGAGTCTTTCGAAGTGTTGGCGTTGATCCACGTTTCATCCAGAAAAATAACTCTTTTATAGTCAATTTCCCGAATTTTCCGCAAATATCGGCACCTAGCAAGAGCAACTGAGGGTTTCTCCATGAGAACTTTTCTATTGTCTAACTTTTTCCATTTAAATCCGATAGTTTTCAAAATGTTTGCCAGTGTTCGTATACAACCATCAAACAAACCCGCTGTTCGTAAACTTACTTTTAACTTTCGGAGGGTAGGGACTTCTCGGCGTCTGTAGTAGCTAAAAACGTGGTTTCTAATTGCAGTTTTCTCAAAATCGTCTAGCTGTGTAACTATTGACTTGTATGGTTTTCTTCTTCTTGGGGTAGTAAGCTTAGGGATGATAGGTCTAGGAGTATTTTGCCTGGATTCATTACTTGCAGCTGATTCAGGTATTGGTGATTGATCCGTTTCTTCAAAACTTTGAGGGTTGACACTAGAGTTTCCTTCATTTTCCACTGCTTGTTTTAGTTGCGACTTGATCCGCACCAATGTTCTTCGTGAAATGTTACATGTGGCGACCACTCTTTCAGATACTTTTTTCACATCTAATAATGGACCTTTGTTGTCACGTTCCCGCTCAAAGTAATGTAACACCGATGCAATTATAGTTCTGGCATGAGAGTTATAAGTAAACCCACGTTTTTCACTTGATGGCGGCATAATCGTGCACAAAAAATTAAAACATTCACAAAACAAAAAAATATCACTTGGAAAAAAATTTAAACTATTTTAAACTCTTAAAAAAATAATAAATAAACCAACTATGCGTAATGTATTCGTTACAAGTTATCCCGGGAAGTATCCACATCTAACTGAAAACTACCCTGGCACCCTGGACAACCATTACTGCTAAGAGTGGTGAATCACCAACCCCTTCGCAGAAAAATATTAGCGCACATATTAGACTACGGTTAGTCATCAACAAGTTCAATGTCCTTACCAGTCTTGTTGTCCCATGTCCCATATCTGCACACTGCACGACTATGGGAGAAGGCAAGAGTACCGTACCTTATTTCCATAGGCTAATTCGGGGGTGGCATGGGGGGGGGCAGTTGCCCCCCCAATAATTTGGAAAACATATTATTATAATATATATGAAAAGTCACAATAATCACGATCATGACTATGTTTGCCCCCCCAATCAAAATACTGAAGTTACGCTTATGCTTATTTCAAAGTACTCTTAAAATAATATTGTATCATGATAACGTTGTATGAGAAATATAAAACATTTAACAAATCATACAGTATTCCGGCTAAAAAATAACTTTCGACCATTTCGTTATTTATAATCAAAGCACATCGTGTTTTATATCACTCTTCTTAGTTTTTTTAGTACTTTACAAATATTCTATTAAAATTGAGATATTATGAGAAAGTAAAAAAAGTTAATAATTCTATTAGAGGGGCTAGTTGGTGACTCATTAAGGAAACAGCCGCGAGTGCCGGGTGGAGGAAGGGACCGACTCAGGTAGCTGGCGGGTCCGTGCGCCACCCTACCGTATACAGACTGTAAGACGCCCACACACTATCGGACTTTTGCCCGAACCAGACATCGAACAAGACATCGAACCGAGCGGATTTGGCTTCGAAGGGAGAAAATCCGGTAGTTTGTGGGGCCTCCGAACCAGACACCGAACAAGACATCGAACCGAGCATCGAGCGCTCTCGAGGTGGTTTTTTGACGAAAGATCAAAGAAAGATCGGTCCGATGTCTTGTTCGGGGTCTGGTTCGGGGTTCGATAGTGTGTGGCACCTCCACGCTGCTCCGAGCGCCGTCCCGAGCGCCGTCCCGAGCGCCGTCACGAGCCTATTACTATTTACTATTTTAAAGTTCATCAACTTATATTATTTAATATCCATAGTTAAATTATATGTATTATTAATTTAGATTCTCTTTGATTCAGATTTAAATGTTTATTTTTTATATTTAAGTCACGTAATCACAAACTTAGATTTTATCCAGACAGTTGTTATATAATTTTAACCGGACTTACTTGAAATAAACATTAACCCTACTACACTGTTGGTGTTTTTTTTAATAAATTAAAGGTAGTAAGACTTAATTGTTGAAATGAAGGGAAGCGCATACAAACCTCGAAATGTAGAATTACAACATGTATCTCTTGTGTATTTTAATTTCTCATAAAACCAAGCAGTTCAAATTGGCAGCAAACAAATTATAGGGCAACTTTGAGACACACTAGAGTGTAACCATAATTCTTTTTTATGTGAATAAGTTTTTTTGTAACAGTATAAACGTTACAAAGTTATGGTATTTGTTATGTGTTATTTTATTGCATTAATTTATATATACTTTTTAATATATTCCATTTGTAATAAATTACATGTTGCATTACTTTTTGATTTACTAAATTATTACAACCACCTTATTGTTATTACAATCCTCCTACATAGTTAATAATATCCAGGCCTACTGTTTTTGCATGAAACAGTGATAGATATTTGATTTGTTAACAGATAAATCTGCTAAACTAGTTTAACCTAAATAAAATGAATAATGTTAGTAAAATGAATTCATATGCAACTACAAATTAATCTCTACTACATAACCCCAGCCCCCTACCACCCTACCTGCATCCCCTAAACCCCCCAAGCACATGGCCGACCTGCACAACGGCAACTAAAATTGTCCCCACCGTTTTTACCCCGCTCGGTGTTTTCGCGCTCAATCTGTCCGATCCGATGTCTTGTTCGGGGTCTTGATCGGGATGAAGTTCGAAGTGAATTTGTGCCCTACTCCCTGCTCCCGATGTCTTGTTCGATGTCTGGCTCGGGCAAAAGTCCGATAGTGTGTGGCCGCCTTTAAGCCAACGGGCACTACAATCCCCTGTGAGGTCAACGTCCGTTGAATCCGTAGATTGATTGTAAATACGAATTCCAGTATTCCCTCCAAACTCTGAGACAAGACGCAGGTGCAGAACCGTTCGTTCCTGGTTTGAGTTTTGACTAAAACAATTATTTGCTCTGCATCGATTATTTTTGTTAAGTTTTATTCCTCGAATTATTCTTTCAAAAATAGCAAGGAAAATAATAAATATTTTTAACGGAAATTTAGTTGAAAATTATCCTTGTATAACAACATAGGCTACTGGTACAGAAATTATAGCAGCGACCACCAACCGTTATATGTTTTATGTGCAATTGATGGATAACTGTAATCAACAGTATTATACCAAGGATATATTTAGTGTTTACATAAAAATCAGAAGAGGTTTTTTGATGTATAACATTATGAAAATTACACTGAGAGACGTGGTTCAGTTACACACCAAGAAATACATTTCTATTTTTATTCAACATCATCTCACTGAACAAGCGTGAACGTGTTTAACGATCCCTTAAACAATTATAACTAGCTGAAAATCTAAATAACGTTTTATAACTCCGTATTTATGCAGAGGTCACTCTTTTTATAAGTCAATATTCTGATAAAAACCTGACCTGTATCAATTACACGTACAAAGAAACTAAGTATGAGCGGAATACGCAGAAGGTTTCGATCTTAATTTAGTGTTTGTTATAACCCTACTACTGTATTTTATATTTGTAATAGAATAGATATGGAGATGAATCTATTTAAATAATTCGTGAGTCACGTGTTACCTTCTTAAAGGCTATGAATTTAATCATGTTACATGCAATAACTATGTCCTCGTTTACCGTTTGAAAACTCAAAGTCCTCGTTCCCAAACACACTCCCTGTAATATTAATAATTATTGATGTGCATGATATCAACTCAATAACACTTTAATAAATATTAACTACAGTTTCGAAACGGAAATGCTGAGTTAATATTTAGCTGATGTCCTCGTATACCGAGTTAAAAACAATGTCCTCGTATAGGCTATCATTCCTGTGCTGAATTCGGATACGAAAACGATGTCCTCGTTTACTGTTTGTAAACTCAATGTCCTCGTTTCCAAACACACTTTCCTTAATATCAATAGTTACAGGAGTGTATGATATCAACTCAATAGTACTATGAAAAATATTAACACATGTTGTGAAACATAAATGCTGAGGTAAAATTTAGCTGATGTCCTCGTATCCCGGTGAAAAACCAATGTCCTCGTATAGGCCTCCTCCCACGTATGTGTGTGTGTGTGTGTGTGTGTGTGTGTGTGTGTGTGTGTGTGTGTGTGTGTGTGTGTGTCCGTGAGTACGATAACTCTCGTAAAAATGGTCCGATTTTTATGAAAGTTGGTACAAACTTGTTAAGCAACATTTATGCCTTTAAGTTCGAAAACCAGCCAGATCGCTCCATCCAAAGGGGTATTTTTGGGGGGTTCTGTACCCCAAAAATTGGTTTTTTGAGTTTTTTACGTATAATATTTTAGTATATCCAAGTTTTCTCCATTGAATTTAGCTTAAAATAATACACAATTTGGTGCTTTGATCATTGCTCTACGTCAATTGGTTCCAGAGATATTGAAAGTGCTAAATACAGTAGGCCTACGTTCTCCAATGTTATTCTTATGGATAATAAGAACAATTTTATTTCGCTTATTTATGTACGTATACCAGCCAAACCAAACTTGTTATATGGCTATAACTGTATGTGGTCTATTGTTATTTGCACACAAAAACAAATCTTACTGAGATAGTTTTTGTAACAGCAAACCGGCGTACTCAGCCTCCATGTTATTCTTATGGAGAGTAAGTGAAATATTATGTATCCCTTAACTATGAATAAAAATTAATACAACTTGGTATGTGGCTTCATCTAGTTGAGTTATATTCATATTTGCATAAAAAGCCATATTTTTTATCCCTTGTTGCAGCAAATCTGCGTACTCAGCTCCCATGTTATTCTTATGGAGAATCATTAAAATGGCATATTGTATAGCTTATTTGTGAACTTGGTAAGTGGCCTCATGCGGTATTATATGCGGTAATATATGCAATGGAAATTCGCTGAGTATGCAGGTTTGTTGCGACGGGGGTATTTTTGTTATATTGGCGGTTGATCAGATGTATAATTTTAATTATAGGTTGTAATAACATGAAATAGCCGAGCTGACACAATTGATTTAAGCACTTGCACCAGGCTTCCACGAGAATGGCAAGTGACCTCCACCCTCGTCCACGTGGCGGGTCAAAGGTCACGGTGGCGCCTCCTGCTCCTGGCGCCTCGACGGGCAATTAACTTTTATGTCCCGGCGAATCACAACTTCTCAGTACTCTGTGATACAACGTTGCATTAAAGTCTTCATTGTACACTCACCCTGCTTAACTATGAGGACAATCAACTAACTCTTGAGAGGGGGCTCCAGTCGCGACACATTTCGCGTTTCTATCAGCTTCCCTCATACATAAGGTCAATGTTAACTTTTAAAGCCCGTCCCTCCTCAACGGATTATCCGGAAATATTGCTCGACGACTCATTTTAAAGAGCAAAAATAATGTGGCGATTTCACTGAGCGGAAGTGTGATATCACATATGGTTAATCAATAAACAAATCGCAAATATTAGTTTGGAATTTTATTGAACAATCATCATTTGTCGTATCAAAATAATGCTCACTGGAACCACTTGGTAATCTTTGCTCTATAAAATGACCATGAATCATCGATTTTGGATAGCGTTGAGGATGGGGCACCAGTCACGAGATTTTTGGCGTTTCTACCTGCTTCCCCCATAAGGCCAATGTTGACTTTCAAGTTCCGTCCAGTAGTTATTTGTAAACGTATAGATTTAAAATTTGGTAGGAATGTTGTACTGGTGATTATCTAGTCATTTCAGTGAAAAAATTTCGATTTACTTTTTAAATTTTGATAAAACTATTTAATTTGTAGTATTTTAAATTATAAATAAAAAAATTCGAAACTTTGCTCACTGAAATCGCTTTGTTATTTTTTCCTCTTGAAAATAAGACATAAATCCACAATATCCGACCACCCACTGGATGGAACTTGGAAGATAACATTTTTCTTGTGGGTTTAGGAATCTACCTGGATTTACTGGTGCCCCCTCTTAACAGTAGTCTAATATGAGAAGAAGGTAGGAACAGGTGACTTCTTAATTACGTAATTCGCACTACTCCTGCTACAAAAAACTATCACAACTGGTCAAAAGTAGCTTCTAGATCCAAGGCCATCCAAAACAATAGGTCCACTCCTTTCTTTGGATTCCTTCGCTCTAATCGGACCGGACTGGGACTACTAGGATGTCCGTAAACGTCAAATGAGGGCAAAAACCGTCCCAAGATGGAGATACCGTCGGGCAGCCTGGCGGGACGAGCCGGGAGTGAGACACTGTATAGCCCCGGACAGTCTAGAGGTGTAGTTGTACAGTTGGCAAGAGCTGCTCATGTTTGCGGGGCTATTTATTCTTAGGTGCGTTGAAAGCAAAATTGACTTATTCTAACAGCTCTAAATAGACATAGGCCTAGAAAAACTGTCCAAAAACCAAGAAATGTAAAATTCAATAAAATAATTATTAGAACTCTTCGTTTTTTCAACAATTCAAAATGCAAATATAGAAAAATTAACTTACATCTAGTACAAACCGGTCCAGTAGTAGGCTCAGACCAACAGTGCAAAGAACTAATTTGTTTCAATAATTAAAGGATAAATAATTCCAGTTGCAACAGAACAACCTAAAATGTTATCCCATTTTTATCACTATATTATTTCGTTTTTTAATTCTTAAAAACTGAAATTTGCTTCCCTAACGTCAGCACCCTGCTTGATTTGCTTCCCTAACGTCAGCACCCTGCTTGATTTGCTTCCCTACCGTCAGCTACCTGCTTGATTTGCTTATTTAACGTCAGCACCCTGCTTGATTTGCTTCCCTAACATCAGCACCCTTCTTGATTTGCTTCCCTACCGTCAGCTACCTGCTTGATTTGCCTCTTTAACGTCAGCACCCTGCTTGATTTGCTTCCCTAACGTCAGCACCCTGCTTGATTTGCTTTTTTAACGTCAGTACCCTGCTTGATTTGCTTCTTTAACGTCAGCACCCTTCTTGATTTGCTTCCCTAACGTCAGCACCCTGCTTTATTTTCTTCTTTAACGTCAGCACCCTGCTTGATTTGCTTCTTTAACGTCAGCACCCTTCTTGATTTGCTTCCCTAACGTCAGCACCCTGCTATATTTGATTCAGTAACGTCAGCACTCTGCTTGATTTCAAAAAAGGTTCTAAAGTCAATTAAATCGTCCTAAAAATGCCCGCCACTATAATAGAATCAAAGGTGCGCCAGATATAGGGTTACTATTATTCTAGCATTCAAAACAGGGACCCCTCAAGAAATAGTTGTGTATATATTAAGACCGCCAAGAAGGGCATTGACGATTGAGAGACAACTGTTACCGGAAATCTTCCGCGGTAATTTTCCGAAAGCGATCACTAGTAAGACACAAATCTTCTAATTTGTCCCAAAACTGCTATTTTAGATGTCACATAAAACTTCTCTCTCATCCATTTTGGCTGAATTGAAGAGATTGAGGTGATAAATACCGAGTCAGTTAGCTTTATCAAAGCAACAGTCAGTCACCTATTTATATTACTTCAGCGAGCGGAAAAGTAAGGCGCAGCGAGCGACAAAGAGATTACCGCTCGCTGAATAGAAAACAGTTATTTTACGATGTGATTTTAGTAGATTTAGTAGTTTATCAATCGTAAGAAAGCACTTTAATTTACTCGTGGTTGTAGGAAAATAGACATAATTCTATGTGCGTATGATTATTCTGCAGACGTTACTGACTCTTCACCTTATAACAATACCAATAGTCGAAATCTATCCTTTGTTTAACATTTATCTTCAGTGATGGTGAATATATGTTATTTAATAAATCATTAAACTTTTTTTCTCTCATCAGTGGTGAAAAATGCCCACAATAATGTCTTAAATGTAAAAATCAAACCATTTGTACCGACGTCAGCAGTTACTTTAATACCGCCCAATATACATGACTTTATTGCGGGTTTTGCTCTAGTCTGTTCTTGTGCAACATTCCCAGTACTTCAGTGTAGTGTGTCGTTATAAAATAAGGTATATTTGCCATAACCAAACTAATAAACTTCTAAAATAGCTGAAATACTTCCTCCCCAACTAGACAAATACGTCCGTTTTAACATTTAAACAACATTTAGGGCAATTCGGACACGCGCCGTTCCAACCGGTGTTTTAAATCTTGTAAAGGGTTTGGACCACTGTAATGGCCACTGAATAGGGCGATTCCAGCCATCTGGGTTGTTTAAGCATCGCATGGGCTGTTTTCTATTCTTGACTTCAGATTTGGGAGGGTGAGGGGGAGTGGGAGGGGGAGGGGCCTCCTTCACTTGTCTGCCTTATTATCTTTTGCTCTTCACGCGTCAGAGATGAGCCTACAGTGATGGACAGTTGGGCAGAATCAAAACACGGGTTGGGTTTCGAAAAACGAGCCATTTATTGAAGCGCGGTTTATTTTGTTTCCCAAAGAAGAATTTTCAGTAGGTAATCATCAATCAAGCGTATTTACCACAGCATAGGTATTTGTTAGTAAACATTTTCCTCGACATTATTTAGGAAAACTTCCTAATTTCCTCGTCGTGTGTGGTGTTGACAATGACATTTTTAACTTATTCTTAGGGAACCATCCAAACCCTGTGTAGTTAGAAATAATTTGTAGGCATTTGTAAGGCCTAAAAACATGTTTATTAGAAAAAATAAGTGCTATTAGTATGTATGTGTGAATTGTATGGCCTAATATTTTGCTTACATTTTATTAGATTATATTAGATTACCGTATATGTGTGGTTGTGTACACTCGCCACCTTGTATGTATGTACAGTATAATTGTACATTTATTTTGAATTGTTGTGATACGTCGTTAATTTATCCTTACATTTACAAATACGTTGTTGAGATGTAATATTTATGTAGCAACATAGAGTTGTTAAAACAAGTTATTTTTCTGTTTACTAAAACTGTTTTGTAATAATTCAAAATAATTATTTAAACTTAATAAGTATTGACTTGAACTATCTAGTATGATTAAATAGACAAACGAACTTTATATGAAGGCATTTTAGGATACAGCAGTTTGCAACGACACGTTTCGAAACTGCAAGTCAGTGAAACGATAATATGCTAAAGACAGTTGGAGGGGGGGAGGAAGGGCCTATCTCGCCACTGATAAGAAGTGATAACACAATGACCCGAGGTGACCCCAGTTTACGCGTGACCTTTTATCTAAATATCCGGTACAATGGCAAGATTGTAAGACTAATTTCGTCTTTAATTTTTAGCTTTGGTTGACGATTCTTTCTTCGTTTTTATTTTCTAATGCCCCTTTTTGATTCTGTTTATTTAATTCTTAAAAGCCTAATAATAATTACAACTATTTAACGGTTTTCACAATTAGATTAAATAACTTATTGATTTTAAAAATTATTCATATTTTTCCCTCTGAAATAACAGTTTTGTCTCTTCTTATTTATATGCGCCGAGGGTACATGGAAGTGCACATTTTTTAAGTCGGCAACGTGCAGTCTCCGCCATAACGGCGGTTTTTGGCGGGAGATGCACTTCATTAATTGACAGACATCTGGTTGATAAGTCCTTCAAGGCCGCTTTCTTTGTGTCTGTCAGTCCGACCGCTGTCTGAGCAGTTCATTAAAGTTTGCTCACACTGGGTGTTCCATTGGTATGACGTATGCTCAAAACAAAGGCTCGTCGCTTTTAATAGGGCGTTGGTGATCGGCCATGTTGGATTTTACCTCCATAAGAACAATGTTAAACTTAAAACCATATATCTCGCTTATTTATCAATATACGATTTTGAAAGATGTCTCAAATTAAAGGTATTTTGAAGACGCAGGTGGTTTGCTCGCTATTTTCTAAATAAAACAATACATTTCCAAAAATATAGTAATTTAAAGTCTATATTTTTATACATATTTTGTAGTTTTTTCTAGTCATTAAAAAATAAAACTCCCAGCAAACACGAATCAACACTTTATAAAGATTCAAACAAAATTTATTCCAAATCAATAGGTTAAACAGTAACAAAAAAATATGCTTTTCAGAAAATACATGTTTTGTGCGTTTTAACATTGGAATAGCCCGTAGCGCTAGGGTCAGCGACGACATTTCTTCTGACTCCAACGTCGTCTTAATAAACAGCCAGTTTCAATTTAATGGTTTGGGATTGACGAAAACTGTTCCGGCGTGTGGTCGCGTCAATGTTTTGGAATTAAAAAACTATAAATAGAAAACTATACACTTTTTAAATGAAAAACTGTTGAGTTTATTCTATTTGCACATATAAATTAGTGGACTGTACATCGATTGTTGATGGTTAAAAATACTAATAATGAAAAATGTAAGAATAATAATATGCTGTACGGGGGATGCTTCTCACCGTCCTATAATTGTGAGTACTAGAGAAATGAAATACAGGAGGTGTCCTCAGTGTCCTTGCTATAATGTTGAACTTTGACTAAGTAAAAATGCAGGAGTTGATCCTCACTGCCCTGGCTACATTGTTGAACTGTCCTATATGAATCCTTGTACCAGACAGAGTGAGACACCCTTGCTTGGTGGAACTAATTTGGATTCTATGAACTGGGGATGGCAGTTACAATCGGTTTGACATCTGCTATCCCTTGTACGTACACTTTTGAAAAACCCTATCATAAAACTACATAGAAATGCCCCGTGATAAAAAACTGAAAGAACAAACCTTTCCTGGGGACACTTTTAACAAGGGCTTTTATTGCTTTACTACAAGACAAAATCTAAGAGTGAGAACAAAACAATGTTTGAAAATATGATGCGGTATTTTTATTCTAGTATGCCTTAAGCAGTTGAAGACTGCAGTTCACGTGCTGCATAATTTATTTCTCCCTCAGTTCATAAATTAAAAACAAATAACTGTTATGAATCAGTCTAAATTATAAAAAGGACCATTGGCTAACAAAGTTCAAAAGTAGATTATTGTGTTATTTGTAATTTGTTGATAACTTTAACGCGATTACAAATGTATTACTTGGTCAGTTCATTGCCCTCTACACAGAACGCAAAACACGTGGATTTTTTTATAACAAAATAACAATAAGATTGCGAAACATCGATGTATAATTTTCATAATTTTGAAAATAAAAGTACAAAACCAGGCAGAATTTAGAATAAAATAGTCTTATAATTTATTTTTAAAGTTTTAATACAAATCGACACTTAGTATAGTTTAAGTTCCTTGATGGAAATTTGTAAATTATATTCCGATTTTCGATAGCAGATTTAAATTGATAGTACCTGGGGGCCGAGCTTTCCTCGGGGGAAGGCCAGTCATTCAGTTTAGATGACTCGGAGTAATAATTCACCACTTCCCCCTACTGATAATCAGATTTGTATAGCTCATTTGCCTCTTTTCTACATTTTTAAGGTCCCTCCAGTTGTTATTTATAGCTCAATGTCCCTTTGCTTTATTTTACTACTCTATATATGTAATCTCCACTCAAATCTATTAATCTCTGCTCTCAGGAAACCACATGTTAATAATCATAAACAACATGAGTATTACTTTGACAGTTCCCTGGTTGATTATGAACAGCTGTTACAATTCTTTTGTTTTGATTTTAAACACCATAAGCCTAATGTTAATTTTTTTAACTTTTCATTATAGTTTTTTTTACATTATTTGATTTTTCCTGGTGATGAGGCCTGTCTAGAACTTATTTTTATCCCAGAAATTAGTTATTTCGAACATTTGAAGGAAATCGTTTGAGCCGTTTTTGAGATCCATGTTGCAAGCAAGCAAGCAAGCAAACCTTGCTCATATTAGAGTGTAGGATATAGTAAAACCATTGATCATGGTGTTGAAATAATTTAAATAAATAATTTCATCAGGGTCAGTAAAAAATTGAATTTCAGTTCAATTGATAACCTAATTTTATGGGCTACAGCTCACCAAATAGTCTATGTCATGCTCAGCAGAGCGAAGTAGACACTTGCTCACCCCCCTCCTCCCTCCTCCCTCAACCTCTCCTCCACCTACAACTTACACCGGAAACCCAAAAGTGCGGGTAAAACCATGGACAACCAATCATATTTGGGCGGTGAGTGTTGAGCGGAAGCGGATACGCATGCCTCGCACGGTGGCGCCAAATACATCGGTGGCGCCATCTTTGTTAAAGCGTTTTCAATTGTTGCAATTCCAAGAAATGACTCATTGCCACATGTTGAATAGTGATGTACAATTGGGTGGTGGTCATGTTCGTTAATGTGGATAAACCTTAGATTTTATGGATTTTAGAACACTTGAACTGTTTTGAATATATATTTGGGCTTCAATATTATATGCATAACATCTCACAATGGGTTTGAGAATTGGAAAGAGGGGTCTCCGTAGAATCATCAACTATACCGTCAATGTTTTATTTTACCGCATTAAAGAATTTAATTAAAACTTAACCCTCTAAGTGTCTTTAATAACGGTCTTAATGTTTGCCTATTTTTGGTGATTTTGCAGCGTTTTATTCAAATAAATGTAAAAAAACTCAAAAACATTCCAAACTGTATAATTGTATCGTTTTTCTTGTTCAGAAAATCATGGGCTTCAATATTATATACATAACATCTCACAACAATTATTAAAAAAACTATGTGATGTTAAAAAAATATAAAAAATATATACAAATGTTTAAAGTTTGCGCTCTGCCTAATTACAAACGGTTCTAGAATATACAATTTTCAAAATAGCCAATTTGTTCGAAATTTTGTAAGGATACTAAATATATAAACAAATAATCAAGTAAAGCAGCAAATAAAAGGTTTTAGATAATAATCTGTTGTTGCGCGCTATAGGAAATGAGCAAAATGGCCTTGGCGACGTTACAGTCGGAAGGCCCACTCTAATCCATAGTGTAAGGAAGAACTTGGTCCACTCCGTTTCACACCTTAGGTCAAATAACGGCAAGGATAAGTGAAAAATGCATTAATTTTGAGTACTTGTATAAGAAAATAGTAAATATAAATAATAAATGTACGATGCAAACAGCAGGATACAACAGGATACAATAAACTACGTTTATCAAGTATACAAAATATAACTACGCTTATACTGCACTTACACACGAGTCGGCGAATATACACAAAATATACAGTACAAGGCGATGGATTTCAACCAGTTACACTGTCATGAGCAGGCCCAATCAGAGAATGTATGATATAACACGGATCATGATAATCAAGAAACGATTTAATACAAATTACAATAACATTCCAACTTAAGTTCCCTTCGTAGGAATACATTTGCAACTGTCTTATACATTTATTAATGCAGGAGGTAAGAGTCGTCTAAAACTCAATTGGCAGCCCAAAACAGATACCTGCCTAACAACTTTTCGTTGCATCTTAAAATTGTGTAGGAAAATTCGTATTAAAAAAAATACCCCCGTAGCAGAAAAAATGCATTCTCAGCGAATTTCCAATGCATATATATGTATCTTGATGCCACATAAAGCCACATACCAAGTTTCATCCATATATATTCATAAATAAACCATTTCTGACATTTTAATTATTCTTCATAAGAATAACATGGGGCTGAGTATGCAGGTTTGCTGCTACAGGAACTATCAGCAAAAAATTGTTTTTTGTGTTAAAATCAATAGACCACAACGATAAGAAGCAATATACCAAGTTTCATCAAGATTAGTTGATACATAAGCGAGATATACAAATTTTCTTATTCTCCATAAAAATAACATTGGACAGCGTACTGTGCTTAGCACTTTAAAAATCTCTGTAACCAATTGACGTAGAGCAATGATCAAAACACCAAATTGTGCGTATTTTTAAGCTGATTCCAATGAGAAATTTAACTACTAAAATTTAACTTTTTAAAAAATTATGTGTAAAACACACAAAAAAACATTTTTGGGGTACAAAGCCCCCCAAAATTCCCCTTCGGATAGTTAGATCTATCTAATTTTCGAATTCAAAGTCATAAATCCTGCTTTACATGTTTATACCAAAAATCGTTAAAATCGGATTATTTTTACGAGAGTTATCGTGCTCACGGACACATATTATATATATATATATATATATAGGAAATTCACTAATAATATAGGCCTACTACCGTTAAACTTATTATGATAATTCCAGTACCTGCATAACCTGCATATATACAGTTTTAAACGAATGGTCTTTTTTGGCATCTGGGGACCTCAAAACGAAAAGTTATCATGGTCCCGGGCTAGGTCTTACCATGCGACTACGGTAATAGCTTCTTCCCTATAGGGGAAATTCGCTAATTACACTAAAACCGTAATAATATCCCTTCCCCAGTCAAATTTACAAGGAAAATATTCCAAATGTGCAGGTAGTGGTTTTATATTGAATCGAGTTATGGTTACTTTAACGTTTAATTGTGTAATATATTATAATTAAAACCTCCAAATTAACACAAAAATCTTCCATTCTCTATGAAGCAGCTGGTAAAGTCTTCTGTCGTTGAGTGAAAGGCAAACTCGCTCTTAATAGGAGAGGCTCGGTCAAGTAATTTCATTCGCCACAGAATTGGCCGTTGGGCCATCAACAGCCTACTATTATGAATTATATTAATACCAAACAGGCAGAGGTGTCCAACCATTATACATGTAAAGTGACTTGGCAAACGGTCAGTCTTATATGTATAAAATGTGAATATTTAATAATTTTCAACTAGAAATTTTCTAATAAATAACTGTGTTATGCAGGTACTGGAATTATCATAACAATCTTAACAGTAGTATGCCTATATTATTAGTGAATTTCCTTTGGAAAGTGAACTATTAGCATGACCCGCACGGTGAAACTTAAGCCCGGGACCACCATAGAAGTTCCTAACGTTACCCCCTGAACACGTTTTGGGGGTTCGTTCAAAATTATATATATATGTGTGTGTGTGTGTGTGTGTGTGTGTGTGTGTGTGTGTGTGTGTGTGTGTGTGTGTGTGTGTGTGTGTGTGTGTGTGTGTGTGTGTGTGTGTGTCTGCACTCTAGCGGTCGCATTTTTTGTCCGATTTACTGCAAATTTGGTAGGGACGTTCCTTTCTGTAATCAGTTGGACAAGTTCGTTGGGCAAAACAATCGGAAAACTCTAAACCCTTTTTGGGGGATTAATCTTTCAAATTTTGAGTTTTTGGCCCCAAAAAGGGTCAGAAATGCCCCGTATGTAAAATTAATGCATGTAAAAAGATGTAAATTAGTGAGGCAAAAGTTTTAAGCCCTCTCTCGTCATTCTAGCATACATATTTACTGAGTTATTAAAGAACATGTGTATCGACTAAACTCAGTACGTTGTCTTATGGGGATTTTAGACTAGAAAAGCCTGTTATTCCTTTGTTAGGGTACTTTTATCATCCCCAGCAACATCACGCCTACTTTCAAGCCTATCTGGACCTTCTTCTAACATTATAATGCTCAAAATTGTATTCCCAGCTTTGCAGGTAAATGAAACAAGGAGCATCAGAACAGCCAAAAAATCACTGTTTTCAGATATCAATAAAAATTGGAATAAATGTATGTTATTACACTGATTTTGAGTTTTAAAAGTTCTTATGTGGATATTCACTTCCCTCACGTCAGCGTGCTGCGTGCGAACTCGTTTTTGGCTAAAACGATTAGCTGGTTTAACCAACCATATTAACTTATCCCCGTTTGGAAATACATTAACATTACAATAGTGTAACTGTGATGTATTATAGAAGTAAAAATTAGTTATATTAGTTATAATCATATCTAGTAATATACAGTGTTATTATACTTCTGTAGATTATTTATAGTTTTAAGTCCTTTGTCCAGTCGAATGAAAAATCCTGGAAGATATTTACAGTACGTACCAATATTTTTTAGTCCTCTTTAAAATGTTGTTACGGTCTTAAAACGATGAAAATTTAGGTTGTCTCTTTTAAAACAAAAATGTATTGCACTCAACAATGCAAGCAAAGTTACACCGGAAGTTTCAACAATGGTCGCATCAGGCTGGCCGCTACACATGAATATGCAGCCCGCGTCACGCCGGAATCAATGGTGCCAACGGTGGTGCTACGAAACCAAAATACCCTTCAGTGAATACAATCGAAACAGTTTTTTCAGTGTGAATATGCTTGTTTTTGTACATACCTCCAAAAATGTAAGAACCACTAGACCAAAGAATGGAAATATAAAACGGAGGTCAGTGCGATCAGTCACGATGTTGTAGCTCTACTGTTGTGTCTCGTGTGTGTGTGTGTGTGTGTGTGTGTGTGTGTGTGTGTGTGTGTGTGTGTGTGTGTGTGTGTGCGTGCGTGCGTGCGTGCGTGCGTGCGTGCGTGCGTGCGTGCGTGCGTGCGTGCGTGCGTGCGTGTGTGTGTGTGTGTGTGTGTGTGTGTGTGTGTGTGTGTGTGTGTGTGTGTGTGTGTGTGTGTGTGTGTGTGTGACAAGGTGATTTCTTAAACGGCTGATTAAAACTGCTCCCGGACCTTAACACGTTCTAATGGACTTAACTTTCATAACTTTAGGTACACCCCCGCTAAACGTCGAGGCTCCGCCCCAACTAGCTCTCAAAATTGTCAATGTTATTCATATAGTAAAAATATGTTTTTTTACGCACGAAAGGCACTCGGTAAAAACACATAGTCTAGATTTAAAAACTGAATTTCACATTAACATTTTTTTATTACAGAACACAGTCTCAAAGGTGATCGCATTTTCTTTAATTTTACTGAGATAAATTACTTAAATGTAACTGAAACTTAAAATTCTTTGTTGGCGATGGTGAGTTTATGTTATTTTAAGACGCTATTGCGTACGTTCTCTATCACTGATTAGTAAAAACGTGAATGTTTGAAGAAACATCACTCTCCCATAAAACCCCATGTTAAACGTCGTGTTTCCCGTTAAAACGCCTCTAAATAAGTGCTGTATACAGCCCCCTCATGGTTTAAAAATATCTGCATGTCCAGTTTATATCGTTGCTTATCCCAGTTACTAATTGTCAACGTCTACATTTACAAATCTGTTGTATTCCCATTTTACAGTTTTTGTTTCTGTTTCAGCTGAGGTACCTGATGAACTTCGGCTACCTTCCCGCCTCTGACATGGAGACCGGCAACCTCCGGACAGACGACCAGCTCAAGGAGGCGATCCGGAGCTTGCAGGTAACATCGAACAACTACCTACCTATAGCTATAGTGAGTTGCCCGTATGTACAGGGTGATTCTGAAATACTTCAAAAACATGTCGGGAGCTGATTCCTGATACAAAAATAAATAAAGATTTCATATAAAGGTATCCTAAAGTCCTAAAAGGCTTCGTTTTCCGTCGATCTGTCAGTATATGTTGTTTACTTAATACATTATACTAATATATATTATATATTATATTATATTAATATATATATATATATATATATATATACTTAATATATTATTGGGTTTTTGGAAAAAACGTTCCAATAATTTATTGTACACATAAAAACTAGCAAAAGATTCTTATGAATATATGTCCTAAAACCTATAGTTTTCCGTCTATCTGTATGTATGTGTTTTGTTACATACTTGAACATAACTTTTTAACCACTTAAGGTATCAACTTCAAACATCTAATAAGACCCATTTTGGTATGGAATATCAAGTTTCTACTGTGTACCACCTCAAAATTACGGCCATTTTTGTTTTTCAAAGTTAAATATAGATAAAACCTTATATTTAAGAATGAACTGTAAGAATCATAAATTTTGTGCTTTTTTGTCCTAAAAATAATTATACTGTATTCACAATGCCAAATATTTTAAACTATAAATATACTCTTGACACACCATAGCTGCCATTTACGTATAAATAATATATTTGGTTACTTTGCCGGATGATAATACTAAAGATGTTATTACTGGTTTTATATAATTTACAAATAATATTAGCACACTAAGTTGTTTAGTTTTTTGAATTATGAATTTTAAAGAAAAAACTTATTATCTTAAAAAATCTTGCATAAATATATAAATTATTAATCTGAGTTATGATTTTACGGTTAATGGTTGCAGAGAATATTGGAATTTCCATTTAGCGGTAATCGCAGTACGTTTTCCAATGTTATTATTAATTATCCTTTAAAGGGAATAAACAATTTATAAATTATCTCTTGTTTACAGACCAATTTAACAAAAATTATTATTAAGTTAAATTTCCGTTGCCACATAGAGGATATTCTAAATGTGTTGCCACCTAATCACGGGTGGAATGGATGAGGGATTTCCCTCTTAAAAACACTGTGTTTATCGCTCTTTAGTACCTCCAATATTTTGGGTAACGTTTTGGATTTTGTGTGGATGTTTTGTGGACATTTCTGAAAAAAGTGTACTAGTAGATTTTCAATTCATGCAACCCTACTTTATAATTATACATTTAGTAAAAATAAAACATCCGTTGATTAAAATATATATTTTTTATTACTTTATTTAACTTTACAATCTATTCTTATATAGTTTGAACAATGAGTAAATAATTTGTGAGTAATAATACAGAAAATAACATTAAAACTGAAGCTAGTTGCTAACCACTGTTAGCGCTAACAAAAATCACTAAACAAATCTGAATGGCAAGTCCAAGATTGTGGATCGTTTCAATCTGTACACAGCGGTTGAATTGTCGAGCAAGTTCATAGCAAGATGATTCAGGTGGTTTTCTAATTTGACAATATATTTTGTACTGAACCTAGTGATCTCTTATTTAACTTTTGGGATGTTTAAGTCATAATGTAGCGTTCTATAGGATACAAACCAAGGTTCTTTGGCAATTCTTCTTAGCATTTTTGATTGGGATCTTTGGATTATCTCTACGTTTGACTTACTCACAGAGCCCCAAATTTGCACATCATATGTCCAAACTGGTTTTAAAATAGTTTTGTATAATAATAATTTGTTTTCCAAAGTTAGTTTGGATTTGATTCCGAGTAGCCAATTCAGTTTGCTTGCTTTTAAATTTAGTTGCTGTCTCTTCATCCAAATGTGAGTTTTCCTTGTTAGTTTACTATCAATATGCATACCTAAATATTTAACTTCAGTTACTTGAGGAAGTTGATTATTATTTATAGTTACTGGAGGACAAGAATTTTTATTTAAAGTAATAGTTATGTGGGCTGATTTATTTTCGTTTATTTTTATTCTCCATGTTTTAAACCAACTTTTAATGATATTTAAGCTTTGTTGCAAGTAAAAAGAAGATTGAGCTGGGTCAGTATTAACGGATAAAATTGCAGTGCCATCTGCAAAAGTTGCAATTTTAGTATGTTCACTTTCTGGGAGGTCTGCAGTGTAGAGAATGTATAATACCCCCGTAGCAGCAAACCTGCATACTCAGCGAATTTCCAATGGAGATATAAATGTCTTAATACTTCATAACGCCACTTACCAAGTTTCATAAAAATATATTCACAAATAAGCGCTATATACAATTTTAATTATTCTCCATCAGAATAACATTGGGGCTGAGTATGCAGGTTTGCTGTATCAAGGAACACAAAAAATGGGGTTTTATGCTAATATCAATATAACTCAACTAGGTGAAGTCATATACCAGTTTTTTTTCATTTATGTTTATAATTAAGGGAGACATAGCATTTAGTTATTACCCATAAGAATAACATGGGGCTGAGTATGCAGGTTTGCTGCTACGGGAGCCTTTGGCAACAAATTATTATTTTGAGCAAATATCAATAGAACATAACCAGATGAAGCCGTATACCAAGTTTCGTCAGTATTCGTTCATAAATAGGCGAGATATAAAATTTTTCTTTTCCTCCATAACAATAACATTAGACAACGTACTGTGTTTAGCACTTGCAATATCTCGGGAACCGATTGACGTAGAGGAATGATCAAAATACCAAATTGTGTGTTTTCTAAGCTGAATCCAATGGTAAAAACTAAAATTTTACAATTTCAAAAATTATATGTACAAAATTCAAAAAACCCATTTTTGGAGTACAAAACCCCCCCAAAATACCCCTTCGGATAGAGCAATCTGGCTGGTTTTCAAACTTAAAGTCATAAATGTTGCTTTACACGTTTATACCGAATTTCATCAAAATCGGATCATTTTTACGAGAGTTATCGTGCTCACGGACACACACACACATATATATATATATATATATACAGTATCGAACGAATTGTGTATTTGGAGTCTGGGGACCTCAAAACGAAAAGTTATCATGGTCCCGGGCCTAGGTCTTACCATGCCGACTACGGTAATAGCTTCTTCCGTATAGGGGAAATTCGCTAAAAATGGTCCAAGTACACTTCCTTGAGGATTTCCTGATTCTATAGGATGCAGTTGAGTAAGAAAATCTTGATATTTAATTTGAAAAGATCTATTCGTAAGGTATGACTTTAATATAGGTAAATAGATCTAAAAGGGAGAAAGTATGTGTTAGTTTCTGCTACAGTTGACTTATACAGTAGGCCTTGTCTCATATGCTTCACAGTGTAAAATTACACGTGCACAATATAAAAATGATTAAAAACTAATATATTCCAGGATTTCCCAGCAAACACGCCTACCGCAGGTATTAACGGTCTTCTTTTTGTAAAGTGCAAAAGTAAATTACGCATTCCATTCTCTGCAAATCGAAGCCAATCTGGGAATTCCAACCACCCCATTCCCTTTGTTGTTCGGCCTTTAAAACGACATTTCATTTAAAATAAGTCGACTTTTGTTTGCATACAATTTATTAACTAACTTTATATTTAATCCTGTACAAAGCATAAATCCAGTCTAATACAATGAGAGTTTGGTAGAAACATCATATATTGTTAAAATTCCACGATTGAAGGTTTCGTCGCATGTGCCCAATTTTCAGTCTGCGAAATTACTTTCATTAATTTACACAGCAAAATGTAAATTTGAAATGTAGTTTCTAAGCTTTTCATTGTTAAAAATTAGTTGAACAACAAAGTTATATAAGTTGGAAATGAAGATAGAAAATGCTTGTAATAGGGAACTAAGTTTCTCTTAAAGAATAACTTTCCAAAAGGGATTAGAGCTTTGATTGAATTCAGTTAGTGTATTTCAAAAAGGTTTACATCAGTTTGCCTTGTTAGTCAAGGAACGTTTTTCAGGTACCGTTTATAGAAGAAAGGTACTGAAACAAATCACATCAAACACTAACACACAAAACAACAAATCAGCAATAATTAACGAAACAGAGACAAAACTGTTTTCCTACCGAAAAACATACAACACGATTTTCTCTCCGGATCTGCAGCATCCGATGGGTTAAAAGGAGCGAAATATTAGCGATAAGGAGAGTTAATTTTTAAAAAGAGGGTCGATCTAAGAAATAAGAAGGGCTTATTATCAAGGATAGCGGTTTGCTTGGTTTTTGGCTGAATAAAAGAGGGCCAAGGTGGCTTCTTTCCAAGCTTGAAAGAAAGCATGTGTAAAGGGTTACATGAGTTAAACGTGTTTCATAATCAATTAAAGAGGAAAAAATCCTCGCGTATGTAGTGATTACCTTTACGCTTTCCATAAATATAGGCGAAAAAGGAGTAATTTGGGGATGTAGAAGGGGGGGGCAATGGGGGGGTATAAAATTCTCTAAAAGTCACAATAATCAAGAACATTACCATTTTTCCCTCCCCCCCCCCAATAAAAAACTGAAATTACGATTATGACCGTAATGGTGACAGGATAACACCGCAAAGTGATGCAATAGTATTTTCCATTATTTAAACACTGTGCCTGCATTAGTTATCAAGAAAATTTTTTAACTTTTACTTTTAGCAACTCTCCCTCCCCCCTACAAGGGGGAAGTAACAATGTAGAAGCAGGTATAGATATCTCGAGTCATTTCTCCTCTCTGACATTGACAGTGTTGGTGTGCTCTAGGCCTTCGCCCACATCCCGGTGACGGGGGCGGTGGACGCGGCGACCCAGAGGCTCATGGTCAGTCCGCGGTGCGGGGTGTCGGACCTGCCTGACCCCACGTCCCGGAGGAAGAGGTTCGCCGTCCACACGGGGCCAAGGTGGGACCACACCGACCTGTCCTGGAGGTAACTGCTGCCCTGTGTCTGTAGAATAATGTCCATTTAGTACATTTCCTTTGTAAAGTGAGCTATTAGTAGGCTTACCATACGTCCGGGATTAGCCCGGACAGTCCGGGATTTAGGCTGTGTCCGAGAAAATGTCTGGGATTGTATAGTTTCGGATTTGAAAATTAACATTGGTCTTACGGGAGAAAAAGGTAGAAGCAGGTGAACGGAGCTCCCAGGTCGACCATTAAAGGCAGTATTGTATGTCACACCATTGGTAGGTAATAACATACAAATGTAAAGGTCTAATGCCGTATATCCTAAAAGTCTCGGAACGATTTAATAACTTTAAAACCAAACTAGATTGTTTTATTTCACATTTATTTTTTGTAAGTGGGCAACAAAATATAATTTGTTGCTGTATGAGCCATATATCTTCCTGCTCCCAAAATGTGATTTTGGTTGTGTCTCCCCAAAGGTTTTTAAAGATAAACCCCTATCACGTGGGGTTGCCCAAAATTGTTAAAGCTTGCTTGAGAACGCCTGCTGGCCGGGCGACGCAATATGACTACCCCACTCATATTGCCTACGGTCCTCTGTACGGCGCCGCCCGTGTTCTATTTTACCATGGATTGAACAGGTTTTACTCAATCAGCCCTCTAAATTGAATAGTGACATTATGCAAGTTTAAATTTAAAAATTTCGGGCAACCCCCAAAATATGGTTTTGGGGGCAGGGACATTTTAGCGAATTTCTCCTATTGGGAAGAAGCTATTATCGTAGTCGGCATGGTAAAACCTAGGCCCGGGACCATGATAACTTTTCGTTTTGAGGTCCCCAGGTTCCAAACACCATTCGTTCAAATTTGTATACATGTAAACACAAACACACACACACACACACACACACACACACACACACACACACACACACACACACACACACACACACATATATATTTATTTATTTATTTATGTGTCCGTAAGCACGATAACTCTCATGGTCCGATCTTAATTAAATTTGGTACAAATGTGCAAAGTACCATTTATTTGAACGAGTTCGAAAACTAGACGAATCGCGTAATCCGAAGTGGGGTTTTGTACCCCAAAAATGTTTTTTTGGGGGGTTTTTACATGTCATTTTTATTTCAATCAAATTTTAGTTTTCACCATTGGATTCAGCTTTAAAAATATGGTGTTTTGATCATAGCTCTACGCCAATTGGTTACTGAGATATCGAAAGTGCTAAACATAGTACGTTGTCTAATGTTATTCTTATGGAGAAAAAGATATATTTTATATCTCGCTTATTTATGAACATACACTGACGAAACTTGGCATGTTGCTTCATCTGGTTTTTTTTTTTGTATTTTGCACATAACAATTTTTCGCCGATGGTTCCCGTAGCAGCAAACCTGCGTACTCGATCCCCATGTTATTCTTATGGAGATTAATTAGAATCTTATATATCGCTTATTTATGAATGTACATGGATGAAACTTGGTATGTGACACTTCACCTAGATGAGTTCTATTGATATTTGCATAAAAACCCATTATGTGTTCCTAGTTGCAGCGAACCTGCGTAATCATCCCCAATTTTATTCTTATGAAGAATAATTCATATTTTATACATCGCTTATTTGTGAATGTATTTCTTATGAATTTTGGTCAGTGGGTTAATGTGATATTAAGACATAAATATTTATTGGAAATTCGCTGAGCACGCAGGTTTGCTGCGACGGGGGTATTTACATGCAACCACATGGATTTTTAAAAATGTCTGTTATCGTATGGAAAATATTTGTGACCATACTCAATTGGCCTGAAAGTTCCTATTATTGAAAAACTACTTTGAATGCCCACCTTTTTTATAGGAACGTAATGTTGACCTCCAGTTTTGAACCATTGTGTTTCTATTTAAAAGCTCTTTAAAATGAATGGTCACTCGATAGGAGTTTACATTTAAAAATTTGGGGCACCCCCCAACCATCCAAAACTATATAATTTTAGGGGGAGGGACAGATATAGCACATCAAGCAGAAATTGGTCTGTTATTACCTAAGTACGTGTATCAAATATATATTTTTTTAATTTGGTTTTATTTTAAACCGTTCTGGGACTTTTGGGTGTATTACTGACTATGTCAAAACTGCACTTCGAAAACACGATGTAACGGATACATTTTACTTTTAAAGTTTGAAAATAGCATTTAAAAGACAAATTTATAAATTGTACAAATCAAATTATCTTCTTTAGTTTGAACACAGACAGTTCATTGTTTCGCCGTCAGAGTGCAGCACTGGTCGGCTGAAGCGCTGTTAGTTCCGTTGTTCCCCGATAGATAGCGTGCGGTGCTTAGTTGTTCTACAATTTATTTTGTATCAATATAAACCAAGTTTTTACATGTTTTACTTCCCGATTACCCGTAAAAACTATTTATTTTATTTATTTTCATTAATCCTGAGCACAAAAGGGGAAAAACTTTTAATTCTTGTTAGCGTACATTTGTTAACAAGTGGATGGGGATTTTGTAATGGGTGTTTTGATAGAACTTTTACAAAATCCACTATTAGTTTTCCATACTGTTCGGTATCTTTGCTACCCAAATAATGGAATGGGTATGAAGGTAGAACATTTTGACAACATATTTCTTTTATCGGTTTTCATCGGTGTCCCTCGTCCTAACTTCTTGTTTGCGGTATTAATGGGTATAATAACTTACAACAAATCGAAACACAGCATACAACCATGGCTCAAATTCAACCATTCTAAATTCTATAATTTCGGACATAAATTTCAATACATGAATTAATTCCTTAGCCTTCTTCTGACGATCTGATGTTCTGTTTTTAATTAATGATTACAGTTTAACTCAATCTTTGAAGCATCCTTGAGAAAGTATATGTATGTACTAATATGTATCAGTCAGGTATTTTCTATGAGTAAGACAACTCATTAAAAGCAATTTTTCTTCAATGATGTATGTTAGCAAAGTAAAATAAATGTAATTATTCTCAAAGCTTTTCTTTTTTGCCTCATTGCAGTTGCTTGATTGACGCTTTATTTATTAATTTATCTACTAACTAGTGATTAACAAGCATATTTCCGTACTCCATATGGAGATTTTTTGCAAGCAAATATCTTTTATCTGTTTCCGGTGTCACCACAGCTATTATGGTGTGTTGTTCAATAACAAAGGAATAGCCTCTCGCTGCCTAACTCCACAGTATGGTTCTTATAGAAGGCAACGAATCCTCCTTAAAGACTCACTTGAGATTATTGAGACATCCGTGATTATTTCTCAGAACTAAATTATACAACGTTGTTGATTCATTGCCGTCGGTAAATAATCACAACAATTTCCGTTGATTTTTCAACGGGCGTTACGATAGTTCATATAATAATTAAGTAAGTAATAATAAAACGTTAGGTAATATATTACCATAGAATAAATGTATTATTTATTCTATGATATTACTTCCCTGTCGTTGTACTGTATATACATGTCGGTAACACAGATACCGCTCTGAGCTTCATCCAACGTCCGTCGGGTAGCATTAGTGTCTTAGCGTATGTCGGCAACACAGAACGCGCTCCAAGCCTTACCCAATGTCGGTAGGAGAGAAATAGCATATAATAAATAATAAAATAATGTAATAAATATGTACTATTTATTCTATGGTACAAGTGTTTCTCAGCGTGTACTCCTCTTACATGTCGGCAACACAGATCGCACTCCGATCATTGTCGAGCGCCCGTAGAAGAGCGCTAATGTGTCTTGACGTACCATATCGAGGTATTTGGAGATGAGAGGATGTAAAGCACTAATTCAAGTAAAAATATTAAACCCTCCCAAAGAATATTTTTATAACGGCAGCTATTAAAATGTTTGATCTGAAAACAACTCAAAATTGACAAACCGTATATATTTTTTACGTGTTACTGTTTTAGGTAATTTTATTATAAATCGACCAAACAATATTTAAGACAGGTATGAATAATAATGAAAATACTGAAATTTTCGTTGCCCTAGGTACCAAAAATGTCTTAAATTCACATTGTTCTAGTACCTAGAATCATACAAATCAGCGTATATCCGTTATTAGTGACTATTTACGTTTTAAGCTCTCTTTTTCATGGGGTCTACTTAGGACATGATATCTACTTAGGCCTTAGGACATGTATCTACTTAGGACATGACTAGCTGATGTCCCGTTCTACGCTCGGCAATCTAGCAGACGTAGCCATATGTTTTGAAAAGTTTACATAGGTCAGCTGACTACCTAAATGAAATATAACTCCATAAGATTGGCATTGGAACTTGTAAGGCCTGTGGGGCGAAGCCCTGAACGTGGATGTTTTCCAAACTTCCAAAAGGCACATCTAGATGTGAATTTAGAATAATAATTTAGATGAATTTAGAATTTAGATGAATTTAAAATAATAGTTTTAAGGGCCGAAAATCGCCGAACAAAACTCAAGACATTCTTTTAATAATATATATAGAAATATAATATAATTAATTTATATTATTTAATTATTTACGGGATGTAATAAAAGACGTCTTACAACACTTTTACAAAACTTTTACTTTCTTTTAGCCACTTTTACGTCTTTACAACACAAAGTGTTGTAAGACGTCTTTTATTACATCCCGTAAGTAATAACAACACGTAATATGCTAATAAAAAAGTTGTTTATTTAATTATTTTAAATTAAGAGTCTTCATCACCGGAAGTGGCCGGACGCCATCTTGGTGTTTTGTTCCATAAGACCAATGTTAACTTTGTGCCTCCGTTACTCCTCACCCGATCGTCACAAACGATTCATTTTGGTGTCAAATTAAAGGTTTCGTCGTCCTCTAGGGAAATACAATAGTCGAATTTGGATTTTCTTACAAATTAATGAGAACATGTACAGTGTTTCAGTTCAAAATTGAACTATTTATTATGAAACTATGATACCCAAATTAAGAAATTCGACATTGTATTTCCCTAGAGGACGACGAAACCTTTAAATTGACACCAAAATTAATTGTATGTGACGATCAGGTGAGGAGTAATGGAGGCACAAAGTTAACATTGGCCTTATGGAACAAAACTCTAAGATGGCGTCCAGCAACTTCCGGTGATGAAGACTCTTAATTAATTAATTGATTTAATTATTTTATATATATGTATAATAAGATATCCCTAGATCGGTGGGTCAAATTCTTAGGCGGCAAGAGTATTTGAAATACGAGGAACATAAATTTGGGCACTTTATAAAGGAGAGCTGTTGGTTTACAGAATAATCTTGTACGTTCAGTATTTATATTTTTACTGTTTTACTACTGATTTACACGTTATAGGACATCAAATAAGTTATTATGTACACTAACTGCTAGCTGTGTTGTAATGTCAGTACTGTATTTTGATTGGACGGGCAGACATAATCCTGATCGTGATTATTGTAACTTTTCATATATTATAATAATATATTCTCAAAATTATTAGGAGGGAAACTGCCCCCCCCATGCCACCCCCGAATTACGCCTATGTTGTTGTGTATTGTGTAAACTTTAGAGTTTAGTTTATGCGTTTTTCCTCCAGCAAAACTCAAACGTATGCGCGAGGACTTTTTTAAGTATAAGGCAATAAAGTATGTGACATCTTTATTCCAGCCGACAGGATGTGTAAGTTTCCTTCCCTTCTAGGGAACATTCGCACATCGTTTTTACGAACCGCGCAAAATGTCGCCTACAAAAGAGACGCAATTCCTCAAACCGTCTTTTGAGGTAATGCCGCGGCCGCATCGCCATTTAGCTAGATCACGTGACTGCAGGATGTGCCGCGAGATGTCGCATTCCCGGAAGTCACCCCGGTCAGCACCAGACCGGACGTAGCTATCTGCACTGCCTCTGCAGCTCTGTTATCAGCGGCTCCCGCCTTCGCTGCGAGATAACACTATCGTACCATGTTGGCAACCTACGGAGTTTGTTAACTTGTAGGTGGTTGGTGTTTCACGGTGGTTTATACTCCAGAGGGGTCTCCAGGCCTCTGTTTTTATCTGCCCCTCCCTTAAGACTTATTAGTGAATTTTCTTTGGAAAGTGAACTATTAGCATGACCCGCACGCTGAAACTAAAGCCCGGGACCACCATAGAAGTTCCTAACGTGACCCCCTGAACACGTTTTGGGGGTCGTTCAAAATTGTATATATATATATATATAATACGTGTGTGTGTATATATATATATATATAATAATATGTGTGTGTGTGTGTGTGTGTGTGAGTGTGTGTGTGTGTGTGTGTGTGTGTGTGTGTGTGTGTGTGTGTGTGTGTGTGTGTGTGTGTGTGTGTGTGTGTGTGTGTGTGTGTGTGTGTGTGTGTGTGTGTGTGTGTGTGTGTGTGTGTGTATGATCCGATTCGGCTTTTTGTCCAATTTACTTCAAATTTTATAGGGACGTTCGTTTCTTTAATCAGTTGGACAAGTTCGTTGGGCAAAACAATCGGAAAACTCTAAACCCCTTTTTTGGGGATTAATCTGTCAAATTTCGAATTTTTGGGCCCAAAAAGGGTCAGAAAAGCCCCGTATGTAAAATTAAAGCATTAAAAAGATGGAAATTAGTGAGGCGAAAGTTTTAAGCCCTCTCCCGTCATTCTAGAATATATATTTACCGAGTTATTAAAGAAAATATGTTTCGACTAAATACAGTACGTTGTCTTACGGGGGTTTTACACTAGAAAAGCTTGTCATTCCTTTGTTAGAATACTTTTATCATCCACAGCAACCTCACGCCTACTTTCAAGCCTGTCTGGACCTTCTCTTAACATTATAATGCGCAAAATTATATTCCCAGCTTTGCAGGTATATGAATCCAGGAGCATCAGAACAGCCAAAAAATCACTGTTTTAGATTTCAATAAAAATTGGTATGAATGTAAAGTTTTTACACTGATTTGGAGTTTTAAAATGTTTTATGTGGAAATTCACTTCACTCACGTCAGCGTGCTGCTTGCGAACTCGTTTTATCTTTAAAATCCGGTCCCTCCTCAACCATTTATCCAAAGACCAACTTTCAATTTCAAAACCCATTCTTTTTCAAAACCCATCCTTCCTCAACGAAATATGTAAAATCGTTGATTTATTGTTCATCTTAAAGAGCAACTTCACTGAGGATAATTTCGATATCAAAAACAGTTCATCCAACATCTCGTAAATATTGTAATGTACTCGAGTATTTAGCTGTCGCGACAGACGTTGTCCTATCCTAATTTAATTTAATTTGTTTTATATCAAGTACTCGTTCTTTTCCAAGATGAGCTCGTTCGCTACGCTCACTCGCCTATTTTTATATACGCTAACTTCGGCATCGAAAAAAGAGTTTGAGTTGCCATTCAAGTAGATTTATTATCTCCATAATGAACCTTTGTTTATGCCTTTCAAGAATGTTTAGATATTATCCTTTTAACAGCTGTTTGGTGTAACTAACTGAACATTGATCAAATCAATGGGAATTTTGAGGTCATTGGGTCAGAGCCCTTAGGTCGGATTAAAAATTTTATTTTATAAAAACCTTGCCCTGACATTAACGAACACAAAAAACAAATAATTATTAATTTGGTGCATTCATTCTCAAGTTATGGCGTGACCAAGAAAAATATGGATTCATTTTCATATATTAAGATATTAAGAAGATTCTAGACTTTTGGAACAAATTATTATTTTTCACATTTAAATTGTCCTAACTGAAATAACTAGGAATTTTTTTCTCTTTAAACTGAGTCATAAAACAACGATATCGGATAATCCGTTGGGGAACACCTTTGTTAGCCATACTACAATAAAAAGTTTGGAGTAATTAATTTCGTCTCTTGTATGTTCTCTTCCAATTTACACGCGCACTCAGTTGCATTTGGCGGCAAACGCTTATTTACAGGCGAGCGTATTCTGGGCGCTATTCCGTTGTTGTGAAAACAATACTTGGCTTGGGCAAAGCGATCGCAAGACCTCCTCCAATCACGGGGTAATCTACACACTATCCTTCTCAATAGTTGCATTTGAATTTAAATAACACATTAAAACAAGAAGGAAAACATTCTTCTGAGTTTATAATCTGATACTGGAATTTCTGTAAGAAGTTAAGTTTTTTTATGAAGTAATTTGTTTAAAGAATTTTATCAAACTCTTTTGATGTTTTAATTTTAATAACTGATTTATATAGGTTTTGCATTTTAGATTGTTTTGCGGATAATTGTTTACTCACATATTGCAATTACAGTAATTCAGACAAAGAATTATTTAAAACTTAATGCATTTAATAAAAAATAAAGCCCTGAGTTTCGGTTTCAGTTTACAAAATTGACTTGATTCATACATTAACATTGGCTTCCTTTATAAAATACTAGCTGTTTCCGCAGGCTTCTCCCCGCAAATAATTTATAGAAACTACGACAGTTGTGTGTGCTGCATTCTGTGGTTAGCCCGTGGAACTACTACGAATCAAGATCAGCTGATTGTATTTTCATTAGCTCGAACAAAATTGAATGTCCATAAGGAATATAAGGAATACATGGGAACTTTGTTAAGGTCAGATCAGGATGAAAACCATTTAGTTTTCCTATTTTATGCCTAAAGAATCAGTGTACAAAATTTCAGCTCTCTACCTTCATGGGAAGGTGGAGAATTATTGATGAGTCAGTCAGTCAGTGAGTCAGTCAGCCAGGGCTTTGCCTATTATAGATATAAGAAAGATAAATTCATAAGTAAACCTACCACGATGGTAAAATTAGGTTGCTGTATTAGATAAGTTTATTAATTAATAAATATATCAACTATGCATTTTTCTTTTATCCGTGTGTTTGTGTAATTTTCGCAATATATACAAATAAACCGTTAGCCATAACTACCTTACACTCTTAACTTAAACAATCACTAGCAAGAAATTATTTACTAAAAAGTGTTTTTGTTGCAGAATTGTTGTTTACTTATATTTAAACAGCTAATCTTTCGTACAATGTTATACCTGTAATTTGTTATCTATTATTTAAATAAAACAGAGTTCTTGTCTTTGTGTGGATCGCCGTACGGCTAAACTACAAGGAGTTAAGGCATGAAATTTTCAGGGTAGGTTTCTTTAGGAACAGCTGTTGTACCTGACTCTCAGTTTCCTCTAAATCCTCTAGGGCTACTCCTCGTGGGACATCCAAAATTCCAGCGTTAATCAAATGAGGCCATACTGTTACAGTTTTCTGCTATTTATTTAATTTTATTCAATTAACAGCAGTTTTCAACTACCGGGTTAACCGGTATAATAAGCTAGTTTTAAATATTAACAATAAATTGATCTGAGGTATAAGAAATTAAAATAGGAGACTTGTTTAAATATTCCCGCCGAGACAAGAGGACATGCATACGTGGTAAATGTATATGTAAGGGATAAGTTTCAGGCGAAGGGGATGGTAGGGGTTGGGGTGGGTGGGGGTGAGAGGGGTGTCAGGTTAGGTAATGTGTTATTCTTGTATGTGTGTTGTCAGGGTGTGGCCCTAGTTATTCCCCGTGTGCATCTTCTTTATAATACAACGCAGCCACAGTATATTAGCAGCAATCTTGTTACGTTCGCACGCGTGGAACTTTAACATTGTAGAACATAGGCCATGAACATTGTTTACATTAAATGTAGACATGTTCATGGCGGACTTGACACCATCAGACTGAACCCCAGTCACCTGAGTCTACCTGTTTCTCCCATTACACCAATGTTAGGTTTTCCCATCCCTGCTTAGCGGATTATCCAAAATTGTTGGTTTAAGGGTCATTTTATTTAATAAGGAAATGCCAATGGATTTCAGTCTGCAGAATTTTAATATCCCGAATAAAAAACAAACCCATCAGTTTTACTCCATCAATCAAAAAATTCCTAAATATTGAATACATAAATTTGTATTCTAAAATTGTTAATTATGATATCAAAATGCTGCTCACTGAAATCGGTAGATTTTTTTACACGTTAAAATTACCATAAATCAACAATTTCAGATAATCCATTGAGGAGGGGCTGGATTATCATTGGCCTTATGGGAGAAGCAGGTAGACACGGGAAGTGTTACTTGACGGGAGTCATAACTATAATCACATATCAAGCATAGGCCCCTGATTACAAGCGGAAGTCATAGAACAAACGAGTTCGCACGCAGCACGCTGACGTGAGGGAAGTGAATTTCCACATACAAAACTTTTAAAACTCAAACCCAGAGTAAAAACATACATTTATTCCAATATTATTGAAATCTGAAAACATTGTTTTTTTGGCTGTTCTGATGCTCCAGGTTTAATTTACCTGCAATGTTAGGAATACAATTTTGCGCGTTATAAGGTTAGGAGAAGGTCCAGTCAGGCTTAAAAGTAGGCGCGAGGTTGCTGGGGATGAAACAAATACACCAACAAATGAATAACATGCTTTTCTAATGTAAAAACCCCATAAGACGACGTACTGTGTGTAGCCGATATACATTTTCTTTAATAACTCGGTAAATATTTATGCTAGAATGACGAGAGAGGGCTTAATACTTTCGCCTCACTAATTCCCATCTTATTACATGCATTAGTTTTACGTCCGGGGCATTTCTAACCCTTTTTGGGCCCAAAAACTCGAAATTTGAAAGAGTAATCCCCAAAAAAGGGGTTTAGAATTTTCCGATTGTTTTTCTCAACGAACTTTTCCAACTGATTATAGAATGGAACGTCCATACCAAATTTGAAGTAAATCGGACAAAAAATGTGACCGCTAGACTGCATACACACACACACACACACACATATATATATATATATATAATATATACATATATATATATAATTTTGAACGACCCCCCCCCCAAAACGTGTTCAGGGGGTCATGTTAGGAACTTCTATGGTGGTCCCGGGCTTAAGTTTCACCGTGCGGGTCATGCTAATAGCTCACTTTCCATAGGAAATTGACTAATAATACATTAAATAAATTGTATTATTTAGTCTATGCTGAAGAGTCGAACATAATGTTTTGTGGACAGCTTCCCACCACTAACGAAGCTCCTTCTGTCACAATATTGAACAAAATTAACATACTATTGTATTTTTAGGGGTTTAAAATTGTTTTCAAAAGAATAATTCAGTTTTCAAAACTCAACTGAGAGTTTATATCAGCACCTTCACCTCTGTGTTGGCAGGTGCGTCTATATTGCGTCACAATCTAGTCGGGCGCTAGTCGAATCTACACAACTCACGGGCTGTATACAAAGTCCGGAAATCATTGATCATTTTGGGCTTTTTGTGTACCTGGCTTTATTACCATTCTTAATACATTTTGCAAATAATAACAAATGTTACATTTTAAATATTTTCTCTATAAACTTATAGAGGAATGTCAGACATCATCCCAAACTTTAATAAAAATCATAATTTTCATAGTTAGGTTTTACATGGTGGAAGGGGTGGGTTTACAAAGATTGAACTATTTATAGAAGTATACCTATGCCATCAGTGGTTTTAACATCAGGTGTTTTAGTGAGTTTCCCCGATTGGGAAGAAGCTATTATCGTGGTCGGCATGGTAAGACCTATACCCGGGACCATGATAACTTTTCCCCAGATGCTAAAAACACCATTCGTTATACATCAATTTGAACGAATATATGTATATATGTGTCCGGGGTTGCGATAACTATAGGAAAAAGGTCCGATTTTGATTAAACTTGATACAAATGTGTAATAAAACATCTATGACTATTACGAGAACTAGACAGTTCGCCCCATCCGAAGAAGTATTTAAGGAGGTGTTAGAATGAGGTGCTAGGGCAAAGTGATAGGTAATAAGGAGCGAGAGCGAGGGATAGGGCGAGGTACTAGAGTTGGGCGAGGTACTAGATGCTAGAGTAAAGTGCTAGGAGTTGGGCCGAGATACTAGGGCGAGGTAATAGGTGTTGGGGCGAGATACTCGAGCGAGGTAATAGATGTTGGGGCGAGGTGCAAGGTGATAGAGTGAGGTGCTAGTGCGAGAGCGAGGGATAGGGCGAGATACTAGGTGTTGGGCGAGGTGCTAGATACTAGAGTAAGGTGCTAGGAGTTGGGCCGAGATTCTAGGGCGAGGTAATAGGTGTTGGGGCGAGATACTAGAGCGAGGTAATAGATGTTGGGGCGAGGTGCAAGGTGATAGAGTGAGGTGCTAGTGCGAGAGCGAGGGATAGGGCGAGATACTAGGTGTTGGGCGAGGTGCTAGATACTAGAGTAAGGTGCTAGGAGTTAGGCCGAGATACTAGGGCGAGGTAATAGGTGTTGGGGCGAGATACTAGAGCGAGGTAATAGGTTTTGGGGCGAGATACTAGGGCGAGGTAATAGGTGTTGGGGCGAGATAATAGAGCGAGGTAATAGGTGTTGGGGCGAGATGCTAGAGCGAGGTAATAGGTGTTGGGGCGAGATACTAGAGCGAGGTAATAGGTGTTGGGGCGAGATACTAGGGCGAGGTAATAGGTGTTGGGGCGAGGTAATAGGTGTTGGGGCGAGATACTAGGGCGAGGTAATAGGTGTTGGGGCGAGATACTAGAGCGAGGTAATAGGTGTTGAGGCGAGATACTAGAGCGAGGTAATAGGTGTTGGGGCGAGATACTAGAGCGAGGTAATAGGTGTTGGGGAGAGATACTAGAGCGAGGTAATAGGTGTTGGGGCGAGATACTAGGGCGAGGTAATAG
This sequence comes from Allygus modestus, assembly GCA_963675035.1. Lineage (NCBI taxonomy): Eukaryota > Metazoa > Arthropoda > Insecta > Hemiptera > Cicadellidae > Allygus > Allygus modestus. Next base: position 456,742,928 of record OY776111.1, on the reverse strand, counting down.
GTGTTGGGGCGAGATACTAGGGCGAGGTAATAGGTGTTGGGGCGAGATACTAGAGCGAGGTAATAGGTGTTGGGGCGAGATACTAGGGCGAGGTAATAGGTGTTGGGCGAGATACTAGAGCGAGGTAATAGGTGTTGGGGCGAGATACTAGAGCGAGGTAATAGGTGTTGGGGCGAGATACTAGAGCGAGGTAATAGGTGTTGGGGCGAGATACTAGGGCGAGGTAATAGGGTGTTGGGGCGAGATACTAGAGCGAGGTAATAGGTGTTGAGGCGAGATACTAGAGCGAGGTAATAGGTGTTGGGGCGAGATATTAGAGCGAGGTAATAGGTGTTGGGGCGAGATACTAGAGCGAGGTAATAGGTGTTGGGGCGAGATACTAGGGCGAGGTAATAGGTGTTGGGGCGAGATACTAGAGCGAGGTAATAGGTCTTGGGCGAGATACTAGGGCGAGGTAATAGGTGTTGGGGCGAGGTAATAGGTGTTGGGGCGAGATACTAGGGCGAGGTAATAGGTGTTGGGGCGAGATACTAGAGCGAGGAAATAGGTGTTGGGGCGAGATACTAGGGCGAGGTAATAGGTGTTGGGGCGAGATACTAGGGCGAGGTAATAGGTGTTGGGGCGAGATACTAGAGCGAGGTAATAGGTGTTGGGGCGAGATCCTAGGGCGAGGTAATAGGTGTTGGGGCGAGATACTAGGGCGAGGTAATAGGTGTTGGGGCGAGATACTAGGGCGAGGTAATAGGTGTTGGGGCGAGATACTAGAGCGAGGTAATAGGTGTTGGGGCGAGATACTAGGGCAAGGTAATAGGTGTTGGGCGAGATACTAGAGCGCGGTAATAGGTGTTGGGGCGAGATACTAGGGCGAGGTAATAGGTGTTGGGGCGAGATACTAGAGCGAGGTAATAGGTGTTGGGGCGAGATACTAGGGCGAGGTAATAGGTGTTGGGGCGAGATACTAGAGCGCGGTAATAGGTGTTGGGGCGAGATACTAGGGCGAGGTAATAGGTGTTGGGGCGAGATACTAGAGCGAGGTAATAGGTGTTGGGGCGAGATACTAGGGCGAGGTAATAGGTGTTTGGGGCGAGGTAATAGGTGTTGGGGCGAAATACTAGGGCGAGGTAATAGGTGTTGGGGCGAGATACTAGAGCGAGGTAATAGGTGTTGGGGCGAGATACTAGGGCGAGGTAATAGGTGTTGGGGCGAGATACTAGGGCGAGGTAATAGGTGTTGGGGCGAGATACTAGAGCGAGGTAATAGGTGTTGGGGCGAGATACTAGGGCGAGGGAATAGGTGTTGGGGCGAGATACTATAGCGAGGTAATAGGTGTTGGGGCGAGATACTAGGGCGAGGTAATAGGTGTTGGGGCGAGATACTAGGGCGAGGTAATAGGTGTTGGGGCGAGATACTAGGGCGAGGTAATAGGTGTTGGGGCGAGATACTAGAGCGAGGTAATAGGTGTTGGGGCGAGATACTAGGGCAAGGTAATAGGTGTTGGGCGAGATACTAGGGCGAGGTAATAGGTGTTGGGGCGAGATACTAGGGCGAGATAATAGGTGTTGGGGCGAGATAGTAGGGGGAGGTAATAGGTGTTGGGACGAGATACTAGGGCGAGGTAATAGGTGTTGGGGCGAGATACTAGGGCGAGGTAATAGGTGTTGGGGCGAGATACTAGGGCGAGGTAATAGGTGTTGGGGCGAGATACTAGAGCGAGGTAATAGGTGTTGGGGCGAGATACTAGGGCGAGGTAATAGGTGTTGGGGCGAGATACTAGGGCGAGGTAATAGGTGTTGGGGCGAGGTGCAAGGTGATAGAGTGAGGTGCTAGTGCGAGATCGAGGGATAGGGTGAGATACTAGGTGTTGGGCGAGGTGCTAGGAGTTGGGGCGAGATACTAGGGCAAGGTGATAGGTGTTGGGGCGAGATACTAGGGCGAGGTAATAGGTGTTGGGGCGAGATACTAGGGCGAGGTAATAGGTGTTGGGGCGAGATACTAGGGCGAGGTAATAGGTGTTGGCGCAAGATACTAGGGCGAGGTAATAGGTGTTGGGGCGAGATACTATGGCGAGGTAATAGGTGTTGGGGCGAGATACTAGGGCGAGGTAATAGGTGTTGGGGCGAGATACTAGGGCGAGGTAATAGGTGTTGGGGCGAGATACTAGGGCGAGGTAATAGGTGTTGGGGCGAGATACTAGGGCAAGGTAATAGGTGTTGGGCGAGATACTAGGGCGAGGTAATAGGTGTTGGGGCGAGATACTAGGGCGAGGTAATAGGTGTTGGGGCGAGATACTAGAGCGAGCTAATAGGTGTTGGGGCGAGATACTAGGGCGAGGTAATAGGTGTTGGGGCGAGATACTAGGGCGAGGTAATAGGTGTTGGGGCGAAATACTAGGGCGAGGTAATAGGTGTTGGGGCGAGATACTAGAGCGAGGTAATAGGTGTTGGGGCGAGATACTAGGGCAAGGTAATAGGTGTTGGGGCGAGATACTAGGGCGAGGTAATAGGTGTTGGAGCGAGATACTAGGGCGAGGTAATAGGTGTTGGGGCGAGATACTAGGGCGAGGTAATAGGTGTTGGGGCGAGATACTAAGGCGAGGTAATAGGTGTTGGGGCGAGATACTAGGGCGAGGTAATAGGTGTTGGGGCGAGATACTAGGGCGAGGTAATAGGTGTTGGGGCGAGATACTAGAGCGAGGTAATAGGTGTTGGGGCGAGATACTAGGGCGAGGTAATAGGTGTTGGGGCGAGATACTAGGGCGAGGTAATAGGTGTTGGGGCGAGATACTAGGGCGAGGTAATTGGTGTTGGGGCGAGATACTAGAGCGAGGTAATAGGTGTTGGGGTGAGATACTAGGGCGAGGTAATAGGTGTTGGGGCGAGATACTAGGGCGAGGTAATAGGTGTTGGGGCGAGATACTAGGGCGAGGTAATAGGTGTTGGGGCGAGATACTAGGGCGAGGTAATAGGTGTTGGGGTGAGATACTAGGGCGAGGTAATAGGTGTTGGGGCGAGATACTAGAGCGAGGTAATAGGTGATGGGGCGAGATACTAGGGCGAGGTAATAGGTGTTGGGGCGAGGTAATAGGTGTTGGGGCGAGATACTAGAGCGAGGTAATAGGTGTTGGGGCGAGATACTAGGGTGAGGTAATAGGTGTTGGGGCGAGATACTAGGGCGAGGTAATAGGTGTTGGGGCGAGATACTAGAGCGAGGTAATAGGTGTTGGGGCGAGATACTAGGGCGAGGTAATAGGTGTTGGGGCGAGATACTAGAGCGAGGTAATAGGTGTTGGGGCGAGATACTAGGGCGAGGTAATAGGTGTTGGGGCGAGATACTAGGGCGAGGTAATAGGTGTTGGGGCGAGATACTAGAGCGAGGTGCTAGGTGTGAGAGCGATGGATAGGGCGAGGTAATAGGTGTTGGGGCGAGATACTAGGGCGAGGTAATAGGTGTTGGGGCGAGGTAATAGGTGTTGGGGCGAGGTAATAAGTGTTGGGGCGAGATACTAGAGCGAGGTAATAGGTGTTGGGGCGAGATACTAGGGCGAGGTAATAGGTGTTGGGGCGAGATACTAGGGCGAGGTAATAGGTGTTGGGGCGAGATTCTAGAGCGAGGTAATAGGTGTTGGGGTGAGATACTAGGGCGAGGTAATAGGTGTTGGGGCGAGATACTAGAGCGAGGTAATAGGTGTTGGGGCGAGATACTAGAGCGAGGTAATAGGTGTTGGGGCGAGATACTAGGGCGAGGTAATAGGTGTTGGGGCGAGATACTAGAGCGAGGTAATAGGTGTTGGGGCGAGATACTAGGGCGAGGTAATAGGTGTTGGGGCGAGATACTAGAGCGAGGTAATAGGTGTTGGGGCGAGATACTAGAGCGAGGTAATAGGTGTTGGGGCGAGATACTAGGGCGAGGTAATAGGTGTTGGGGCGAGATACTAGGGCGAGGTAATAGGTGTTGGGGCGAGATACTAGGGCGAGGTAATAGGTGTTGGGGCGAGATACTAGGGCGAGGTAATAGGTGTTGGGGCGAGATACTAGGGCGAGGTAATAGGTGTTGGGGCGAGATACTAGTGCGAGGTAATAGGTGTTGGGGCGAGATACTAGGGCGAGGTAATAGGTGTTGGGGCGAGGTAATAGGTGTTGGGGCGAGATACTAGGGCGAGGTAATAGGTGTTGGGGCGAGATACTAGGGCGAGGTAATAGGTGTTGGGGCGAGATACTAGAGCGAGGTAATAGGTGTTGGGGCGAGATACTAGAGCGAGGTAATAGGTGTTGGGGCGAGATACTAGAGCGAGGTAATAGGTGTTGGGGCGAGATACTAGGGCGAGGTAATAGGTGTTGGGGCGAGATACTAGGGCGAGGTAATAGGTGTTGGGGCGAGATACTAGGGCGAGGTAATAGGTGTTGGGGCGAGATACTAGGGCGAGGAAATAGGTGTTGGGGCGAGATACTAGGGCGAGGTAATAGGTGTTGGGGCGAGATACTAGGGCGAGGTAATAGGTGTTGGGGCGAGATACTAGGGTGAGGTAATAGGTGTTGGGGCGAGATACTAGGGCGAGGTAATAGGTGTTGGGGCGAGATACTAGGGCGAGGTAATAGGTGTTGGGGCGAGATACTAGGGCGAGGTAATAGGTGTTGGGGCGAGATACTAGGCCGAGGTAATAGGTGTTGGGGCGAGATACTAGGGCGAGGTAATAGGTGTTGGGGCGAGATACTAGGGCGAGGTAATAGGTGTTGGGGCGAGATACTAGGGCGAGGTAATAGGTGTTGGGGCGAGATACTAGAGCGAGGTAATAGGTGTTGGGGCGAGATACTAGGGCGAGGTAATAGGTGTTGGGGCGAGATACTAGGGCGAGGTAATAGGTGTTGGGGCGAGATACTAGGGCGAGGTAATAGGTGTTGGGGCGAGATACTAGAGCGAGGTAATAGGTGTTGGGGCGAGATACTAGGGCGAGGTAATAGGTGTTGGGGCGAGGTGCAAGGTGATAGAGTGAGGTGCTAGTGCGAGATCGAGGGATAGGGTGAGATACTAGGTGTTGGGCGAGGTGCTAGGAGTTGGGGCGAGATACTAGGGCAAGGTGATAGGTGTTGAGGTGCTAGGTGCTAGAGCGAGGTGCTAGGAGGGAGAGCGAGGTGCTAGGTGCGGGAGCGAGGTTAGGGCGAGGTACTAGGTGTTGGCGAGGTACTAGATACCAGAGCGAGGTGCTAGGTGTGAGAGCGATGGATAGGGCGAGGTAATAGGTGTTGGGGCGAGGTGCTAGGTGATAGAGCGAGTCGCTAGTGCGATAGCGAGGGATAGGGCGAGATAATAGATACTAGAGCGAGGTGCTAGGAGTTGGGGCGACATACTAGGGCAACGTGATAGGTGTAGGGGTGAGGTGCTAGGTGCTAGAGCGAAGTGCTAGGAACGAGAGCGAGGTGCTAGGTGCGAGAGCGAGGTATAGGGCGAGGTACTAGGTTTTGGCGAGGTACTAGGTATTGGCGAGGTACTAGGTATTGGCGAGGTACTAGGTATTGGCGAGGTACTAGATACTAAAGCGAGATGCTAGGAGCTGGGGCGAGGTTCTGGGTGTTAGGTCGAGGTGCTAGAGTGAGTTGCTAGGTGTTTCGGCGGCTGTTGGTGTCTCGTTATCCATCCTTCCCCTAAATTGACACCAAGACGGACAAACAAGATGGCAGGGCGGCGACACGGGGCGTTATTGACACGTCATTAGCTGGCCGAGTGATGACGACCTATCAACTATCAACTATCAACTGGCCGCCCGTCACGGTCCCAGCACACTGGATGGAAATGTTCCAACTGTATTTCAGTACCTAGGGACCGAACTTTGCTCGGAAATGGCCAGTCAGTTTCTTCAGATATCTTGGAGTAATTTTTTACTGCCCACTACTGACGAGCAGATTTTCTTAGCTCATTTCTACATGTTTAAGGTCACCCCTTAAATAGCCCCCCTTGAAAGGATGTTACTAAAGCTCAATGTACCTTAAATTTATTTTGGACAATATGCACTCTACTAGGTTATTTAACTGCTCGAAATAATGTGCATAAACACATTGTAATAAATACAGTGAATGAAGTAGAGGTGGATACATACATTCTTCAGAGGACAGCACCTGGAGGGTCGAGCTTTGCTCGGGGGAAGGTAGTTTTTTTTGTTGTTTTTTTAGATGACTTGGAGTAATTGTTCCCCACATCCCCATACTGACGAGCAGATTTGGTTAGCTCATTTGCCTCTTTCCTGCATGTTTATGGTAGCTCCATTTGTTATAGCTCAATGTCCCTTTGTTTCATTTTGGATATAACATGACCAATCTAAATTAATCTTAATTCAATGGTTTTAGCCACTACTTTCAGGAAACCACATATTAATAGTTGAACTACAAGAGTACTACGTTGACAGTCCACAGATTGATTATAAACAGCATATGATTGTTTTGTTTCGATATTAAACTCTTGTGTTTTAGCAATTATGAAATGTTACTTGAATATAAATATTTTTAATTAGGAAGAGTTTTTACTCCTACATACGTTAATGAAAATTAAAAATTGTATATAGTATATATATATATAATAATACGTTTTATGGGTTACTCGTTATTTTTATAACCGATTGCCGAAATAAAGAATTAAAAAAACAACAGCAAAAACTCCATAATCCCAAAAACCTTTTCGACTTTTCATAATCCTGTTTTATTTGTTTCCTGGGGATGACACCTGTCTAGAACTTATATCCCATAAATTAGTTTAATTCAAAGATTTTAAGTAAATCGTTGGAGCCGTTTTTGAGATCAGATCAAACCTTAGAGTATAGGATAATGTGCCGTGACCACGTGGCCAGCTCGTTTAGTGGGTGAGCGTCGGTTAACAGACCAATTTGGATAAGAGATTGTTTGCGGTTGGGTTTATGATGTGGCGGCGCCGACCATGCGGCAACACCCTGCTCGACGGCGCTCGCCGAGGGGGAGGTCCAATCACGCTTGATCATGTTTACCTGCTGAACCTTTAAAGGTGAGAGAGGGTTCGACAGTACGTCTCATGTGGGAACCATAAGACGGACTGGAAGTACTAACGTACTTGCAAAACCTATCCTATACTCTAATATAAGTAAGGTTCGCTTGCTTGCAACTCTGAACCAAATCCAAAACATCTGAGCCAATCTCAAAAACGGCTCCAACGATTTTCTTCAAACGTTGGAAATAACTAATTACTGGGATAGAAATAATTTCTAGACAGGACTCACCCCCAAAAACTCGAATAATGTAAAAAACGAATATGAAAAGTGAAAAAATTAACATTAGACTTATGGAGTTTCAAATAAAAAGAATCATAACAGCTATTTTATAATCAATCAGTAAGCAGTCAAACTGTAGTACTATTGTAGTTTAAGTGTTAACATGTGGTTTCCAGAGAGTAGCAAGGCCATACTAAGTAAACTTTTATTTAGTGAGGCCTTGAGAGTAGTGACTAAATCCATTGAATAAAGATTATGTTAGAATGGCCATGTCACACTCTAAATGAACCAAAGGGACATTGAAGTTTAATATCAACTGGAGTAACCTTAAACATTCGAAAGAACCAAAGGAGCTAAGACAATCTGCTCTTCAGTTTGGGGATTTGGCGAATGGGGGCGAAAAATTAGTCCAAATCATCTAAAACACTTAATAACCTTCCCGGAGCAAAGCTCGGTCCCATGTACTGCAAATAAAACACGTAGCCTCGATGAAGTACGACTACGATAGGGTGACCGTCCCGTTTTTTGGGGTCCCGGAGTTTTTAGAAGGTAATCCAGGACGTTCATTCGTCTTTGATTCAGATATGGGGCAGTTGTTTATTTCGGATTTAACTATTAAATATAACTCCAAAATATTTTTAAATATTTTACGATTTCTATTTTACTTATCTACCAGACAAAGACTCTAACCAACCTTTTACAGACAAAGAATATCAGCAATTTGAATAATATATTAATAATGCATTTTTCATATTGAATGTAGTAAAATAAAAGAATGTATTGAGATGCGTTAAGGGAATACATAACTGCATTCTCTTTTTACTTTTAAAAACAGTCACTAAACTTAACGATAGCATATTTGGTGATTGTGATGGGTAGTGGGTGGGGGTAATGTTAAATATTTTGACGCGTCCCAGATTCTCTTCGGTAAAATTGTGTCTTCTTTAGTACATTTACACAAAAATGACAACATTTTAACGAAACCAAAGAAAAAAATCTGGAAAAATGTATACTTTGATACATTTAATTAAAATTGTCTTTATCGTTTTTGTCTATCCGTTTCCTGTAAAACTGCAATAACAATTTCGCAGAGCACGCAGGTTTGCAGCGACGGAGTATTCACTAACATGTCGCACCATATGCAAGTTCTCAGCCATTGCACTACACCCGATATTGTGTCGAGGGCACGTTCGTTTGTACGTGTGTACGTGATATGTTGTACAGCGGGATCACGTTCGTACCTACAAAGTGTAAACAGTCGGGCTGCGCATGCGCTCTAGCATTCTAGACTGTGAACAATACATTTAACAAGATCGTTTTTAATGCTAGATGGTTACTGGTGATTCAGTTTTTATCGAATTGTTTAGACACAGGCCTTAGTCATACATTGATTTAACAGCAACACGTCATCGTCAGGTCGAATAATCTGTGTGTGTAGTATCTCGTTGGTTTTGATGTTTTGCTACATTCCTACACATTTTAGAAATAGTTGAAGTATAGTTTATCTTAGTAATTTTTTTTGTAATAAACTAGTGTATAAGATTGTGCATTTGGTTGGTGGGGGGGGGGGTTGAATTACGAAAGTGTAATCTACTTTGGAGCTTTAATAGATAATTTTGTTTAATTTTGCTTATATCAATGAAAATCCATTTTTGCAAACGTTTTATAGCCAAGGAACTAATTGTATCTCAATGATCCTTCATACAAGATTTGTTCATTCAAATAATTTTGAGTTCAAATAAATCTCTTTAAACTAATGGGTGTTAAAGTAATGAACTGCTGATGCACCCCTCAACGATCTGACACCCAGATACCCCCGTAGCAGCAAACCTGCGTACTCAGCGAATTTTCAATGTATATATATGTTTCTCAATACCACATAAAGGCGCATACCAAGTTTCATCAATATACATTCATAAATAAACGATTTATGACATTTTAATTATTCTCCATAAGAATAACTTGGCGGCTGAGTATGTAGGTTTCCTGAAGCTAGGAAAACAAAAAATGAGGTTTTATACAAATATCAGTATAACTCAAGTAGGTGATGCCACATACTAAATTTTATTAATTTATGTTCATAATTAAAGGAGATAACACGTTACTTATTCTCCATAAGAATAACATGGGGGCTGAGTACGCAGGTTTGCTGCTACGGTAACTATAGTCAAAAAGGTTTTTTAGACCACAACGATATGAAGCAATATACCAAGTTTCATCAGGATTAGTTTATAAATAAGCGAGATATACAATTTGTCGTATTCTTCATTAGAATAGTATTGGACAACGAACTGTGTTTAGCACTTTCAATATCTCTGTAACCATTTGATGTGGAGCATTGTTAAAAACACCAAATTGTGCGTCTTTTTAAGCTGATTCCAATCTAAAAAACTAAAATTTGACTTTTTCAAAAATGATTTGTAAAAAACTGAAAACCCCCATTTTTGGGGTACAACCCCCCCCCCAAATACCCCTTCGGATAGGTCGATCTGTCTGATTTTCGAACTTAAAGTAATAAATGCTGCTTTACACGTTTATACCAAATTTTGCCAAAATCAGATTATTTTTACGAGAGTTATCGTGCTCTTGGACACAGTTTTGAACGAATGGTGTTTTTGGCATCTTGGGACCTCAAAACTAAAAGTTATCATGGTCCCGGGCCTAGCTCTTACCATGCCGACTACGGTAATAGCTTCTTCCCTATAGGAGAAATTCGCTAAAACAATATTACTCCCCAGTGTATTCATGCAATGCGTTTCATTAAATAAATTAGAATTAATAACATTTACAACTATAAGTTTCACCTGAAATAAATGCTTATTTATTTGGATTGGGGGTGAAATTTCATGAAAAAGTACAATTCAATAAATTAAGAGGTGAATTTTGTACACTAAATTATTTATTCCTTATATTCAAATTGCAAAAAAAAACATTAAAATTACTAACCAAACAATTTATATTTAAACTTTTTATGAGGAGTATAAAGTATTACTTCTAAAAATTGTAATGGATTTTTCAATATTGTGTTACATTTTCGTAAGACAAATTTGCAATCGTGTTTCAAAGCCAAACCAATGTATACAAAAGCCTATACATTGGCCAAACTCATGATATACAAGTTAAAGTCATGATGTGATGTAGTTTATGATACCCATATTTACATTATTATAAGCTCCATACGATTTTATTATACTAATGACATTTCATAATCAATTGACTAGTATTTAGCCAAGCGATTAAGCCAGCGCTAAACAAGTAATTTACCTGAAAGGCTAAGGCCGCTGTAGAACAGACCGGCTGAAACTATACAAGCAAATTAATTGTGGCGTCTAAATGTTAGGGCATCCCTGTGAACTTTCCGGGGCCCGTGGTCCATTACCCCCCGTGATATTTTGAAAATGTCACCTCCCCTGGGGCGCCGCGGCGTCCTGCAGCACCCCCCCTCCCCCCTAACCCTCACCAACGTCAGCGGGCTATTCGCTGGTTTATGGACTAACTGACGCCTACAAAACGAAGCGAGAAAACAACTTTGACAAATACAATTTACGTGGCATTTTGTTGCTACATTTTAAAGCGGCACGGTTTGAAGTTTAAATTTATACAGCATAATGGGGTTTTTAATAAATTACTGTGGACATTTTCCGTCACTGAATAAAAAACAATGTTGGATTTTAATCAGTCATGGTAAATATCGGCAATATTTTTAATAAGGTAAAATCACCATCATCAAATATAATTTCCTTATGGAGTAGTTCAATACAATTGTGGGGAAATTAACTATTGTGAAACATTTGTAATTGGTGATCAACCCATAAAAAGTTATGAACAAGTACTTTCGCCCTTTCGCGGTGGTTGCTGTAGGTTTGCGCATGCGTAGTAATGACTTTCCCGCTCCTTGCATCTTAGTACAGTCAGCTTACCAATCGGTCAAAACATATGGCATGACCAATGACAATTTTGATCAGGGTTTAGAATTTTTGGTTATGTAAAATTGCCTGTATGGGCCGTTGAAGGGGAATAGGGGTGGGGGTATTCTCCATCTCTCTCGCACTACCACCCCTACACGCCAAGTACCGTGAAAGGATCTGTGTCTTAACCTGTCTTCGATTTACTTATTTATTTATTTAATTAAATTATTACATTCATGTTCACTTACGGGATTGCCTCTGTCAAATCAACAAAACATTACGCACTGACGACAATAATAATATTACATTTTTAACAGTTTAGTGTGTTATAGTTTTCGGTGTTCGTAGCAAGCTATGGCAAGCAAAACACAGCCTGGAATAGACATAACCCACTTTAAATTGGGTTTCAAACAGCTACAAAGAACATTAGTCGTTATTGACTAATTCTGGAAGTTGAATATGGATTATAACGTGGCAAGGTGGCATGCCCTCCCCCCTCCCATTCAAAAGACCCAACACGGCTACGAAAATTCTTATGCTATTCCGACATGTCAAAGATTATGGTTAATATTTTTCTATTGAACACTCATACAACTTATTTGTAACCGATTGTAACTTATTTAATTGTGAACAAAATATACATATTCATCAGCATGATTTTTCCTGGAGTTTAGTTTGTATGCGCTTCAGTGTTGTTATATTTTTGATCGATTACTAAAATATATAATCATCTAGAATACAGTACCTCTACAAATTCTGAGATATAAGACTTTTTTGTGAAATTAACTCATTGTTTGAACACTCAATACAAATTTACAATCATGAATTTGTATAAATTCGCACATTCGTAAAAACCCTCTGTACAATTAGACTAACCTGAATTTATATTATCATACGTGTAAACACACCTATATACAATGTTGGCTTCACCTAAATTGGTGGCATTTTACAATCATTATTGTTAAATGATGATTTCTGATAAATAATAGTTTGGTAATATTTGTATTTCGAAATATTAAAGCTATCCCGATATAGCATGTCTTATTTATCAAAGATAACAAAAAATATGAAAATCCTTGTGCAATATTTAACTTTTGAAAAGAGTGTTCTCAAAAAAGGATTTTTTTCTTCATGAGAAGAAACATTGGATTGTTAAGATTTTTTTTATCTTCGTGTACAACATAATTTTACTACCGTACTAATGTTATGTCAAGAAATTTTTCATGTTCAAACTTAAAAGCTTTTGCTTTCCAAGAAAAATATATGTTCAACACAAAAATGTATGTGGTTTTTTAGCTTAATGCCGCTTGCTTGGTTTGACGTTTAATCACCACATGTTAGTTAAAGCCTAGTATATGCATTGTAAATCATTAGATTTTTTCACTTTCCTCCTCCCCCCACCGGGGAACGTGCCCCGCGGACCTATCAGATGCCGTCCCCGGCCCTCAGGGGTTTCAAAGACGCTCGAGCACACTCTAGATGTTCACGTCCATTGTTCCATGTTTTGAGAACCCTCAGCGCCCCCCCCCCACCAGCTCTCAGCCAATTGGATTTTAAAAATCTCCTTCGGGAAAATAACATTATTCGACGCTTTCAATACGCTGCTCACGCCAAAGGTAGTAACTGTGGCGTCAGCAGTTCTTTACGGGGGTGTATGGGGTTGCTGTAAAGATGTTTTATTTTATTTTACAATTTGTATTATTATTTAAGAAACTATTGCGGACATTTTCCACTGATAGATGAGAGAAACAAGTTTCACGACTTTTCGGGATCTGCGATGTTATCCCATCTTCAGGTGAGAAAATATCGAGAACCTAACCACATTAGTAGCAAAAACCTGGCAAAGCTAAACAAATCAAACTGAAAACTGAAGGCAGGATCAGATTGTAGAATTTAACATCCTGAAACTACGTGAAACTGTTTATAACATAAACTCGCCATCAACAACAATTAATAACCTTTGTTTGAATTATGGAATAGAACCGAATGAGTTTCGCCTAGCGTTCTAATAAATTCAAGGCAGTACAAAACGATTTAATAGATTTGATAAACTTTAAGGAACTTGCAGTTGTTTGTGAAGCCTGTATAATCAATTTTGTTTGTAAAGATGTTGATTTAATTGGTATGAAAACGTTTGACTTGAAAATTAAAATATATCAACCTTCAAACTCTGCATCCATGTGTAGCTCTCCTTACCATTTTCATGTCAAGGATGCATTTTTTAAATTTAAATAATTTTCCATATAGAACCCATTTTTCTGGTCCCTATTGCCTTACATTTACATGTGATTCTTATAGAATACAACAAAAATGTCTCAATTATGCATGAATCCTCTTTGATAATACTTGGTAAGCTCAAGTGGCAGTGAGGTAAATATATATACATTGGAAATTTGCTGAGAATGCAGGTTTGCTGCAGCGAGTTTATCCTATCCTATCCTACACTCTAATTTAAGGAAGGTTTGCTTGCTTGCAACTCTGATCTCAAAAACGGCTCCAACGATTTCCTTAAAATGTTGGAAATAACTAATTTCTGGGATACAAATAAGTTCTATACAGGTCTCATCCCCAGCAAAAATCAAATAATGTAAAGAAATCAAAGACTAAAACTGTTGAGTGAAGATTGCATGTATAGAGTGGTCATATCAGAAATAAATAAAAGGGACGTTGAGCTATAAATAACAACTGAAGTGACCTTAAAAATGTAGAAAAGAGGAAAATAACTTATTCGAATAAAATATTGATGGCTTAAGTTTTTTTTCCTAAATGGTCGAATTTTGCTAAAATGAGCTAAGCAAATCTGCTTGTCAGTAGGGGGACGTGGTGAAAAATCACTCCCTATAACAATCTGGCTGACCTTCCCCAGGCAAAGCTTGGCCCCAACATACTTTACAATTCAAATCGCAAGTTTAAAACGAAGAATAAAACGCAGCGAGGACGAAGCTAACAAGGGCAGTTGGAGCCATTACATCGGGACTGGTGTAATTACGCAATTAACTCTGCGCTCACTTACGCGCTACTTGGGCGGGTAATGCGGCCAAAACTTGCCCCAAAACACTCACCCTCCCTCAAAAACAGCCCCACTACCTCGCTCATGGCTGATGCATGACGTTGATCGCTGTGCACATTGGACTTGGTGACGAATTTGATCCTTTATGGAACGTTTATGGTTACTATTGAAAAATCTGTTGTCGGTTTAATTTTGTTTAGCAAAATAAATGTGTTTTTTTTTGTATTTTGTCCGTATTAATACAAATCCTTTTTTGAAAGGTGTCTATTTGGGCTTGCCAAAGACTGAGGTGTTGAACTATTGTCTTTCCAAATGTCAGTAATTTTTGTATGTAGATTGTTTTTTGTGCTGATTATTCTAATATATATTCAAAGTTTATATCAGCTCTACTATATGGCTTAAGGTCATAACAATTCATTCAACACGTAAACTTTTCTATCCGTCATTGACTTATTAAAATACCGTATTGTAGTTGCGAACTATACTTTTCAAAGATTGTGTAGTTTTTTAGCGTTGTATTTTGTCCTCTGTGGTATCAATAAATCGGCGATCAATCCATAAGGGGAAGGCACCACCAACAAACGGAAGTTTGTCCGCACTGACAAACTCCCCCTCTTCATAGTGGTGCAAAGTCTACCAGCGGCAAACCCTACCACACGCCGTAAAATATAATATTACTTCCTTCAGAATCAGAATCAGAAAGATTATTTCCGTAACAAATACAACATTGAGTCCCAACAAATCATGAAATATTTGTCGTTGGGTGCTCATGATTACAATGTTAATAAAATAATTAATAACAACATATTACTAAGGAAATACAGCGCTCTAGTCAACGGTGCACAAATTTACATAATTTGTACTACCTTCTAATTAATCATTACAAATAAGTATATAAATCTAATAAAGTAACATCTAACCCAGTAATATTAAGAAAACCTATCAACTTAATTATGTGACATGAAAAATGTATAGCACTAACTTACGTTAGTATTAATATAGTAAAATAAATAAATAAATAAATACAAAACCCAAAAATATATATAAATACTATCAAATACAATTATAGGCACAAAAGTAAAAAAAAAAAAAAACACCACCCGTAATTTAGGTAGTTTTACAGGAACAATAATTGTCCGTAAGAAATCATCCCATTGGATTAACGTGTGTAAATAAAGTATAGTTTAACAACGGTAAAATGGTTTAACAACGGTAAAATGGTTTAACAACACTACCGTTAAACTCACTGGAAGCTTGAAGTAAAACAACTTACAATAAATTACACGCTTTAATGAACTATGTTTTATGTTATGTTTTAATTATTTAACTGTTTAATGGTTCAATGTTCTTTCTGATATTTACCTCATATTGACCACCACATTTTTCTGAAAAAATCACATATATTTTATGAATCGGAAACATCTTAACCGGTTGTTATTATTTCTTCGTCGTGATCTACACTCTAGACTCTAGACTCTATGTTATCGACATTGAGCGCGTGTTTCCTACAGTAGAATGCAGCAGCATGAGTCACTCAATGTCATTCAATGCTTGAATCATAACTGCGTGTTTGTTAGTGGCGACAAACGACCCATTTTGATCTTGCACTTGGGAAACCGTTATAGCAACAAGCCGCGTTCATGTCGATGTGCATTTTGTTTCAGAGGGATTTATTTTGTTGTTAAAACGATTTTGAAATTCACTGGAATCGACTTTTTTTAATTGCCGGAATGGTTCCCAAAAAAGGGCCGTACCCCGCCTGGAAGGGAAAGAGAGAACTCAGGCCTACATTATCTGGCCTTACCCCATGAATTAACTATTTTGTTCTAAATTCTAATACATTGTTAAACATTGTTACGGAATAAATGTTGTCATTATTGTTTGGTTTTTTTTATTTCATATCTATAAAATAAATAGTTTGTAACCTTCTAGGCCAATTATAAAATATTATCTTTCTCATAATTCGGTTGTATGACGGATCAGTAAATTTTTTTTGAAAAATATATTAAGATAATATGATAACATAAAACTTGACTATTAACGAATCAGGTTTTCATTAAGAACCCAGTATTGCTATGTTCAAATTTACTATTTGATTTTATCTCATTTACATCGCCTAAACCACGGTAATAGAACATACTGTGATGGGTATTTATTGTTAATAAGAGATTTTAGTTAAATTACAGGGTAAAAAATTATTTTTGCGATATATTTTCATCCTCTATACTACATAATATTACAAGTTTAAATTACAATAAAATAAAAACTGTACAGTCTACTGACAAATTTGATTGCAAATTGTATTATAACAATTTGAGTTTTAACGACATTTTCAAATTAAAATAATAGGTTTTACATGGTAACACATTAATTTTCTTAAGACATCATTATTTTTGGCTCTTGTCCTTGGCCGGCCACGCATGGGAAATAATGTGTACACTTATTGTAAATTTTTAAACGTTTAATGGTTCTATGTGTCAGTACAAGTTTGTGTTTAGTGTTGAAATGTTTTTAAACTCAATACGACAGTATTTTATTCTGTGATACAACAAGATTTGATAATGGGACAAAACTAGTCCCGAAACTAGTCCCGAAAAATGCGAAAATGCTGGAGAAATATTATTAGTTAAGTTTTTTTTTACAATTTGTAGTATGTAAGATCAAAGGGAGTTTTTAGTATGTAAGGGGGGGTATAAGGGATATACCAGCTGCGCCTCGTGATCAGAAAATTCCTAATTTCCCTCAAAGAAAATTAAATATACAAATTATATAACATAAACATATAAAATTATATGTAGAGTAAAAACAATAGCCTAAATCTATCACTATAATATTTATGTTTGTAAAGATTGTAAAGAAACCCAAATTACATAAATTTTTAGTTTTAATGTTTGTTAGTTTTAGCCTACAATTAAATACAATATTACCTTATATAATGGTATTGAAAAATGTTCATAAATTATCATACTAAAGTAGTAAAAGTGACTTATCTTGTCTGCACCAAGTTTTATTGTTAAGAGTCTTAAATTTGTGATATAGAAATTCAGCTCACTGAAATCACTAGATATTTTTGTTCTTTAAAATGAACCATAAATCAATGTTTTCGACCCATCCGGGAGATACGGGCTTAGTTAACGTTGGTCTTATGGGATAAACAGATATGAGGTGACCGGAGCGCCTTCTTAACCACAGAATGCGGCACAAACGGTTTTATTCACCGGTTTTCTCATCAGATGGTCAATTCATAACCTTCCAGCTATATTAGCACCATAAACTGTCGCCACGACGCCAGGCGCTGGACAGGTGTGTGCTGATAGCAGTACGGCGCTGCTGAGCGGGCTGCTGACTGCTGACGTCGCCAGCTGATGAGTCAGCTGCTGAATCCTTACAGTTAATCCCGTTTGGCGACACTCCTCACTCTCCCTGTTAGATAAATTCTCCTTCCATTCATTCCAATCATTGACGTAAACGCTGGCGACTTGGTTTGGAAAGTAACCTTACAAATGAATATAACGTCGAAACCCCAATTTTTAAATTAACCCCTATACAAACAATTTGTATCGGTACCAACTCATTTTGATATTTTTGACGTTGTTGGAAAGGCTCAACCTGAAGTTGTTTTTACCTTAATGTAAAAAAAAAAAACGAAAGAGAAGTTCCCTAATCGCCTTCAAAGTTCGTAATTTGTCCATAAGATTCATATTGGGATTGAGTTTAATTTAATTGCATTTTGAAACAGAGATTTAACGCAGAAAAGAAGATAAAAGTACGAACAAATGTTGAAAGTTTAATCAAAGTTTTATACATTTAAATGGTAGGCACTTTAGTTTTACAACAAAATGACACCACCCGCATTTCTGTAAAAATTTGGGTTCAGAAATTACAAGACTTGAATATCAAAAATTCAGTTTTTTTATTTTTCATAAAAAAAACATAAATATAACCAATATTAATATTCACCATTAAAAAGAGCTCAACAAACTAAAAATGTCGTATTTTGAATTACTATTCCACGATTACTGTTTGAGGGGAAAATTTAAATTTTCATTTTGCGGTAAACGCAGTGCGTTGTCCAATGTTATTCTTATGGGGAATGCAAAAATTACTATTTCACTCTTATTAGTGAATTTCCTTTGGAAAGTGAATTATTAGCATTACCCGCACGGTGAAACTTAAGCCCGGGACCACCATAGAAGTTCCTAACGTGACCCCCTGGACACTTTTTGGGGGGTCGTTCAAAATTGTATATATATATATGTATATATATAGACATATATGTGTGTTTGCACTCTAGCGGTCGCAATTTTTGCCCGATTTTCTTCAAATTTGGTAGGGACGTTCCTTTCTGTAATCAGTTGGACAAGTTCGTTGGGCAAAACAATCGGAAAACTCTAAACCCCTTTTTTGGGGATTAATCTTTCAAATTTTGAGTTTTTGGGCCCAAAAATGGTCATAAAAGCCCCAGATGTAAAATAAATGCATGTAAAAATATGGGAATTAGAGAGGCGAAAGTTTTAAGCCCTCTCTCGTCATTCTAGCATAAATATTTACCGAGTTATTAAAGAAAATGTGTATCGACTAAACACAGTACGTTGTCTTATGGGGGTTTTACACTAGAAAAGCCTGTTATTCCTTTGTTAGAGTACTTTTATCATCCCCAGCAACCTCACGCCTACTTTCAAGCCTGTCTGGACCTTCTCCTAACCTTATATTGGGCAAAATTGTATTCCCAGCTTTGCAAGCAAATGAAACCAGGAGTATCAGAACAGCCAAAAAATCAATGTTTTCAGATTTCAATAAAAATTGGACAAATGCATGTTTTTACACTGATTTTGAGTTTTAACAGTTTTTATTTGGAAATTCACTTCCCTCACGTCAGCGTGCTGCGTGCGAACTCGTTTATTGATCAATTTCGTTCAAACTTGATATGCTTGTCAAAGTTAGCATTGACCAACAGAGGAAATTCGAAATATGTTGCCCCTTAATAACCCTGAGGGGGGAATAGGGGTCAATTCCCCTCTTAAAACCACGAGTGTAGCGATGGATTCTGCAGAGCCTCATAAACAGGAATTTGGGTGGATATTTTTGAAAACAACTTGTTTACAAGATTTTCTGTACATTCGACCGTGCTTTGTATTCTATATTTAGTAAATAAAAAGTAATTTATTCATTAAAGTTGGGCTAAAAGGGAGAAAGTATGTGTCGGTTTCCTGATACCGTTTATTTTTAATATTTCCTGATGTAAATTTCGTTCAAAGAAAACCAAACTTTGGTGGGCAGCATTCTGAAGTTTGTTAAAGAATGGAGATAATGAGGTAACAAGACGGTGTAGGGAAGGCCCACGGCTAATAAGCGCCCTAGTGTCCCAAATGTACTTCGGGCTTTCTTTGTCGCGTTCTGAGAACGTTTTGTAAGTGTCGATCTGTAACCGTAGCCGTAGCCGTGGCCGTAACCACAGAGAATACGTGTGCTGCGTGGGACATGGGACATCGTCATGCTGGGAAGCCCTGCCCGGGAGAAGTCAAACTTGACAACCTTTGCGTTTTGTGGTTTTAAGAGGGGGCTCCATTTACGTAACATTTCGCTTTTCTATCTGCTTCTCCAGTAAGCTTATTACTTTCAAATCCCGTCTCACAACGGATTGTTGGAAATCGTTGATTCGTGGCTCATTTTAAAGGGGAAAATAATACCTAGAGATTTTAATAAGCAAAATTTGGATACTACAAATAATAAACGGTATCAGGAAACTGACACATACTTTCTCCCTTTTAGCCCAACTTTAATGAATAAATTACTTTTTTTACTAAATATAGAATACAAAGCACGGTCGAATGTACAGAAAATCTTGTTAACAAGTTGTTTTCAAAAATATCCACCCAAATCCCTGTTTTGGAGGCACTACAGAATCCATCGCTAAACACGTGATTTTAAGAGGGGAAATGCCCCTTATTCCCCCCTCCATCAGGGTTATTAAGGGGCTATATATTTCGAATTTCCTCTGTTGGTCAATGCTAACTTGACAAGCATATCAAGCTTGAACGAAATTGACCAATAAATAAGAGAGAAACAGTAATTTTTGTATTCCCCATAAGAATAACATTGAACAACGTACTGCGTTTACCGCGAAATGAAAATTTAAATTTTCTCCGCAATCAGTAATCGTAGAATCGTAATTCAAAATACTAAATTATTTAGTTTGTTGAGCTATTTTTAATGGTGAATAGTAATATTTTTTTTATATTTATGTTTTGTTAATGAAAAATCCTAAAAACTGAATTTTTGATATTTTAAGTCTTGTAATTTCTGAACCCGAATTTTTACAGAAATGCGGATGGTGTAAATTTATTGGAAAACTAAAGTTCTATAAACCACCAAAGTTTTAAAAAAATCGTTAGAGCCGTTTTTGAGAAATCTTGATTTTTCATGTTTTTTGGCGGTTTTTGGGGGATAATTACCCTTAAAAATCGAAAACTCAATAAAATGGAAAATCACCTGGAGATATCGTGGATTAGTACCTACATACCAAATTTCATAAAAATCGGACCATTCGTTAGGGCTCTAGCTCTGTACACATCCATACAGACAGACAGATAGACAGACATCACGTAAAAATCACTTTTTTGGGTTCAGGGAGCACCAAAACGAATATTTTCACTAACAACTCAAATTCAAAAATGTTGACGAAAACAATACTTTCTCCATATAGGCCTACTATGTATAAGGGGAGAAAGTAAAAATCGTTCAATAAAATATTTAAAATTCTCAATATTTGCGATTTTTTGTAAGGTTGGTTGGACTGAAATTGCCAGGTTTATCTTTGATCTTAAGGTATAAATAATACCTCAGGTATAAATAATAGGTTTTATTATACTAAAAAATGGCATGAGCAACACTTGTGATATCGTAAGCAACTAATTTTGTAACGAAAAATGTGTGATCCAATTTATATATTTTTTAGCAGTATGAATCATGAATGACTAATATCATTGAATATACAGAGTATTTCTGTGTATACTCAATGCTAATACACAGGAATCTGAATCGAAACAATTAATTTATTATTGCGTAGGTAAAGGTTACTTAGAATGTATATTTTCATATGTTTATTATTATTTAAATGATTATATGGGTTTTACAATGTCGTCCTGAATGTGACATGTTAAACACTGCTTGTTTTAGTACATTTTATCTTGCTACAAGGGAATGGAAGAACTATTATTTAATATTATATCAACAAAATTGAAGATTGAATACAAAAGTGTATTTTAACCAGCTATTTAAATTAAAGATGGCAAACTTGTCAATAATACTATTTTAAGAGCTGGGATTCAAACCACTTGAAGCAATCGGAGTGGTGCTTTAAAACTTGAATAAGTTCCAAGTTAACTTGAAACAACGACAAAAGTAGAGTTCTTGTGTCGGTTTAGTCTATGATTTTCAACAACAGCTTCTTTTTTATGAAGTGCAAGTTCGTGGAATATATTTTGTTTTATAAAGCTAAAAGCAAATAACTATTCAAATTAAAACTCATTTTTCATTATACTTTTAAAACATTGCTTGAATAAAATATATATCGTACACCAAGCATTGTGTTTGAATATTTGTATAGGTAAACAAGCGAATCCAGTTGGTCGAATTCGAGAAAATATTTGTTTAGCCAGCTCATCTACGGGTCTATTGATTTAAATTCTGATGCCATCCCAGAAGCTGTTCTTGATTTGCACTGTGTTTTGTTAGCATCAATAGCTGGTGTTAAATGTTAGATTAAATTTATTTCTATTCTTCCATAAGATTAACATTGGAACTTTGAAAGCCCAGGGGGTGAAGCCTTGTAGGTAGATGTTTTATAGAACCGCACAAATTACTCAAAAACCGTAAGACATAAGATTTTCGACGGTAGCCTCGTCAATAAGTCGGCTTATTCAATAAACAGATTTTTTGTACGCTTTTTTCAACCCTAAAATAACTAAATTTACAAACTTAGCCTGTAATCAGGGGCGGATACAGACTATCGTTTCGGGGGGGGGGGCTTCATAGCGGGGGATACATATAAGATGTAAAAATACAATAACCGTTACAGTGAAAAATGGGTAAAATACGTGAATGTCTTGAGGGGTTTTTTGTGGGGGGCATGACGCCACCCTGTATCCATCCGCACCTGCCTGTAATACCGCAAACCTATTTTGTACATCATGGCAAGATTAAATTGAGTGAACATATTGACTTTTTTTAACCTTACATATTATGTAAAAACTATTGCAACAAACATTGTAGTTACTCAGCTGGTGTTACACTAATTGTTACATACAATAGACGCAAATAGAAGAGGAAAAGTAGCAACTAATGGGTGTTCCTCGACACCTGCCACGGGCCAGGGGGGCGTGGGGCGTACAGCAGCAGTCGCGCCCAAGGCCTCGTGGCCTTATCACTTGCCAGACTCTTGTTATCAGCACAGGAATGCGCGCCTGGCCGGGGCGTCCCTTATCGGCCTGGGGGAGGATTTTGACGCCCACATCGCATTTTAGCTCTACAAGCCTCGAAATATGGAATTTACACGTCGAAAATATAAGTGAGGATCTATTTGTAATGTGTTGTATAAAGCGCTTTAGGAGGAAAGTTAAGACTGGGCTCCAATAACGAAACATTTAGCGTTTCTACCTGCTTCCCCCCACAAGGCCACTGTCACAGCCCGTCCCGCCTCAACGGATTATCCGATATCATTGATCGTTGCTCATTTAAAGAGTAAAAAATAGCTAGCGATTTCGGTGAGTTAATTTCAATGCCACATTCAATAAAATTCGAATATATTAAATCTTTACAATTTTATTATGAGTGAACTTTTTGTAATGTCGAAATTCTGTTCGTTGAAATCGCCAGGTACTTTAAAATAAACCATAAATAAACGATTTCGGATATTGATTAACCGAAAGGACGGGACGGGCTTTGAAAGTTAACTTTGGCCTTATGGGAGAAGCAGGTAGAAATGCGAACTTAAGTGATTTAAGTGAATGGAGCCCCTCTTACATTTATTTCTCATATATTCAGGCTTGTTGGTCAATGATGCCAAAATTTTGGCTCTCAATCGAATTGTAATACTCGTCCGCTGTAGTTCCCGCCGCGTAGATCCCTTGGCTCTCAGTCGAATTGTAATACTCTTCCGCTGTAGTATCCGCCGCGGTAGATCCCTTGGCTCTCAGTCGAATTGTAATACTCTTCCGCTGTAGTTCCCGCCGCGGTAGATCCCTTGGCTCTCAGTCGAATTGTAATACTCTTCCGCTGTAGTTCCCGCCGCGGTAGATCCCTTGGTTCTCAGTCGAATTGTAATACTCTTCCGCTGTAGTTCCCGCCGCGGTAGATCTCTTGGTTCTCAGTCGAATTGTAATACTCTTCCGCTGTAGTTACCGCCGCGGTAGATCCCTTGGCTCTCAGTCGAATTGTAATACTCTTCCACTGTAGTTCCCGCCGCGGTAGATCCCTGGGCTCTCAATCGAATTGTAATACTCTTCCGCTGTACTTCCCGCCGCGGTAGATCCCTTGGCTCTCAGTCGAATTGTAATACTCCTCCGCTGTAGTTCCCGCCACGGTAGATCCCTTGGCTCTCAGTCGAATTGTAATACTCTTCCGCTGTAGTTCCCGCCGCGGTAGATCCCTTGGCTCTCAGTCGAATTGTAATACTCTTCCGCTGTAGTTCCCGCTGCGATTGATCCCCCTAAATTTATGTACGTTTTTATTCATTGAAGGATTATTTGCTGTGCTTGTTAAATTGTCTCTACTACTGTTTCGTTAGTTTTTAGCTTTTACCATTGAATATGCAGTGTGTGAATACTCAATGCTTTTAACTTTTTTAGCTGCCACAGTAAATTGCTTGTGGTTTCTGTCGAAGTTAATTTAATGTTCTAATACAGTTCCCTATCAGTTAGGACCAATTATCAAATTATTTTATGATAAGTTTTCCGTTTTATTTATTTAATGAATAATGAATCTTCGTCGGCAACAGTTACAGTTTTCGAATTGAAATTTATTTTAAAAAAGTTGAGTAAGGCCTTCAAATTATATCAATTGCGTATTGTTTTTAGTTTACAAATACATTTGTTATAGTAGAAAATAGTAATGAAATCATTAATGCCTTTTTTAATCCAAAACCATTTTGCAAGTTGTTTGGGAATTACCATGACTTATTGAAGGGGATTGAAGTTCAAGAAATTCTAAAATGCATGTTTAAAAGTTGATCTGTAAAACTTGATAAGTCTTTTTCGATGCCACAGTAGATAGCTGTTAAATTTCACCTTCGCGGTTACCTTAAATAATACCGGCTGACCCAAAAATAACTGGACGACTTTGTTTGAGTGTAATACATATTTTAATAAACGCGAAAATATAAAATATCCTTTATTACAAGTTATAACACAAATTCTTAAATGTAATTGAATATAACTGTTGGTGAACTTTCATTTGGTTCCTATTTTAGTCAAAAATGTTTTATCAATAGTTGGGTTAATTCTTAATACAGTATAAGTTTTGAAGATTGGAACAATTAAAGTTTTAAACCTACGCTCTTAGGGCCTGCTTTGTTTTAGGTTATGTTTGAAGTTTAATAAAATTGATAGTGAAATTATTAAATAAAGGATTTTTTTTTCGCACCTCACCTACAAACTTATCTTATTAGGTAAGCTTTTTCTCATCATTTTTAATTTTTCTACATATTTTTTAAATATAATTAAAAATATAAAGGAAAAAGTAAACAACTTTAGTAAATTTTGTATACAAAATCATTTCAATAATTGATTAAATTTTAAAATTTTGTAAACAACAACTTGTTTAAATTATTTAAATGGAAACCCTCAAATTATATAGTTTGAATAAGTTAAAAACGTGTAAGTTGCAAATTTTACTATTTGATTTGCGGTATTGGTTACTGTAAATTATTTTAAATTACACGAGACTGAATCATCGTAATCCAAACGTCAGACTGATGTTCAGTGTAAAATGTTTATAAAACAGTGTCAACCCACATCAAAACAGCATCAGCCAGTAACAACATCAAAACAACATCAACATCAAAACTATTCTGGTGCATGAAGTACGGCTAACTTTACACTTAGAGTAACACAACTTCTCGAACCCTGGCAAGTGACCCTTCACTGAGGGTAAACCTACAGCGAGCAAATAAAATGTGTAGTCAATTCTTAAAGATGGATATCACTTGAACAGTGTTGTTAATGAATGCATACAAATTAAATTTATTCGTTTCATAACATCATATAATTACATACATTATTAGTTTCACTAACTTCTCATACAACCCCCCTACAACCATAACTGTCGTTTGTGATTTTTGTACAGACGTTAACATGCGTAAAATTATAACACTAAACCTTCATAACATGATAATTGTAGAAACGAATATATATACTCTCAGGCTCGAAATTTTGATTTGAGGCGCAAGTTATATGTGGAAAAAAATTAAACATAATCTGGCAGTATAAGTTGAAGAAGAAAATTCATTAAATAAATAAATTGCATTGATCCTCACGCTAATTATTACAAACCAGCTGTTACCCGCAGCTTCGCTAGCGAAAATTTAAAATAAATTTTAAATATTAACCTGACCAGTACAATAAAATCTTTGTTTATGTTTTCCTTTCTTATATGACTTACAGTAACTGACAAATATTTTAACTACAGCTGGTAATTTTATAAATGATATCCTCCCATAAGATTTGCACTGGATCTTACAGAGCCCGTGGGGTGGAGCCCTAATGTTGGATGTAGACATTATCAGGTCTATATGTTAATTTGATATGTAAGCTATGTTCATGGAAAATTCCAGTTTAATAGGTCTAGCGGTTTTTGCGTGATGGAACTCCAAATATTCATACATACATCCAAACGTTCACATTTATAATATTAGTAGGACTACAAAGTTATATAAATGATTAACAGTAGTAAAATTTAAGAGAACAAGTATAAATAACATGATTTATTACAAATATTTACAGTAGTCGCACTCTCTAACTAAAGAAAAATATGTCCCCAACAGTAAATTATAAAACGTTACATTTCATTCATACACCTAACATATTTCCTGCACTTTCTAAAGTAAATACCCAGTCACATATTGGTTTTTTTAGCTACTTACTTTGCAATGATAAACAATTATATACTTTTGGCCCTAAAATTAATAAATATTTCCCTACTTAACAAGGGAATTAATGTATTCCTCTATTATAGTAAGGGGAATTCGCATAAAGAAGTTGTATAATTTAATGTGTAGTGTTGAGAAAAGTCCACCTCAGTACAAGGAATAATTATGTTTTAAAAATGGCCATTATCTTTCTTTTCTTTTCGCATTTACTTTGATAATTTATACGTATGCATTGTTGTTAAAATTAAGATTGTTGTTTCATCTCCTAAGTCTGTATTTTAACAAGCATAAAACAATTACGTATTCTTTATTGATTAATAAATATTAACCACTGACTTTTTTTCAGTCGTTCTTAAAACATCAGGTGTTTTAATCTTACTATCTTATAGAATCATAATTTACGAACAACCAAGTGAATTCGCAAGACAGTGTTATAAATGTTATTTAGCTAGGCAATTTAAACCCTCGGGGTTCATTGTTAGGGCGCTTTCACAAACTTCAGACCGCAGAGCGACACAACTATATTAGCTCTGCTTTCAAACAGCACACCTTTGAAAAATACCTTTTCGCAATTACTATTCGCGTAAAAATAATTATATATTGTTTAGATATTTTCGTAATAGGCGCAAGTACATATTCTCTGCGTGGTTTATAATATTAGTAAGTAAAGATTCTATGAAGATTGGGTACGCTAACATTTGGGTACGCTATCATTTGGGTACGTCTGACATTTGGGAGTACAAGAGCGGTTGACGAGGGTTAGACGTGGGAGACATGCAACTTGCCTATTGACATCCCGGCACAAAATCATCCTGCACCATGGTCGGCCGGTCTCACAGGTTGCGGATCAAGGATAAAATATGTTTGTACATACTTTTAAATTAATTTTGGGGTTAATCCTATACTCTAATATGAGTAAGGTTTGCTTGCTTGCTTGCTTGCGACACTGATCTCAAAAACGGCTCCAACGATTTCCTTCAAATGTTCGAAATAACTAATTTCTGGGATAAAAATAAGTTCTAGACAGGCCTCATCCCCATAAAAAATCAAATAATGTAAAAAAACTAAAATTAAAAGTTAAAAAAATTAACATTGGGCTTTTGGAGTTTAAAATCAAAACAAAAGAATTGTAATAGCTGTCCATAATCAACCAGGGAACTGTCAAAGTAATACTCATGTTGTTTATGTTTATTAACATGTGGTTTCCTGAGAGCAGAGATTAAAAGATTTTAGTGAAGATTACGTATATACAGTAGTAAGAAAAAATCAAAGGGACATTAAGCTATAAATAACAACTGGAGGGACCTTAAAAATGTAGAAAAGAGGCAAATGAGTTATACAAATCTGATTATCAGTACGGGGAAGTGGTGAAATATTACTCCGAGTCATCTAAACAAACTGACTGGCCTTCCCCCGAGCAAAGCTCGGCCCCCAGGTACTATAACCAATCTTAGTAACCATAATCTATGTTGTAACACAGAGAAGAAAGAATTATTTCTTCTCTGTGGTTGTAAACAGATTTTTTCATTCCCTTACATATATTTCCCTTTATTCCCTACCCAATAACACATAGATTAACACTTTTCAATTTCAAAGGACTAAACTCTGAAAAATTACACATTCAATTTCGTTAATTATTGAAATTATTCAGCTGTTAGTGGCCAGATTCATCATTAAATCAGTAAAAAAAGGGCTTTAGTCTTCTAGTCCTGAAAATATACATAACGAGATTGTATTTTCAAAGGAGCGCTCTACACTGAAGGGTTGGTGCGAACCATATCACAATATTTTATGACCTCACGTCAAACCCTTGTGAGCTGGCCTCATATCCGAATGTCGGACGAACATTTGTCGCGACACCATAAATAAATGTCCCGGTTTTCGTTTTACTCTTTGAATTTAGTTTTATGGTGTGTATTCTTATGCGCGACTAATATATTATATATATATATATATATTAAAATATATTATCTTTCTATATCATTCTGAAAGCGACATTTTTAATTCAAAATTGAGGGAGTTTGGCAAACCGCAGGATGATGGGAGATGGTTCAAATTGAAGGTCTTGATCCCAGGGACTCGGGAAATATAGCAGTATTTCTTAAACGCTACCAGCAAATGAGAAACAACGTAAAACATGCCCCATAGGAATAGCATGGGGATCCAAACACTTCTGCTTTGTTTACATTCAAGCATGTGAGTACGTGTCTACTTTGTATACGAACTGACATGTGTTCCTACTTGGAGCAAGGTTAGGGGTTATCGCCCCTAGAAGCCACTAGTTGTTAATAATTTATAAATATCAAGTGGACATCCAGTTACTCGTATTCGAGTAAATATTTGTCCATTTTGGGAATATGCAGCTCATATGCAGTCTTTGTTAGTGGGTTTCCTATGGAAAGTGAACTATTATCATGACCCGCACGGTGAGACTTGAGCCCGGGGCCACCTATTAGCATGACCCGCACAGTGAGACTTGAGCCCGGGGCCACCATTAGCATGACCCGCACAGTGAGACTTGAGTCCGGGGCCACCTATTAGCATGACCCGCACAGTGAGACTTGAGTCCGGGGCTACCTATTAGCATGACCCGCACAGTGAGACTTGAGCCCGGGGCCACCTATTAGCATGACCCGCACGGTGAGACTTGAGCCCGGGGCCACCTATTAGCATGACCCGCACAGTGAGACTTGAGCCCGGGGCCACCTATTAGCATGACCCGCACAGTGAGACTTGAGTCCGGGGCCACCTATTAGCATGACCCGCACAGTGAGACTTTGAGTCCGGGGCCACCTATTAGCATGACCCGCACAGTGAGACTTGAGTCCGGGGCCACCTATTAGCATGACCCGCACAGTGAGACTTGAGTCCGGGGCCACCTATTAGCACGACCCGCACAGTGAGACTCGAGTCCGGGGCCACCTAGAAATTCCTAACGTGACCCCCTCAACTCGTTTTGAGGGGTCTCTAAAAACGGTATATACATATATATATATATATATATATACCGTTTATATATATATATTTATATAATATATACATTATTTATATTTATTTATATATATATGTGTGTGTGTGTGTGTGTGTGTGTGTGTGTGTGTGTGTGTGTGTGTGTGTGTGTGTGTGTGTGTGTGTTCGCACTCTAGCGGTCGCAATTTTTGTCCGATTTACTTCAAATTTGGTAGAGTCATTCCTTTTTATAATCAGTTGGACAATTTTGTTGGGCAAAACAATCGGAAAACTCTAACCCCCTTTGTTGGGTATTTTAAGTTTTCAAATTTTGAGTTTTTGGGCCCAAAAAGGGTCAGAAAAGCCCCAAATGTACACTTATTGCACATTAACTTATTGTACTTAAAAGGCCAAAGACTTGTAAGCCCTCCCTCATTATTCTAGCACAAGTATTTACCGAGTTATTAAAGAAAATGTGTTATGTCAAAATACGGTACGTTGTCTTATGGGGATTTTACACTGGAAAAGCCTGTTTTTCATATCTTAATATCGTTTTATCACCCCATATACCCCTATACCATCTTGTTATCCCGAAAATACCTCCTTATAACTTTATAATGGAGGCCTACAACACTGGCATCCTATTAGTGAATTTTAATTTAACCAGAAACATCAAAACAGCCAAAAAATAATTTTTTTCCATTCAAACAAATGCAACCAGTGTTGGTTTAAGCCCTTTATTTGATCTTTTTAAGGTTTTAATGCGGAAATTCACTTCCCTCACGTCGGCGTGCTGCGTGCGATCTCGTTTAGTTTACACTAAGATATCATTCCAGAAGTTTTCTTAAAACAGCTGATCTTGCTTCTGTAGTGTCTGTTAGTCAACAGCTGATGTTAAATGTTCAATTACATTTATTTCTATTCTTCTATAAGATTAACATTGGAACTTTGAAATCCCAGAGGGCGAAGCCCCGAAGGTCTTCCAAACCCCAAAAGGCACATTTCGACTTTAAGAGTTCCCAAATAACACACCCACTATAATTTAAGACATAATAGTTTTCCGGTCGCCTCCTCACAAAAAATGGCGTATAAAAAATGATAAAACACTATATGAATCTAAAAATATTTTCAACATAATTTTATCTTAAAACCTACTCCCAATTAAATCAATCAATTCCTACAATCGTACTTTTCGTGCTGTAAAACCTGTAACATAAACCGCGTCATTTCTAGGTTATGGGGTGTTTTTAATGTCAGTTTAACGCGCTGTTGGAGGGGGTGCGCAGAAGCGATGCGCACACGCTCTGTCATATAGCACCGCCGCCGTCGCGCGCCTAGCCTCAGTGAGTCGAGAGTCAGTGAGCGGGCGCGACATGAACGCGTGATCCTCCGTGCCCGCGACACGCCCCTCCGTCCACGAGTACGGGCAAGTTTTAATATTTAATATTATTTGATAAAGTATAAAGGTTTTTTCCATATTAGATAAATTGTCGCACATCTGATAAATTATTGGATTTTATTTTGAAAAGCGCGCGCTTTGTTTCAAAGTTTTAATGTAGTTTCAACAATCAACGGGGAGTACAATGCTCGTAAAGTAACAAGAAATTTATATTTTACCTGTAAAAAATATTATTTTGTCTGTGATGAAAGCTTCTAAAATACCAGTTAATTTGGTTGACTGTGTATGTAACTTCCTGTTATTGTACAATGAGGTGATAAGGATCGATGATGACGCGACGTTGGACGTGTAGTTTTATTCCAGTTGATTGAATACGGATTGAATTGAGTTTTTTAGTCAGAAGATGTAATTAGGGCAAAATAAATTAGTGTTATTTGAAAAAATGGGTTTTATCATAACTTTTAAGCTTGAAATAAAGGAAAGAATTTGTATTCAATGAGCAAACACGCAAATTAATCACTACAGCTTGTGAAGAAATTGCTTCTTCATCTTTTAAAGTAAAAGAATATTGGATGGAAAACCATATTGCGATTTTAGATGTTAACTTAAGTATTTGCCTCATGTGTTTCCTTATTATTATTCAGTTCACTAATTGTTGTTCATGATGTACATTTATTAGGTTATTATTTAGCTCCGAATGAAAAACAAATCCACTAATGGTAATACGATATAACATTGAGTAATAGTTTTTGTTTTGCAGTTTATGTTGGTTATATTTTAATTGTTTGTTATACGCTTCGTCATCGTTTAAGCCTTTATATCCAATAAATGGTACAAATGTTCGTCAAACCCGCGTTAGAACACAATATATTTCACATTCTGATTATTTTTCTGTCGTAGTTTATATAATAGTATTTAATATGTAGTTTATTTATTTTTCTACAAATATTTGAAACACAACTAAATCTTTTGGTTTATAACATCCGTCATATGTTTTATTATTTAGTTATTGTTGTGCCCTTGTTAATAGTACCAAGTTATACACTAATAGTGTTATACCTACTTTTTTTACATTTTCCTTTCACAATTTTTATCTTAAATACATTTTCCAAGATTTATGATTAAATGTAGACCAAGGTTGTTTTTTTCTATTATTTACTCTTTATCCTAAATAAAATTCAAAGAAAATGAAAACTTGTGAATATAATCCATAACACACATTTTCCTCGGCATAGAAACATTTGGGAAAATAATAATCAATCCTGATGTAATCGTAAATATATTTACAAGCAATAATAATAAAACAATTAAAAATTAAAATTATTATTACTTTGTAAATAGCCTACTCATAATACGTGTATTACCAAATATATTTGTGTACTCTCACTTGTTCGTAAAATTAATAAAAATGTAGGCTACTTTTAAATATATTAATATTCCATAAAGTTATAAAAGGTTATTTAAAGGCCAAACATAAATTTAAAACGTTCACCCACACCCTCCCCAACGATCTGTTCGTGTAGTAATACAGTAGTCTTACTTTAAAAAAAACCTATTGACAGTAATACGACTTTCAGTAAATAAAGTTAAAATAAAGTAGGCCTAGTTAAATGTATACGGGTCTCCTTAAGATGTAGACGGTTGAAAAATAATCAGAGATATTAAATTTTACACACATTTTTAATATATTGAAAAATTTAATAAATATTAGCTGGACCTAGGAAAGTTCCCAATTAAAAGTTAAATTTATATTAATTAGGCTGCAATAATCCATTTACACTCAGCCTTGGGTATCGATCACCCATTCTGATCGGATTTATCTTACGTTAATTGATAACCGAGAAAATGCAAATACACGACTTGTTAAAGACGGTGGTCGTTTTGTTAAGGGTTATTTGATACTCATTAATTAGTAGTTTCCAGATACAATTGCAGTTCGATTATATTCAAGATGAGTAACTAATTTCATGAATTATTTTCACATAATTTTACCCACCCTAATTTAAAATACTATTCACAACCATTAGCCAAACAACCCCCCCAGACACCCCAAACCTCCAAATTATAATTGCACATCTCCTAGACCCCAACTAATTCTTGTTTACTCGGGGAGCATTTCCCATACACAGAGTATATAAGCGAATCGCGTCCAATTCATAGAGTAAGCACCCAAAGTGTAGACCTGTGTACACAGAGCAACCCAAATATAATCAGCCCGATGCAGCCAACATGTGGACAAAGACGGTTTGTTCTAGGCGAGATTATGGCGCTCTTGACGCGGTATTT
Source organism: Allygus modestus (assembly GCA_963675035.1). Taxonomy (NCBI): domain Eukaryota; kingdom Metazoa; phylum Arthropoda; class Insecta; order Hemiptera; family Cicadellidae; genus Allygus; species Allygus modestus. The sequence goes on along the minus strand of OY776111.1, from coordinate 456,710,003 downwards.
ACCCAATAATCAGCTGATTACTACACAAAGCGCGTTGTTCTGTTGGTCACCTCTGTAGATATTAAAAACTGTGTTTGCTCGTCTTTGGAGTTTATAAATAGACTAAAACGTAAAGATAGGGAACTTAAATACGACTTGTGAAGTTCAGGCCTAGCGTCTTTGCTGTTCATAGCGTCTTTGCTGTTCATAGCGTCTTTGCTGTTCATAGCGTTCATAGCGTCTTTGTCTATGCGAAATATTCAGAAGATAATCATCGGAAGGGCAACTTTCTCCAAAGTTCATAAACAACATATATCCAATTATATCAACTTCTTCTGCTTGATCTGACGCTTCTTAAATGTGCATTTTAACACGTCTTAGAGTTATTCAACGATTTAAAATTAAAATAATAAGCTTTATGTATATCCAAATATTGTGATTATCGAACCCCCTAGTCTCCATTAGTTGGGATAGTCGAATCTCAGTTGTTAAGCGGTATATTTGTTTCATATCTACGACTTTAGTGGTTTACTAAAGAATCACCACGACTTTACTCGGAAATATCAAAATTTTTTAGAATAACATTGAGTACATGAACACTAGACTAATATAAAATCATAACCCAATTTTATATTTGTTTTATGTATGCCAGTGACACTTAAACCTTTGCAGGAGGGAACGTCGAAACTCTGCTCTGTACTAACTCAGGTCGACCTTTTCTTGGGAAACATAATTAATTAATGGCCCAATGACAAATGGCTGTTGGGTCCAGTATCGGAGCTTCACATAGTTTTCAGATTTCGTTGAGGATCAGTCTGGCGAACTTCGGATTACCAGGCGAGCACTATAACCACTCTTTTACTCTTTTACTCTTTTACTCTTTTACTTCTTTTACTTCTTCTTTTACTGATGAAGAGAATTTGGTTATGTTTAATTCCCTTTTGACAAAAATTAGATGAGAATAATCTAGATTACTAAACAAATTTCTTGATTTTTTGTTCGGCGATTTGTGTCCCTAAAACGAATTAATTTTCCTAGATGTAAGGTATCAATCGAAAGCTGTGACCCTCAATATGTGACTTTTGGGATCCTGAATAACATCCAACTTCAGGGCTCCGCCCCACGGGATTTTAAAGTTATAATGTTAATCTTATGGAGTAATATTTTATTTAGTTAAACAGCTGATTATGATATGAGTTTTCAAAACATTAGTCTCTATGTCCGCTATATTCCCGTACGGAGAACGGGGCATCATCTATTAAATTTGTTAAACAAATTATTTAAATCATTAATAATTTAGTACTTTTTTAAGTCAACATTGTTACATATTCTAAATCCAAATGAAGCTGGTATCGTAGAGACCAGTGCTGGATTAAGGTCTTCAATTCAGCCTTGGAAGCATTATAAAGCGAAGATGAGCTCTAGAATGTTGTGATTGGGGTCAAAACAATTGACCACGATATTCCAGCCCGCATCATAAACCGTCGAACACATGTCATCGTGGTCGCCATCTTGGTTAGGCCTGCAGTGGTGCCAACTGCCGTGAGACTTCATCCACCATAGGGTTGCCAACCATTGAAGTGTTTTAACTAACGTAGTCAAGAAATATTAAAATATATGTATTCACGGTGATTTCTAAATTTGATTAGCCTACTTTGTACACTGGATGTTAGCTGGGTTACCTCTCTATTTTTGATTTATTTTAAACTAGCTGTAGCCCGCAGCTCCGCTCGCGAATCTTAAATATTAACCTGATCTGCACTATCAAATGTTTGTTTACATTTCACTATATTCTTACTGTGCAACACCTTAACTTCAGCTGTAATTTTATAAACGATATCCTGCCATAGGATTTGCATTGGAACTTACAGGGCCTATGGGGTGGAGCTCTAAGGTTGAATGTAGCCATTTTTAGTTTTATATGTTAATGTGAGCTGTAAGCTATGTTCATGCAAAGTTTGAGCTTAATCGGTACAGTAATTTTTACGTGATGGACGTCTAAACATACATCCATACATACAACCAAACTTTCACATTTATAATATCAATAGGAAATATGATTGGGAATAAATATTCAATTTCAGGAAATGCGTTGTGTATTTTCATTTCGTATGCTGAAAACTATGCTATCGTTTATGTTTGTTACTTATAATAGTGATGGATTTGAATTTATTATTGACTAGCAGTTTCCCGGCGTGCGTTGCTGCGCCCAAATTAAGTTGTTTACTAATTACAGCTGTTAATTTTGTAAACACTAAATTTCTAAAACCTGACACTGCACCCTTGTATGCCCTCTGGGTCGGAGCCCTTTGGACAGATTTGCACCAAACTTCACACAAACCATCCTTGAATAATGCTTAATAATGCCTGAAATTTTATTTTTTTATATTTATTTTTTTATTTATTTGGTCTTACCTATCGCTTCTAGTGTTTAAAACACTAGTTTTAGGTGTAGTTTTAAACACTAGAAGCGATAGGTAAAGTCCAAATAAATCAAAAAATAAATTCAAATCCATCGCTATTATGAGTTTCAAAAATACAAATGCCTGAAAGTTTCATTACAATCTGTCGAGCGGTTTCGGAGTCCATAGGCTACATACATATGTATATATATATATATATATATATATATATATATGTATATATAGACATACACATACATACATACTTCCTCTTTTATATATTTAGATTTATTTGGACTCTACCATCGCTTCTAGTGTTCACTACGTTTCGAGAGGTGAGGAAACTCCTCCTGTTTTCACACCCCTACTTACAACTAAGTACCAAGTTCTTACACCTTAGTTAGGTCTACATTTTTTTTGTTTCCTTACCTCCCGTAACGTAGTGCAGTTTTAAACACTAGAAGCAAACAAAAGATAAAGTCGAAATAAATCAATAATAAACTATCGTTTGTGTCCACTCGGAGGAATTTGTTGGGATTTTAGACAAATAACCATGTACTTAGTTAAAAACAAGCTAAATTTTGTATCGAAGATTATTTTTCCCCTGTTTACAAATACTCTAAAATGTATACTCCAAAAGATTCAAGTATACTTCAAAATGATGAGGTTTTAATTTACGTAATCGATTAAAGGTCTAGGGACACCGCTCGCCCTTGTCATAAATCACAAGTAGACGGCGATACCGCGGCGGAAGGGTGAAGGGTGAAGGTGCGTGAAGGGTGAAGGTGAAGGTGGAGGTGGAGGATGAAGGTGGAGGAGGTAGAGCCGCCGCCCAGGAAATGAACTTTGGCCGTCAATAAATATCCACTGAAAACTCACCACTTCTTAGAGTTTTATTGGTAATTCACGCGACGACGAAAAATTGAGCACGCATCTACGATATACGTTAAAACTAAAGATGTATCGTTTTTCAAACTCATAATACATATTTATTACATCGTAATGTATTCATTACTACTTCAAATATATTGATTTGCTAACTTGTTTATTTAGAAGGTAATACCTTCTACCTTTCTGTGTAGATGTTTTTCTAACTCCACAAAAACCCTCAGTTCTAGTAGTTCTCTTAGTGAAAATACTTTTTCTAACAAATATCAACCTCCTATTATAAATCATTCTTCGATCAAAGCTCGACCCCCCCCTATGATGAGCTATGCTAAATCCTCTCCTATAAAGTCTTTTCCTTTAATAGCAAGGCTCGGCCCTCTCATAAGTTCTAACGAACCTTGGTTCCATAAATATTATTAATTTGTCATTATATGTTATTTAGATGGCTTGGCCCGTTCTATATTATATAAGCACTTTTTATAGTAACTAAACTAAACTCTTCTAAACTGTTTAGATCCATCCCCTTCTAGTCAGTCCTTCTCCCTGCATAGCTCGGACCCCTTTCATACGAATAATCCCTTTCATAAACTCTAATAACCTTACCCTCCTTATATATTTTTTTTAAATCGTTGCTCATAGTATATTTTATTTTACTCTTATTTTCTATTTTAGGCCACATTTATATTTTATACATAAGTCAAAACCATAACAGTATAGGAAAGATCTGTTCTGAATAAGTTTATCAGACAGGTAGCTAAACATATCTTCAGTAATCTCAAGTCAAACGTATATCGGACGATTCCATGCTTATATAACCTTATGAAATTATCTACTGCTCTACATTTTATTTATTTTTAAACGGCGTTTTACTTAAATAAATAATCAGTTTTCATTTTATAGTCACCGTGTTGGTATTTAATACAACCGTTTTCTTTACGAATAACACGAATCCATTATGTACGATCGCATATTCACAGAACTAATAAAATAAATTATAACTGACAAAACCTTCATTTTGAAACACGAAACATAATTTATACGTACACTTGAATGTATTTAACGTAAGTATGAAAGTATAAAGTAATAAACACAAGCCGGTGTCCCGTTATCCGCACGAGAATATCGCAGGCTAGCGCAAGGTGTTTTGAAAACATTAATGAAAAAATAGTTTAAAACCAGCTGGCTAACTAAATAAAAGAACCTCAAAAACTTTGAGCTCATTAGAGAATGTTATTCAAAACTCCTAAAGGTACTTCGAGATAGTAAGAGCTTTCAACGAAACTAACCATGAAGCATGTATATGCGCCTTTAAAATATTAAAGGGCTAAAATTGCGGAATAATAATCGATAAAATATCGTAATATTGTAGATTAAAGGATTTTGTGAAATTTTTTAATACATCTCTCCCAATCCACCAGTTGTTTCCCGGTCAATATGTCACATGCGGTCAACGTTTGGCCAAAATTGACCTTGTCACCCCCCCCCCCCCCCCCCGGCCACTCCTTAGGGAGCGGGAAGAGCTCCGAATGAAGAAGATCGATGATCTCGGAGTAGACTTTAGTTGAGATTTTCTTAGACCCTGCATGAGGACTGTGGTCCCCGGTTGACCATTTTTTAAATTACTAAAATCTTCATATTTTACTTTTTTAATCTGCTTTCAACATGTTCCAAATCCAATGACAGTAATTTTGAACTGCCTATTGTTTATTGTTGAAGTTCACCTTCACGCTTTGTCACAGATCTCAAACTATTTCAAATTTATAAAGTATTTTTTTACTTGATATTTCAATAGAACAACAACATTTCAAATGTAAAAATTAGGATATTTTCTTTTTAAAACGAAACTAGTCAAGTTTCCCCTCTAACTCGTACGATTTTTTTTGGATCGGTCATAAAATATATTAACCAACAGTACCGGAGGGACTGGACCGTCATGCTCACGGAGATATGTGATTAGTTTCGTGGGTGGACAAGATATCAATATGCATTCTTTATTCAATGGTTCTAGAGAGTCACTGTTTCCAATAAATCACTTGTGGATACTGTACTGTATGATGTGTAAGTGCTACTTTGACAGTTCGCTGTTTTTTGATTCTTTGTTCAGCTTTGAAACCTCATAAGCCTAATGTTAAAATTTCTAATTTTCAAATGAGTTTTCTATAAAAAAATGAATTTTCCGTCGAGGGCTTTCCCAATCGGCTTTTTATGCCCAAAAACCCCTAATTCCAAAGTTTAAGCGAAATCCTTCCTCTGGATTCCGAGATAAATTCTGCACACAAATGTTGCGACATTGATATATTAAAGTTTGGGATTAACCGGTATTTTCCCGTTACTAATTATTTATCTCTATGAAATATTTTGAAAATTTTATTTTTTTTAAATTGTTTCAATAAATATAATCCAACGGTATAACACAATTTAGTCAGTCTATATAAGACTCTTATTGATCATATTGATTCTCACAAGATTTATTTCTTCAAACGCAGCTTTCTTGTAAGACAGCCACAGTCATGACTGCACAGTCATTCATATTTTTTATCGGTCGTGTACCCGAGATTCTATTGCGACCAGATGATTAGAAAGCCATCTTGCGACGGGAACATGTGTTTTGTTGATGAGTGATGTCATGCGCTAGGCATGGCTTGAGCGGCCCCGTTACTGCGCTGGCCGCCGCGGTCAAAACTAGCAAGCTGGAGTTCTGTGACATCTGCAACATGCCCTGGGGTCCCCAAAGTATATACAGTCAACTCACTTCAACATAATCACACTATGTTGTCTCCGAACTCTTGTAGATTGTTGAGATTGCTTGTAAGCTGCTGTCCTTGCCAAGAAAAGCTTTAATGTAAATACGAATTGAATGTTTAAATTTATTGTTGTCAGAATTGCGTGTTTAATATATTGAACTCATACAATATTTCCTCATCATTAAAACTAAAACTGTTAAAACCAAAAGGGGTTAGACTACAATTTAATGAAACAGGTATATATCTAGCTTAAGCTGCTTGGGACACTTTTTTAATCAAATAAAATTCTTATCTATATCCATAAAAGACAAAACCCTGGCTGACTCACTGACTGACTGACTCACTTATCACTAATTATCCACCTTCCCATGTAGGTAGAGAGCTGAAATCTTGTACACTGATTCTTTAGTAATAAAATAGGAAAACTAAATGGTTTTCATCCTGATCTGACCTTAGGGCTCCACCCCAACAAAGTTTCCATGTATTCCTTATGAACATTCATTTTTGTTTGAGCTGATGAAAATACAAACAGCTGATCTTGATTCGTAGTAGTTCCACGGGCTAACCACAGAATGCAGCACACACAACTTTAATAGTTTTTATTACATCATTTGCAGGGCGAAGCCTGCGGGAACAGCTAGTTTTCAATAAAAGTGAGCACTCAATAGCAATGGTCATAACAAATGTGTTTAAAATAAAAATTAACAAATTAACTCTTTACATATACACAATAAGTCAGGAAAACATAAAATAATCATGTCTTATCAACTAAATATTATTCTACACCTTAGTACTCTTTGGTGATCAAAAAGGCCTTCACATCTCACTTAAACACATGCAATTTTAATTGAACCCTCAAACCAAACGACAGGGCAATGAAAAATGTGATGCAAGCTGAGAGCAGTTGTTTATTGAGAAAGAGTATTGTGGCGAGGAAGTGAATATCGTGAGGTTAAAGTTCATATTAGTAATTGTAGCTACAAATTTAAAAACTGCAATGAATTATTCAATTTTTGACTTCATGCTTTAGAGTTGTGCTTTGTTTTGTGTGTGTCCAGTTGGGGCTTTTTAACGTGATGATAGGGAATGGTCTGAACCCTAGCATCGTTTCTCTCTAAGGTCGACATGTTCTTGAACCTCAAGACCTGGTTGGTAAAGAAGCCCTTCTACTCCCTCAAGACCTGGTTGGTAAAGAACCCCTTCTACTCCCTCCAGACCTGGTTGGTAAAGAACCCCTTCTACTCCCTCAAGACCTGGTTGGTAAAGAACCTCTTCTACTCCCTCAAGACCTGGTTGGTAAAGAACCCCTTCTACTCCCTCAAGACCTGGTTGGTAAAGAACCCCTTCTACTCCCTCAAGACCTGGTTGGTAAAGAACCCCTTCTACTCCCTCAAGACCTGGTTGGTAAAGAACCCCTTCTACTCCCTCAAGACCTGGTTGGTAAAGAACCCCTTCTACTCCCTCAAGACCTGGTTGGTAAAGAACCCCTTCTACTCCCTCAAGACCTGGTTGGTAAAGAACCCCTTCTACTCCCTCAAGACCTGGTTGGTAAAGAACCCCTTCTACTCCCTCAAGACCTGGTTGGTAAAGAACCCCTTCTACTCCCAAGACGAATTCCTACTATGGAGAGACATCCTTCATTGAACTTATACTTTACTGCTATTTTAAATTTATATTGACGCCATTAAAAATCTTGAAGTTGTTTAAATAAATAGTTTTTGATTTTCATTTAGACAGCATCATCATTATTAGTTTAATAGCACAATGAAAAACTGCAGATGTTCCAGTTTCGAACCTTCTCAAAATTGTCAGACCTTTTGTTTAACAATATTTGAATTAACGAAGTTAGGCAAACTAAGACAAAGCGAACAATGGGCTGGGAACTTAATATGTAACAAATACAAAGTTTTACGTTTGGTTTACTTTTTATTTTACACAAATCCACAAACGCAGTTGGACAGCTCGTTTACAAACAGTTGGCGCTGTCGCTTACGGATCTTTTACGCTGAGAGCTTGTAAACGACCTTTAGATTGCATAATTGTCTAAACGCTTCAGCCTGGCGGTCTCGGTTTCGACCAGGAACCATCGCCATCGCCGCTCGCCACCCCGGCGCGGGCTTCGGATCAAATTACCCCGGTGGACCCCGCTCTGGCTTCGGAACCCCCTCAGATGCGGCCAAATTACATCATCACCCCCCCCCCCCGCCTTGCCCCGGCCCTTCTGGCTCGGTACATCTCCGGAGTTTTGTTCTGACGGAATTTTTTTTAAGTTTGTGTTTATTCATTGTGCTTTTTCGTAATTTTTTCCAGCTTGCACGTTGATATTTGTATTTTGCAGCTAGTTTCCACCTCTACATTTCAATAATTAGTGGCTTGTGTTTACACTCCCCCAATCTTTGAATACGCGTAGTATATTCCGTCAGTGTTGCTCAGTAGATATAACATTATTTTGCTTTATATTCCCAGTCTCTATCTCTAGTACATACAATTTGTATAATGTTTTAAAATACCAATTTTTATTTATAGACCAATTGGTTTGTTTAATATTCGGATATGACATCCACAGACAAGCCTTTTTTATCATTTGAAAAATGTTTGTGCACATGTTATTTGAAAGAAGAGTATTCTTAATCAAAATGACATGCATATATTTTTGTAAACATATCCATAAAGTTACATGTTCCAATCAAGACACAATTGGGCGCTCAAAAAATTGGCTTTAGTACCCAAATCATACTAATTTTATATAAAGTACCTGAGGGGGCAGGTTGTTTAGATGACTTGGAGTAATTTTTCATCACGACCCTTTATAAAGGAGCAAATTTACTCAGTTCATTTTCCTCTTTTCTGCATGTTTTAGGTCACTCCGGTTGTTATTTATAGCTCAATGTCTCTTTGATTAATTTTGGATGTGACCACTCAATACATGTAATCTTCACTCAATGGTTTTAGTCTCTGCTCTCAGGAAACCACAATGTGGTTAATTCTTATACTACGTGATTAATACTTTGACAGTTCACTGATTGATTATAATCAGCTGTTATAATTATTTTTTTCTGATTTTAAACTCCATGAGCCTAACGTTAATTTATCACTATTCATATTAGTATTTTACAATATTTGATTGGGGATGAAACCTGTGTCGAACTTGTTTTCATCCCAGAAATTAGTTGTTTCCGACATTTGAAGGAAACCGTCGGAATCGGTTTTGAGATCAGAGTTGCAACAAAGCAACCAAGCAACCATACAAACCTTGCTCATATTAGATAAACGATTACAAAACCTTTTACATTGGAATAAATAGAGGAAACGCCCATTTTGTCATGAGGAAATTTAAGCCGTGTTCGCTTTTCCAGGTGAAGAATGACTCTGGAAGGGTGGAGGAGGAGGGTGAGGGGGGTAAATCGTCACGCTAGACAGGTCGCTGATTTCCCGGCGAGTTAATCAGTTCAATACGTTAATGATTGCCGCCGACCACGCTACCTCTCAGCTCTGGCAAGTCGGAAAACACCGGCAGTCACTTCAGGGCTGGTTTGGAATTTTACGCTTTTCTGTCTGAAAATATTTGTCGATTTTGACGTTAGTAAAACTTGTTTTAAAACTTTGAATTTACTCATAACCAGCTTCGTTTGGACCCTGCAACTGTAAGTGTGCTGCGTTTTTTTATATGTCGCGTATATCATCATATATATTAGAATAAACATGATTTTATTTCATCCAAAGGACCTCAGTTAATCACTCGGCGGGTTTTCATTATTCCTTTGTTGCAGGAATTGCAATTTTTAGTTTTGAATGTCGAAGCCTTAATTTTCATTTACAGTTTTAATTATTTGCAAATTTGATTTTAATTTTGAAAAGTCTACTATGGTGAATTGTATTGTAGCACGGGTCGTCAATTATCAAACAACTTGTTAGGTGGATCGGTTTTTTCCTAACTGGCGACGTTAAAAAACATTAGACTTTAGACTCTTTTCTAAAAGTCTAGTAGCCGACGTGAACATTTTAAGTTCGAATTAAAGAACTCTAAAATCATACTGTAGATTCTATCAGCTGCTAATATTTTGTTGTATGGAACATAAACTGCAGAGTGAGGGTATTTCGTAAACTATCATAATGATATAAAGTAAACATCACGTCTTAATAATCCTATTTTTTAGTTTATGCGGGCAAGGGCGCGACAAGCAGCTAGTCTGTTTTAAGTAAATCCGTTTTATACAAATAATAAAATCTGTACATATTATTTCTTAAGGGTGTTTTTTGTCAGTAGGTCATATCTCTCTTAGTATTTTAAAAAAGAAACAATAACTGAGCCATTATTTTGAAGATTACCTTTACCGCTAGTTGCGAAAAATGAACAAACAATTCAAAACCATAAAGATTATAATTTAATGGATAATTCTCATTCATTTGTCAACCGACTGGTGGCACCGTCTTACAGCGAGAGGTTCAATTAACTCAAAACTGGAGACAATAAGTTTATGAATGAGATTTTAATAAGTGTATTCGGGTGCAGGTACAGTGCAAGCGGTATAAAAAAATAATATTTTCATGAGTTAATATTATAAAGTTAAAGGCCCATATGGGTAAGCCCTAAATGATTTTCTAAATGGGACCAGACCTGTAATACCTGGGTCAAATGGGTACATATAATTATATGTGTGCTTTGATTTTACAGTATATTGTATCTTTATACAAAATTTCAACCATCGGTCCATGTTTATGTTTAAACTTGAGGCAACAAAGAAGTATATATATTCAGATGAATATCAGTAGGATTTTCGTCTTCAGTTCTAAGAAACAATTGCGTATTTCAGATATTTATGTGATTCAAATAATAAAATCTGTATATATTATTTCTTAAGAGTGTTTTTTGTTGGTAGGTCTCAAGCACTAAAAGTAATATTTTTGATCTGTATATAAAATATAACCATACTCCACAGTAATTGCATTACTGCTTTACTATACTCTTTCACATAAATATCTGTTATTCACTAATTCTCAACCTCTTCCCGCATTATTCTTCCACGTGAATCACCAACCTTCCCCTATCCTCGATGACTAACCCCGAGGCCAATCCCATTCGTGACTAGTGTTCGAATATCAAATAAAAACATCGATATTTATATCGCCGCACAATCGATATCAAGATTATATTGAAACCAAAATTTCGAAAAAATTATTACTTTTCCTACTAACCTAAAATGCGAAATTTATCCTTGTATTTTTAATCAAATTTAATGTTACACCCACCCTTACAAAGCGCAAAAGCCAAAAGCATTACATTTTTTATTGAATTTAAACTTTAACTATAAACATTCGCAAATTATTAAAATACTCCTACAAAATCAGATTCAACCTGAATTGCATGGCTTAAATAAAATTGTATGATATATTCTTAATTACAGTATTTTTTATCTAGATTTTTTTTTGAGTTTCTGGTTCTCTGTCAAGTTTGTATTAGATAGAAGCCTTCAGATTTTTATATTATCTAAAATACATTTTATGGTTAAATACAGTATGGTTAAATACTGACTATGATTATCATAATGGACATCGATAAATGCGATATCGAGGCTAAAACTGATTTTAAAAATATATCGATATTAAAATATCGATATTTGCGATATATTGAATATCGATTCAGAAAACTACTCGGCACTAAACATCCGTTTCCTCCAATCGCAGGGTTGCACGTTGCACGTTGCACATTGCACGTTGCACAGAGGAGTTATTGCAGTTTATGCAACAGAAACAATAGACCACGTCTTTCAGTTATGACGCGCAATGGTTTATTGGAGTATAACTTTCCTCACTGCTGCAGTAAGTGTCGACCTTGAAACCGTTCAATGGATTTGCTAGAAATATTCTCGTGACTGAAATATCTAAAAAACTAAATACCAAATATACTAAAGGGTCATTACACATATTACGTAACGCATTTTTTCAGACCCCCCTCCCCCATGTAACGTACCATAACGCTTGACCATACCCCCCACCCCCCAAGTGTTAAGTAACTCAATCGTAGTAGGCTTTAAAACAGCGTAAACTTTTAAAAATCGTTTTATTAGCAATTTGGAGTATGAATTTCAATGAATCATTAAACTTTAAATTACTTTCTTTTAACAACATTTTTTTAACAACTATTTCAAAGCAAAATTGATATAAAAAACAAGACTTTTACTAGTAATATAAACAAAAAAAACTTTGTCTGCTAAAACATAACAAATTTAATTTATAACTAATACAAATACAAAATACCCCCCGTCGCAGCAAACCTGCGTACTCAGCGAATTTCCAATGCATTGATATGTTTCTCACTAGTACATAAAGCCACTCACCAAGTTTGACAAAAATACATTCATAAATAAGTGATTTATTACATTTTATTTATTCCCCATAAAAATAACATTAGGACTGAGTACGCAGGTTTCCTGCAACGAGGAAGATAAGAAATGAGTTTTTATGCAATTATCAATATAACTGAACCAGGTGAAGCTACTTGCCATGTTTTAGCGAATTTCCCCTATAGGGAAGAAGCTATTACCGTAGGTCTCATGGTAAGACTTAAGCCCAAGACCATGATAACTTTTTGTTTTGATGTCCCCAGATGCCCAAAACACTATTCGTTCAAATTTATATATATGTATATATATATCTATATATATATATATATATCTATATATATATATATATATATATCTATATATATATATATCTATATATGTGTCCGTGAATGCGATAACTTGAGTAAAAAACGTCCGATTTCGATGAAATTTGGCTCAAATGTGTAAACTGACATTTATGACTTTAAGTTCGAAAACCAGAAAAATCGGACCATGGGAAGGGGGGTTTATGGGGGTTTTAAATTTTCCAAAAATCAGTTTTTTGCATTTTTTACCCTAAAATTTTTAAAACACTTAATTTTGGTTAAGACCATGTTATAGAGCTTAAAAAAACAAATAATATGGTATTTTGAATTATTAACCTAGGTTAAGTGGTTGCGGAAAAAATCCAAAAAACATGCTCATAAAATCTCCCATGTTAATCTTATGGGAAAAAGGTTTTTGGCTTTTCCTCAGTTAATTTTACTTTAAACTTCACATTTTCTTTTACCAATCACTTCAGCTCCACAAAACAATCATTTTGGTGTTTAAATTGTGATTCTACGTCAAACCGTTGCAGAGATATTCAAAGTGCTAAACACAGTACGTTGTCCAATGTTATCCTTATGGAGGATAAATAAAATTTGATATCTTGATTATTTATGAATGTATATTGATGAAATTTGGTATGTGGCTTCATGTTGTACTGGTATATTGATAATTGCACAAAAAATAAATGTTTTTTTTGATTGTCCCCGTAGCAGCTAACCTGCATACTCAGCCCTAATGTTATTCTTATGGAGAATAAGTAAAGTTTTATGTCTCCCTTAATTATGAACATAAATTAATAAAACATGGTAAGTAGCTTCACCTGGTTCAGTTATATTGATAATTGCATAAAAACTCATTTCTTATCTTCCTCGTTGCAGCAAACCTGCGTACTCAGTCCTAATGTTATTCTTATGGGGAATAAATAAAATGTAATAAATCACTTATTTATGAATGTATTTTTGTCAAAATTGGTGAGTGGCTTTATGTACTAGTGAGAAACATATCAATGCATTGGAAATTCGCTGAGTACGCAGGTTTGCTGCGACGGGGGGTATTATTAATTTATGTTCATAATTAAGGGAGATATAAAACTACTTATTCTCCCTAAGAATAACATTAGGGCTGAGTATGCAGGTTAGCTGCTACGGGGAAAACCAACAAAACATTTATTTTTTATGCAATTACCAATATACCAGTACAACATGAAGCCACATACCAAATTTCATCAATATACATTCATAAATAATCAAGATATCAAATTTTATTTATTCTCCATAAGGATAACATTGGACAACGTACTGTGTTTAGCATTTTGAATATCTCTGCAACGGTTTGACGTAGAATCACAATTTAAACACCAAAATGATTGTTTTGTGGAGATGAAGTGATTGGTAAAAGAAAATGTGAAGTTTACATTAAAATTAATTGAGGAAAAGCCAAAAACCTTTTTCCCATAAGATTAACATGGGAGATTTTTTGAGCATGTTTTTTGGATTTTTTCCGCAACCACTTAACCTAGGTTAATAATTCAAAATACCATATTATTTGTTTTTTTAAGCTTTATAAGATGGTCAACACTTAAATTAAGTTTTTTTAAAATTTTAGGGTAAAAAATGCAAAAAACTGATTTTTGGACAATTTAAAACCCCCATAAACCCCCCTTCCCATGGTCCGATTTTTCTGGTTTTCGAACTTAAAGTCATGAATGTCATTTTACACATTTGAGCCAAATTTCATTGAAATCGGACGTTTTTTACTCAAGTTATCGCATTCACGGACACATATATATATATATATATATATATATATATATATATATATATATATATATATAGATAGATAGATATATATATACATATATATAAATTTGAACGAATATTGTTTTGGACATCTGGGGACCTCAAAACAAAAAGTTATCATGGTCTCGGGCTTAAGTCTTACCATGAGACCTACGGTAATAGCTTCTTCCCTATAGGGGAAATTCGCTAAAAACTTCAAAAACTAAATTTGTGGGGTATTGCTGTATTAAGTCATTATTTTACACTCTAAAATAACACAAAACATAGGTGTAAAGCAATACAGAACTTACTCAAAACACGTTATGTATTTACTTTTAGTTTAACTGTTATAAAAATAGTATTACGGAAGTATTTTTTTATAACTAACTGTAACCTTGATTTAGATATCAATATGATTATTATTTTAATTTTGAGAGATTTATAACGTATCAATAGATACGGGAGTGCGCCAGCTCTTAGGATTAGACTAATATGTGTGAGTTACGTAACGTTGATCCCACCCCCCTCCCCCCAGTAACGCAGTACAACGCTAAGTCATAGACCCTCCCCCCTTAAGTGCGTTACGTAATATGTGTTTGGCCCCTAAAATACTAAACTACTACTATATAATAAATAGAATATTTGTGAATAGATGAATCGAAATACTGTAGTATATGTTTCAATCTTTATAACAATAGGCCCTAACCGTAAGTGGCATTTTCCTGTGCATGCGCAAAGTTCACAGTTTTAAATAAAGTTGTCAATGGTTGGTAATTTCGCGTGGGTGGCTTCAAACACAGGAAAAACACTTTTGGGACAATTTATGAACGATTTTTATCACACTGCGAAATTACACGAAAAATCAAACAGATGCTCGGCTGCTGATAGATGCTCGGACAACTTTCGGCGCATTTTAAAAACATAATCTGGAATCAGCTGTTTACGGAATTAGATGAAGGCAGCTAGGTAAATCTAATAGAGGTATCTTCTCGTGTTAATAAAGTGAAGCCTCGCTGGAGAATATTATTGTAAACAAAATATCTGGCAACGACTAATAAAGGCTAGCATAACTTGTGAAGAAAGGATTTGATTGGTTGTTGCTATGAGTTGCCTGAGTTGATAGAGGGTCAAAATGGAGGCCAACATGTGGGCTACGTTTTTTTACCCCAGACAAGACCTCTATATATATGCTTCATCAATATGCTTCATCTCCCATATGTATTTCCTTCGTTAGGCGAAGGCTAAAAGTCGAAATAAGCTATTCTCGGCGCAGTGAGATGGGAAACGGGTTTTCATAAAGGCTTATTTATATTTAAGTTTTCAAAATACTTAAAACCCGAAATCATACAACCATTGGTTGATTCTAAATTCTAATCTGTGTAGTTTTAGGGTTTAAGAAGTTTTTTTTTAAAAATTGCGTCATTCAGTATGCTTCATCCCAGTATACCTACTTTTACACCTACCTAAATGAATCTCTGTCTAACCTCATTCTGTACAAAATTTTCTTCCTATCATAGCATATAAACAGTAATAGGTAATTCAGAACAGCCCAAAAAATAAAGTAAAATTTTACTTAAATTTGTAAAAGCGTTCATATTACCAACTTACCTGATACAATTTGTTTAAAGTTTTAAACATAACAATTCACTCCTCTGACACCAGCGAGTGCTGCGTTCAAACTAGTTTTACTTTCCCAAAACTTCTTTTTGATACAATATAAGAATACTGCTCAATGAATCTTTGTTTTAGTTTCCTTGACAATACTAACTATAAGGATAAATACATTTTCATGTTAAGAAAACGATAATGATTATTTTCGAAAGGTTATTGACGGTTTTACAAAAGTACTGTGTAACATTCACGTTCATTTAACAAATCTATTTTACCATACAACTGCAAATGTTTACACTTTTATTTGTATTCAAATCCCCCCCACAAATGTCCTATTAATATATTAATTCTGTCTAATAGAACAAATAATAACTTCGGAATAATTTAATAATACTTTTAAACTCTGTTATAATTTTGGATCAACTTGAAGCTTCTTCTTCCTCCGGAGTTCAAATTTCTCACGCACACTCCTAAAAATGTGTTTTCCAAATTTTTAAATTCACAGAACTATTATGGTACTATTATGACTTTAAAACGTTTCCCGCTCCTTACAGACATTTCTTTGCCACTCTAAAACAATATAACATGAGGATTTACACGACGCGCCGCCACTCTAGCGCCATCCTAGACCGGAGCGGCTGAAGGGTAGCGCCGCGGCGCACAATGGGCTCTTCGATTATTGAAGCCCAACCCTCGAGCCGGCTGCATATTTCAACCCTACCACGTATTTAAACAGCCTTTTTGTTGCTTCGGTTGCACAATAACCCGCGATCAAGTTTTACATTTATATTTCACTTTTGCTGCTTTCAACCCACGAAATTGTCGGATAAAGTTTGCCTAAGTTTTATTGTTGGGGATTGTCGAATGTGGAAATATTTACATCATTCATTTCGTGAAATAAAATTTACTTTAAAATTATTACTTTTGACGTCAATAGATTTACGACTTTGATGTAATTTAAGATATTAAAAAAGTGTTTCAAATATGAATATCCCTTTAAAAATTAATTTGTGCCAAGTCACTTCTAGTCATGAAATATTATTTTCAATTTTATTCATTGTATTCATTAGTTTATTTAATTCAACTTATTAAATCTTTCAGAGAAGGAGAATTAAACCAACCCTTTTTAATATTCACATTGCTAAAACCATAGGCCTACGCTACCTTTAATATTAAAAGATGTAATAGATAAACTATTAGCTTCAATATAACACTATAATGTTATGTCGGTGGTTTTATTTATTATAATTGTCGTACAATAAATTTGCAACTTTTCATTCTAGAAAGTGATTAGATGTCTTTATATATAATTCTGCAAGCGAAATATTTAAGTCAAAATTGTGAGAGTTTGGCAAATTGTAGGATGACGGGGGAGGGCTCAAATTAAAGGTCTTGATCCCAGGGACTCGGGAAAAATAGCTGTATTTCTAAAAAGTTACCAGCGAACGAGCAATAACGTAAAACATCTCCGATAAGAAAAGTATGGGGATTTAAAACGTCTGTTTTTTTACATTAAAACATAACTCTGGTGGCACATTTAGGAACCTGTATACGGAACTTCTGGTAGCCAATAGGATATAAGCAAGGACGCCATTTTGATTCTGTCAGTTCTCTCATTGGCCTGATGATGACTGGTGTGACTGGTCGAAATCGATAGCCTAGTACCATCTTTTATATATGTTTACCGTCTGTATGTGAATCAGTATAAGTGTAAATATATCTTAAGTGTTGTAAGACGTCTTTTATTACATCCCGTACATTAAAACATGTGATTAAGAGGCTACTTTATTTACGAAATGGCATATGTTCAAATCATGAGAGATTATTGGAGAAAGGTTAGGGGCTATAGCCCCTTCAAGCCACTAGTGGGATTATATTTTTGTGGGCTGTTGTAATCAAGTGCCCCCATAAACACTCAACTTTTATTGGTAATTCCTTTATATTTTTACTTGTATTCCACTTTTATTTTTTAATATACTTGTTAACATTATTACACATGTACACATGTTAGATCCGCTGCATCTCTTCATCGACTTAATTTTCCCGCCGTTGTTTATAACAGCGGACAAGAGCGTTGCCAGTTGAGGGCGTGGCTTTCCGGGCTATCAACCAAGTTCAGCCAATAGTAGTTGTGCTGCATTGTCAAAACTGTACACCAGCTGATCGGGATAGCATTCGAGTGATATTTTTCTATGGCAAATTAGCAACAGTGGCAGCGTACAGCCAACTGTCAACTCTCTTGTCCGCTATTATAGAGTACAGCCACTCACGAGTCACAACTGCTACTCATCCCTCCCTATGTTGTTCCTAGCCCTCGGGTTTTCTTTATCGCGTCGATCTCCAACCACCAGATTAACCCCGGGTGTGTTCAAACACCGCGTCTCTCTCACACAGACGGCCGTTGTGGAGACTGTTGAAATGTCGAACTGGTGCTAAGGAAATATATAAATGGCGTCTCTGGCTGTCCAAACATCTGGGGCCGTGTTTATAGCGGCCCAGACGGTGTTTATGCCCTTCGTAAACACAGCTACAGAGATGGGGCGGACTGACGGACGCTGACAAAGGGTAGGCACAATTCGATCGGCCTACTACGCTGTAATAAATAGTTGGCTGAACTATCTTAATATCTCTCTAATACGCCCATGCCTAGGATGAACGTAGGATGTATGAGATGCCTTGTGTAGCTTAAGACCGACTGATTCTTTAGCCAGGATCATTAATAAATAGCCCAATGACAGCTGGATCCAGTATCAAACATAGTTTGGCCTAAAACTGCTTGTGTCCGATCTACTGGATGGTTGCGCAACTCTAAAATACTGAAAACCTTGCAAAAAGCGGAAAATATTCAGGAAATTTGATGGGAAAAATCAGGAATTTTTAAAGAGGCGTAGAAAGATCAAGTGGGATAAGACACTTTGAACAGCACGTGAGAACAGAGTTGTTTATAGAACACGTTTAAATAAGTTTGTTCTTTCGATCTCCATGATGAATTTTCTTTTTAGTAGCAATTATTCTTTATTTGAATTACTGATACAAAATATTAAAGCAGTTAGTGGATGGAAAGAGGTTCTAGAGGGTATGATATAGTACAACATTTGGTACAACTCCAATTTATAGTAAAATACTGCAAAACGTTGCCTGACTGTTGGTTTTACTTTGGCTAACGCTTTACGTTGACCGTACAAGAAGGTTGTTTTTAATTTTGGGTTTTATTCCAATTTTGTTTCATCTTAATATGTTGGGGTATATCTTTAACAAGAGTGACGTGGTCTTAAAAACCTCGCAACTTACTTTACAGCAAATTTAAAGTTTTTAATTTCAAATAATAATTAAGTTAATTATGCTATTTTAACAAGTTATTGCGCAATTGTCCATCACCAAATGAGAAAAACAAGTTTCATGACGTTTTTCTCATTCAGTGAAGGCAAATGTCGCAATAACTTCTTAAAACATAAACTCGCCAACGCCAACAATTAATTTTAAACAGAGAATGAGTTAATTAGTTTAATTAATTATGATTTAATAAAAACTGTTGTATTAGGAGCATTCAGAACCCCCAGGGAAGCGTGGCGCCGCGCCGCACCAAGTGAACTAATTACGTTATATAGTGATAGAAATATGACTAGTTTGCCCAACTTATCTTAGGACAAACTTCTCGAGTCTGATACGGGGTTTGATGTAACAACCAAAAGTAAAAAAATAACAAACAATTTTGACTTTCTTTGTTCAAGTATTTTTATTGACGACTAGCTGCCATCGTTCCCGCTTTCACCCGAGAGTACGACAGTTGTGTGTGCTGCATTCTGTGGTTGACCCGTGGAACTACTATGAATTATAATCAGCTGATAGAATTTTCATCCAAAGTGAATCCTATCTCCTATACTCTAAGTAAGGTTTGTTTGCTTGCTTGCGACACTGATCTCAAAAACGGCTCCAACGATTTCCTTCAAACGTTCGAAATAACTAATTTCTGGGATCAGTTTTAGATGCCTCAAATTGACGACTAAATATCAAGAAATGATTTTAATAACATAGATGTTAGGGGTTTTTTATGATAATTCTTCGAGTTTTTATCTGGTTTTGATTTTTTTTTCGTTAATTAAAGTTCAGCCTGAAGTTGTTTCCGTCCTAATTTCAATAAGATCTAAACTTTCATCAGTCTCCCTTCAACTAACCAAACACAATGATCTGATATACAATTTGCATAACTCTAGGTAAAATTGAATTATACAGTTTATATCGTCATTTTGAAGCGATCAACATAACTCGTGAGCTCTGGCTTCCCTGGACCAGTTTCATATCCGTGTTTCCTTCCGCTGAAGTTTTTACGAGCTCTCATAAAGTTGTCGTTCTGAGACTAAAATCGCTTAAATCAATTGTTTGAATATTTTTAGCGTTGGTGGGGAGAAGGAGCAGCTTTTATTGTCAATGGTTTGTCAATGACACTTGTCTTATGACCATTATGAATATCAATTGACCGTTTCAACCAGCGAGCACATAATAGAATTGTATTAAGTTATGTAATTGTATTGTATTATGTGCTCGCTAGTTTCAACATAATGTGTACCAGTAAACCTGTCACGGCTTCATCATTTATAAATATTGTGTTACCGTTCCAAAGCCAACATGGCCTGCTGATTAACTGTGTTTACTCTATCCAGCTGATTGCTTAAAACTTATAGTTATTTCCCAATGTTAATCTTATGGGAAAAAACTCAAACTTTAAGGGGCCCCAGGGCCTCACTCCCAAATTATTTCTCTTTAAAAAAAGTTTCCTGCACAACTTCACGTTAGGTTCTTTCCAATGACACCAAAACATGAAAATCGGTTCAGTAGCTTAGGAGGAGTGATTGTCACAAAAAACCTGCTCGCCTATTATATAAGTATAGATTTACTCAACATAATTAATTCTGAACTACGTTTTAACAGTAAATTTTATCCTATACTCTAATATGAGTAAGGTTTGCTTGCTTGCTTGTGACACTGATCTCAAAAACGGCTCCAACGATTTCCTTCAAATGTTCGAAATAACTAATTTCTGGGATAAAAATAAGTTCTAGACAGGCCTCGTCCCCAGGAAAAATCAAATAATGTAAAAAACTAAAATGAAAAGTTAACAAAATTAACATTGGGCTTATGGAGTTTCAAATCAAAACAAAATAATTGTAACAGCTGTTCATAATCAACCAGAGAACTGTCAAAGTAATACTCATGTTGTTTATGATTATTAACATGTGGTTTCCCGAGAGCATAGATTAAAAGATTTGAGTAAAGATTACTTATATAGAGTAGTAAAATAAATCAAAGGGACATTGAGCTATAAATAACAACTGGAGTGACCTTAAAAATTTATAAAAGAGGCAAATGAGTTATATAAATGGCATTATCACTAGGGGGAAGTGGTGAAATATTACTCCGAGTCATCTAAACAAACTGACTGACCTTCCCCTGAGCAAAGCTCGGCCCCCAGGTACTATTTTATTATTTATGCAAACATATGAGTGGTTTACGCATATTCTCTAGTGTTTCAGGGCAATATTTTACTCGACTACGTGTATGAATTAACAAACATTCACAATCCTAAACAAATTAGTGAATGTAGCTCCTCAACTAAATATCATAATCTGACTTCTTTAATAGCTTATGTTCATAGTAAAAGTTTGTAATAAAATTGTAATTGTTTGTTGTTGTTGTTTGTTTGCATTTGTCGTTTGTACTCACCTCATATTTTTCCCCAGCACGATCTGTTCTCTTAATATTACAACATTTACGAGAAACTTTGTAATAGCATACTATTTATAAAAATATCTTACAATGTCCAAAATGTTTTAGAAGTTAAGAATGTTTTATAAAGTAGCAAATAATCGTGTAATAATCACCAAAGTATTATATTAGTAATGAATGATTATGATAACCAGTTTTTTTTTCTTCAGGCCTTATTGTAAAATATAATTTGTAAATATACCTGTTAAAAAATAATTTAGAATAATAACTATATTCTGAAGTAAATGGGAATATTTACTGTTTAGAATGATGTATTGTAATGTATTACCTAAATTCCTTACAAATTATTTCCCAACTTTATTCCAAATTAAATTTGTAATACCTTATACCTCATACGCCGTAAATCAATCAAAAATGAAATTACATTTGCTTACAATAATTATATATCGCAGTGGAATCACAAAGTACTTACAAATTTGAAAGTGATACAAATATTAGTTTCAGTTTATCATATAGAAGTTACGACTCGTACCTTCGTAATTGTTAGGATCCAGAATAGTAAGTAGGGGGATTATAATAGATGCATTGAAGCGTGCACAGCAAGCATTAGGTCTACCATCGTAATGATATCAATACAGTGTTCATTGATGTAGAATCTCGGGATGTACACTGTTAAGGGGGAAGTCTGCTGTCATTTATTACCTAGAATGTACGAGATTATCATGTATTTTAATATTTTCTATTGTTAAATGTTATATATATCTACATACAAAGGAAAACTATAACAGGAACCTTTGAGAAAACCGTAAGTTTGACACCCATCAACTTGAGTGAAAGTTTTTGATGAGAAAAATCGGATGAAAAATATTAGTTTGTTGTTACAAAAAAAAAAAAAAAAAAAAAAAAAACTGGGGAATAAACAAAGCTGGTGGGCAAAGCTTTTGATACACCATCACTATTGAGGAATTTTATTTGATTTCATTAACAAAGTGATCTTGATTTTGATCTTGATTTTGATTATGATGCTACATTTCAGTACGAATTACAACTACAAAACAAGGATAACAAAACTGTAGTTTTTCTGTTTATTTGCTTGACAAACCAATTGTCATGAATATGGTTGGGCTGTTTTTGTAATATGGCAAAAAGCTTAAAAACACATGGTAATAAACTAATTAAGATTAATCATAAGTTTTGAAAAAGTCCCCAAATTTGTATAAATACTGATAGAAGTTCTTCTTTTACAATTTTCTTAAATTTGTTTTGATCGTTAACTTTCTTAAATTTTTCTGGTAATTTTTAAAAATTTGATTACCATATAGTCTGGTGTTTTTTGGTAAAAATATTTTTTTTTAGTATTGGACTGTCAAATAATGTCTTCGTTCTTGTATTTATTATAGCTGCCAGTATTCATTCTCATTTGAAATTTTGATATTCTATTGTTTATAAAACAGGAAATTTGTAAAATATAATGATGCTAGGGTTAACATTTTGTTTCTTGAAATTAATCTGTTTTATCAATTGTAAAAGTGTTCGTATAGCTCTTTTTTAGTTGAAAATGTATATATTTTTGTTCAGTCTTTTTATGTTTATGTTCTTTATACATCCAAACTGAGCAGGACTCGTGGTCAGTCCAGAGACGACGGAAATAACTGCACCTGGTTTTCTGTTTTCCTGTTCCACCCTCTGTTTGTCCGCGATAAGATTGGCGCTAGGAATAGCCCGTTGGCCGTTGTCGCAATATCGCAGACTTGTTCGGCTTCAATTTGGACCTCTCCCTTTTGAAACCGTCCACAATATATGTGTAGTTGTTGAGCATCTTCTTTTGCACCTTACGTTTTTGAAATAAATAAAACAAAGTTAAATTAAGGAAAGTTTTTTATGGTGCAAATCGAGCAATTTATCGATTCACAAATCCACTTTTTAATTGTAAAAACTTATTTTATTCCTTTTAGCAATAACAAAACATATTTTTGAAATTTTTTAAATTAAATTCCTTTATTGAGCTTGATGGTCGATTGCCTTGTACCATTATTAGTACTTAGTCTTGTATGTAGGTGTAAATGTAATCAATTGTTAAGTATTGTAAACTGTATTTATTCACATATTGCCGAAATTGTTTTATAAAATGTTTCGGGTGTAAATAGCTACATATAAAATTTGTTTTACCTGTCAAAGTCACGTTTATGCTGCTGCATCTCAGACTAAATACTAAAATGTAAATCATGTAAACATCATGTTTGATGTAGCTTAGTGGTCAAAATGTTAGAATTCTGATTGGTTAATATATAATATTATTATGTGCAGTTATTTGTTTAGTATGTGTTTTTTCACACTAAACAAGAAATATGTAAGTATTTTGCATAAGATGATTATTTGATTAATTTGTCGAATTCTGAAAGATTTTTTTTAACAGATTGTGTGAATGTTGAGTATTAACTGGCATTATGGTAATGTAATATTCAATCAAAAGTTACATTCAAGCTTAATATAAATTCCAAAAACACGTTAAAGAGCTTCAAGAACAGAAATATGATTATTTATTAAATGATAAAATTTACAACTGGCTTTGCTTGTTATGCTCGAAGCCCCCTTGGACTAGCCCTGAATTACAAATTGTAAAGTAAACTCGTCTCCTGCCTCGCCAACGGGGGGGATTGCATTACGTAAAGAATTTATCTTTATTATCAACAGTTATGTTAAAGATCATTTTAAAGATAATGTTAAAGATAATCCAAAGTAAAATTAACACAGTAATTAGCTAGCTGCAACCAACACAGTAACGTTGTAAAGAAACTGGCCAAATCTTGCTTTTCCGTAACTCTCAATCTGCTTTACTTCAGGAGTGTGTTGTACGAAAACTACCTGTTTATAATTTGTATATGTACCACCAATACATATAAGCTAATAAACAATTGTAACGTTCAATTGTTTTTTGTTAACAGTGTGTAATAAAATAATAATTTATGAACAATTTTTGTTAATATTTGAGCCTATTATTTATATGTAAATTTTTTTATGTTTGGTAATACCATTGTCTGCAATTCTCATAGTGAAGGCTACAGTATGATTATTCTTATATTGTGAATGGCGCGTCAGATAGCAGTTTGTAGTCAGACGACGCGCCGTGTAAAAAGTGAAATGGCCATACTGTAATACGTACATTTATATCAAACACAATAAATATATATACACTGAAAATGCCCACTTTACAGAACACCCATCATGCACTGTGCATAGCTTTCACTGTTGTCAGTATTTGTGTTCTAAATAGAACCTTAATCCAATTGCACTTGGTTGTATAAAAATATAGAATGTGCCTAAAGAAGATAGGGAGATGAAATAAGAAGGTGAAGAGGGGAATAATGAGGAAAAGAGACGAAGTGGTTACTCACTCAATCTGGGTGTGATGTGTTACTTCCGTCCATCACAACCTCCTTGAGTGAGCGACCAATCGGTCTCGACTGCGAGAGACTGCGAGACTACGAGAGACTGCGAGGAACTGCGAGAGACTGCGAGAGACTGCGAGGAACTGCGAGAGACTGCGAGGAATTGGAAGAGACTGCAGGGAACTGCGAGAGACTGCGAGGAATTGGAAGAGACTTCGAGAGACCGCGAGAGTCCGCGAGGAACTGCGAGAGACTGCGAGGAATTGGAAGAGACTGCGGGGAACTGCGGGAGACTGCGAGGAACTGGAAGAGACTTCGAGAGCCTGCGAGGAACTGCGAGAGACTGCGAGGAATTGGAAGAGACTGCGAGGATCTGCGGGAGACTGCGAGGAACTGGATGAGACTTTGATAGTCCGCGAGGTACTGCGAGAGACTGCGGGTAACTGCAGGAGACTGCGATGAACTGGAAGAGACTCCGAGAGACCGCGAGAGACTGCAGAGAGGATTTATGAGAAGTAGAAAATGCGAGTGAACTATCGATAACCTGCGAGGTCGACGAAGGACAACGAGGAACTATGAGGAGGAACTCAAAGAGGCATTGGAGAAACCCGTGAGTAATCGCAAGAAACTGACCTGGAGATACATTTTAAAGGTATTCTATTATCCTAGAGTTCATTCTAGTTGGATCCTAAATTTTTAATTTTAGTAGTTTATATGTTGTGGTTTTGTTAAGTCTGTTGTGCCTTAGTTGTATTCTCATTCATTGTTTCGTTAGTTATTAGTTTCATGAAGACATTATGTGAATGCACATTAGGCAACCTTTGTGATTCACACCGTTAATTTTATATTGTATGATGTGGTGTGTGTTCAATTAATTGTTAAAACATTATATTACATCTCGATTTTTTAATACATTCTTGACTTTACTATTATATTCTTTACTTTTAGACTATTTTTTGTCCAATAGACACATCACTAAGAATCAGTCTCACACACTCAATTAATAAATTATATTACGAAAGGAAATGTGTCTTTATCGAAATGACGGCCATAAATTCAAATTGACTGACGGGGACGTCATCTGTGATATGATATACAAAACACGCAATTAATTACGAAACCGGCCGCCAGAGAGCAGCAGAAGCAGCGACGGCAGAGCGCTCTGGCGCCTCGGTGATTAAACTAATTAACAAGTGCATTAGATAAGGCTCCTACTGAGCACTCCCTAACTCGACTGCACGACAGGGATTGGGGAGGGGGTGGGGGTGGGGGTAGGGCAGAGAGAGTAGGGGAGGGGAAACTCACTTGGCTAAGCATCGGGATTGGAGAAGAAGCTAAAGATTGGTTTGGGTTGGGGGATAATAGGCTGGACTCAAACGCACTTTCCAACAATCTAACTGCACTTGTGTTAATTTAATCTTGAATTTTATAACTTTTGAATGGTGTGGTGTGAATTGGACAATTTGTCATGTCTGTATCGACCGGACTACAACTGAGTCTAGAAAAATAAAGATTGCTCGAAAGGATAATTTTGAACTTGAAATCTCCAGATCTATTGTGATTCGTTTACCACAAAATCTTTGAAATTTTTGCAGGCCTTCTCCCAAGTAAACAACAATTCTTGCCGAAGCTGATGTTCAAACATTTGTTGATTAATACTTTGCTATGTAATAGGAGTTAGTACTAGCATGCGTCCACATCAGTAAAACTTGTCATTTTCATACAGTTTGGTTTTTTCGGTTATTTTAAATAAGTTAATTTATTGGTTGCTTTCATTAAAAAAGTGTCTTCTTTTAAGAGAGACTAACTCTAATGATCATTAAAATATATTCTATTTTGATTTGAGTGTTACAAAAATTTACAGAGTGCCATTAGCAAGATCAATTTATTGTTTAGAAACCTATAGCGACGAACATAAAAATCTTCAATTATTAATGCATTAATATGCTCCAAAACTAAAATGATTTGTCAATTACAAGGAGGACTTGAATATAACTTGATAATTCGCTGTAAGTAATAATGGATACAATCGAGTGATCGCAGACGCAGTTATTGACATTTTTTTTGAATAATATCATAATTGTAATAGAAATATTATTATACCATCAACTGTTATTGCTAAGTCATTTTGAGGTAAAGTTATTGCTACTATATTATTATTAAGTTTGAGTTACTGTTACCTAAGATATTATCAGTAACATCTTGTTCACCACAAATTATAAACAAAATCAATGCGATCGACGTTATATTATACACCGAAATCAATGTGACGCAAGATCGAGTGGTATGTTGGTGTCGGGAGTGTGGCAACACTGCTATCGCATGGCGAGCCCGCCCAGCTGACATGAAGGGCTTCTCTGTTTTTGTCAGGATAGGTTGGCAGCTCCCGCCGCTTTTTGTATACGTCTAGAGCTCGATGGCATCTGGTTTTTGTCTAGATGAGTGCATTTTAAATTGGCCGGCAATCCCAATTCGTAGATCGGGCTTGTACAAGTTCTGGACGGCAGTGAATAAGAATCTGTAGATATTAAAACTCGGCTTAGAGAACTTGATGAAGTTCAACTACAGCAGTTAAAAATTTCTCATTCCTGGTTTTCATCTAACACAATTTATTAGTTTAATAACATTAATTTTAAAACCAACCAAAAACGTACGAGCCCCGATTGAGTTAAAATGTTAAATAATAACTAATATAACTGGCATATTTTGGAGTCAATTAACTGGGATTATTTTGGATTATTAAGTTAAATAATTTTGAACGACCCCCAAAAACGTGTTTACGTTAGGAACTGCTATGGTGGTCCCGGGTTTAAGTTTCACTGTACGGGTCATGCTAATAGTTCACTTTCCATAGGAAATTCACTAATAATAAATCTTACATTTATTCGCTCTTAATACACAATAGTAGACTAACATTTATACTATTACTGTTACTACACATGTTTATACATGTTACTACTACTGTTACTATACATTTATCAAATACTGTTCGACGTCTGACCCGTATCACAGTTTCATCAAACGCAATACGTTCATTGTCTTGATTATATGTTATGTAGTGACTAAATATTTTGTTATCCTGTATATATTATTATCATGGTTTTTAACTACCGGAATTACTTTAGTTTGGGGTTGGTTTTGTTAATTTTACTATGGGGAGTGGGATTATTGAACTTTAATGATCAAGTCTTAAAATAAACCTTTAATCCAACGCCACAAAAATTAACTTTCACCAAATCGTGATTGATAACATTTTTTTAACGTTTCATATCAGTCAAATCGATTCCAGAGCTATGCCATCCCTGTGATTAATTTAATTTGTAAAGTTATTTTATTATTTTACGGGATGTAATTTATTATTTGTACACTATTTATTACTTCTGTTCTTCGAAGCAAGATTTTAAATTGATTTTAAAACGAATAATTTAATCCTCCATCTACCCTTAAATAAAATGAGCTTCGCTGCTTGAAATGTCATTAGGAGAGAACGGCAAATTGACCTTCCCGACTGACAAGGATTAAACTTTACGCTTCCAATAACAGATCTCGTGACACCTCCGGTAACAAAATAAAAAATGCAGTTTTAACAATTATTAAAATATAAAAAAAACATTCTTACTTTTTTAATTATTCGTGTTATAATACATATATTTTTGGAATCAGTTCACTGTTCAATCACTATTTATTAAAACAGAATTACAAACCTAAGAGGGTAAACAATTTGAAATGTTGAAAATCTATAATCACTAGACCAACTGCGTCACAACAGTACAGATCTGGGGCATTTTAGTGTATAAACTGAATTAGAAGGAGTATATGAAGGAAAACTACCAAAAAACCTTTGAAGACACATTTGTGGTACCATAAGAATCGGAAAGGTTCTACAATTTTACCAAAGCGTTAACAAAATATATAAATTATTACTTACGGTTTTTATTAGGTACTGATAATTCTTTTGTAGACTGAATAAGTCACGTGAATAATCCACACAAATCCCTTGTTACGAATATACACCATTATATGTATATTTTACATCTACGAAGATGTTTTAAATTATTAAATTAAAATCAGTTTGGTTGAAGGTCATTCATACAACTATTTTAGACCTTATACTGTGACTAGTGGCTTGAAGGGGCCAAAGCCCCTAACATTGCTCCAATAGTCTGTTTCATCTGACATTTTTTACTCTTTACATACTGAGGAAAATAAAAGAATTAAGTAGGAACACATATGTATGTTCGTAAACAAAGTACCGTAGTCACTAATACTTGGTATAATGTAAACAAAGCAGACATTTTAAAATCCCCATGCTTTTCTTATGGGGGATGTTTTACGTTATTTCTCATTTGCTGGTAACCTTTCAGAAGTACTGCTATGTTTCCCGAGTCCCCGGGGGACCATTAATTTGAGTCGTCTCCCATCATCCTGCGATTTTACAAACTCCCACAATTTTGACTTAAAAATTTTGCTTACAGAATTATATATAAAGAGATTTGTATTGATGAACACTTCATGCACAATATTTTACCACATTTTCATATAACTATTCTCGCCCTCTTATCTGGTCAACGTGCGGTAACGTTGTCTGTTTTAGTGGCAGGAATGCTCAGCAGCGCAAGCGTTGCCGTTTATCCAGTTTGTGGCCGGTCATATATTAATTTGGCCCAGACTGGAATCCTCTGTGTCGACCTCTTTGTCACAACTTTGTTTATTGCGTCTCTTATTTCGTTTCATTTGCTTCAATTTTCATTAACATATAAAAGTCTTAATTTTGTTTTTGTTTAAAGAAAACCTTGTGAAATGTATATAATTTAGTTACAACTAAATTAAAACATTTTTACTTCCAGTTGCTCGAATTTGAGCATACTTTTTGCGATTAGCCACCTGAAATAAGGTTCTTTATTCATTTATTTCTAAAAACGTAGACTAAGACATTCCCAGAGTATCACTTAGTATGTTTTCTAACTTTAACATTTCAATCATTTCATTCTTAAAGAGTGTAATTCTTTTTACATTTAATTTTGTAATTTGTATAAAGTTCTAAAAAAGAAAAGGTTCTTATTCAATTCTAAATTTAAATTGTGTTGCCATTCCAGGAGCTTGAAACAGCCGATCATGCTGGTGTGCTTTGTTTAGTTTATCATCAACATCTTTTAAATGTTAAATTAGTGCTATGTATACCAATAAAAGGCAAAGCCCTCACTCACTCACTCACTCATCACGAATTCTCATACTTCCCATTTACCTAGAAAGTTGAAATTTTGTACACTGATTCTTTAGGCATAAAATAGGAAAACTAAATGGTTTTCATCCTGATCTGACCTTAGGGCTCTGCCAGAGACCCTAACAAAGTTCCCATGTATTCCTTAAGGCCATTCAATTTTGTTTGAGCTGATGAAAATACAAACAGCCGATCTTGATTCGTAGTAGTTCCACGGGATCACCACAGAATGCAGCACACACAACTGTCATCTATCTATAATATTATAAAGAAGAGGTGGTTTCTGTCTGTCTGTCTGTCTGTCTGTCTGTCTGTCTGTCTGATGTTCCGGGTGAACGCAAAAACTACTGAACCGACTGGGCTGAAACTTTACACATAGGTAGATCTTGAACCCATGCAACACATAGGCCTATTCACTTCCTTAAAATCCCCTCGGGTTACGCCCCGTCAACGTCCTAAGTTTCAATGTTTACATTTCAGAATAAAGTAAACATCAGAAACTGTAATTCGAACAGCTGTGGAAACTTGCGTTTGACAGCTTAAAGAGCAGAAGCAAGAACAGCTGTTTCAAGCTAACTAAAATGCAAATTGCATTGGCTAAAGAACGGGTAGAGAAAACCCCTGTGTGTGGAACGGGTACGTCAGCTAGTAGTTTTATAAATCATTTGCGGGGCGAAGCCTGCGGTAGTTCGTCTGTAAGTTTACAATTGGACTTATAAAACCAATATGGCGGAGTCCTAAAGGTGGATGTTTCCCAAAACCTCAAATGGCACCTTTAGATGTTAAGAGCTTTCAAATTATATAAAAACAACATTTAATACGCAACAGTTTTGCCAGACACCTTGTCACAACATTTTTAATTTTTGTACAAAAATATATTTAGTATTTCCATTTTCGTATGATTAATATTTTCAGTTATTTCTGGGAAATCTTCTTCGGAAATACTTACAAATATAAGATGAGGCCAATTTTTATAATTTAAATAGCGTTCTAAACTAAAAAATCCAGTAAGAATCTTATGACTGAGTAAGAAATTACACCTTTGCAAACTTAATATGAAAATGTGTTTTCAAGCTTTTTACTGCTTTCATTTTCATATATTTTATTCTTTACTGTACGCAGCAAAAGAAAAAATTTAAAATATTTATTTTTTAATCGTAAACATCTACTTTTATTCTTAGAAAATTGCCAAGAGATTCCTAAACATTTTATATTACATTCTACTCGGTATATTTTATTAAGAAAAAGTTTGCTTACAGACAAATTTGTCAAGCAGAACTAAATTTATTTTATTCTTTCGATTTAAAACAAATGACACCCAGAATCAGCAAATTTGAAACAAACCCAACATTCCGCGGGTCATCAAATTCTCTGGGAAAAATTTAAGACTTTTATGGTTAATGAGAACCCCCTGTTGCGTTGGTAACATTTTAAACGGATGAAGGAGATTTTAAAGAATGCACAAGAGAAAATAGAGGAATCAATATGGGAAGGGTGTGGCCGTCTATTAACCCTCCATTTGGTAATGAAAAATAAAACCAGATAACTCCCCTGCATACGATGCAATCAGGCCAAACACTTCCCTGGCTCAAGTCGGCTCACTTCATTTGAACCTCATGTTTTTAAATTGGAAAGTTAAGTTTTCAATAATGTCTATATTCTTGGATTAATTTTTATCATTCTATATTAATTTTGTTTCTGATGTATCAACTTGGTTCAACCCAAAGAGGGACAGTGCCATATTTAAGAATGGTTATAAACCTAAGCGTATCAAGACACAAAATATGGTGGGGAGCACATTTTAATATTATTTGATGATTTTGGGTAATTTTCTTAAATTTATTTTTTAATATTGTTCTTTCCTGTAAGTTGTGGGTCACATGGTCTTCTTGTGCCCCCCTCCCTCTGATGATGTGCCTTTCCTATGGCTACAAATTTGTTTCTACATATTTTTATTATAAAATCAGATGATTTTTTTAACTTGCTCTGTAAGATTAACTTTTGATCTCAAAGTATGTTATTAGTTAAAGCAAAAAATATATGTCCTTCATCTGAACAACCTAGTTTTATGTTGTATGCTTCTACTGTTTGGATACCATATACAAATTCTAGTCATGCTTGAATCTGTGACCACCAAGAAACTTCTAGAGACAGTTGACATTTCAGTCATTTCTCTTAATTTTATAATGCTCTTCTAGACAATAACCCATCTCTTTACTGAACAGATAGAAAGGAGAGGATATAAATTCAAACAAATATTTGTAGACAAAGCATATTGTACGTGTTATGTGTAGGCCCACATGTTATTCACATATCTCTTACTAGATTCTGAAAGGTGATACAATTCATGTTATTGGTCAAGGTCAATAAGTAAGACACATGGTCAATGACTGGACCTTGTGTTTTTTATTGATGGACTTATTGATGCACCAAGTTTGAACACTATTGGTTTAGAGGGTTACTGACTCTAGTAATCCTGGGATCTTGATTGTTTTATGTAAGCAATGAAACTTAATTAAAAGTTAAAAGTCTAAGTTTTTTTGTTCTCTGTTGTTCGCAGATTAGTGATAAAGTTGACTTGTCAGGACTGGGATTTGAACCCACATCAGGGCCGCTGCCATGGTTTTGAAGTTTGTTGCCTTCACCACGATGCCAACGGCTCATATTATAACTTAAAGTTCCTCAGAAATATTAATACTAATTTTTTAAGTGATTTTGTGAATTCAATAACTGTACAATCGCTATTCCGATGGTACTCAACCTGTGGGTATGTTTGCAGCCTGCGGTCCCGCCACACAGAGCTAGACCACGGTCAGGTGCGGCGAGACCTCCACCAGGCATTGGCCGTGTGGGCGCGCGACTCTAACCTCACCTTCCACGAGGTCAACTCAGACGACGCAGACATCCTCGTCAAGTTCCACAGGTACGAGAAGACCTATAATAGCGGACAATTAAGTTGCCAGTTGAGGGCGTGGTTTGCCGGGCTATCAACCAAGTTCAGCCAATAGTAGACGTGCTGCACTGCCAAAACTCCACACCAGCTGATTGGAATAACACTCGAGTGATATTTTTCGATGGCAAAACGGCAACATTGACAGCGCTATTGGCTCCAGCCCAACTGTCAACTTAATTGTCTGCTATTATAGCGACGACTATGTTGGGAATGAAAAGTTTTGTGTTTATATCCAACCATTCAAATTCTAAATGATCCGGGAAAAGTAGAGAGAAGTGAGAAAAGTCAGGCTGCCACGAGGTGACTGGGGGCCTGGGGCAACAATTCTATGGGAGGCTCCACAGACCACTATATTTTTATCTTGGTATTTTTTCTTTTGGCCAGGGACCCCTTTGGCCCCCTGGACCCTGGGGGCCTAGAGCAAAGTGCTCCAGTTGCCCCCCTCATGGCAGCCCTGAAAAAATAGGGTAGAAATGTAGAGTGTGGCAAGAATGCAGATAAGCTGGCTTATCAGTTGTCTTTACAAATATTCAATTCTTTTACATCATTTTGGTGGAAATAATAACTTAAAAACATGTTGTGCGTTGCTAACATTATCAACTTTACTTCGTTTGCACTGTGTAGGGCTTGAGTGGGATAGTGGATATGACTTTTTATTCAAATTACAATAATCAAAAAATTAAAGATGTGCACTATTTTAATTGTTATTGTTGTTACATGTATTCTGCATGCAACTTTCTTTACCAATGCAAAACCTAACTAAATTAATACATTTATTTCTTTGCAAATTTTGCATCAGCATTACAGATTATTTATACTAAGAGGGGGTTCCCCACCGTAAGACCCATGGCAACTTTAAAATCCCGAAACTCTTCTCTGGATTATCTTAAACTAGGCTTCGCCCTGCAAATGATGTATATAAACTATGACAGTTGTGCGTGCTGCATTCTGTGGTTAGCCCGTGAAACTCCTACGAATCAAGATCAGCTGTTTGTATTTTCATCAGCTCAAACAAAAATGAATGTCCATCTAGTGGCACGGTCGTGTCACGTCGCCAAGTCCACCACACGACCCGTGCTATACTAACACGAAGCAGAATGAGACGATTTTTCACTTCTCAAAATAGCGTATTACAGCCTTAAGTGAATCTGGCAGTGCATTTATATGCTAAACCCTTTCACTCAACACGAAAAATCACAACAGTTGGTTTAAGAAAGGTCTGAGAAGCGAGATATTAACGTATAAAAGTAGCCTAAATCTTGTAGTTTTGGCACTTTTCACAAATTGTCCACTTCATTTTGTTCATTAAGCCTAACAACTTTATTTATCATCAAACTTGAACGAAATTTCGCACAGACTTCTGTTTTTACTCACATATTACACTTTTGACACTAAATTATAAGTTTGTAAACGCAATATTTTAAAACGAATGATATTAAATTCTACTTTTAAAACTGTTACTAAATTTGACGTCTGCTTTGTTTACATTTACTACGTTAACAAAAGTCCAAGTATCGCATGTGTTCCAAAACAACTATCTGATCAGCTGGCACTTGTAAATTCAAGGCAGTGGCTACATACACGTCCGACGTGAGCCGCTACTGTTCACGTCCGTTCCAAATTAAGCACCGTACGTTACTTTTCCTGTGATTTTTAAAACAAATTGAGAGCCAGAAAACCTCCTAACCTAACCTAACGTAATTTAACCTATCCTAACCTAACGTAACATAACGTAACGTAACCTAACCCAACCTAACCTAAGCGGTAGCGAAGTGAATTTTCCCTTACATTGGACGTGTACGCAGTCACTTCGTAAATTCAAATTAAATCATTGAGTGAATTTAACTAAACAAAAAGATATAGAGGTAAGAAAAATCGTTTAGCTCGTTTAAGGTATATATACAATAATACATCGAATATAACATAATATGCAATTAACATAATATGAAATATAAATACATAAATCAAAGTCGGATTAGTATATTAGTTAGTTATATAAGTTAGTTTCACCAAACAGCTGTTATAAAGATTATATCTAAACATACTTAAAAGGTATAAACATGTGTTCATTATTGAAATAAAAAATATACTTGAATGGCATCTCAATTTTTTTTTCGATGCCGTAGTTAGTTCTATATATATAAATATTCTCACCAAATAAAATAACTCCATAAGCACATTTGAAATTTAAAAGTCCGTTCTAGATGTTACCTTAAAAAGGTATTCTTGCTTCTTTACTGTGTTTTGTCAGTATCAACAGCTGTTATATGTTCAATTTAATTTTTTTTTAGCTTTGCCATAATTTTAACATTGTAACTTTGAGAGCTTAGGGGGCTAAGACCTAAGCAGTACTTTTTCCAAAACCACTAAAGTCACATCTAGTCGTTAAGGTTTATCAAATAACATACAAACGAACATTTAATACATAATAATGTCGCCTATAGTCTTGTCACCAAATTTTGCTTGGTTTTTAATAAACAGATTTTTAGTAAATTTATTTATTTGTACTATTTCCAGTAGAGAATGCAATTTGGAGATAAAATCAGATGTTATGATCTGTTGTTTTCTTTGATACTGCTGTGTACTTTTAAAAACAAAAACTCCATCAAATGTATAATTAAATTATGGATACAAGTAACTTGTACTTGTTAAAATGTGTAAGTAATAATGATTTAATTTACATAAGGTTTATTTTAAATATGTTGACATCATAATCTTAGAATTTGAAACTTACATTAATTTTTTCAAAGGAATTGGGTATGTTCACAAGAAGTCGCAAACATTTTCTGACAACAAAACCATAGTTTACATTATTAAAAGTTAACACCTCTTGTGTAATCAATTCATTATTTGATCATTTGGATTAATATTCAATAATATTCTATTATTTAGAAGATTGCTATTTTCCGTTTGCATTTATTTTCCCTTAGAAATCAAATATATAGTTTATTGCACTTTAATACAAATTATTTGATTTTAAATATTTATTGTTTTAAGATGTATGATTTAGGATTTAATACTAATTATAAATTCTATAAACAACAGGTTCATATTTTATTTCCAAAACAACGATTTTTAAGAAAAATATTGGATTGAAAGCTGATGGTCTCTAAAGTTTATAAAAGAAGACAACTGTGTAAAAAGTATTATAATAAAAACGCAAGATCTTTAAAACAGAACAGAAAACGAAGGTATTCTGAAAATCGGAACAATGAAATCTGCAAAAAGAGAGCAAAGATCGAAGGTAAAAACAAAGAAGTAAATAAAGAACAGAGTATTAAAAAAAGACAATCGGGACATGAGAGCTTTTACAATGAACATCCCATTCCACCAAAAAAGAAGAGGAGGATTAGTTACAGTAACAATGCAAACATTGAACCAAACCAAAATAATTTAGTATGCAAAAGAACTATCAACGCTTTTAAAACTCAAGAAAGTAATAAAAAGGATAGTTATCCTTTGAAAGGTAAAAAGAGGACCCAGGTAAAAAATGTTAAAACTAACGTTTCAACCAAGATACGAAAATCTCCTTACTGTCAAAGAAAAAAAGGAAATATATCAGTAAATCGTATAAATAGAATAGGCCTACCAGCGTTTCGGAGACGTCGTCATAAAAAACGTAAAAAACTTCCATCTATTAGATCCTCTGAGAAGGTAGCATACAATAGTACAGTCTTAAATAATTCTTTTGAAAAAGAGATAAGTGTCAAACTGTCTGAGGCTTTACAAAAAATAAATCCAGGCAAAACTATTGAAGAAGCAAGTGATGATGTTCGGACAATCCTAAAATGGTGCAATGTTTATAGAAGTGAAAAAGTACATTTATTAAAAAAAACTATTAAAGGAATTAAAAAGAAAACAGATACTGTCCTGTCATCCTGGAATGAATCAATCAAAAATAATAATTCAGAAAAAGATAATTTTGTATCTCTATTGGGTCATTCAGAACATACAGTCTTCTCTGAACCTTATTTCTATGACACATCATACAACACGTTGTCCACCTCACATCAAGAGCCCTTAGAGATAAATGTCAGTGGCACAGTAATGAACTTGTTTCCCTTATCAAATTACAAGGAACCCATATTAAAATGGAAATGCAACCCTAACATGTGCAAAATAAATGATGAGCGTGAATTGGAAAGATTTCGACTTTTACTAGACAGTATATCTAAAACACCATTAATCTGTTATCAAGAATTAATATTCTCACTCGATGTTTGTTCTTGTAACAAAACGTCAGATAAACGAGGTCACTTGTATGGTGAATCTAACTGTCCTTCAACATTCCTATTTCTGAGGAGGCTTGCTCCACATTTCCCGTTAATACGGCGGCTACTACATCTTCTATATGTAATCAAGAAAGTGGTCACAGAACTTAACGAGTTGAATACGTCATTATTAAATGCTGATATTGAAATGCTCAAGAATGTTGAAGCAAAGATGAAGTGTTCTGGAAAAGAGTTTGAAGTTCACGTAGAAGGTTACAAGAATGAAGATGAAATCACTGAAAGGTTTCCCAAAGCGTTTAAAAAACATCGAGACAGATCACGTAATACCCCGTCCATACCGTGCATCTCATGCGAAAGATTGTGTTTAAAGACAGATGTAGTCAACATTGATAGGATAAAGAAACCAATAACGAACTCTATATGGGAAAACTTGATTGCAGAAACATCGTTTAAAGGTATTCTAAGTAAAGATATATGTTGTTATTGTCTCGGAAAATTTAGAAACAATGAATTACCTGCAACCTGTGTTCTAAATCATATGCACAGTGAAGTTCCTGATTGTATAAAAGTACTGAATGATTTTGAGAAAATGATTATTCAAAGGGCGAAAGCATTTCAAGTTGTGGTTCGTATGAATGCAGTATCTAAGAAATATCGACCCAATACCTCAATGGCAGAAAAGGTAATAGGTCGTACTTTCCACTTACCTCTTCCTACTCAGCAAACATTAAACAAACTTCCACATCCAAGTGACGCCATCATACCAAACCAGGAACTTTTTGTTTTGATCAGAGGTTTACCGACTAAACAAAAAAAGATATGGCAGTCAATGGTCAGTGTTGATAAAGTTTATAACGCATTAACCTGGTTAAAAGATAATAACCCTCTTTATCAAGATATAGACTTAACTTGTGCCAAGAAGGATATAGAAACCGCTGGTGATAATATGGTAGAAGTTGAAGATTGTGGCGAAACGAATAGTTTTGATAATATTGAACATGGAAAACAATTAGAGGATGAAAGAGAAATCCCACTAGAAAAAAATGTATTGAGAGAATCTGTTGGAAATGCAATGTTAACACAAAAAAATCCCGATGATTGTTTTTATGACCAGTACACGATTCACACATTAAACGAAGGCAGAATAAATAAAACTTCAACTGAACTATATCAGATGTTAAAAATAGAAGACGTGTGTGTACCTTATGGAGATCATGAACTTGATGTTAAATGTTTTCCAGATCTGTTTCCACGTGGTATAAATGGTCAGTTTTCAAATCGACCTAAAAGTATCAAACCTACAGAGTTCATAAAGTCACGTCTTATGTCCAGTCACCCACAGTACAGAAATAACAAACAATATCTGTTTTTTTTATTACACGATTCCAACATACGGGCTTTACGTGCTGGAATTTACCATAAACTTAACATTGTTAACTGTAACGAAAAACTTAGTTCCTCAAAATGTCTAGAACTTCTAAAGAATGACGAGCTTGAAAGAAATTTGACAACTATATTTGCTCGATTACGGAATACTTATCAATATTGGATGAAACCAAGATCAGACCTAACATGTATGATCATGTGGTACGGTCCAGTAACATTCTTTCTTACGCTTAGTCCAAGTGAATATAATTGGGATGACCTTGCGGAATACATTATAAAAGTGAATCCAGACATTGAAGGTAAGAAATCTATTTCATCACTTGTGGCTATGGATCCTGTATCTGCTTCACGTTTTATCGACATACAATTCAAAGCAATGCTAGATTTTATTTCATCAGAGGATTGTCCTTTAGGAAGAGTAATTCATTACGCATGGAGAAGAGAGTATCAAACTAGAGGTCTGCAACACTTTCACTTATTATTGTGGGTAGAAGATGCTCCGGTGATTGGAAAATCAACCAGTGAGGATATTTCAGATTTTATTTCTACCTACATTTCATGTAAACAATTTGACAAAACTAAGTTTCCTACCCTGGCAGAGCGAATAGAAAACTATCAAACTCACAGGCACAATTCATACTGTATGAGAACCAAAAAGACCAAAAAGGGATTCACTAGACGTTGTCGATTCGGTTTTCCAAGAACTATTACAGAAAAACTTGTACTAAATGACGTCGCCTATTCAATAGCTGGAAAACGTACTTTGTCGAATAAGAGACTGTATGACTTACCAAGAAAGACATCTGAAACCATGATTAACGATTACAACCCATCTGTACTCATGGCATGGAACGGTAATGTAGATATTCAATTCATCGGTGAAAAATCTTGTGCTTTATCTTCATATGTTACAAAATATCAGACAAAAGCTGAAAAATCGAACGACCAAGATATTTTTCACAGTGTTAATAGCACTAAATCACTGCAGCAGAAACTGTGGAATATTGCTTTGCGAAGTTTAAATAATCGCGAATGTGGTTCTCTAGAAGCTAGTGACACTTTATTAAGCCTTCCTTTGTTTGGAACTGACCCTGGTACCATAATCAAGTGGGTAGATGTTGGAATGGTGAGAAACCGTAAACTGAAAACCAAAACAGAACTTGAATCACTTAATAATGATTCTACTGACATATTCTGTCCTTCCATGTTAGATACTCACTATCCATCCAGACCTACTGAATTAGAAGACACATGTTTATTTGATTTTACAAGTAAATATGATATTGTCAAAGTTCAACCTAAATCAGGTATATTCTACACGTATGATGGAGTGGGATTCATTAAACAAAGGAAAAATGAATGCCTTGTAAAACATAGGATTTATAGTCCCATGCAAGAACCAGAAAAATACTTTTATGGAATGCTTTTGCTTTTTAAACCATGGAGGTCAACTGCAGACCTAAAGATGTCTGACGAGTGTTATGCTTCCGCTTTTCTTAGTTACAAAGACCGAATGCCTGGAGCTATAGAACACCATAACAGGATTCAAGCCTTAAAAACCAACCAAGAAGAATTGGAGACAATGGTTAAAAACATTTTGAATAACCCCCAGGAGCACGAGGAAACATCTCGACAAGTTCATCAACCAAATATAGGTGACATAGAAACCATTATGGATGAGCTGAAAGTAGCCACTGATGAAATCAGTATGGATATTGATTCATCTGTGAAAAAACTTAATAATGACCAGCTAAGAGTTTTTAATGAAGTAACTTGTCAGTTAAAGAACTTTGTAAACAATTTGAGTTTTAAACCATTACGTCATTTTGTATCTGGGGTAGGAGGGACAGGTAAATCATTCCTGATACAAGTTATTAGACATTGGGTGAAATATGAACTGAATAAGAATGTAGTTGTGACAGCTCCTACTGGCATTGCAGCTTACAACATTAATGGTATGACTATTCATCGGATTTTACAGCTCCCAGTCGAACATGGAAAAGTGCCAGTCTACAAGCCCTTGTCAGACGATATTATCAAAATAATAAGGCAAAACATGAAAGATGTTGTTCTTTTGATAATAGACGAAACATCCATGATTTCCAATATATTATTAATGTATATAAATCATAGATTGTGCGAGATCTTCAACACTGCAGACATGGATGATGGTTGGTTTGGAAAAATTAACATACTTTTGTTCGGCGATCTCTTACAACTTCCCCCTGTTATGGAAGATTCTCCCTTTGTTCATCTTTGTCCCCAGCAGTGTGAAAAGTTTATTCGTTCAGCCATTAGCATAAACTTGTGGCAGGAACTGTTTACTTATGATGAGCTTATTATTAATATGAGGCAAAAGGAAGACGAGAACTATGCTGCTATTTTATCCAGGATACGAATTGGTACTGTCGTAAACAGTGACATTGATGTACTAAATACCAGAAAAATCGTTTTAAATGCACCTAGTAATACGGGAAAGTTAAATGAACTAGCTAATATAATTTTACAAATGCCACCAGAAACGGTCACTTTATGTGCAACAAGAAGCCAATGCAAAACAATAAATGACATTTTACTTGAAAACATTAAAACAGATGAAGTCAAGCTTGATGCTCTAGATTCTTTGGACTGTCCCGACAAATTAAAAATGAGAGTCACCAAGAAACTTACAGCACTTAATAATGACAGTTCAAGAACTGCTGGTTTAGAAAAAGAAATTCTTGTAAAGAAGAATTGTAAAGTAATGCTTTTACGAAATATAGATGTAAGTCATGGTCTTGTTAATGGTTCAGTGGGGATTGTAAAAGACTTTACTAAAGATGATCACGATACAATTGAAACCATTATTATAACTTTTAAAGAGAGAGATGTTGAAATTCAAAGATCGTCCACAAAATTTGAAGTAATTCCTGGGGCATTCGTTTTTCGAAAGCAGTTTCCTATTGCAGTAGCATATGCAATTACAATCCACAAAAGTCAGGGATTAACGCTCAACAGTTGTATTGTTGATGCTGGTAATTCAGTATTTTCATGTGGCCAAACATACGTAGCATTATCTCGCGTGACTTCACTCACTGGTCTATTAATTCTAAACTTTGACCCTCAAAATGTTAAGGCACAAGCATCAGCTATAGCCGAATATAATAGGCTAAGGATTGAGTACCGACCAGAATTAAAACCATTACAAATTGGAATTAAATCTCAAGAAAAAATCCCTGATGAAATCTGGCAGATTCATAATAATAAGCTTGGAGCCGTTCAAGACATTACTAACAATATAGACGAACTGCGAAGTCCCGGTTTCAAAAATGTTGATGGCGTGTCATGCTATGCAAATGCAATTTTACAATGTATTTTGAACTGCCCACCAATCGTGACGTCAATAAAAAATTACGGCAATAATTCTCTACTAAAAGAAATGGTAATATCCTACCAAAGAAACGAACAGATTTTAAATTCTATAGATATTAGAAATCAACTGGGACCACCATTTAATACAAATGAACAACAAGACTGTGCAGAATTTTTAAATTGCCTTATATCTAATCATCAACCCCTGGAATTTCAATTCAGGCACTCAATAGAATTAACCACGAAATGTTCAAACTGCAACCACAGCACAACCAGCTACGACAATAATTTTATATACCAAATTTTCATTCCTAATCATCTTAAAAGAAAAGCCAGTTTTGATGAGCTACTCAACAGTCAATTTAATGCCTGGTTCCCTATTGCTGACTCTACATGCACAACTTGTCAAAATGGTCACTACATTCAAAAAACATCCATCTCCGTTACAAATAACTTCATAATTTTTCAACTACAACTTTGGCAAACACATGATAGTAAAATTACAAGTCTAATAATACCCGGTCTACAAAATACAAAAATCAAAATTAATGGAATTCTGTACAAATTAAAAAATGCGGTATTCCATTTAGGAAACAGTACAGTATCAGGGCATTACATAGCTTACATTCAAAACAAATATAAGTGGATAGAAGCAAATGATGAGCAAGTGAACGTCAAGAAATGGCCATATGGTGCAAAAAATGTATATATTATAATATTTCAAAAAAATCGCTGAAAAATCTAAAAACTATATAGGAAAAATTAATGTAAATTAATCTTAGTTACTGTTCATTATATTATATTACTATTTATCCATGGTATATATTTTGTTTTATTATAAATTTTAAATCTCATTCATAACACTTTACAATAAACAATTATATAAAAAACAAATGATATCATACCAAAAAACACAAAGTGTTGTCGGTGTGCCAAGTCCTAAAATGATATGATATCAAAATTTATTCCAAGTCAAAGATAGCAACTTTGATCTGCCATTGTTTGTCATCACAAATTACTTAAATATGCTAAAATAACAATGCTCGGAAGATTGTTGATTATTTTCTATCTGTTCTTGGCCAGCAGCTTCACTGATGCCAAATCTTTATTTTGAAATTTAAAAATCTAAATAAAGTATAATTAACAATTATAATTAAGAATTATAAACATGTATTATCTGCTGGCCAAGAACAGATAGAAAATAATCAACAATCTTCCGAGCATTGTTATTTTAGCATATTTAAGTAATTTGTGATGACAAACAATGGCAGATCAAAGTTGCTATCTTTGACTTGGAATAAATTTTGATATCATATCATTTTAGGACTTGGCACACCGACAACACTTTGTGTTTTTTG
Organism: Allygus modestus; assembly: GCA_963675035.1. Taxonomy (NCBI): domain Eukaryota; kingdom Metazoa; phylum Arthropoda; class Insecta; order Hemiptera; family Cicadellidae; genus Allygus; species Allygus modestus. Next base: position 456,666,334 of record OY776111.1, on the reverse strand, counting down.
GTATGATAAGGAATACATGGGAACTTTGTCGGGGTCTCTGGTGGAGCCCTAGGGTCAGATCAGGATGAAAACCATTTAGTTTTCCTATTTTATACATAAAGAATCAGTGTACAACATTTCAGCTCTCTACCTACATGGGAAGGTGGAGAATTAGTGATGAGTGAGTGAGTGAGTCAATCAGTCAGTGAGCCAGCCAGGGCTTTGCCTTATATAGATATTGATTGTTGATATTTTACTCATTATATATCAAACACATTCTTAGCGATTTCAATGGGCAGAGTTATGATATAACAAATGATGACCGTTCAATAAAATTACAAAAATCCAATTTTTGCGATTTTTGGAATGGCCTAAATATTTGTGATATCAAAATTCTGCTCGCTGAAATCGTAGGTATTATTTTTTCTTTAAAATTAGCCATAAATTAACAATTTTGAATAATTCCTTGAGGAGGGGACGGGTTTGCAAGTTAACATTGACCTTATGAGTGAATCAGGTAAAAACGTAGAATTCTTCGTGATTGGAGCTCATTTTTAAAACTATATATTTGTTTTAAAAATGTACGCAATAAATAATATTTAATCATCTTCTTTCTTCTCATTGTATTGTTGTTTTTGTTTATTGTATCAATTAAATAAATAATTTAGACATACTTCAGTACAGTAAAACCTCGATCAACCGTCACTCTTTAAACTGTCACTCTCTGTTATCCGTCGTCCGTCTATGAGAATATTACTATTTATTAGACTCAGGAATTGCGCCGTATGGCAGTGTCTGAGCGTCTGTATGAGCTATTATATTATTTCAAACAACATAAATATGTATGTAGTGGGAAGTATTATCCTTTTGTACACAGTTTATTTTCATTTCTCTGCCAAACATTTTAAAATTTAGTTACTTTACACGTTTATATTATGATGTTTCTATTATCCGTCTATTCAGTTATCCGTCACAGTCTCGGTCCCGAAGGTGACGGTTAATAGAGGTTCTACTGTAGTTTTATACTGTCTATTTATACTAAAACATTATAAAATCACTGCTAAAGTGACAATGACTTCTTTATGTTAGCATACTAATAATATAATTCCTACTTTAAATTTGTATTATCGATTTTAAATATATGAATATTTGTTATCACAACACTATTAAAAATGTAATGTATTATTAACAAATAATAGTATTTTGCATTGTGTTTTAGTGAATGCAGAGTAAAAATATCTCTGACATTGGAGCTTTTAAGACAATGAGGAGGACATAACCAAGCCGTGAAGATTATAATCACTCCAAAGTGCACTTAAAATTCAATTCTTGAGAATAAATCTGATTGGAACTTTTCCTGTTACTTTATCTTTTAATTTTTCAATTATTATCAATAGGAAAATAAAATTGAATTTGTTTGAATGTCAACAAAGATTGCTTAATATTTTTGCTTTGACTCAGCTAGCCTAAGAAGAAAACGTTTTTATTAGATCTTTAAAATATACTCAAATTTTGATTTCTTTATACAACAAAAACAATTTATTTATGCTCTTTATAGATTGAAATAATAATAAATTCTTCTTTAGGGATATATCCTCCATTTTGTTCATTTCAATATTACAAAGCATTATTTTACATTCCAGTATTTGTATTTCAAGGATAACAAAAGATCTATAAAATTCATCAGTGTTTCAAAAATTAATTTTGTAAAAAAAAGTTATTTGTTTAGCACCTTGCCTTTGAGAACTATACCTCCAGTCATCTGCTAACCCTAATGACCAATGCTAGGTTTTGAACCCGTCCCTCCTCAACAGATTATCATAAGTTGTTGTTGGCCCACTGAAATCGCCAAGTATTTTTATGTCTTTAAAATGAACGATTTTCAATGATTTTGAATAATCCGTTGAAGAGGGCTGGGATTGGAAAGTTAACATTGGTCTTATGGGGGAAGGTAGAAACTCAAATGTTTCATAACTGAAGCCCACTCTGAATTACATTATTCAAAGGTTTATTCCAAATTACTGAATACTAAACCCATTTGTTGATTGATTCTGTTCGATATGTTTTGGAGGTTTGACCCATACTTGGGCACAATGCTGTAGGCAGACGGCAATACTGTGAATACTGTGAACATTATGGTGTTTTCCAGAGGAGAGCACGGCGATGGCTACGCGTTCGACGGCCCGGGGCGCATCTTGGCTCACGCCTTCTTCCCGGGGGAGGAGAGGGGGGGAGACGTGCACTTTGACGAGGAGGAGACCTGGCTGTTGGAGTACCAGAACAAGGAGGACGGTGAGGGTTTTAAAATTTGTTTGAGCAAAAAGAGTTAATATACATGAATGCTGCATTCATCATTCATGTATGTAACCAGATGGTTATCAGAGGGTGCTAAACTTGCTATAAAAGACATGTTTTGAACTGAGTCTGCCAGGGAGATCCACTGAAAAAAATGTAAACATGAAGTAAATTTACTCTCCCAAATTTAACTGAACACGGTTCACACTTTCTGGAAAGTCAGGGAATTAAGGTCATGGAAAGTTAAGTAAAAAAATGTTAACAATTCCAAAACTTGGGGAAAATACTTCGGTAATGTTCTAAGTAAGTCAGGATAAGTTTTTGATTTAATCGTAACCGCAAAGCACTACTGTGCAAAAATCAAAACTGATTATATTTGAGTTAAATAAAAAAAGAAGAGAAAGTGAACCATAGCTGGTAAGACAATAAATGGCAATAAATGAACAACTACAAACTGTGAACATTAAAATAAAAAAATAAACAGATGAGCTATGGGGAATGTAGGACTGCTAAATTAAAATTTAAAATATTACCTGTTGTAAAAAAGAGTTCATTACCAGCCACGAGACAGGGGAAATTAAATTTTTTGGTTAGGAAAAGTCAAGGAAATAACTAACCAAATAAAATGTGAACCATGTTGAAATACATTTGAGGGTTTTTAGAACTTCTCTCCTTCCGTTTACCCCCTCCCCATACTTTAGAGATAACCTTCACACTGCTGCCTTGTTGATAGTTATTAAAAGCTTTCAGTAAATTAGCTAGAATCCGGGGTTGTAACAGGAATACTCCAAACTGTAACAAAAATATAATGCTTTTGGAACTTTCAGTGGAAAGTTTAAGCACATAACACCTAGATATTTAAACTGGTTCTTCTAAACAGTTCTCAGTTTTCTGCTACGATTCTTTACTGAAGAGGCAGGGAAGTTTCGAGGCGAGCTGGAGCTGTTGTCTGAGCCGAGGAATGTAAACAAGCCTGTTGTTTGAAACTGCTAAAGATACAGCATGCATTGCCCTATTTATACCCGACTTTGTAGAACCTCTCCAACCATGCTGAACTTTACAATCGACTACCTACATCTTGTTGGCATCATTCATTTTCCTTGGGGAATTATTTTTAAGATAATTAATTTGTTTTTTTTGGGTAAGTTAACTGATAATAGTAAATATTATCAAAACATATTTGTGTACTGATTCGATCAAAACATGGCTGCAGTTGATTTCAAGCATTTTGTTTATTATTTTTTGTTGTGTAATGTGAAGGATTAATCGTTCCAGTGGTCTGAGTAGTTGGGATTTGTTTATCAAAATAATATTATTCTTTTGCTATATGATTAGGATGGCTAGCTTCTTATAAACATGAAAAACATTGGTATTTTCCCAATTCCTACTGTTTTGATTTTTTCCCAACTCATTCCTGTGTCTTTTTCACCCAAATACATTATGTCAGTGGCATTTTACCAGTAATAATTAGAGGACAACATCCAAAACCTTTCAAAAGGTGATTGGACATTTCTTAAAACTGATCTTGAGCCCTCCTTAAACTTATCCAACCCAATCTGTTGGCACTGTTGGCTAGCAAGTGCCAAAACCAATTTTGAAAGAGACACAGATGAAAGAGTCAGATTTGATGTTATATATAAATTTAAACATTCATTAGCAGAAATATCACTGAAGGTTTTTCATAATTGAAAGATTACTATTGGACAGAGAGGTTAATGATGGAGTTAATTGTTTTCAAAGAATTTTACTGTTGGTTCGATGAAAGATGAGAGGATAAGAACTGCTCATTGTTCAGAAAACTCTCCCTGATTAGTTGAGCCGTTTATTTCCATCTTCAGCTGATAACCAAACTCCATTGACCCTCGCCCATCCTTAGTCCGTTCTCTCAATTACCTCATCTAATTCAAATATAAATCAAAGCAAACTTCTTCATTCGTGGAAGTCGTAAAACATCTCTTTCATTCGGGCAAGTAGTAGTTACCTACTCTTCATTATTATCATTTTTATAATATGATATCCAACTTAACTGCGATGGCTGTATTTGGGATGCTCCACCCCATCTCAACTGTTGTGGGTGGAACTCTGGGTGTTGGAGTTATCTTTTATCAAAGGAAGTCAGTGTCTGATTGTCTTATCAGGGAACATGTTTCCCCTGATACAAGTGGCTTTTTATCTGTAATATTTTACTCTGACCAGCTTACAAACAGCTCTGGATTGGATTTTATTGGCCTGTGTTGCAGCAGATCACTTGAGAACAGAATAGTTGTTAGAAAGTAACCAATTGCTCTGAGCCAGCAGCACTGAGGGAGGATGCATTATTTCTTGTTTGTTTTTGACGGTTCTGTACTCTTTCATCTATCACAGGGTGACACTTCCCCTCATCACTCCTGTGATGGGGGCTGTGTCTATCCCTCTCCTACATGCGCTAGATTTGTTCATGCAGACCACATCATAGAGATAATTCAGTTATTTTGATGGTCTCTCATTTTATTTTCTCTAAGTATTTGTTGTAGTTTGGTGTTAAAGGCTACAATGTTGTTTTAACCAATGGAATGAACTATAGTTTAACTGACACCTGACCTAACCTCCCCTGTTGCAGCCGATGGCACCCACCTGTTCATGGTGGCTGTGCACGAGTTCGGCCACTCCCTGGGCCTGTCACACTCCAGTGACCCCACGTCTCTCATGTTCCCCTGGTACCAGTCACTCAGCAATGTCGGGAGTTTCACACTGCCAGACGACGACAGGCGGGGTATCCAACAGCTTTATGGTAAGGTTTAGATATTTGCTGAGGGGGATGGGGTTGAATACTTTTTTGTGGGTTTAAAATTTACAGAAAATAATTAGGTAAATTATGCTTCATGGTAGTTTTGTCACTAAGAGTTTTTCGTATTCAAATATATATCCAATTATTATTATTATTAGTGAATTTCCTATGGAAAAGTGAACTATTAGCATGTCCCGCATGGTGAAACTTAAGCCCGGGACCACCATATAAGTTCCTAACGTGACCTCCTGATCACGTTTTGGGGGGTTGTTCAAAATTTTATATATATATATATATATGTGTATGCACTCTGGCGGTCGCATTTTTTGTACGATTTACTTCAAATTTGGTAGGGATGTTTCTTTCTATAATCAGTTTGACAAGTTCGTTGCGCAAAACAATCGGAAAACTCTAACCCCTTTTTTTGGGGATTATTCTTTCAAATTTCGAGTTTTTGGGCCCGAGGGTCAGGAAAGCCCTGAACGTAAAATTAATGCTTATATTGAGATGGGATATGAATTAGTTAAGCGAAAGTTTTAAATCCTCTCTCGTCATTCTAGCATAAATATTTTCCGAGTTATTAAAGAAAATGTATATCGGCTAAACACAGAACGTTGTCTTATGGGGTTTTTACATTAGAAAAGCATGTTATTCATTTGTTGGTGTATATGTATCATCCCCAGCAACCTCGCGCCAACTTTCAAGCCTGACTGGACCTTCTCCTAACCTTATAATGCGCAAAATTGTATACCTAGCATTGCAGGTAAATGAAACCAGAAGCATCAGAACAGCCAAAAAATCAGTGTTTTCAGATCTCAATGAAATTGGATTATGTAATTGTATTGTGTTTTTACACTGGTTTTGAGTTTTAAAGGTTTTGTATGTGGAAATTCATGCTCCTCACGTCAGCGTGCTGCGTGCAAACTCGTTTTTTTTTGTTGGGAGAACATTTTATCAAGCAAGGTTAAAGGTTCATCCCTACCACACTACCTGGTAAGGTGCAACTCTTTGGAGCTTTATTATGAGGTGATAAGTAACACCTTTTCGTGTCAGTACAAACCCTGATCCCAAGGGGCTGTCCAAGGATTAAAGTTGATTCCTTAATTTAACTAGTCGTAAATGGTTTTACGTATTTGATTCCATAAACAAAATCTCATGCTTGTAAAGTTCTTGAGAAACTTGACCTTCTGACTCAGTAAAAATGTTGAACACTGAGTGTAAAAAGATTATAACAAAAGTGCATCATCAATATAATTACTATTATAATATCAATAATCCTATAACCATATCCAAATATTTGTTCACAGCGAACGTATTAACAAATGAATTTATCCCACAGGAGCTAAAGACCGTTGGGCGAAAATTCCGACGTACAAGCCAGGTCTGCATGGATACCAGCCTTTCAGGCCATCCTACAGGCCTGCCACTACCCCCAGCACAGCTGCGACCACACCTGTGTCAGTGGTGCCAACAACCAGAACCAGTACTACCACCACGACATACCGAACACACCACAGACACCATCATCCCCCCACCCCTCGCCCTGGCAAACCCGACACTTGTGATACGAGCTTTGATGCTGTCTCTGTCATCAGGAAGGAAACTTTCTTCTTCAAGGGGGAAGTAAGTTATTTTGAACTACCCTATTAATTGTTTCTCCTCAGTGTGTGAAGAATTATTAGTTATTTTATTGATTGTTGTTTAATCATTCCGTTAGCTTGTATTTGCCCACTACGTATGTAAATGTTTGTGGGGAATGTTAACAATAGAAAACCAAATAATAAACTTCAGTAGGTATACTCTTGATAATCCGCCAAATATATGGGACCTCTCTGATGTCTGATTACGATAAATATTATGGATTACGATTTGCGTACTGAGGGTAACATTCGAACAGTACTAAATAGCGTACTTGGTGAGGGTAAACTTATATCTTTTAGCTAAAACACCAACTCAAATATAACATGCAAGGTATAGACTGTAACATATTTTTCTATTTTATTTTAGTTTTTACTTTTAGTTGTTTTCAGTAATATATGTAATTAATGTAACGAGTGGTCCTGTTAAGCTTAGGGATAAACTGCGTCAAGTGACAGTCTGCTAATAGTTTTATTTGATTTTAAAACTCATCTAAACACAGATAAAGTGTTTTCTTTAAGGATTAAGATAAGAGTTGGTTCTCCACACAAGTTTAAAAATCTGCTTAACACAAGAAATTCAATAAAAATCAATATCAAATAGAGTAGCTTTTATATCTATAAAAGCTACTGCACTGTAGCTTAGAGAATATACTCACACACACTGTTGTTTAACATGAAAAATTGCCTCCCCCCCTACCTTGCCCCCGCCCCTACCTTGCCCCCGCCCCTACCTTGCCCCCACCCCTACCTTGCCCTCGCCCCTACCTTGCCCCCCGCCCCTACCTTGCCCCCCACCCCTACCTTGCCCCCCGCCCCTACCTTGCCCCTCGCCCCTACCTTGCCCCCCACCCCTACCTTGCCCCCCGCCCCTACCTTTCCCCCGCCCCTACCTTGCCCCCACCCCTACCTTGCCGAGCCCATAGCGCATGCTTCCTCGCAATCACGGGAGTTGCCTTGTCAGATTACCAAACGTGTTGGATTAGCAAATGTCAGATATAGAATATATTTGAGACTAACGTTGTTGTGTGGCAGTACATGTGGAGGATAGGGGACAAGGGCCCGATGGAGGGCTACCCCGCCCCCGTCACTCACCTGTGGAAGGAGTTGCCGCGGAACCTGACCCAAGTGGACGCGGTCTACGAGCGACTCGACAAGAAGATCGTCTTCTTCGTCGGTAAGTCTCTACACTTACTCTGTTTGATTTAAGTACATTTAAAGTAGTGTAGTGATCTACATCGACCTAGTAGAGTTCATTTTAATTTTACAATTGTTCAAACCTTCTTGTATTGAACAATTATGGACTCATACAGAAGTTGTTTGTGGTTATGGCACCAGACAATCTGAAGATCATGACATTTCACAACTAAGGTTGCAACTGCCGGTTCATGTTTGTAATTTGGAAAAAAGTGCTTTTTAATTGACAGTGTTTTTTATTCCTTGGGTAATATTTTTCAAATTAAAATTTGTTTATCAGTAATATATAAATCTTTTTTGACTGTGAAAATGAAAGAATTCAATTTTGTATAGTACCTAAGTGTTATGTACCGGTATCATTTACTAAATGGTTTTATTGACGAGTCCATTGTGCATTATACAATATTATTTGATTAATTTGGAATACATTGTTTTACATATATTCACAAAACTTGAATTTCACAACTTCATTAGACCTCCAAAAAAGGTAGAAAGTGATTTTGATATTTTCTGCAACAGTATTACAGACCCAAACTATATCTAAAATTGTAATATTAAATTAATATTGGTCAAATGGGCACAGCTTATCAAAATACTTCAAATATTTATTTGGTCCTCATTTTATTTTTTATACCCAAAGAGAATGAAACTCAATTAAAGTCTGATCCGTTGTGTTGCAGGGCGAGAGATGTACTTGTTTGACGGGAACCGCCTGGAGCCCGGGTACCCCCAGCCGCTCCGATCCCTGGGGCTGCCCCCCGAGGTGGACCACATAGACGCAGCCATGGTCTGGGGCTACAACAGCCGGACGTACTTCTATAGCGGCAACATCTACTGGAGGTATGGCTGCATGGATTCTCACTCAGTACTGTTGGATCGGATGGGGACATCATTTTCTATAGTTTTTTTTAAGTTGCTAAATGTTAATGTGAGATTGAAAAGCTTGGAGATCACAGCCATAAAGTTGGATAATAACAAAGCCCCAAAAATGCACACCTTCAGAAAAAGAGCTTTCTGTTGATACCAAATATGTGCACAAAATATTTTTTGTCATACTGCTTTGAAAACGGCTATTTTCAATACATGCGTTGCGGGGCTAAAGTAGTTCTTTTTAGCCCAAGGGCAAAAAGAATCAGCTGGTGTCGAGGTCATCAGCTGTTTGTTTTTGTAGTTTACATCAATGTAATAAACACTGCAAACTTGTGTATGTTGATTGTAAGTAATCGATTGTATCGAGAGTAGTAATCGATATTTGATCTTTTGTTATTCATTATTGCATTGTTGTTGGTTTAGTGATAGTCCATATCATTGTATAATAACGATCAATATCAATATATAATTGATAATATATCAATCATTATCGTTATAATTAGTTAGTCTAATGTAACACTAACAGACAATAGTTGAATACATCTGTAATATCAAGCTGTTTGTTTTAAATAGCAAGAACAAGATTGACACCATTTTGGGAGAAAACTTTTAAAGATAAACAAGTTGTAAAATTTTAGTTTTGTGAAGTAGTTTAATATATTGTGCAGTATGACGAAAAATATAGTTCATCACACGGGCCAAAAGTGGCTTTTTGATCCTCGCTCATTTTTCGACCTCGGCTTCGCCTCAGTCGTTAAACTTGAGCTTGTATCGAAGAGGGTCACTTTTGACTCTAGTGATGAAATATACTATATTGACAGAGGTGATTTTTGCTCCACAAGATTCAAAAAATTGTTTCTCTCTTTCTCTTTTTCAGTAACAGCATCAGCACAGACTCATCATCTCTCTTTTTCTACTAAACTTCCATCTCCAGTGCTCCAAGTGTCCCAAAAAGTGTCTGGATTTTTAACATTACCTTGTTAATGTTTGTGTATTTATTGACCAATTTAAAATACATTGTGCTGCCCGCCAGTGACGTGCTGTTCCACATCAAATAGCCCAAAGTCATCTTGTTAAAATAGTCACACTATAAAAAAAATTAGTCCAATTTTGTAGTTTTTTTCATTCAAATTATCCGACGAGAACTTTCGCCTTCTTGATTTGATTAAACTGTGAATTTTTATCATGACTCTGTTTCAGGTTCGACGAAGAGGAGAAGCACATAGAGTTGGACTATCCGCGAGAGATCACCACCATGTGGAAGGGGATGGGTTCGCACTTCGATGCGGCGTTCCAGTGGAAAGACGGTGAGCTTGGATCCCGATTTATATTACAATTAAATATGTCCGAACCATTTCTGTAAAAAACGGCATTTAAGTTTCACGTATTACATTCTCCTATAAGCCCAGTGTTAACTTCGTCCCTCCTCAACGGATTATTTAAAATCGTTGATTCGTGACTCCTATCAGAGAGAAAAATATATACCTAGCAATTTCAGGAGCAGAATTTTAATGACGTAAATTATCGTGCAATAAAATTCCAAAACTTTTAGTATTTGTGTTTTTGTTATGGGTTAACTATTTGTGTTTTAAAATACTGCTTACTGAAGTCGCAAGGTATTTTGTTCTACAAAATGAGCCATAAATCAACCATTCTGGATGATCTGTCAAGGAGGCACAGATTTGACAGTAACATTGGTCTGATGGGAGAATCAGGAAAGTAGGTTAAGGGACTGGCGTCCTCTAACATGAACTTTTCAGGGGATTAAGTTCATGAACTAAATTTCACAGTAAACCCTGTTGTAAAAAATATGACTCAGTTATATTACATTAATGAACTAATTTCACTTACAGAGCAGTTATTTTGTCAATAAAATAATGTCTGATTGTTTGTATAAAGTATTTAAAGTAAGTATGAATTTCTGCTGCCCTCACATCGTTGTTAACACTCAAAACAATTTTTGTGATTCAATAATCACAGCGCGTACTTCACAGTTGACAGGATTCTCAATTGGCGGCGCTATTTCGCATGCCCACAAACAAATGTAAACATGGTCGATTTTTGCTGTAGTCCCAGGCTTGCCAATAAATGCATATAAACAGCACAGGATACAGGAATGCCAACCACAGCGCTGCAATAGTGGAATTTAAAAATGGCACTAACTTTTAAAACAAGTCTCAGAATTTGTTAACTCAGATTTGGGTTAGTAAAATATCAATGATATTTATTTGTCAATTTTTTAAATTTAGGTCACCCCCTCTCTGTGGTGTTGAGAGGTCTAGAATACTTTCTCTCTAAAGTGTACTAAACAATAATTGTAATTTAGTAATATTTGTTGTTATAGTTCCATGTTTTTAGGGTCTCTTATAGAATCTGCCAGACTTAAACTAAGATATTAGTCATCTAAATACAAAAAAGACAGTCATATTTTACATTATATTCCTTAATGATTTTTACTTAAAACATTGTCATATTGCAGGAAAAACTTACTTCTTTAAAGGAAAGGGCTTTTGGCGCCTGAACGACATCAAAATGCGAGCTGAGAGCGAACAACCCATTCCCTCCGCCCCGTTTTGGTTCGGCTGCCCCAATTTCAATCTCGATATGAACCCCACAAAAAAGCCCAAATTCTGGGGGAAAAAGTGGCACGATAAAGAGGAAAGAAGTGAAAAAAGCACGTTATCGTCCAGCGCTGCATCTCGCTCCTTCAATCTGTATTTGTGTGCGGTAATATTATTCTATCACTTACTGCCGAGGTAGATATAAGTTTAGATTTTATTTATTGCCTTTTGTATTAAAGCTTTATTATACCCCGAAATTACATTAAGTTATATATTTATGTGTAAATTTGTACTTAAAAAAGCAACTCAAATCGGTTACTTTTTAAAAAAGCAATGCAATGTATAAAAGTGGTAGCAAGTTTTTCCACTGCCTGATGTAATCTTAGAGACTCATTTGATGTTGATTAATTCAAAAATATTATATAATATTCTGTTTCACATTTTGTTTGTCGGATTAATTTTGTTGTAAGTTTTTCTAATTTTTATACTGATAAATACAGTGTTTTTGTCACTCATACAATTTAATCCTAAGAACTGATTTTACATATTTTCTGTTTTATTTTGATATATTATTTGTAAGTGATTTTTATACTAGGTGACAGTTATTAAGTCATACACTTAAAGACCTCTGGGTACCATGGCAGAACATCCTCATTGGCAAAGAGTAATGATGTTGTTTATTATTGTCCCTCTTATGTATGTCATATTAACAATGTTAGGTTTAAGAAAAGATCTCATCCACCCATGTGGAATAAACTGCAGGTGTGGGTTGTATAATACTGAAGTCAATTATTTCAAAAATGATGTTTATGTAGTTTTGAAAGTTAAGTTTTGAAAATCAAGTTAAATATCCAATACAGTACTTGGTTTAATAGTACTGATAACATTTACATGCTAGGACTGAGGTATAGTAATGGCTTGTCGCCAAAAAAAGTAAGAGAAAGAGGGGAAGCCCCCTCACCCCACCTTCTTGGAGGGGGTGGAACCCTCACCTTGATTACATTTGACGCAGGTCAGTGATTTTTTTTTCAAGATTTAAAACAGCTGATTGTTAGCTGATCGTTGCACCCTGACGATTTCCATAACTGATAATGTCTTAGTTGGCTTTGTCCATGAACATCGGAGGGGTAACTTCCCCCACCCCTGCCCTCCAACCGTCCAACAAGTCTTCTCATCAGCTACTACAGTCCGTCACCTTCCCCTCTATGCTCTAGTCTACTGTCTCATTCAAATCCAAATGAGAACACATGGAGTAGAGTTACAATAAAAACATAGAAGCTAGAGTAACACACCTTGCACTGTTCTAACCAGTGTTATGATTATGTTGTTAACTCAACTTATACCTTAGCAATTTTTACCACTGATTGTGTTGTGCGATTCCATATTATCTTCATGTCACCAATAATGTATATCTCGATCAAGCGAAATTTCATATTAAACACCCAGTATTTTGTCCTCGTAGGAAAAATACAGATCTAGTGTATTTTTCATGTGATAGAATTTCTTTACTAAACCGTGTATGTAAAAAATGTTGATACAATTCCGCAGTAAATTCGCTTGAGTGTGGTCGTGTCGTGTGAGTGTCCTTGGCACACCGCAAGTGGTCTTACCTTACTGAGTGAAAGTCCATTCTGAAGACTGAGTTCTGACTGAGTTTCGAACGAGTTTGATGAACAATCACATTCCTGGTCGAGCGATTCAAAAGTTGTTGTTTAGCACGTTTACTGTGTTAATTAATAACATATTTGCATCTGTTCCATTTCTAAGCGATCGCAGAAAATGATACATGTCACGTTGAATGTTTAACACTTTGGGTGAAAAAAATCTGAAGGGTGTGAAAATTTGTTTTTATAAAATGTTAGGTTTTTAATGTAGAAGACTGGGTAGTGAAGTTCAGTTTGAAGTAATAGGTTTGTACCTTATCAGTCCTCAATCTTGTAAGTACTAAATCTTTTAGTATCTTCAATCCTGCAAGTACTATCAGATCTTCTAAAACCTACAGAATTGATGATGGATAAGGTACATAACCTATTGCTTCAAGTTGATTTGTAATCCAAGAAGCAAAATATAAATGAAAACTTAATTTTCAAGAAGCTCCTCTGAAATAATGACATCACAAATTTGTTGGTATAAAAACAAATCTTCGGACAGTTTGAAAGTTTTTCTGTGTGCACTTCTCGTATCGTAGATATATTTTTTCATTTCCTTTAATAGTTTTTCAGTAAAAAAACTATACATCCTTTTCTCCCTTTCAACCATTGTTTTTATGGTTGGTTTACACACTTCAACAGTTTTGTCATTAGTATTCAGTATCACAGATCCAGAGAAATAAAGTTGTAATGAATAACGGCAATATATTGAAAACCCAAAAGAAATAAACATTTATATGCATAGAAACTGACTAAATATTTATTAGAGCAAATAGAAAAATCTAAATCCTGTTTTCTGTCAGAATAAAAATTAATTATATATTTTTTATTGGGTCTCGTCCATTTTCCTACTGTGAAGAAAATACTAAACAATTTTTGAATCCCAGGCAGGAATACAATTGTTCATCAGACGTAAGAAATAAGTTTGAAAGATGTATTTAAAATTGTACACTTAGGTGATTTTAATTTGATTTGTGTATGACTTATTATAATTTACTGAAGTTGTAAAAATGTATAAATCAAAATAAATTGCCATTTTAATGTTGAGTATAATATCAATCTGTGTGCTAGATAGTATCATGTAATATAATGTACTCCTTATATATATTCTAAAAGTATTGTTGTTACATTTATACTTGTAGCACTTTTCTATAAATCTTGTGATACGTGACTTATACATCTTTATATATTTTTAAGGTGAACTGTGTAAAGAATATTTATGTAATTTTTTTACGAATAAATATGCAATGAGTTTTGTTTATTTAAAATATATGGTTAATTTCAAAATATTGTGCACTCTTAATTTTTTACCCAAAAAACCAAAATAAATCTGTAACAGAGAGAGAGCACTTGGCTTTCGCTGTAAGTTTACGTTTTGATTTTTTTTTTAGTTTCACTGTAAAAATTTAGAATATACAAGGAACAAGGAAATGGTTCTAGATAAGTAGAACACACAAAAATTGTTAAAAGGTCAAAGTTTTGTTCCCAAATGGAGAATTCTTCTGACTAAGACCAGGAAGTGGGAGTTTCCACTTTCTATTTGGTACTCAGAGAATTTATATTGCAGTTTTGGTACTACAGAGATCGCATATCACTCTACAGTGCCTAACCGTTGGAACCATCGGAATTCGACCAAATATTATTTGACGAATATCAAGATAAGTATAATATCTAGTGGGGTATTGTTGGACTCATCTCTCTGGTAACTTTTTAATGTGGAGTTAAAACGAACAGCAGAAGGGCTTTACCATTCCAGTAATCAGTAGCCTTTTTATTTATGCCTGAAACCTCTCCACCTCAAAGCCAAAAGGGCAAATCCCTACACACCCAAACACAACATTATTTTCATTTGACACCTAATAATAAGTGTGCCAAGTTTCATAATTCTACGATGCCGCATACCCGAGAAATCAGTACCACACAAATTTCCTTAGCCTATTAATCATATAGATATTTTAAGTTTATAATTTAAACTACCTGGAAATGGAAACAAATACTTGTGTGTGCTTACTATGTGGGTAATCATGAACATCTGTTATCATCTGACAGATAAAACTACTGTTCATTCTAATAACATTGGAATTTTGAAGATCTGTGGAGCGGAGCACTTTGGTAAACTTGGAATCAAAACCCTTTACTTTTCCTATTTTAAACCTGAAGAATCAGTGCACCAAATTTCACCTATTACCTCTTTACTTTTTACCATAACAGCCATTGGGGCATTAGTAATGAACAACCCAAGACTTGGGTTTTTGTATATGAAGATATTTTATAATTTATATATAGGTACCGAGTAAAGGAGTTTATTATCAAACTTGGTTCTCATTTAAGAATATGTGAGGGACATTTTCAATTACTTTATTTCACTGAATTACATATCTCATTTATTAATATTTACAAGTACAACAATTCATAACAATAACACAATACATAAAATCATATATTTTTATAATTGCTTTTTAAAGCTTCTTTGAAAAGATGTGGATATACTTCACAAATTTTAAACTTAAAGCAAATTTTAATTATAAATATACTTGTCTATGATAATTAATGTATAATTCTCATATAATTATGAAAACTGTTAAAAAATAACACGCAAATAAAATAAAATTGTAAATTATAGTTTTAATGTGTGTATATCAAATTTGTGTTTTCTAATTTGAATAATCATAATTATAAACAATATTATGACATTTGAGTGGGGAATCACGAAGCGTTGCGTCGCATGGTGATCCAGGCTGCGATCTGAGCCTTGAGCTCCTCCGCTGGGACCAACATGTCCATGGTGAGGGGTTCCCTGTTGAAGGGGTCACTCTGGTCACTCAACAGGTGTCTGGAAACAAAACAACTTTATAAAGCTACTATATTTTCCAAGACGATAGAAAGTCCTCAGTCAGGAACTGTCGCAGCGATGACCACGCTCAGTAAAAACGTTTGGCGGGAGGCTCCTCACCCCACAACTGCGAACCACGCCCTCGTTCCCACTCCGTACATAACAACAGCAGTTCTGCCCACTTCCAGCATTCACCATAAAATTATAAAATTATGAAACCCTCAGAAACAATCGTGTTGGGCATGGCAATTAGAATAACATAACCTAACCGCTGCAGCACGCTGTGTAAGTTTTTCTATTGGGGCAATCTGTCTGGTTTTAAAAATTGAAAGTCATAAATGCAGCTTTAAATGTTTATACCAAATTTTAATCGAAATCGGACGATTTTTCAAAATTTATCGCACCCACAGACATACATATATACAGTTTTGAACAAATGATGTACTTGGACCTCAAAAAAAGTTATAACGGTCCCGGGTCTTAGGTCTTACCATGCCGACTCCAGCACAGCTTCTCCCTATAAAGGAAATTCACTAAAAATGGCTCTTATTACAGACCAAGGGAATTAAAATATCTATTTTTGGAATTAGGACAATGTTTTTAACTGAAAATTGCTTATTCTTCCCGTATCTAGTCTCATGTAATTCAGAACAGCTCACCTTGCGATAGTGCTCCTGTCCACAATCTGTTTGCTGGAGGGCAGTTGTACAGGATCCACCATCAAAGTGGACATGATCGGGTCCAAAAACTCGTCCGGAATATCCGCCAACATTTCATCCTCCTCCTTCTGAAGATCGGCCAGCTTCTGCACTTTGGCCGCCACGTCTTGAAGGTCTGAAATTAATGTTCCCCCTCCGATTCTCACTGGAAAATAAAATCATCATGTTTCACATAACTGTTGAATTTAGACTCACAGATATTTTCACCAATTTTGCTTCCTGGAAGCAGGTGGCCTTGAAGAAAAACCAAAAACAATGTTTGTATTTCTCCCTTTAAAAACATTTAAAATGCAAAGGGCATTAGACATAAAAATGTATTTTTTGTTTCATAAAAAAATTCTCTGGATAAATTAGGTAAGTTTTAAGCCTTCTTTGAGCAAACTCCTGTAATTTGGAATTTTTAATAGTTCAACATTCTGTACCTTCTCTTGGGGTTTGAATCATCCTAGTTCCACTGCAATCTATTATCGGGAGCATGAGAGATGACAGTTGGGCTCCAGCCAATAATTAGTCACTGTTGCCAATGTTGCCATTTTACCATAGAAAAATGTACCATAACACTCGATTGTTAGGCCGACCAGCTGGTGAGCAGTTTGGCAATGCAGCACGTCTACTATTGGTCGACAGCCCTACAAGCCACGGCCTCAACTGTCAACTCTCCCGCTCGCCGGAGTAGTGATGGCGCGACACTCACCGAGCACATTCTCCGCCAGGCTGAACAGCTGTGGGCTGTAGGAGCGTCCGTCGCGCGACACAGCCGCACAGAACGCGTCGCTGTCGCTCAGGTGGATGTAGATCTGACAGATGTCACGCACGATCTGAGCCGGGTCAAACATGTACTCCTTCTGCTGGTCCTTCACCTGCACCGACATCCGATTAAATTTGTCTCTTTTTGTAGCCACGGGATACTTTTTAATCTCAAAATGCCAAAGGGGTACATTATTCATAAGGTTCTTGGGTGACCTTCACTCTTCCCATTCCCACCAGTAATTTTTACAATTGTTCTCAAAAAATATTTCGATTAAACAGATATAATACAGATTTTGTATCTAATCACATTATAGCATATGGACAAAAGGATCGTACATCATCAGCATCCAAATGGCACAATACATCACATATTTTATCGCAGGGCTGGCTCGAGGGGGTGAAATAGGATCTTGGAGCCCCAACAGAATATTAGCCCCAGGCCTCAAATTACTTGTGGCTGCAGTTTTCTTGAGTTCCAATAATGTATTTTCTCAAAACAGCTTGACACATATTCAATTGTTGGGTTCTGAACCTTTTTTATGTTCATTAATTTTAAAAATTAAAGTTGAAAACTAGTTAATTTTTATTATATATGAAAAAAATTTAAAATTGTTCTTTACTAAAACAAACAATAAGCCCAAATAAAACATAAAGCATATATAACAGAAATCATGATTACTAACGATTTCGTCCTCTAATAATGATTATAAGCGATGTCTGGACCAGGTGATATAGGTCAAATGACAACCGGACCGTGTTTTATCGGCCGGGAACAAATTACAAACCGCGTTTTGTTTGTCAATATGGAATCCAGTTTGTACTGGCCAAAACATTGTATTGCTACTAATGTATTAGTTAAAAACCATGTTTACATTATCAAATCTAGGGTAGTATCCAAATACAATTACACTATTTTGAACTACGAACTGATAGGAAATACTTGCTCAAAAATACTCGAAACTCAAAAATAATTGGCACTACTCGACTCGATTAAAAAATTCACTACTCGCACACCCCTATACAAAACAATAACCTGAGCTAAATATATTCATCAAGAGACGCTTCCAAGCTTGCCTTTCCCTTCTAAGTTACCTTGAAATTCTTCTTCTTGGGCCCGACCAAGTGCAGCAGGAAGTAGTTGAGCATGGCAGCAATCCTGTCGACCATGGTCGGGTGGCAGAAGATGCTCTTGATGTCCGAGCTCAGATACACCAGGCACTCGATGGTCTTGGTGCCCAAAATGTTGTCAAACCTGTGACAATAAGCTGAATTACAACAGAGCTTAACAATACAATCAAAACCCCGGACAAGAATGTTGTGAATTTTATTTCATTTATGAGTTTGAACTAATTTTAGAAAATTAAAAAACATCGCTTACATTGTTGGAGATATAAACAATTGCATTAAAATTCAACTTTTGAGTCAGAATATTTTCCTTTGTTACAATAGTTTTACTACACTAAATCAAACTACACCCAAATCTAAACAGTTTGTTGCAATGAACATTTTTTTGTAAGGTGTAAAGATCAGCATAATTTTGGATTGGAAGTTTTTGTATACATATTACAGATTATAGATTAATAGTAATCATTGTTTGGAATACCAAAACATGCACTTTTCCCAAACCCATCATAAATTGTTTATTAAAAAACTAATAATTTTGCGAAGCTTATAAATGATCTGTCTAAAACTAACTGGCAGGGAATCTTCAGTGTGAAATGTGGATGGTTCAATTAACGAGTTTGATGCCACTATGAACAAAGATGTCAAATTAAACACAGACAAATTTCCGATTTCAAGAAAATTTAAAAAGGCAAAAAGTATGCTGTTGTATATCACAAGGACTGATTAGAAAAATTGAAAACTGTAATAAACTTTGTCATTATCACATAACCACCTATTTGATACACATTTATTACATTTCTAAATCGGTTTTACATAAAGATCAAAAATAAAATATCAAATGACAGGACAACATACTACCATAACTTATTTAATAGTCTGGCGGGAACTCTTCTGAGCAGTGAAGAATAATTAACATCTAATAGATAACACTGATAAGCCTAAACTTATAAAAAAATAGGCCTTTTTCTGAGCCTACAGGAAAAAGCTACTCTAGTTACATAATAAAGATTGTATGCAAACTGAGTGTTTACGAGACAATGTCGTGCTTGTTTATCTAACAGGGAAGACTGTCACCACTGGATATGATAGCTTGTATTTCTGACCTTTTGTTGAGTCATGTCTTTGTTTTAATGCAGGATGAAATAAGTAAATAATTATTCCACAGGACAAAATAAGCAAGCCCTATCGAATGAGAGAAGACAATTCACAAATCTTGTAAATAGAGTTAAGATGTTGAGGAAAAACATTCAATTATAACTAAATGAGCAAACATGTGACCTTCTCCCTGACAATGTTCGACCACCTTGTACTTACAGATCAATTTATTAAAATTTTTATAAACGACTTTAGGCGGATATTTTAAATATTTCTTACCTTGCAGTCATTCCGACATGAACAAAACTACTTTCGTTCCTCTGTCGTTCAGCTGGGGGGAGATTGTTCCATTCACCAGCCTCCCTGGAAATGATATTTTAAAAATCAGTTCACAGGTTTGAAATTAAGATATTTTACTGTCAACACATCACATTGTAATGTGTTTATAAATAATTGTACTGTTAACTCAGAAAATAAAGAGGAAAAATAAGAAACTATTAGGCCTAATTGAAAATTCACAATAAATTCTGAATTAATCTTATTTCATTTGGTTGGAGTTTATTTTATTTATTTTTTTTTTTAGCGAATTTCCCCTATAGGGAAGAAGCTATTACCGTAGTCGGCATGGTAAGACCTAGGCCCGGGACCATGATAACTTTTCGTTTTGAGGTCCCCAGACCCCAAAAACACCATTCGTTCGATACTGTATATATATATATATATATATATATATATATATATATATATATGAGTGTCCGTGAACACGATAACTCTCGTAAAAATGATCCGATTTTGACGAAATTTGGTATAAATATGTAAAGCAGCATTTATGACTTTAAGTTCGAAAACCAGACAGATCGACCTATCCGAAGGGGTATTTTCGGGGGGTTTTGTACCCCAAAAATGGGTTTTTTGAATTTTTTACATATAATTTTTGAAAAAGCCAAATTTTAGTTATGACCATTCGATTCAGCTTAAAAAAACACACAATTTGGTATTTCGATCATTCCTCTACGTTAATTGGTTACCGAGATATTGAAAGTGCTAAACACAGTACGTTGTCTAATGTTATTCTTATGGAGGAAAAGAAAAATTTTGTATCTCGCTTATTTATGAACGTATACTGACGAAACTTGGTATACAGTTTAATCTTGTTGAGTTCTATTGATATTTGCCCCAAAAAATTGTTTTTGCATAATTCTCCCGTAGCAGCAAACCTGCGTACTCAGCCCCCATGTTATTCTTATGGATAATAATTAAATGCTCTGTCTCCCTTAATTATGAACATAAATGAATAAAAACTGGTATACGACTTCACCTAGTTGAGTTATATTGACATTAGCATAAAAACCCATTTTTTGTGTTCCTTGTTGCAGCAAACCTGCGTACTCAGCCCCAATGTTATTCTTATGGAGAATAATTAAAATTGTATATATCGCTTATTTGTGAATATATTTTTATGAAACTTGGTAAGTGGCTTTATGTAGTATTAAGACATTTATATCTCCATTGGAAATTCGCTGAGTATGCAGGTTTGCTGCGACGGGGGTATTTTAGTATATCTTTTGTATCTTTAGTACGGTACATATCTTTACAAAATATTATTTTTTGTATGAATTGTTGAGTGTTATCTAATTCTAAGAAAATACATAATATCAATTCTTCTATTCTTTCCCCAGATATTTTAAGATTTGTATTTGATACTACGAACAACAAACATAACTAACTGTTGTTTTATATTTTGGATTTATAATAATTTGAGAATTTCATTTATATAACATACAAAAAATCCCGCTCAATAATGAGCCTTGAGGTACACCCCATACGTGTATGAATGTACATTCATACGTTTTGATGCTTAAAATGTTATTATTGTTCGATTTCATTTCAACTGACTTTGGTCATCCAATTAGGAGTGGAACCGTTTTAGATATTACCAAAACCAAAAACTCCAAATCTTTTTAACTAAGTTGTATGACACTTTCACTACTATCAATGGACTTTACATACAGATTCAATAAAATCAATAGCGGCTGCCAGTACAGTTCTACCCTTTCTAAAACCATGTTGAACATTATCATGTAAATTATGTTTTTCAAGAAAATTTACCAAACATATATGTTGCCCTCCCAAATACATTTCAAATGAAGGGGAATAGTGACACAGGTCAGTAGTTGGAGAATTATATAACCTCACCTTTCTTATGTGAAGGAACTACAATTAATACTTTTAATTGGTAAAGAAATAAGGTACCTATCAATTAAACCTAGATATTGATGTACGCCACTCCAGACACAACTTCCAAAAATGTAAAGCATAACATTTTAATACTACACCTTAAATTTCAGTTTTCAAAACTAATAACTTTGGAGTGAAAGTAAAAGGAGTCATTAATATTAAAAGATTTAAAAGGATGAGAGCAACTTCTAAACTGTGCCTTCAGCTTAATTCATAAAATACTGAATTGGACTGAGATTGTTCCTGTCCTATAAGATTTCCAGCAGAAGTCCACGATTACTGAGCGTTACCAACATCGCAGCTACCTTGCGGCAATCATCGTCCTGAGCTGGGCCATGTTGCTGAGCGCCTCGTCCAACAGGAACACCGCGTCGTTCATGAGCAGGTTGAGGAACCGGAGGAACAACGGAGGGCTCACTGCTTCCATGTTGGCTTCCGCATCCGCCGCCAGCTTCCTGTGGAACATTGGAGGTTTTGACTTTTTAGTAGAGGTGTGCGAGTACTCGAAACTTTGAGTTTTCGGCCGAGTATTCTAATACTCGAACTCGACTCGAAGTTTTGAAAACTACTCGAAAGTTCGAGCGAGTATTTCCCGCCGATTTCCGGACGATTGCGACCGGCCAAAACGCGTAATAATGGCCGCCAAAGGCAATCACATCACGTAAAATCAGCCGAAAATGACGACTGTGAACGATTGCGACCGACCAAAACGCGTAGTAACGGCCGCAAAAGATTCAAGATTCAAGATATTTATTGCAACATAACATTCACACAGTTTACAAACAATACATTATTTGCAAAGTAAACAGGTTGCTCGTCAATATCTCTTATAAAATAAACTAATTCTATACATGAACAAGATATCAAATAAATTTGTTGTTTAGACCAACTCCAATGTATTGTCATTTAAAAAATCATGTACTTTATAATAAACCTTATCAACTAAAATTTCTTTTAAAGCACACTTAAATTTTACTAAATTTAATTCCTTAAAATGATTTGGCAATTTGTTGTAAAACCTTAAACCCATATAGTGATCGCATCACGTAAAGTCAGCCGAAAATTACGATCGGACCGCGTAATTTTGGCCGTAACTAACGATTTCGTCATTTAATATTAATTATAAGTGATGCCTGGACCAGGTTAAGTTGGCCAAATGACAACCGGGCCCTGTTTCATTGGCCAGAAACAAAAGTCAAACCGTGTTTTGTTTGTCAATACGTAATCCAGTTTGACTGTACTGGCCAAAACTTTGTATTGCTACTCATGTATTAGTTAGACACCATGTTTAGGTTATCAAATCTAGGTGGTATCCAAATCCCATTACACTATTTTAAACTATCAACTGATGGCAAATACTCGCTCGAAAATACTCGAAACTCAAAAATAATTGGCACTACTCGACTCGACTCGATTAAAAATATCACTAGTCGCATACCCCTACTTTTTAGTTACAAAAACTTGACTATACACTACAATAAACCTCGGATTACCCGAACCCCAGATTAACCGGGCGAGGATGTCCGAAATAAAAATGTAAAATCGTGATTTTTCCCTACGCTAGGGCCTTCTAAGTCCCAGTCGCAACCGCAAAACATTAATGTACCAACAAGGTATATATCTAGAGGTCTGGTCTTGTGTAAAAAAGTGTAGTGACCACCATTTGCCATCTGTCAACTCTGTTCCCATGGCAACCAACATCAAATCCTCACTTCATGAGTTACATGAAAGTCAGCAGACAAATTTAACTTGTGAAGATAGGATTTGATTGGTTACCTGAGGGAAATGGCGGTCGACCATGTAAGTGCCACTTATTTACCCCAGACGAGACCTCTAGATATATTTAACCTCGTTGGTTTACCATTCATTTCTAACCACAACTTGTGAGGTTGAGTTGTGTTTGTAGCTGTGACTGGACTGTGTGTTACGACAGTCAAACCAACACTGTCTATTCTGTTTTACAGTCTTTCCAAGCAATTTTTCTGCATCAATATTGCAGGCACTAATGTCCTGATCATTATTTAAGCAAAGTTATAGTAGCTTCAAAATATAATAGTAGCAAAGTTATAATATATTCTGGATTTTTTGCTTTCCAGATCAATATGCCTCCACATTAGTCCGGATAATCCGAGGTTTACTGTAGTTTGCAGTCCTCAACCCATTGGCGTACACTAACGAGCTGATTTCGTTCCTTAATTGTCATTTTTTAAACTTATGAATTGGAATATAAAATTTATGTTTTTAAATATAAATATTAATGGCGCATTTTAATTAAAATATTATTTTCTTTAAGTTCAAATAGTCGCAGAAGCACACACACAGTAAACATAAAAAAAGTAGCAAAATCAGTGTTGACCATGTGCGGCTCTCAAAGAATTTACCAATCCCGTAAACTTCCAAGCAAGCCTGCCACCAACGTTGCCACAGATCAGGTTATTCATTGAGAGCTGCATGGTCAGTTTTGATCGTGAGCGGGAATCGAACCCACACCTGGCTAAGGTGTTTCCACGACTAAGCCCACACGGCTATCACAACCAGCAGCCTAGCAGCGTTAAATAGGTTCACAGTCAGTCAGCGCCCCAAGCGGCGAGAAAAGTAATTGCCCGCAGCCATTAGTTACAAATTGTACTACTAGAGTGCAGCACCAATCGGATCGCGTTGGAAGCTATAGTGAATAGAATAAAATTACTTCCTTAATGGGTTATCTCTAGCTATTCCATTAAAAATAACTAGGGAACCATCATCATCATCATCGTTGCGGATTAGGAAACCCCAGCATAGCTGCTAGTCACATCTTGCACAAGCGGGAATATTACGCAGGTTACTGGAAAGATAGGATACAGCGAGCGAACCATATTTTTAACACAGGCTCCAGCACAACCATTTGTGTATTAATTTTTCTAAGTGATAAGTGACGAAGGTCCTTCATTTGGATTTTGTATGGGGTTATGTGACTTACAATAGTAGTTATCTGCTATGACTTACAATAGTAGTTATCTGCTAAGACTTGATTGATGACTTTATTTTAAAAATGTATTATTCTAAATGTTTAAAACACTTTCCAATAAAAAAAACAATAAAATTTAATTATTTATTTATTTAATAACCAGAGTGACGAATCAAACTTACTTGAAGCACTCCTTTTGCTCATCCAGGCTCCACAAATACTCCATAACAGTGTACATCGGCCGACGGTAGTTGAACTTCTGCTCAAACGAGACACTTTGCCCGGTCATCTCAATACTGACAAACACATCCAACAAAGATTCCACTATCTGTAAAAGTAGTAAAACAGATTATAAATTTGAGCCTCTTTGATTTTTTTTATCACATCTTCTATTAAACTTGATTATACGTTACACTGTAGTTGATATAATTTTAAAACTGAATTTTAAATCAAGTACCATAGGTAACTACTGAAATCAATAATATATTAACATACTTTACAGACATTTTTATTTGAAGAGATTTTCTAACCATTCATGTTATTCCATTGTAATAAGGAACTAAAAAAACAACTTCAAAATCCACTGCTCAAAACATTGAAATAAAATGTAAAAGAAGGAAAAAATTGCTAAGTTTTAAAATACAGAAAAAAACTATGAAAGGAAAGGTATCCCAGAGAACTTACCCATTGAGAAGAAGTGTGAAGAGTCAACAGGAAAGCTAATTCACTGGCAAAAAGTCACACAAATAAATACACATTATCATTTTCAGGACAACTTGTCCCTTTCTCAATCAGTTGAGGAAGTGTTTGTTAGTCCTAAATGGAAGCAGGCTTGCCAACTTAATAACTTGACTATTTACACTATTCCACTATATACACAATTACTATATACAGTTCAAGTTCTTAAATGTTCTCGCTATAGAAAAAGGATGGAATGGTGGTAATAGAAATGTGTATGACTGTTTATCTAATGTTTAAGTTGGGGGATCTCTGGATTTTGTTATCCATTGGTGGGCTAGCTCCCATCTTCTGAGCTGGGAAGGATTGCAATTCTGTGGAAGGGTGGTTTTTAACTATTTTTATGGTGAAGCAGTCATCAAAAGTTGCATTATGCTCTATTGAGTGTTTTGGAAAAGGTTTTTCTGGATTTTTTATTTTACAGTCGTGTCCGTTGGCTATTCATGTATTTGCGTAGGATGTCTGTGGTTAGGCCAATGTACTGGGCTGGGCAGAGTGTGCACTGTAATCGATAAATGACAATGGTGGAGCTGCATGTGTGGTGGCCTGTAATACTGTACTCTCTGTTGGTTATGGAGCTCTTGAAACTGGTTGTGGGTTGGTGAATGGGGCAGGTCTTGCAGGTTGTCTGGTTGCATGGAATGATCCTTGGGGTTCATTAGTGGTTTTGGCGGTTTTCCAAGGCGTTTAGGTTTGACTAACTTGTTGCGTAGGTTCGGTAACTGTTTGAACAGAACATTTGGTGGTCTGGAAAGAAGATCTTTTGTATGGGGACTAGCTTGTAGGATGCAGAAAGTTGTCCTGGAGAATTTTGTAAGATTTTGTAGGCCGTGATGGTAAGTTGTGATTAGGCTTATGTTGTCAGGTTTGCGTTGAGAGGAGTTGGTGGTTGATGAGTTAGACTGAGTTAGTCAGTTAGACTGTTAGTCTAGTTAGTCAGTTAGACTGTTAGTCTAGTTAGTCAGTTAGACTGACTTTGAATTTGGTCTTGAACGAGTTTGCAGGGATACCCTCTTGATATGAATACTGCTTCTAGCTGTTTGTTGAAAATTGTTCTTATGGTATTCTGAAAATATTCGTTTAGCTCTTAGGGCTTGACTGTAAGGGATGGAGGGGATGGATCGTTTTGTATTGTTGGAGTGGCAGCTATTGAAATGAAGGAACTGTTGTTTGTTTCTTGGTTTTACCTGATGACTCTTCACACTTCTTCTCAATGGGTAATTTCTCTGGCATCCCTTTCCTTTCATAGTTTTTTCTGTATCATGGCCTAGAGCCACCCTAACCTTAAAGTT
Organism: Allygus modestus; assembly: GCA_963675035.1. Taxonomy (NCBI): domain Eukaryota; kingdom Metazoa; phylum Arthropoda; class Insecta; order Hemiptera; family Cicadellidae; genus Allygus; species Allygus modestus. The sequence goes on along the minus strand of OY776111.1, from coordinate 456,639,642 downwards.
TTAAAATATTTATTCTTCTTTTTTGGGCCTAAGTACATCTTAACTTTGATGTCATGAAAAAAATAGTTAGTCGCTGGTCTAGTGGTCAAGGCGTCGGACTCCGGATCCATGGCAGCGGTCCTCTGGTGGGTTCGAATACCAGCCCTGGCAAGTAAATTTTATCAGTACTGTTCAACTTGTTCTGTAATGGCTCACCACTTGCTTTGCTGGATACGTTCCATGCACAGATGCATAGTCTATGTGGACGGGCAAAGTAAGGCAAAAACAGGCTGTCAACCTCTAAAATCTCTTATAACAAAATTTAACTTAACCAATTTAATGGTTGGGCTAATTTGCTAATAAAATACCCCTCCAACAAACAATGTAGTATAACTAGGCTATCCCTACTGCCCTCCTTCTCCCGAACCCTTCTCTTGAGTTGCGAAATACGTGTAAGACCTCTTATACGACAATATAACAGAACAAATAAAACAATCAAACTTTGACTCACATGAGACCTATGCGGATGTGTCAAAAACAGCTGTTCACGGAAGAACGAGTTGATCGAGGATCCTGACTTCTCCGTGGGCAACAAACACTCCAGACACTCGGCCAGCTGAGCGCGCAGGTGAGGGTTGCGCGCGCGCGCAGAGCCCGACATGAACACAAGGAGATGTGTCAGGATAGGGTGGAGCTTTTCCAACCCTTCCTGCACTACTCCAGCCACCTCAAATCTCTTGGCAGCGACGAGGTAGTGGGAAATATTCTCTAGCAGCACTTCGGGGACACATCTGTCAACACAATGTCGCTGTTACGTTTCAGTTGTTAAATAGGAGTCGAACATGGACAGCAACAGTTCAAAATATGGTCTCCAAAGAAGCATACTATTTTTAGAGCGGCTTCAGGTAGTGTGTCAAGAGTGATAACAAATAAAAATAAGTGAGTTTTTACAGCGTTTTAAAAGTACATGAACAAAAATAGTTGGAAATTTAACAATGTGGACTCAGAAGGTGTTTAGATTGTGAATCATAAATTTCCTGAAGCTTGTTCAAGCATTGTAAAAGTATAAGCCAAGATACGGTTTTTACTTCATACATCAATTAACCTTCTAAATAAATGTTACAAGTTATATCAAAATAAAAAAATATTTAGGCCTACGAAGAACATGATGGAGGTGACTTACTTGAGCTAGTAATATGTATTGCATACAACAGGCTTTTAAATGGGCTTTGTGTTTCCAGGAATGTTGAGTTATCAATACTCTAGTTTGTGAGTCTTCACTGCTGTTTTGATGGTTTAAAACAAACTTATCTTAGGAAGAACGTTCTTAGGACAAAGTTGGGCATAAGGATGAAATATGTTTCTAAAGTCATATCCCATCACAAGAGTTAGCAGGTGATTGTCTACTCTTGCTTCATAACCCGGCACTCATCTTCAAACCTATATTCAATAGGCACAGGAAACTTGCAAGGCTTATTTCTTGACCTTGGCCTTCAACAAACACAAATTGTTTTTCCATTTTGGTAGTTTTTGTACCTATTTATAATAACCTTAAAACATCTACTCTTGCTATATGTTTGCATTCTGCTCGATCAACAGCGGTTGATTATGTGATTTATTTGAAAATTATCCTTCATAATAATCTTATTGTCAACAAATTAAATTTAAAAGTATTATTTATTTATCCTTAGATTTATCCATTCTGTGCTGTTATATGCCTCATGAATCCTTCAGAATCATGAGTCCCTTTTATTTTTTTGACTGGCCTATTCCTATCCAGTTGCATTTAAAAGCACAGCCGGACAATTAACAGACTTTTGTGTTTTCCATCTGAAACAGTTGATAACGAGACACAAAACTGCGGAGATATGTGACTTACAACAACGTAGCTTAATTCAGCGGGCGGGGCTGCCCCGACATACGAGCGGGAAGCGTTAAGGCATACAACAAATTAAAAACCTCGGTATTGCAAAATTACAAATCAGGGATATTTTTGACACCTCAAATGACAAGTTCAATTTAAATCAGAAACAATTCCATGAAACAAAACATCAAATATAAATGATTTTTTCACAACATATTTTATATGACCGTTTATAACATGATTCTAAACTCACTTGAGGGTGGGTGGGGCAGTGTCGGGGAGGGGGAAGCTGACCTCCCGGAACTCGGAGGGGTTGAAGGCGTCCCGGGCCTCGTGCGGGTCAGGGTCCAACACCACCTGCACCAGCCAGGAGCACGTGGCGATCACGAAGTGTCCCTCCAACACCAGCGTAGACGGCTCTATCAGGGCGCAGCGCAGGCTCAGGTATCTGTGACACGCAAGACATATGACTCCACACTCAACAAATACTGAATAACTACTTTCTGTTATTTTTTTACCATGCTTTATATTTTCCACTTCCGTCATCCCGTAACAACGACCGTTCCTAAAATAATTCAAATTAGCAAATCCAGCAGCTTGAACTTGAACAAATACGGTTCTGTGGTTTAGATTGTGATGCAATTCCAGAAGTTAAACTAAATCAGCTGATCTTTGCTTCTGTACTGTGTTTTCCTTCAACAGCAGTAAAATGCTCGATTAAAATAATTAAAATCCATGTTATAGCCCCTGAACTGTTGTTTTAGACTAAAATAGGTTATACATACCTTCCATCAAACAGTTCATAATTGTGAAGGAGTTTCACAACATGTTTCGCCGTAAACACGGCATTATCAAGTGATTAAATACAAGAGCTTTTATCCAAGGACTCGTCAGAATTTAAAAAACACAAACACAGTTCACATAGTTCGCAAACACTTATAAATTTTGGTAGGCCTACCACTTATAATAAATCTCGAGTACTCGCCCACCCCTAGTTTTAATTTGGCCTATCTAATTAGTAGGCTAGTTCATTTGCATAATTAATCAATTCTAGCAGGTTTCTTTAATTAATACGCACAGGCTTCAATTTGCGTCATTTGATGAATTTCAATTTAAAAAGAGAACAAATTTCAAATTTCCCAAAAAATATTAGAGAGTGGAAGCTCTCTTAACCGACCTCGGATCAAAGGACCATCTTCCAAGAATTGACAAACTTCCGCCGCGGCAGCCGATGTTGCGAAATTGTTTCGCAAATAACTTTCAGGTTACAACAGTTGATTACATTTTTCTGTAGAAAGTCAAATTCAGTCAGTTTCTCTCAATAGGTCTACCATACTTCACAAAGTTGATTGTTTTTAACACTTATTGTGACTATTTCCAGTATTATTTGGTTTAACTGACCTTTTTCATTATACGACCGTGGCCCAGTCCCGTAGGGGTCGGTTAAGAAAGCTTCTACTGTATGACTGAAAATTGAAATTTTGGGAAATCACCATGTTTCATTTTGCGTTGTTTTCTTGGAACGTATCAATGACAAAAAGCAAGGCCTAGGGTAAGTGTATTAACTAATTTTCACGGTAAAGAATGGAAACCCCGGTAGTGATTTGACCGAAGCCCGCAGCAGGAGTGAATGGTTTATTTAACAAGAGTGGTAGTGGCAACACTGTTTTGAGTGTTCTAGCCCTCTCATCCCCCACAGTTGCGCCACTCGCACCACCACTCACTTGGCCATAGCGTGCTCCATATCCTCGCTCCTCGCGTCCGGCCCCAGTCTAGCCTGCATCATGCCGATCTCCTGGTAGAGCCGCTGAGCCTTGGCCTGCACCGCGCCCATGCCCAGACTGAGCGCCCGGTGGGTCAGGTGGAAGCACTCGGTGATGAACGAGTACTGCCTGGCGCTCGGTCGAGTGCCACCCTCCTCCGTGGGCACCAGACACGTCTCTGTGGCCAGGCTGCCCATGTGGACTCCGTTGCTGCCGTCCGTCAACTGAGGACAAGGTCGAGTTGTTTACATTTGTGAAAGGTTCATTTGGAAAAGCTCAAGGCTGAGAAGATTTGGTAAATTGGGAAATGGATAGAACACTGGGTAAAAGACTGAAGTACTTCTCTGCTGATGAAGTCCCCAAGAGGGATAAAATATCAAGTGTTTTTGTGTCTTCTTTATGTGTCTACGGTGCTAAACCAGTTTTTATTCTCTTCAAGGTGAGCTAGCTGTCTATCCTTTTCCGAATTTACCAAATTTTACATTTGTGAAAAGTGATGTGCAACAAGAGGGGCATCAACATTTTTGTACTGATGCCTTTGTCGCTGGTAACAAATTGTCACCGATCGCTCCGGTTACAAAACGTGTAAAATTCCAGCTACAATGACTTTCTTAAATAAACGTATAAGTCTGTCATAACCATAGGCGTAATTCGGGGTTCGGCAAGGGGGGGGGCGCTTGCCCCCTCCCCCCCAATAATTTGGAGAAAATATTATTGCAATATATATGAAAAGTCACAATAATCATGATCACAACCATGTTTGCCCCTCCAATCAAAATACAGAAATGATAACGAAGTCACTGAGGCTGGTTCGTTAATCTCGTCTCTGATTCAGTTACCAGCCCCCAACTAAAAGCACCAGTGCCAACGCCACGAACGTAGCGGCGATACCTCGAAACAATCAAACAGTGACAGGTGACAGCAACCTTGGGCTCTGCTGGCACTGAGCTGGTACTAGAGTCACTGATCACAATGAGAGTCTCTGATTGGCCCTACTGGCGCTGTCACTGTCCCTGGTAGCTGGTGGCTAGTCGCTGTCACTGTCCCTGGTAACTGGTGGCTAGTCGCTGTCTTTAAAAAAGAGGCCATGAGTCATACGATAAACATACAAGTTTTAAGCTTTATTATTATTAATTATGCTGTAAATATTTCCATCTCCGTTTGTATGCAGGTTAAGTGTAAGGAAGGGCCATGTTGCCCTAACTTTGCCTCTTAAAATAAAGAATTTTTAATTTAGTTTCTAACAAGGCGGATGCAGTGAACTGGAACCCTCGCGACCCTCTTCCTCCGCGCGACAACTTCCACTGCCTCGTAGGTCATAAACGACAGCAACTTTACTGAAACACAGAGTGCCTGATGATGCAAACCACGTGTGTTACGCGGGCTAATCGCCTTAAAACTGAAGGTGCTAAAACCTGATTTTTTTTGTTTTTATTTGCAACAAACAAATTCAAGATCATCAGTCTGGACGACCCAGAGGCCGGGTTAGGTCAATCCGGATTTCTCAGACTGCTGTAAACTTCAACCCTGAGTTGGCCCACCTTCGCTGCGGGGTAGGTGGGGTCGATCCTCAACAGCTTGGGGTTCCGGTCGCTGTCCGTGAACGGCTGGGACAGTCTCAGCAGCACGGCACCCAGATTCAGCATGAAGCCGTCCGCCACACAGCTCATCGTGTCTAGGGAGAAGGCATCCAGCGCCGACAGACGACCTGGCGCAACAACATCAGCACTAGTAAATACTCATCACAGTTATTGGAGAAAATATCATAAATAGTTACTGAGAGTTGTTGGAGAAAATATTCTTTTATGTCTTTTGAGTGGCCCTTTGGACTTGAAAGGCCACTCCCAGTAGCCAGTGCCTAATCATAACAGCTTGTATCTATTCCACCTACATACTCCTCTCGGGTCAAGGCCACACCGTTTTCTTTGTCGACCTGGCAGCCATTTTGGCCCTCTGCTTATACCGGCTTGTATTTATTTTTATGATCGTAGCCTCAAACAGGATAGAAGGGAATATTGGATGATTATAAAACTCTTTGTATACTTTAGTTTTATCTTTTTTAACTTGGATTTATTGCTAAACAAACCGTGTTTAACTATTTACTAAGTTACTCTCAACAAAAATATAGTCAATATCTTCGCTTTAAAATGCAGTTACCGGTAAGTTGTTTTCAAGGATATCTCAAAATTTCATCAGAAACGTAAATTTTCATCCAGTTTAAATTATCAGTACTATTAATCACTTTAACATTTATAAATACAAAGGATCACTGTGTGGAAAAAAGCACGATGAAAGAGGTTATTTGCTAGGCTTCGACACAAGCGAAAAAAAAAAAATGTAAACACAGTTAAGAATTGGGATATTACATAAGATTAGTTCGCCACCACATTATAGCAGCATACAGACGAGGTAAAATAGATCTATACTGGCTGTGAGGAATAATGTAGCAGACAAAAACTCCAGCTGATAAGGAAATGGCGGCGGCCACTGACAGTGGCCATACAACCTCAGAGGAATGGTGGCGGCCACTGACAGTGGCCATACAACCTCAGAGGAATGGCGGCGGCCACTGACAGTGGCCATACAACCACAGAGGAATGGCGGCGGCCACTGACAGTGGCCATACAACCTCAGAGGAATGGCGGCGGCCACTGACATTGGCCATACAACCTCAGAGGAATGGCGGCGGCCACTGACAGTGGCCATACAACCTCAGAGGAATGGCGGCGGCCACTGACAGTGGCCATACAACCTCAGAGGAATGGCGGCGGCCACTGACAGTGGCCATACAACCTCAGAGGAATGGCGGCGGCCACTGACAGTGGCCATACAACCTCAGAGGAATGGCGGCGGCCACTGACAGTGGCCATACAACCTCAGAGGAATGGCGGCGGCCACTGACAGTGGCCATACAACCTCAGAGGAATGGCGGCGGCCACTGACAGTGGCCATACAACCTCAGAGGAATGGCGGCGGCCACTGACAGTGGCCATACAACCTCAGAGGAATGGCGGCGGCCACTGACAGTGGCCATACAACCTCAGAGGAACGGCGGCGGCCACTGACAGTGGCCATACAACCTCAGAGGAACGGCGGCGGCCACTGACAGTGGCCATACAACCTCAGAGGAATGGCGGCGGCCAGTGACAGTGGTCATACAACCTCAGAGGAATGGCGGCGGCCACTGACAGTGGCCATACAACCTCAGAGGAATGGCGGCGGCCACTGACAGTGGCCATACAACCTCAGAGGAATGGCGGCGGCCACTGACAGTGGCCATACAACCTCAGAGGAACATTTTAAAAGACCCTACCCGAGGGTAGAGGGTTAAAGTAACGAGACCTGATGAGACCCTGACAAAGATTTTGTCAACACTGAAGCAGCAACTATTACATTCATGTACCCACACATCTATTCCTGTTAGCAGGAGAGAAAACAGTTGAGGGCGTGGCTTACAGGGCTATCAGCCAATCCTGCATTGCCAAACTGCACACCAGGATCTCAGAGATCTTTCCTGCTCCCAATAATAGTGCAATGTTACAATAGTAATTATAGTTTGTACCCCTGATAAAGGTTCAGTTCTCTCAGGTAGAAGATAAACCTGTTGTCGGTAACGGGATTTTAATCCTAAAATTGTTGTCCTAGAATTTTAATTCAAATTTGTTCTCATTCATCTTTAGACGGGGAAAAATTAGCCATCATTTTGTGCTGTAGGACTAATGGATCAATTTATGACTAATTTTAGTTGGGCATTGAATTTATTACAAAAACAGGGGGATGACCGTGTCAGAAGGCCGCTCCCAACAAAGAATTAGGATAGGAACTGCCCTATCAGGGGAACTTTACCTTTACCCGAGGTCCAAACTATAATCGTGAAGTCATTGTTTTATTTGGTAATACACTACAATACTTCTTTGTTTATTGTAAGTAATGTTTATTAATGTTTTAGAATACAGTAGCTGGGGGACCGAGCTGTGCGGAGGAAGGTCAGTCAGCGTGTGTAAATGACTTGAGTAATTTTTCACTACACCCCCTAGTAACAACTTGTTAGCTCATTTGCCTCTTTTCTGCATGTTTAAAGTCACTCCAGTTGTTATTATAGCTCAATGTCCCTTTGATTCATTTAGGATATGACCACTCTAAATGTAAATTTCATTCAAAGGTTTTAGTTACTGCTCTCAGGAAACCACACGCTAATACTCAAACTACACGAGTATTTAAGGCAGTTCACTGATCGATAATAAACAGCTGTGTTATGATGCTTTCGTTTTGATTTTAAACTCAATAAGCCCAACGTTATTTTTTTCACTTTTCATATTTTTGTATATTTTATATTAATGATTTTTCCTGGGGATGAGCCACGCCTAGAACTGATTTTGATCCCAGAAATTAGTTATTTCCAACATTTTAAGAAATCACTGGAGCCATTTTTGAGAGCAGAGATGCAACCAAGAAAGCAAACCTTACTCATATTACAGAATGCCTGTAGGATATTGTACAGAAATCTAAATTTAATCTTTAATTCGTAACGACTACAATAATTTCCCTATGTACGACAGTGAAGTAGCGGTTATCGCTCATTACCACGAGGAGCGTTCCTATCCAGACAGGACCCGAGCCAGGAGAGGGTTTCGTGGCGGCAAGTCTTGAGCAGCTGAACTGTGATCTCGTGGAGTTGGTCCACCAGACCTTGCGTCGCGCTCCACAACTGAGACTCCACCCGCTGCAAGTTCTGTAACACGACGTTTTAAAAGCACTGACAACCTTTAGCTTACCGATCCAATTATCGTCTTTGAATTGTGTAAAATACCTATGAGGCTTTTAAACATCGATTCCATAAAGTAAAACAGAGGAAAGAAGGAGGGAAGCATAAATTAATTAAATAGTGGAAGAGTTAATGCTACAGAACATGACAACCGTTAGCTAACCAAACCAATTATTGTCTTGAAATTGTGTGAAAAATCAAAGAGGCATTCACAAATTAAATCCATAAAGTAAACCAGAGGGAGGAAGGCGGGAAACATAAATTAATAAAATAATGGAAGGGATAACGCTACAAAACATTAAAGATTCGTTAAGTAAATATATTTTGCAAATTTTGCCACAAGTAGGAAAACACGTCTTTAAACTCGTTTTTATTTATGCCTAGAACCGGATTTGCTAATATCTTTATACAGCTATTGAACATTATCTTTTTTCTTATCTCCAGTTCAATTGCTATTTGCGCACTACGACCAGATGAATTAATCTACTGATAATAACACTCGAATAAAATGTTATCTTCAATAACAAGTTTTATTTTCAATATTAAGGCCTAGCTATGGTTCCCCCATGATCTGAAATCTTATTCAAAATTTACTTTTTTAAACACATCGGATAAGTTGGTACTGCGTGCGGTCCGGTTAGCTGTGATGATACCCTACTGAGACAAACCCCGCATTGAAACCGTGTTAGACAAATATCTTCTACTGCATTTGTGGATGTTTTTTATATGTTTTTAATATGATTAAACATTATTAAAACTAAGCTGGATATTTGCATATCTTAGATTTAATTTTAGAGCTGGGGTGTAGCTTACCCCCTGCGATATGTGCTAGGCAGATGCCTCCTCCCTCTCAGAGATAGGGTGTAGCTTACCCCCTGCCAATGTGCTAGGCAGATGCCTCCTTCCTCTCAGTGCTAGGGTGTAGCTTACCCCCTGCGACATGTGCTAGGCAGATGCCTCCTCCTCTCAGAGCTAGGGTGTAGCTTACCCCCTGCGACATGTGCTAGGCAGATGCCTCCTACCTCTCAGAGCTAGGGTGTAGCTTACCCCCTGCGACATGTGCTAGGCAGATGCCTCCTCCCTCTCAGAGCTAGGGTATAGCTTACCCCCTGCGACATGTGCTAGGCAGATGCCTCCTCGTCTCAGAGCTAGGGTGTAGCTTACCCCCTGTGACATGTGCTAGGCAGATGCCTCCTCCCTCTCAGAGCTAAGGTATAGCTTACCCACTGCCACACGCGCTTGGCAGATGCCTCCTCCCTCTCAGAGCTAAGGTATAGCTTACCCACTGCCACACGCGCTAGGCAGATGCCTCCTCCTCTCAGATCTAGGGTGTAGCTTGCCCCCTGCGACATGTGCTAGGCAGATGCCTCCTCATCTCAGAGCTAAGGTATAGCTTACCCACTGCCACACGCGCTAGGCAGATGCCTCCTACCTCTCAGATCTAGGGTGTAGCTTGCCCCCTGCGACATGTGCTAGGCAGATGCCTCCTCCCTCTCAGAGCTAAGGTATAGCTTACCCACTGCCACACGCGCTAGGCAGATGCCTCCTCCCTCTCAGATCTAGGGTGTAGCTTACCCACTGCCACACGCGCTAGGCAGATGCCTCCTCCCTCTCAGAGCTAAGGTATAGCTTACCCACTGCCACACGCGCTAGGCAGATGCCTCCTCCCTCTCAGAGCTAAGGTATAGCTTACCCACTGCCACACGCGCTAGGCAGATGCCTCCTCCCTCTCAGAGCTAAGGTATAGCTTACCCACTGCCACACGCGCTAGGCAGATGCCTCCTCCCTCTCAGAGCTAAGGTATAGCTTACCCACTGCCACACATGCTAGGCAGATGCCTCCTCCCTCTCAGATCTAGGGTGTAGCTTACCCCCTGCGATATGTGCTAGGCAGATGCCTCCTCCTCTCAGAGCTAGGGTGTAGCTTACCCCCTGCGACATGTGCTAGGCAGATGCCTCCTACCTCTCAGAGCTAGGGTGTAGCTTACCCCCTGCGACATGTGCTAGGCAGATGCCTCCTCCCTCTCAGAGCTAGGGTATAGCTTACCCCCTGCGACATGTGCTAGGCAGATGCCTCCTCCTCTCAGAGCTAGGGTGTAGCTTACCCCCTGCGACATGTGCTAGGCAGATGCCTCCTCCCTCTCAGAGCTAAGGTATAGCTTACCCACTGCTACACGCGCTAGGCAGATGCCTCCTCCCTCTCAGAGCTAAGGTATAGCTTACCCATTGCCACACGCGCTAGGCAGATGCCTCCTCCTCTCAGATCTAGGGTGTAGCTTGCCCCCTGCGACATGTGCTAGGCAGATGCCTCCTCCTCTCAGAGCTAAGGTATAGCTTACCCACTGCCACACGCGCTAGGCAGATGCCTCCTCCCTCTCAGATCTAGGGTGTAGCTTGCCCCCTGCGACATGTGCTAGGCAGATGCCTCCTCCCTCTCAGAGCTAAGGTATAGCTTACCCACTGCCACACGCGCTAGGCAGATGCCTCCTCCCTCTCAGAGCTAAGGTATAGCTTACCCACTGCCACACATGCTAGGCAGATGCCTCCTCCCTCTCAGATCTAGGGTGTAGCTTACCCCCTGCGATATGTGCTAGGCAGATGCCTCCTCCTCTCAGAGCTAGGGTGTAGCTTACCCCCTGCGACATGTGCTAGGCAGATGCCTCCTACCTCTCAGAGCTAGGGTGTAGCTTACCCCCTGCGACATGTGCTAGACAGATGCCTCCTCCCTCTCAGAGCTAAGGTATAGCTTACCCACTGCCACACGCGCTAGGCAGATGCCTCCTCCTCTCAGATCTAGGGTGTAGCTTGCCCCCTGCGACATGTGCTAGGCAGATGCCTCCTCCTCTCAGAGCTAAGGTATAGCTTACCCACTGCCACACGCGCTAGGCAGATGCCTCCTCCCTCTCAGATCTAGGGTGTAGCTTGCCCCCTGCGACATGTGCTAGGCAGATGCCTCCTCCCTCTCAGAGCTAAGGTATAGCTTACCCACTGCCACACGCGCTAGGCAGATGCCTCCTCCCTCTCAGATCTAGGGTGTAGCTTACCCACTGCCACACGCGCTAGGCAGATGCCTCCTCCCTCTCAGAGCTAAGGTATAGCTTACCCACTGCCACACGCGCTAGGCAGATGCCTCCTCCCTCTCAGAGCCTTAAGGTATAGCTTACCCACTGCCACACACGCTAGGCAGATGCCTCCTCCCTCTCAGAGCTAAGGTATAGCTTACCCACTGCCACACGCGCTAGGCAGATGCCTCCTACCTCTCAGATCTAGGGTGTAGCTTGCCCCCTGCGATATGTGCTAGACAGATGCCTCCTCCCTCTCAGAGCTAAGGTATAGCTTACCCACTGCCACACGTGCTAGGCAGATGCCTCCTCCCTCTCAGAGCTAAGGTATAGCTTACCCACTGCCACACGCGCTAGGCAAATGCCTCCTCCCTCTCAGAGCTAAGGTATAGCTTACCCACTGCCACACGCGCTAGGCAGATGCCTCCTCCCTCTCAGAGCTAAGGTATAGCTTACCCACTGCCACACGCGCTAGGCAGATGCCTCCTCCCTCTCAGAGCTAAGGTATAGCTTACCCACTGCCACACGCGCTAGGCAGATGCCTCCTCCCTCTCAGAGCTAAGGTATAGCTTACCCACTGCCACACGCGCTAGGCAGATGCCTCCTCCCTCTCAGAGCTAAGGTATAGCTTACCCACTGCCACACGCGCTATGCAGATGCCTCCTCCCTCTCAGAGCTAAGGTATAGCTTACCCACTGCCACACGCGCTAGGCAGATGCCTTTTCCCTCTCAGAGCTAAGGTATAGCTTACCCACTGCCACACGCGCTAGGCAGATGCCTCCTCCCTCTCAGAGCTAAGGTATAGCTTACCCACTGCCACACGCGCTAGGCAGATGCCTCCTCCCTCTCAGAGCTAAGGTATAGCTTACCCACTGCCACACGCGCTAGGCAGATGCCTCCTCCTCTCAGATCTAGGGTGTAGCTTGCCCCCTGCGACATGTGCTAGGCAGATGCCTCCTCCCTCTCAGAGCTAGGGTATAGCTTACCCACTGCCACACGCGCTAGGCAGATGCCTCCTCCCTCTCAGAGCTAAGGTATAGCTTACCCACTGCCACACGCGCTAGGCAGATGCCTCCTCCCTCTCAGAGCTAAGGTATAGCTTACCCACTGCCACACCCGCTAGGCAGATGCCTCCTCCCTCTCAGATCTAGGGTGTAGCTTACCCACTGCCACACGCGCTAGGCAGATGCCTCCTACCTCTCAGATCTAGGGTGTAGCTTACCCCCTGCGACATGTGCTAGGCAGATGCCTCCTCCTCTCAGAGCTAAGGTATAGCTTACCCACTGCCACACGCGCTAGGCAGATGCCTTCTCCCATCAGACTGGCTCAGGCCTTCTCTTTTAAGGTGTTTCCTTAACGGCACGTGCCTTGTCAGCATCCCACCAAGGAATCTTTTGGCTCACAATATTCTCAACTGTCTATAGGGCCTGGGATATTTCCTCATAGTTAAGGTTTAATTTTCTTCTCCTGACTTATTTTCCTATGTAGATAAGGTGCCACAGAGGTAGGGCCTACTCCCAGTCCTACATGAAGGGCTTCCGAGCCTTCCTTGCTCGTTTATCTGCTCTTTTGTTTCTCTCAATTCCTGAGCGTCCCCTATTTCCGTGCCAGTTATACAAAATAAGATTTCCAAGTAACTACATATTAAGTAACTAGCTATAATCAAGACTCACAGAATCTAAGGGCTTGTCGAAAAACTCGTACATGGTCATAGCATTTTTCGGAAGTACAGAAATGTTGAAAGCAGCTCCGAGAGCAGATTCTGCGAAGGCTCGTCCGGAACTCGCTAACTGAGGAACTCCTTTGGTTCCCCTCTGCTTTAGCACTACCTGGATAAAAAAAAAAATCTCATTAATATCACTTATTAGAAAACTTAATATATTTTCTAGATTTGCTGCAGTACTTGGAACAAAAATTCAAAACGTGATTGTTATCTGGGGTATCAACTTGTATATCTCAACGGCAGTTACTGTTTGGTATGGATTACGAAATCCCATTAGAGCCGCTATGCAGGTCTTACACAGTGAATTTTGCTCAGGTCACTGGAAGGAAAGGAATTGGCAGAAATGGTACAGAATGGTCAATGAACCGTACAGAATGGTCAATGAACCGTTGGGGGGCAAACTCCCGTAACTCCTAGAACAGCAAGTCTGCTTGTCCTCAAAATTAAAATCTCTTTAGTGCCGTTAAGTACATTTGCACAAAAAGCCAAGTCAAAAAAAACAAAAATACCCCCGTAGCAGCAAACCTGTGTACTCAGCGAATTTCCAATGCATATATATGTATCTTAATACCACATAAAGCCACATACCAAGTTTCATCAATATACATTCATAAATAAACAATTTATGACATTTTAGCGAATTTCCCCTATAGGGAAGAAGCTATTACCGTAGTCGGCATGGTAAGACCTAGGCCCGGGACCATGATAACTTTTCGTTTTGAGGTCCCCAGACCCCAAAAACACCATTCGTTCGAAACTATATATATATATACATATATATGTAATATATATATGTATATATATATATATTGTATATATATATATATATATATATATATATATGTAATTTTCAGTAAAAAGGGCTACTAGTATAATTATTATTTTAAACATTTTAAACACAGTACCCTAGTTTAAATTATTTTATTTCAAGACCGACATGTTTCGGACCTTATAAATGTCGGTCTTGAAATAAAATAATTTAAACCAGGGTACTGTGTTTAAAATGTTTAAAATAATAACTATATATATATATATATATATATATATATATATATATATGTGTGTGTGTCCGTGAGCACGATTACTCTCGTAAAAATTATCCGATTTTGATGAAATTTGGTATAAACGTGTAAAGCAACATTTATGACTTTAAGTTCGAAAACCAGCCAGATCGCTCTATCCGAAGGGGTATTTTGGGGGGGTTTTGTACCCCAAAAATGGGTTTTTCGTATTTTTTACATATAATTTTGAAAATAGTCAAATTTTATTTTTTCCCATTGGAGTCAGCTTAAAAAAACACACAATTTGGTATTTTGATCATTTCTCTGCGTCAATTGTTTACCGAGATATTGAAAGTGCTAAACACAGTACGTTGTCTTAATGTTATTCTTATGGAGGAAAATAAAAATTTTATATCTCGCTTATTTATGAACGTATACTGACCAAACTTGGTATACGGCTTCATCTGGTTGTGGACCATTGATATTTGCTCAAAAAAAATTTTTTACCAATGGCTCCCGTAGCAGCAAACCTGCGTACTCAGCCCCCAGTGTTATTCTTATGGGGAATAAGTAATGTGTTATCTCCCTTCATTATGAAAATAAATTAATGAAATTTGGTATATGGCTTTACCTACATGAGTTATATTGATATTTGTATAAAACCCCATTTGTTGTGCTTCTTGCTTCAGCAAACCTGCATACTCAGCCGCCATGTTATTCTTATGGAGAATAATTAAAATGTCATAAATCGGTTATTTATGAATGTATATTGATGAAACTTGGTATGTGGCTTTATGTGGTATTAATATACATATATATGCATTGGAAATTCACTGAGTACGCAGGTTTGCTGCTACGGGGGTTTTAATTATTCTCCATAAGAATAACATGGCGGCTGAGTATGCAGGTTTGCTGAAGGAAGGAAAACAAAAAATGGGGTTTTATACAGATATCAATATAACTCATTTAGGTAAAGCCACATACCAAATTTCATTAATTTATTTTCATAATTTAGGGAGATATTACGTTACTTATTCTCCATAAGAATAACATGGGGCTGAGTACGCAGGTTTGCTGCTACGGGAGCCTTTGGCAAAAAATTGTTTTTTTGAGCAAATATCAATGGTCCACAACCAGATGAAGCCATATACCAAGTTCTGTCAGTATACGTTCATAAATAAGCGAGATATAAAATTTTTCTTTTCCTCCATAAGAATAACATTAGACAACGTACTGTGTTTAGCACTTTCAATATCTCGGTAACCAATTGACGTAGAGAAATGATCAAAATACCAAATTGTGTGTTTTTTTAAGCTGAATCCAATGGTAAAAACTAAAATTTGACTATTTCCAAAATTATATGTAAAAAATTCAAAAAACCAATTTTTGGGGTACAAACCCCCCAAAAATACCCCTTCGGATAAAGCGATCTGGCTGGTTTTCGAACTTAAAGTCATAAATGTTACTTTACATGTTTATACCAAATTTTATCAAAATCGGATAATTTTTACGAGAGTTATCGTGCTCACGGACACATATATATATAGATATTAGTTGTAAGCATAATTTTTAAATACCCCCCGTCGCAGCAAACCTGCGTACTCAGCGAATTTCCAATGCATTGATATGTTTCTCACTAGTACATAAAGCCACTCACCAAGTTTGACAAAAATACATTCATAAATAAGTGATTTATTACATTTTAGCGAATTTCCCCTATAGGGAAGAAGCTATTACCGTAGTCGGCATGGTAAGACCTAGGCCCGGGACCATGATAACTTTTCGTTTTGAGGTCCCCAGACCCCAAAAACACCATTCGTTCGATACTGTATATATATATATATATATATATATATATATATATATATATATATATATATATATATATATGTGTCCGTGAGCACGATAACTCTCGTAAATATGATCCGATTTTGACGAAATTTGGTATAAACATGTAAAGCAGCATTTATGACTTTAAGTTCGAAAACCAGACAGATCGACCTATCCGAAGGGGTATTTTGGGGGGGTTTTGAACCCCAAAAATGGGTTTTTTGAGTTTTTTACATATAATTTTTTAAAAAGTCAAATTTTAGTTTTAACCATTCGATTTTGCTTAAAAAAACACATAATTTGGTATTTTGATCATTCCTCTACGTCAATTGGTTACCGAGATATTGAAAGTGCTAAACACAGTACGTTGTCTAATGTTATTCTTATGGAGGAAAAGAAAATTTTGTTATCTCACTTATTTATCAACGTATACTGACGAAACTTGGTATACAGCTTTATCTCGTTGAGGTCTATTGATATTTGCTCCAAAAAATCTTTTTTGCATAATCCTCCCGTAGCAGCAAACCTGCGTACTCAGCTCCCATGTTATTCTTATGGATAATAATTAAATGCTCTGTCTCCCTTAATTATGAACATAAATTAATAAAAACTGGTATACGACTTCACCTAGTTGAGTTATATTGATATTAGCATAAAAACCCATTTTTGTGTTCCTTGTTGCAGCAAACCTGCGTACTCAGCCCCAATGTTATTCTTATGGAGAATAATTAAAATAATATATATATCGCTTATTTGTGAATATATTTTTATGAAACTTGGTAAGTGACTTTATGTAGTATTAAGACATTTATATCTCCATTGGAAATTCGCTGAGTATGCAGGTTTGCTGCGACGGGGGTATTATTTATTCCCCATAAGAATAACATTAGGACTGAGTACGCAGGTTTGTGGCAACGAGGAAGATAAGAAATGAGTTTTTATGCAATTATCAATGTAACTGAACCAGGTGAAGCTACTTACCATGTTTTATTAATTTATGTTCATAATTAAGGGAGATAGAAAACTTTACTTATTCTCCATAAGAATAACATTAGGGCTGAGTATGCAGGTTAGCTGCTACGGGGACAATCAACAAAACATTTATTTTTTGTGCAATTATCAATATACCAGTACAACATGAAGCCACATACCAAATTTCATCAATATACATTCATAAATAATCAAGATATCAAATTTTATTTATTCTCCATAAGGATAACATTGGACAACGTACTGTGTTTAGCACTTTGAATATCTCTGCAACGGTTTGACGTAGAATCACAATTTAAACACCAAAATGATTGTTTTGTGGAGCTGAAGTGATTGGTAAAAGAAAATGTGAAGTTTAAAGTAAAATTAACTGAGGAAAAGCCAAAAACCTTTTTCCCATAAGATTAACATGGGAGATTTTATGAGCATGTTTTTTAGATTTTTTCCGCAACCACTTAACCTAGGTTAATAATTCAAAATACCATATTATTTGTTTTTTTAAGCTCTATAACATGGTCTAAACCTAAATTAAGTGTTTTTAAAATGTTGGGTAAAAAATGCAAAAAACTGATTTTTGGAAAATTTAAAACCCCCATAAACCCCCCTTCCCATAGTCCGATTTTTCTGGTTTTCGAACTTAAAGTCATAAATGTCAGTTTACACATTTGAGCCAAATTTCATCGAAATCGGACGTTTTTTACTCAAGTTATCGCATTCACGGACACATATATAGATATAGATATATGTGTGTGTCCGTGAGCACGATAACTCTCGTAAAAATGATCCGATTTTGACGAAATTTGGTAAAAACATGTAAAGCAGCATTTATGACTTTAAGTTCGAAAACCAGACAGATCGACCTATCCGAAGGGGTATTTTGGGGGGGTTTTGTACCCCAAAAATGGGTTTTTTGAATTTTTTACATATAATTTTTGAAAAAGTCAAATTTTAGTTTTGACCATTCGATTCAGCTTAAAAAAACACACAATTTGGTATTTCGATCATTCCTCTACGTCAGTTGGTTACCGAGATATTGAAAGTGCTAAACACAGTACGTTGTCTAATGTTATTCTTATGGAGGAAAATAAATTTTGTTTATCTCGCTTATTTATGAACGTATACTGACGAAACTTGGTATACAGCTTCATCTCATTGAGGTCTATTGATATTTGCTCAAAAAAATTGTTTTTGCATAATTCTCCCGTAGCAGCAAACCTGCGTACTCAGCCCCCATGTTATTCTTATGGATAATAATTAAATGTCCTGTCTCCCTTAATTATGAACATAAATGAATAAAAACTGGTATACGACTTCACCTAGTTGAGTTATATTGATATTAGCATAAAAACCCATTTTTGTGTTCCTTGTTGCAGCAAACCTGCGTACTCAGCCCCAATGTTATTCTTATGGAGAATAATTAAAATTGTATATATCGCTTAGTTGTGAATATATTTTTATGAAACTTGGTAAGTGGCTTTATGTAGTATTAAGACATTTATATCTCCATTGGAAATTCGCTGAGTATGCAGGTTTGCTGCGACGGGGGTATTATTAATTTATGTTCATAATTAAGGGAGATATAAAACGTTACTTATTCTCCATAAGAATAACATTAGGGCTGAGTATGCAGGTTAGCTGCTACGGGGACAATCAACAAAACATTTATTTTTTGTGCAATTATCAATATACCAGTACAACATGAAGCCACATACCAAATTTCATCAATATACATTCATAAATAATCAAGATATCAAATTTTATTTATTCTCCATAAGGATAACATTGGACAACGTACTGTGTTTAGCACTTTGAATGATTGTTTTGTGGAGCTGAAGTGATTGGTAAAAGAAAATGTGAAGTTTAAAGTAAAATTAACTGAGGAAAAGCCAAAAACCTTTTTCCCATAAGATTAACATGGGAGATTTTATGAGCATGTTTTTTGGATTTTTTCCGCAACCACTTAACCTAGGTTAACAATTCAAAATACCATATTATTTGTTTTTTTTAAGCTCTATAACATGGTCTAAACCTAAATTAAGTGTTTTAAAAATTTTAGGGTAAAAAATGCAAAAAACTGATTTTTGGAAAATTTAAAACCCCCATAAACCCCCCTTCCCATAGTCCGATTTTTCTGGTTTTCGAACTTAAAGTCATAAATGTCAGTTTACACATTTGAGCCAAATTCATCGAAATCGGACGTTTTTTACTCAAGTTATCGCATTCACGGACACATATATAGATATATATAAATTTGAACGAATAGTGTTTTGGACATCTGGGGACCTCAAAACAAAAAGTTATCATGGTCTCGGGCTTAAGTCTTACCATGAGACCTACGGTAATAGCTTCTTCCCTATAGGGGAAATTCGCTAAAAGGGTACTCGAATGGTGTTTTTGGGGTCTGGGGACCTCAAAACGAAAAGTTATCATGGTCCCGGGCCTAGGTCTTACCATGCCGACTACGGTAATACAGTAGAACCTCGATAACACGACTCTCAAGGGGATCTCTAAAATAGTCTTCTTATCGAGGTGCACTTGTAACTGAGGGTCGTGATATCAAGGTGGTTTTCACAACAAGATGTGTTATCGAGGTCACAGACTTTTTGCTATACCAAGCACATTTTTTATGAAACATTTCTAATAAGTTGTGTTTTAAGTAGAAAATTACTGTATAAATCAGTCATAAATAAAAGAACAAACGTAGAAGTAAAACAAACTTCTTAATTATTGCGACATTAAGAAAAAAATCAACAGACTCAGTTCACTAAAGTACAGTATAGAGTTAATAAGCTCGAAATACAGTAAACCTTAACCTATTGTGAAATACGGAATAAAATACTGTAATGTTAAAAAATTAAAAAATTGAACTTAGCAGAACTGGACTTACGTAATAAAACCGAAACTGTACACTATAAGATAAGGAAAGGCCGGACTAGAAAGGGGGTGGGGAAGGGGTTTTCCTGTTGAGACCTGAGCCCAAGACGTTGTTGTTTAACTTACTTCAAAACATCCGTTCTAACCGTGTGAACTATGCGTGAGAAAGGTTTAGTCGTGCTATAAAGGTTCCGTAATGCAAAACGGCGCTCTATTGAGGTTAAAGTCGTGTAATAAAGGTTCACTTACCCAAAGAAGCGTGTTATTGAGGTGGGTGTCGTGCTATAGAGGTTCAGTTATTTGAAAAGACGCGCTATAGAGGTTTATTTATCAGTAATATAAAATTATAAAAAGACGTGCTATCGAGGTATTTATTTGAAAATGAGTCGTGTTATAGAGGTATTTATAACATTGAGCGTTATGGGAGATTCACGGGGATTAGAAAATCAGACTCATTATCGAGGTTTTTGTCTTATCGAGGGTCGTCGTAGTGAGGTTCTACTGTAGCTTCTTCCCTATAGGGGAAATTCGCTAAAACAAGTGATTACTACACAATGTCAATTTAATTATTTTTATCCATTAGGCTCAATTGATAATGACAAGATGTCTAACTACAAGAAGTCTAAACCCTGCAGTGTATAAACACGGTCTAGAAAAAGGAAAGCTTGACTCAATGAGTATTGCAATGACTAACAACATTCTATGACATCACTCTGCTATACCCAATATCGACGATATCAATCAAGCTGACTCATGTTGACATTAAAGTCAACTTTAGGCAGTTAAGTTGAGTTGAGTATTATATTTTGTACCGTGGATTCAATTTTTAAATCAAATAGGCTCAATTTGGTTGAATTTAAACTAAATCCATTTAATATGGTGTACCTTGATCAGCTATGTTATTTTATTTTCACACTGAAACCAGATTGCACACAATTTTTGGGCCCAGATAGTATATACTACCCCTAATTTCAATTCAACACCAATAATATATGCCCCCACCTACCTGAGCCAGTGTCGGAGAGGATGCAAAGCTATGAAGTAAACCCAACCTTTTAGTGTTATAGGTAAGGATATTTGCACTCTCAAAATCATTTTGCAGTAATCCTAAAGCTGGGGAAAACGCAGTGAAGACCTCTTCGGCTCCATCTTGTGAACACATCCGGGCAGCAACCACAGAAAGAAACTCTGTCAGCTCAGGAATGTATTGGATATTTTCATCAAACACATCCAAAATCTGAAAATATAGGAAAGGATAACATTTTTTTAGTTTAAAAAACCTTATATATTTATTTAATTATTCAAATTAAACAATACCCTTAAATGATTGAACTAGGCTATTCCTTATACCTTAAATATTTAAGCCATGTGACATTCTTCCAATAAAACCATTGGTAAACTTACAGGCTATAGCTTAACATATTTTTTATATATAACAAATTGGGCAACATTAAGTTAGGCTAAATGTAAACTGCAGGTTTTTAACAACTTTGTTTAGATCCATAATTAACTTTTTTCCTACTAAAACAATTCTGCATTAGGCCTATCAAATCTTGTTTAAAACTTGTTGGGCATTTTTTCTACATCATGCAGAGGACACTAATAACTACAGCTCCCCCCTGAGTCCCAACACTAGGGATTGAAGAGGCGGTTTATATAAGTCAAATTTATTGACAGGACCACATTTATCCAAACAGGGTCCCTAGGTATACTGAATGTTGCGCTCTCCTTTGCACTCATGCCACAGTCTACTATAACTAGTCTTGGAATTCAACTAGGCCTACCTAAGTTGTCGCCTGGAAGAGGATCGTCTCACAAGCGCTCGTAGCGGTTAGCGGCCTAACTACAACCACTGCCTTGTCTACATACTTGCTCAGTGAAGATGACAGCACAGTTTAGAACTGTTTGCGCCACCGCCGCTTTGTCTAATAGCTTATATAAAGATATTAGACTGTGCCCGAAGCAATGAGTCAAACCAAACTCACCAAGTCACCTAGGCCATGAGTGGGTGAGTGTATTAACAATGATGAGGGGTGATAGTTGACAGCTAACTCACTGAGCGTAGAAATTAAATGGGATTCATTCACTGGGCCTACGTTGATTGTGTTGGAAGCGACTTTTGCTCTGTCGCAGTCGTTTGAAACCCATAACTAACCCTTGAAGGTAATAGGGTCGCTAGGACAGTTTTTCATTATTAAATCCTAAAATCGATTAAAACGCCGCCATATGGAGTATTGTATCACAATGGCAACACTGACTACCTTGTTCTAAGTATAGATTTCACTATGCCTACTACCTCTATTGATACTTTGTAACTATATCCAACTATGTTTTAACACAGTGCAACGCCATACATCGTAGGCTAATTAGATTGGTTAGCCGGGATTTGAACATCTGAAATCGCCCATCGTCGCATTTGCTGCACTGAAGAACATTGTGCGTCCCGGCAGCCGCAGTGAACGTGATAGGCTACTAAGTTAATTCTTTTTTCCTTGTGCCCCTTATAATTTTGCGCCATACACACATGCCTATTTGGCCTAGTGGGAAATGAAGTAGCCTACTGGATGTTGATATAATATCTCACTTAAACTTATAAATTTAATGGGTTAAAGGTTATAATATAGCACATAAATGTACCGTATCACACGATAAGACTTTCTCTGGTCCACTCTCAGCAGTCGTATGATCTGACCAGGGTCTCACGGAATTTAGTCAACCTTTTGCAGGAGGGTTCCCCTCGGCAGAAATCAACAATCAAATTGATTTATCAGTTTAAAATATAGATACAATATTTCAATTCAGCTGCCAGGTGATTTGTATTTCTTTGATTCAATTGCTTGGACCATCTTAGTAGAATATTTTATTGCTTAACCAATCTTAAAAGTTGATTTTTAAGAGCAGGTTCCTTGTAAATAGATAGTTTACATTTATAAAATACCGCCTGCAGTTCATTTGGCCATTTTGTGACCCCGACTAGAGAGAATCTACTGTAAGTCTATCAAGTCAATATAGCTTGTCAAATGTTGGGATACCTAAGAAAACAAACTACGCCTAGGTATTGAAATAAAGGTCTTTGACCTACCTGCTGATATACATCTTGTTTCTCATACAATTCTGGCTGGCATAAGGCTGTAACTGCATTTTGAACTACAAAATCAATCAACTGACTAATCACTGTGGGAAGTTCTTTTTTATTGTCTTTCTTTTTCTGTAACCTTCTATAACACTCAAATAAATAACATATACAACGTGACTCGATTGCATGACTGTCCAGTTTTGATGGAGTATTGGGTCCAGATGTTTTTGGGTTTAAACGTAATGAAGGGTCTTCCAATAGCAGTCTTTCCATTAATACCAATCCCAAAATTTCAATATAATTATTAAGAGTGAGCTTAGGCTTTGTAAATTGTTCGGCATTAGACAGGCCTGTATCTTCAATACTGAGATATACTAATTGGGTCTCATCTCTTTTTAAAGAAGGAGGATCTTCACAAAGAGTAAAATTAAAAACTTCCTCAACAATCAGATTGAGTGTTAGATCATCTCCAACGATATCACCATGTAGCTCATGGTAAAAGACAGTCCTTCCCAACTGTTTCACTTTCTTTACATATTTCTTAGCTGCGTTCATATCGGGAAAAGCCTTTGCAAAAGGATTATTTTCAAGGTCCATTTTGGACCGAAAAGTGTCCTTTTTTAACATGTTGCATTAAGCAAATAAGTATACAAAAATAATAATTATCATAGCCTAACCCTTGGCTGACTAATATAACCTCAAACAGACATCAGCCAACAATGTATGATTGTTCCGTTTCAGATGATAAAACCAATTTAAAATGCACCAAAATAATATCTAACGAAAAAAATATATAATTATTTTCTCTTCAACACAAATCAAATTAATTGCGTCACATTCGTAGTAGATAAAAAATATTAAATAATATGAAATAACAACAATCACCCTACATTAGACAACAAGACAACTGAGTGACAACTCAGCAGGCATCGGCAACACCAGTGTTGCCAGACTGGGTAGTGGGTTGTGGGTTTGCTATTTTAGCCGAAAACAACCTAGAAAATCCCCGCTTTTACCCGGTCTGTAGTCATCCCCATAAAATCCCCGCGCGAGCTTCAAATATCCGAAAACCGGGTAATTTCTTGAAAATTTCCATATTATTACACGGAAATTAACTAGTATACCCGAAATAATGCCAGTTTTAGTAATCTTACCACTTAGTCAGGGCCGGATTTAGAAGCCATGGGCCCTTAGGCTCGACCGGTGGTGCGGGCCTTGTTGTAACTAGGTCAAAGTTGGCGACTTGTTTTTGCTTGTATAAGGCTTTTTAATGGGGTTCTGTGTGGTGCGGGCCCCTAGGCACGCGCCTAAGTAGCCTATGCTTAATTCCGGTCTTGTGCTTAGCTTTAACAAAGTATTGGTATTACTGGAAACGCCACTCTCCAACAATAATGCGCTAAATTTCTTAAGTTTAAAAGTTGGTACACTGGTCAGAGGATAACAAAGATAAATCAAACGATGAACAGAACGATGAATAAAAAAATCATATGATTAAACTATTTTGTTGTAGTTTTTGTTGTATAATTATTCGTTAATAATCATAGAATGATTATTTTTATCGGGTCATTTTCACCATACATGTATATTTGAATTTTTAAATCGACTGTACCTGAACAAACGTTAACCGGATCAAAATAGATAGATTCAACGAGTTTAATATATTTAGAGGTCTTGTCAGGGTAAAAAAGAGAAGCTTTCATGTTGTCCGTCATTTTCTTCAGGTACTCTAAGGCCGCCTTCCCACTGGGTCGCCCTGCGCCATGTCACCGGTTGCAGCCACTGCGTTGCAGCCACCCGTCGCCCACTTGACCTGTTGAAATTGCGTTTAGCCTTATGGAACCCTTCGCACTAGTGGATCGCAGGTATACCCACCTCGGTGTCAATAAAATCGTCTATTTACAAGTTAAATGTTAGTCAGCTAATAAATATGCAACTTATGATGAGGGGATTTGATTGGTTGACTTGGGAGCAGAGTTTACAGAGGGGGAAAAAATGGCGGTCGACCACGTAGGAGTGTGATTATCTCTTTTTATTTTTATTTTTGTTCGCAAAAAGGCATTCGATTGTTTATTTCTATTTGTGCCAACCAACGTGAATCTTACTTCCTAATTTTACAGTCGTTATAAATCTTGTTAGGAGTTAAGTCTTGTTAATCTTGTTAGTCTTGATAAGTCAAGATTAATCTTGTTAGGAGATAAGTATCTAACAAATATCATGGATAAAAGATTTACTTAGAACTAAGTGCCTATGTGGTTGAATGACACTGATGATAATATTCCAATATAAAATCAAAATATAACATCAAACCATTTTTAAGAACATATTGCACAAGGGAATTTTCACATAATATAGGGAAGTTGGTTGCTGAATATAGGGAAATCTAGCTACCATTGGTTGGGTACCAGTGTCTCCACTTTTAGGGTAATTACCCTTTTTTAGGGTAATATTGCAAGGTCAGGGTAATTTTAGGGTAATGGGGGTTTTAGGGTAATTTTTAGGGTAAAATCAGAGCCCCAAAATGTTATTTAAAATGTATTTTACTAGCCATACAGCTAACATAGTCTGAACATTAAAACGAATTTAATTCCATCGAAATTAAAAAAACGAGTTTCAGACTAAATCTGAGACTTACATTAATAACAATAATCAAAATATAAAATAATAATAATACTATAATAATCATAATTAGCTTATCTTATTTTAATAAGTTGGCCTGTAAACCTGTTGAAAATTACTGGGAAACAACAACTATATTCGAGCAAGGCACTGAAACAATAATAAAATGTAATTAAGATGATGAAATCAACACACGAATCTTAACATCAGTTTCTTTAAGTAAAGTGTGAAAATTAGTCATTCCTTTAGCTTAGTATGGTACCTAAAATAAAAAATAAAAACTATAGTAACAAAATAGGAAAATTAGAAAATTAGTAGGTCTGATGTAGTTATGAAAAATGTTTCGAAGCAAAAACTTTATATCAGCTTTAAAAACTACTAGACCTATGAATAAAAACATAAAATACCCCCGTCGCAGCAAACCTGCATACTCAGCGAATTTCCAATGAATATATAACATAACACATTATAACACTTAACACGATTCAT
The DNA here is from genome assembly GCA_963675035.1 of Allygus modestus. Classification (NCBI taxonomy): domain Eukaryota; kingdom Metazoa; phylum Arthropoda; class Insecta; order Hemiptera; family Cicadellidae; genus Allygus; species Allygus modestus. The sequence goes on along the minus strand of OY776111.1, from coordinate 456,613,611 downwards.
AAGAAATGTATTCACAAACAAGCGATATTTAAAATATTAATTATTCTCCATAAGAATAACATTGGGGATGAGTACGCAGGTTTGCTGCAACAAGGCACACAAAAAATGGGTTTTTATGCAAATATCAATAGAACTCATCTTAGTGAAGTCACATGCCAAGTTTTATTAATTTATGTTCATAATTAAGGGAATCATTACATTTTACTTATTCTCCATAAGAATAACATGGGGACCGAGTACCTAGCTTTGCTGCTACAGGAGCCATAGGCGAAAAATTTTTTTTTGTGTAAACAACAATAAACCATAACCAGATCAAGCCATATACCAAATTTCGCCAGTTTATGTTCATAAATAAGCGAGATATACAATTTTCCTTTTTCTCCATAAGAATAACATTAGACAACGTACTGTGTTTAGCACTTTCAATATCTCGGTAACCAATTGACGTAGAGCAATGATCAAAATACCAAATTGTTTGTTTTTTTAAGCTGAATTCAATGGTATAAATTAAAATTTGATTTAAATTCAAATTAAATGTGAAAACCCAAAAAACCTCATTTTTGGGGTACAAAACCCCCCCAAAACCCCCCTTCGGATGGTGCGATTCATCTGGTTTTCGAACTCGTTCAAATAAATGGTACTTTGCACATTTGTACCAAATTTCATTAAGATCGGACCTTTTTTACGAGAGTTATCGTGCTTACGGACACATATATATATATAAATATATATATATATATATACATATATATATATATATATATATATATATACATATATAAAAATTTGAACGAATGGTGTTTTTGGCATCTGGGGACCTCAAAATGAAAAGTTATCATGGTCTCGGGCTTAAGTCTTACCATGAGACCTACGGTAATAGCTTCTTCCCTATAGGGGAAATTCGCTAAAAACCAAGTTCAAGAACAAAAAGCTTTTATTAAATGGTTATTTCTATTAAAATGTTGTAATTTAATTTCATTTTGTGATCTATCATGTAATTTGTTTCTTGCCCCCAACTAAATTTATTTTTATTCCTTCCGTAAATTTAATATGATTGGAATTAATAACGTGATCACATAAACATATTTTTGGGCCTAAATGAGTTAAGTAATGAAGAAAGCTAAATAGAAAACATATTGCTATTGCTAATATTTTTATTTATTAAATTTGAATTTGTTAAAAGCTAAATTATTCTTATTACTATAGTGTAGTACCTAAAGAAATCATTCATTGATCTTAGCTAGGCCATATTATCAATAGAAGTATACTGTAAATTACAGCTTTTCAGATTTAGGGTAATCTTTAGGGTAATTTGAAATTTTTTAGGGTAATTTAGGGTAATTTTCAAAGACCTTTAGGGTAAAATGATGTTGATGTGGTGGAGACACTGTTGGGTACACTGGAAGAATTATAGGGAAAGGAAAGATGGCTGACAACGAAGAGGTAAGCTCCAGTGTCACGTGTATATTTTCGATTAATATTTTATTTATTTTCATCACTTATTTTGAAATTTATTTTACAGTTAGTGAGAGCTCTCAAGGATCTGCCCATTAGAATCCAAACTGCAAGCAAAACTCAGCGCAAAGATGTGATTCAAAATGTCATCAATATCCTGCAAAAACCAGGTTAGAATTTTCTGCTACCCGGTAATTAAATTGATTTATCGTAATTTATAGAAATATTAACATTAATTTTGTTGCTGTAATTTAAGAAATATGTTATTATATGTTTCTGTGAGGAAGTGATGTTCTTAATTCAGCTCTAAATCTACAGATGGTACAAGTGAAATAGGCTTGTAAGGGTTGAAGTTTTAGGATGGAGAGGGTCATCCCTTAGGGAACGACGAGGGTTGTCGAAAGACATGGAATGGCCCAGAGCAAACATTCTTTGATGAGGTCACATTTTATGATAATTTCAATAATTTTAACAAAATCAGATATTAATTACTGTGAGCTGGAGGCCCCCAGGATGATTTACACTTTAGTTCTGGGACAAAGTGTCTCGTAAATCGCCTTCTGGTGGCCAATTTGGATATTTGACACTGGATAATATGCTGCCATAGTCTATTATGTGACTTCCAATGACGATGGAATTATACTTTATTATAAATTGCTTATAATACAACACCGTTTTTGTTGTGATATCTAAGATTATTCAGTTTTCCGGGAAATTAATTTGCAATTAAATTCGGGTACAGTTTCTTAAGCGGCCACCAACTAATAGGATGCGATATAGGCCTATCGATCTTAAACATTCGATATGTCAAATTGGAACTCTTGATATTTTGAATAGTGAACATCGAAAACTATTCACTCGATTAATATATTAATGAATATTTTATGAATTAATTGAATATATTAATATATTAATCGAGTGAATATATTATGAATTAATTGAATATATTAATGTTATAATCTAAAATCAACAAATTATAAATCGTCAATAATAATATTATTATAGGTACTTTGGTATTATACGGATGCCACCCTTATACAGCGCGCTGCGGCAGTTATGTTAGAATAGGTTATCATAAAAATGATTGTAGGACTTTCCTTGTTTCGTTATGAATCGAATGATACCTGATGAGTCATACTTCAGGCCGCCAAACCCCCTCCAAATAGGCCAAGGTCAGGTCGTTGACCGGAGCGCGCGCATCACCTGTCACCGCCTGTATCTGGGTCTGGGTCAGTGTCATGAGTGATTTATTGCCGTCCACTACGTTACATTTGTTTTCATAATGAGTGACGTTCTTTTGGTGTGGGATATACCTCGAAATGAAGAGGAAACCGTACGTATTTTTATGATAACACATCCTAACATAACTGCCGCAGCGCGCTGTATATTTGGCGGAGTACATGTGGCGATCGGGTGTGGCTGCTAGCGGCGGCGACGCATTCAACACGATCCTAGCGGACATCGCTGTCTTTTGGGAGGCACAACACAAAGACCGCTCATAAGAATGATGTAAAATTTGTACAGTAAGTCAATAAAAGTACGTTTTTTCGAATTATGTAGTTATCCTTTGTATCCGGTAAAAATTTAACCTCCAAAAATAGTGGCATCCGTATAATACCAAAGTACCTTATTATATTAGGGCCTATATGTTAAGTTATGCGATGCAGTTACAAATATATTGTAATGAAACATTTAACCCTTTTACCGCCACGGGCCGGTTAGATCGGCCTTACGATATGTTCTGAAGACCGCCACGGGCCGATCTCATCGGCTTACACATTTTACTCAAAGTCCGCCACGGGCCGATCTCATCGGCTCTGCAATGTCGAGCGAAAACCGCCACGGGCCGATCAGATCGGCTTGGCGTATTTTTGTTATTGCGCTGTTATTTTACAATAATATACTCGTAAACTTCATATTACTATAAAGCCTAAGAAACACTCTTGTTGGTTCCGCTGTGTGAAATTATCTAAAAATGTTATTATAGTATCCCAACAACAAAAATAATATCGATCAGGTAGGCCGTGCCAAGAGCAGACAGGTGATTGGCGCCACGCAGTCTGCCGCGGCATTTATTGGCGCCAAACAGTCTGCATCGAGGTTTTGTTTACAATTGCATCTTGTGAGTTTAGTTTACATTATTTAGTGAGGTAAACATTGTTTTGAGTGCAGTTTTTTGCGCGTACTTGTATAAAAATGAGTAAGAGACCGTGTCCGTCACCACTAAGTGAAAATACTATCGTGAATGAAATTCTTGCAAGTGGTTACGACGTCACTAGCGATGACGGTGGGGACAACTCATTAGATGATGACGTGTCCTCTTCCTCAGAAGATGTTGTTGACGATACAGACGAGGACCCAACCTACGATCCAAGTCCAAGACCGAATCATTTTAGATTTTTGTCAGTAAGGAATAGGCCTAGATTTTTAGATTTCTATATAAATGTTCCCGGGCCTTCAAACAGAGTAACAGATGAACAACCTGATGACAACCAAACTGTTGTACATCAGCCTACTGTGGGTTATAATAGTTCTGACGAGAGTGAATCCGATGATCCCCCTATGCCCGATGATCTCCCTATGCCCGATGATCCCCCTATGCCCGATGATCCCCCTATGCCCGATGATCCCCCTATGCCCGTACCTAGTAATACGCCACAAATGCCTAACGGAAACGGAAATCGAGAACCCAGGGGCAGACGTAGGCAAGGGAGGGGTGGTGAAAGACCAAAAATTCAATACAGCTGTTTGTATTATTTGGTTGGTTTTTAGGTTGGTGTAGTTTTTGGCCCTGGCCTGTAGGCCAAAGGAATAATCACGATTCCGACAGTAGTGAATGGGAGGAGGTAGAAGATGGGCATGATCCTGGATTTCCCGCCACATTCAACTATTCTGAATTGTCTGGGCCAAAACACTGTCCGCCCCGGAACTCACGTCCTTTGTCATATTGTTACTTGTTTTTTACAAATGTATTATTGAACACTTTTGTTTTAGAAACCAACAAATATGCCAACGAGTTTTTAAGGTCTCAGCAAGGTAACCTGTCCCCTAAAAGTCGCATAAGGTCCTGGGTAAATGTAACTCTGGAGGAAATGAAAGGATTCATAGCTGTGATCCTAAACATGGGTGCAATTCGAAAACCTACAATAGAATCTTACTGGTTTACCGCATCATCAATGAGTACCCCATGGTTCAATAAGATGTTTAGTCGGAACAGGTTTGAAATTTTACTTAAGTTTTTTCACATTGTTGATAAAAACACCTTGCCAAAGCTTGGGGACCCTAACTATGACCCATGTGGTCGATTTCAGTGTCTAATCGACCATTGCAACAGAGTTTTTCTAACGTATTTCACGCCTTACGAAAAACTCTCAATAGATGAATCTTTGGTGGGAACCAAAAAGAGAATCGCTTTAACGCAGTACATCCCTAAAAAAAAACATAAATGGGGAATCAAACTTTGGGTACTTTGTGAAGCCGACACGAAGTACTGTTATCAGTTTTACTGCTACAAGGGGGCCAGATATGAAACTGAACGGCCTAGGATTGACCAGTTTGGTTTAGGATACACCGTCGTTGTAAAACTTCTAGAAATGGCCAACCTGTTAAATAAAGGCTTCCACATGTTTTTGGAAAATTTGTTTGTAACAAAAAAACTCGCAAGGTACCTTTTCTCAAACTCGACTAATGTAACTGGCACAGTGAGAATTGGCCGGAAAGGAATCCCCAATCAATTGCGTGGGAAATACCCAGTTGGGAAAAAGGTATATGTACGTAAAGGAACCTCTTTTGCTAATGGCCTTTAGGGAAAAGGCCACAAACAAAACACAGTTGATTGTACGCTCAACCAAATCAGTTGCAAGAAATGTACGTTACACCATCCGTAGAAGTGGGAGAATGGAAATAAAAAACAAACCCCAAATTGTATACGAATACAATTATGGCATGGGGGCATCGACGGGACGGACCAGATGCTTTATACTTACCTTGACGAAAGAAGGTGTATGAAGCACTGGAAAAAGTTAATTTTTAACATTTTCGGCCGAATGATGTTAAATGCATACGTCCTGTATAAATTGAATACTGACAGACCAATGGACCGCCTTCACTTCCAAGTTGCAGTAATCGATGAATTATAGGTCAACAACTTAGAAAAGAGCCACTTGCCGGCTGGGTCCGCGCAGGTAGGGAGCAGGGTAGGGAGGGCAGGGCGAGGAACAGTGTCGTGGTGGGGGGAGGCGCGTCTAGCCGGTACCGCTCTCCGCTATCCAAGCCATCACCACTATCGTTGCCTTGAATGAATTTGAACAATATTTTATTGATTTTGATGGTATTATTTGCAAATTGATCAAACATATCAGTGTAAGGTGTCGCGATATTTCCGTTTCAACATGTTTACTCTTTTCATGATGACGCCCGTTTAAATTTGTATAGTACATGCATAAGATTGCATAATACTGTATTTTAATGGAAAGCAAAGCTCTAAATATACTGCGAAACAGTTATTTCGTAAAACTACACTTTCTGAATGTTAACAAGTTGTAATGAATATTTTAATTAGGCCAGGGATACTAGGATAAAAAATGGAATGAAAATGGACAAATTGCAAGCGGATCAATTTTTTCCTGGAAACTTTTACCTTAGGTCCCCTTGTTCGGGCGACGAAAGCTCACCTGACCCGAATAAGTAGAAAACTTTGTATTTGAATCAAAAGAATTTAGTGCACATTTTTCAGCAAAAAATATTTCTACTTGCAATTTTTTCATTTTAAAACCCATTTTAACTGGCCTAAATGTGCAATATGTTTGGGCTTTATTACAATAATACCATTTTGCATGGTGGATTTCCCATTTGATTAAATCCAATTCAAAATTAGCGTTTTCAATGAAGGCTAAATTTTAAAAAGCAATTTTCAAACGATTAAACATTTCATAAGTAACGAATAAATGAGCATTACCCATTTCTGGATAAAAAACTATCACCGTCTTATATAACTTAATAAAAACAAGAATGTCCTTGGTGTTTGAATGTTATTATTTATTGTTATTGTGAATACATGTGATTTCATTGATATTTTTTGTTTTACGTCTCTAGTAAAACCTTCAATAAAAATCTTCTTTTTCCTAGGCCGGGATTTTCCTGACGGGGTCGAAAAACTTAAAGAACGCTTGCTGATTAAGGACTGTTTACCTTCAGCTGCAATGCGCTTTAGTATGGTAACAGACACACCAATAACGCTACTTGCTGCTTCAGCAACGTTATACTTTAATTTATACAGCTATTTTAAATGTTAGTACACGTTGTACACAACTTCGCAGGCTTGACCTAGTAAAGGTATACCAAAGAAACATGCATTTTCGTGAGACACAGAAGACCGTTGCGGTGAGGCGGCGAGACAGCGACTAATCCCCACCACCACATGAGTGTACTCCCCGCCACCTCCCCTCTGCTCGCGTGACCAACTCCTGCCACGTGGTTCTGCGCAGTATCTTTTCAAGCTTGTAGGGCTATAGCTGAAGGGTGGCTCTCTGTGAAAAATGCTGGGGTAAATTTAGGCAGGGGTGGTGATGGACCTAAAAATAAGAAAGGATTTGGGGTAGAAAGGCTGGACGGTGCAAAAGAAAAGATATGTTCGGTCTGTAGCGTGAAGAACGATCCAGAAGGGAAGAGAAGGCGGAGCAAAAGAATGTGTGTGATGGTGCAAAAGAAAAGATATGTTCGGTCTGTAGCGGGAAGAACGATCCAGAAGGGAAGAGAAGGCGGAGCAAAACGGTGTGTGTGAACTGCAAGGCCGGATGTCACGTATCTTGCCTCCCATGTCATAAATGTAAACCGTAAACAAAAACAAAAACCGTGTTGTAAATATGTGTAAATAGAATTTAAAAGTGTTTTTTTTACTTTTGTATATTTTTAGTTTTGTGACTGTGTAACCTACAACTAGTTGTCTGTGCACATTGGATCATTGGGATAGCTGCAATGAAGGTATAATATAATTTTAATTTTTTATGTTTTTCCAGGGTTTCAGTTACAATTAGGCCTAATTGTTATAAACACTGTTTTTTTAATTGAAAATGTAATTTTGAACTCTAAAAATTACACTGTAAGAACCTAAATGGAGTTATTGTGACCCAACAATAAGAAACTACCTATGTTTTACGAAAAGTAAGTTTTGTCAAAAATACACATGTTGTTCTTTTTCACTTATATTTCTTTATTTATAAATATTTTGGCTTAAAATTTTAACTGTACTCTCATAAGATAATAAGGTTTGAGAAAAAATATAGTTATTGTGTGGAAAACAATTACAAATGTACATTTTAAAATTTTAAAATCAAAATTTTAAATAAATGTTTTTTTTTAATTTTTATTTTTCTTATAGTAATAATATTAAAACGCTGTTTATGCTATACAAACTATACATAGACATTTAGAACAATTAACGACGAACGAAACAAAAAAAAAAAATAGCTCTAGCTATTGTCTAAGCTGAGTTATGATCGTTTCAACAAATGTCATCAAATTAGTGGATTTTACCGCGGCGGTTTTCAGTCGTGGCGCTAGCTGATGGGCCGGCGACCTTCGTTCAGTCAGCTGACTTAGCGCTCGGCGGCGCGCAAAGTTGCATTTGTCCGTGGCGGTAAAAGGGTTAACAAATAACAACAAACAAAAACTACAATAACAAAAACATCAAATAATAAAGAAACATACAGTATAACTAAGCTAAGGGTAAACTTTATGGATTGCTTTCATGAATTGAATGAACGGAACCCTGGGAAAGATAACTAAGTTTTAGCTGGGTTATACGTTTCTTTATTATTTGTTTTACCGTATTTTTAAATTTTAGTTTTTGTTTGTGTTGTTGCTTGTTAAATGTTTCATTAAAATATATTTGTAACTGACATCATCGCTCTTAATCCCAGCTTTCAGAGACTGTTTCAACCCACACCATGAGGACTCGAATGTTTGAGTGTTTGTGTTATTTAGGTTAAAGATCGATTTAAATGCGATTCGATATATTGAATGTTTAAGATCGATATTTCGCATCCAATTAGTTTGTGACCGCTTATGAAACTGTACCCTTAAATATATTTTGTTTGTTGGCCCAAAATTTCCCCCGGCAGCCAAAATTTCACCTGAGCTTGGCTCGCCGGATCGAACATATTCTGCACCCAATTATGCATACAATTATTGCAAGATGAACTATTAGACGTTACAGTTGTTTGAGCCATTTAAAATAAAGTTGACTGTATAAGTTACTAACTTTCTTATAAAATTCTGGTCTTGAACATAGCTTTTTTATATGCAAAACCTAATTAGGCCTTTAAAAGACTGTTGATCTCACATCCTACTCCTAAACATCGCACATTTGGTACTCCTGTCATCTGACGAATAATACCATATGTTTGTTGTGCAAACAAAAGCTGTGATATTAATTTGTGTAAGTATGTCATTCATTGGTTTGAAACTGTAGTATTTGTATTATTGCAAGTCCACTATTACTCCTCTTGAATTGTTAGTTGCCCTAACATTGAAATTGTCCATATTTAGAACATTTCTAATGTTTGTTTTCATATCAAAACGATTTTTCCAAGAAAAATGGGTATTATCCAAGGCATGTATGTACTGGTACAAATTTGTAATTAAAAAAATGTAATTCCTCAAAATAGATAACGGGCTAGGCTATTATATTATATTTTTACCGATAAACGTTATGTTTGTTTTTCCAATGAAAGCATCCTGTTGAAGCAATGGAGGAGTTCTGTTTACAAAAATCGCCTTAGCGTATTATAGACATAGATTTATAACTTAATGAACGGTACACTATGTTTTTCATTGCCTCAGCAAACTGCACTTGAATGGCCAAACAAACTAAAATTAACCCACCCGAAATTAACCCACTAAAATTAACACTGTCTTATAAACCTTAACCCAAAACTACGGTAGGCTACTTGTAATAAGCACCCTTGGCAACCTCACCAACCAACCATGCCTGTAAATAGGCATATACTTGCTGATTTCAAATAAATAAGCTATAAAGTAATCGCCTAATGTACATGATCTGAATATTAAAAAGTCTGAAACCCGAATGACACAAATTAATTTGATTGGGAGATACGCATACACACCCCCGCTCTTACAGGGGTAGTGTAAAACAAAACTATGTAAGCGATACGCATCTCGCTAATCACAGTGGCGGCACGATTTGTATTATGTCGATACGTATCACCTTATTGCGATATTGCTATCGATTGAATATTTGCTACAGTAGGCCTAAATAAGATTTTAAATTGATTAAGGTTGGTCAAACTGTCATCACAGAATATTAACAACAGAAAGGAGAGGGAATTCAGTTAGTGTGGAAAATAACTACTCACTGATATCAAACGAGTCAACAAAGTGAATCAACAAAATAATTAGTCATGTTTGAAAGTGATTAAACTTGTTTTTCTAAATTTTGTCATAGTTTATCATATTTCAAGGCAAGAATAGATATGTAAATCAAAGAAACATACGGTAACTAATTTGTTACAATTTTTATTAGGCCTACTTTTGTTCCAATGAACTGAATGAATAGATTCACTTAAAAGAATCAAACAACCCATTACTGCAGTTCAAAGAACGCTTAATTTTCCTCACCAGTGCACCGACCTGACAAAATCACCGATGTCAGCTTTTCCGACAATAATTGTTGAGCAGAGTTGTCTCCAGTATTACCAGTAGACTTCCTTGGAGTAAAACTGTGAAATATAACTCCCGGATTGTTGAGTCAGTGTGCCAGCCAGCTTAAGTTAAATTTAGGTGAAAACTCCTTAAATCTGTACATCTACTTAATATCTGATTTACATTATATTACCAAGAAAAGGGTACTAAATAATATGTAAAAGGTACTAGGGTACTAAACCGTTGAAAAGGTAGGCCTACTAGATGACTCTGCCTCCAGGAACTGTCCTGATTCCCTGTTTTGTGGCCTACAGGGATCACGGAGCAAGTAGTGAGAGGGTTGTGCAAGGTAGTGCAGCTGACTTTACTGAGGTACAGCGACAGTGGGTCCAAGGCTCTGGTGCGGCAGCTGCTGACGACCTTGGCCCAACACCATCCCGACTGGACCATCAAACACATCGTACCAGTGCTCTCCGATATCGGTCAAACCTACTCTAACCTCGTTGCCACGTGAGTAGTTTAAAAATATTGTATTGTGTAAGTATTTTAGTTTTGAGTGGTATTAGTAGAATAATACGGTTTTACATTAGTTGCAAAATTTAAATCCATGAAGCAAACGGAGTGGGCTCAAATTATTTTTCTTAAAACCCCTACTTTTGCATTAGTGTAAAATTGATATAGGCCTATTTTTATATATTATTATTTCCCCAATATGGTTCCTACTGCGTTGCTCTTGAATGTTTCATTTTTTTAATCCTGAGGATATTTTATACTCTTCATACAAGCTTCAAAAGCTTTGTACTGTGTTCAAAATTGGTCTTGGAATCGTTTAGAAGGGATTTGCTTAACACGTGTGCGAGCGTAACTCTGGTTACCGGGCGGGGACAGCGCCAAGAGCGCAGTAACCCTGTTTACCATACGACCTAGGTTTGGAAACGAGGTTTTTTGGCAGCTAGCAATCGGAGATGTGTACACCTCGTGTTTCTTGCTCCTCGAGAGGTACTTTTTACGTGTTTTTGCACAGCTAAGTTTTGTTCTGACAATTTTTTTTTTTTTCGTGAAGTTACAGTTTTGTGATTGTTTGTGGTCATCATGGATATTTCCCTGGGACATACAGATGGGTTGGAGGGGATGTATATAGGATGTTATAATTTTTAGACAATTATTTTAAAAGTATAAAGTGTTAAAAGCTAAACAAGAAAGTGTAAATATCTAGTGTGCGTCGTCATGGAAGATGTTTGTCCGTTGGTGCGAGCAGTGACCCAAGTAACCGGCTGGCGAGGAATGCCGTCCCTAGGAGCTGGCGGTAATCACAGTTAGCGCAAAAATGTTTTTTGTGAATGGTGACTTATTTCCACCCATGGACGTCACAATACTACTGTTGATAAGAAAAATATTTGTTTTTTTTAGCATATAGTATGTTTTATTAGCGTTTTTTTCAGCAGTGAACGTGTTAAACATTGGGGTTTTGGGCCCTAAAAATCAATTAGAAAAATTCCTAAATCCAGGAAAAATCTAAATTTTGCTAGAAAACTTATTTGAAAAGAGAAAACTTTAACTTTGGGCATTTCAAAAGCACTCCAATTTTTTAATTGATATGTTGGTGGTAATCTAAAATTTAAAAACAAATATCAATAATATAGCTTTCATCTTAATTTGTTGGGGATAAGTCCTTTCATTTACAATGTTGCAAACGTAGCCAGATTCCCAAATACAAATTTGTATTACTGATGACGTTTTAAATTTTAACATATTGGGCTTATGGAGTTTCATGTTATAACAAAATAATTAGTCCATCTGCTCAAAAGAACCAGTCAGCTGTCAAAGTAGCACTCTAGTAAAAGTATGAACATGTGATTTTCTCCGAGCAATTATCTGCTCCAAGGTATTGTGCAATAATGGCGCTGCCTTTGTTTTTCTGCACAGTTAACTGATGAGAGTGTAGACAACATATGTATTATTTACAAAAGCCTTTTTTTTTCTAGCAAAAGCACAGCAGAAACATGCTTGATTGCTCTACAGTGGTCGGTCTTAGTTGTGGACCACGGACTGAGGAAATGTTCCGACAGGGGGAAGGCGGAGTTCCAGAAGCTGGTGGAGGCTCAGTCCGTCATCCTGTCGGCCGTGGCGGCGGCCAATGTCCCCAAGTAAGTGTCAGTCGTGAATCTGTTTACCAACAAATTTGAGTTTTTTTGTTTTACATATTTGTAACTATCAGTAACACATTGCGTATGTGTGTCAGCCACAGTTCAAATTAGTTCAAATTAGGACCAAAAGTAAGTGAAATTGAATGAAATATAATATTTTAGTGTTGATTCCAAGTTAACCCCAACTAAAATAACTGATAAACTACCTGGTTAATCTTTATAATGTAGCCTAACTCCTTGTTAATTTCATAATGCCCTTCAAAATTGTCCTTCACGGCCACAGTTTTGTTCTTAACTTCTCACTTTACAAACAATAGTAAAGTAATAGTAATAGTTATCGTGTTAACAATAATATATTTCGTTACTACTGCCAAAAGTGGTCTTTACCGGTACGCCATCGTGTTTTCATCAAAGTCAGATATCAAGCACCGGAAAAACACTACGTACGAGTTACGAGCAATACTCTTCATCACACTGTAAATAATAACGAGATCGTACACAGCACGCTGATGTGAGGGAAGTGAATTTCCGCATTAAAACCTTAAAAAGATCAAATAAAGGGTTTAAACTATCACTGGTTACATTTTTTTTGAAAATGGAAAAATGATATTTTTTGGCTGTTCTGATGTTCCTGGTTATATTTAATAGGATGCCAATGTTGTACATTATAAAGTTAGAAGGAGGTACATTCGGGATGACAAGTGATATTATAGGGGTATTTGGGGTGATAAAGAGATATTAAGATGTGAAAAACAGCCTTTTCCAGTGTAAAATCCCCATAAGACAACGTACTGTATTTTGATAATTAACATGTTGTTTAATAACTCGGTAAGTACTTGTGCTAGAATGATGAGGGAGGGCTTTTTACGTACAATAATTTAATGGGCAATAAGTGAACATTCGGGGCTTTTCTGGCCATTTTTGGGCCCAAAACTCAAAATTTGAAAACTTAAAATCCCCAAAAGAGGGGGTTAGAGTTTTCCGATTGTTTTGTCCAACGATAGTAAAAAGGAATGTCTCTACCAAATTTGAAGTAAATCAGACACAAATTGTGACTGCTAGAGTGTGAATACATATATATATATATAGATATAGATAGATAACGTTTTTAGCGACCCCCCAAAACGTGTTCAGGGGGTCATATTAGGAACTTCTTTGGTGGTCCCGGGCTTAAGTTTCACCGTGCGGGTCATGCTAATAGTTCACTTTTCCAAAGGAAATTCACTAATAATAAAACATCTTTTTCAGACATTTTGATCAGGTTTTCTGGGTATTATTTATCACAACATAACAACAATGGTGTTTACATTTTTTTACATATATTTGCTTACCAGGTTAATAGGAACAGCTGATTTTGACTGCTACTTTGCTAGTAGTAGACACAGCAAGCTACTAGCGCTACTGGTGTCAGAATAACTAATAGCAGAGCGGCCAAAGACACCAGCTGTTTTTACAGCACTAGGGTAGAAAAGTATCACTTTTGGTACTCACAGCTGATATCGAAAATTGCTACTTTCGGCACAGTAGCGCTACCCTCTACTAAACTATAGACTACTATATTTTTTCTTTATAGTGCTGTGAAAAACACTTTATGATGGTTGATATTAAAGCGTCTATGATGGTTGATATTAAAGCGTCTAGCATGGTGGGAAGCTTGATATCAACATAGGGCTGACAACCGTAGCATTAAAGTTATCTCTCACAGGTTTAACTTTAATATACGGTAAATATAGTGGGCAAAGATCCAATACTCGACAAATAAAATAAAATAGAACTGACTGAAATTGTCTGGGTTTACCGGACACAGTAGCTCAGAGTAGAGCGCTAGAGCGCTTGCCTCACATGTCAGCCGTGGACAAGCGTAGGTTCAGTACCGGCTGACTGTTAGGTACTTTTTCACGAGCGGTTACCTCTGGCTTGTCATGTGACTATTTACCGTTACGGCGCCTCGTTGTCTTTAACTTGCCGCACAGGCCTATTGGCCTAAGGCAACAGGCAGTTAAGGGTTTTTAGAAAAAAAAATAAAACGAATAGTGTAACTTGTCTGGTACCCCTTCACCCCTTCATTAGCGTAGACATCAGTCAGTTGTAATGGGTTTATTAAATATATATCCGTAGTCTATTAGTAGCCAATAGCCAATATCACATCGTAAACATGCATATATTAAAGCATGGTTTACAAGTCATTGGAATCTAAATCTAGAGAAATCTTAAATATTGAGTTCTGAACCTGTTATTAATTTAATGCAGTTTGATTTACTTGAAAAGCCAAATCAATAAAATGGAAGTTTTAAATATTTTGTAGAACCAAAAATGTAGCGTTGCACTTTGTAAAAACCAAAATTGAATTGTGGCAATTATGTAAATATCTAAAAATATACTAGAAAAATTGGATTAGTTTTGTCTTTGGTATAGTGAAACCTCTATTAACCGTCACCTTCAGTACCAGGACTGTGGCAGATAACTGAATAGACGGATAGTAGAAATGTCGAAGTGTAAAGTATAATTTGCTAGCTACTCCTCCCGTGCTTCGCAACAGGGGAAAAAATTCAGAGTAGAAAAACTAAGCAGTTATGTGTGTTGCATTCTGTGGTTAGCCCGTGGAACTACTACAAGATCAGCTGTTTGTATTTTCATCAGCTCAAATAAAAATGAATGTCCATAAGGAATACATGGGAACTTTGAACTCCTGGATGAGCCGGGATAGTTTAAAATAAAACACCTTCATCTTGCATGACCAACGTATACTGTGTTAATGTGTTGATGTGGCTGAGACAGTGGTACCAACATTACAGTAGTAATATAGCATTAAGTCGGGTATAGGCCAGTTACTAATTAACGTTAAATACACATATATGACAGCCGTATAGGATTTTCAAAACAAAAATAGGCATATGTGTTTTTTTGGTATAAAAGGAAAATTCCTGTAAATTTTCATGCCAATCGGTTCAGTATTTTTTGAGTGATTGAGGAACAAAAAGCAGACAGACACACACCATCCCATTTCCATATATTAGTATGGTATGATAATTATATAAATGTGATATAATTATAATAATTTATAATTATGTCACAATTCAGTCACTGCCCAACATAATTCAGATGCTCAGACACTGCTGTACGGCAAAAATCCAGATGCTAGTAAGTAGTAAAATTCCCATAGACGAGCGACGGATAACAGAGAGTGACAGTTAAAAGAGTGACGGTTGATCGAGGTTTTACTGAATGTGAAAATAAAATAATATATTCAACCTAATCTAACCATTTCAGCTAGATAATTAATATAGCAGCATCCAATTCTGTTTAATTCAGTGTTATGGTTTAAAAAAGTTAAAATTCTTAACAATTGATCAAAAATAGGAAAATTTGAAGAGAGTAATTTTATCCATTTATTGAAAAGTGGCTATTTAATCAGTTTACTGAAATATTTTACGTGGCACATTGCAGAAAGACAGAGAAGGCGTACCACACGCTGAACGGTCCGTGGAAGCAGCACCGAGAGCTGTACACAGACGCGACGTGCGCGCTGCCGCAGACGGTACACACGGTGGCATTTGGTGCACACCTCACACGCCACCTGGCTGACAACAAGAGTACCGACGGCATCGACAAACTGAAGGTACTTGTGTGTTCCGTGTTTGTGAACAACCTGTGGTTATTTAGGAAATCATTGCTGACATTAGCCATCTCAATCGGCTGGGTACATTATCATTCATTAATATTCGCCTTAAAATATGCGTATTTAAGAGATATTAAGTGGGAAAACCCAGTTTCACAATATTTTGGGGTCTGTAATCTGATTCAAGATTTCAAAACGTTTTTTTTTTCTTTTATTTATTGTTGGCAAATGTCTGCAATAATTTCTTAATTAATATGAATTCGCCAAGGTCAACGTAACCAAATTGAATAATTTCTGTATCTCATGAAATTTCTATAAGATAAAATAGTCACTCACAATTTATGTTGTTTTATTTGAAATAACCTTTATCGCTCCTTATAAACTAAGTTTGAATTCCTAGAAATTAATAATATCATGAAAAATACCTCCATCGCACCAAACCTGCATACTCAGCGAATTTCCAATGCATATATGTCTTAATATCACATTTAGCCACTTGCCTAGATTAATAAAAAATATATTCACAGCTAAGCGATATATAATATGTGAATTATTCTCTATAAGATTAACGTTAGGGATGAGTACGCAGGTTTGCTGCAACAAGGAACACAAAGTGATATTTAAAACATTAACATAATAAACATAATAAAATATTATCATCCATTAGAATAACATGGGGGCTGAGTACACAGGTTTGCTGCAACTAGGAATACAAGTGGGTTTTTTATGCAAATATCAATAGAACTCAACCAGGTAAATCCACATAGGTACCAAGTTTTGTTAATTTATGTTCATAATTATGTGATACACATTTTACGTTCATAATTATGTGATACTCATTTTATTTATTCTTCATAAGAATAACATGGGGGTTGAGTACCCAGGTTTGCTGCTACATGAACCATCGGTAAAAAATTGGAATTTTTGCAAACAACAATATATCAAAATCAGATGAAGCCATATACCAAGTTTGTCAGTGTATATTCATAAATAAGTGATATTTAATTTTGTTCTTTTCCCCAATAAGAGTAACATTTGACAACAACTTTCAATACCTCAGTAACCAATTAAGGCAAGCAGTATTGCAATTATCAAAATACCAATTTTTTGTTTAAAGCTGAATACAGTGGTGCTAACTAAAATTTTATTTCAATAAAAATTACATGTGAAACCCCAAAAAACCAGTACTAAACTAAACCAACCCCCCAAAAACTACCCTTTGGATGGTGCGAACCATCTGGTTTTCGAACTCTTTCAAAAAAATTGCACTCAACACATTTTTACCAAATTTCATTAAAATAGACCTTTTTTATGAGAGTTACCTATAAAAATTGGAAAGAATGGTGTTTTTGGCATCTTGGGACCTCAAAACGAAAAGTTATCATGGCCCGGGCCTAGGTCTTACCATGCCGACTACGGTATTAGCTTCTTCCTTATAGGTGAAATTCGCTAAAGTGAGGTTATGTGTGTTTATTTACCTTTTCGGTCACTTTCGTCTACAGTAGTGTTGGCTGTTTCGCTAAAATGAACACACTAAAATATGTAATAATTCGCCAGACAAATTAAATGAATCATCTGTTACTAGTTAAAACAACAGTAAACAGCTGAGTATTAAAAGCAGACGCTGAGAAAGGTTTTTTTCACTAAAAGCCATTGTCTTCAAAGACCACAGACAGACGGTGAGAGAAGTAAAAGAACTGAAGCGGAATTTTACATATCCTAAAAAAAACCAACACAGCTGTCTAGTTTGTTTAGTTGTTATGATTAATGTTATCATGAAGAAAATTACAAATTTGTTTTTTGCAGCTGAAACAGGTAAGAGAATCATATTATTTTTATTAATTTCCATTCCGGTAACTGATATATAACAGTTATGCACATAAAAACCTGTTATAAAGTACTCGTTCACAAAAGAAATCATATGCTAATCCTATCCTCTAAATGTGAATGTAATATTGCATCAACGAAGTGAGTTATATTACGAAACAGTGCTGAAATGATGCGGTCACACTACGTCCGGTCTTGTGACTGGAAAAATGTGACCGTAATGGAGATAAAACAATAGAAAGCTAGTTTTAAACCTATAATACTTGTGTTTTAAGGAAACAGGGAATACTTTATAATTTTACTTTTCATAAAATAAAATCAGACTTACAGTAGAACTCCAATTATCCGAATTAATTGGGGATCGGGCCAATTCGGATATGCAGAAATTCGGATAATCAGGTATACCTCGGGAATTAAGCAAAAAACATCACCATACATAAAAAATCAGAATTTTATCGACAAAGTTATTATAAATGTAGTGAACAGAAAGTGAGCGAACTGTATCAAGAATATACGTCATAAAAATTAAATTACAGGAGTTAAATTGAATACAGTATATACAGTTGCTCTTTTCAATAGGCCTACATACTGTACGTATTTCACTGTTCAATGTTGGTTATTTCAATTGAACATCTCGAGCAAAGTGAGTTTATCACTTAGCGAAAGGACAACACGTTTACGTTTTGAACTCATTTCGAACGATAATCTCGGTGAAAGAACAGTAGCGACTGATGATGAGCAGGGCGGGAAGGGGGTATGACTCATTGTTCCCTGCGAAAATATCGTCCGGAAGGTAACAGCGCAGGCTTTTATTTTAGCGCTCACGGCGCATTATCGCTACACGCGCTCCCGCTGTTATTTTCTTCATTTTTATATTTCTATTATTTCACTCAAAATTGATTCGGATAATTGGATATTCGGATAATTGGGGTTCGGATAATTGGATTTCTACTGTAGTAAAAATGTATACTACATGAATTTTAAAGGTGTTAAAAGTTTATTCCTGGGATGGTCTGTCATCGGTATATGGCGACCTTAACAAATAATCAACTCTCTTGTATTTTTGTAAAATACTTAACTAAAACTAAATACCTCCGTCACAGCAAACCTGCATACTCAGCAAATGTACAATATATTCATGTCTTAGTACCACAGGAAGCCATTTACCAAGTTTTATAAAAATATATTTACAAATAAGCGATTTATAAAATTTGAATTATTCTCCATAAGAATAACATTGGCGCGGAGTGCGCAGGTTTGCTGCAACAAGGAGCACATACAATTTTTTTATGAAAATATCAATATAAATCAACTAGGTGAAGCCACATTACCAGGTTTTATTAATTTATGTTCATAAATAAATGAGGGATACATAATATTTTACTTATTCTCCGTTAGAATTATATTGGGGTTGAGTACCCAGGTTAACTGCTACGGGAACCATCGAAAAAATATGTTTTTGTGCAAATATCAATAGATCACAACCAGATGAAGCCATATACCCAGTTTGGACAGTATAAGTTTGTAATAAAAGTGTTCTTATTCCCCATAAGAACAACATTAGACAACGTACTGTGATTAGCACCTTCAGTAACCCTGTAACCAATTGATGTAGAGCAATGATAAAAACATCAAATTGTTTGCTTTTTAAGCTGAATATAATGGTGAGAACTAAAATTTGATTTTGTAAAGGATTATATACATTAAAATAAAAAAATATTAATCAAACATTTTTGGGTTAAAAAACTTCCCCAAAATACCCCTTCGGATGGGTTGATCTGTCTGGTTTTCAAACTTAACCTCATAAATGTTGCTTTACTTGTTTGCACCCATTGTAATCATTATTTTGAATTTGTACCAAAGTCAAGGTAACATCAATGATAGTTATTCACTTTCCTGGTAATGTATAATGAGGACAGGAATGAAAAAATTATGAGTGTATACATTAAAAAGGTAGATTTAACTTATAACAGGTTTACATTTTTTTAAACTAATACTATATCCATGATATTTTTTTCAGTGGGCAGCTTCACTTTCGGCTCCTACAAAAAAGTTATCTGACAAAGAAAAATACGAGAAAAATAAACGGTTAGCCAGAGAAAGGCAAAGGAAGAGACGAGCGAAACTCACTGCTGAAGAACTAGAAATAAAAAGGGAAAAGGACAGAATCAGAAACAGAAAAAAAGGACTAAATAAATTAAAAGAGATGTCAGAGAGAGAGCGGCAAAAAATGAGAAAGCTTTGGCGGGACCAATACAAGAAAAAGAGAGAAATTAAGGCATCAGTCGCAGCGGCATTTGCTTACACAACGCCAGGATCTCTAAATCCTGACGCTCCCGTTGAAGTCAAGCTTGAATCAAGTCAAACAAAGCGTGGAAGAAAGGCTGTCAGGAGAGATAGGAGTGAAGAACATGCAGACAACTCCTGTTTATCTGGGGAAATGACCGGCAGGAGGGGCTCGGATAACCCAGAACCAAGGATAAAAGAAGAAATTCAATAAATTAAATATTACGAAAATAATAAAGGTTTATTCACATTTTTTTACAATATTTTGTTGTAATGTCTTTTAAGTCATATTTATGTAAATTAAATACTTATAAAAATCTTGAAAATGTGATGAAATCTCAAAAAAATCAAGATAATAATTGTTAATGAGCCGTGGTCCCTAGCTCGCGACCATGGCTCATTAGCGAGATGACAAGGCCCAGATTGTGTTGTATTTAATAAATTGTTTGTTTAGTATTTATTTTGAAAAAATTACGATTCTTGAGATAATTTAATCAAATAAATTGTTATTAGTGTTCTATTTATGTTTAGAAGGGAATAAATAAAAATAATGGAAATAAACCTCTCATGACCCTAGCTAAACCGCAGACCAATTAACCCGCTCCCGAATAATCGGGCGTTGATTGTTGAACTATTCATTAGTAAAGGGAACACATAGAAGATCTGGAAGGAAGAGTAAGAAAGTACAAGAAAAGAATGGAAAAGTAAAAAAATTTGAATCCGACAACATCACCATCTCCAAGAAAATAGGTGGCAAGCCTGGTTGGAAGTAATGTATCGCCTAAAATAAAAAAGCTACTGTTTTCGGGCTTAACACTTTAAAAGCAATTGGAAAAGAAGGCGGAAAAGGTGGCAGGCCAAAAAAAGAAAGGACAACAGTTGAAAAAAGTTATTGGCAATGAAGTATTAAATAATACGGAGTGGAAACATTTCAAAAATATACTTCCTTACATATTAAACAAGCTAATAAAAGAAAATCCATCACAATATAATAGAAAAAATATCTGCTACTAGAGATTCTATGTTGAAAGAGCTACAAGCCTTTTTTGGAGACGACACAGTGAATAAGGTTTGTCCTGGGAAGAGAGAGTGTTTCAAATGAAACAACACAGTTTGTGAAATAATGTTATTTATTGTATGCCAATTTCATATGAGACATATTCTATTACCTGACTTTGAACCTTGAGAAATTTTAAGTTGTAATGTGAAGTTTTACTTTTCAGCTTTAATAACCCTAAATTTAATAATATAAAGTAATGTTTAACATAATTATTTGCAGAAGTAAGCGATTTTCATTAATATTCTTGATTGTTGGTATTGTTATTTCCATAACATTTGTTCTGTAATTTCCAAGAATCTTTAAAATATAAATATTTTTCAGGAATTTGTTGTTTTTTACCTATTTTTAATCTAAATGTTATAAACGTAATTTTTAGGCCTACAGTAATTTCTACAACATTCCTTGGTCGGCAAAAGCTCACTAATCAATACAGTTTCTTTGTGGACATTCCTGTTTCAGTCCAGTCACGTCAATTTTAGTCCAGTAACGCTGACAAAATGTATTATTTGTCAAACTTATGAAAATTAAAAGTAGGTAATATATTTTATATGAAATTCACTATCTACAGTTGCTATTTGGCATAACTGGCCATTTCAATCTAAATTATTGTCTTTTTTACAACTTTTCATTGAAATTATCACAAAGTTAAACATTTTTCTGGAGGAACGTGTGAGACTTCCACTGGACCAATCTACACACAGGTGCTGTCAAATGAAAGGGGAATACTCTATATTTTCACATTTTACCTTTAATGTTGGATGTTGGTGTCTGGGCAATAACTACTTAAAAAAATAGATTTGTAATTTTCTTTTCGCAATTTAACATGGAGTCAAATTTCAACTTTAACCTCTTGGGGTTTCCACTAAACAGTTTTATACACGGTTTGTTTCAAGTGAAAGATCAAACTCTATATTTGCACAATTTACTTTTATTTTTGAAATTATTTGATTTAGAATTTTTTAACCCTAGCAGTGGCCAATGGTGTTAGTGGGAAATGGCAGGCTAAATTTGGCAATTTTGCACACCTTTTTTTAAAAATTCGTATAAATTCAACCGTGCAAGTAAACCTAGCCAACCTTATATTTATTTTGATCGGAAAAAACATTAGAATCTGAAAATAGCAAATTAAAAAAGTTCTAGAAAGGTACATTTTTCGGTAAAATTAAAAGAATAAAAGAAATTTGATTTTTTTTAAATTTCAAAAGCAGCCTCAGTAAAATTTTGTCTACAGAGTTTTTATGGAAAATTCATTATATACATTTTGTAGAAAATTCAATTCCCTACATAAAAATATATAACATGTTGAGGAAAGAATTTTGTTTATGAGTATCAGGGGCATAATATTATAATAAATGGAAAACTGAAAAAGTGTAAACTGTACAGTGTTAGTTTATGTTGTAAATAAGTAACGTAATACATGTATATGCTAATAATGATATATACATATTAGTAAAGCTAATGAAGTAAGGAATCCCAAAAAGTCATAGTGTTGATGATACAAAATTATTATCTGTTATGAATAAATGTATATAACAGAATGTTTTGCTATTTTTGCGTAATTGGAAACAATAATATCGCAATATTTAGTCTATAACTTTTTTACCAAATTTTTACCCCCAAACCAATATAAACATGTTGTAGTACATTCATTACCTACACAACAATGTATAGTACCGAGAGTAAATTATTGTTTTTATATGTGTTATGTAGCACTAAACAAATAGTCGCAGACTTGGCAAATTTCTCTAGGCCTATGTAGAAGTAAACACAACACTTTATAAACACTATCTGTCACACTTCAGTAATATTTATGCATAATATAATGCACACAAACACTTCTCTAACACTAAAACTCCGAAATAATACCTAATTTACTGATACTTCACGGAAATACATTACCTAACGCGTTCAAAGGAATAACCCAAAATAAGATAGCCTATGATTCGAAAGTTACGAAACAATATCACGAAATATATCGCAGCTGTTACACATTATGTTAGGAGCAGTGCTGCCAATGACAAAACTAAATTCTTCTACATTTCTTTCTCTCTTCAAAATAACATATTATTTGACTAGTAACTATAACTTAAGTTATAGTTACTATAAAGTACGGGAGCCGTCCTTTGGCCACTGCTAGGGTTAAAACTGTTGAAAACCTATTTTATCTCTATTTTAAAACTTTCTCTAACTAGCTGGTATTTAAAACATATATATTGTGTATCTAAGAACAAACTAAATATAAGTTGTAGCGAAAGGAATCAGCTGGCTTAGAGAAAGTCATTAGTGGCCAGTGGCTGTATCATGTTGGGGGTTTGCTAGGAAAACATCTTCAAATTTGGCTCTGCGGATTAAATATATTTTCATTTGATTACATACGTTCTAAAATTAGCTTTTTAAATATAAACAGATTTTTTTAAGAATGGAAAATGCCATCTTATTGAATTTAAAAATGAAAAATATTTGGAGCTACGGAGCGAAGTCATAAGTCACATTGTGCTAATTTATAAAAACTACAAATCAAATTCAAGTGCCACAAAACACTTTTAGAAGGTAGTAAAGTAAACTACATAAAGCTACAAACATTGTTAGTATTTTTTTCTGAAAGGTACCATTAACTTCTCACCCGTCATATCATATCCATTGAATTTTGACGGGCACCAGCTAGTGTTCATATACTCAAAAAATAAAAAGTTTCAATACAATTATTGTTACATAAAGTCAAATTTAAAAGAAGAAATTACTTTTATATCTTCATAATCTGTTTATAAAACTCCCCTCTGTCATAGTTTATCCTCTTTTCATCTTCAAGTTTTGTTTAACTTAGGTGTGACAGCAAAGTAAAATTTTAGTGACTTTATTTATCATATCCTGCAAGATCTATATTTTAACAAATTGTAAAATATTTTTGCAAAACAATCCACAGTGTACCATTTGGTGACTTAAACCCGCCAATGAATTGTAATAACAAAAAACATGATAATGAAGTCAGGGGATTTAGAATTTCTGGAAAGGCCATGGAATTTTAACACGTTCACTGCGTTATAGCACATTTGTATGTGATTACGGGGGTGCGTTACGAGGCCTATGCTTCTCGTTTGTTGTGATTACGGCTGTCTGAGTTGCGCAGACGATCTTTTCCCCATCATAACATCGAAACGAATAGAAACAGAGCACTCTGTGGTGTATTTTGTGAACTAGCACACTGTTGCCAACCGACAGCCTGCTCAGGATTTAAATATGACAATAGTACGAGGCACCGAGATCTCGTACTGCACATTAACGAGAAAAAACACACTAAAAAATACCACAAATCAGTTTAGGTTATTGCAATAATAACAAACAACTTTTGGCGCAATGTTGTGAATGGGATTTACTCAAGAGCTTCAAGCAGCGCTCTGAGGAACTAAGCTTTGTTGCAAGGTCCGGGGATCTCGTGTCGTATAAAAGTAATCATTTATTACTTCATTTCGTTACGAGATCTATAGATCTTGTTTGTTGTCATGGTTACCAAACAATCCAGCAACCAACAAGATTTATGGACAAAAAATATCTTATTTCTCTATATCCTTTATGTCAATTTACATAGAGTTATCGCGACACCGTACCTGAGGGAAGAATATCATATTATGCAAGCGCACCAGACCTCGGTGGTTATGGTACGAGACCTCGAGACCTCGTGACCTCGTGACGCAGTGAACGTGTTAATAAACAATTTGATGAAAACATATTTGAGGTATTTTTAGCTTATCCTCATGCTGTGAACAGAATATTGGCATAAAAACTACTGAGGCATTTTATCAATATTTTAATTTGAATAAAGAATCATATAGGCCTAATGTCTTTATTTTTAACATAGGCCTACAGCGTTTTTTTTTTTTCCAACATAAGTTATACACTGGCAGAAAAGATCTCTGGCACTGTTATTTACAATTTTAAGGGCTACTACTAACAAATATAAAACAAACTCTTACACTATTTAAAGATGAAATAATGATTTAAAAAGATAAAATAATCTTTTTTTATGCTAGCATTTGCTTATTTTTAAATGTGGCATAGCCGAACAAGTTAATCTTATCCAGGATGCTGTTATAAATCTAGGGGCCAGAATATAAAAAACAAACCTCAGTCTAACCTCAGGCTCCTCTAGCTCAGCCTGCTGTCTGGTGTGGCGTTCCCTATCACAGGCTAGACCAGTGGATCCCAAAAGGTGGTCCGCGGACCCCCAGGGTATTACTCTTGTACTTTCTAACTTTTTTACTAATACTTTTTCTAATATTTACTGTTACAGTAAATGTTTGGAATTAAGATTTACTTATGTTGGTTCTGAAAAAGAGCCAAGGTATCAATGTGAAATTTGCCATGAAGTTTTGAAATTATTAGATTTCTGGCTGACTGTGCAACGAGACCACAAGGAGTTATCTCTGAAAGCAATGACACATTTAACACCATTTTGTACAACCTATATATGTTGTAACAACACCAACATGCACATGTTCATGGCTTTGTTACATGAAGAATAAATATATAAATAACTTAAACATTCATGATGATTTCTGTGTGAATGTGAATGCCTTCAAAATGCATCCAAATAATTCTTCAAACAATAAGAAAACTCTAAAATTTGTATAGTTTATTTATACAAATTAAATGTCTGTGAATGTTTAATCTTACTAGGCTAGTAAAACTAACAAAGGAGATTTTCAAAGGAGAGAGGATATTCATATTCATACTCACAATACTAGAAGTAGAAAGCACATTAACATCCCATTCCATAGGTTATCAAAATCTGTTAATAGTTATGAAGTAATTGGCCAGAAACTCTTTAATAAACTCCCATTGTACCTACATGACATTCCTCTTAACGAATTTAAAATAAAACTGTACATCTGGTTAGTTGACAATCCTTTTTATAATATAGTTGAGTTTTTTGAGTGTGACACCATGTCCCTTCGTGAAATTGTGCAACCAATGTAATTAGCCTAAGTTATATGTATTTTAAGTAAGATTTTATATTTATTTGCACAGCTTGTTGTTTTAGCTATATGTTCTTTGTTTTTGTCATTTGCACTGGAGTAACTTGCACGTTGAAATATAATTATCTATATGATCATTTAATTTTACTTTAATTGTGGACTGTTATGAATGTTGCCTAATGACTTTGCTGTAGACTGCACAATTGTAAAGTGTATTTTGTATACTCATGTGATACCTGTATCAGGATAAGATCTGTTCTGACCTTGTCTATTGCTGTATATATGCTTAATGACAGTAAAATTTTATTTATTTATTTAACAAAATAAATCCTTTGTTTCAGAGCTGCTTATTCGAGATCTTTATTAAAGTGGCTGTGAGCTGCAAGACAAAGCCTCCATTATACATCATAAGGTAATATTAAAAAATATATTCTAGTGTGTTTTTAACATAATTTTGCCTCAAACCATCCTCAATGTTTTTTTAAAATTTATTTTTGTTATTAAGTTATGGTTGTTAATAGTGGTACTGTAGAAGGTAGGCTACAGGAATTAATGAAGATTACATCTTCTTTACTCTCTTATTCCAATCCAAAAGATACCTCTTTTATAAATAAAATGTTCCTATTCCCTTTGACTCCCGCATTGTTTCTCAAAACAAAGGGTGACAGAGAGTAACTCGATAACAGTTTTATTTAAAATTTCTTGGTCACCTGGGCCAGCTATATTCGCCTCCATAAATCAATGTTATTTTTATAAGTGGCGTCACTTGCAGTCAAAATCAAAGTTATTTGAATTATTATTATTATTCTAGGTTGTTATTAATTAGTCCGATTCGGTGTTAGCCTATGTTAAACATACTTTTAACTTTAACTGACTGCCACGCTGTTGTGGTAATCGCCTTGAATGAGTATCCTGTACTTTGTTTTCTTGTGCTTTATTTAGATTATGTTAATTGTTCCATGAGAAGATAGGTTGGAGTTAAATAAGTTTCATTATGTTAGCACACTGTATAGTGGAGTTAACTCTGTGTCGTGGTACAGGGAAGCCAAGCCTCTGCTGACGAGAGTGAGCCATGACGAGTTCCGTGGTCAGCTGTTGCCTGCGATTCAGAAGGCGATGCTGCGGAACCCAGAGATCATTCTGCCGTGCCTCGGACACATCCTGTCAGGACTGTCGTTGGATTTGAGCCAGTACGCCTTGGACATCGCGAAAAGCATCACAAGTGAGTTTTGACTTTCTTCAGTGATATCTAAATTGACTTGCCAGTTCAATGTTTAGCTTGTAAATTAGTAAATGCTTCATAAAAATATTTCATTCAAAAGTGGGACAAGGCTGTTGGCCAACTTCTTTAACTTAGATACGTTTACTGCGGGGCACGCCTGAGGGCATTGTCCCGCCACGTGGCAACTGTTCCGATAGGAGCGGTTACATTTTGAATTCTCGGCTAGCGAATGACAAAAACACTGTACAGTGCTGTATTGCGTTACTCCACAACTGGACGTAGTTCTACAAAACGCCAACAGGTAGCAGCACAATCCAGATAGCAGTAGACAACCAGGGTTGCCATCTCGAGGACCTAAGTTGTACAAAAATGATTGCCGGGAAGTCCTATGATGGCTGGGATATTGGGGAAATTTACTACCGATCTACACAGAAAAGCTCGCTTTCTATGCTAAATGCTAACTAAAAATACTCATTCTTACCAGTGTGCTCTCAGCACGAGACTGAATGGAAGTTGGTGTTGCAATCTACACAGAAAAGCTCGCTTTCTATGCTAAATGCTAACTAAAAATACTCATTCTTACCAGTGTGCTCTCAGCACGAGACTGAATGGAAGTTGGTGTTGCAATCTACACAGAAAAGCTCGCTTTCTATGCTAAATGCTAACTAAAAATACTCATTCTTACCAGTGTGCTCTCAGCACGAGACTGAATGGAAGTTGGTGTTGCACTATGCAACATGCGTCGAGCGCCGGGTGGCAGTGAGTCTCGGTACTACAACGTACATTGTAGCCCGTAGTCCGCTGCGCAGTTAAAATGTTAGTTCTCCAGTAATGCGTGTCGTGTTGCAGCTAACCTGTACTCCAAGGACGACGCTGCCAGAGAGGAGGCGTGTGCAGCTTGTCGCAGTCTGGCCTCTCAGTGCAGCGATGCCTCGGCTCTGGAAGCTTGTCTCAACCACTTGTTACAGTAATGCGTATCGTGTTGCAGCTAACCTGTACTCCAAGGACGATGCTGCCAGAGAAGAGGCGTGTGCAGCTTGTCGTAGTCTGGCCTCTCAGTGCAGCGATGCCTCGGCTCTGGAAGCCTGCATCAACCACTTGTTACAGTAATGCGTTCGACGCTGCCAGAGAGGAGGCGTGTGCAGCTTGTCGTAGTCTGGCCTCTCAGTGCAGCGATGCCTCAGCTCTGGAAGCTTGTCTCAACCACTTGTTACAGTAATGCGTATCGTGTTGCAGCTAACCTGTACTCCAAGGACGACGCTGCCAGAGAGGAGGCGTGTGCAGCTTGTCGTAGTCTGGCCTCTCAGTGCAGCGATGCCTCGGCTCTGGAAGCCTGCATCAACCACTTGTTACAGTAATGCGTATCGTGTTGCAGCTAACCTGTACTCCAAGGACGACGCTGCCAGAGAGGAGGCGTGTGCAGCTTGTCGTAGTCTGGCCTCTCAGTGCAGTGATGCCTCGGCTCTGGAAGCCTGCATCAACCACTTGTTACAGTAATGCATGTCGTGTTGCAGCTAACCTGTACTCCAAGGACGACGCTGCCAGAGAGGAGGCGTGTGCAGCTTGTCGCAGTCTGGCCTCTCAGTGCAGCGATGCCTCGGCTCTGGAAGCCTGCCTCAACCACTTGTTACAGTAATGCATGTCGTGTTGCAGCTAACCTGTACTCCAAGGACGACGCTGCCAGAGAGGAGGCGTGTGCAGCTTGTCGCAGTCTGGCCTCTCAGTGCAGCGATGCCTCAGCTCTGGAAGCCTGTCTCAACCACTTGTTCCAGGTCTTCCACGGGTCAGAAGGGAAACTCACTGTTGCCACCCACAAAATGAGCGTCCTACAGGTATGTTTGTAGTTCAGCTAAACCTTTTAATTTAGGACAAATGGACACACCCGTCTCTAAAAAGCTTGTGATTTACAATGCATTTTCCTGGGGATAAATGGATTTATTAGTTTATAATTTTATAACTGTGATATAATTCATTGCTTTTAATTTCTGTCCAAATTAAATCAATTATAAAATATGAGTAGTAAACCCAGTTAACTTATAAGGTAAAATATGGTTCGCACCATCTGGAAAGTCAGGGAGAGTCAGGGAATTTGAAAAAGGAAAAGTTCGAAAACGCCGATAGTCAGGGAAAATTATTCATATTTTGCAAGTCTGGGACAAATTTTGTGAAGCACTACCGTGCAAAAATCAAAATTTAATAGATTTTTTTTGTGCAAAGAAGAGGAAGTGAACCATAACTGTAGCCAAATTTATTTATTTTAAAAAATAAATGTATTTACAAACTGCAAACAGTAAAATAAACAAGTAAACAGAAGAGCGTGGACGGATGTGGAGAAGATGAAGGCCGTTAAAAGAAAATATTAAAAGAATTATTATTAGGGGTGTGTGAGTAATTATATTTTTATTCAATTCGAGTAGTGCCAATTATTTTCGAGTTTCGAGTATTTTCGAGCGAGTATTTGCCATCAGTTGGTAGTTTAAAATTTAATGTAATGGGATTTGGATTCCACCCTAGATTTGATCATCTAAACATGGTTACTAACTAATACATGAGTAGCAATACTAAGTTTTGGCCAGTACAATCAAACTGGATTGTGTATTGACAAACAAAACACGGTTTGACATTCGTTTCCTGCCGATAAAATACAGTCCGCTTGTCATTTGGCCAATATCACCTGGTCCAGATATCGCTTATAATCAATATTAGATGACGAAATCATTAGTTACGTTACGGCCGATATTAAGTGGCCCAGTCGCCACTTTTGCCGATAATATCTATAACGTCGTCATTTACAACCGAAATTACGCAGTCCGATCGTTATTTTCGACCGATTTTACGTGATGCGATCGCCTTTTGCGGCCGTTACTATGCTTTTTGGCCGGTCGCAATCGTAAGTGATCGTCCGGAAATCGGTGGGAAATACTCGCTCGAAATTTCGAGCATTTTCCAAAACTTGGAGTCGAGTTTGAGTAGTAAAATACTCAGCCAAAAACTCAAAGTTTCGAGTACTCGCACACCACTAATTATTATCTATTGTAATAAAATGTGCATTCCTACTCGTGAGTTAGGGAAAATTAACTTCTTTGGCTAGAGCAGGACAGGGAAAACATTGACCATATACTGTTGAGAACGTTTTGTGTTCCCCACAATCGAAGGCCTTGTAAAGGTCACAGAAAACACATTCCTCTCTTAATCCAAAGACCCCGCAGTAGCGGTAACTAAATCAGATATTGTTGATGAACAGTCCTTCTCAGTTCTAAAACCCATACTGGTTTTCGGGAAAAAGTTTATTATTAAAAAATAATAAATAAATGATTACAGATAATTTTTTCAAATATTTGAGAAAGAAAGGGTATAATGGAGGTAGGCTGATAATTAAATGGGTCGTGTGTATTCCCTTTTTTGAAAACGAGTGATCCCTGCATATTTTACCAGGAAGTGTCTAAAGATCATTTTACAATTTTACAAAGCAGTTCTGAAATTACATTGACAGCATCTTTAATATATCTATCGATAATTCATCCCAACCTAATGATTTCTTTTTTAAACGGCCTTACTGATTGATTACTGTACTGCTATGTTGTGATCACAGGGTGCCGGCAATCTCAGCTACAACGCAGTAACAGGCAGCAGCATACAGATGTTGGCCGTGTCAACCGCGGAACATTTCATCAAAGTTCTGGAGATTGAAGGTACATTGTTATTTATTTATTTTCTTTTCAGGTTAAAATAATTACAGATTGTCTTGTTTAGTAAAGATAATGTTAAACATTAGTTACAGTTTTTAGTTGAAAATCTTAATCAGTTTTTTTTGTGTTATATTCTTTCATAACATCCCTCGTGTTCAAAGTTGAAATTTGCTGTTCTATATAAGACTTAAGTTGTGTTCAACTTGAATCGACTTCACTCTGTGTCACATACGTCATGATAATAATTAAATACCCCCGTAGCAGCAAACCTGCGTACTCAGCGAATTTCCAATGCATACATATGTATCTTAATACCACATAAAGCCACATACCAAGTTTCATTAATATACATTCATAAATAAACGATTTATGACATTTTAATTATTCTCCATAAGAATAACATGGCGGCTGAGTATGCAGGTTTGCTGAAGCAAGGAGTACAAAAAATGGAGTTTTATACAAATATCAATACAACTCATGTAGGTAAAGCCACATACCAAATTTCATTAATTTATTTTCATAATGAAGGGAGATAACACGTTACTTATTCTCCATAAGAATAACATGGGGCTGAGTACGCAGGTTTGCTGCTACGGGAGCCATTGGTAAAAAATTGGTTTTTTGAGCAAATATCAATGGTCCACAACCAGATGAAGTCGTATACCAAGTTTCGTCAGTATACGTTCATAAATAAGCGAGATATAAAATTGTTATTTTCCTCCATAAGAATAACATTAGACAACGTACTGTGTTTAGCACTTTCAATATCTCGGTAACCAATTGACGTAGAGAAATGATCAAAATACCAAATTGTGTGTTTTTTTAAGCTGAATCCAATGGAAAAAACTAAAATTTGACTATTTCCAAAATTATATGTAAAAAATTCGAAAAACCCATTTTTGGGGTACAAAACCCCCCCAAAATACCCCTTCGGATAGAGCGATCTGGCTGGTTTTCGAACTTAAAGTCATAAATGTTGCTTTACACGTTTATACCAAATTTCATCAAAATCGGATAATTTTTACGAGAGTTATCGTGCTCACGGACACATATATATATATATATATATATATATAGATATATATATATATAGATATATATACAGTTTCGAACGAATGGTGTTTTTGGGGTCTGGGGACCTCAAAACGAAAAGTTATCATGGTCCCGGGCCTAGGTCTTACCATGCCGACTACGGTAATAGCTTCTTCCCTATAGGGGAAATTCGCTAAAACTAAAGGTTGCTTATAGAAATTGCTTACAAAAAGAGGAAATATCTATTTTTAACTAATTGAAGTGCTTATTTATTTAAAGTTGAAATCTGTTTTCCTTTAGGCTACTGGTAACTAAGAATGGGTTGCAAATGTCCTGGAAAGTTTTTAAAATCACTCAAGTTATCGAAAGAGAGATACGTATCATAATCTTTTAGTTTGTTAAGTTAATCAATCAATCAATCAATCATAAATCTTTATTTGTCTTTGTACATATAATACAATAAATGGCAATGTTACAATTTTTCCTGTTGAAAAAGCTACCTCCAAGATTAACTTTCTTAAATTTGTTGAAGAATTTAATCTTAAGCTAAAATATCTAACCTAAACAAATTGTACCTAATACTTTGATCGGTTGTTTTATTTGATGCAGTAGTTAGTGGCTAGTGCTGTTATCTGTGATTGTTTCAGCCCACGAGAAGACGCTGATCCAAGCGCTGGAGATGTGGTCTCTGTGGTGTGCCAAGTTAGTGGCTAGTGCTGTTATTCTGTGATTGTTTCAGCCCACGAGAAGACGCTGATCCAAGCGCTGGAGATGTGGTCTCTGTGGTGTGCCAAGTTAGTGGCTAGTGCTGTTATTCTGTGATTGTTTCAGCCCACGAGAAGATGCTGATCCAAGCGCTGGAGATGTGGTCTCTGTGGTGTGCCAAGTTAGTGGCTAGTGCTGTTATTCTGTGATTGTTTCAGCCCACGAGAAGACGCTGATCCAAGCGCTGGAGATGTGGTCTCTGTGGTGTGCCAAATTAGTGGCTAGTGCTGTTATCTGTGATGGTTTCAGCCAACGAGAAGACGCTGATCCAAGCGCTGTAGATGTGGTCTCTGTGGTGTGCCAAGTTAGTGGCTAGTGCTGTTATTCTGTGATTGTTTCAGCCCACGAGAAGACGCTGATCCAAGCGCTGGAGATGTGGTCTCTGTGGTGTGCCAAGTTAGTGGCTAGTGCTATTATCTGTGATTGTTTCAGCCCACGAGAAGACGCTGATCCAAGCGCTGGAGATGTGGTCTCTGTGGTGTGCCAAGTTAGTGGCTAGTGCTGTTATTCTATGATTGTTTCAGCCCACGAGAAGACGCTGATCCAAGCGCTGGAGATGTGGTCTCTGTGGTGTGCCAAGTTAGTGGCTAGTGCTGTTATTCTGTGATTGTTTCAGCCCACGAGAAGATGCTGATCCAAGCGCTGGAGATGTGGTCTCTGTGGTGTGCCAAGTTAGTGGCTAGTGCTGTTATTCTGTGATTGTTTCAGCCCACGAGAAGACGCTGATCCAAGCGCTGGAGATGTGGTCTCTGTGGTGTGCCAAATTAGTGGCTAGTGCTGTTATCTGTGATGGTTTCAGCCAACGAGAAGACGCTGATCCAAGCGCTGGAGATGTGGTCTCTGTGGTGTGCCAAGTTAGTGGTTAGTGCTGTTATTCTGTGATTGTTTCAGCCCACGAGAAGACGCTGATCCAAGCGCTGGAGATGTGGTCTCTGTGGTGTGCCAAGTTAGTGGCTAGTGCTGTTATCTGTGATTGTTTCAGCCCACGAGAAGACGCTGATCCAAGCGCTGGAGATATGGTCTCTGTGGTGTGCCAAGTTAGTGGCTAGTGCTGTTATTCTGTGATTGTTTCAGCCCACGAGAAGACGCTGATCCAAGCGCTGGAGATGTGGTCTCTGTGGTGTGCCAAGTTAGTGGCTAGTGCTGTTATTCTGTGATTGTTTCAGCCCACGAGAAGACGCTGATCCAAGCGCTGGAGATGTGGTCTCTGTGGTGTGCCAAGTTAGTGGCTAGTGCTGTTATCTGTGATTGTTTCAGCCCACGAGAAGACGCTGATCCAAGCGCTGGAGATGTGGTCTCTGTGATGTGCCAAGTTAGTGGCTAGTGCTGTTATCTGTGATTGTTTCAGCCCACGAGAAGACGCTGATCCAAGCGCTGGAGATGTGGTCTCTGTGGTGTGCCAAGTTAGTGGCTAGTGCTGTTATTCTGTGATTGTTTCAGCCCACGAGAAGACGCTGATCCAAGCGCTGGAGATGTGGTCTCTGTGGTGTGCCAAGTTAGTGACTAGTGCTGTTATCTGTGATTGTTTCAGCCAACGAGAAGACGCTGATCGAAGCGCTGGAGATGTGGTGTCTGTGGTGTGCCAAGTTAGTGACTAGTGCTGTTATCTGTGATTGTTTCAGCCCACGAGAAGACGCTGATCCAAGCGCTGGAGATGTGGTCTCTGTGGTGTGCCAAGTTAGTGGCTAGTGCTGTTATTCTGTGATTGTTTCAGCCCACGAGAAGACACTGATCCAAGCGCTGGAGATGTGGTCTCTGTGGTGTGCCAAGTTAGTGGCTAGTGCTGTTATTCTGTGATTGTTTCAGCCCACGAGAAGTCGCTGATCCAAGCGCTGGAGATGTGGTCTCAGTGAAGTGCCAAGTTAGTGGCTAGTGCTGTTATCTGTGATTGTTTCAGCCCACGAGAAGACGCTGATCCAAGCGCTGGAGATGTGGTCTCTGTGGTGTGCCAAGTTAGTGGCTAGTGCTGTTATTCTGTGATTGTTTCAGCCCACGAGAAGACGCTGATCCAAGCGCTGGAGATGTGGTCTCTGTGGTGTGCCAAGTTCACCAACCAAATACCACCGAAAGTCATTGTGTGGTTACAGGTTAGTTTAATTACTTAGTGTTAAGAATAAGAACTTGATTCAGCCGAAAATATTTCATACAAATACATTGGCATGGTAAAACTATTTTAACACATAATAATAAACTAAAAGTCTGCATAGTTCAAACTGTTGTCATATCCTCTTCCACAGAATAGAAATACTCTTTACAGGGAAAATAATTAAGTTTAACTTGAAAATTGTTATCACTAAGTGGTCTTATATTGTAACGGTAACTTGTTATAAAACTACCGTAGGGCATCATAGGGCTTTTATCAGTCTTAGTTATGTTTTGTCATCTTTAACCAGCATTACAATTCAATATTATTACAAAAATAAGCCGAATTTTGTGGGCAAGCTACCGGCGAAACTGTAGGTCCTAAATCATTGTTTATGTGTTATTTGCAAGCCCTGAACGTCTATATGTGCCTTTTGGGGTTTGGAAATCATCCACCTTCAGGGCTCTGTTCTCTGGGCTTTCAAAGTTTCAGTGTTAACCCTATGAAAGAATAGGAATCCATCTTATTGATCATAAAACAGCAGCTGTTGATACTAACAGAACAGTACAGAAGCAAGAGCAGCGTTTTAAGTTGACTTCTGGAATGGCATCACAATTCTAATATAGCTGAATAATCTGAGAAGGGGGAAACAATATTTGCTAAAATTTTAGCCACTGGTTCTGCGTGTATAGATAAACCGTATAAAGTACGTAGATTATACTTCAGAAATAATTCTAAAGGAAGTTTTGATTTTTGATTGACATTTGTTCCCATGTTACAGAAAGGTATGACCCTGAAGACGTCGACGGCAGGAGTGCGGTCAGCGTATATCGAGTGCATGTCAGCCTGTCTCAACGGCTCGACATTGCAGCAAGGGCTGGAACTGGTGCCACTCCTGCTGAAGAGCGTTGAGAAAGCTGTGCAGCAACCCACCCAGGTGATGTAGGGTTGGAAGGCTGGGTAGCACAGTAGTTAGCGTGCTCGCCAGCACAGTGGGTAGCATGCTTGCTAGCACAGTGGGTAGCGTACTCGCTAGCACAGTGGTAAGGCTGCTCGCTAGCACAGTGGGTAGTGTGCTTGATTCACGAAAAAGTAGAAAATTTTGAAGGTTTGGTACCGGATCGAGCTGCCATTAGTCATTGGGCTATTAATTAATTATCTATGCTTAAGATTCAGTCGGTCCTAGTCAGTAACAAGGCTACACAAGGCATCTCACCCATTTTACACGTATAATTCATTCATATGCACCTTAAAATGAGCCCTAGTTGGCCCTAGATGCACGAGCGTCTTATACAGTGATTAAGTGACATCTCTGGAGTTTGGGAAAGACAGTTGATCTTTAAAAAAAGTTTCTGTGGACTAACAGTTACTGATATGCTCTTCTACAAGCACAGAGGAAGAAAGCATTATATTCCATGTAGGTAGGTATATAATATGAAAACTATACTATAACCTTACTAATATATAAAAATAGGATGGTGTGTGTCTGTCTGTCTGCTTTTTGTTCCTCAATCACTCAAAAACTATTGAACCCATTGTCATGAAAATTTACAGGAATTCTCCCTATATACCAAATAAATAAAGAGGCCTATTTCCGTTTTCAAAATCCTATAGGGCTTTGCCCCACGGGAGTTCAAAGTTCCCATGTATTCCTTATGGACATTAATTTTTGTTTGAGCTTATGAAAATACAAACAGCTGATCTGATTCGTAGTAGTTCCACGGGCTAACCACAGAATGCAGCACACATAATTGCTTAGTTTTTCTACTCTAATTTTTTTCCCCGTTGCGAAGTTTGGGATCAGCAGCTAGTTGGAAATAAATATCTTGAATCTGAAGTATGTTATAAAAGTGAGAAATCGTACAGTCCTGATGTGTTGCAGTATGGATTTATGTGTGTGTAATGTTTGCTTGCCTCCGCCAGATCCCGGTGGTGACGGAGGGCCTCAGCGCGGCTTGTCTGCTGCTCAAGCTGTCGACCGTGGAGTCGGGTGACACCAAGTTGTCCCAGCTGTGGAACGCTGTGCTCGACATGGACAAACAAACCTTCGTCTCGGAGAAGTTCCTCACCCAAGCATCGGAAGACGGTTGGTTGGAATTGTTTGAAGGTTGATGATGTTTGGGTATATCCCACCAAGTCAGGATTAAAATTGTTTTTGGTACTTTAAATTTCAGAATGAAAATATTTAAACTTCTATGGATTGAAATGCATTTTGGATTTGCAGATATTTTAAACTAATTTTAAAAGTTATGTTTTTATGATCTTGAAAAAGGTAGGCCCAATGTATTTTCAAGGTTGTCACCAAAATGTAACAATGTCAACATTTTAAAGATGTAAACAAAATCATTTTATATTTTGAAATTAATATTTTTTATAAAATTCATTAAATCATTAAGTTTTGACACTTTACAAAACAGATTTTTATTTGGCTAAAATTTGTTTGAATCCAATCCAGGGCTTCCTTAGAGCCGCCAGGTACATATTCCATGCAGGAATTTTGTTCCCGAATGAAAGGAGAATTATTTTTGCAGGTAATTTGTATGTTTAACTGTAGTTTCAACCAGAGTTTTGTTAATGTATAATTAAATATGTTAAAACTCGGTTCAATCAGTTTTGTAATTCTTTGCCACGTAAAGACTACCATTACTCCAAGTTTTAAGCATTTTAATTTCAGAATGTTTTTACAAGATTGTGATCACGGAAAAGCCAGAAAGCAGCATTAAAATTTCTAGAAGACACCTTGATATGTTTTTAATTTGTACCTCCTTATTTTGTGTTGGCACCACTGAGAGCCCAGTCAGCTGTCTGGTGATGTGGGTGTTGTGATCAGCTGATGTGTTGCAGCCCTGTGGCATGTGATGCAGCTGTGTGAGAGGCTGCTGGTGGACCACTATGACAGGCTGGCTGGGCCCGCGCCGCCGCTCCATCGTGCCATCATCCACTGCTGCGCCGTGTCCAGTGTCGTGCTGCGCCGCAAGTGTCGCCCACTGCTGCGGAGACTCGTGTCGTCCCTCGGTGGCACTCACACGGCGAGGCATCTGTTGCGGGAGTTAGACAGATATCTGCAGACTGCCAAGATATTGGTCAGTTTTATTTTGTGTGTCTATGAATTTTAATTTTTTTAAGGCAGTAGCTCAAATTTTGTCTCAATAATTGGAGCACGGTTTCTTAGTAGTTTTGCATGTCTATATCAATTTTAGTTTTATTCCATTGTACTCATTGGAAAAAAAAGTAAAGAAGGCACAACTACAGCTCTGTTCATCACTTAAGAAAACCTGTGAAGTTTTAAAAACCACTAAGTTTAAATACAGTTTTTAATTTAATCTTTTTCACAAAAAATAATAGTTCTAATTGGCGCCTTGAAACTATTATTAACAAACTTTAATATCCTATTATTATCAAACATTAAATCGATGCTTGTAAAAGTCAAAGAAGTTAAATAAAAGGTTGTTTATAAGCATTATTTAGTTCTGTTTATTACAAAGTAACTGTTTGGTTCAGTTTTTAACTTCATACAGTCAGTCAGGATTGGTATAACAGTTGGCGATGTTATGGTTACTGTTAGATTACTGGAAGTAAAGATTTATTCACAAATTCAAGAAAGTGCTTCGTTTAAAATTAATTTTTAGCAATGGTGAGCGTATCCTGGAAGAAGTTAGTGAGACAAATTACTGTTACTGAAAAACGTTACTGATGTGAGAAAAATGTTTCACAACTATTTGAGGTCTGGAATCAAATCCCATCTTCAGGTTAAAAAAAAAAATTAGGGCCAACCTAATGATTAAAATTAACTAAT
This sequence comes from Allygus modestus, assembly GCA_963675035.1. Lineage (NCBI taxonomy): Eukaryota > Metazoa > Arthropoda > Insecta > Hemiptera > Cicadellidae > Allygus > Allygus modestus. The sequence goes on along the minus strand of OY776111.1, from coordinate 456,574,996 downwards.
TAATTAACTGAGTCGCTGGCCTAGTGGTCAAGGCGTCGAACTCTGGAACCATGGCAGCGGCTGGCGTGGGTTCGAATCCCAGCCCTGACTTGTATATGTTATCAGCACTGTTCATCTCGTACTGTAACGGCTCACCAAGTGCTTTGCTGGATACCTTCCACGCACAGATGTATTGTCATGTGGTTGGGCACAGTAAGGTAAAAAGAGTGTATATTTTATAAACTTGTTTTTTTAATCAGCGATAGCAAATATCAAAGAAAGTTCTTCAAGAAATTAATATTTAAATGTCTTACTTTTTTATTGTTTTGAAAGAAATAATTTAAATAATTATGAACAACCTAAGTGGGAAGGATAACAAAGTATTTTATTTTTATTAAACAAAACATTTTGTGAATTTGTTATGAAGATCAATAAAGTTACATATCTGTTCTTGGTTAAAAATTAAATTGTATCAAAATGTTGTTAGTTGCTTTGAATCTTTTAATTTCTGTTTTGGGGTTTCCTATCACAATAATGTAATTTATTACGTTGTCCCTCATAAGGTTAACATATCCTGTTCTCTGTTTCCAGACTGGTGATGCGGAGAGAGAAGTGAAGGAGGGGGCGGGGGCGGGAGCGGAAGCTCTCCCCTCCAGTAGCGAAGTGTCGCCCAAAGTCCTGGTAGACATTGTCGTGTCCCTGTGTTCTGGCTCCAACCTCACTATCGAAGACAAACAGATGATAGCCATCGACGCCCTCCTACCCAGTCACCACCCGGCTATCGGTATGTCAGCCGGCTACTTTAATTTGTAGTGATGGCAGATCAAACAAATATGAAGTGATGCACCCATACATATTGAATGGGTGCAATACTTTGAATCAATCTCTTGAATTGACGGCATGAAGCCAAGTAAAGGGTTGAGCCGTAATAGTGCAAGGAAGCATTTATTACTTACGATGTTTCTGTAGTGTCTGGAAATCCTGTGAAACTGTAAAAGTGAGGGAATTGTCAGGAAATGCTAATTAGGGAAATTTGAAGATTGCTAAAAAAGCCAAGTATTGTGACATTTCCTTTCCGACTATGATGGAGTATTCAAGCTGATATCTGTATTCATCGAAAATAAAAGATTACAAAGCACAGTTTTTAAATTGAATATGTAATATTTTTCACTGGTTTGGTTGGGTTTGATTGTTGTATAATTTAAAAAAAACTCAAAGTTTAAATTAGACTATTTCAGTACCTGTGAGAGGAAATAATATCAGGAATTTGGAAAAAATGTCACTTGAAGGATTAGACACACACTAAAGTACAGTAATTAGAGAGGTGATTATTGAACAAGAGTTGGGATTAATAAACCAGCACTAGTCGGTGGTTTTAAACCCAAGTTAAAAAACAAATTTATCTATAACTTGCTCTGATATGCCGAGTTGAACCTATATCCGGTATCTCATTTGAAATTCATTTTAGCGAATTTCCCCTATAGGGAAGAAGCTATTACCGTAGGTCTCATGGTAAGATTTAAGCCCGAGACCATGACAAATTTTTTTTTTTAGGTCCCCAGATGACTAAAACACTATTTGTTCAAATTTATATATATCTATATATGTGTCCGTGAATGCGATAACTTGAGTAAAAAACGTCCGATTTCAATGAAATTTGGCTCAAATGTGTAAAGTGACATTTATGACTTTAAGTTCGAAAACCAGAAAAATCGGGCCATGGTAAGGGGGGTTTATGGGGGTTTTAAATTTTCTAAAAATCGGTTTTTTGCATTTTTTACCCTAAAATTTTTAAAACACTTAATTTTGGTTTAGACCATGTTATAGAGCTTAAAAAAACAAATAATATGGTATTTTGAATTATTAAGCTAGGTTAAGTGGTTGCAGAGAAAATCCAAAAAAACCTGCTCATAAAATCTCCTATGTTAATCTTATGGGAAAAAGGTTTTTGGCTTTTCCTAAGTTAATTTTAATGTAAACTTCACATTTTCTTTTACCAATCAACTCAGCTCAACAAAACAATCATTTTGGTGTTTAAATTGTGATTCTACGTCCAACCGTTGCAGAGATATTCAAAGTGCTAAACACAGTACGTTGTCCAATGTTATCCTTATGGAGAATAAATAAAATTTGATATCTCCATTATTAATGAATGTATATTGATGAAACTTGGCACGTGAGGTCACGTAGAACTGGTATACTGATATTTGCAAAAAAAATTGATTTTTTGTCGATTATCCCCGTAGCAGCGAACCTGCGTACTCAGCCCCCATCTTATTCTTATGGAGAATAAGTAAAATGTAATGACTCCCTTAATTATAAACATAAATTAATAAAACTTGGTATGTGGCTTCACCTTGTTGAGTTATATTGGTATTTGCATAAAACCCCATTTTTTTAGTTCCTTGTTGCAGCAAACCTGCTTACTCATCACCAATGCTATTATTATGGAGAATAATTAAACTTGTATATATCGCTTATATATGAATATATTTTTATAAAACTTGGTATGCGGCTTTATATGGTATTAAGACATATATTATGCATTGGAAATTCGCTGAGTACGCAGGTTTGCTGCGACGGGGGTATTTCTATTAAGTATGACAAGTTTCAACTCAAAATTTCTATGTATATTAATGTTTGTAGAAACAATTAATTTTAGACTAATTACATTATGTTACAGTGAGTGCTGCCCCAGAACTTTGGTTGAAAATAACAAAATATTTCAAAATAGAAATCTACAGTTATATTGACGATTTCAGCGACCAGTTCATCAAAATGCTCATTGACGATTTCCAAGTGAATCCTGTAAGTAATTGTTATTTTAGTCATATTTATTATTAGCTAAGATTTGTCTAAAACCCATATTCACCCAGCCTTTTCACATTTTTTCCTATTACTGAATGACATGTTTGTAGGTGAGGTATCTTCCATTGTTGGATGTATTTTTAGACTTCACTCACCATAGTTTTAATCTGGGACTTGTCGATAGATAACATGGATGAAACAGTACAGTTGTCGATAGCATGATGACACAGTTCAGTTGTCGACAGATAACATGGATGACACAGTACAGTTGTCGATAGATAACATGGATGACACAGTACAGTTGTCGATAGATAACATGGATGACACAGTACAGTTGTCAATAGATAACATGGATGACACACTACAGTTCATAATACAAAGAAACCAAAATCGTTCCGGACAACAAACCAAAATTTTTGTGGACTCTTATCAAAACATACTCCTTCATCAGTGTTTTAAAGATTATATTTTTCCTGCACAAACACCTAACCACGACACCTAGTCTTCTGCGTTATCTATTGACAAGTCTCTGAATAAAACTAAGGCGAGTGAGGCCCAAAAATACATCAAAATGTTGAAAACAAAAAATTGTTAGAATACAAATATTGCAGTGGGGAAAATTATATTTCCTTTCAGGTGAAATATTTTCATGAGGGAGACAGTTTTACATATTGTTCTTGATCCTGGTCAATTTGTTGAGGACACACATATTGTACGGTTAACATAATGATAATTATTAGAAGGTGAATTAGGAGAGGTCACTTCAGAACTCATCCTTGCAAGATTTAGCAAATTACAGTCTTAACTTAGAAGTTGTACGAAAATGTAGAGCCTATTTAATATATTGAATAGGGTATCTTCCTGGTGGAAATTTGATGTAAGTTTGGACAGTGTATTAATTTTTGGGGAAATAATTCCATCCTAATTTTTGAAGATGAAAAAATATATTTGAAATTGAAAGAGATAACCTTGGGCTTATTTAAAGCTAAACATTGAGCTAGACATTCTAAATAGCTAATAAGCTGTCGAAGTGATGCTGAAATGTTTTAATTATCAAAAGTGATCATTAACACTAGGGGTGTGCGATGCAGCGATTTTATGTCGATTCGATGCAACGATGCGATTCAAAGAATTTCGATTCGAATCGATGCAATTCGATTCGATTCAATGCGACATGTTTCAGTGATTAAAACTCAGCCTATACACCAATGTTTATTACCAACATGGGTAATCTACCTTCTTGGCCAAAGTCTAGTTATAATTTTCTGATTTTATTTCCTCATAACCTTAATATCCTGAAATAACCAAGAACTGATGACGTTTGTTGACTAACTAAATAAAAATTAGATCAAACCATGATAAGAAAAATAATTTCAAATACTTGATACTTAGGTTTTATCTTTATTGAGGAAATTTGATTAAGCACGACTAGTGGTGAAATATTCATATAATAACCAAACAATATTAAGTATAACAGCATTAACCTAAACTTAATTGTATTTACCTACTTCAGCAAGTTTCAAAGGGCGGAGCGCCAAAGTGACGATGGACAGTTTTTCCAGATTGTAAATACCGCTATAGTACCACCATGGTGTGGTACTACCTCAGTGTTTCCACTCAGCGGTAAAAATTTCCCATGAGCTGATACAAAAAATCCCACTTTATCCCACACTTCACCTTTTACATTTTCTAAATATCCCACACTTTCCCACTAATTTTTCAAACAGTGCAACACAGTAACACAGTTGATGTTAAATATTACATGATAGATAGAGCTTATTTAGATCTACTAATCACCTATATTTTACATTTTAGTACCTCAAAGGATTTTGACTAATGCGATATATAAATGATGCGGTTTGCCAGAAGGCTGGCAAGTGATAGTTAAATAATTTAGTTCCGTGAGAGGTATTTATAATGGCACTGTATAGTACTAAAGAGTACGACATAGGTAATAATAACAGCAAATATTTTCCTCGTTAATTCCAACATGGCCAGGCCAGCGATATTCATTGGCGTGATTTAGTGTTCGTTCCGAGACGATTATAAAATAATAATAGTTACAATAAAGTAGGTAAAATAATAACAACGTGAGAATTTGAAAACCCTGCAACTGCCAGTGCGACAAGAAAATCCACTAGATTAGAAGTGCTCTGCTAAGGTGGTCTGGTCGTAAGCAAACTAGCAGACGTAATGCCGATTTCCAAAATATCCCATATATGGGATAAAAATCCCTCAAGTGGAAACACTACTACCATGCCAGTAAAACCACCGTATTTTGACACAATACTATTGTACCCACCCTAAAACTTTATTCAAATAACTCACTATCACAATTGTATTAAAAACTACGAAAATACTAATTTAAACTAGTATTTAATAGTAAACAACAATAGTAGGCCTATATTTGGTGCAATTAACGATATCATAAGAGGACTTATGGTGCAAATATCGTACATCTGGCAACACTGAATATCGTATCAGGTAACATCAGTGCGTAATAAAGACTTCTAAATCAAAAATATTCCTCCGTGGTCCGCCATTGTTTAACGCGTAGGAATATCAAACTTAATATTAACTTCAATTATATCGAAAGTGTTACAACCGGTTATCAATCTTAGTTTCTGAAAAAAATAACTCTCCTTCAATTATAAAATCCCCAACAAATTAATGTTTTAACAACGTAATAGTGGAACTACTTTTCCGAAGAAATGTGATTACCATTACTGCTTTGCACTGGGAGAATCAAAAACTTTAAAGAATCGAATACTGCCGAATCGAATACACCCCTGTATTCGAATACGTATTCGGATACTTGAACTCGAATACTTCCGGTACTGAACGCTGCGCCGGCCGGCTGGATAACTGGCGGTGGCGGAACGGCGCGGCGGATTCTTGGAATTAATGTCTAGACTTGTCTTCCCCACCCTTCCCCGCACCCTGTTGTTTGTTTTCAAATGTCAAAATAGTCCGCGGACGGCTGCGGTGATCGCGGTATTGCATCATAGTTTTTTGTGCAAAACAGTTTAGTTTTTTGTGTAGGCCTACTCATTAGTGAAAGTTTATGTGATATAGTTATTGTATTTCAATTTTATTATTTTAATTAACTATTGGTAGCCTTTTGTGATTAACTGTGCAATATGCCTCCCAAAAGGTCTCCTGTGTCGGAACATTTTAATCAAGTTGATAGAGTTTGTGATGTGTAAAAGTTGTAAGAAAAAATTTAAATACCATAGCAACACGAGCAACATGACGATGCACTTGAAACGAAACCACCCTCATTTGCTGGCAACAGAAACTGTTCTTATAATTAGAGTTTAGTAGTTATTTATCCAGATTTTATGAACTAAATTAAATTAAATGCAATTTACAGCAATTTTAACTAACATAAATGAGTCCTAATGATTTTTTTCGTAAAATGTATACTTTGCGCCAACTTTCAAGTGAATTCGAATTCGAATACAATATTGAAGTATTCGAATACATGAATACTTGGGCTGTATTCGAATACTATTCGATTCTCCCATCACTACTTTGCAGCTGTCGTTGCGTCATCGTCGTCATTTAATCGTCTGCTGCCGATTTGTTTTAATTCAAACCACGTTATAAACTGTGTTATGTGCTAGCTGCTATATCTAAAACATATCTTAAAGGATACATCTGGAAAATAGGGATTAAATTAAAACGCAAACATTAGAATATACTTTATTTATTTATTTCTACGACTGTGAGACAGCCGGTACGAACTTTGCCGATTCGGATAGCATCGAAAGTGTTCGATGCATCGCTCTTTCGATTACTTCCGCATCGAATCGACGATTCGATGCATCGAATCGAATCGAAATTTCAATGCTTTTTGATGCATCGCACACCCCTAATTAACACTTTCACGGCGTTAATCGTGTATATTCAGGATAATTGCATTTGTTTCCTTGTTAGGCAACCGTCGGAAATCCGGTGCGCCGCACTGAACGTGTAAATATCAAGTTAATTCCTTCTTGGTGGATCCGTCCTTTTTTAATATTCTAAATAACTGTATTAACCTCCATGCCCCTGGGCCAAAGGTTCTTATAATTGCCTCGGTACAGAAAAAATTGATAAAACTGAATTCCTGCCATGTGCATGGAATCGGAAAGTTATAGTAAAAGTATAATTGTTAAAAAACTAGTTAGCCTGTACTGAGCTTAGCTTGGCCTTAAGTTATTCAAACCTATAAATAAACAAGCTTCTTGTAAGTGTCCTCAATCAGTTTTCTGTTGTTAGAGCTATGAGGGGGCCTTGAAGTCCCTGGTGTACGTCAACCCCGAGGTGATGCTGCCTCCGTTGATCTCACGCGCACGCGCAGCTCTCTCGGAGCCCAGTCTTCTCAAGGTGTCCCAGGACGAATACTTCATCTACCTGACTCCGGCCGGACAGCTGTATGACAAGAGCGTAGTCTCCGGGTGAGAGTTAGACAGAATGCTAGCGTAATGCCACCAAACATGGAAACATAGGCAATTTTCAAGTTTAACTCTTTCAGTGCTAAGCTTCTGAAAGGAGTAGTTGAATCTATGATGTTTTGTTGATTTTTTAAACCTGATCAGTTAAAATTTGTTTAATGTGACTCCGATGGACACACACAGTAAAGGATGGGTAAAAAGTTGCAAACACCTGATCAGATGTGTAACTCACAAAGAATCCACCCACCCCATCAGCTTTGACCCGAGCCGTCCACCGTTTGCTTAAGGTTTGCCCTCCCCTTCAGCTCTGCCACAGACAGTGAGTTTCACATAAAAACTACCGATTGTGACGGGATTTGAATCCTTGAGGTGTTACCCTCGGCTGCAAAGGGAACGCCTTGGACCGCACAGCCACTGATCAGACTAGCAGCTGTAGCAGACCAGGTGGTGTTAGAGCCTAGGCGCTGGACGAGGTAGTTCAGTTTGTGTCCTCCAGGCCACACTACATGTCAGACTCAGACTGCAGACTGAGCTCATAGTGATACTATCGTTTATGCAGCAATAACAATGTTTATTGGTGACGGATTCAAAAGCCCATATACCAGTCCTTAGTACTGAAAGGGTTTAAAATGTCAGCCTCAGCGAACGTTTACAAAAAGGATTATATAAATTGTAATGTCTTTTACCTTTATCGGTTTTTTTGGTGATTGATTTGGAGTTCTTGTGTGACAAAAGTGTATTGCTCTCTGCCCTTTCCGTTCAAACAGTGTATTGCTCTCTGACCTTTCCTTTAAAACAAACAAATTATTGCACTCTGCTCTTTCTTAAAATGCATTGAATTTATTTCAACTATATTTATGAATTTTCATAAATTGATTTATTTCACCATTTCATATGTTTAGGTTGCATAACTTAGAATCATAAGATATTTCAGTAAATTTGGTTGGAACAGTTTTGTTACTAAATGATTGTAAATAAGCACATAATTGTTTTTACTGAAGTCAATTTATGTTGAAAAGGGAAGGATTTTAGATTTGTGGAGAAAAAGCATGTAAGAAGCTAATCTATTAGAACTCAGCTAATTGTTGAGAGTCAAAAAGATGCTCTATTGGTGCACAATCATATACTGCCGGTTGTGTAAACTAATATCACAAATATACTTTGAAAACAGAGAGAAAGTAAAACATACAGTTTAATAATCAATCAGGAATAGTTCAGATTTATAATAATTTAATACCACGAGATTCTTAGATAATAATAACCTTTATATAATAATTAAAATAATTGTAATAGCAACAAACAGTAAATGTTTCAATACGGGTAAGTTTTTTATTTATTTTTTTAAACTGTTATTCACTAAAGTTGAAAGAGCAGTAATCCTACGTTATTATTCTGAAATGGAGAGAAAATATACATATAAAAGCATAAATTGTTGTTCAAACTTAAAGTCAGGGGCTAAAAGATGAACACATTGAACTTAAAATATTGTTTAGAAGTATTAAAAAGTCTGGAGAAGGAGAGAGCTAAATTCTTTAGCCTTGTAAATACTTGACTGACTGAAGGATGTTTGTCCGCAAGGAAAGAGAGTGAGTCGGTGCTGAACGCCAAGAACATGAAGCGGGAGAGCAAGGTGTACTCGTTCAAGGAGCAGCAGGAGGAGCTGCAGCTGCGGCGGGAGTTGGAGGAGAAGAAGAGGAGGGAGGGGAGGGGGAAGGAGCCGGAGTTGACACCCAAGCAGAAGGAGGCGGTGAGACAACAGCTGGAGAAGGAGGCAGTGGTCAGGGACGCGCTCACGCTGGTGAGTAGAGGGGGGCTGTTTATTAATTAGTTTAGCCCAATGACAAACGGCAGCTGGGTCCAGTTTTGATTAGTTGGTTTGGCAATTTTGATAGGATCTATATGGCGTACCTCGGATTACGAGGCGAGCACGATAACCACTACGCTACCCAGCCACAGACTGTCCAGTCACCTGCTTCTCTCGTAAGACCAATGTTAACTGTAATAGCTCCCGATTATACGGGAGACCTATTAAGTCAACTCCCGATTATCGGGAGACCTATTCAGTCAACTCCCGACAATACGGAAGACCTATTCAGTCAATTCCTGATCATACGGAAGACCTATTCCAGTCAACTCCCGATTATACGGGAAACCTATTCAGTCAACTCCCGATTATCCAGGAGTGGGTTAAACGGGTTGCGATTTAACCGGGGTCATAAAAGGTTTATTTTATTCATCCCCTTCTAAACAAAATAGAGCAATAATAACAATTTGTTTGGTTAAAACATCTCCAGAATCGTGAAATTTACTTGATTTATCAGAATGTATTCTATACAAACATTTTAGTAAATACAACATAATCTGAGAGTCTGTCATTTCGCTAACGAGCTGTGGTCGCGTGATAGGCAGTGATGATCTTGACGCTGCTCTATCTACTTGCACCTGCGCTGGGCCTAGCGACAGTTGGACAGACGGACAATGGTTAAAAAAATGCTCTATATTGAGCGAGATTTATGACCTTACCCCATAACATAAAGATCAAATTAAGATCAGATTGCGAAATACTAGCCGTAAATTAAAATTGGACTACATAAAACCGGCTGTAAATGACGACTAGATTGGTGACAAAAGCTGATTAGACCACCTAACAGTGGCAAATGACGCCACACTGAGTAATATAGGCCTTAACTGACCGTGACCAACTTAGTTCAATCACGCCAGTAACAGCGTGGTCATCATCATCATTATCATCAGAAGGCGCATGGGTTCCAAGACACATCAGCCGCATTGGGCTTATTGCACACCCCCGAAAAAGAAATGAGAGAGGTTTCAGAACTCCTCCAGGTTCAAGAGCCTTATAAACTGCATCATCCTATCGACGAGCTCCTCAGGAGGCATAGTTCCCAGAGTTGAAGCCCTTACCTCCCTAAGCTCATGGCAATCAAAGAGCAGATGATCTGAAGTCTCCTCGTACTGCCCACATTTCCTGCATGCAGGGTCACCATTGAAGACGCCCCTGCGCAAGAGGTGTTTCCTTAGGTGACCATGGCCCGTAATCACACCTGTGATTCGCTTGATGTCCAGCCTGCTGAGACACAGGGGCTTCCTGGTGACCTGCTGGGATGATCTCTGAAGATTGAGCTTGCTTCCCTGTGAAGAGGGAGCTCTGCCTATCTCCTTCTATGACAGTCTATTTCAGCTTGGTTTTGGCCGAGGAGAAAATGTAACCACAACCATAAAATATAAAATGGTTTTTCGAAACATTGGTTGTGTGAAATACTGTGTTTAATGTGTTGTTCATATTTGTGTTGGACATATGTTTGGGTTGGACCTATGTTTAGAGTGAACATATGTTACAGCTCCACGACGAGGTCAGCAAGGTGGTGTCGATGGTGACGGCTGCGTCTCACTGCCCCAGCCTACTGCTCAGCTACCACACGCTGGTGCCTTGTGTGTTACGAGCACTACAGTCCCCGCTGTCTGCCCCCGCCATGGCGGCTCTCTACGTTACCCTGCGACTCACCGCGTTTGCCCCTTGTACAGGTACACACTACACTGTACTACCATTTTACTAGTTTTAAATTGATCAAGAGTCTAGTCGTTCTCTATCTATTGATTAAAGAAGAAGCAGTTTTATTTCCAAATCCTCCTGAGGAGCAATAAAATATGTATATTAGATACCGATGATTTTATTTCTGAAAGTCAAGAGTAGAAAACATGAACAAATTGTACAAAATATTGTGATTACAATATTGGATTTTCCTGGCTATGGTTTACTTTGATCATGTTTAAACTTAAATAACACTTGGATCCTGTAGAAAAAATGGGTTTTTTAAAGAGCATATTTCTCACGTTCAGAAGCAGTTATATAAGATGCTAATTTAGGAGATGATCGCTGTTCTTCGTAGACGTAACTGATCACTGCAGGGGTAACTGTTTATGCTTAAGGTCTTTGTAAATATAATAACTTATTTGTTCAGTTGACAATTTTACAACCCTTAATTGAACTACAATAGTCTATGCTATGAACAAAAAAAATTATTTTACCGTTTTGTACACCTATTTTATAAACATTCTTTTCTTTTTTACTATTTAGTCTTCTAACCTCAACTGAATTTTTTTTTAAATGACTAGGCCTACATGTGTTGAGTTTTAAAATCATTTTGTGTAGCCTGTTGAAGTTATATTCTGTATATATCGTATTCGCTGTGTCGAGGTACCACCAGTTGTGTCGAGGTTGTACCAGTTATGTTTGTATTTGTTGCAGTGCCGTCGCTGCTACCGGACCTGGTGGCCCATGTGACTCTGAGGCTGCAGAAGCCCAAGTGTGACCTGGACCCTGCCTGGCAGGAGGAGGACTTGGGTGAGTCACACGTCACTGGTAGATGTTGAATATTCATGTCAACGTATACACCTGCAAATGCAAAGATTTGTCTGGGCAGCAGACTTGTCAAGACTTGGAAACCAAAATGTGACTTTTTCTGCTGTTCTAACCTAAAGAAGTTAAAGTAAAAAAAATAATATGAGTATGTATTATTAAAGTATGAAATAAAACAGAACTAGAATTAATCGCCTTTATGCAGCTTGCACATTGAACTTGTCACTGTAAGATGGTGCGACCAATAAATCTACAAATAAATGAGAATCACCCATTAAATTGGAGTGTGAAGCCCAAAAATGCATTAAACAATTAAAAAAACCTCACCTACAAACATGTTCTTTAGAAATAGATAAATCAGATGTTGACCTTCAACCAAACTTATATAGGGCCTGTTATAAGTTTGTAGATCCCTCGTAAGTAACTTACAAGCTCTGTTGTCCCCAGAGAAAGCCACCCGGCGCACAGTCGCGCTGTTGCACCGTGTGACTACGCCACAGAACCGCGGTGTGGGCGGGGGCGGGGTGGCAGGGGGTCGGCCCCTGGCCGGCCCCGCCTTCTGCTACTGCTTCCCCCTTATCCGCTCGGCACTGCTGCATGTGATGAACCGCGATGAGGACCCGCTACTCACGGCGGGGCTGCAGATCATCTCTCAGCACGCGCAGATCCGCAGCCACGGCGGGGCTTCGCTGGACCTCTACCACCCCCGCCTGCTGCCCCGCAAACAGATGTTCGACCTACTCATCGACCTTATTAGTGAGTTGCATAATGCATAATGGATGTTATTCATGGTTCACACTTTCTTGAGAGTCAGGTAAAATCAGGGAGGAAAAGGTCAAGGAAAAGTTGGAAAAATGCCGCAAGTCAGGGAAAATTAATGACATTTTATACAAGTCATGGGTAGTTTTGTAATGTAGTTGTAAAAAAGCAATACTGTGCCAAATAAAAAATTCATAGGTTTTTGTCAAATTTGTTTATATGGTTGAAGGAAGGGGAAGTGAAAAAAATAATGTAAAATACTTATAAAATAACTTTTTTAGTTAGGAAAAGTCAGGGGAATAAACTTTTTTTGGTGAGGGAAAGTCAGGGAAATCATTAACTAAATAAATGTGTGAACCTGTTATTATAAATTATTACAGTATATATATGAACAAGACTAGAGGAATCTGAAAAAAACTGGTCGCTAAACTTTTGTTTAAAATGTCAGAGAACTTGCTAAAAAGTCAGGAAAATTATGTAGACATAATGTGAACTCATATACCATTACATTTTATTTTAATACTGCACACTGAACAAAGTATTTTATAAAATTAATCTTAATGATAGTATGTTTGTTTTTTTGCATTGAGATTATAGCCTCAAACCATCAGACAAAGACGAAGAATTCTCTGCCCTCAAGAATATCAAGGTTTTTATTAAACATAATTTTAACTGTGATATTTGGACAGTGAATTTTAAAAAATCAGGGGTTTCTCTTTGTTGCTTTGCCGATCAACCTGTAACACGTGAAAGACAGTTGCACATTAATATAAGTTTTATAAGTGGTCTGGACCAATCTGGCAGTCTCCTAATGCGGATAGCAGAAAATCAGGTTAAACCGTCACTAGAGTAAAAAGGCTATCTTATTGGTAGCTATCGGAGGTGGGGGCCTCATTCAACCACACGCAATATGCTTAACAGGAACTAAACAAGTGGCCGTGTAGTTTTTGCTGGCATTACTTATAACTAATGCCATCTTTGAAGACATTACATGAGTATAGAGCAACGTTTTAGGATTTGTTGACACGTCCGGATAACCCAGGATCTGGATGGATCTAGTTTTACTGTACACATGATGTAAGACATATTTTACAACCTCTTGCTTTATTACAGGAAAGTTTACACAGAATAGGTAAATTTATAGTACAAAAAAAGTGCCTGCTGCAAACATGTTTTAGCTTTATATGTATGAACCACGTTGTTGCAGACCACACTAGCGGCCGCACCCAGCAGCAGGCGGTGGCCACACTACTGGACGTGGCGGCGTCAGGCTCCCAGGCGGCGGGCTGTGCCAGGGCCGGGGTGGAGGAGGTGGATGTGCTGCTGGGAGCCCTGCAGAACCCCTCCCAGGTGGTGCGTGACACCGGCCTGCGGGTCAGTAAACAACACCTAGGCCATAGGGGGGTCATAGGATAGTCAGAATATTTTATTAACGCGGTTTATTAGGAACTAGTTTGCAACCGATGGGAAACTTCAGCACTGGCGGCTACGGCCTTACCAAAAACTCGTGTCGGGATCAGAACATCTACCCTCCCTCCTTCGCCACCACAATGCTAACGTTGAAAGTGATGTCATAAATGTTGTATATTTGTACGTTGCAAGGATCAGCGTAATTTGCAGCGAAACTCTGCAATTTTAGTCGCGGCTGTGGTGGTGGGGATGGAGGGAGGGTAGACTTTCTGATCCCGAAGTGGGTTTTTGGACAGGCTCTAGCCGAGAGTAACTTCAGCTGTCACTGTAAACCAGCTGATCAAAACACCGTGACGTCACCTGGTGGCTGCGCAGAATATGCTCAAATTCGCACTTCTGAATAGCACACCTTACTTACACTTAGCACAATACAACACATGATTTGTTACAAAAATCGGTAACAGGTGTTTTGCAATTGAAATAAGAAGTGTGAATCTGTATAAATAAAAATGAAACGCTGTTCTTTGCTAAGAGCAACACTTGCTAAAGGCTGGACCAATTTGACTACTTTTTTTTATTAAAATGCAATAATCCGAAGAAGGTTTTTAGGAGAAAAAATAAGAAAAGTCCTCAGGGCTTGTCCCCAGATGCCTTCAAAGTTCCGATGTTATTCCTATGGGCAAAACATTTTGTTTAAAAACATGTTAAAAATGGAAATATAGAGTACTAGTGGCTTGAAGGGGTCATAGCCCCTAATAACCTTGCTCCAATACTCTGCCTTATCTGATTTTTTAAGAAGGATCACATGTCAGTTCATAAACAAAGTAGATACTCAATCACATGTCGTAATGTAAACAAAGAAGATGTTTTTAATTTCCCATGCTTTTCTTATGGGGGATGTTTTACCTTATTTCTCGTTAGCTGGTAACGTTTTAGAACTACTGATATTTTTCCCGAGTCCCTGGGATCAAAACCTTTAATTTGAGCCATCTTCCATCATCCTGAAATTTGCCAAACTCCCACAATTTTGACAAAAATTTTGCTTACAGAATTATATATAAAGATACTTGAAAAGCATAAAAATATTTTTAAAATGGAAGTAACAAATCTACTTAAATGGCAACTCAAACTCTTTTTTTTTCGATGCCTAGGTTAGCTCTATATAACAAAATTGGCGAGTGAGCATAGCGAACTAGCTCATCTTGAAAATGAACGAGTATTATTGGCATAAAACAAATTAGGATTATGTCTGTATGGTCAGCTAGTACCTTAATAGTTATTTTATTTTAATATAACATCTTAATGATAACAATGCAAGTTACATGTCACATATAATAAATCAACCAAAAGTTCAAGACATTTAGGAAATGTAATGTATGAAAAATATCCATTTTTGAATTGGAAACAATTGTTATTAAACAAGACTCATTTGAAGAGTCCAATAGAGCATATTTTATTGAAGCATATGTCGCTGTAGCGTGTTGTCCATGTCGCAGGGCCTGACAGTGATTGTGCCGGCGCTGCCCAAGCAGTCGGACAATGAGGAGCTCTACCTGCGGCTGGTGCGGCGCGTCTGGGTGGCGCGGTTCGACGTGGCAGAGGAGAACAGGTCAGTCATTGTAGGAACACCATCACACAGTCAGTCAATGTAGGAACATCGTCACGCTTTCCTCAGCGAAACACTTGTCATCTCCAGTACAAGTATAAACTAAGGTGTCAAGTTTTACTAGCTTTTCTCAACAGTTTCGCTGATTTCATCCGAGTTCAGTTTTATATTGAAACGAGTTCGCACGCAGCACGCTGACGTGAGGGAAGTGAATTTCCACATACAAAACTTTTAAAACTTTAAACCAGTGTAAAAACATACATTTATTCCAATTTTATTGAAATCTAAGGACATTGATTTTTTGGCTGTTCTGATGCTCCTGGTTTCATTTACCTGCAATGCTAGGAATACAATTTTGTGCATTATAAGGTTGGGAGAAGGTCAAGTCAGGCTTTAAAGTTGGCATCAGGTTGCTGGAGATGATACAGATACACCAACAAATTAATAACATGCATTTTAGTATAAAAACCCCATAAGACAATGTACTGTGTATAGCCGATATACATTTTCTTTAAAAACTCGGTAAATATTTATGGTAGAATTATGAGAGAGGGCTTAAAACTTTCGTGTCACTAATTTCCATCTTTTTACATGCATTACTTTTATGTCCGGGGCTTGTCTGGCCCTTTTTGGGCCCAAAAACTCTAAATTTGAAAGAATAATCCCTCAAATAGGGATTAGAGTTTTCTGATTATTTTGCCCATCGAACTTGTCCAACTGAGTTTAGAAAGGAATGTCCCTACCAAATTTGAAGTAAATCGGACAGAAATGTGACCGCTAGAGTGCATACACACATATATATATATATAAATATATGTATATAATTTTGAACGTCACCCGAAAACGTGTTCAGGGGGTCACGTTAGGAACTTCTATGACTATTATGTTTCACCGTGCGGGTCATGCTAATAGTTCACTTTCCGTAGGAAATTCACTAATAAAATCACCCAGCGATCAAATTTCCATTTGAAAAATTATTTTAACTTGTGACTTTTATTCAATTTATGGCCTTAGGGGAGGTTGATTAAGAAAACTAATATTTTCTCATTGAGGACTTTCTTTCAAGTACGTAGTTGATGGGTGCCAGCCTTATGGTTTTCTCAAAAGGTCCTAGATCCTGGGGGCTATATATACATACTAGCTGATATCCGCGGCTTCGCTCGCGAAATATTAAAATACATTTGAAATATTAACCTGAACAGCACTATACAATTTTTATATTAACCGAGGTACAAAAATATTTACCGTACCGACCTTAAATTTATGGTACCGCAGACCCCTATTAGTGATGCATTTGAAATCAACTGTTCTTATTAATCTGATTATTAGATTAACGTAAACACTATGTTGTCATTATGTTGTGAGAAATATTATTCAGCAAACCGAACGCAGTAGCTTAGAGGTAAAGTGCCTGACTAGCAAGTCAGATGTGGCTGGTTCGGTTCCTTTGTTATTGTGGACGGAATTGTTATTATCGTCCATCTGTTATCGTTCATCTGTAATCGTTATTCTGTAAGAAAAAAAACCTGATTAAAATGACTGAAAAAGATGTTTCATTATTATTATTTACAGTGTGATGGAAAATATCGTTCATAACTCGTACCTAAAGTGTTTTTCCGGTACTTGATCGAATTTCCACTAACCGATCCAAAAACACGGTCGCATGCCAGAAAAGACCACTTCGGCACTAGAAATGAAATATACTATTAATCAATAGCGTTGCTTTATACAATTTGTGTTTAATGTATTCAATGTTGGACTATATTGTCTATGTGTGTCAGAGAGCTGGCAGACGCTCTGTGGGCGGCAGCGGGGCTGCAGTACGACACGCAGACACTGTGCGACAGCCTGCTGGGCGACGTGGTCCACCCGATACCTGTGGTGCAGCAGGCGGGGGCGGCGGCGGTGGCGGCACTGCTGAGGCAGGCGGGGACTCACCTGGTGGACGGCACACTCAAGAAACTGCTACACATCTACCATGACAAGCTGGCGGTACGAACAGTCTAGCCACCTGTTAGCCTAGAAAACCCCACGGTCATTGCTGAGATAGATGGAATGACCACTTTGCACATTACCCTTGCAGCGATATCCCAACAAATATTGATCTGTATTTTTTATCCATTTTTTTGTAATTAATTGAAGAGATTAATTACCTTAAAACTGTCAGGTGACCCACGTTGCTGTATATGGGCAGCTTTAAGTACGCAGTCAAAGTATTAAACTAATTGTATTCAGTTGTAAATAATAAACTACCTAGTTTTACCTATTTCCCTTTCAATAGGTAAACTATTTTATGTAATAAAGCTATCAAATAGCCAGTAGCAAATAAATAATATTTCTTATCTGTCCACGTTATAACGCTAATATGGCTACTTTTTGAACACAAGAAATAAATCATAGATGAGAAACAGGAAAACCATTCGAGGAAACTAAAGCATAAATATACTTTCTCTCATTTTAAACCTTATATTGTTGTTATAAGTTGAAGATTTTGCAAATACTTGTAAGACATAAAATGTTTCAATGAAAGACAAAACTTACTCATGAAGGGGCAGCTAAGTCACATTATAGAAATAATTATGAATTTTTGACAGACACTCAAATAAATGTATTAATTTTTTAGCTAAATTTACTCTCTTCAGTTTGGATAGAAATTTATAATCGTGTTTTAAATAGTAATTTTTTTTTTATTGATGAAAGCTAACAAGCGTAGTCACAGTTGTTCAACCGACGCAACTCGTGTATTGGAAGCTTTGTTAACTCTTCACCCTCCCTATATTTGTCTTTAGTCCTATTTAGTAAAGCTTTTCTTTATTAATACCAAAACTTCATCACAATTGTAATCAGTAACCACTCTGTCCGTTCAGTTGGTGCCGGCCAAGTTGGACAGCCTGGGCCGCGTGATAGAGCAGCCGATCGACACGTGGGAGCCGCGCAGTGGGGTCGCGTTGGCGCTCTCACAGTTGGCGCCCCTGCTGACCCCTCCGCTCGTGTCGGAGCTCGCCTCGTTCTTTGTGTCCACGGGTCTCGGCGACAAGAGTGGGGAGGTCAGGAAGAACATGCTCACCGCCGCCCTAGCCACTGTCGACCTTCACGGCAAGGTCAGTGCAATGTTTTCAAATGTTTCTAAGAGGAGGCTCCAGTTATGAAACATTTAGCGTTTCGACCTGCTTCCCCCATAAGTCCAATGTTAACTTTGAAAGCCAGTTCCTCCTCAACGGATTATCTGTTATCGTTGATTTATGGCTCATTTTAAAGAGCAAAAAAATTAGTGATTTCAGTCACCAACATTTCTGTATAAAAAGTAACAAGCGTTCATAAAAATTCAAAAATACTCATTATTTAAAATTTGTTAAGAGTGATCTGCTGGATATCGAAAGGTGTATTTTTCTTTTTAAAATGAGCCATAAATCAACAAGTTTATTAAATTAATTACAGTAAAAAGCTTTTGTCTTTTCCCATCTATTATTTCATAATATCAACAGTTGTAGTATTGAAACATTAATCAACATTAGAAGCTGTTGCATTAAATGGTTTGGGGATATTTATTTTAACACTACATGTTTGAATTTATGTTATAATTGTTGAGTCACATTTTTTTATGCCTGGAGACGATACTGCAAACAGTCTGAATTTGTTGCACATTTTGGATTTCTTGACAGTTTCAGCAATAATTTTACATTATTAATCACCTGTTTAAGGCAATGACGCAACTAGAGCCTTTTTTTAAGGCGAACATAAATGAATGAAGAGTGTAGAATGGGTGATTTGGCTTTTGTAGCCTTGTTATTGACTAAGACCGACTGATTCTTTAGCCAGGATAATTAATTAATAGCCCAATGACCGATGGCAGCTGGATCCAGTATCAAACCTTCACATCTCAGGATTTATCTGGCGAACTTGAGATTATGATGCGAGCAAACTTATCATCACACTACCCAATCAATATAATAAATAATCCAGAAACCATCAACATGAAATTTATCTTTGTAATGTTGGCAGGAGACCGTGAACAGCCTGCTTCCTGTGTTCGAGGACTTCCTAGACCGAGCGCCGGACTCGGGCAGCTACGACGCCGTGAGACAGTCCGTGGTGATCCTCATGGGCTCCCTGGCGCGGCATCTGGACAAGGATGACAAGAAGATCAAACCCATCGTCGGGAAGCTGATAGACGCCTTGTCCACCCCCTCCCAGCAGGTAGGCCCATGTGGTAGGAAATTGTGCAACATCTTACTTACTCTTACTCCCATGGCCCGAGGTGGTATTTGGCCTCACCAACGATCTGCCTCCACTTCTTCCGGTCTTCAGCATCTTCCTTTTTGACTCTCACATGTCCATGATTACTTCATCCTTCCATCTCTTCTTTGGGCATCCAGGAGGTTTTCTTCCAACCGGGTTTTCTTTCCATTTCTTTTATATTTTTTATTAAAGCACCGTCTTCTCTTCTTATGATGTGCCCAGCTCACTGCAGTTGTCGAGTCTTGGCTTCGGCTGCAACGTCTGGTGCTTTGAAAAGATCCCTTATTTCTTTGTTATGTTTCAACCTTTACGTTCCTTCTTCCCTTGTGGGTCAAACAATTTTTCTAAGAATGTTATTTTCAAATGTAACCAGCTTCTTTTCAGTATTTTTATCAATAATCCATGATTCAGCTCCATACAGAAAAATTGGTCTACAGCTCCATTTGAAGGATTGGGTGGATAAATTCTTTGATCAAGGATCGTAATGTACAACGTCTAGGTTAGCAAATGTTCATAAATCATCTAAAGTTTAGATATACTTGAAGTATGTGGCTCTTAAACAATTATTTGTTCCAGTTTCCCCAAGGCAGTCCATTCCGCCTGTCTTACCAATTCCACTGTTCCCCTCGTCGTTACCCTTTCCTCTCGTCAAGCATCTTTCCCGTCTCCTCTCAACCACTTCTTTATCAGTCCCTTTCACTCCTTTCTCAATTCTCATCTGTATGAAAACATTTACGAACAATATAAAAACTACAATAAGGGTAAAAAACAATGCAATAAGCCAGAGTAAATTAAAAATAAACATACAGACAGCTCTAAATAAAGTATGAACTACCATTTATAATTAAGTAATTCAAAGTTATTTAAATTAAACGTTGTTAAAAGTCAAGGCTTTAAAAAATAAAGTTTTTGGTTTTAATTAAGTTTTTTGTTGATTGTTTTTCCGCAAAGTAACAATTGATAGGGACATTTTTGATGTAGGTTGAGTCATAATGTGGTTTAATTCATTTTATTATAGGTTCTAGCCTTAAAATGATAAAGCTTATGAAAATCACTTTTAAATGTTCTTTAGCTGGTATGTTCTAGCCCAGTAGTAAGTGTTTTCTGAAATGGTTTCTTAATTAATGCCTGATTCCTAGAAAAATGTAAAAATTGGTGTGGACGACAGCCTACATAGACCATAAAAGTGACTTTTTTAGGAATCTAAAACAAATTTATATTTATTGTATTTGTGGTGTGCAGGTGCAAGAGGCAGTGGCCAACTGTCTGCCCCCGCTCGTCCCCGCCATGAAGGAGGATGCCCCCGCCCTGGTACAGAAGCTGCTGCATCAGCTGCTGGAGTCTGAGAACTACGGGGAGCGCAAGGGAGCCGCCTACGGACTGGCGGGGCTCGTCAAGGTACAGTCACGGGACGTTAGTCAGGAGATAGAATACTGTAGGATCTCGTTAATCCTGCCCTATTTCGGAATTAGTACGGCCGGATTACCGAAAATGCCAGATTAGTGAGGGTACATTAAAATGAAGCAATTTAACGATAGAACTACTTATAATTGCATATGAAAGCTATTGACAATAATTGTTAACATTTTTGGGACATCGCACATCACTTCTACTCTACTCACGTATTTACTTCAGTCACTCGTGACAGTCACGCTGCATACAACTACAGTGGAACTTCAGTTAATAGTTTTTGAATAATTCAAATCTCAAGGGACCGCTAAAAAACTTTAATTATCCAAAAATCAAAATTAAATAAGTTGCTCAAATAAGGCTTAAAAGTTCATAATTCTCATTTTCCGGGTAAAAGTATCATTAAAGAAATAGGTTTTTGAACAACTTGCACTTTTGGACAGATGTAAAAAGTCACACACAACTGCTAAACTACAGGGGTGGGGTGAGAGGTGGGTACAATGACCTTGAACGTAACCTAGCAGGGTTAGAGATTGTCAAGCAGTTAGTTACACGAAACAGCTGCAGCTACTTCCACAGAGCCCGTGGAACTGCTTCAAAAACTAGGTCCAGCTGCAGATGCGGGGTGTTTCAGCTGTTTCTGAACAAAATGCTGCAGCTGTTTTGGAACTAATCGTTGCAGTGCTAAGAACAGCTGTAGCTAGCAGAATTCTGGTTCATTTGGAATAGTTGGAACTGGTTTCACCTAAGGAGCTTTGGAACTAAATAGTTTCAGTTTCACCCTCTTAAGCGGGGCTAAAGATCCGGTACTTTGGCCTCATACCAACTGTGCAACACCTCATTTCGGGTATTCTTAGTTTTGATAATTGTATTTTGTATCTAGCCTGAATAAAACAATTTGAGTCATCCAAAATTAAACTTGAACTTAACCAATTTTTGTTAACATTGTATAGAAAATGCTAGGGACCAAGAGAAAAATTAATTGAAGAGTATTTAAAATTATACAAGTTTGAATTTATACTAAGTTACACTGTAGCTTATTTAAGCTTAAATTTTACTTCTAGGTCAATGGAATTATTACTTTAAAGCATTAATTCATCGTTGAAAATTATTTATTGATGAAACCTTGCAGATGAAACAGCCGTTGGGTACATGTAGGATAAATTCTCACGATTCTTGATCAAGGATATTTTATTTCTCTTGTTTTTCAGGGCATGGGTATCCTGGTACTGAAGCAGCTGGACATAATGAGCACCCTGACTAACGCAATCCAGGACAAGAAGAACTACAGACATCGAGAGGGTAAGACGTTACAATCAAATAAAAAAGTGACGGTGTAATTCTCTTTTAGTCTGTGTATAATTTAATAAGAATCCATCTCTTGAAATAAAATTTGGTTCATAATGAAATGATAATCAAATCCAGTTAGTGTCTATGTCTACCATTGTATAGTCTTCTACTAGGAAGACTGTGACTTTCAGTGGCACTTAAGATCCACCAATAACATCATCATAGCTTCTAAGATCATCATCCTACTCCTTTAAGATGCACAAATCTCATTGTGATGTGACTGGTATTTGGTGGGATTGTAACAAATTCTCGTTACATTGAAGTTGTAATCTATGTCTTGATAAAAAAAATAAATAAAAGAATTTTTATTTGCCATTTGACAATACCACATGTCATTAGGGGCCGTGCATATATTACATCACGCCTCCCCGAGGAGGGAGAGGGTGTGATAGACCGTGACACGGGGAAAGGGGAGTTCAAGGGCTGCGTGACGTGTCACAATTAATGGAGTTAAAGCCTGCGAAATGGTCAGTTACAGAGTGATAAAATATGGTACTAACAATCAAATACTTCATAATTAATTAGTGTGAAGGGGGAGGGGGAGGATTGAGCAGCGTGACTGAGCTTGACAAAGGGGGGGGTGTCAAAAAGGGCTGAATGTAGTGTGACGTAATTTATGCATGGCCCCTTATGCAACGTCATCATTACGGCAATAGCTACAGTCATACAATACAACTTACAATATAACTTAGGCCTACTATTTATAGGGAGATTAAGTGTTTCTCTTAGATTTCACTTCCTGAAATAATGAGCAAGATTTGCTACCATTTAATTTCGTATTACTTATTATAGCTGTATTAGTTTAAGAAATTGTCAAAAGATGAAATGAATTACCCAGTAAAAGTTGTGTAAAGTTGAAACGTGTTTTATCAGTTACAGTCAACCTCTATCTCATTTACTCTTTTCGTTAATTTTCCCAAAGGTTAATTTCCTACAGTATTGGTTATGGTGTTTATGTGACAATACTGATTAAATATGTTTACTCTCTCAAGGAGCTCTGTTCGCGTTCGAGATGCTGTGCCACATGCTGGGCCGATTGTTCGAGCCGTACATTGTTCACGTGTTGCCTCACCTGCTGCTATGTTTCGGTGACGGCAGTCAGTACGTCCGTGACGCCACGGAAGATTGTGCTAAGGTTGGTACTCCTGGGTAACTCAGTTAATTATTTAGAATTGTGGCAACGTTTTGTGAGAATTGAATTGTACTTAGTGGGATATACTTACTAATCAGTAATTGTTTAAAATCTAAGGCAGGGCATTAGGAAACGGTGGTAGAGCAGTTAAAACATGATATTTATTCCATAATTCACAAAGTTACATATAAAATTACAACTAACCAGCAACACAACACAATCACAACTAAATTTGGAAACTACGATTAAATTAACTGAAACATTTTGGAAACTAAGCTTAAATTCAGGAAAGAGCTCGAACAGAATTTTTTAAAACGTAAAATTTAGAAGGGATCTTAAATGATAATTTGGATGAGGGGAGAGTGCAGTTCCTAGAAGAATATGTATGTAAGGCCTTACATTAGTTGCTGCAGGCGAATTGGTTCCCTCCACGAAGCTACAATCTCGATGTCCTCTTCTCTTTCTTCCTCCAAGCTTTCCCCTCTCTCCTCTCTGGCTCAGTTAATAGGTTACCGAAACCTCTAGAGTCAGTCAGCACTGACCTAGATCAACGATTTCTGAACCATGCCTATTCTAATGACTTAGCGTTCCATTTGGAACTGGAATCTAGAATGGTCGAGGTGACAAAAAGAAAATCCAAACATATGGTATCATTTTGTATCAAGACTAAACTTAGCGATACAAACAGTAACATGGCTTTTTTTAAATAAAAGTAAATAAAATGCATTTCTAAGATGGATTTATATACATGAAGAGTTATATAATTGTTTGATTGGTTGTCAGGTTGTGATGGGTAAACTGTCGGCTCACGGGGTGAAACTGGTGCTGCCGTCTCTGTTGGCTGCACTGGAGGAGGACTCGTGGAGAACCAAGACTGGTAAGGTTACTGTGGTTACTGGTTGTACTGCTGTATACAGAGTCTCTGTAGTCCGCCACCTCGGGAACAAACCCTAGACTGGACTATAAAACGGCCGAGCGAATAACGGGGCACAAGTTAATTAACCTCCTTATTCCGTATATTTGTTTGATTATGGCGTTCAGATTATCAAAATGTTCGGATTACTGAGGAAGTTTAAAATGAAAACCACAAACTCGGTAACAACAATTGCAATTATAACAAAATTACTTTAAAATGACAAATACAATATAAAAAGCAAAGAACTGAATATAAATAATGATTAATTTTAAACAAAAGTCACTGTAAAAAAATACTTAACTTTAAAATTCGCTTAAAATAGTCTTGTCACCGAAGTTCCCTTTTCACAACTGAAAGTCCACTGACCTGGATGCGTTGTCAAAACATGAAAATCGTTAAATAGACTAATTGATGGCGGCTAAAGGTTGTTCGGACTACCGAGTGTTTGGACTATCGAGGTGCGCCTGTATTCTGTAAATTGAATTCTGCTATGTAATAACAAACCTTTACATAAAAATCAACTATTAAGGTGGTTTTCACATCGAACAAACGGGTACTCACCCAAAAATGCTACTAACTGTACTTTATTAACTGTCCTTTACGAACATTAAACTGTCTATAAATGCTTCATTAGGCTGCCTTTTGCTGTAACCCACTTTACGTACTATTTAAGACTCCAGCACAACCTTATTTTAAGGCAAATGTGAATGATCAAATCCTCTCCCAACTAGGTAATGGTATTTTCATCTTATTTTTGTGCACCATCCACCTTCAGGTTTACATGGTGTTGTCCTAGCGAAGACAGACGAGAGCCCTCTTGACAGTTATTAGAATCAAAACAACACAACACGAACATGACACAAAAAAAAGTCACATTAATTCTTGATGTTTTTATCAACTATAAAAAGTGTCCCGTTATCAAAGGTCCTTGGGTCTAGCACAAACACAAGCCGAGCACCTGACCATGACTGGAAGTGAATCTTCGTTCATAGTTGGGGGTGGGGGATGCCAGTCCTGTTCTTCTTTCTCACTGATGCCCGGGTTGGGATTCGAACCCACGACAGCCGCTGCCATGGTTCCGGAGTCTAACGCCTTGACCACTAGGCCAGCGACTCGCTATTACTACAGACTGACTGATGGTCAGGTGTCAGCTGATAGCTGTTTGACCCCTGTTTGTGCCACAGGGTCTGTGGAGCTACTAGGAGCCATGGCGTTCTGTGCCCCCAAGCAGCTGTCCTCTTGTCTGCCCAGCATCGTGCCCAAGCTGATAGAGGTGCTCAGCGACTCCCACATCAAGGTGCAGAAGGCCGGCGCTCAGGCGCTCAAACTGATCGGCTCCGTCATCAGGAACCCCGAGATCCAAGGTCAGACAACTCTACATTTTTATGTTAACAGCAAACAGGTTAACTTTACCTTTTTTAGGTTGATAATGAACAGGTTAACTTCACCTTTTTATGTTTCTAGCGAACAGATTAACTTCACCCTTTTCATATTCATAGCGAACATGTTAACTTCACCTATTGATGTTTATAGCGAACAGGTTAACTTCACCTTTTTATGTTAATAGCAAACTGGTTAAATTCACCTTTTTATGTTTCTAGCGAACAGATTAACTTCACCCTTTTCATATTCATAGCGAACATGTTAACTTCACCTATTGATGTTTATAGCGAACAGGTTAACTTCACCTTTTTATGTTAATAGTGAACATCTTAATTTCACGTTTTAAATACCACACAAAAGTCCAACTTGTCCACCGCTACAGCCTCCCACTAACCCTCTGTTGCTGTAGCCATTGTCCCCGTGCTGCTGGAGGCGCTACAGGACCCGAGCCACAAGACGGCCACCTGTCTCCAGACGCTACTGGACACCAAATTCGTGCACTTCATCGACGCACCGTCGCTCGCCCTCATCATGCCCGTGGTCCAGCGGGCGTTCATGGACCGCAGCACAGAGACGCGCAAGATGGCCGCCCAGATCATCGGCAACATGTACTCCCTGACGGACCAGAAGGATCTCACGCCTTACCTCCCCACCATCATACCAGGGCTCAAGTCATCCCTGCTGGACCCGGTGCCTGAGGTCGGTCCATGTGTCGTAGCTTTTGTAAATATTGTAGAAAATTTATGGCCAGACTCAAGGGGATTTGAGAAACAGTCTCGTTATCGAGGTACTCTTCTAGTTGAGGTTCGTGTTATCAAAGGACGCGTGGACTAAAATTTGTGCTATCAAGGTTACTGGTTTCGCTAAAACCCCTTTATAGTAAGTGCATTTTAGATAAACGCTCGCTAACATTTTTATTTTAAAAAGCACATTTATTATTATTTTAACAGGAGTAATTGGTTAGTAAATATAAATTTCACATTGTTACATGAAGCATAATTTTATTTTTGTATTAATCAGTTTTCTTTTTGTTATGTTTTTATCTCAACACTTTTAATCACTTTCTGTTTGAATTCAACAGTCAGTGGTGTTATTTTATGTTTGTCCCAATCAAAATGTAGGTAGGAGCAGGGTTTTCATTTTTAGACCTGAGCCTAAGGAATTGTTTCCTTTAAAACATCCGTTCTGATGAGTCACTGCTCGTGGGAAGTGGGAACTATGCACAGGGAAGATTTAACTCATGCTATAGAGGGTTATAACTGCAATCTGAATTAGGAAAAAAGCCGTGCTACTAAAGTTGGTAAAACAATAATAGCCGTACTATAGAGGTACATTTAACAAAGTGTTATGGCAATCTCACGGGGATTGTAAAAATGGACGTGGTATCGAGGAAGGATATTGAGGGTCGTGTTATCGAGGGAGGATATTGAGGGTCGTGGTATCGAGGGAGGATATTGAGGGTCGTGTTATCGAGGAAGGATATTGAGGGTCGTGGTATCGAGGAAGGATATTGAGGGTCATATTATCGAGGGAGGATATTGAGGGTCGTGTTATTGAGGAAGGATATTGAGGGTCGTGGTATCGAGGGAGGATATTGAGGGTCGTGTTATCGAGGAAGGATATTGAGGGTCGTGTTATCGAGGGAGGATATTGAGGGTCGTGTTATCGAGGAAGGATATTGAGGGTCGTGGTATCGAGGAAGGATATTGAGGGTCGTGTTATCGAGGGAGGATATTGAGGGTCGTGGTATCAAGGGAGGATATTGAGGGTCGTGTTATCGAGGAAGGATATTGAGGGTCGTGGTATCGAGGAAGGATATTGAGGGTTGTGTTATCGAGGAAGGATATTGAGGGTCGTGGTATCGAGGAAGGATATTGAGGGTCGTGTTATCGAGGAAGGATATTGAGGGTCGTGGTATCGAGGGAGGATATTGAGGGTCGTTTTATCGAGGAAGGATATTGAGTGTCGTGTTATCGAGGAAGAATATTGAGGGTCGTGTTATCGAGGAAGGATATTGAGGGTCGTGTTATCGAGGAAGGATATTGAGGGTCGTGTTATCGAGGAAGGATATTGAGGGTCGTGTTATCGAGGAAGGGTATTGAGGGTCGTGTTAGCGAGTTTCTACTGTAACCATGGTTCACACTTTCTGGAAAGTCAGGGAAAAAGTTGTAAAAATATGAAAAGTCAGGGTAAATGATTGATATTTGATTGCAAGTCAGGGAAAGTATTTAATTGAATTGTCCACGCAAATACATACCTTTCCAAAATCAAAACCAATTAGATTTTGGTTAAATCGGTTTTTATAGTGCAACAAACAGGATGTGAAATAGGTAATGCAACAAATGTGCTAGACAACAACCAACTGTAAACATTACAAAAATAAAACAATCAGGAGAGCGTTGGACGGCTATCGAAAAGGTTGGAGCTGATAAAATATATTTTCCTTTGTTAATTATTGCCTATTGTAAATAAATAGTGCATTCTGAGTCGAGAGTCAGGGAAAATCAACTTTTTTGATAGGGAAAAGTCAAAGGAAAATAACTTTGTTGGTCAGGGAAAGGCAGGGAAATCATTAACCAAATAAAACTTAGAACCATGAAAAAAAACTGCTTTAATTTTATCCTCACATTAGCATTTAATTTCGTTACTCGGTTTTACAAAATTTATCTTTGGCATTGCCATTAGGTTAGGTTCAATACAAACTAACGTTGGTGTTGCAGGTGCGCAGTGTGTCGGCCCGAGCGCTGGGAGCCATGGTCAGAGGGATGGGAGAGTCCAGTTTCGAGGACCTGCTGCCGTGGCTGATGCAGACTCTCACGTCGGAGTCCAGCTCGGTGGACCGCTCCGGCGCAGCGCAGGGCATCAGCGAAGTGGTGGGGGGCCTGGGCGTGGAGAAACTGCGCAAACTCATGCCCGGTGAGCCGGTGATCCTGGTCCTACCTAACAACTAACACTTTTTTTCCTTATCCGTAGGCTGATTTGCCTATGTTTATGTTGAGGAGATCATTCAGATTGTTCATTTGTATTTGTTTGCTTCAAGGGTGAATTCGCTTTGCCTTATTCACATCGCTCACTAGGAATTTCTTTCACTCTTTTTCTTTCTTCGTTAAGGTTAAATTTTTGTATATTCTATTTTCTCAGAGGGTGAATTTACTTCACTCGTGCACTATTTCACTATGGAAGGCAATTTTGTTTTTTGTATCCACTTCTAGTGAAATGAGGGACTTGCCAGAAGTAATGTTAGCTTAGCATGTTGCTTCATTACTCCCATCAAAATTAAGTGAAACTACTCCCATTGGGTACATTTTTCTAGTTCATTATTGAAAGGTGATAGGCCTAACTGTAACAGTTTTATTGACATTTATTCATCCCTTTATTTAGTTTACATATGAACTATTATTTGCCTTAGCAACATTTATTTCTTCCCCCTTCCTCCCTTTCACGCAGTATGATGCTTTTACCAAATCCTGCCTCTTAACACAACGTTTGAGTAATTTATAATGACTCCTAAATTACAATAGCTAACGCCTAAATATTTAAAAAATCAAAACAATATTTCTGTGTCCTCTTTGTGTTTCCCTTTTCAATATTTCATTTTCCGTTTCAGACATCATCAGCACGGCCGAGAGAACAGACATTGCACCGCATGTCAAGGACGGATACATCATGATGTTCATCTACATGCCTGTGGTCTTCACCAACGAGTTCACCCCGTACATCGGGCAGATCATCACGCCTATCCTCAAGGTGATTGGTCGGTTCTTGTAATGTATGTTATAACGTTTGGCCTTGACCAGTGTACTGTAGCGGCTAGAGAGCTCGTCGCATAAACCTGAGATTTGAAAAGTCAGTCCGGAGCGTAATTGACAATATTTTGGAGGTTCACTATTGGGTCCAGCTAACATTTATCATGGGATGTTGCTTATTGTTGCTCTCTAAGGACAGGTCAACCCTAGATGGTAAAAGAGATGTAACTTGTCGGATTTGGACCGATGTCTTTAAAAATTTTAGAATAAAGAATATTTTATTTTCGTCAACACAATACATGTTACAAACAATGTCAAGGTGTACGATTCATATAAAAAAGTATATTATAATTTAACATGGGAAATTCATCTTTCTAGTGAATAAAGTGGGCTTGAAAGTAGCCATAGTGTATTTTCTTTAATGAATCGGAATGGAATATCAAGAGCAGATTGTGGTAAATTTGTATATAGATTAATTCCATGGCATAATCTTGATTGATCATTGCATAATATTGATTTTATACAATATTCAATAAAGTACATACATTTTTTAATGATTTTGAATGGGCTAGATTTTCCAAGGTATATCAAATTAAATCAAATACCTATGTATAAAATAAGTGTAGTCAAAATCTTAGCATCTTTAAAGAGAGATTTGCAGTGAACTTTCACTTACATTTAATAACTTGTTTTAACAAAAACAATTTAAAACTACTGGCGTTTATCCTTACAAAAAACAGAAACAATTCAGTAGTTAGGTATCCACTGAGTAAAAGTAAAGTATGAAGTAATAGAATAATACCCCAGTCTGTAAATAATAATATAATAGTCAAAATACCTTATTTTAGAGTAATTAATTAAGCCTTTGTTATTTTCTCTTCAAATTCCAGGCTTTGGCTGATGAGAATGAGTATGTGAGAGACACTGCGCTGAAGGCGGGTCAGAGAATCGTCAACCTGTACGCAGACTCGGCTATCATGCTGCTGCTACCAGAGCTGGAGAAGGGGCTGTTCGATGACAACTGGAGGATACGATACAGGTGGGGGGAGCAATGGTCAGGTGGGGGAGCAACGGTCGGGTGGGGGAAGCAACGGTCAGGTGGGGGAGTAACGTCGGATGGTGGGAGCAACAGGCAGGTGGGGAGCACTGGTCGGGTGGGGGAGCAACGTCGGATGGTGGGAGCAACGGTCAGGTGGGGGAGCACTGGTCAGGTGGGGGAGCAACGTCGGATGGTGGGAGCAACAGGCAGGTGGGGAGTACTGGTCAGGTGGGGGGAGCACCGTCGGGTATTGAGCGGGGAAACCAGAGTGTTGTTGATAATGGTCAGGGAAATGTTACTGTTATTTGAGAAAGTTTAAGCTCTTGCAATGCGCTGAAAAGGGACTTCAATAGAAATCAATTGAGGATTATTAAAGGTTGATTCTGCAAATGTAGCCTGAAACGTAAATGAAAATATTTCTTATAAAGTTAAGGTAATGGATTAGGTTTGAATGTTAAGTCCTATATATGTGATTATATTTTTCATAAGTACTTTTTTCGGCCAACTTTTTTCGTACATTAAAAACAGTTATCTTTAAACAGGGGTATCTCCCAGATAGAAATAGTCTAAATATAAGGTAAATTAGATAATATAAGAGTTAAAAAATAAAAATGCAAATTTACTTGGAAACCAAGAGTCATATGAAAGATCTGGTCAAAGGTCAAACGGCTATATTATGTAGTTATCTTTAATAACAATTGATCAGTAGTGTAATACAACTTTTTTTATCAGAATATCTCTAATATTTTTAAAATGTATTAGTTCTATAAAACATATAGGCCTAAATTAATTTGGAACGTTACTATGGTGGTATTCCAATTTAAATAACAATTATTTGAATAGTGTCAAATTGTGACCGGGTAGTTAATCAGATTAATTTTCGAGTATTCTTTGTATTAGGTGGGCTTTAAATTGTGAAAAAGTTTACATTTAAATGAACAAAAAGTAGTTTCATAATTATACATACTTGTCAAAGGCATTATTTTTAATTCTTTAAAAAGAGGGTGACAGCTAGCTCTAAAATTTACCCCTAATAATGTTTTTTTGGAGGGTTTGAAAACTTTATTAATATGTAATGAGCTTCCTCATAATACAATTCCATTAGGGGTGTGCGAGTACTCGAAACTTTGAGTTTTCGGCCAAGTATTTTAATACTCAAACTCGCCTCGAAGTTTTGAAAACCACTCGAAAGTTCGAGCGGATATTTCCCGCCAATTTCCAGAAGATCGCTAACGATTGCGACCGGCCAAAACGCATAGTAACGGCAGCAAAAGGCAATCGCATCACGTAAAATCGGCCGAAAATGACGACCGCGAACGATTGCTACCAGCCTAAACGCGTAGTACCAGCCGCAAAAGGCGATCGCATCACTTAAAATTGGCCGAAAATGACGACCGCGAACAATTGCAACTGGCCAAAACGCGTAGTTACGGCCGCAAAAGGCAATCGAATCACGTAAAATCGGCCGAAAATGACGATCCAGACCGCGTAGTTTCGACCATAACTAACGATTTCGTCATCTAATATTGATTATAAGCGTCTGGACCAGGTGAAATTGGCCAAATGATAACCAGAGCCTCTTTTATTGGCCGGGAACAAATGCCAAACTGTTTTGTTTGTCAATACGTAATCCAGTTTGATTGTACTGGCCAAAACTTAGTATTGTTACTCATGTATTAGTTAGAAACCATGTTTAGACTATCAAATTGAGGGTGGTATTCAAATCCCATTACTCTATTTTAAACTACCAACTGATGGCAAATACTCGCTCGAAAATACTCGAAACTTGAAAATAATTGGCACTACTCGACTCGATTAAAAAAATCACTACTCGCACACCCCTAAATATCATTGTTAAGAAGCCCAGCCAATGTTTAGTCTGTGGGTGTTAGCTAATAATACGTTTTTGTTTTCCAGTTCTGTCCAATTGCTGGGAGACCTGCTGTATCGTATCTCTGGAGTCTCGGGTAAGATGAGTACAGAGACTGCCAACGAGGACGACAACTTTGGAACGGAACAGTCTCACAAGGTATAGAGCTTTACGAGAACTGTTTCTCACAGAAAGTCTTTTGAACAACATTTTAATTTAATAATAAAATGTAATAATTCTCATTCTCAAATCGTTACACTTTGTGTTTCATCTTCGTCTCAGCACTGAATTCATTCAGTGATTTTAATAAGGTAACTTCATATTAGAGGTTTCTTAATGTACGTCCTAGTAGAAAGACGTCATGCAGAAATTATTTTATCCATAGGATCAGTAACTGATATGTTATTTTTTTATATAGGTTTTAAGTAAAACATTAATCCCGGAAGACACCTTATTGTGAAATTCAATGTTTCTTTGAAACTACATGTTTAGGCTAGAATATTGTGTTTAGTATCCAACTCTTAACTTGGAAGGGGGGAGGGGGAAAAGGGGTTTTCTCTGAAGCATTGGAGTTAAAGCAGCGAAGGAGAGTGTTGTTAGAATCACAATGCTGTAGCTATCCAAATGAACAGTACAGTTATAAGGTACATCAATACGTACTAAAATCAACTAGATTGTCTTATTTTTGTGTTAGAATTTTAGATGGTAATTCATCTTACAATCCATAATTGTCACAGTACTAACAGACTTCCAAAAAACACTGAACACTACTTTAAAAAAGCAAAACAACATGTTTTAGAATTTTTTTACTTTTAGAGGTTGATAATGTTCAAATTTTTGTATTTCTTGATTTCATAAATATTATTTTGCTTTGACTTTAAAATATTGTTAGCCTGTACGTAATGATTGTCAGTGTTACCAACTGTCTGTCTGTCACAGGCCATCATAGAGGCGCTGGGAGCGGAGCGGCGCAACAGGGTGTTGGCAGGCCTGTACATGGGCCGCAGTGACGTCAGTCTGATGGTGCGGCAGGCAGCACTGCATGTGTGGAAGGTAGTGGTGACCAATACGCCCCGCACCCTCCGGGAGATACTGCCCACTCTGTTCGGACTGCTGCTGGGCTGTCTGGCGTCCACTAGCTATGACAAGCGACAGGTTGGTTTGGAACAGCACTTGTAGTTTAATTTTGTGTCTCATATTGGAAATTTCTTTTGCAAAGGAAAAGCACTTGGCTTGGGAGTTTCATTAAGAAAAGGTGGGATACACAGCTAACTCACCTGAAGAAACTGGTTCAGATGAGCACAGCAACAAAGAAAGTATTTTTACACACATATTACATAATATTTCGTCAGAGACTCAGGGAGAGACTCAGGGGGATGTAGGGAGAGACTCAGTCTCTCTCTACATCTAAAGAAGTGTCAAATGGAGACGAAATATTATGTAATATGTGTGTAAAAATACTTTCTTTGTTGCTGTGCTCATCTGAACCAGTTTCTTCAGGTGAGTTAGCTGTGTATCCCACCTTTTCATATTGGAAATTTGTTAACCTGTTGAGTCTGAAAAATTACAATGTAACTTGTTATCAATACCTACCATTTACGAGATATGGCTTTTAGCCAAATTTGCAGGAAAATATGGACGGAACATGCAGGCTTACCTTGGAAAGTGCAGGCACTAACACTAAAAAAAACATAAAAGAATATTTCAAGGCCGTCAGTGTACTATCTCAATACTGTTCTTGATTGTCTAAAACCATTTTGACATGGCGTGTAGTTCATGTAATTTTTCAATGGCTCAATAAATGGTTTGTTTACATATGGTGTAAAAGATTTGGGAGGCGCAGTGGGAAGTGTCTTACTTGGGCAGTGTGTCCCGAAATGATACCCTTTATTTACTGGGATGTCTATAAATCCTAAATGAACAGAATCACAGACTACATTGGTTACTGGAAGAGTGATGGAGGTAAAAAGTAAAAGGCAACCCGATACTATAAATTTGAATAGAACCAAACTGATATTTAAAACATATGAAGTGAACAAAAAGGATTGTTTTGTGTTCCACCCCTTCTACTAAAAATAGTGAGTTTCCGATTTGTTGACAGGTCGCCGCCAGAACACTGGGAGACCTGGTGCGCAAGTTGGGAGAGAGAGTGCTGCCTGAGATCATCCCCATCCTGGAGCGAGGGCTGGAGTCGGACCAGCCGGACCAGCGGCAGGGCGTGTGCATTGGACTGTCGGAGATCATGGCCTCCACCAGCCGGGACATGGTGCTCACGTTCGTGCACAGCCTCGTGCCCACTGTCAGGTCAGTAGTAGAATAGGGCAGCGAGGCGAGATGTCAGGTTAGGTTGTTTCAGTAGGCGGGGTAAAATTGGGTTAGGCCACTGCGGTTTAGGTTAGGTTGGGTTAGGTGTGGTTGTGCGAAATTTATATGGATTAAGGCAGGAGAGGAAATTATCAATGTTATAGAAGTACATAGATATCAAGAAAGTTTTTAAAGCTTTTTTAATTTTTGCTATTTGTGCTATGCTTCTACTGTTTTGCGGTAAAAATTTAAATAATTTTATTTCAAAAATTGGTTTGTTTTCAGTAAGTGTCAGCCTATGTTGTTCTGCAAAACGGTCGTTGAATCTGGTATTATAACTATGGAGGTGTGATTGTATGTCAATTGTGCTGTTTTATGTAGTTGGCTGATAGTATAGTAGAACCTCGATCAACCGCCACTCTCTGGTATCAGTAAGTCTGTAACTATAACAAATAATTAACAATTTTTGGGGATTGTGAAACGCCAATGTTATTAGAAGTGTCTATAAGTGCAATAGGGTGTGGCAATAGATACGCTGCAAAACACCTTCCGCATCCCATCGAATCTGTCATTGAAGATTATGTCCGCTTTAGGCTCTTGATTTGTTTAAATTATTAAATAGTGAGGAAAATATTATCTGCTACCGGTATTACAAGTTGAAACACAGATCTCATATTATTTATAGTTTCCTATTAGGTCAATAATAATGATCATTATAGTCTTTGCTCCACGGGGTTACAAGGTGTGCGTCGGTTGCAGGAAGGCCCTGTGTGACCCTCTGCCCGAGGTGCGACAGGCCGCGGCCAAGACCTTCGACAGCCTCCACTCCACCGTGGGCAACCGAGCTCTGGACGACATCCTCCCTTCCATGCTCAACCAGCTGGTAAGTAGTGGGGGAAACTCGACAACCATCTCTTTGGCCAACAAATACGACTTACTAATCAGTCACTAACAGAGTTGTATCGTCCACATCATCACAGCTGTGCAATGCTCCCTGTAGCAAGTGCTGGGCCAGTATCTCATTGTAACGTGTGTCCCCAGACCAACCCCGACCCGGCCGTCGCAGAGCGCGTGTTGGACGGCCTGCGCCAGGTGATGGCCATCAAGTCGCGCGTCGTGCTGCCGTACCTGGTGCCCCAGCTGACCGCGCCTCCCGTCAACACCAAGGCCCTGTCCATCCTAGCGGCTGTGGCGGGCGAGGCACTCACCAAGTACCTGCACAAGATACTGCCCGCCTTGCTGTCAGTGCTGGCTGGCAACCCGTCCAGCACTCAGGTACCGCTTGACCTCACGAGTGCATTGGTTTGGTTTGAGTAGGCATTCCAACAGTTTAATATTTAACATTAGTTTACAATAATTTATATTATTTAATAAAAAGTAAGCAAAGGATCTTTAAAAATGTAATGAGTTGTAAATACTGGTAGAGTATTTCTGAATAAACATACTTTTCGTTACAGTGTGCCGAACGTATCTATTTTCGATATCAGCTGTGAGTACTGAAAGGGATACTTTTTCACCCTAGTAACGTAAAAACAACTGGTAATTTTGCCACACTGTTATTAGTTACTGACACCAGTAGCGCTAATAGCTTGCTGTGCCTACTATTAGCATGTTGCATTCAAAATCGGCTGTTCTTATTAATATAATTACTAGATTAACGTAAACGGTGATGGTTGTCATTACGTTGTGAGAAATAATACTCAGCAAGCTAGATAAAAATGTCTGGAAAATATTTGGAAAATATCATTCATAACTCGTACGTAAAGTGTTTTTCCAGTGCTTGATAGAATTTCAGTGCTTGGCTGTTGCCTCGCACAGACAACACAATTGCGTACCGGAAAAGATCACTTTCGGCACTAGTGATGAAATATACATTCATACATAGTTAAGGAGGAATTTGTAAAATCATTTCAGTTAAGTGTAATTCAGTAGAGGAAAAGAGATAGGATACTGCTAACTCAACTGATTGAGGGACTGATGAGTGAAACAACACATCATGTACACTCAAAAAAAGTAAATATTGGCTCAATTTGGTAAAATTTTAATCAATTTTATTTTGACTGTTTTGTCATCTTAACCAGCATTACAGTTTGATATATAAATAACCCATATCAAGTAAGTAAATTTGCTTTGGAAATAATTCTTTAAATGAAGTTTTGACGTTTACATTAGTGATTATTCGGACTGCTCGTTTCTGTTAGAGTGAAAACTCTCCTAGTATGAACAAAGAATTTGCTACCCAATAACATGAGCCCACATGAATCACTCCAGAGTACACTGTCTTCAAAACCTCACTACTGCAGTTTGAAGCTAATGTTACTAATACAAATAAATTCTCTCATCCGTATAATTTTGTTGTCCCACTATATCACAGGAGTTGGAGTACTGCCAGGCCGTGGTGCTCTCAGTGACGGAGGATGCGGGTGTGCGCGCCATCATGGACCAGCTGATGGAGGTAGCGCGCAGTGAGGACGTGGGGCTGCGGCGCGCGGCATGCACACTGCTCTGCGCGTTCTGCAGCCACACCAAGGCCGACTACAGCCAGTATGTGCCGCAGCTGCTTCGGGGCCTCATCCACCTGCTGATCGACTCCGACCCCCAGGTGCTGCAGATCAGCTGGGAGGCCCTCAACGCCGTCACCAAGGTAAGGAAACCGCTCAGTCAGGATTTTTTTCAGCAGGGAACCCATTCAGTGATTAATTTTGTGCCAGAATTCACTCAGCACCCCACCCAGCAGCCGTGTGTACTAACCAAAGAGTTAATGAGGCCCTCAACGCCATCACCAAGGTGAGGAAACCGCTCAGTGAGGAATTGGTTCAGTAGGGAACCCGTTCAGTGATAAATGTTTATGCCATAATTCACTCAGCACACCCCACCTAGCAGCCGTGTGTACTGTACCAAAAAGCCACTGGATGGTGGAAACAACAAATTGTTACATTAAAAATAAATTGAATCAAATTTTAGAATCGTGTACAATTTTTTTAACCGTGGTCATGGTCTTTCATTGGTTTCTTGTTTTCGTTATGTACATACAAAAACGAAAACCATACATAACGAAAACAAGAAACCAATTTCATTAACTTAACTAGAACAATGAGCAAGAATGCATGAAATAAAAGAAAAAATAGTTTAACCATCTTATCAAGGTGATTATTTTTCAAAAACCTTTGTCTTTGATTTTTTTTTAATTGAAAAAGAGTTCTGTGCACATACAATTTGCTAAAGCACATAAGTATAGTGTTCCACTTTGCATGTTTTTAAAGTTGATCCTAAACCAATACCAGGTGTCTGTATACAGCTTGGTATGACTTCCTTTTTATCTTGGCACCAATTCTGTACTCTAAGTATATGAATAGAGGCATGTTGTATTGTATTATACTTTTATGATTAGTAAAGTGTAGAAATTTATTGTTTTGTCAGTGGTGTATCAACTTGCAAGTTGTTGAATTAATTAACCAATATGTAAACAAAAACAAATTTAATATTGACATATTTTTGCAGAAACTGGATGCGGAGCAACAGATAGCCCATGTCAACGACGTCCGACAAGCAGTCAGATTTGCAGTCAGTGACCTTAAAGGCAGTGAGCTGCTGCCAGGCTTCTGTCTACCCAAGGTACTGTAACGATGCTAGGAAAGCAAATGGGCAAAAGTAAACTTCAATTTTATGATTGTTCCTTTGACATTGAGGAAGGCCCAAAAACATCTGTTCAGAGCCCAAAAACTCACTTTGAGGATAACCGAGATTTAGCATTGCCCACCGTATGATGGCTCACACATTGGATTTATCCTCTTAGAAGTTTCTTATGTTGTATGCCGTGACAGTGTGAAAATGGGCCGAGGGTTCCAGCCCCTAAAAACTACTTTTACAGTGTAACATTTATGATGTTATTGTTCACCCATATTATTCATGGAAGTTGCACGCTTGAAATAAACAATAGACCTTCATTAGATATTTCAAAGCTAAAGCACCTGTAAATATTTCTTGACCAATCTGTTTGTTTATACCAATACATTTCAAAGCCCAATGGTTAAATTGTATTATCAATCCAAAATAGATCAAATGCAGTACACACAGACTAAAAAAGTCATAACTGTATGATTTTAAAATTATTAATCTTCCGCCATCAAAAGTAAAATGATCAAAATTGACAAATTGATTCAATCAAAATAACTTTATTCATGAAGCACCTAAGTTTTACAGAATGGTGTAATTTGCATACATTATAAGTGATTAATTAATTGATTAATGATTGGAACATATAATATTACAAACAGTTTGAGAAAGTTCAAAATTAAATAACTAAATGTTATAGATCTGTTTGTCTACGATTGGAGTTCCACTTATTTGAAACATGTATAAAATAATTTATTTCATATTTTGGGTTATTTATGATATGCAATTTTACTTTTGGTTTTTGATACTTTAAAGATTTGTAATGTCCTTTACATTTTTTGGCAAATGATTAAAAGTGGTATTCCTTTATTTGAGGTTTTCTATATGTAAATAGAAGTGTTACCCCAATCGGGTTACCTTTCCATGTTATACTGATGATAAGTATTTAATTTTGGCAGTTTATCCAAATTTGATTCAATAGATGGATAAATGAAAAATAAATAAACTACAAACTGACATGATTTTTGCCTTTTAGAATTGTTCTTTTACTGATTCCCTCGGTTTCAATTTTAACGTGATTCAATGTGCTATTTTTGCAGTAAAATATTCTGTCCAAATTATTGCTTCAAGTACATCCATCCATAATGACATCACCCAATATCAATATATGATCAAATTCACCAGCATTGATCATTTACAACAATAATTAGATAACTATTTGTATTTGTATATGACGTTTGTGCAATAATCGTCTTAGGGCCGCTTTCCCAAGTACAGTTTAACTGGAACTATAGTTTAAACTTACGAGAAATTCTACTTTTCAAATGTGTTATGGGTAGTTTAAACTGGGGGTGTGAAAGTAGTGGTTTTGAGTTTCAGGTATTTTTGAGCGAGTATTTGCCATCAGTTGGTAGTTTAAAATAGTGTAATGGGATTCAGATACCATTCCAAATTTTATAATCTAAACATGGTTTCTTACTAATACATGAGTAGCAATTTACCAATTTTTGGCCAGTATAGTCAAACTGGATTAAGTGACAAACAAAACTTGGTTTGACATTCGTTTCTGGCCGATAAATCACAGTCCGGTTGTCATTTGGCCAGTATCACCTTGTCTTGACATCGCTTATACAGTCGACTCCCTCTCGTTCGGACTCTGATGGTTCGGACGCCGGATGGTCCGTACTACTTCTTGGAAATGTGAGCGCGCGCCGGGTTTACCACGGCCGAAAACGACAGGATTGAGCATGTCTGTTTATTTCCAGCCTACATGGAAACAAATATCCTCAGTTTGGCTTATGATTGTGTTTGATTCGTGTTCTTTCCTATTGTCTGGTGTCAAGTTTCTTTTTATCGATGTCACAAAAAATGAGGATACGAGTTAGTAGTAATGTTTCGGTAAGTACCGTACACTTATAATTATTGTTTTAAAATGTGCTTTATGATTATAGACTCCCTATTACAGGTTGTAATTTATGTAACTAAAAAACCACCGGATGGTCCGGAATTTTTTTAATCCGGACTGGTGTCCGGTCCCGGGGTGTCCGGATTAGAGGGAGTCGACTGTAATCAGTATTAGATGACAAAATCATTAGTTATGGCTGGTATTAGTGGCCTGGTTGCCACTTTTGTCGATATTATATACACGGTCGTCATTTTTGGCCTTTATTACGTGATCCGGTGGTCATTTTCAGTCGATTTTAC
Source organism: Allygus modestus (assembly GCA_963675035.1). Lineage (NCBI taxonomy): Eukaryota > Metazoa > Arthropoda > Insecta > Hemiptera > Cicadellidae > Allygus > Allygus modestus. The sequence goes on along the minus strand of OY776111.1, from coordinate 456,534,408 downwards.
ATGATGTAATCGCCTTTTACAGCTGTTAATACGCGATTTTGGCAATCTTTAGCCATCGTCCGGCAATCGGCAGAACTTTTGAGCATTTTTCAAAACTTCGAGTATTGAGATACTCGGCCGAAAACTCAAAGTTTTGAGTACTCGCACACTCCTAGTTTAAACTCGGTTTATGTTAAACTTATAGAGAGAATGCTGTTTAATTATTTTATTTTATGATAATATAATCTTAAATCCTCTGTATTAAATATTTATTTTCAGTTTAACTTGAGGGTAAACAAACAAACAATGTACTATTAAATTGTTGCCAACTCTATATTTTGTGAATTAAACTGGCTGGATCAAGTTTTGGATAAAACGAATTGCACCTTAAATCTCAAGTTCAAAATAAACCCAGGTTTAAATTAGAATTGGGGAATGCGGCCCTTAATCTTTTACTGCAGTGTTATGGATGGTAAGGTTGTGTTATGTGCAGGGCATCACACCAATCCTGCCGCTGTTCCGCGAGGCCATCCTGAACGGAGCGCCGGAGGTGAAGGAGCAGGCGGCTCAGGGACTGGGCGAGGTGATCAGACTGACATCGGCGGAGGCTCTGCAGCCATCCGTGGTGCACATCACCGGGCCACTCATCCGCATACTGGGCGACAGGTGGGCATACAAGGGAATGATGACATGGTTCTCACTTTCTGGAAAATCAGGAAGTTTGAAAAAGATCAGGGAAAACATTTGAAAAACACCAAAAGTTAGGAAATTGCTTAATATTTTATACAAGTCGGGGAGAAATGTGGATTTGATTTAAAGGTAAATTTAATGTGCAAAAATTAAAACTTATTAGATTTGTGTCAAATCAGTTTTCATGGTGCAAAGAGGAAGTGAACCATAACTGGTGATGCAACATATTTATTGGACAACAACAAACTGTAAACATAAAATAAGCAGGTTTGAGGGGACGCTTATGGGAAAGAAGCAAGTCCTGTTTCAAAAATAATTTAGTTAATTGTTTCCTATCATAAAATAGTGAACATTCCGAGTGGTGAGTCAGGGAAATTGAATTTTTTCGTCAGGGAAATCATTAACCAAACAAAAGTGTGAACCATGAATACTCATGTACTTTAAGTACAACATGTGGTTTTCTGAGAGCAGTGGCTAAGACCATTAAATTTAATGAAGATTACATAAAGAGTACCAAAATCAATAAAAGGGACTTTGAACTATAATAACAACTAGAGTGAACTTAACTATGCAGAAAAGAGGCAAATGAGTTAAGCAAATTTATTGTCAGTAGGGGGACGTGGTGAAAAATTACTCCCAAGTCATTTATACAAAATGACTGACCTTTCCTGAGCATAGCTCGGTCCCTTGGTAATGTATTGTACGAAGATGATTCGATAGCCAGCTGGAGAACAAGGGAGTGATGGGCACGAGTGAACTCATCCCCAACACAATCCATCCTTTCATTTGCTACTGGACAAAGTGATTTGTTTTATTGCAAGATTGCATCACAGCTGCCCTCTAACCACAATTATGTTTCACCGGTGGTTTCTCGGCTGGTTGTGTCAATATAAACCGTGGAGGGGGAACTTTCCTCTCAACTCTTTATTGTTGGCCATCAAGTCATCTATTTAACATTATTTGCCACTTAAAGCATTATGCATGCTATTTTAAAACTAATATTAACATTCCTGATTAAGTGTTATACAGTCAACTCCCGATTACCTGGGAGCGGGTTAATCGTGTTGCGGTTTAACCGGGGTCACGGAAGGTTTATTTTTATTATTTTTATTTATCCCATCCTAAACACAAATAGAGCAATAATAACAATTTATTTTACTAAATTATCTCCAGAATCGTAATTAATTTACTTTGTTTATCAGAATAAATACTATACAGACAATTTAGTAAACACAACATAATCTGAGAGTCTGTCATCTCGCTAATGAGCCGTGGGCGCGTGATGGCGAGCGATGACCTTGACACTGCACGGACGGTCGGATGCAGACTTCTAAAAGTAGAAACATGTCAAAACAATCACCCTTCCCGCCGTTGTTCACCCTCATGGGGGTTTTCCCCCAGTGCGGAATTAATTAGCATACTGTTCGGTGTAATTTAGAGACTTCGGTGTTTAGATGTGTTTAACCTATTAAATATCATTCGGCGTTTTGGATAATATTTACTGCTAACAAACCTTTGCTAGTATTAACTATTATTATCTTGAATGTTTGTAGATGTTATCACAATTTAAAGATTTTCAAAAGTATTTAATTTACGTAAATACATCTTAAATGACATTAAAACACAATATTGTAGTATAAAAATGTTGATAAACCTTTATTATATTTGTAATATTCAATTTATTTAATCCCTTTGTTTTAACCGTGGTTTTGGGTTATCCGTGACCCTCCAACCGGTTATTACCCCGGATAATCGGGAGTTGACTGTAATTGACTCTTAACAGTATGTAGTTTGTATTTTGTGATATAATTCTGCTGATTTTGTTTCTTTACATGCAAAATATTCTCAGTTGAAAATTTTGTTCAGTTTTTGAAATCTCATTGTGATGTTTTGTGTTCAGGTTTAACTGGAGTGTAAAGGCTGCAGTTCTTGAAACGTTGGCTCTGCTCTTGGCTAAGGTAATTAAATAACTGAGATAAATATCCAATAGAATACATGCATCCGTTCTTGAATAGCATAAGGTGACATTGTTAAAAAGACTGGAGGTCTACAGTAAAATTGTGATTTGGAAAAACTTTTCAATCGGTATCTTAAAAATTAGCCTTATTCTAGTAAAAACCTGGGACTAATGAAGAACTCTGCACATTTGAAGTATTGCAGTCATTATCAGTTTTTCAAAACTAATCAATGTCAGCATTTGTCATAGGGAATGGATGAATAATTATTTCTGCTAGGGAGTCTAGCAGGAATAGTCAGCCTCATAACAAAGCAGAAACTTTGACTGCTTGCTTTGAAAATGTTGAGAATATTGAGAAGTACAAAAACATATAACAATTTTCCATAAAAGATGATTTTTGGCGCTGTTCTACCATCAGCAATTAATAATTCACAATATAATTTTTGAACTTAATTATCTTTCTTATTGTTTTTTTGCCAATTTAAACTCATGATGATTCGACTAAGATAATTACGAGAGGTGAAATTTACATATACAAAATGAGTTCAGGTGGACCATATTCATCCAGTTTACAACGTTATTTTTTCAGAACCCAAAATTGATTCATATTCTCAACTTGTTAGTGCCTGATGATTGTCTATCATGGTTATTTCTTATCAGTTATTCGTTGCAGTATTACCTTCTAGGGTAGTTCCTTTTCCAAATTCAATCCGATTTTTCGTGCAACAGATGAACTAAGTAATTTGCTCGTCAGTAGTAGTACATGGTGAAAAATCACTCCAACTCTTCTAAACAAACTTACTAACCTTCCCTGAGCAAAGCTCGGGCCCCAGGACTATTTCTTTAAATTGGTAAGAAATCCAACCTGTACCTTGACTGACGCTGGTGTGTTGCAGGTGGGGGTGATGCTGAAGCAGTTCCTGCCGCAGCTGCAGACGACGTTCCTCAAGGCGCTGAACGACGCCAACCGCCAGGTGAGGCTCAAGGCGGCGGCGGCGCTGGGCCACCTGATAGTGATCCACACCCGCGCCGACCCACTGTTCAGCGAGCTGCACACCGGCGTCAAGGCTGCTGAGGATCCCGCCATCAGGTGGGTCAAGCAACTACCGGGATAATCTATTCCTGCATACAATTCAAGAGGTTTGCCGTCTCTTTTTGCCTTACTTTGCCTGTCCACACAGACTGTGCAACTGTGCATGGAACGTATCCAGCAAAGCAAGGAGTGAGCCGTTACAGTACGAGTTGTACAGTGATCAAATTGACATGCCAGGACTGGGATAAGAACCCACGATAGGGCCGCTGCCATGGTTCCAGAGTCCGTCACCTTGATCACTACAACCACAATCCCAAACCAATCTGACACCAGATTGTAGTCTTTGTTCATGGTTTCTCACTTTCTGGAAAGTCAGGAAAAGTCAAGGAGTTCTAAAAAGGTCAGGGAAAGTGAGGGGAAAAGTTGTCAAAATGCCAAAAGTCAGGAAAGATACTTAATATTTTATATATGTCTGGGAAATTTTTTAATACAATTGTAATTTGTGCACTACTTTGCAAAAATCAAAACTCATTCGATATTTGTAAACCAGTTTATAAGTTTTTATGGTGCAAAGAAGAGGAAGTGAACCATAACTAGGTAATTGGGTAACAACAAACTGTAAACATTCAAATACAAAATAAGTAGTGTAGAAGGTTGACAAATATGTGGAAGGTGGAGGCCGATAAAAACTATTTAAAAAAATTATTATCTATTGTAAAAAAAGTGTGCAGTCCGAGTCGCGAGTCAGAGAAAATGAACTTATTTGGTTAGAGAAAGTAAGGGAAAATAAATGTTTTTGGTCAAGGAAAGTCAGAGAAATTATTTAAAAAATAAAAGAGTGAACTATGTTGGTTAAAATTCATTGTTGTAAGTTTAGAGTTTATCTAATTTAATAAATGACTGCAGGCTTTTGCCATCACAGGTTGAGAAGAATCAAAACAATTTTCACATTTTGGGTTCTGAAATCTGATCTCGTCTTCAGTAGCGAGTAAGTTGTTTTTGTGATTCCCTTGAATGGATGTTTTTAGTGCACTTGCTCTCTTGTAACTCTACCATATCATTAATAAAGACTTTTTTATATGATTTGACCTTACTGGATATAAGCTTAGATGTCACACTGCCGCCTGTTATAGGGAGACGATGCTGCAGGCGCTGCGAGGCGTGATCACCCCGGCAGGTGACAAGATGTCTGCCACCCTCCGCAAGCAGGTGTACCAGACGCTGGTGGGGATGCTGGCCCACCCGGAGGACATCACCCGGTCAGCGGCGGCCGGGTGTCTGGGTGCGCTCACCCGCTGGCTCACACCCGAGCAGCTGCACACCACACTCTCCGACCACCTGTTGCGTAAGTGCTACTGTGATCAGGTTCTGAGTCTCAATGTCTGAATCACAATTTTATCTCTTCTCGTATTTATTAGTCACAGGAAGTTTGAAAACCGCTCAAAATTGAACTGTCATTTACTTAACCCTATCTCTACTTTATTTTTAAGAAAAATTTGAAGCACCTCTCAGAAACTGGTATTCTTTTTAACACTTTCGCTGCGGACTTCCTCGGATCGGAACATTGCTCAACATTGAAATAAATGAGATTTTCATGTTTAAACATGTCAAACGCAGTGAAAGTGTTAATTATTTTATTTTGTAAAAATGGAATACTTCTCCATGACCAGAAAAAGATTTAACAAAACTTTCTCCGGGTTTTAGGTTAGGGTGGCTCTAGGCCATGATACAGAAAACACTATAAAAGGAAAAGCATGTCAAAGAATTTACCCATTGAGAAAAAGTGTAAATCAACAGAAAAAAATCGCTGCCATTGATTTTTTTCCTGTTTATTTTCACATATTTTTAATAGGTAACTAACTTCTCTGGCATCCCTTTCCATTCAAAACTTTTTCTTAGAGATTAGGACTTTTCTAGAAATATTTTTGGATTCTAATGTGAACAAAATGTTTACACTTTCAGGCATTACCGTGGAAGAGTTTAAAAAGCCCTACATTGCAACTACCAAGATTTCAATTTTCCATGATAACTTTTTTCAACATTACCTAAAATCTTTTAGCCCTATAATTGTAGAATTTTAAACTTTTCCCATCAACTGTGTGTTGTGTTGCCAGAGGACGACGTGGCTACGGACTGGGCCCTGCGTCACGGTCGTGGCGCCGCGCTCATGGTAGCGCTCAAGGAGGCGCCAGAGGCTGTGTACACTGAGGAGCACAGCGACAAGATAAACACCACTCTGCTAGGCTACCTGGCCGCCGACAGGGTGAGAACAGCGGTTTGGTCTGAACCCAGTTACAAAAGCCTTAATTTTATTGGGCACTGCCCACCTTCAGGTTATGCGGCGTTAGTTTATGTATGGCGACGATTCTGAAGAACAAATCATCTTGCCCTTTAAAAAAAAAAAATACTTCCACGGAATGTGCATAAACACAACGAAACACATAAAAACACCGTACGTTTCGGAAAACCTTATAAATGTTTTATACTATCTAGGGTCCCTTGAGAAAAACTGTTATTTATTTTTGTTGTAATCGAACCGCGCGCCTGATCACGACTGAAACCACGGTAATACGTAACCACCAAGAAGTCGTTTGGGGCGTGGTTCAACTATAAATAAAAATAACAGCTTTTTCTGAAGGGACCCTAGATAACAGAAAACGTTTTTAAAAGTTTTCCTAAGTGTCGGGTGTTTTATATTTGGCGTTTTGTTGTGTTGAGGGGCTATACACATATTACGTAATACACTTAAGGGGGGGTATCGCGTAGCGTTATTTAGGGGAGGGGGGGTTTGGATCAACATTACATAACTCGGCGCTTAGCCACCCCTACGTATCTATTGATACTGTTATAAATCTTTCAAAATAAAAAATAAACAAACTGATATCTAAGTCAAGGTTACAGTTTGTTATACAATAAATACATAACTAGGGGTCTGCGGTACCAACAATTTCAGATCGGTACGGTTCGGTACGGTAAAAGATTTTGTACCTCGGTTCTCGGTACAAATTCGGTACGGTACAATGTACCGTCATATATACTAATTTAGTTATTAATTTGAATGTATCATAAACAAATTATTGAGTAATAATTAAGGTCATATACAATTATTATTATTGATTTGATTAAACAAATAAATAACTATACTAAAAATAAAAATATTTTTAAAACCTGCATCTTCGGAGTATTACATTTTAACATTGTTATTATTAGGTATTAATGCAAGTTCTTGAAATAATCATGAGAAATAAATTCAAAAATTACTTGAAAATCAATCAATTGCATAAGTTGCTAACTGATTAATTATATTGATTTCAATATAAATAAAAACTATTGGTTTAATTCATACAAACAACAAAAACCAAAGTTTTATAAATACTATTCTTGTTGCATTGGGAGATTATTGTATCATTAATACAAAGTAAAATCAGATAACTTAAATAAAACTATGTATGATGTGAAACTAAAAGAAATTATAAATTAGAAAATTAGACCAATAAATACTGAAGATTAAAATCAAAATAATTCTAAAATTACTTAATTACATTACTAAATTCAAAATTGAAGTCCATAACAAATATTACAGTACATTTATTTAAACATAAGTACCATGGAAAACTGAAAAATAAATAAATAAAGTAATAAAAGTAAGACAGTTTTATATAATGTTAATTTGCCTATATCATATTTGAAATAATTAGCTATTAACCTTATCAAAAAATAAATTTAGGTTATTGTTAATAATAAATTTTAGTTGAATTTTCCAAAACCACACAAGATAATCTAACATATAACAGATATACGTATGTACAAATTTCACAGCACAGTAAAAAATAACAAATTTATGCTACCATTTGAAATTTATCAAGTTAGTGGCTATTTTTGAATTAGTTTTCAACCATTTTTTAAACCTTTTTTAATATAATTTAAAAATTTAACTACTATACTTCAATAACAATAATAATAATACATAAATAAAAGCAGTTTAATTTGAAATCATAATGGAGAACGAAAGCGATTTAAAAGATAGTAGGTATTCCTTTTCTCACTCTAGGAATAATGTTGACAAACAACTGATTTACAGCCACTCACCCTAGGAATATTGTTGACAAACAACTGATTTACAGCTAATTACCTCCCTCCCCCCTTACCCCTCACGCTTTCCTAGTCTAAACCTTTCTTGTCTTCAAGGACATTTTTTGCGACCCTACCCAGCTACTCCCCACTCCCCTTGCCTACCTTTCTTATCTCCATTCTCGTTCAGCTATAAATAACACCTGTCAACGTCTCTTTTCCTACGAGTTTTGGGGCTTGTTTTCCTTAAAGGAAATGACTAGTTATAAATAGGAGTCGGTCTTATTTAAACCACTTATTTTGTTAAACATTGTTTAGCTTATCTCTGTTTATTGTTTGAAGCAGTAAACTGTAGTACCGAATCTGTACCAGGGTTATGTTCTGTACCGAACCGATGACGGTAATTAGTTGTGTACCGTACCGGTACCGTTTTTTCGGTGCACCGCAGACCCCTATACATAACGTGTTTTGAGTAAGTTCTGTGTTTCTTACATCTATGTTTTGTGTTATTTTAGAGTCTGAAATCATGACTTGATACAGCTATGATGCCCACATATTTAGTTTTTTAAGATGTTTTGTATTTGTATTAGTTATGAATTAAATTTTACGTTTTTGCTGAGATAGTTTATTTTGTTTTTTATATTATTAGTAACAGTCTTGTTTGTTTGTATACATTTTGCTTTGAAATAAGTTATTAAAAAATGTTAAAATAAAGTCATTTAAAGTTTAATGATTCATTGAAATACATACTCCAAATTGCTAACAAAACTATGTTTAAAAGGTTTAACCTGTTTTAAAGCCTACTACAATTGAGTTACGTAACACATAGGGGGGGGTATGAATTACATGGGGGAGGGGGGTCTAAAATGACGAATAAATGCATTACGTAATATGTGTATGGCCCCTTATGTACATTTCATGGTAATGTTTTGTGTGTTTTTAATTTTATGACATGAAGATTTGTTCTTAAGAATCGTCGCCATGCATGGACTAACGCCACATAACCTGAAAGTGGGTAGTGCCCAACAAAATTAAGGTTTTGATTTGAAAAACCCTTCCTGGAACATGAATATCAAAGAAAGTACAGTTAATTGGAAATTACGTTTGGTACTTTAAGAAGGTTATTTTGTGAGTGAGTCAGTCCATTGGTAGTATTCAGCCAGCCAGTAGAAAGGTGCTCCTGCAGCCAGCTTCTCAGTCTGTTCCCAAAGTGCTTCTAAGAAGTGAAAAATGATCTATTCGATAAACCATTGTACTAATTTGAAGAGTTTAAAACTCGTAGATGTAGCCTATTTTAGTTTGGAATTTGACAATCAATTGAAATAACTATATTCTTAAGGCATATAACAACAAAGAATGGTGTCATAAATACAAGAAAATAATATAAATCACAAATATTTTTTTTCTTCATTTGCATGTTCATTTAAAATATGTATGTGAAACAAAAACAACCAGCCTTTTTTGCAAATTATTCATCTACATTGTCAATGGCTAACTGATAAGGAATAACTTTAGGTACTATTAAAGAAATTGAAGTCACCTCTTAATATGTGCAGTGGTTATACAGATTTATATATAGGAAGGTTTTTTGTGTATATTGATAGCTTGTGTCTATTGTATGCCAGATTGATACCCTCTATTCACATGTATAGCTTGTGTCTATTGTATGCCAGATTGATACCCTCTATTCACATGTATAGCTTGTGTCTATTGTATGCCAGATTGATACCCTCTATTCACATGTATAGCTTGTGCCTATTGTATGCCAGATTGATACCCTCTATTCACATGTATAGCTTGTGCCTATTGTATGCCAGATTGATACCCTCTATTCACATGTATAGCTTGTGCCTATTGTATGCCAGATTGATACCCTCTATTCACATGTATAGCTTGTGTCTATTGTATGCCAGATTGATACCCTCTATTCACATGTATAGCTTGTGCCTATTGTATGCCAGATTGATACCCTCTATTCACATGTATAGCTTGTGTCTATTGTATGCCAGATTGATACCCTCTATTCACATGTATAGCTTGTGCCTATTGTATGCCAGATTGATACCCTCTATTCACATGTATAGCTTGTGCCTATTGTATGCCAGATTGATACCCTCTATTCACATGTATAGCTTGTGCCTATTGTATGCCAGATTGATACCCTCTATTCACATGTATAGCTTGTGTCTATTGTATGCCAGATTGATACCCTCTATTCACATGTATAGCTTGTGCCTATTGTATGCCAGATTGATACCCTCTATTCACATGTATAGCTTGTGTCTATTGTATGCCAGATTGATACCCTCTATTCACATGTATAGCTTGTGTCTATTGTATGCCAGATTGATACCCTCTATTCACATGTATAGCTTGTGCCTATTGTATGCCAGATTGATACCCTCTATTCACATGTATAGCTTGTGCCTATTGTATGTCAGATTGATACCCTCTATTCACATGTATAGCTTGTGCCTATTGTATGCCAGATTGATACCCTCTATTCACATGTATAGCTTGTGCCTATTGTATGCCAGATTGATACCCTCTATTCACATGTATAGCTTGTGCCTATTGTATGCCAGATTGATACCCTCTATTCACATGTATAGCTTGTGTCTATTGTATGCCAGATTGATACCCTCTATTCACATGTATAGCTTGTGCCTATTGTATGCCAGATCGATACCCTCTATTCACATGTATAGCTTGTGCCTATTGTATGCCAGATTGATACCCTCTATTCACATGTATAGCTTGTGTCTATTGTATGCCAGATTGATACCCTCTATTCACATGTATAGCTTGTGCCTATTGTATGCCAGATTGATACCCTCTATTCACATGTATAGCTTGTGCCTATTGTATGCCAGATTGATACCCTCTATTCACATGTATAGCTTGTGTCTATTGTATGCCAGATTGATACCCTCTATTCACATGTATAGCTTGTGTCTATTGTATGCCAGATTGATGTCCTCTATTCACGTGTATTATGTATACATGCTGTGAATAGAATAAAGATAATTTCATTTGATTGCTTTGATTTGATTATTGTCTGATTTCTTCAGCTCCTCTGGTAGAGCATTCCTCAGTTTGGATCCCATAAAGCTCAGTTTTCTCTGTCACAGTGTGACGGTGCTCAGGCAGTAGTTTCATGTCTGTCTGGTGTTGCAGTTGTGTTTATGAGTTCCAGTTGTTATGCTTCTGGGGACTGTGTTTGTGCATGTTGGCTTGTATGTAGAGGTTCACCACAATGAGGATTTTTAGTTCCCTGAAAGTTTCCCTACAGGAATGTCTTGGTTGAAGGTCTCCAAAAATTGTGATAATCCCACAGTTCGGCTGCAATTTTTGTGTGAGTTGGCAGGGTTCATTCTTCAGTAACGCACACATTAATGGCTAACTGACTTGGGAACCACATAATTGAGTTGTAGGCCATGATTTGCATAGGGCTTTTTGCCAATTTATCAGAAAAATATGGATAGGGCAAGCAGCCTACTGATATCATAAAAGAAAATTTCAAGGCCACTGGTCTCTTTGTCAACTGAAATATTACATATTTTGCTGCTAAATTGGCAAAAAGCCCTATTCAAAACTATACCTGTAGAATAGTTAAAATTAGATAATGATAATTTTGTATTATTTTGAAAATGTTTGAAATGTAGAACTATATTCAACCAATTTATCAAACTCCTTGTGTTTTCCAGGTTCCTATTGTGATGAACGGGGTCAGAGGACTTGGGTACCTGTTTCAACACATGATGAAGAATAACATTAAAATACCACAAACGCTCCTCTCCCCCTTCTGTCGAGTAAGTACTTTTTATTCAGTTCAAACAGCTTTAGTTTCCAATGTTTTCAATCGTATTTCTCAAATGAATTTTCTTCCTTGGCCAATGTCAACTCGAAGAATTTTAAAAGTAGGCCTACCTAAAATATAGAATCTTTGCTATCGAATGTTTGATTTTTGTTGAGTGTTTTCATAAATGTTTTATCGAAATATGTATTACATAAAGGACTTTATTCAGTATTATTTTGTGCTATTTAGGGGTTCTAAATTGAACTACAGTGGAACCTCTCATATAAGTTGCTACGGGACCAAGCCATGGTCTGAACACCGAAAGGTAAAAAAATCAGAGAAGCAAAAACTCTATAAAGGAACAAATATGACTGACTACATTTAAAAAAAAACACTCACAAAACCACGGCCACACTTACTGTTCAATTATTGAAATTGATGGTTATTTATCTTTCAAGCAACGGAGAAAGTGTGTTGGACGTTCGGACACTTGGTTAGTTATCTCAAGTTTGTGTGTGAGGGGTTCTACTGTACCTTTATATGGCTCAGGTCCTGAACATTGCCTTATTTTTCAACATAAACTCGTATAAAGTTGCCATACCAGAAATCCATGACCAGAAATCAAGGGGTAATTTTGGTGACTGGTAAAAAATATGTGGATTCCACAGGAATTTGAGATTTTAAGTATGCGACTCAGCTGGGGACTCAATGGTTGGGAGAGTTTTGCGATTTCATATTGTCCACTTTTAAGTGCCATACATGCGTCCGCATTTTACTGTGACGACTTTCTCAAAAAAGAAAATTTTTTTTTCTTTAAGCCGGGAGAAAGTCGTCTCAGACCTAGCCAGCGGATTCGCTCAAGTCTGGCGTGCTGGGTCTGTCCAGGGTTCTTTAAAATTAAATTTAGTTATGGTACAGATTTAGATTAATTAAATAAAAATATAACTTAAAAGTCCGGTGTGAACTCAGTACCGGCAAACACAACGATACTGTACCATCATCATCGCTCACTGCTGCAGGTAATGCCAATTACAATAAAACAAATTGAAATTTATATATTAAAAAAAATAGAAGGTGGAAGTTTAACTCAATTAACGTATTCACGTGTTACAACTCCCAATCCCCACTAAGGTTTTTAATATATCAACCCTAGTTCAACCATCTACTTCTGCAGGAATGGGTTTGTTCAGACCTGTTGTGACATGCCTGTGACACCCAAGCAGAAAGGTCACCTCGTCGGCTCACAACTGGCGGTTTAAACACCTATCCAAATCGTTCAAAAAGCTAAAAGTATCAAAAGTAATCTCAATAATTACAAATCAAAAAATGTCCTACAGTCAAACCTATTAAATATGAGGAAAACGCAGGTCGTACCTATAATCACAGTTCACAGTAGTACCCACTACCCGAGGAATCACTACTCAGTCAACCTGTCCGCACAAAACGTAAAGAACGAATGATCTTCTTGCCGTTACCTTATCACCCACCCCTCTATTCCTCCCCCTCCGAGGGGAAGGGATAACAGCTGTTCATAATTTCCAGCGGGTTGGGTTCGTTTGGAGGAATCAACGACACCACTGATCAGCTATCTGGGTTGAGTTTAAAACACAACGCCACAGGTGGCTGTCTGCAACTGTTGCTGTTTCCAAACATACATTTCCAATGTTCATAAAACTCTTGATATCATGCTACGTCTTATGTAACCGTGTTAGGGGTGATAAATTTGCTTATTGGAGTTTACACTAGTGTTTAGTAAAGTTGTATCCGTCAACCTATTCAACACTAGTGTTCCTCGGGTCACCGGTGAATGCCCAAGGTTAACCTAGCCAAGGGGTTATTTAGTCGACTAGTGCCCTATTGCCGAACCAATAGTTAATTATTTCACCCCCTTTGGTGCTCCATAACTAAAAGTGAAGTGATAGCCAAAGTGAGTGTTTTGAAGCCTAGGCCTAGGTTAGTAACAGGATTGCGGTTGTGCTAGGCCTAAGCCTACTGGTAAGGACCTAGGCTCAAGGCTATGCCAGGTAACCTTAACAGTTAATTCTAGGCCTAGTTAGACAGCTTATATTCATTGTGTAGCGAATTTATACCCCCCTTAAATTTTGGCTCGTTACACCCCCTTCCTACTTCGGGGAACAAAAAAAAACCAACAAAAAAAACGGAACACTTCGGGGTTAAAATCAAATATGCCAAAACATTTTCCCAGCAGTTTTAAATATTGTCATCAAGTACTGAACATGCTTAGAATTTATTAAAATTAAATTAAATGCAAAAGCAAAATACAGAGCCAAAACAAAACCAACAAAAGCAAACTCAAACAGCACACACAGTAAAAAAAACCTGCTTCATGTTGGGTTCTTTGATCCACCCGAACACCTAATCCATCCCGAGTGTGCGTCGCAGCACCTCTGGCCGAACCTGCACACTACTTCCGTCGCTCAACTAGATTCTCCACTTCCGGTTTCTTCGCTGTCTCCTACTTAAGGCAGGGTCTACCTCTTCTAGACGGTCCAGGATCTCCTCCGGTACCGAGGGTTGCGGTCCGGGCACTCCCGAGCGGTAGGGGGTTACTATGCGCCTGCCAACCCCACTCCGCGGCAACGTCACAATTAACCTACTTGGTAGATTCGACGGCCTCGTCTTCGGTTGATGGAGAATGGGTCTACCTTCGTCCCGGGACCTCCTGCGCCCCAGTTGTCCCTGTCCCCTCCTGGGACGATGTGGCGGTCAAGGACCGTAACGTCGCTCGGCAATCGAACCTCTCCGATTTGGATATGGGAGCGGATCACGCCCGTACCTATCCAATTCCCGACGAGAGGAGTGGTGATTCCCTGGACGTGCCACCCCAACACCCTAGGGTCTGCGTCAAAGGGGTTCATCTCGGCGGTGTCTATCACAGTGGCGCTCAACTTGGCGGCGCCCATCCCGGTGGCGCCAACTTGACAGGGCTCAACGGCTCTTCGGGGACCTGCTGCGCTCCACCTGCCGTATCGCTCTCGCACTCTCGTTTGGGTGAGCGGGTCTGGACCGTGGCCCCCCTGCAGCTGCGAAGCGGTTTCGCCTCACCCGCGGACGCTGTGGACGGGCAGGGGCTGGCCTTTCTGCAATCGCGGGCCCCAGGTTTTCCCCACCCAAAGGCACCGCCCTTTCGTTCGCTGGGGGGACAGAACTTGCTTCTTCCGCCTTCAGAATCATTTAGCGAAAGGCACGGAGATTTGCCCCGACGACTGGAAGGACAGCTAGCAGCTCCTGTGGATGTTTCTGGGGTTGGCTCCGCACCCCTTGATGAAGCTGCTGCCAGACTGGGACCTGACGAACAGGGAAGGGCGTCGTCTGTTTCCATTGTGGTCACTCCTTTCTCTGCTGCCTTCACCTCATCCGCCGATTCAGGAGTGTCACTGTTGGTTTCGGCAACCATCAGTTCTGGTTGAGGCCAAATGCCGAGGTTTTCAATAGCCCGGTCGAGCTCCTCCATCAGCAGGCTTGGCGCGGGAGAACACAGGTCAACAACCTCCACGGGGTCGAAAGAGGTCGGTGGGTGGCCTCTACTGGTAGAAGTGTCCACGGGAAAGGACTCCCGATCGAACCATCCCCGCTGCAGAACTCCTGCGATCGTCCTCCTCGCCTTGCTGGGATCGATTGACACTCCAAGAACCCGCAAATTCCTCGCCAGCTTGTTCCTGAAAATGCAGGTGAATACACCACAGGATACCGCGTCCCGCTGCCGCGGACATCGAAGGGGGGTTTCTAGCAACCGCCACCCCTCTTGGTAACTTGCCAAACCCTCCTCGTTGGCCACAGCCTGCAGGAAGTCTCGTACTACTTCCATCTCGGACGATCTCGGAAACCCCATTGAGTCGTACGCCAGGATCTCTTTCATTTCTGGCCTAACTACTACCAACGACCAATGAGCATGGGGTTTTACTTGCCGGAGATGTAGCGGGAAGAAGATCATCTCCTTGGTAAAAGTGTCCAAGCCCACGGCTCGTCCTCGAGTGGCCTGGTATTTTCCACTTTCCCAAGCGGATAGAAAACCAGTATCAACGCAATATACCTGTGGAGAGGTTGGGTAAAAGGCACTTCTTCTCTCGATGATCCTGAAAAATGAGTTTATTACCCATCCATTGAGGAGATTCTCCCCTTGAAGTGTATCCAGGTCCGACGGGGGTGACGATTAAAACTAAACCCCCAAAATGGACAGTATTCGCCCATTAGTACACCTGAGCCCGTCGGACCTGGATACACTTCAAGGGGAGAATCTCCTCAATGGATGGGTAATAAACTCGTTTTTCAGGATCATCGATAGAAGAAGTGCCTTTTACGCACTTAATGCGTATATTGCGTTGATACTGGTTTTATATCCGCTTGGGAAAGTGGAAAATACCAGGCCACTCGAGGACGAGCCCTGGGGTTGGACATTTTCACCAAGGAGATGATCTTCCCGCTACATCTCCGGCAAGTAAAATCCCATGCTCATTGGTCGTTGGTGTTAGTTAGGCCAGAAGTGAAAGAGATCCAAGCGTACGACTCAATGGGGTTTCCGAGATCGTCCGAGATGGAAGTAGTACGAGACTTCCTGCAGGCTGTGGCCACCGAGGAGGATTTGGCAAGTTACCAAGAGGGGTGGCGGTTGCTAGAAACCCCCCTTCGATGTCCGTGGCAGTCGGACGCGGTATCCTGTGGTGTATTCACCTGCATTTTCGGGGACAAGCTGGCGAGGAATTCGTGGGTTCTTGGGGTGTCAATCAATCCCAGCAAGGCGCAGAGGACGATCGCAGGAGTTCTGCAGCGGGGAAGGTTCGATCGGGAGTCCTTTCCCGCGGACACTTCTACCAGTAGAGGCCACCCACCGACCTCTTTCGACCCCGTGGAGGTTGTTGACCTGTGTTCTCCCGCGCCAAGCCTGCTGATGGAGGAGCTCGACCGGGCTATTGAAAACCTCGGCATTTGGCCTCAACCAGAACTGATGGTTGCCGAAACCAACAGTGACACTCCTGAATCGGCGGATGAGGTGAAGGCAGCAGAGAAAGGAGTGACCACAATGGAAACAGACGACGCCCTTCCCTGTTCGTCAGGTCCCAGTCTGGCAGCAGCTTCATCAAGGGGTGCGGAGCCAACCCCAGAAACATCCACAGGAGCTGCTAGCTGTCCTTCCAGTCGTCGGGGCAAATCTCCGTGCCTTTCGCTAAATGATTCTGAAGCGGAAGAGGCGAGTTCTGTCCCCCTAGCGAACGAAAGGGCGGTGCCTTTGGGTGGGGAAAACCTGCGGAAAGGCCAGCCCCTGCCCGTCCAGAGCGTCCGCGGGTGAGGCGAAACCGCTCCGCAGCTGCAGGGGGGCCGCGGTCCAGACCCGCTCACTCCAACGAGAGAGAGTACGAGGGCGATACGGCAGGTGGAGCGCAGCAGGTCCCCGAAGAGCCATCGAGCCCCGTCAAGTTGGGCGCCGCCGAGTTGAGCGCCACCGTGATAGACACCGCCGAGATGAACCCCTTCGACGCAGACCCGAGGGTGTTGGGGTGGCACGTCCAGGGAATCACCACTCCTCTCGTCGGGAATTGGATAGGTACGGGCGTGATCTGCTCCCATATCCAAATCGGAGAGGATCGGAGCGACGTTTTGGTCCTCGACAGCCACATCGTCCCAGGAGGATACAGGGACGGACAACTGGGGCGCAGGGGGCCCCGGGACAAAGGTAGACCCATTCCCCATCAACCAACGGCGAGGCCGTCGAATCTACCAAGTAGGTGACGTTGCCACGGAGTGAGGTTGGCAGGCGCATAGTAACCCCCTACTGCCCGGGAGTGCCAGGACCGCAACCCTGGGTACCGGAGGAGATCCTGGACCGTCTAGAAGAGGTAGACCCTACCTTAAGTAGGAGACAGCGAAGAAACCGGAAGTGGAGAATCTACTTGAGTGACGGAAGTAGTGTGCAAGTTCGGCCAGAGGTGCTGCGACGCACACTCGGGATGGATTAGGTGTTCGGGTGGATCAAAGAACCCAACATCAAGCAGGTTATTTTTTACTTTGTGTGCTGTTTGAGTTTGGCTTGCTTTTGGTTGTGGTTTTTTTTGCTTAATGAGCCAGTTGAGTTTGCTTTTGTTGGTTTTGTTTTGGCTCTGTATTTTGATTTTGCATTTAATTTAATTTTAATAAATTCTAAGCATGTTCAGTAGTTGATGACAATATTTAAAACTGCTGGGAAAATGTTTTGGCATATTTGATTTTAACCCCGTTCCGTTTTTGTTCCGTTTTTTTTTTTGTTGGTTTTTTTTTGTTTCCCGAAGTAGGAAGGGGGTGTAACGAGCCAAAATTTGAGGGGGGTATAAGTTTGCTACATAATAAATATAAGCTGTCTATCTAGGCCTAGAATTAACTGTTAAGGTTACCTGGCATAGCCTTGAGCCTAGGTCCTTACCAGTAGGCTTAGGCCTAGCACAGCCGCAATCCTGTTACTAACATAGCCTAGGCTTCAAAACACTCACTTTGGCTATCACTTCACTTTTAGTTATGGAGCACCAAAGGGGGTGAAATAATTAACTAGTGGTTCGGCAATAGGGCACTAGTCGACTAAATAACCCCTTGGCTAGGTTAACCTTGGGCATTCACCGGCGACCCGAGGAACACTAGTGTTGAATAGGTTGACGGATACAACTTTACTAAACACTAGTGTAAACTCCAATAAGGGAATTTATCACCCCTAACACGGTTACATAAGACGTAGCATGATATCAAGAGTTTTATGAACATTGGAAATGTATGTTTGGAAACAGCAACAGTTGCAGACAGCCACCTGTGGCGTTGTGTTTTAAACTCAACCCAGATAGCTGATCAGTGGTGTCGTTGACTCCTCCAAACGAACCCAACCCGCTGGAAATTATGAACAGCTGTTATCCCTTCCCCTCGGAGGGGGAGGAATAGAGGGGTGGGTGATAAGGTAACGGCAAGAAGATCATTCGTTCTTTACGTTTTGTGCGGACAGGTCGACTGAGTAGTGATTCCTCGGGTAGTGGGTACTACTGTGAATTGTGATTATAGGTACGACCTGCATTTTTCTCATATTTAATTAAGTTTAACTGTAGGACATTTTTTGATTTATAATTATGGAGATTACTTTCGATACTCTTAGCTTTTTGAACGATTTGGATTGGTGTTGTTTAAACCGCCAGTTGTGAGCCGACGAGGTGACCTTTCTGCTTGGGTGTCACAGGCATGTCACAACAGGTCTGAACAAACCCATTCCTGCAGAAGTAGATGGTTGAACTAGGGTTGATATATTAAAAACCTTAGTGGGGATTGGGAGTTGTAACATATGAATATGTTAATTGAGTTAAACTTCCACCTTCTATTTTTTTTTAATATATAAATTTCAATTTTTTTTATTTTAATTGGCATTACCTGCAGCAGTGAGCGATGATGATGGTACAGTATCGTTGTGTTTGCCGGTACTGAGTTCACACCGGACTTTTAAGTTTTATTTTAATTTTTTTTATTTAATTAATCTAAATCTGTACCATAACCAAATTTAATTTTAAAGAACCCTGGACAGACCCAGCATGCCAGACTTGAGCGAATCCGCTGGCTAGGTCTGAGAACAACATTCTCTCGGCTTAAAGAAAAAAACAATTTTGTTTCTTTTTCGAGTAAGTCTTCACAATGCGATATCAATTTTTGACGACAACGCGTGTCATTGTTGATGTATGATAACAAACAACTAATAACTAGTGACAACAACTAACAACTAATTTAGTCTCAAAATAAAGAGGAAGGATTGGAGTTGATTGGAGTTTTTTTACGTACTTTTATAAGTTTCGATATGAGCCTCATTAGTAGCATGACAGACATTGAACTGATATCATGTCTGGTGTGACAGTAGCGATGGCAGCAAGTAAGAATGGCTATTTTTAGATGTATCGCGACAACTATGAGTTTGTCTAAAATTATGTTGAAGACACACAATTTATTTTAGCTCTGCAAACCAAAGCACACGGTGAGCTTTCTGCTGCGCGGTCCACATCGTACCGGTTAGACAGGGACAGCGATGCACAAAGCTATGACTACTATCAAGGTCGACGACCCATCAACACAACGCTATGACTACTATCAATTGTAAAAACAAAAAGTCCCAACCTTCCTCTTTGAGACCATATTCGCCTCAATATGTTAATCCTACTCGAGGTAGTCAGTTTTTCAAATATGGGTATTCTGTTTCAATGACCCTCTATATTGCACTCAGTCGAAATAGCTTTGGTCGTGAGGGGCTATTCATTGATTTTGTCCACAGACGATGAACCACACAAACAATGAGGTGAAGCAGCTGGTGGCGCGAGTGTGTTCGCACCTGGCGCGAGCGCTCGGCACCGACCTGGCTCCTGAGTTCCTCAAGGCGGCGCTGCCGATGTTGGTGAACGGCACCAAGGAGAAGAACGGATACGTCAAGGCCAACAGTGAGCTGTCACTAGTGGCGGTGCTGAGGCTGCGACACGGCGACACGCACATGCAGGTGAGGTTTCCAATGTTGGATGTTGTTGTCACCCTATAGATTCATGCCCTTATAATTTTCATCATTTAATTCTTTTTCCATCCTATCTTGATCTATCATTTCAAAAACTTTTCCAATAAAAACGCATAACCCAAACCTAATTGTATTTACTTAAGTTTCAAAGGACGGACGAATACAAACAAGCGCCAAAGTTAAATAACGAGTGACTATGTAGACAATTTCACCAGATTGTAACATGCCACTATCCTACCATGCTGGTTATTTTTGACAAAATACTATTTTCCCCACCCTTGGAATAGTTTTGTGAAGGTATAATGTTATTCAAATAACTTACTGTTTATTATAAATTCATAACTTAGTAGGGAAAAACGTGGTTGTAAGATAACGACTCAGAGAAATAATGTTGGTCAGCCGACTGATTTATTGCTTTTAACTGGACCCCACCCCTACCCTCCCATCCCTCTTCCTTTCTTATCTCCGAGATTTTTTGCCGCCGACCCAAACACTCCCCGTGCCCCTCTCTTGCTTATCTTACTTCACAGGTATCCATAAATAACTCGCCTGTCATTGTTGAATATTTGAAACTACTCGAAGATTCGAGTAGACTAGTTGAAAATGACATAGCTACTCCCGCCGGTTACCCCAATTTACGCCGCTAACCAATGTTTAACAAAATGAGTGACTGAAATAAAGAAAAATTAGCCTAAAATCTATTTTTAGCTCATGAAAATCCTTGTTGCACGAGTAAACGGCGGGAGTAACTTGCCCCGATGCATTGAGTCGAATCAAATCCAAATTTCGATGCATTGCACACCCCTAGTGACCGGTTAGAAGAAGTTGTGGTTGGTGGGGGTTAACTTCAAAGTCTGCAATAGGGCCAAAAGTTATTGGGTTTTCCTGGCCCTGCAGTGCCAAGAGAAATATGTGAAATGAGTTAAATTCAAACTAATTTTACATTTTTGTATACATTTAATTTTTTGTTTGTAAATACAGATTTCTGTCTAAAATTATTTAATTTTATCTCACAATGATTCCAATTTCAATTGCATATACAATCTAGTACAAAGCGCCTCTGTTGCAGCACTGTCTGGCTCTGCTCGATGGAGGTGCGAGGGACGCTCTAAGCGACGTCATTGCCAAGAACGTGAGGAAGGTCGCGTCGCAACCCGAGCCCAAGGAGGGAGAGCTCGACGACACGCTAGTGACTTGATCGCGCCACCTCCCCCCCGGAACAGGGCCGATAGCACACACTGGCATACCGCAGTTACTGTCACACTATTTATTTTCCCATCCTACGAGGACTTTTCTGTATAAATGTTTTTTGTTAAATCTATTCAAAAAGCTATCTGATTTGTTGTTATACTGCAACACTATATCCACGCTGAGTACCATGTGGCAGCTAGTTCAGATAACGCAAGTTAACCTCTCGACTGTGTTGGGAGTAAACTAATTCAACCTAACTGCCACACGGTTTAACACCTTCCTTCTGTGTAACAAAAGTGACATTGTGGGAGACAGGTAGCTGAAAATATCTGTCAAAAAGGTTTTAGAGCAAAACACCTTTTTGTTCTAAACGATTTAAATGTGATGTTAAAATATTCTTGATACGAACTGGTTATTCCTATCTGAGGTAGAGAATACAATTTTATCCTATTGTAGCATTCATTGTAAAACTTCAGCAACTAATTTGACCAATTTATAACTATCGCCTTATTCCGGGGAGCCACGACTGAACCTTGGTGTCATCTAGTAGATACAATTATTATTTGTTATTAAATTTGTTTATAAGATGGATAATTTACCATTCAACTTCACCGAGTCACTCGGAATGTACTATGTTACTTTAAGTATTGTTTGAGTTTTGTAATAATAAAATATATTGCAAAAACTGTTTCAGTTATTTAATTATTGAAGTTTGTGTGTGAAATCCCACCTCATCGGCTTTTAAATTTATCTGTTGTGTTTACACTGCGGGGTCATCAATAAAGGATATAGCCTGGGGGTCATCAATAAAGGATATAGCAAATTAAAAAAATTATATCACCCTATATTTTTCAAATGTGACACCGCCAGTGACCTTGGGCCAAATGCGCAGAACGAGTGTGCAGCACTCTCAATAGTTGTGGCGACAGTGCGCGAGGGGACTAGTGTCATAAACACATTCAGTTATCTTAACCACCATCACCAAAGTTTTAATAAGCCACAACTCGAGTCACCCACAAAAACACAAATTGGCAGCTTTCCGCAGTATGACCCCCTTTTGGATTTAGCTTCACTCACTTGCATTCCTCAGTTAATACAAGGTTAAATCAAACTCAAATATTGTAGTTCGTTAACTAAAAGAAAACTTGCACAACAATAAGCTTTGGTGAGCACATTATCGCCTACACAGGCGGTCCAATATCGAAACATATTACCAACCGGCTGCTCGTTTGTTTTATCGAATGAACTCCCGACTACGATAGTTGTTTTGTGTGTAAAAGCAAAAAATAAAGTAAATAGTTAAATAAAAAGTTGTGGATACAATGTTAAATTGGGGTTATAAATGGTTTTAGGTGTAAAAAATAACAACAAATTAGACTACAGTTCTCAACAAAATTATAAAAACCTAGGCCTAACTCTGCAGAGCATAGAGCGATGTATGGTGTCTGTTCATTGCAACACAATTACGAATAAATGGATATGTATAAACAAAATAAAGTCAAGTAAAGCAGAAATTTCAGACCTCAAAAGTTAAACACAAAGATCTGGATTTGAACCCGGGACCGCATTATCGTAAATCTGAAAACATATCCACTGGGCTACCGTAGCATGTCGAACTCTCTGAAAATTACAATTCAAGTGGTGCACAGCGATTATAAATTCATTCAATAGAACAAACAAACAATCGGTTGGTGAAATTTGTCGATATCGTAACAAACTATGTTGGCGATATTGAACCTCCCGTTCAGCCGACAATGTTCTCACCATGAGGATTATATAAATCAGCTGTTACAAACATGTGGTATTAGCCAAAGATAGTGTGCTTTCGTAAAACATCCAAGACTTTATTTAAATAGGCCAAAACACTCAAAATTACTCCTTCTCGGCTAAACGAATGATAGGATCTTAAGTCTAATGACAAATCATTAGCTTTGTTATTAAATGTTATACAACTTTTGTATTTCATACTTTTAGCGAATTTCCCCTATAGGGAAGAAGCTATTACCGTAGGACTCATGGTAAGACTTAAGCCCGAGACCATGATAACTTTTCATTTTGAGGTCTCCAGATGCCAAAAACACCATTCGTTCAAATTTGTATATATGTATGTATATATATATATATATTTTTTTTTTTATGTGTCCGTAGAAAGCACGATAACTCTCGTAAAAAAGGTCCGATCTTAATGAAATTTGGTACTAATGTGAAAAGCACCATTTCTTTGAACGAGTTCGAAAACCATATGAATCGCACCATCCGGAGGGGATTTTGTACCCCAAAAATGGTTTTTTGGGGTTTCCTCATGTAATTTTGATTTAAATCAAATTTTAATTTTTACCATTGAATTCGGCATAAAAAAAAACAATTTGGTATTTTGATCATTGCTTTACGTCAATTGATTACTGAGATATTGAAAGTGCTATACACAGTACGTTGTCTAATGTTATTCTTACGCAGAAAAAGAAAAATTGTATATCTCGCTTATTTATGTACATAAACTGACAAAATTTGGTATATGGCTTCATCTGGTTGTGGTTCATTGTTGTTTGCGCAAAAAAAAACATTTTTCGCCTATGGTTCCTGTAGTAGCAAACCTAGGTACTTGGACCCCATCTTATTCTTATTGAAAATAATTAAAATGTTATATACCGCTTATTACTGAATTTCCTATGGAAAGTGAACTATTAGTATGACCCGCACGGTGAAACTTAAGCCCGGGACCACCATAGAAGTTCCTAACTTGACCCCCTGAACACGTTTTGGGGGTTCGTTCAAAATTTTATATATATATATATGTGTGTGTGTGTGTATGCACTCTAGTGGTTACATTTTTTGTCCGATTTACTTCAAATTTGGTAGGGACGTTCCTTTCTATAATCAGTTAGACAAGTTCGTTGAGCAAAACAATCGGAAAACTCTAAACCCCTTTTTTGGGGATTAATCTTTCAAATTTTGAGTTTTGGGCCCAAAAAGGGTCAGAAAAGCCCCAGATGATGTAAAAAGATGGGAATTAGTGTGGCGAAACTTTTAAGCCCTCTTTCGTCTTTCTAGTATAAATATTTACCGAGTTATTAAAGGAAATGTGTATTGACCAAACACAGTACGTTGTCTTATGGGGATTTTTCATTAGAAAAGCCTGTTATTCATTTTTGGTGTACTTTTATCATCCCCAACAACCTCACGCCTACTTTAAAGCCTGACTGGACCTTCTCCTAACCTTATAATGCGAAAAATTGTATTCCCAGCATTGCAGATAAATAGAACCAGGAGCATCAGAACAGCAAAAAAAGTTTTCGGATTTCAATAAAAATTTAAATAAATGTATGTTTTAACTGATATTGAGTTTTTATGTGGAAATTCACTTCCCTCACGTCAGCGTGCTGCGTGCAAACTCATTTATGAATGTATATGGATGAAACTTGGTATGTGACTTCACTAAGATGAGTTCTATTGATATTTACATAAAAACCCATTATTTTGTGTTCCTTGTTGCAGCAAACCTGCGTACTCATCCCCAATATTATTCTTATGGAGAATAATTAATATTTTTTAATATCACTTGTTTGTGAATATATTTCTTATGAATCCTGTTAAGTGTTTTAATGTGTTATGTTATATATTCATTAGAAATTCAATGAGTATGCAGGATTGCTGCAACGGGGGTATTTTCTATCTCTTACCATCTTCTTATAAAACACGTGGAAAATTGAAAAAATGAAATTTTCCCCACCCAAAAAGTGCCTGTAAAACTCAAAAATATTAACTTTTGGGACTTGTACTCTTTTTGACTTATAAGAGTTCCTCATCAATGGCTCTAATTCAAGTATGGGGTCGAGGGGGCTCTCATTACGGGAAGTGCATCATTGAAAGTGCGTATTGAAAGTGCTAAACACAGTACGTTGTCTAATGTTATTCTTATGGAGGAAAATAAAAAAATTATATCTCGCTTATTTACGAACGTTTACTGACGAAAGTTGGTATACGGCTTCATCTGGTTGTGGTACATTGATGTTTGCTCAAAAAAAATTTTTTGCTAAAGGCTTCCGTAGCAGCAAACCTGCGTACCAGCCACATGTTATTCTTATGGATCATAATTAAATGCTATGTCTCCCCTAATTATGAATACAAATGAATAAAAACTGGTATATGACTTCACCTAGATGAGTTATATTGTTATTAGCACAAAAACCCATGTTTTGTGTTCCTTGATGCAGCAAACCTGCGTACTCAGCCCCAATATTATTCTTGTGGAGAATAATTAAAATTGTATATATTGTTTATTTGTGAATATATTTTTATGAAACTTGGTAAGTGGCTTTATGTAGTATTAAGACAGTTATAGCTCTATTGGAAATTCGCTGAGTATGCAGGTTTGCTGCGACGGGGGTATTTTATAAATCATATGTCCAAATTAAAAAAAAAAAATACAACACAAATTTAACCACTCCATCAACATTGTTGGGGCGCAAGGGTTGTGCTGAGTTTGTGGGACTCAACTGTAAAACTATTTGAGGCTGTTGATTCTTTAAACTTACTTCTTATAATTCTTCAGTAGAAACTCCTTTTTCTGGTCCTCCATTGATTCTTCATAAGCACAAACAGTCCTGAAACAGATTTTCCTATTTAATCCAACCAAACTTTTATTATTTAACATACATGCAGACATTTTATTTGCTGATTATTGCCTTGGGCTCACCAAATGCAGTATCAATACCCTCAGCAAACCTGTGTAATCAGCGAATTACGACAGCATATATACCTCACTACCATATGGGTAATTTTGAGGGTGCCGGGGGGGGGCAGATAGGAGAACGTATATTGTTGTAACATATGAAAAGTCACAATAATCATGATCATTTTCCCCCGAATAGAAAATGGTCACTATCCACGCCACTTGCCAAATGTAATCTAATATTTTTATTTTCTTAATGAGCAGGATTGAAATTGTATTTATTCTTCATAAAGATAAGTTTAGGTCTGAATGTGCAGGTTTGCTGAAACGGTTATTAAAAAATTATCAAATTATATTCATAAATAAGAGACGTAAAAATTTACTTATTCTTCATAAGAATAACACTGGACATTTCTCAGTAGGCCTAACCAACTGTAGAGAATTCATTTAAAATACTAGAGTGTTTGTTTTTAAAGAATCCACTGGTACTAAAATTTGACTAGACAATATTGTATGTAAAAAATGTAAACACCATTTTTGGGTATAAACCCCCCAAGAACACCTCTTAACCATTTATTGTTTGATCATGAAGATGTTTTTACTTTGTGAGTCTAATGAAGATTACAACTGAAGTATAACTCCAATTTCCGTCGTCCGTCTCTGAACCCCGAAGGTAATTGCACGTCCTATTCGGAATAATTTGGATGAAGACACCAAGCTAATCAATTAGGTCTACACATGTATCATACTTCTAAAATGCAGTGCATAGTTGGGGATGTATCGAAGGTGAAGAGTATTTCCAAACGCTACGATTTCAAGCTCTACCAATACAAAATATTCTGCAAAATCAAGGGTTCTCTTGGTTATATAAACCCATTTTTAAAACTTCAATTACTATGATATGAAATTTTAGAATGGACATAAATAGTTACAATAACCTATGTCATTTTTAACAGATGGTTTGTTGTTTTCTAAAAGATCCTCGCTTTCAAACTCAAGTGTGTTATTGCTATGGAAGGCAATATAAATTTTCCTTTAGGACTCACTTGAAATAATTGCAGTTTATTTTTAAACGGGTGTTACTAGCATATATTACTAGCATATATATGTAGACAAATCTCAATACTAAGGTATAAAACTATGAACAACAGCTTCATAATCATTAACAATAAAATAGCAGATTATCAATAAAATAAAGAGAAATATGTAAATAATGTAACTGTAACATATAAGGATAAACTTCAAATAAATTAGATTCAATGAGCATTTGCAAGCATTCAAATCAAATAACAGAACAATGATGGAATCTAAATTAGGAGAACAATTGATAAGACAATACAAATTCAAAGGTATAAAAGAATACCCCATTGTAGCAAACCTGTGTACTCAGCGAGTTTCAAATGCATACCTCAGTAATAATCTTCGTCAGACTCACAAAATATAAACAACTACATGGTCCAAAGAGAATAAAACAATAAAGGGTTAATTTGAAAACAAACCAAAGGAATGTTTTGGAGGGGGAGTGAAATACTTATAGGTGGGAGGGTAATTTATAGTATATTTAAATTATATTGTATCGAATGGTGTATTGGCAAAAACTGTAAAAAACATATTTATAATTTAATTTAGTGAAAAAATAATTTCCTAAATTTATTTCATCTTTATATATCATTTCTCAAAGGTGTTTTTAGACAATACTAACTCTCTTAATACTTTAACAAAACCAATAACAGAACCATCCACATTATGAAGTACCGGGTACTCTTACCTTAAGTGGAACATAAAAACATAAGGTATTCAAAACTAAAAATATATGTAATTTAGCCTAAGGGGCCGTGCATATACTACGACACCCCCCCCCCCCCCCGGGGGGGGAGTGCTTGCGGCACATGGTGACAGACTGTGATACGGGAGAGGGGGTTAAGGGCTGTGTTCGTGTCACGAATAATGGAGTTAAAGCCTGAGAAACTGTCAGTTACAGAGTGATGAAATACCGTACCCACAATCTAATACTTAAGAATTAATTAGTGTGACGTGACAGGGGGGAGGGGGGTTACGAGCAGTGTGACAGAGCGTGACAAAGGAGGAGAGGGGGTCAAAAGTGACTGAATATCGTGTGACGTAATTTATGCTGAGCCCCTAATGGGTATTCCCACTTAATTATTTGTTCACAGACGCACTTGGTGGCCCAATCTTAGATGGTGACAAGTTTAACTAAACTCTAAACAGGGGTTTAAACATCCTAGCTATACTACATGGCATTTCTAGTTGTGTAATACAGTTCACTCTCAGAAACCCGGACTGTTGTGACAGACGGGCAGTCCGAATTTTGAAAAATCGGGATTTCTCGGAGGAGGGCATAAATCATCAAATCCACCTTTATAGTGAACAATTATGACAATATGCTTATGTTTATGTGCTAACAAAATAGTGAGCTTCTAGAAGCAAGTTATAAACACTCTGTAATACAATAGAATCTCATTAATCCGTCACTATGGGATTGAGGGCAAGGTCTGAACACAAAATGGTCCGATTATCAGAGGGACCCATTTATTACTTAAAAATGTGATAAAACTGTAACTTAAATAGAAAATATTTAAATGTAAGAAGTGACTACGTACACGTTCGATGTAAGCCGCTACCGCTTGTGTTAGGTTAGGTTAGGATAGGTTGGTTAGGAGGCTTTCGTTATGTGTCACTGGCTCTTAATTTGTTTTAAAAATCACAGGAAAAGTAACGTACGGTGCATCATTGGGACGGACATGAACAGTAGCGGCTCACGTCGGACGTGTACGTAGCCTCTGCCTTAAATGTATGTATATTTGTAAAGATTTAATCTAACACTGTAAATCATAAATAAAGTATACTGTAATAAAATCTGTCACCGGTCTACCGATTTACATCGTCAGTGGTGAGTCACCGACAGAAGACCTGAACAGCAGTGTACCGGATACGTAAACAATAACAAACACCGATAATGGTACGGAAACACAGAACGCCTGACAATGCAAACTGCTGTATGACATTTGTGTAATAAGAGATAATCACGTGAAAACTAAAGACACTAAACCATGAAAATCCTTTTTTTTTTTTTTTTTATGTACAACAAAAAAGTAAACAAAACTCAAGATCATCGGTCCGGATAAGTGTGATCCGGATTTCAGAGAGTCTACTGTAATACTATTGAAGTACTGTAAGGCTTTTAAAAACAGTCGTTTATTTTAGAGTTATGTTCTATCAATAAGATTTGATTCTTTACGTTAATAAACTTTGATTGTTGTAAACGCAACAGATATCGAGTGCCGACTATTTGAACAGCTGATCGAGTGCCGGGGGTGTAATCGTAACGCTAGGTGCAATTACCTCCCTGGTCTGCAATAAAGCTCGTTACTTACAGGTCTGTTCACAGTGCTTGGCATGTAGGGGTGGAAGTGCGAGAGTAGTGAATACCTCCCACCACTATTCCCCACAAACTTGCGTACAATCGACTACAAATAATGCTGCATGGACTGTAATCATTTGTGATATGTTTACATACACTCTGCTTTGTTTACATTTTAAACCAGCTGCATGGAATAATAATACAAAGCCGTTAAAATGAACGATTATTGACAATAATAACTAAGATTGGTCATATGGATTGCCATTCAGGTTTGACGTTTATGCCGAGTCAAGGTGAGCGAAGATGATCACAAGAGAGTAGATGTGTAGTTCGCTTCCGCTCCTGTTATTCCAGCTGATTAAATGTTTTCCAGCCTACATTATTAAATGACTTGCCGCTTCTCCGCATATCGCTCTACCGAGTCCCGAGTGACTCAACGAACAGCACAAATACAACTGGTGACCAAAATTGTTTAAACATACGTTTTGACAGAAAGGTGCATATTGATAGGCTGACTGTACTAAGACGTGCGGAGGAAAGGCATTACTGTGCATGCGCAAAACAAGAGCCAACCACCGCCAACAGGGCTGTACATTTCAACATAGGGACATTTAACATGTGGTAGGCGATAAAAGCAATTATTTGGGCAACATTTTAAAGATGAATAAAAAATAGGATATAATCTTAAGTTTAAAGCGTAAAGACTCAGTGAAAGACTGTTTACGGAACTCTAGTTAATTTATGTTCATAATTAAGGTATATATAAACCTGTACTTATTCTCCATAAGAATAACATTAGGGCTGAGTAATTAGGTTTGCTGCTACGGGGACAATCGGCAAAAAATTACTTTTTTGTTCAAATATCAATATACCAGTACTAGCTGAAGCCACATACCAAGATTCATCAATATACATTCATAAATAATCGAGATATCAAATTTTAATTATTCTCCATAAGGATAACATTGGACAACGTACTGTGTTTAGCACTTTCAATATCTCGGCAACGGTTGGACGTAGAATCATAATTTAAACACCAAAATGATTGTTTGGTAGAGCTGAACTGATAGGTGAAAGCAAATGTTAAGTTTACAGTAAAATTAACTGAGAAAAAGGTAAAGTAAAAAACTGATCTTTGGAAAATTTTAAACCCCCATAAAACCCCCTTCCCATGGTCCGATCAATCTGGTTTTCTAACTTAAAGTCATAAATGTTACTCTCCATATTTGTGCCAAATTTCATCAAAATCAGGCGTTTCTTTCAAAAGTTATCGAGGTAATGGACACACACACACACACACACACACACACACACATATATATATATATATATATATATATATATATATATACACACATATCTTTATATATAATTCTGTAAGCGAAATTTTAAAGTCAAAATTATGGGAGTTTGGCAAATTGCAGGATGATGGGAGATGGCTCAAGTTAAATGTTTCGATCCCAGGGACTCGGGAAAAATATCAGTATTTCCAAAAAGTTACCAGCAAACGAGAAATAACGTAAAACCTCCCCCATAAAAAAACATGGGAATTTAAAAACTTCTGCTTTGTTTACAATAAAACATGTGTTTAAATGTCTACTTTGTTTACGATCTAAAATGTGTTCCTACTTATATTGTTTTATTTTCCTAAGTATGTAAAAAAATAAAAATAAATACCCCCGTAGCAGCAAACCTGCATACTCAGCGAATTTCCAATGCATATTAATTTATCTTAATACCACATAAAGCCACATACCAAGTTTCATCAATATACATTCATAAATAAACGATTTATGACATTTTAATTATTCTCCATAAGAATAACATGGCGGCTGAGTATGCAGGATTGCTGAAATAAGGAACACTAAAAATGGCCTTTTATACAAATATCATTATAACTCAACTAGGTAAAGCCACATACCAAGTTCTATTAATTTATGTTCATAATTAAAGGAGATAACACGTTAATTATTCTCCATAAGAATAACATGGGGCTGAGTATGCAGGTTTGCTGCTACGGGAACTATCGGGCAAAAAATGGATTTTTGTGCAAATATCAATAGACCACAACCAAATAAAGCCATATACCAAATTTTGCCAGTTTACGTTCATAAATAAGCGAGATATACAATTTTTCTTTTTCTCCATAAGAATAACATTAGACAACGTACTGTGTTTAGCACTTTCAATATCTCGGTAACCAATTGACGTAGAGCAATGATCAAAATACCAAATTGTTTGTTTTTTAAAGCTGAATTTAATGGTATAAATTAAAATTTGATTTAAATTAAAATCACATGTGAAAACCCCAAAAAACACATTTTTGGGGTACAAAACCCCCCAAAAAACCCCCTTCGGATGGTGCGATTCATCTGGTTTTCGAACTCGTTCAAATAAATGGTACTTTACACATTTGTACCAAATTTCATTAAGATCGGACCTTTTTTACGAGAGTTATCGTGCTTACGGACACATATATATATATATATATAAATATATATATATATATATATATATATATATATATATATATACATATATACAAATTTGAACGAATGGTGTTTTTGGCATCTGGGGACCTCAAAATGAAAAGTTATCATGGTCTCGGGCTTAAGTCTTACCATGAGACCTACGGTAATAGCTTCTTCCCTATAGGGGAAATTCGCTAAAAAGGCACAGTACTGAAACACAGTTAGGGGCTTTGGCCCCTTCAAGTCACTAGTATATATATCAATTTGAATGAATAGTGTTTCTGGCATATGGGGACCTCAAAACAAAAATTTATCATGGTCCCGGGCTTAACTCTTACCATGCCACCTACGGTAATAACTTCTTCCCTATAGCGGAAATTTGCTAATAAAAGTTATGGCTGAAAGGTGTCATGTGAAACAATTTCTAGCAAGGTCAAAGTTAGTAGGTATTAATTAATTAAGACACCGATACATAAAAAAAACTCATCCATTGAATATACAGGGAATTTTTGATAGATATATAGCGTATGCTTCTAAAGATGGCTGACGTTTTTTTCATCACTTGCCTTATTTATTTCTGTGGGAATATATTTAAAACGTTTTGATTCCATATATGAATTTTTTTATTCAATACCTGTTTCATAATCATGAGTCAAACCGTTTTCATTCCTAGTCGTAAAATGTTAATAATTGTTTCTTTGAATTCTTTGATTTGTTATCAATAACTACATAAAACACATTTCTTATCTCTCTTTGCAGCAAACCTGTGTACTCAGCCTTCAATGTTGTTCTTATGGAGAATAAATAAAGTGCTATGTATCACTTGTATTTTTATGAAACTTGGTGAGTGGCTTTGTGTGGTAGAGACATATCCATGCACTGGAAATTCACTGAAAACGCAGGTTTGCTTCTCCGCAGGTTCATTTTAACTTCTAGTTTTAGTTTACAGTATGGACAAGTACCTTTGAGACACTGCACTGTCTATAATTCGTGCAACATACTTAATATATTTACTTGAATTTAATATGCTTGTAATTATTTGTTTTTTTAGACTATGTCTTCGAAGTTAATAGCATTACATTATGTAAACTATTATCATTTACTATAGCTACTGTAGTATCTATAGTCGCTGCTATTATAGTCTACAATTGTACAAACACAATGCACTTAGATTGAGTTTATTTGTTTTGATTAAACTCAATATTTTGAAATTGTCTTGACAATTAGTTGTTATATGTAAGAATGCTTTTGGCCAACTCTACTTATAAGGGTACAGCATTTTGCTCATTATTTCAACATATGCTGTAGGTGTCTTGAGACAATGAAGGTTCTTAAAACTAAACTGATTATTAAACATCAATAGAAATTGTTAGTGTCAAGTGTTTCCTTACCTGAATAACCCCAATACAGTGTTGAGGCATTAGGAACAAACTTTTTCTTCAGTTAATAGTATTGCCCATAATAGTATAATAGTAGTCCATAATAGTATTGCCCTGACAGGCTGACAGGCATTGACAGGCAACAAATAAAAGAATGAAAAAGATGAGGAAACAGTGTTTCCACTTTAGCCCATGCAATTTTCCCTCTGAACACCAAAATTTCCCCTCTTTTCCCCTCAATTTAAAAACAATTCCCCTTTAATTTCCCCTGGGTTACTTGGTTTGACTTAATGTCCAAAATTAACTATGCACTATGTACTATTAATCACTGCCAAGCTTATTATGCACTAATAATTTGTCATTATAATTAACAATACAAATTTGGAAGTATTTATAGTTTGCTTCTCCATGAAGTTAGCCACTGAGTTCTATTTGGTAATACTGGAGGCAACACTGATTAACAAAATTGCAAGCCGTTCTTTGCTAAGTTTTGGTGAGGCAAAGAACTACTCGCTGAAATCGAACGAGTCGACAAAGTGATTAAAACAAATACCTGCTAATGATTTGATCATAAATTAACTTGTATTTGTTTATTTGATCATAGTTTATCATACATCACGGCAACAGTAGATACATATATCAAGCGAAAAAATTAATTTGTTCAAACTTTTATTCCAGAAATTTGCATGAGTAGATTCACTTATATGAATAAAACAACCAATTAGGATAGTTTAAAGAACGATAAATTTGCCTCACCTGTGTACCAACCTGACAAAATCATCGGCTCGCTCAGGCACAGGTATTTTATTTTGTTTCAAACAAATCATGTCCTCAAAAATTTTGAATTAAATAATTGAATAAGTACCTGGGGGGCCGAGCATTGCTCGGGGGAAGGCCAGTCGGTTTGTTTAGATGACTTGGAGTAATATTTCACCACTTCCCCCTACTGATAATCAGATTTTTATAACTCACATGCCTCTTTCATACATTTTTAAGGTAATTCCAGTTGTTATTTATAGCTCAAATGTCTTTGATTTATTTTACTACTCTATATATGTAATCTTCTTCACTCAAATCTTTTAATCTCTGCTCTCAGGAAACCACATGTTAATAATCATGAGTATTACTTTGACAGTTCCCTGGTTGATTATGAACAGCTGTTACAATTCTTTTGTTTTGATTTGAAACTCCATAAGCCCAATGTTAATTTTTATAACTTTTCAATTTCGTTTTTTAACATTATTTGATTTTTACTAAATGAAATGGGGCCATGATCAGCTGTTTAGTGTTAAACCCAAATAACATGCATTTGATATAGGAAAATTAGGTTTTTTGTTATTTACACAAAAACTAAAAGAGATACGAAGTAAGTGTAAATTAGAAAGTTGTTAAGAATTAAAAAACCTATAAAATGATGTGCACTTGACATATGTTGCTATTTGGAAATTTTGAACAATGGGCATTTGCAAATTTTCATAAATCAATTTTTTTGGAATTTTTATTATTTCAAAAAACCGTTACTTGTAGCATATCACAGTAAAGCTAATTTCATAACGTGTAAGAAAATTCAACCGGAGAAGGGCTATGTGCATTGGTATAGGAAACACAGAGTATTAAAAACATATTGATTTTTCCCAAAAAAACTGCCGCAATTTTGAAACGGAAAAAGATAATTAATTTCTGTTTTTGCCAAAATGTTTGTCTACTAAATACCTTTAAAATGATGTATAACATGACATATGTTTACATTTGAAAATTCCGAGATTCGAACTAGTGACCCTCAGTTTTTGGCACACCCTTTATCGGAAAAAAGTTAAAAATATTTTTACGTTATTCCTTGGGGTCGATTTAGCGGAAATAATTTTATTTCATCCTTGTACGTTAAGCCGTTTTTCCGTAATCAATTTGAGACACTTACATGGGACACCCGGTATATATTAGTTTTAAGCTTAATTTTATTAACAGAGTACCCTTTTTGGATTTATCATAATATGTTTAATTAGACGACTAGTTTCAAACCTTTAGGTCATAGTCATGTCCGCATTATTTTTGCAACCTCTATTAACACATTCAGTGCGGCGGGTCCGCCGGCAGACCCCAGATGCCGCTGCGATAGTGCTAGGGGGCCGCCGGCAGGGCCCCGCGCCATGTCATGTTTATGGATTCAGTGTGGTTTAGCAGTTAGCAGAAGAACCTTGATACGATACCGCATTGGCTCTAGGGGGTGTGTGCATACTCCAGTTCCATTGGTTCTTGTTTTGGTGGTGCGGCCGGATTTTATATATGTATTTTGTATATGTATTTTATATATTTTGTATATGCGGAGTGTATATATTTTGTTTTGGCCATATATTTAGTAGTTTACGTGCCGGTACTGTGTGAAAATGGATCCGGTCGCGTCTCACACCTCGGCGCGCGGCCGTGACGTTCGTTTGCACCTCGGCGCACGGCCGTGCCGTTCGTTCGCGTCTCGGCGGGTGG
Organism: Allygus modestus; assembly: GCA_963675035.1. Lineage (NCBI taxonomy): Eukaryota > Metazoa > Arthropoda > Insecta > Hemiptera > Cicadellidae > Allygus > Allygus modestus. The sequence continues at coordinate 456,498,791 of OY776111.1, read as the reverse complement.
GGTGCGGTATGTATATGTATATGTATATGCGGAGTGTATATATTTTGTTTTGGCCATATATTTAGTAGTTTACGTGCCGTTACTGTGTGAAAATGGATGCGGTCGCGTCTTGCGCCTCGGCGGGTGGGGTGCGGTATGTATTATGTAAAATTACATGTAAATTTCGGTGTCAAGTGCGGAGGGTCCGCCGGCGACCTCTGATTTTTTTTGCCAAAAAAACATCGATCGGAGTCTGTAATTTTGATTTTGACACCTATTCCCGACTTTTCAACATGAAAGGTAAAATGTTATGAAAAAAAAATTGTTTAGCACATAGGTAAATTATTAAATTAATTTGCCGCAGCGAATGTGTTAAATATATATATGATAACTCGTAAAAATGGTCAGATTTTGATTCAATTTGGTACAAACATGCAAAGCAACATTTATGACTTAAAGTTCAAAAACCAAGCCAGATTGCTCTATTCAAAGGGGTGTTTTGGGGGGTTTTGTACCCCAAAAATGGATTTTTTATAGTTTTTTATATAATATATAAGTAAATCCAATTTTTGTTTTCACCATTAAATTCTGCTTAAAAATACAAACAATTTGGTGTTTTGATCATTGCTCTACGTCAATTGGTTACCGATATATTAAACGTGCTAAACACAGTACGTTGTCCAATGTTATTCTTATGGAGAATAAGTAAACTGTTATCTCCCTTTATGAACATAAATTAATACAACTTGGAATGTGGCTTCACCTAATAGAATTTTTTCATAAAACCCCATTTTTTGTTTTCCTTGTTGAGCAAACCTGCAAACTCAGCCACCATGTTATTCTTATGGAGAATAATTAAAACTTCATAAATCGTTTATTTATGAAACTTGTTATGTGGCTTTATGTGGTATTACAATTGATATATGCATTAGAAATTCGCTGAGTAGGCAGGTTTGCTGCTACGGGGGTATTTATAGGTAGTTACAGAGTTAAACATTAAATGTTATTAATATTTAGGTTTAAACTACATTTTTATTTTAGTGTTTGATAAGCTCTCTTTGAGGTATTTGTGGAAATATTTTAGCAAAGAAAACCCATTTGATAAATAAATTTTTTTAATTTGAAATATTCATCTAAAGAGTTAATACATGTTTCCATCTAAAAGGGTATAGTTTAAAAAGTAAAATATTTATTTTCATGTCATCTCTTTAATTCATAATTATGCACTGTACACATAATTAAGGAATATAAAAATACCAAAACCAGTCACCCTAATATTAAATGGAAATAAAATTAAAACTTTGTAGAAACTAAGCTTGTATTACAAATGGTTCTTCATGACCTACTTATGTTTAGAAAACACAACGAAGATAAAATATCTTATCTTGTAATGATAAGTAGTTAAAAGTTTTGACTGGGAACACTGAATGACTGGGACTTCCTTTGTTATCTCTTATCACTCACATTTTGTAGATATGACGTAAAGATGGTTCAACAGTAAATACCAAAGTGTTTTGCTCTATCAGTCATTGTTCTGTTTTAATGAAGCACACATGTTACTTGGGACGTGATGACACTCATTTGTCTCTGAAGAACTAGTCTATGTCATTGCAAAATGATGGTAGATTATTTTAGTGATACAAATTGTCCTTTACTGCAAGTGAAACATAGTTATAGTAGGAAGCTGTGATGTATTACTTCTAGTTTGTGTTTGTGATCAAAGTGTGTTGTAGATATGAGTGCATTTGTGTTGTTGAAGTTTTTTATTCTAACATGGAACGTCGCTCAACAGAAGCCGCCTACAGACTTAAAAACTCTTCTGAACCTTCCACCACCACCGGGGAAATCTCTCCCGGACCTCTACGTTATCGGTCTACAGGAAATGAAGTATTTATCAGACGACTGGAAGCCTGCTCTCACAAACGTGCTGACTCAGTATGGCTACAAGAGTGTAGAGAGTGAGCGGCTACACTCAGTTTCCGGGATAATGATACAAGTGTTTGTTTTGGAAAAACATTTGGGATTTGTAGACCACGTTGAATCCGAGAGCACGGCCACTGGGGCTTTCAACACCTGGGGCAACAAGGGGGCGACCACGGTGCGACTGCACTTGTACGGCATCCCCACCTGCTTCGTCAACTCCCACCTAGCTCCCCACGAGAGGGGGTTCGAGAAGCGGTTGAAACAGTTGTCCTATGTGGAGGCGGATCAAGAATTTTCAAAAACTGAAGCGGATACGATTTTTAAAAACGATCTAGTATTTTGGTTCGGCGATCTTAACTTCCGTCTTCATCAAGATCTCAATCTGGATGTTGAAGACATAATCGATCAAATCCACCAGAAAAACTTTGACAAGCTTCTCGAACAGGATGAGATAAACCGTTTGAGGAGAAATGGGGACTTCTTCAAGAAGCTCAAAGAAGCCGAGATAAAGTTTCCTCCGACTTTTAAGTTTGAACGAGGAAAACACAAGTATTTTAAGAAACGTCGACCGGCCTGGACTGATCGTATCTTGTATAGAGAAAGCGCAACTGTAGAAATAACTCCAGTGACTTATACGAGTGTTGAAGAATATGTGGTTAGTGACCACAAACCTGTCATCGGTGAATTTGAGGTTCGCTTAAAAGAGATTAAAAAAGGATAAGGTACAAGTTTGAAACTCTGTTCTGTATTGGTAGTCTGCTAAAAATATATTTAAATATTAGTTATTTATGTACCATTTTCTGGTTACTGATCCCGACACACCTTCATTAAGGATTATTGTTCATCATTATACAACTAATTGTGGGTAAAAAACTTGAACTGTTAAAACTAGATTTGTAAATGGTTAACAAATAATCAATATGTTTGATTAATCAGCCACGAATATTTTAGGATTAAATAATTGCTCCCAACTCATTTAGAAATGTGTGGTTAGGGGAATAAACAGAGGTAGGAGTTAAACCTTCATTGGCTGTATTTATTCTAAGTTGAGGAGGAGTCACTTTGTTGCCACTAGCCCACCATGAACAGTTGGATTAATCTATGGCAACGTCTCATTTTCCTGTATGTTCCCGCATAATTTCCCACTGTGTTAACGGATTTTGGTCATATTTTTATGGAGCATAATTCTGTGATGGTCCCTTATTAATTTTAATCTAATTCGTCAGTAAGTCTCTACCCCAAAGGCCTTAAAAGCTCCAATCTAAACCTTACTAATATAGGTAAAAATTGAATTGAGTATATTAGCAGCTGTTGTATAAAATACTATTTCAGAGGCAAAAATAAAATGACTAATGGAATAGCAATGCATTTTTCAAACATGTTTTGAAGATTTTCAACACATAATGCAATACAAAACTCTGTTGCCACTATTTCATCCAGAATTCTGTGATTGAGATACTAAATGGGTAAAACGATACAAAGATTTAAACAAGTCCCTTACCTCTATATATTTTTTTACATGGATTAAGACTGAAAATTAATACTCTGCAAATCCAAATTGGACTTACAAACCGATCTTCCTGGGAACTCAGTGACTCTTCATCCCCAGTTGTTAGGACACGTTTTAATGCTTTTGCATCATCAGCCCGTTAAAAATTTAGTTGATTTACCAGGCTGTCAAATAAATTATACTGTACAACACAATAGTGATAAAATATGATCATGATGCGCCAGGATAACAAAAACGTTCACTGCTACCCTTACCGTGCGGTAATATTAGTGTCAACATTAGGTTTACAGTAGTATCCTATAAGCCACTGAACATCTGGCCCTCAAAATGCCTAATGTTTTATTTCAGTTACTGATACGAGAAAGAGGAGAGGGACAAAGGTAAAGGGGCGAGAGAGAGAGAGAGAGAGAAGAGCAATGTCGTGAAGAGCTGAGCTGTCGTGTGGTCGTGGTCAATCCAAATACAGTTCAATAACAGCGACAGCTTCGTGATGGCCCCACATAGACGGTTCAATGACAAAGTCTTAAGTCAATGATGGATCTTAAAGCACTGATTTTGAAACATATTGAACAATGAACTACTAAATATTACAATTGGCTTCATCTCTTTAAACAAATATATAATTCTGTGTCTAACACACCCTTAGCCCTTTGGCTACCTGGCAACACAGAGTTCAACCTCACACCTGAGACCTGAGGCGGTATGTTAGTCTGACAACTGTCAACGGTTTGCAGTCGTATAATTCTGTGTCTAACACACCCTTAGCCCTTTGGCTACCTGGCAACACAGAGTTCAACCTCACACCTGAGACCTGAGGCGGTATGTTAGTCTGACAACTGTCAACGGTTTGCAGTCGTATAATTCTGTGTCTAACACACCCTTAGCCCTTTGGCTACTAGGCAACACAGAGTTCAACCTCACACCTGAGACCTGAGGCGGGATGTTAGTCTGACAACTGTCAACGGTTTGCAGTCGTATAATTCTGTGTCTAACACACCCTTAGCCCTTTGGCTACCAGGCAACACAGAGTTCAACCTCACACCTGAGACCTGAGGCGGGATGTTAGTCTGACAACTGTCAACGGTTTGCAGTCGTATAATTCTGTATCTAACACACCCTTAGCCCTTTGGCTACCAGGCAACACAGAGTTCAACCTCACACCTGAGACCTGAGGCGGGATGTTAGTCTGACAACTGTCAACGGTTTGCAGTCGTATAATTCTGTGTCTAACACACCCTTAACCCTTTGGCTACCAGGCAACACAGAGTTCAACCTCACACCTGAGACCTGAGGCGGGATGTTAGTCTGACAACTGTCAACGGTTTGCAGTCGTATAATTCTGTGTCTAACACACCCTTAACCCTTTGGCTACCAGGCAACACAGAGTTCAACCTCACACCTGAGACCTGAGGCGGGATGTTAGTCTGACAACTGTCAACGGTTTGCAGTCGTATAATTCTGTGTCTAACACACCCTTAACCCTTTGGCTACCAGGCAACACAGAGTTCAACCTCACACCTGAGACCTGAGGCGGGATGTTAGTCTGACAACTGTCAACGGTTTGCAGTCGTATAATTCTGTGTCTAACACACCCTTAGCCCTTTGGCTACCAGGCAACACAGAGTTCAACCTCACACCTGAGGCGGTATGTTAGTCTGACAACTGTCAACGGTTTGCAGTCGTATAGTTCTGTGTCTAACACACCCTTAACCCTTTGGCTACCAGGCAACACAGAGTTCAACCTCACACCTGAGGCGGTATGTTAGTCTGACAACTGTCAACGGTTTGCAGTCGTATAGTTCTGTGTCTAACACACCCTTAACCCTTTGGCTACTAGGCAACACAGAGTTCAACCTCACACCTGAGGCGGTATGTTAGTCTGACAACTGTCAACGGTTTGCAGTCGTATAGTTCTGTGTCTAACACACCCTTAACCCTTTGGCTACCAGGCAACACAGAGTTCAACCTCACACCTGAGGCGGTATGTTAGTCTGACAACTGTCAACGGTTTGCAGTCGTATAATTCTGTGTCTAACACACCCTTAACCCTTTGGCTACCAGGCAACACAGAGTTCAACCTCACACCTGAGGCGGTATGTTAGTCTGACAACTGTCAACGGTTTGCAGTCGTATAGTTCTGTGTCTAACACACCCTTAACCCTTTGGCTACCAGGCAACACAGAGTTCAACCTCACACCTTAGACCTGAGGCGGGATGTTAGTCTGACAACTGTCAACGGTTTGCAGTCGTATAATTCTGTGTCTAACACACCCTTAGCCCTTTGGCTACCAGGCAACACAGAGTTCAACCTCACACCTGAGACCTGAGGCGGGATGTTAGTCTGACAACTGTCAACGGTTTGCAGTCGTTTTCAAAGTAAAAAGAATGAAAACACTGAATTATCGATATATTGAATCACTTGATTTATTCGGTTGTTTTTGATATAGTTATTATTTGGCAACTGATCCCTAAGTAGATTCGATCATCAAACGCATTGTGAACCGATCTCAGTCAAAGGTTAAGAACAGCATTTGACGAATGTATACATTACAGAATTTGAAACATACAAACACAGAACAAATATGTACGTTTAAACAAGTAAATATATTTTCTTGGTTGTTTCTGTGTTACTTACTGTAATTTTTAGCCAATACTCGATTATTCAGTTGATTTCAGAGGTAAACTTATAAAAATAACACTAATACAAATTATTAAAAAATTTGAAAATTAAGTGATTTAGAATTTTGTTTCAAGAAATAACAAAAAATTCTTTAACTAACTTATCGAATAAAAATTAGAAAAAAAGTTAATTGCTACTTGGGGAGTCAAAATATTTAAATAATACCCCCGTAGCAGCAAACCTGCGTACTCCGCGAATTTCCAATGTATATATATGTATCTTAATACCTCATAAAGTCACATACCAAGTTTCATCAATATACATTCATAAGTAAACGATTTATGACATTTTAATTATTCTCCATAAGAATAACATATGGTGGCTGAGTATGCAGGGTTGCTGAAGCAAGGAAAACAAAAAATGGGGTTTTATACAAATATCAATATAACTCAAGAAGGTAAAGTCACATACCAAATTTTATTAATTTATGTTCATAATTAAGGGAGATAACACGTTACTTATTCTCCATAAGAATAACATGGGAGCTAAGAACGCAGGTTTGCTGCTACGGGAACTATTGGCCAAAAATGTTTTTTAGTGCACAAATATCAATAGATCACAACAATATGAAGCAATATACCAAGTTTCATCAGGATAAGTTGATAAATAAGCAAGATATACAATTTTTCTTATTCTCCATAAGAATAACATTCGACAACGTACTGTGTTTAGTACTTTCAATATCTCTGTAACCATTTGACTTAGAGCAATGATAAAAACACCAAATTGTGCGTCTTTTTAAGCTGATTCCAATAGGAAAAACTAAAATTTGACTTTTTCAAAAATTATATGTAAAAAAACTCCAAAAAAATTGTTGGGGTACAAAACCTCCCCAAAATACTTCGGATAGGTCGATCGGTCTGGTTTTCAAACTTAAAGTCATTAATGCTGCTTTACACGTTTATACTAAATTTCGTCAAAATCGGATTATTTTTACGAGAGTTATCGTGCTCACGCACACACACAAACACATATAAATATACAGTTTTGAAAGAATAGTGTTTTTGGCATCTGGGGACCTCAAAACGAAAAGTTATCATGGTCCCGGGCCTAGGTCTTACCATGCCGACTACGTTATTAGCTTCTTCCCTATAGGGGAAATTCGCTAAAAACTGGTTTGAGGATCGTTAATAAACACGTCGATGAATACGTTATGTATTTATTCTTTACAAATAGCACAAGATCTAAATTTGCTGAAAACTGAATCAAACATAGATACAATGATGAAACTGTATATACAAGACTATAACAAACTAGAATTCTTTATCGACTTTCTATATACAATCAAAAATGTACAAGGTAATTTATATACAAAAAAAAGACAAACCGATATAAATAGCCAAGGTCTGCACATGAAAATAATATGATCAATGCGATTTACAACTCTCACTTTATTACTAATAAAAATCACTACTTCTCTACAATGCTTATTAAAAATACTACATTTAACTTTACAATGGCGAAATCCGAGCCTTCACAGAAAACTTAACATTATACCCCTCGATAAAAAATTGTGTAAATAATCGAATAAACGAGATTAAAATACATACACAAACTAATGTTGAATATTTATACATGAAATTTACAAACAACTTTACTGTACATAACAGCAGTACTGAAATCAACACGGCCCAAGAGATCTCTAGACTGGCTATGCATTTGAACGAGGTTACAAATATTAATATTTGTACATAAACTACATGCAAAATGAACAATTTCAGATCTCAATGGATGTATACAAAATATTTATCTATGCTAAACAAATAAATAAATAGTAAGTAACCTTAGACTGAAGAACGTCAATAGTCTTAGTTTATACATTTTAAAATGATTAGGTATTTAGTGATTAAAAAAATTACAAAGGATATAATTGGATAAGGCAAATATAAGAGACAATTAAAACAATGTATAAACCTAGGTTCTCTTTGTATTTCTATTCTGCAAAATGTCTTAGTGTTGCAGGAGTAAAATAAATTACAGTTATATATGAAATTCTTTGAAAGTAACTCTCACAATACTTGGTTTTGCCTGTTATGCTGATACATAACTCTCGCAATACTAGGTTTTGCCTGTTCTGCTCATACATAACTCTCGCAATACTTGGTTTTGCCTGTTATGCTGATACATAACTCACACAATACTAGGTTATGTCTGCTCCACTCATGTTTAACATCATTCCAGGGTGAACCAGCGTAGATGAATGGTATTTATGTATTTAGCCTAAGTGGATCATAGCTAAACCGTTTAGTTGCCACACTAGACCCAGGTTGTTATGCTTTGAAATTTATGTTTTGAGACACCATCTAGACAGAACATAACTTAGAACCGAAAGTCCATCTATGAATATGTGAAAGTCAGGACACAAGTAGCATTCTCATATAGAACTTGGAGTTTTGTCCAATTAGCATGAACTGTCAGTCACATTATTAGTTCTGATTGATTGATTCAACCCTAATTTATGTGAGAACGCCCGTATTTCTGCTCAGAGCGTAAAACATCTACACAATAAACTTCTAACACAAATATGAACAAATATATATATGTATATATTTTTTTTAATTTGCTGTGTAAAGCCTCTGGATTGGATGTTATTTATTAACTGTAAGTAGCCTATTGCATTATCAGTTGTTTTTTTCCAGTAGGTAATCCGGATTTCGAGCCTGAAAGTTCTTTGTCTGTAGAGACTAAAGAAAAACTTTCGGGCTTGAAATCTGGATTTCTGACTGGAAAAAACAAGGATTGATAGGTAATGCTACAGAAACTATAAAACAATACAGAAGGCTGACTACCATGACTACGGCAGTTGCATTTAAAATGGTTAGTTCAGTCCCCGGCAGTTTGAATGCTAAGGTAATAGGTTGTTAAATAATAATTTTCACATTCTGTCAAGAATGTTATCCACCTCAATTTATCAATTATCTTTTTATAAACTACCTTAGTATTAAATAAATTATTCAATCTGACGAAACTAACATAATATGTATTTCATCAATATGTGTACAATTCAACCCTGATTATGTTACTTAAAATAGTTAAAAATACCATATGCAACAACATTACTACAAAAAAATCATCTCATTGCAGCAATAATTTGATGCAATCTACTAGTTACTTGAAGATAAAATTCTAAAAACTTCATGTCTCGCGAGGTTTTCAGTCACTATAACTGAGGTTTATAGATCATTCTTGTAGAAAAATATAGAAATATTTTTTTATCTGTAAAAAAACTGTAAAAATAATATTTAATGTGAGTTGTCTTAACAATTCTAATACAGCTTATAAGTTTAAACGTATATATATGTATTGAATATTTTTTTCAAAAATGTTGAAGAAATGTTACTCAAAAATGTAATAATTGATGATAAACTTAAATTTGGTTTGATAATCCAGTTTTACATGAGAACAATATTTGTTAATACATCCCTTTATACAGTATTAACAATAGAACATACAAACTTCAATAATAACCCAAAATATTAACTTCTTGGCTAGAAATTAAATTTTTAAAATCTATTTCACTGTTGTTCCCATTGAACGCCACTATTTTTTTTTAGAAAATTACATCTTCATTAAAATAAAACCTTTTAATTCCTCAATAATGAACAAAATTAAAGTGAGGCTACAGCTATTAGAAATTGCCTACTTTATTTCCTGGGCTTTTCAGAAACTAAACCGTTCTAAAATATATAATTTGTCGAAGTTTTGTTGCTGGAACTCTTATAGAAAATCCGCAATCTAAATAAGACCTATCAAAAAGGTTACTGATTGTTAAAACATCCTCAAAGCCGCAATCTAAATAAGACCTATCAAAAAGGTTACTGATTGTTGTTAAAACATCCTCAAATCCGCCATCTAAATAAGTCCTATCAACAATGTTACTGATTGTTAAAACATCCTCAACAGACTCGCTAGCAACTTGCTGCCAGTGAACAGGCCTATCACATCGTAGCATCACTGAGTAAACATTCCGGCCAACAATCTCTCTCACTGCTCCTGCCTCTTCTTTTAATTTTTTAACGACCCTCAACAATTGGGACATGTAACTGAAAACTTATTTATAGGGTGTAAAGAACAGTTTTGATCCTAGCACTTTAGTAATTTTAAGGCACTAGTATTTCATGTTTGAAATACTAGCGCCTTAAAATAACAAGTTTTTCTACAATGAAACGAGCATTGACCACAAAATAAAACTTTTTAGCAATTTTATTGAAAATGACTATTAACAGTTTCATAAAAAGTAACTATACCAGTTCCGAATTTGGTGAAATTTAGACCATTTTCGAACAAATCAAACTATTTTTAACATGATTTGTATCAATTAAAAAAGAAGGGCTGCAGCAGAACATGTTGTTTTTTACAGCATAGGTCCCTAACTAGATCCTATGCAATAGCATTTCTCAATGTTGTGGTGTGTTTTCCTTAGAATACCTATACAGTAATATACTACAAGCGAGAACTCAACCATTATCAAACTCTTATTGATAAAACATTTTCACTTATTTTTTTCTAAAATGTTAGTTAATTTCAATAATGCTACTTCCAATGGCCTAACATATTGGTAGGTCCAACATTTTTTTTATATATAGCTTTGAGACATTTTTACTGTAATTTTAACAATTCTGATAAAAATCATGATCTTCTATCTTACATTTAATTACAACATCTTACTTTAATTGTCAAAGTTTGTTCTTCTATTGATGAGATTTTAATACAAGTTTGTCTAGATTTGTACTTTAATGTTATCATGTTCATATTGTACACGTTTTTTGATTCGGTATATTGTACAGAGAAGTATACAATAATTAACAACGTCTATTATAAATCGTGAATTGTTTTGAATGGCAAATAAACGTATTATTATTATTACACACGCATGTTTTCCAGAACTAATAAAGGAGGGAATAGTTTGAAAGAAGCATTCTTCAATTTGTTCAACATACTCAAAATGTTACTCAAAGAGTTCAGCAATCGGTTGAAAACAAGACTAGATGTTTCTCACACTGGCTGCAGAGGCCTACCACCGGGGAAGTACATTATTACCGTTTGCCAAACAATAAAATGTTGACTGTATGCCCAAATATCTCTAAAGCTTGTGATAAGTTACATTTAATTGAAAATAATCAATACTATCTATTTAATCTTGGAATTATGCTTAGTTTAAGTTTGGTAAACAAATCTACTCCTTCTAAATCTACAAATTGGAAACTCTACAAATTTTCTTTCGCCTTAATTAACCCTAAAGTTTGTGAGCTTTGAACCTTGGCAACACGGTTAGCGTCTTTGACTTCGGTTCGAGGGGTCACGGGTTCAAATCCCGTGGTGTCCACAAAAATGTGAGAGGTTTGGACCCGCTTTCCCTAAAAGCGTTTGTGTACTCTATCAACAAAAATTTCATTGGTGTTGGAATAAAAAAAACACAACAAACTTTTAGGAATATTATAAAGACCAATATCGTTAATGATTTTGGCACGATTGTTATAATAATTGATTAAGTAAGAGAAAACAGCAGAGAAAGAGGGAGGAATTGTGGCAGAGATACCGGTACTGAAAACTGAGAACAAGATAAATTTGACAGTAATATCCAAATGACATGCAATTGCCCATATGGACCTAGTGGCACTAGTGTAAGCTATGCCTGAACCTGGGACTTTCCATTTTTCATTTCTTTTGCACTCAAACGTACAATGATTATTATTCAAACGGGGCAAAACAATATAAATATAGGAGCTGCTCAACTATGAAAAAGATGATTTTTATAACGCTGTTTATTTGAAATATATTGTACTGAATGTGAATATTCAATACTCGGATATCATATTAAATACTTTCAGCCACCAATGTGCAAGTTACAAAATAAGCTAAAATTATAATTTTAGAATTAGTGAATTTCTTGTTCTTTTGTGTTTGTAAAGAGGTTCATTAAAAAATATAATTCTCCAATGCTTTGAGAAAAAAAAAAATAATGAAATACAACAATTTTAGCATCAATTAATTGATCGAGGCTTAAGTTTAACTCAGTAACAAAACCAGTTAAAAAATAACAAACAAAAACATGACTAATTACAAATATGTTTTAACTGATAATCATCAATACTTTACAACAGATACAATACAGTATTTTATTTTACAGGTAAAAAATCTACGATGTATTAACAGCACTTTTAACACTCCTTAAAATAAATAAAAATGCCTACCTTGATTTCAGTACTTAAATTACAAAATTATCTACATCAAGTCTCTTCTTTTCCTACAATCGGGACAGTACCATTTACCCTTAGGTGGAACCATTATTCCGACACATTCAAAATGAAACCACTCTATTGTACAATCTTGACCGTCACAAGCAATCATTTCTGACACTTCATCATAAGGACACTGGCAGTAACAGTACAAATTATCACTTTTTTCAGTTTGCTCTTTCTGCACATTGTCTTTGGATTCCATTTCAGCTTCACTTTCACTACTACTGCTACTACTGTTGCTCGAGACATCTCTCTTTACCACTTGTTCTTCTTCAGTTCCACTGGATTCGCTGGGTTTACTTTTCTTCACTTGCGGCATCGGAAGCTGCGGTCGCTGATGAGTGAAAGTCTGCTGGAAACTCAGTCCTGGACTTTGTACCTGCGGCGGCACAGAACTAGTCTCCGTCTTCCTCCACTTAAAACTCGGTTTCTCTTCTTCTTCATCACTGGAATATCCGTAGAATTTGTTGCGAACACGTTTCCTCTTTGACAACCGTGCGCTTTCATTCTCTGACCCACTGCCAGCTGTTGCGTCTGACTGGATAGTCGTCACAGGGATTCTTAAAGGTGAAGCGACCTTTGAGGTAATGTTCTGATGGTTACTCATCATATGCGATGGAGTCGAAGTTACAATTGGCAAATTCACTATATTAGAATGGATCTGATGAGATTGAGGATTAGCTTTTCTCGACTGTTTTTTACTTTGCTGTGATTTTCTTCTTCTCTTAGTTTTTACTTTTCTTTTAGCAGAGGGTTGTGGAGGTGGGGACTTTTCTTCAACAGGAGGAGGTGGTGGTGGTGGCGGTGGTGGGGGGGATACAGTGCCATTGTTCACTGGAGCAACACTGGCGAGCAACATGAGCTTATTTCTGTTCTCAATTTGTTGTTTTGCATGGCTCTGAGGGCATTTGTCGTAGAAGTCTTCATCAGTCGATGACTCGTCTGTGTCCAAGTCAGATTCTCTAACCGGAAGCTCCATAGGTTCTGCAGGTGCATCTACTATAGGTTCTGATTCTTCTTCCACAGGAGGAGGGGGAGTGACTTCTGGAACTTGTTCTGGTTCTTCTTTATGGTGTTTGTGTTTTAACCTCTCCTTCTTCTTTTCTCTCCTGCTAGCTGCCCTCTGCCTACCCTCTGAAGTTGAACTCTCAGAGTCTGAACTAGATGAACTTGAAGAAGAACTTGAGTTTGAACAACTACAATCTGGTCCACAAGTGCACGAACTGCTATCAGAATCGCTGCTTGAATCGCTGGAGGAAGAACTGTTTGCTGTGTGCTTCTTCTTCTTGGGAGTTTTTGGTTTCTTTTTAGGACTAGCGTGAGGCTCTGAAGGAGGTGCAACTTGTGGTGGTGGAGTAGAAGGGCGCTCTTCAAGAGACAGTTGTTCTGGAGCAGCAGTAGTTATACTAGCACCGTCTGCATTAGTACTCGTAGTAGTTGCATAAGCGTGGTCAATGCTAGAACTGTGACCACGGGGAGCTGGGATCTCTTCAGGAGGTTTGTCACTTTGCTCTTCAGCTGGTGCAGGCTCAGATATTGTCGGTTCATCATCATTCTCAGTTGGTCTAGGTTTTCCAGGAATCAGGCAGTAGCTATGATCTAATAAGAACCATTCAGTTTCAGGTTCTGGTGATTTAGTAGATTCTACTTTAGCATCGGATAAAGATGTGGATGGCAAAATATTAGGTAAAGATAAATCTTTTGATTCCCGTTTTTCAAGCTCAGCTTTATAAGAGTGAAAATTGTCCCAAACACCATCTACAATTGGGGCTGGAGTCTGATTCTCTTCTGGCACCTCTATATTTTTGTTATCTTCATTAGTTTCATTAGAACTGGTAACTTGCTTTTGAATCTCCGTTTCTATTTCTGGAATTTTATTATCAACTTCAGGTTCTGGAAGAGGTTGATTTTCTTTTGCAGACTCTGGTGTTGCAGTTTTGGTCTCTTCATCGGAGGAGTCGCTTTCAGAAGATAGGTTTAAAGGTGGAAGATCATAGACATCAACCACAGGCTTCCCTTTCCTGTCTCTGTCTTTTTTCTTTTTTTTCTTCAATCTTAAAGTCTGGCTTTCTGATTTTCCTTCGTTTTCGTTAGGCATATCTTTTGATGTATTTTCTTCCGTATTTTCCCCAGCTGGTTCATCTATAGATTCAACATTTATATGTTCCTCTGATGATTTATCTAGTTTATCTTCTGTGTCACGCTCATTGGCAATCTTTTCATGAGATGGAGGCTTATTATGGGTATCTTCGTGTTTAGCAAGTAATTTTCTGGAAACAAACTTTACCTCACATTTGCTACACCCATAAGGTAACTCTCCTCCATGGTATCTCTTGTGAACCTTCAGAGCAACTGCTTTTGTGAAGCTGGCATTGCATTCCTCGCAAATAAAGACTGTTGGTGGAATACAAAAGTGGTAAACATGAGGCCACTTTTTCTGTAAACATTTTTTACACAATACACTCTCGGTTCCATGCTTCCAAAACAGATGTTTTGTTATATCAGGCTTGTTGCGATATGCTATTCCACAGCGATAGCATAAATGATTTAGTTTATGCTTCCACATATGTGTTGACAATTTTTGCTGGTCACCTGCGACTTCCAAACAAATATCACATGTGTGATGACTTTTTCTCAGATGAACCATTAATCGAAATGCTGAAGGAATCATATCCAGATTACAGAAGCAACATCTGAAATTGACATCTTCTGATACATAGATTCCAGGACACATGTGACAAAGAAGTTCACTGTAGCTGTAGAAGTTGGCTTTACACATGACACATAGTAAAACAGTTTTCTGGTGCATCTTTCTTTTATGAATGTACAACTCTTTGTGAACTGTTGTTACAAAACGACATTGGAAACACTCATAAGTATGATCATAAGAAGTATTTAAAGATTTGTCAGAACTGTCATATGATTCTGTATTAAAAAAGACATTTTCCAAATCTACTAAGGAGGTTTTTAGCTTTGTTATGACGTCTTGACTTGTTTCATTGTTTTTAATTGGTTTATACCTATGTTCGGCCAACAAATGAAGAGCTAACTGTTTGCCATTGACAGCAATTTTTATTGCATGACTGCAGTAAACACAGTTAAGACATGATGTACGAACACACTCTTTCACAACTGCTTGGGGACTTACAACTTCTAGCTTGTCTTCAAGAGTAAGAGCCATTGCAGGTACATCTTCACCTGCCAAAGGTATGCCATCACTCATTTCTTGTTGTGACGATGTATGTTCATCTTCTTGAACATCTCCTGATTCATCTTCTAAAGTATTATTTTCAATAGGTTTTTCTAATGAAGAAGTATCATCCAGCAAGAAGTCTTTTGAAGCTTCATTGGATGTGTTACTTTTGGTTTCAGTTTCCATTAAACTTTCTTCTCCTGATGCGGTATCCTGAGTTTTATTTTCAGTATCTCTAGTGTTTTCACTGCTGTGAGGTTTATGTTTTTCATCCACTACCAAACCAGATTTTTCACTATCATCACTTTCACATGCTGAAGTGTTCTTGTCTTGAACTGCAGGTTTTTCATTTGTTTTGTTATCTTCTTCATCAGAACTTGAATCTGAAGAAGATTCAGAATCATCTTGGCTAATACTAAGATGAGTTACAGGTTCATCCCCATCTGAATCAGATGTGGCTGTGTCATCTTTTTCTACCTGTGAGGGAGGAATATCATCAGACTTAATATTTTCATAATTTTCTGTTTTGTTCCCTGACTCAAGGGCTTCTTCTGATGATACGTTGATGTCTACTTTATCAGTTGCTTTTTCAGAATCTGCCTTTTCATTATTCTGCATTTCTTTTTCATCCATCAATCTCACATCACAATTCTGGTTTAAGGAAGTTTCATTCTCATTTCCCTTGTCAATCATCGAGCTGTTATCTACAAATTCATCTGCTTCAGTTTGCTTTTCTTTATCCTCAAAGTTTTCATTCGAGCTCTGTTGGTCTTCCTTATTTTTATCAGAAGATTTATCTGGAGTAACTGTTTCTGACTCCAATGTATTTGTAAAATGTTCTACATTATCTTCACTAGTTTTTGTAGGAGGGAGGTTATCCACTTTATTTTCTTCCATGTCAGTTAGTTTATCGTTAATAAGGTTGTTTTCTACAGACGTTTCGTGGTTTGTTTCAGTGGATTTATTACTTTCATTCGATGGCTCATCGTCCGTAATATCAATGACATCATCTTCTGGTGAAATTTTATTCTTTTCCCCAGATTCATCAGCTATGTCCACATGACAAAAACTAGCAGCGTGACTTATGTCATAATCTTCATCATTGTCTGATGACAAGCCTCCTTGATTTTTCTTGCTCATCCAATGCCCATCAGAAACTGTATTTTTATTTACTGGTTTGTTGAGATTAGATGCCTGTGATTTGTTGATCGTAGATGATGAACTTGCATTAACACTGACAGGTGAAGTTCGAGGGAGATTACTGTTTGGACAGGTGTAATAATGACCACATTTAACACCACAAAGGGAACATTTTGCAGTTGGATCTTTCTTTACACATTCATGATGATGATAATCATCCCTCTCAGTAAACATATTTTCACAAGAACAACATATCAAGTAACAAGAACCTTTATAAGTACTTAGAAATTCCTCACTGGTTTTGCAGTTGTTCTCCTGAACACTATGAGTTATCTGTAAGTGATCAGCGAGTTTATTTGCAACTGTAAACATTGTAAGGCAATACAAACATATGTGTTTTTTATGTACATCACGCATATGTAAAAATAGATTCCAATTTTCATAATATGTACCACATGCTGAGCAAAGATACACTTTTCTTGTTATCCTGAAATTTGTTAACATATTAGGGTCAGATGAACTCATATTTGTAGTGTCTTGTTGAAGATTCGCAAGGAAGTTAGTTTTCTGAGATAATCCACAGCCTCGTTGATGCATATTCAATGCCAACATTGAAGGGAAACCTTTTTCTCCACACCGATAGCATTTGAACTGCATGGTGGGTTGCAAACCTAGATATTGGGCATACTCTGCTTGAGACTCTGCTTGAATTTCTTCACTATCAGCTTCATTGTTTTTCTTTCCATTAGTGTCATTTTTCTTTTTACCTTTATAAACTTTTGACGGTTTTGCCTTGGCTACTACTTTAATTGGTTCTTGGATTGAAACTGCATCTGAAGTACAATTTGTACCCTGTTCACTAGAATCATCCTTCAACTTCTCTGTTTGTGCAATTATCCTTTTCTTGAAACCTTTAAATTCTATGGAAAGAGACTCCTCCTTTTCATCATTTTCATCATCATGTTTATTATCAGTACGGGTTGAGTCAGCTTCTATGATGGTACAATCATCTTCTTCAGAATCAATTTCTACAGCTTTTCTTTTTGCAACTTGATTTACTGGTTTTGAATCTTGTTCTTTTGGCTCAACGATTTCAACTTCATTTTCAATTTCCTTTTGATTTTGATTTTCCGTAAGTAGTTCACCGTTGATCTTCTTGATATCATCTGCAGGTTTAGATACAGTATCCTTAGAGGGCTTTTTACACTTACGAATTATAATTTTCGGACGTCGCTGTGACAGCTTTCTATGTGATTCTGAAGTATCTTCATCACCCATACTAGCTGAAAATAAAACCAAATGTATTAGAATTTAATTTAACATTTAATAAGTAAATATATACATATTAAAAACAGGTATTCAGTCTCAAAATTTTAAACATACTTTTGTCAATATAAATTTATCATACTACTTAATCAAAAACTAAAAAAAAAAAATCAACTCAGTATAGTAATTCATGACATTATGAAACGAGTTCGCACGCAGCACGCTGACGTGAGGGAAGTGAATTTCCACATAAAAAACTATAAAAAATCAAAATCAGTTAAAAATATACATTTATTCCAATTTTTATTCAAATCTGAAAATATTGATTTTTTGGCTGTTCTGATGCTCCTGGTTCTATTTACCTGCAATGCTGGGAATACAATTTTGTGCATTATAAGGTTAGGAGAAGGTCCAGTCAGGCATTAAAGTAGGCGTGAGGTTGTTGGGGATGGTAAAAGTACACCAACAAATGAATAACAGGCTTTTCTAATGTAAAACCCCCATAAGACAACGTACTGCGTTTGGTCGATACACATTTTCTTTAATAACTCGGTAACTATTTATACTAGAATGACAAGAGAGGGCTTAAAACTTTCGCCTCTCTAATTCCCATCTTTTTACATCCACTTATTTTACATATGGGGCTTTTATGACCCTTTTTGGGCCCAAAAACTCGAAATTTGAAAGATTAATCCCCAAAAAAAGGGGTTTAGAGTTTTTCGATTGTTTTGCCCAACGAACTTGTCCAACTGATTACAGAAAGGAACGTTCCTACCAAATTTGAAGTAAATCGGACAAAAATTGCGACCGCTAGAGTGCAAACACATATATATATATATATATATATAAAATTTTGAACGACCCCCCAAAACGTGTTCAGGGGGTCACGTTAGGAACTTCTATGGTGGTCCCGGGTTTAAGTTTCACCGTGCGGGTCATGCTAATAGTTCACTTTCCAAAGGAAATTCACTAACAAGTGCTTTATATACAATGTAAAAATATTTTCCCCCCAGAATATAAATAATGTGAACTGTAAAAATGTTTTCAGAAAACGAGCATTAACCAGATTTGCCTACTTTAAATTTAACATAGGATAGTTCTTAACGTCTTTTAAAGTTTTACAATTTTTGAGAAATCACATTTTTTGTTTGATCCATAAACATATCCCAAAGTAAAAATGTGTTTCAATCAAGAAGAAATAAAGGTTTTTTTTAATTTCCAGGCTGCAATTGTAACCAATTTCCTCAAAGCAAACAGACCAGTTATCATTTTACCCAGCACTGATTTTATGTGCAAGTCTCAACCATATTTAATGTCGGTCAATCGTTAGACCAAGAAATTTTGAGTGGTTAGCAAATTTAAGTTTATGATTAGTAGAATTAATATTTATTTTCAACATTACAGTCTATAATTCATGATATTGATTGACACTATCAAATGCACTTGTAAGTTCCATAAAAAGGCTAATTGATTTCTGCCCTTGTTAACTTTATCAATGACTAGAATTGCCGCCCATGCACAGAGTATGCACGTTGGAACACCTGTTTTGAGTTAAACCTGTTGCTATATGATGGAGCCATCAGTAGGTTGAAAAATAAATGGGAAGCACCCAGTAAATCATAATTTTAATGGTTTTAATTGTTTGATTATTTTTAACATTCAACGGTGAAGATGACATTAAAAATGATCTCAATTACAGGTTGTCAAAAAAATCCTTGAACAAATGAATAATCAATGATTTTCTTTGCCAAAAACCATTTAATCCTAAATAATTCACTAGCTTCCCATATACCATTTGTTCGTAAGCTTTAGAGGTTGAAGTTAAGAGTGTCATGGCACAGTTCCCCAGGTAGAGCATCCCCACCTAATCCTTTGTTGAAAAACCAGCGTTTTGTTGGGAGCGGCCACCTGACATCCCCCTTCTCTTCAAAAAAATTCCATGTCCTACTAGAATTTGTAATAAATTGATCCATTAGGCCTACAGTACAAAATGATAGTCAACTTTTTCCATCCAAATTAGGCGAATAAGACATTTGAATTAGAGTTCTACGATGTCCCATTACCGATTTAAGAGGACATCCTTAGGGCCGACGCGGATTACCATCAAGACAAAAAAGCAGATTTGTTTTTATCTAAAAACTACGTCTCAAACATGTCTGAATTTACGTCTTGTCAGTGTGAATGTATAATACTTATTGTTATAAATAGTTTTAAAACAAGATTTGGATACACAACTCTGTAGCCTATTATGTCGATGATGGGACATTGTAGAACTGTGATTGAAATGTTGTCTTACTTTAGACGTAAAACTTTAATACTTTAAAGATACTTTAAATGATACTTTAAATGTATCTACTTTAGACGGAAAACCATCAACTTTAGAAAATATCTGAACATTACTCTCAATTTATACGGAAAAATAGCAACACCGAGGTAATTGCAGAGACTTTGCAGGCACTACGCGAATACGTAATGACATTTTGTCTACTTTATAATACTTTGGAAAGCTTTATAAAACATCAGCCACCTCTTCTGTATGAGTCTGGATTAGCTGAGATTTACTGTGAGTGCCTTACGAGGACACTTTGTAGTGTTAGGCCTAGCTTAATGTTATTTACGTCTACATGACGGTTCGATTAAGGAAGAGTCTATATTGGTCCTGTTCAATTAGGTTTACTGCATTAAATCCGCCAGGACTGTAACGGCTCACCATTAGCTTTGCTGGATTCCTTCCATGCACAGATCATTAGTCTATGTGGGTGAGCAAAGTACGGCAAAAAGAGGCTGCCAAACTCCTATTTAAATAAAAAATCAAAGGAATGACAGCTAGTATGGACATAAATACTTATTACAAACCTTTTACTTCTTATTCATGTCATGCAAGAAACTGCTGCAGCATTTACATGGTGATCGTCCCTCCTAAGCAAAACCTGAAACAAAAAATTGGTAATATTTACTACAAGCTGATGTATATACAAAACGAATGTATATACGAATGTATAAACGAATGGAATGTGTGATACCATTGGAAAATATCAGTTCTAGGACCAGCTTCCACGGACTTCCAGTGACCCCCCATTTTGAAAATCGGTCTACTCCCAATCACAATGTATGAAAGGTACTGAATATTTGTTAAAAATCTAAAGAAACAATGGTGTTTAATTTATTTATATTTTTTTACAAATATTCAAGTAATATTTTCACTAATAATATTATTTACTGCATGGATAAATGGTCATTTTAATTTAGTTTAGTTTTAATGAACAAAACATTCTCCAAAAATATCTTGTTAAATTGTAATGATTTAATTTAGCTTATAGGCTAATTAGTTTTAATAAATCACAGTATTTGGATGAGTGAAAAACAAACTCAACCTGAAATAATTAGAGTAGGCCCACCTCAAAAGTTAACAAGTCCACTCAAATAAATTAACCTCATCTATATAAATAAAACTGCCTATTTTTTCTGTACAATCTCAGGGTTTTGACATTATTATTATTTTAAAGTTTTTGCACCAGACAAATCTAAAACAGTGTATACAAGAGTGTGTCTGTTTCACTTATAGGCCACATACTGTCTGCTTTTACTAAAAAACGGCTTTACTGAATTGGTTTAGTTACAAGAGAGGCCGGGCTGCCAGGCAAACCGTAAAAAATGGATTTTGTAAATTTCTCAAGCTTTGGTATTCTTGCCAGCGGTCTGTACGAGCTACTGTACTATTATGGGGTATTCCCCACGCCGCAGCGGCAAGGCTGTGAGCTTGAGTATGCTCACCATTAATTATCCACCTACACACAGTTTTACTTTCATTTCCCAACAAATCATTTTAAATTTTGTTTCTGTACACGCTTTTAGAAAAAATTCTGCAATCCGTCACAGTCCCGGTCCTGATGGTGACAGTTAATCAAAGTTTTACTTATGCATGATTTTAAGTCTTATGCTGCTCTTCTATAAGAACTGAGTTTAGGAACATATGGAACAGTATCAGAAAACTATCAAAACTACTCGGACAAAATCTCATTACACAAATGAATGACTGAATAGACGTAGTACACCTGCTCTGATAAGTGCTTGGAAGCTCTTAATAGCTTATAGACAAATTGAGGGAAATAAACATTAAATATATGCCGGTTTATACCCTACCAGCTTGATTTATGTCTATTTTTAGCGAATTTCCCCTAAGGGAAGAAGCTATTACCGTAGTCGGCATGGTAAGACCTAGGCCCGGGACCATGATAACTTTTCGTTTTGAGGTCCCCAGATGCCAAAAACACAATTAGTTCAAAACTGTGAGTGAGTGAGTGTGAGTGAGTGTGAGTGAGTGAGTGTGAGTAAGTGTGAGTGAGTGTGAGTGAGAGTGAGTGTGAGTGAGTGTGAGAGTGAGTGTGTGAGTGAGTGTGAGAGTGAGTGTGTGAGTGTGTGAGTGAGTGTGTGAGTGTGTGAGTGTGTGTGTGAGTGAGTGTGTGAGTGAGTGTGTGAGTGAGTGTGTGAGTGAGTGTGTGAGTGAGTGTGTGAGTGAGTGTGTGAGAGTGAGTGAGTGAGAGTGAGTGAGTGAGTGAGTGAGTGAGTGAGTGAGTGAGTGAGTGAGTGAGTGAGTGAGTGAGTGAGTGAGTGAGTGAGTGAGTGAGTGAGTGTGAGAGTGAGAGTGTGAGTGTGAGTGTGAGTGTGTGTGTGTGTGTGTGTGTGTGTGTGTGTGTGTGTGTGTGTGTGTGTGTGTGTGTGTGTGTGTGTGTGTGTGTGTGTGTGTGTGTGTGTGTGTGTAAATATAAATATATATGTCCGTGGGTGCGATAACTCTCGTAAAAATGATCTGATTTTGCTGAAATTTGGTACAAACATGTAAAGCATTATTTATGACTTTAAGTTCGAAAACCAGCCAGATCGCTCTATCCAAAGGGGTATTTTGGGGGGTATCGCACCCCAAGGATGGGTTTTTTGAGTTTTTAACAAATAATATTTTAGTAAATCCAATTTTAGTTTTCACCATTAAATTCAGCTTTAAAAAAACAAACAATTTGGTGTTTTGATCATTGCTCTACGTCAATTGGGTACCGAGATATTGAAAGTGCTAAACACAGTACCTTGTCCAATGTTATTCTTATGGAGAATAAGAAAAATTGTATATCACGCTTATTTCTAAACTTATCCTGATAAAACTTGGTATATTGCTTCATATCGTTGTGGTTTATTGATATTTGCACTAAAAAAAATTGTTTGCCTATAGTTCCCGTAGCAGCAAACCTGCGTACTCAGCCCCATGTTATTCTTATGGAGAATAAGTAACGTGTTATCTCCCTTAGTTATGAACATAAATAAATACAATTTGGTATGTGGCTTTACCTACTTGAGTTATATTGATATTTGTATAAAACCCCATTTTTTGTGTTCCTTCCTTCAGCAAACCTGCATACTCAGCCGCTATGATATTCTTATAGAGAATAATTAAAATGTCATTTCTCGTTCATTTATGAATGTATATTGATGAAACTTGGTATTTGGTTTTATGTGGTATTAAGATACATATATATGCATTGGAAATTCGCTGAGTACGCAGTTTGCTGCTAAGGGAGTATTCAGATATTACAATTAAGTTGAAGCCTCTGGGCCGGCCCTGGTGCAGTTGTCCTGCTGCCCCCAGCTATCAACTAGTTGTAGATTCTTGTTTAGTCATGAATAATAGCAAAGCAAAATAAGCTAGACCTATACATTTATAAATTAAAATTAAGCGTACCATAACGAATTTTTATAAAGAAATAAAGAGAAGTTGAAAATGTTCTGAAATACAAGTCAGAACCAAGTTTTCATCTCTATGTACTTGTGCAAAGGGGTTCAAAATTTTTATGAAAAAGAGCTACCAGGCTAAATTGGAGTTATTGTGAATTTCGACTTGTAGTATGAAATCCAGGTAGTCAACAGATAACCTGGGAAGCTATTTATAACAGGTTTTGCATAGAGGTCTGTAATAAATTGAATGGGTCCGCTGCAAAACGCTCTAAGCGACAGAAGTACAGTTTTGAGAAATCACTCAAAGACTACCGAGATCGGAAATTTGTGTAACCTAGAACCTTTTTTTCTCTGTATTTCGTTATGTATAATTTTGTCATGTATAATTTCATAATATACTACTACATGATAAGTTGACAAATTAATATTCATTTTAAACAGTTTTATAATGCTTTTCAGTGGTTAAAACGTTCTAAGCGACAGTCGGTTAAAACATTTTTTCACGGACTCTAACAAGGCTTTAAAAAAATTAAAACTATCATATTTTAAATCTTTTTTTAAATTGTAAAAAAACATTATATAGTAAAACATAATAAAACTATTTTAAAACTATAAAAACGTTAGAACTAAAATGGTAAATTTAGATACCATTGTGGCTTACTTAATGGTATACAAGCGTTATAATGGTATATAAACGTTCTAAGCGCCAGTATATAAACGTTCTAAGTGCCATACATTCTCTGGCGCTTAGAACGTTTTTCGTCCGATAGCCCGTCGAGTTGTAGAATTCCCGCCAGGTTTGACAGACGAAATCAGTGCTACCAACATAGAAAAACGTCAACGCCAAATATACCTGGTTGTAGGGAATGTCGTTTAGAACCTTTTTCACCAAAAATCTCAATTTCTGAAATTTTGTCGCTTACAACGTTTTGCGGCGGACCCATTCAATTGATAGGCAATTTATAACAATATTATGTATAAAAGCATTTATATTAATAAGATTTTACTTATTTGACTTCCGGAATCCGGTTTAAAAATAACAGGTAATCTACTGTATACAAAATTACTTCAACAATTACCACCTAAATCTGTTTCTTTTAGTGCCTTCAAAGGATAAATACAGTGATAAGAAGAAATATGAAATATGCCTACATATTAATTAGCATTCCTTTAATTGGCATGTATTCAAACTGAGGCCCATGTTCATTTAACATCAAATTTAAGTAGTTTAGTTTGTTTTAACGAATTTCCCCTATAGGGAAGAAGCTATTACAGTAGTTGGCATGGTAAGACCTAGGCCTGGGGCCGTGATAACTTTTTTTTTAGAGGTCCCCAGATACCAAAAACACCATTCGTTCAAAACTGTGAATATATAAACGGTATATATGTTATATTTTATATTATGTGTTCGTGGGTACTATATCTCTCATAAAAATGTTCCGATTTATGATGAAATTTGGTATAAATTTGTAAAGCAACATTTATGAATTTAAGTTTGAAAACCAGCCAGATCGCTTTATCCAAATGGGTATTTTGGGGGAGTTTTGTACCCCAAAGATGTGTTTTAGCGAATTTCCCCTATAGGGAAATTACCGTAGTCGGCATGGTAAGACCTAGGCCTGGGACCATGATAACTTTTCGCTTTGAGGTACCCAGACCCCAAAAACACAATTTGTTTGAAACTATATATATATATATATATATATATATAGGGGCCTATATATATATATATAGATATATATAGGGGCCTATATATATGTGTTTGTGTATCCGTGGGTGCGAAAACTCTTGGAAAAAATGTCCGATTTTGATAAAATTTGGTACAAACGTGTAACTTAAAGCAACATTTATGACTTTAAGTTCGAAAACCAGACAGATCGACCCATCCGATGTGGTATTTTGGAGGGGGTTTTGTACCCCAAAAATGTTTTTTTTTTTAAGTTTTACATGTAATATTTTAAAAAGTCAAATTTTAGTTTTACCCATTGGATTCAGCTTTAAAAAACACACAATTTTGTGTTTTGATCATTGCTCTATGTCATTTGTTTACAGCGATATTGAAAGTGCTAAACACAGTACGTTGTCCAATGTTATTTTTATGGAGAATTAGAAAAATGTTTTAGCTTGCTTATTTATCAACTTATACTGACGAAACTTGGTATATTGCTTCATATCGTTGTGGTCTACTGATATTTGCACAAAAAAATATTTTTTTACCTAAAGTTCCCATAGCAGCAAACCTGCATACTCAGCCCCCATGTTATTCTTATGGAGAATAACTAAAATTTTCTTAATTATGAACATAAATTAATATAATTTGATACGTGGCTTTACCTAGTTGAGTTATATTTATAGTAGTATAAAACCCCATTTTTGTGTCCCTTGTTTCAGCAAACCTGCATACACAGTCACCATGTTATTTTTATATGGAGAGTAATTAAACTGTCATAAATCGTATATTTATTAATGTAAGTTGATGAAACTTGGTATGTGGTATTAAGTATATAACTATTGGAAATTCGCTGAGTACGCAGGTTTGCTGCTACGGGGGTATTAATAGTTCATTAAAGAATGTTTTGGGAACTGTAAGCTCAATAATAGGTTATCCTTATTACACAAGTCCTTATTGTTACAAAGTATCATGCCTCATTTATTCATAAGACCAACAAAGTTTCAAAAAATTAAGAGTAGGAAGTTACCTAAATATGACTCTTCATACAAAAAAAGAAACCCTAAAGAGGCAATAAAGAATAGAACTACCTCTTTAATTGTATAGCTTGTCTTAATCTAACAGCCACAGAATTGTAATGAGAGTAAGTTAAGGAGTAGGGCAGATCGGTAAATGTGCCAATTTTATCTGTATCACAGCAGAGTCATACACACACTTTGCTAGAGTCTCGATTATCCGACCTTCGGTTATCTGACCATCCCCCGAACGATCAATTTCCACACTCCTAAGAAAAAATATCAAATTTTTTAACCTTGTTTTTATTATTTTCGGACCGAGTTTTTATTATTTTCCGTTATTTCCAACCGTCCCCGTGCACAATCAAACAATCTATTACCGCCGATAAAAAAAAAAAAAAAAAAAAATCAAAATTTTTACATTGTTCTTATTATTTTCCGTGTTATCTGACCTTCCCGCTTATCCGAAATTGGTGCGGCCGGTTTAGGTCGGATAATCGAGACTCTACTAAGTAAAGGAGTAGGGCAGATCGGTAGATGTGCAAATTTTATCTGTATCAGAGCGGAGTCATAAACACTTAGCTACTCTCAAATTAATTTGATGTATTTGACTTGTCACCACACTTGATTCAGTAAACAATGCCTTGAATGAACTAGGCAATATCGAGATCTTCTCAAGGCCACCTGGAGTAAAGTTAAATACTGTTAAGTTTTGTGCTTTGTGCCACTCCTGGGCCCCCCACTTATCTTCTCTGAATGCTAAATAAAACCGCTGTTATAACCCTCTAGGTTTGTAGCATTCAAATATCATTATTTCACATGATTACGGTATATGCTGTTTTTGAAGTTTTAACAAATTAAGAACAACCTTAAAATTGTAATTTCCACGGTATAAAATCTACAAAATCCATAAGACAGTCTCTCTTTCACTTTGTTACTTTATGCACCAGGAGTAAGCTACATGAATCCAGAATCCAACTATCTGAATTACAATAAAAATCCAGAACTTTAAAAAGGTTAAATATTTCTGATAATAGGCAGCCAACCACATAAGTCATCAATTAAAGACTACAAAATCAAAAATAAAAGTCACCCTACGCCTAGGTTACATTTTGTTCTAAACTTAATAAGTTTGCTATAAGTTATATTCACACACACACACACACACACACACACACACACACACACACACACACTTTTAAAAGTTATTTGGTAACAGAAATAGGTTTTCTATAATTTAAACTACATATTTAACATATTTATAAACTAATTTGTTTGAAAAAAAAAAAAACAATACAATGTAGCCTATTTACAATTGGATTCAAAAACAATTTTTAGTGAAAAATTACAGTTTTTTTTTCATACACCTAGTCAAAGTGACCGTGTGATCCAAATTCTTCCAAAAATAACAAAACAGTGCAGATTAAACTATACTCCATTCACAAGCTCGGGATTCAAAGGTTTAAAGGAAGTACAACCACTACTAGTTCAAGCCTACTAAAAATGGCATCAGAACAAACTAAACAGCTATTGTATCTCAAATATTAAGGTAAAAAACACAACAAACAAATTGGTAGAGGGGATAAACATATTAATTAAAACATATAAGTTAAATGCCCTGTCTCTCTAATCTATCAACTCTTTCAACTGTTAGTTTGACAATCGATAGACACTAAGTAACCCTAAAGCCTGGTTTACATTGGTCGAGTAGGAGGGTGAGTTAGTACTCTACCGTCAACTCGACCAGTGTAGACAATTGGACGAGTCGAGTGACAGACGAGTCGAGTACCAGACCCAACTGGCGGGCGAGCCGAGTAGTTCCGGCCGGGAGACAAGCCACTCGCCGTAACCCCCCCCCCACCACCTCAAGCCCCGTTTCCATTCAAAGAGAATCGCGTCGCAACATGAGTCTTAGCAAGAGACGGTAACATGACAGCATGACTGCGAGTTGTTAATAAATTGCACTTTTATTATTAGGGCCTATTAGACACGTCTAGTCATACTATAAACTTTTCATTGTAGGTAATCATATTTGTTTGGTTATTCAATTGCATATATGACATATCATGGGAGATTTTCTGTATAATTTACACAACTGCACGTCTAATAATCAAAACTTATGTAGCCAACTTGGCCGAGTTAACTTTACCAATGTAAACACACTTTTCTAAAACATGGCAAGTAAGCTGGGGCGAGTAACCAACCTTAAAATTTTAAATTTTCATTATAGACATTTCAACATTTTTTATACTTAGGCACAAATCAAATACAACTTAAATGTTAATCCTAAAACATTGATAAACAAACATAAAAAAACAAACATTGATGTTAACCATTTTCACTGGGATCCAAGAAGGCCTACTTAAGTTAGGCTATAACAGGTAATTTAAATTTGAAAATTAGACCACAACTAACTGGATTTGTAGGAGATGACGAAAATTGTTTTAATGCTTCAAAATCCAAGATTAAATTAGTTCCTAGAAATGTGAAATATGTGGGGCGGAAATGAGGATCAAACCAAGTTGTTTTCCAGAAATGTATTTAAAAAGAGGATAAAAAGCAAGCCGTTATTTTGTTTGTTATTGTTTTTATTTTATTTTTCAATATGCCTAACTTACCATTTTTTATAAACTAATTTTATTCAACTGAAATTAAAGAAAACATATAAAACTGAAGTACGCCTACTATCGACTTCTGAATAACCAAGTACCCAAGACATTGTACAGTTAACTGTTCAAAAATCAAACAGAAATACCTTTGTATCAATTGTTGAATGAAAAAAGGGTACAGTACGATATGCGTCAACCACGTATTCAGATGTGATATGTCAATATATTACAGGCCTATTCGATAATGGTACCTATATCTAAGTTCAAATAGGCAATTACCTAACTTACCATAAGTTAAATACTGATTCTTGGATACGGTACGGTAGTTAATAATGTAAAGAATGTTGAATTAAGTTACGGTAATCATTTTACTCATTTAAAAAAACCTAAGAAATGTTATAACTTAACATAGGTAATTTATAAACAAAACTTATTGGTCATTAATAGGACTGTAGGCCTACAAGTTTATGCCTAATGCAAAATGAAAACTATCACCTCTTTATAACCACTATTTTTTATTTGATTCAATACTACTATTTAGATTCCGATAGTTACTTATATCGAATGCCAAAAACCGACATACCATATTGCATGCCAATAGTTGGTGGACTGCACAAGAAAAATCATGGACTACCCGAGGGCAATGGACAAACATTTATACCTTAGCCCACAGGCTGATACCAGTAGGCCTCAGTTAAAAATTAACTTAAGCTGGCTAACTTATCTCATCGCTGAAGCTTAGATTATCCTTAGTTTGGTTATCTTTGTCAATACCATACATTATCATAAGACTAACCTAGGTAATTTAGATATAGGGTAGACTTTCATAAGCGGAACGATATAAAAAAAACTACCTAATTAAATTGTTCAATACGGTGTATTGATTATTTAGGTTAGCCTATTCGGTTGTTATGTTTCACTTTAGGTGTCTTGAAATTTGTCCAGATAACAAACATTGATTGTACTATTACGTAAACATGTACCTAACTTATTGCGAGGAACAACATTGTCATGTTTGTTTACTTCATTGTTATTTTAGGTTTAGGCCTAGTTGAAAAACAAATGACATAATAACATGCAGACTGTAAACTATTTTGCAATCGATAAACATATCAACCTAATCGTTATACCTACGTATCAAACAATTTCATTGGGTTCTTCATATCGTTCCGCTTAAGAAAGTCTTCCCTAGATAAATGCCTATACATACTGGATTATAGAGAGATCAGTTCCGGTTCATCATTCCTAATGACCCAAAACATCTAGGCTACAGGATCTCAAACTCACAAAAAGGGAATTAACATGAGCCTTTAGACTAAAAGAATGGTTTAGCAATGGTCTGAACTATGGCCTATTATCATAGATGTAGCATCTAGGTTTATGTGTTTTAGACTGGATAGTTTAGAGAACCAAGTTAGGTCGAGCTAAAGACAATAATTAGCCTATGCATATTGTTTACTACATCAATTCTGACTTAAAAGATAAAATAGTCACATTAGGATACAAGATTATGTCCTAACTTTCAACTGTGTTATGGGCCTAGCCTTCATTACAGAAAATGGTGGGAACCCTGGGCAAGTAACTTGAAAACAAACCTAGGCTAAATATATTGTGTACACTTACTCATTTTCTACCCATACACACACATCCACAAAAATATTGACCAGCTCACATATATGTGCCTTACATCAAACTAATTACGCATTTAGGATGTAAAAGACTATTCTCATGGTGCTGAAACGGGAACCAATGATGGCCAAGGCAAAAACCTAGATTGGAAGGTAGTTGTTGGGACAAAGGTGAAATGTTCAGTTGACAATATCGAAGTTAAAAGCTACAGTTAAAATATAAACAAGAGACGTACCTGGTAATTTAACGGCACTATTAACAACAAAATTAAGCTGGAAAATAAAATTCTACAGCCTTCAATGTCTTATAATAACTAGACAGTTCCCCGCCTAAAAGGTTAGAAAATGGCGTCACTGTTTTTGAGCTTTCGTAGCTCACACAAACACTGGTGTTGGTTCTTTATTGACATTTCTCACTACATAACCTATGTTCGTAAAATTTATTCCTTGTTTTATCTCATATCAGGGATTGAGATTGGAAAATAATACGAAATTGAAATGTACATCTTTAATTTGTTTGAAAACATTATTTCATAAATGGTCACATTATTTATAAACAGGGTCAATAGCATTATCCATTTCAAGACCATGATTCTGTGCGTTTATTACTTTTCGTTTTGTTTAGTTTTTCTTTTTCTGATACTCATGATCACCCGTTTCGTTCTTGTATATTAGTATTAATTACTCATAATATATGAGTTTTCAAGTTTGACGTCTCAGCAGTCTAAATGCTCGTTCAAATACATATACCTTTGAGCTATAAATAAATGCGTTTTTGCATTCGAGGATACAATAGTGTTCGGGGAATACAAACAGTACGTCACATTATTTATCTCAAAGTATATACATTTTCAAGAAAAAAATCACGCCTTTGACAAGCGAAAAGTAAAACTGTTAAAGCTAAGGTAAAACCATTGATGCAAAACTTACACTTACACTTACACTAATATAAATAAGGCTGCCAAGATCAAGATGTATAGCCAAGATAACAATTTAGTTAAGACCTAGAGGAATGAGTGCGGCTTATTGCTTTTTTGTGCATGAAGAATGCAGTGAGTTCTATGTATAACTGGAGACGGCGAAGTAAATACAACTGATGGTTGGATTTTCGAGCCATCATCGGAGAATTTTGACCCTCTGTAGTACCAGTACCAACATTAAAACACGATGATGGCACTTTGTCCAAGGTGTTCGTTGTGTTATGTTGGTACTAAAGAGGGGAAATATTGTGCTTCCAGCTGATTTTCTACTGCACGCTTTTTTGTCAGAAACAGCATGGTAAGAGTCTCTCCAGATTGTATAGGACTCACTGAGGCTACCGTTTAGGTTAGGTTAGGAGAAAGGAAAGCTGAATTTTACTCCTACTAATTTACATTTTCTAAGAGTGTTTTTCGTTTTGTTTTAATTCTGTTTTGTGTGATTTAGACTCTTTTAACACCCCTTGTTTAATTGTACAGTTTCATTTGACTTTTAACCTGTATTATCATTGTGAAATGTGTTAAAACTTCGATGTTCAAACATAAACATAACCCTCGCACTTTACGTCAAATGACATCTCTAAAACGTAACAGTCAACAAGTATCCAGCGGAACCATGCTACCCAGCCATTGCGGGTCTGAAGACGAATTTGTGACACCAAATAAGAAAAAGATAGCTACCAGTCGTGTTGTTCAGCCAAGGAGGTATGTTCTTGATGCTGATCAACTTTTTCAGCAGAATAAATATCAATATCTATCCGAGCATAGTTACGCGTCAACGGCTAACGTGGAACCTATCAACGATGACATGGATGAGTGCAGCTCTATCAATGTCCCTAAGCAAGAGAAACTTCCCCCAATATTTATTCACGATGTGAACAATCATCAGGAAATAGTCAAGGACATCCAGCAAAATGTTAAAAACGAGTTTTCCACAGAATTGAAAGGGCGCTCCTTGAAAGTAAATCTACAAACTATCGATGACTTCCGAAAACTAACTGCTTTCTACGATCAATCACATGTCAAATACCACACTTTTCAAACCTGGTACGATAAGAAACTCGAAGTGATAATTAGGAACGTTCCCTGCTCTCTGTCTGAAGAAGAAATAACAACCGAACTTACGTCAAGCGGTTTTCCGGTTCACAAAGTTGTTCGCCTACTAAACAAAAACAAGCAGTCTATCCCCCTTTGCGCCGTTTCCTTGGAAAATAATGAAAAGGCAAACGATATATTTAAATTGGACAAGCTTTGCTTCACTATAGTAAGGGTTGAACTTAAAAGAAAATCACGTGAAATCCCCCAGTGCACCCGTTGCCAACGTTACGGGCATACGAAAAACTTTTGCAAACTTGACCCAAGGTGCGTTAAATGTGCAGCGGAGCATCATTCCTCCGTCTGTCCTAACAAAACGATTGACGATCCAATCTGTGTAAATTGCGGGGGACGTCATACAGCAAATTACAGAGGCTGTAAGTCTTATCAAGATATTAAAGAAAAGTCATTAAAGAAAACCAATCCTCATTTGAACTCGAGAACTGTAAATCCTGTTGGTGCTCCAGACGACAAAAATAGTTCAAGTAAACAGCCCACCATTCCTGATGTAAGTTCCCCATCACTTTTCCCTGCTTTGAATGATAATAACGACTGTAGTCAATCTACTGCTCCCAAGAAAGTTAAAACTCCTTATGCAAAAGTTGCTGCTAAAATACATTCAGAAACTATGCCTTCTGAATCACAAGACGAGAGTAACTGTAGTTCATTCTTATCGTAAAATTTGGAGAAAATTATCTTGGATATCGTTAAATCCTTTATGCCTGTTGTGAAAAAAATTATAAGTAATGTTATTAGCTCAATTCTTGCCAATGGATCAGTTTAATCAACCTTATATAAATAACTTAACACTCCTAAATTGGAACGCAAATGGCCTTCGAGAAAAAAGGGAGTCTTTTATCTCATTCCTGGCCAGACACAATATTGACGTTGCATGTGTTACTGAGACTCATTTAATAAATACTGAACGCTTTAAAGTCGGTGGCTATTTATCTTTTAGGGAAGATCGCCAGGACCCTGTGGGGTCAGGTGGGGTTGCAATTTTTATTAAAAGACAAATTGCTCATCACCAGTTATTTTTACCACGATTTCTCACTTTAGAAGCTGTTGGGGTAAATTTATTTCTTAGAAATGGAATTTCCCTTCGTGTGTTTTCGGTGTATAAATCCCCAAATAGACGTATACACCCGCAAGATTTACAAAATCTCTTTTCTGTTAACTGTTCAACCGTTGTCTTGGGTGACCTCAACTGCAAAAATCGCATTTGGGGCTGCCGAGCAACAAATCCTAACGGGAACCAACTGTTTCGGTATATGGAAGAGACTAACATAATTGTTTCTGCTCCTGATGAGCCTACCCATTATCCATTCCAGCAAATTTATGATCCAGATATTTTGGATATTGTTCTCCATAAGAATTTCACGGCTCCTGTACAGCAACAAGTCTTACCAGAACTGGACTCTGACCATTCACTGGTGGTGATAAGTTTCTATACTCACCCTCAAATAGATCTAGGACCTCCAAGATTAGTTATTGGAAAAATAGATTGGGATCTCTTCTATTCAAAATTGGACGAAAGTCTTGTATTGGATGAAAACTTACAAGGACCACCTGAAATTGACGATGCTGTCCAAAGGTTCATTTATTGCATACAGAATTCTGTGAGAGCATCAATTCCTTGTCCTTTCAGGCAAAAATCTTATGGCTACCTACATCCGCCTTTGAGGATATTGCAACTTATAAGGGAAAAGAATAGAGTGAGACGACACTGGCAGAGGCTCAGACTGCCGATTATCAAAAGGCAATGGAACGAACTTTCTAGACGAGTAAAACACGAATTGGCACAATACAGGATAGAAAAATATAAGGATTACGTCGCTGATATTCATCCCAATGATCCAAATATGTGGAAAGCTACCAAAAGCATTTTGCGTAATCGTCCGTTAATTCCTACTTTAACTCAGAACAATACTGTTTATGAAAGCGATCCGCAGAAGTGTAATTTACTCACCGATTTCTTTGAGTCTGCATTTACTCCGAACGAAGTAATGGATGAAGATATTGCTGGGATCGTGCAGGAATCTGTTACTTCCACTTTTTTGTCTGCTGAATTACCGGTTAAGTATGTCACAAAGTCGGAACTGAAAAACATAATCACAAAATTGCCAAAACGCAAGTCACCGGTCCACGATCTTATTCCGAACTTGATTTTAGCAAATTTTACTGATAAGGCTTTTGTAGTTTTAACTCGAATAATAAATGCCTGTTTATCAAAAGATTATTTTCCATCAACTTGGAAGCATGCAGAAGTAATAGTATTTCACAAACCCAATAAACCCAAAGATTCCCCTTCTAGTTATAGGCCAATCAGTCCCTTGCCAACCTTATCAAAAGTTTTCGAAAAAGTTATTTCAAAGAGAATTCTGAATTATGTTGATGAATGTGAAGTAATTCCCCCCAATCAATTTGGATTCCGCCTGAAACATTCCACTGTACATCAAATTCAACGCATCTCCGAAACAATCGTACACGGGTTTGAAAGGAAAAGCCATTCTGCTGCTGCATTTCTAGACATAGCACAGGCGTTTGATACAGTCTGGCATGAGGGTCTGATTTTCAAAATGGTTGAACATGGATTCCCTCGGTACTTACTGAACATTATAAAATCTTTTTTGAGTAATAGGACTTTTTGTGTTCGAATTAACTCCTCTGCTTCTTCAATTCGGCCGGTTAGAGCCGGAGTACCGCAGGGATCCATACTAGGACCTCTGCTCTTCAACATATATTTATCAGATATGCCAGAACCTGAAGATGCAACATTAGCACTATACGCTGATGACACAGCTATTATTTGTCAGAGCTCAAACATTGATGAAGCTGTGCAATCCCTTCAGACATCAATTGATATCCTAGTTCATTGGTTTGAACAATGGCGATTCAAACTAAACCCCGGAAAGTGTGAAACAAAAATATTCTCTTTAAAGAAGTACAATCCACCTCACCAAATCCACCTACATGGGGTTTTCATTCAGTGGAACCCAGATGACCAAGCTGTCAAATATCTCGGTGTATGGTTGGATAAAAAACTAAACTGGAATACACATGTAAATAAGAGATTAACTCAAGGTTATGCTCGATTAGCGCAACTATTTCCATTACTAAATAGAAATTCATCGTTGAAAGCTGAATGCTCTGTTTTGGTCTACAAATCTATTCTGAGACCGTTAATTTTATATGCCTCTCCTGTTTGGGGTTTATCCCTTTCGCAGAAGAAACTTCAACGAATCCAAGTGTTTCAGAACAAAATTTTGAGAATCGCAATAAATGCGCCCTGGTTTCTCCGAAATAAACATATACATGAAGAACTTGGAGTATGCCTAGTTAAAGACTTTATTACGAATTGTAGCCGGAATTTCATAAATGCGCTTGGAACTGTTCCCGGTGCACAGACTTTCAACACTGGACAACCTACTCATAACAGAAGACTAA
This sequence comes from Allygus modestus, assembly GCA_963675035.1. Taxonomy (NCBI): domain Eukaryota; kingdom Metazoa; phylum Arthropoda; class Insecta; order Hemiptera; family Cicadellidae; genus Allygus; species Allygus modestus. The sequence goes on along the minus strand of OY776111.1, from coordinate 456,462,693 downwards.
AGGCCAGACTTTTCCAAGATATCATTGATATACTGGTCTAATGGTTAAAATTCTTGTTCTTATCTTTTATTTTATTTTCTCTTTCTTCCATGAACACTTGCTCATTATTTTAGTGTTATGTTTATTTTGTTTTTGTTCCCTGGTGACTCCAGTTTAGAGCAAACCAACTACTGTTATTAATATGTTAAAGCTATATTGTTATGTATTCTGTGTATGATGTAAACATTGAACCGGAAATAAATCTATTAATAAAAATAAAATAAAAAAGGACTCACTGAAAGAGTGCTGCATGGTTTGCATAGAATAAGTGCTGCATATGGCTTGAACCACAGAGCTCTATATGTTATATCTGGAGTCACCACTCCGTGGTGAAAAAGCGTGCCGCTGTGATTATGGTCGTTATGTTGGCCAGATGTGTTTTTGACATTTTGGTGGTGTAGTTATTTTGTTTCCTATTTGTTGAAATTTTGACTTTGTCCATCCAATGTATTCTGATTGGTCAAGTTAACGTCAAAGTGACAACGCAATAGAGCAAAATGTCTGTGTTGAAGGCACGTTGATCACATGTTTAGGGTAAAATTTCATCTACCTGGTGGCAACACTGCCGATACCTTTCTGATAGTTAAAAAGGAAAAGACGCTTCTGGATAGCTAAATTATATGTATTCGATACCTATCAGATATGTGTTTTGCGATACATATCTTTTGGGTTACATTTGTTACCTCTCAAGTATATATCGAATAGTTAGTGTGCTATATGGGATGAAATTCTGTCGTAAGAACTCTGTAGATGTCATTAATGAAGACATTAAATAATAGGGTGCAATTAGTGAGCCCTGAGGTACTCCAGACAAGACAGGAAAAGATACTCCATCGCATCTAACTCTTAGCTCACGGTTGCTAAGGTAACTTCTCAACCACTTTAGAATCTGTCTACCAATTCATTTGCCCAGCAAATTTGGCAATTAACAGGCCACGATGAACTATATCAAAGGCTTTAGAGTAGGCTAAGTATAGACAATCCACTTGACATGAGTCGACGAACGCCGAAATTACGAATTCCTGAAAAACTAGGTTTGTGTTGGTAGAGCGCCCCTGAAGGAACCCATGCAGTAAAGTATAAGGTTTCAAGTAGAAATAGAGCTGGTCGATGACATGGCTTTCAAAGACTTTGGCAAGCGTTGATTGGATAACGATTGTTTTATTGTTTTTTTTTTTTGTATTGGAAGTTGGGAATACTTTTCGTACACCGCCACTCCCGCAGGGGTAGTTTGGAACTCCATCAAGAGAAGACTACCCACTAAACCCACCTCCCCCCTCCAAATTGTATGAGATATGAGGGCGACCACAGCATGAGCGGGTGATCCGCCGTGACTGCCGCATTACCGATCAGGTATTGGCTAATTCAGAAAAACATGGCTATTTAGTTATAAATGACGTGACAGTCTCCCGTCAACCGCGCGGCTACTCACTGTCGAAGTTCTTCTACAGGGGTCATCCAGGATGACGATTGGGTGGGGCCTCCAGTTTTCTGCGATGCCGAATCGCCTGCAGAGCTCCCTTATGTGGTCGTGGTGAGGCTCATCCGCTCTCTGAAAAAGGCGGCAAGTTTTTACTTTCGATAAATCCTCGAGAGTCGGGACTCCAGTCGAGTTCCGGATAGTAGAATTCCGGACGAACCAGGGCTGGCGAGTGATCCTTCTGAGCGTCCTTGATTAGGTGACTTCCAGGCGTTTCCTGTTTGTCTTGCTGGCCGGGATCTACCATGCTTCTGAAGCATACATCATGCAAGACCGAACAATCAACAGGAACAAGGTAACTTTTGTCCTGATCGGCAGCGAGGTTCGTGCTGCGAGGAGCGGCCACATCAGTCCGAGGATCGAGGTTGCTTCGGTGACCTTCTTGTCGTTCAAAGTTCTCTTAAGACGGTGCCAAAAATCAGGGCCGAATTCAAGCATAGGCAACATAGGCGCGTGCCTGCCTAGGGGCCCGCACCACAAAAGGGGCCCGCACCACACAGAATCGCATGCAAAAGCCTAATACAAACAAAAAATTTCCCCGTTGCAGCAATCCTGCATACTGAGCGAGTTTCAAATGGTACTTCACTAAGTCATGAAGGCACTTACCAACTTTCATCAAAGCACATTCAAAAATAAGCCAGATATGGCATTTTATTTGTTCTCCTTAAGTAAACCATCAGAACTGAGTAGGCAGGTTTGCTGATCAAGGACCACAAAAATCGTATTTTTATGCAAATACCAATGGATCACGACTAGATGGAGCAACATACTAAGTTTTAATATTTATGTTCACTAAAATTGTAGAAAATTTAATTACCAACCAACGATTTTTCGTCAGATTTAAGATCCGATCATACGTTTAGCCGCTATTTTTCGGAGAAGGAGTAATTTTGAGTATTTTGGACCATTTAAATGTGTTCAGTTTTGGAAAGACGTCTAATGAAAGCACACTATCTTTGGCTTTTTTATATTTTTTTTAACCATTTTATTAAACCGTTCAGCATTATTACAATTGCTATACAGGCTAAAGTTTAATACAATATATGTGGATAACATAAGAAATGACAAAGATTGAGGTCAGCCGATCAGCCCCTCTTGGCTAATTCCACGTGTTTGTATCAGCTGATTTAAAAAATCCGCTCGTGTAGGCGATACTAATTTGCTCACATGAGGTGTATATAAATCAGCTGTTACAAAACAAGGTGAGCACATTATCGCCTACACGGGAGGGTCAATATCGCGAATATCGTTTGTTACGATACTGGAAAATGTAATTAACCGATTGGCGTAGTGATGGGGCGTGATTTGCGAACCTGTGATTCTGAAATCACAGGTCGACCTGTTACTGACCGAGCCAGACTAGCAGGTCTTAACTGTGATTCGATTCGTTGTAGGCGGACTGCTCTCAGTGCTCTGCGTGAGACATTTCCTTGTCGCGCAGCCACGAGTCACTCAAATCAGTCAAATCACAATCACGCTCTCGACTGTCAGACTGTGACTGTGATTATCACAGTCGCAGTCGAGAGTCCGTGCGTCTAGCGAGAACAAATTATGTTTTGTATGTTATTTTCATTTTATGTTGGTATTATTGTTAGATTTTTTAACTGTAACTATAAATATATGTAATCTCATATGTTGCTATTTTTGTTCATACATCCAATAAATAACTATTTTAGAGTTGACTAAGTGTTATATTTTCTCAAACCCTTGATAAGTAGTTAAAAATATTAATAACTTGGCTAAGAAAACAATATTTAACAGGAACTCAATAATTACATAAATGTATTCACTTCTCCCTAAGCTGTAGGATCGCAATAACCTAATCAATCTACTAAAAGCTCCTTATAATGACACGGGTAGCACAACAATCTGAGCAACCACCCGTTCACAGTTCACAAATCACTTCGCAAGTTTCCATCCAACACAACAGCTGATAAAAATCACAATCAGAGTTATAAATCGCAGTGATTTCCACAGTTTGTTACCCTGTGAGGGTAAAATCACTGCTAATCTCATCACTAGTTTAGGGGCGAAGCCTCCAACGCGTTAAATTAGGAGGTTAGAAGTAGGTATTGTAGGTTAGTTATTTGAAGTAAGTATTGTAGGATAGGTATTTGAAGTAGTTAGGTTAGAAGGAGGTATTGTTGGGATAACAAGTTGGTGTAGGTGTATTAGGGGGGGGGGGGATAAAACGATATTAAGATATGAAAAACAGCCTTTTCCAGTGTAAAATCCCCACAAGACAACGCACTGTATTATGACAATTAACATTTTCTTTAATGACTCGGTAAGTACTCATGATAGAATGATGAGGGAGGGCTTAAAATCTTTGGCCTTTTACGTAAAGTAAGTTAATGTGTAATAAGTGTCAGTTTGGGGCTTTTCTGATCCTTTTTGGGCCCAAAAACTCAAATTTTGAAAACTTAAAATCCCCAAAAAAGGGGGTTAGAGTTTTCCGATTGTTTTGCCCAACGAACTTGTCCAACTGATTACAGAAAGGAACGTCCCTACCAAATTTGAAATAAATCGGACAAAAATTGCGACCGCTAGAGTGCAAACACCAGTGGGGTTTTTGACCTGTTAATATATACTTCTTGCTAAACCCGAATTTTAGTTTGTATCATTGAATTCAGCTTAAAAAACCAAACATTTCAGTATTTTCAATTTTTGCTCTTCGTCAATCGGTTACTGAGAAATCGATTCACTTGTTCAACTGCTAGCGTTAGTTTGACAGCGCCTTCCATTTCAGTTTATGTTGACGGCAGTACACCCGTGTATTGCAGGTTTTTGTTCAAGTTTGCAGGCGCTAATGCTTGAATGAGCGCGGTGACCTTGTGATCGACCTTGCCACCCTTCCCCCTGGCGCCAGGGCTGGCGTTATCTCTATTTTATCGCTTCATTCATTCTATTTTCCCGAAATTCACTAATTTATCAGTTCCCTTTAATTTCTTTCATTCTATTGGAATTAAATGCCAGCTCCCTTTAATTACATTGATCTTCTTTTGGAGAACATATAACATTTGATAACTCGATTATTTATGCATGTATCTTGATGAAACTTGGTATGTGGCTTCACCCAGTGTATATATATATATATATGTATGTCTATATATATATATATATATATATATATATATATATATATATATATATATATATATATATATATATATATATATATATACATACATATATATAAAATTTTGAACGACCCCCCAAAACGTGTTCAGGGGTCTCGTTAGGAACTTCTATGGTGGTCCCGGGCTTAAGTTTCACCGTGTGGGTCATGCTAATAGTTCACTTTCCAAAGGAAATTCACTAAAAATATCTTGGTCTGTTTAAAAGTCATAGTTCTGCCCAGAACTATGACTTTTAAACAGACCAAGACTTAAGCCCATGGTAAGACTTAAGCCCGAGACCATGATAACTTTTCATTTTGAGGTCCCCAGATACCAAAAACACCATTCGTTCAAATTTTTATATATATATGTGTCCGTAAGCACGATAACTCTCGTAAAAAAGGTCCGATCTTAATGAAATTTGGTACAAATGTGTAAAGTACCATTTATTTGAACGAGTTCGAAAACCAGACGAATCGTACCATCTGAAGGGGGGTTTTGGGGGGGTTTAGGGAGGGTTTTGTACCCCAAAAATGGTTTTTTTGGGGTTTCTACATGTAATTTTTATTTAAATCAAATTTTAATTTTTACCATTGAATTCAGCATGAAAAAACAAACAATTTGCTATTTTGATAATTGCTCTACGTCAATTGATTACTGAGGTATTGCAAGTGCTAAACACAGTACGCTGTCTAATGTTATTCTTATGGAGAAAAAGAAAAATTGTATATCTCGCTTTTTATGAACATAAACTGACAAAATTTGGTATATGGCTTCATGTGGTTGTGGTTTATTGTTGTTTGTACAAAAAAACAATTTTTCGCCTATGGTCCCCGTTGCAGCAAACCTATAGGTACTTGATCCCCATGTTATTCTTATGGAAAATAATTAAAATGTTATATATCGCTTATTTATGAATGTATATGGATGAAACTTGGTATGTGACTTCACTAAGATAAGATCTATTGATATTTGCACAAAAACCCCCACTATTTTGTGTCCCTTGTTGTATCAAACCTGCGTACTCATCCCCAATATTATTCTCATGGAGAATAATTAATATTTTAAATATCGCTTGTTTGCGAATATATTTCTTATGAATCCTGTTAAGTGTTTTAATGTGTTATGTTATATATTCATTGGAAATTTGCTGAGTATGCAGGTTTGTTGCGACGGGGGTATTACTAACCATAGTAAAACCTTTTGGCATTAACTTTAAAAACATGCCCAACAAAAATAGAGACACGTATAGCTGGTCTCTTCAGAGCTTGATAATATAACAAAAAATGGACCGATCTTCGTAACAGTTGGTAAACGTAAAACACTACGTTTTGTGCTACATAAACATAACAGATTGAAAACCAGACAGATCATCACACCATCCGAAGTCAGGTTTTGTATGCCTACCCCTAAAATGTCTTTAATAACATAAAATCGTTTTATAAACAAATTTAAGTTTGTCTATTGTTTAAAAGTATTGCTAGCTTTCTTGCCAGGGCTACAACATAGCGGGTGGGGGCCCCAGAAATCACTATTTTACTATCTTGGCAATTCTTTTTCTTTTGGCCGAAGGCCCCCCCCTCTTGGCGGCCCTGTTTCTTGCTGGTAGTATATTATTTTATAGTATTTGGATTTGTTTATATTTATTTTAAATATTAGTTAATTCATTTGAAAACGCAAAACAAACAAATGCTAGTGCAAAAATCATAATTGCATGAATGCAATCGTATTTTTTCTTGTCTTGCTTTCAATGTGTGTTACATTTGTATTAACACATAGACATGTATGTATTATTGTACTTTCAAGCATTGCAGTGAGATATATTTACACTTCATAACTTTTTATAATAAAGATATTTTAGAAAACTTCTCAGATATGGGGTTATTCATGAAACCAGTTTTCCATTTTTTACTTCAAGCAGAGATTGTGGAAGAAAACTGTAACGTAACATTGTAATAGAGCCCAATGGTCATGTGATTCTTGTTCCAAAGGGCTTGATAACCAGAGTTGGACCACCCAAAACTAAATGTCAGCCCTAAATGAAATGTATTGAACCCAATATATATGAACACAAATATATATTATGTGTTCACTGCATTATATATATTATGTATATGCACTATCTATGTTTGCAGATATCTGAACTCAAATTGCAAAGAATACTGCTGTAATATTTCCAGTCTTGCCTTACCAAGACCTTTATAATAAGGAATTACACAACCATATTGGTCCCACTCACAGTTGTTGAACAGCCCCCTGATACCTGAGAAGGTTGCCACAAACAAATTTCAGAACATACTAATATTATAAAACTGAAAGTTTTTGAGTTTGTTTGTTCGTGGCTCAATTGAGCCGACTTATTTAGGACTTTGCCCTAGTGGCCTCTAAATTTCCCATGTTAATATTATCGCCAGCCCCGATGTCCATGACTTTGACTGCCCTTCATGGTCATCCCTCAACTGCCCAATAGGCTGCATCAACTGAGATATTCTATTGCAATGATGATTTTGTGACTTTACCAATATGAACCTCCTTTTCCTCAAAAATCAAATTCCTCAAAACACATAATAACAAAAAGGTACTAAACTTCTTACAACCATAAACAGCTTTAAAAAGGCCAGGGTGTAAAATAAGGCCACATATTAAAACATTATAAAAATACATATAATACAATAATGAGATGTGCAAGATTTCGCGCTAGTGGTAACAAGGGTCAACTCCTGGTCAGGTGATGCAGCGTGAACCATTTCTTCTTGCTCTTTTTCTTCTCTCCGCTTTCTTCGGTTTGCCTCTCTGTCTCTTTTTCCCTTTTGCCCCATCTCTTTTCTTTCTTGCTCTTCTTTTCTTTCTTCTCGGATTTGTGTGTTCTCAAGTCCAATTCGCTTCCAACTGCTGGAAAAAAATTATGCAAATTAGACATGAATAAACAGAAAATCAAAATATAAAAACAGAGAAAAATTGTTACAAAAACACTGCAAATTTGTTTATTTTTAAAATAGTGTAGATTAATTGGGACACACCCTAAAGAATACAAATCATGATAGAATAAATATTAACATACCCAAATAAAGCCAAATAATGCAGTATATTTGATCTACTATTTCTATAGAATACAGTGATAAGTTATCCACAGGATGATAATTTATTTGGGTCATCAGGACTGAGTCTTTATTTTAAAGACATACAGGATATTTGAAATGAGGGACCTCCCTTACTTGTTAGTGTCCATAAGAATAAAAAAGTCGCTAAAATGTCAGGAAATAAAAAGAATAACAGGAAAAAGAAATTTCCTACAAAACATATATGTCCTGTAGTTTTCCATTTTAATCCTAGTTTTTTTTCTAACCAACCTTACAGTTTTTTTTACCTTTGTTACATTTGTTACCTCTCAAGTATATATCGAATAGTTAGTGTGCTATATGGGATGAAATTCTGTCGTAAGAACTCTGTAGATGTCATTAATGAAGACATTAAATAATAGGGTGCAATTAGTGAGCCCTGAGGTACTCCAGACAAGACAGGAAAAGATACTCCATCGCATCTAACTCTTAGCTCACGGTTGCTAAGGTAACTTCTCAACCACTTTAGAATCTGTCTACCAATTCATTTGCCCAGTAAATTTGGCAATAACAGGCCACGATGAACTATATCAAAGGCTTTAGAGTAGGCTAAGTATAGACAATCCACTTGACATGAGTCGACGAACGCCGAAATTACGAATTCCTGAAAAACTAGGTTTGTGGTGGTAGAGCGCCCCTGAAGGAACCCATGCAGTAAAGTATAAGGTTTCAAGTAGAAATAGAGCTGGTCGATGACATGGCTTTCAAAGACTTTGGCAAGCGTTGATTGGATAACGATTGTTTTATTGTTTTTTTTTTTTGTATTGGAAGTTGGGAATACTTTTCGTACACCGCCACTCCCACAGGGGTAGTTTGGAACTCCATCAAGAGAAGACTACCCACTAAACCCACCTCCCCCCTCCAAATTGTATGAGATATGAGGGCGACCACAGCATGAGCGGGTGATCCGCCGTGACTGCCGCATTACCGATCAAGTATTGGCTAATTCAGAAAAACATGGCTATTTAGTTATAAATGACGTGACAGTCTCCCGTCAACCGCGCGGCTACTCACTGTCGAAGTTCTTCTACAGGGGTCATCCAGGATGACGATTGGGTGGGGCCTCCAGTTTTCTGCGATGCCGAATCGCCTGCAGAGCTCCCTTATGTGGTCGTGGTGAGGCTCATCCGCTCTCTGAAAAAGGCGGCAAGTTTTTACTTTCGATAAATCCTCGAGAGTCGGGACTCCAGTCGAGTTCCGGATAGTAGAATTCCGGACGAACCAGGGCTGGCGAGTGATCCTTCTGAGCGTCCTTGATTAGGTGACTTCCAGGCGTTTCCTGTTTGTCTTGCTGGCCGGGATCTACCATGCTTCTGAAGCATACATCATGCAAGACCGAACAATCAACAGGAACAAGGTAACTTTTGTCCTGATCGGCAGCGAGGTTCGTGCTGCGAGGAGCGGCCACATCAGTCCGAGGATCAAGGTTGCTTCGGTGACCTTCTTGTCGTTCAAAGTTCTCTTAAGACGGTGCCAAAAATCAGGGCCGAATTCAAGCATAGGCAACATAGGCGCGTGCCTGCCTAGGGGCCCGCACCACAAAAGGGGCCCGCACCACACAGAATCGCATGCAAAAGCCTAATACAAACAAAAAATTTCCCCGTTGCAGCAATCCTGCATACTGCGCGAGTTTCAAATGGTACTTCACTAAGTCATGAAGGCACTTACCAACTTTCATCAAAGCACATTCAAAAATAAGCCAGATATGACATTTTATTTGTTCTCCTTAAGTAAACCATCAGAACTGAGTATGCAGGTTTGCTGATCAAGGACCACAAAAATCGTATTTTTATGCAAATACCAATGGATCACGACTAGATGGAGCAACATACTAAGTTTTAACATTTAGGTTCACTAAAATTGTAGAAAATTTAATTACCAACCAACGATTTTTCGTCAGATTTAAGATCCGATCATACGTTTAGCCGCTATTCATCGGAGAAGGAGTAATTTTGAGTATTTTGGACCATTTAAATGTGTTCAGTTTTGGAAAGACGTCTAATGAAAGCACACTATCTTTGGCTTTTTTATATTTTTTTTAACCATTTTATTAAACCGTTCAGCATTATTACAATTGCTATACATGCTAAAGTTTAATACAATATATGTGGATAACATAAGAAATGACAAAGATTGAGGTCAGCCGATCAGCCCCTCTTGGCTAATTCCACGTGTTTGTATCAGCTGATTTAAAAACCCGCTCGTGTAGGCGATACTAATTTGCTCACATGAGGTGTATATAAATCAGCTGTTACAAAACAAGGTGAGCACATTATCGCCTACACGGGAGGGTCAATATCGCGAATATCGTTTGTTACGATACTGGAAAATGTAATTAACCGATTGGCGTAGTGATGGGGCGTGATTTGCGAACCTGTGATTCTGAAATCACAGGTCGACCTGTTACTGACCGAGCCAGACTAGCAGGTCTTAACTGTGATTCGATTCGTTGTAGGCGGACTGCTCTCAGTGCTCTGCGTGAGACATTTCCTTGTCGCGCAGCCACGAGTCACTCAAATCAGTCAAATCACAATCACGCTCTCGACTGTCAGACTGTGACTGTGATTATCACAGTCGCAGTCGAGAGTCCGTGCGTCTAGCGAGAACAAATTATGTTTTGTATGTTATTTTCATTTTATGTTGGTATTATTGTTAGATTTTTTAACTGTAACTATAAATATATGTAATCTCATATGTTGCTATTTTTGTTCATACATCCAATAAATAACTATTTTAGAGTTGACTAAGTGTTATATTTTCTCAAACCCTTGATAAGTAGTTAAAAATATTAATAACTTGGCTAAGAAAACAATATTTAACAGGAACTCAATAATTACATAAATGTATTCACTTCTCCCTAAGCTGTAGGATCGCAATAACCTAATCAATCTACTAAAAGCTCCTTATAATGACACGGGTAGCACAACAATCTGAGCAACCACCCGTTCACAGTTCACAAATCACTTCGCAAGTTTCCATCCAACACAACAGCTGATAAAAATCACAATCAGAGTTATAAATCGCAGTGATTTCCACAGTTTGACCTGTGAGGGTAAAATCACTGCTAATCTCATCACTAGTTTAGGGGCGAAGCCTCCAACGCGTTAAATTAGGAGGTTAGAAGTAGGTATTGTAGGTTAGTTATTTGAAGTAAGTATTGTAGGATAGGTATTTGAAGTAGTTAGGTTAGAAGGAGGTATTGTTGGGATAACAAGTTGGTGTAGGTGTATTGGGGCGGGGGGATAAAACGATATTAAGATATGAAAAACAGCCTTTTCCAGTGTAAAATCCCCACAAGACAACGTACTGTATTATGACAATTAACATTTTCTTTAATGACTCGGTAAGTACTCATGATAGAATGATGAGGGAGGGCTTAAAATCTTTGGCCTTTTACGTAAAGTAAGTTAATGTGTAATAAGTGTCAGTTTGGGGCTTTTCTGATCCTTTTTGGGCCCAAAAACTCAAAATTTGAAAACTTAAAATCCCCAAAAAAGGGGGTTAGAGTTTTCCGATTGTTTTGCCCAACGAACTTGTCCAACTGATTACAGAAAGGAACGTCCCTACCAAATTTGAAATAAATCGGACAAAAATTGCGACCGCTAGAGTGCAAACACCAGTGGGGTTTTTGACCTGTTAATATATACTTCTTGCTAAACCCGAATTTTAGTTTGTATCATTGAATTCAGCTTAAAAAACCAAACATTTCAGTATTTTCAATTTTTGCTCTTCGTCAATCGGTTACTGAGAAATCGATTCACTTGTTCAACTGCTAGCGTTAGTTTGACAGCGCCTTCCATTTCAGTTTATGTTGACGGCAGTACACCCGTGTATTGCAGGTTTTTGTTCAAGTTTGCAGGCGCTAATGCTTGAATGAGCGCGGTGACCTTGTGATCGACCTTGCCACCCTTCCCCCTGGCGCCAGGGCTGGCGTTATCTCTATTTTATCGCTTCATTCATTCTATTTTCCCGGAATTCACTAATTTATCAGTTCCCTTTAATTTCTTTCATTCTATTGGAATTAAATGCCAGCTCCCTTTAATTACATTGATCTTCTTTTGGAGAACATATAACATTTGATAACTCGATTATTTATGCATGTATCTTGATGAAACTTGGTATGTGGCTTCACCCAGTGTATATATATATATATATATGTATGTCTATATATATATATATACATACATATATATAAAATTTTGAACGACCCCCCAAAACGTGTTCAGGGGTCACGTTAGGAACTTCTATGGTGGTCCCGGGCTTAAGTTTCACCGTGTGGGTCATGCTAATAGTTCACTTTCCAAAGGAAATTCACTAAAAATATCTTGGTCTGTTTAAAAGTCATAGTTCTGCCCAGAACTATGACTTTTAAACAGACCAAGACTTAAGCCCATAGTAAGACTTAAGCCCGAGACCATGATAACTTTTCATTTTGAGGTCCCCAGATACCAAAAACACCATTCGTTCAAATTTTTATATATATATGTGTCCGTAAGCATGATAACTCTCGTAAAAAAGGTCTGATCTTAATGAAATTTGGTACAAATGTGTAAAGTACCATTTATTTGAACGAGTTCGAAAACCAGACGAATCGTACCATCTGAAGGGGGGTTTTGGGGGGGTTTAGGGAGGGTTTTGTACCCCAAAAATGGGTTTTTTGGGGTTTCTACATGTAATTTTTATTTAAATCAAATTTTAATTTTTACCATTGAATTCAGCATGAAAAAACAAACAATTTGGTATTTTGATAATTGCTCTACGTCAATTGATTACTGAGGTATTGCAAGTGCTAAACACAGTACGCTGTCTAATGTTATTCTTATGGAGAAAAAGAAAAATTGTATATCTCGCTTTTTATGAACATAAACTGACAAAATTTGGTATATGGCTTCATGTGGTTGTGGTTTATTGTTGTTTGTACAAAAAAACAATTTTTCGCCTATGGTCCCCGTTGCAGCAAACCTATAGGTACTTGATCCCCATGTTATTCTTATGGAAAATAATTAAAATGTTATATATCGCTATTTATGAATGTATATGGATGAAACTTGGTATGTGACTTCACTAAGATAAGATCTATTGATATTTGCACAAAAACCCCCATTATTTTGTGTTCCTTGTTGTATCAAACCTGCGTACTCATCCCCAATATTATTCTCATGGAGAATAATTAATATTTTAAATATCGCTTGTTTGCGAATATATTTCTTATGAATCCTGTTAAGTGTTTTAATGTGTTATGTTATATATTCATTGGAAATTTGCTGAGTATGCAGGTTTGTTGCGACGGGGGTATTACTAACCATAGTAAAACCTTTTGGCATTAACTTTAAAAACATGCCCAACAAAAAAATAGACACGTATAGCTGGTCTCTTCAGAGCTTGATAATATAACAAAAAATGGACCGATCTTCGTAACATTTGGTAAACGTAAAACACTACGTTTTGTGCTACATAAACATAAAAGATTGAAAACCAGACAGATCATCACACCATCCGAAGTCAGGTTGTATGCCTACCCCTAAAATGTCTTTAATAACATAAAATCGTTTTATAAACAAATTTAAGTTTGTCTATTGTTTAAAAGTATTGCTAGCTTTCTTGCCAGGGCTACAACATAGCGGGTGGGGGCCCCAGAAATCACTATTTTACTATCTTGGCAATTCTTTTTCTTTTGGCCGAAGGCCCCCCCCTCTTGGCGGCCCTGTTTCTTGCTGGTAGTATATTATTTTATAGTATTTGGATTTGTTTATATTTATTTTAAATATTAGTTAATTCATTTGAAAACGCAAAACAAACAAATGCTAGTGCAAAAATCATAATTGCATGAATGCAATTGTATTTTTTCTTGTCTTGCTTTCAATGTGTGTTACATTTGTATTAACACATAGACATGTATGTATTATTGTACTTTCAAGCATTGCAGTGAGATATATTTACACTTCATAACTTTTTATAATAAAGATATTTTAGAAAACTTCTCAGATATGGGGTTATTCATGAAACCAGTTTTCCATTTTTTACTTCAAGCAGAGATTGTGGAAGAAAACTGTAACGTAACATTGTAATAGAGCCCAATGGTCATGTGATTCTTGTTCCAAAGGGCTTGATAACCAGAGTTGGACCACCCAAAACTAAATGTCAGCCCTAAATGAAATGTATTGAACCCAATATATATGAACACAAATATATATTATGTGTTCACTGCATTATATATATTATGTATGTGCACTATGTTTGCAGATATCTGAACTCAAATTGCAAAGAATACTGCTGTAATATTTCCAGTCTTGCCTTACCAAGACCTTTATAATAAGGAATTACACAACCATATTGGTCCCACTCACAGTTGTTGAACAGCCCCCTGATACCTGAGAAGGTTGCCACAAACAAATTTCAGAACATACTAATATTATAAAACTGAAAGTTTTTGAGTTTGTTTGTTCGTGGCTCAATTGAGCCGACTTATTTAGGACTTTGCCCTAGTGGCCTCTAAATTTCCCATGTTAATATTATCGCCAGCCCCGATGTCCATGACTTTGACTGCCCTTCATGGTCATCCCTCAACTGCCCAATAGGCTGCATCAACTGAGATATTCTATTGCAATGATGATTTTGTGACTTTACCAATATGAACCTCCTTTTCCTCAAAAATCAAATTCCTCAAAACACATAATAACAAAAAGGTACTAAACTTCTTAAAACCATAAACAGCTTTAAAAAGGCCAGGGTGTAAAATAAAGACACATATTAAAACATTATAAAAATACATATAATACAATAATGAGATGTGCAAGATTTCGCGCTAGTGGTAACAAGGGTCAACTCCTGGTCAGGTGATGCAGCGTGAACCATTTCTTCTTGCTCTTTTTCTTCTCTCCGCTTTCTTCGGTTTGCCTCTCTGTCTCTTTTTCCCTTTTGCCCCATCTCTTTTCTTTCTTGCTCTTCTTTTCTTTCTTCTCGGATTTGTGTGTTCTCAAGTCCAATTCGCTTCCAACTGCTGGAAAAAAATTATGCAAATTAGACATGAATAAACAGAAAATCAAAATATAAAAACAGAGAAAAATTGTTACAAAAACACTGCAAATTTGTTTATTTTAGCGAATTTCCCCTATAGGGAAGAAGTTATTACCGTAGGTCTCATGGTAAGACTTAAGCCCGAGACCATGACAACATTTTTTTTTTAGGTCCCCAGATGACTAAAACACTATTCGTTCAAATTTATATATATGTATATATATATATATATATATCTATATATGTGTCCGTGAATGCGATAACTTGAGTAAAAAACGTCCGATTTCGATGAAATTTGGCTCAAATGTGTAAAGTGACATTTATGACTTTAAGTTCGAAAACCAGAAAAATCGGGCCATGGGAAGGGGGTTTTATGGGGGTTTTAAATTTTCCAAAAATCAGTTTTTTGCATTTTTTACCCTAAAATTTTTAAAACACTTAATTTTGGTTTAAACCATGTTAAAGAGCTTAAAAAAACAAATAATATGGTATTTCGAATTATTAAGCTAGGTTAAGTGGTTGCGGAGAAAATCCAAAAAAACCTGCTCATAAAATCTCCTATGTTATTCTTATGGGAAAAAGGTTTTTGGCTTTTCCTAAGTTAATTTTAATGTAAACTTCACATTTGCTTTTACCAATCAACTCAGCTCCACAAAACAATCATTTTGGTGTTTAAATTGTGATTCTAAGTCCAACCGTTGCAGAGATATTCAAAGTGCTAAACACAGTACGTTGTCCAATGTTATCCTTATGGAGAATAAATAAAATTTGATATCTCCATTATTAATGAATGTATATTGATGAAACTTGGCACGTGGGGTCACGTAGTACTGGTATATTGATATTTGCACAAAAAAATAGATTTTTTGTTGATTATCCCCGTAGCAGCGAACCTGCGTACTCAGCCCCCATGTTATTCTTATGGAGGATAAGTAAAATGTAATGACTCCCTTAATTATGAACATAAATTAATAAAACTTGGTATGTGGCTTCACCTTGTTGAGTTATATTGATATTTGCATAAAAACCCATTTTTTTGGTTCCTTGTTGCAGCAAACCTGCTTACTCAGCTCCCATGTTATTCTTATAGAGAATAATTAATATGTTATATAGTGCTTACTTATGATTGAATATTGATTAAACTTGGTATGTGGCTTCACCTAGTTAAATTATATTTATATTTGCATAAAAACCAATTGTTTGTGTTCCTTGTTTCAGCAAACCTATGTGCTCATCACCAATGCTATTCTTATGGAGAATAATTAAAATTGTATATATCGCTTATATATGAATATATTTTTATGAAACTTGGTATGCGGCTTTATATGGTATTAAGACATATATTATGCATTGGAAATTCGCTGAGTACGCAGGTTTGCTGCGACGGGGGTATTTAAAATAGTGTAGATTAATTGGGACACACCCTAAAGAATACAAATCATGATAGAATAAATATTAACATACCCAAATAAAGCCAAATAATGCAGTATATTTGATCTACTATTTCTATAGAATACAGTGATAAGTTTCCACAGGATGATAATTTATTTGGGTCATCAGGACTGAGTCTTTATTTATTAAAGACATACAGGATATTTGAAATGAGGGACCTCCCTTACTTGTTAGTGTCCATAAGAATAAAAAATTCGCTAAAATGTCAGGAAATAAAAAGAATAACAGGAAAAAGAAATTTCCTACAAAACATATATGTCCTGTAGTTTTCCATTTTAATCCTAGGTTTTTTTCTAACCAACCTTACAGTTTTTTTAAAGGTCACGTGCATTTGTTACATGGGTAAAACGTTCAACTTACGCTGCCTTTATCTCTTTACCATTAAGAAAAAATACTAAAGTATAGAAATGTATTCAAATTACATTTAAAATCTAAAAACACCATAAAAGTACAATTATTCTTTCTAAATTTAATTTTACTTATAGAAAACTATCCTCTAGATTCTCTGAGATTCAGTACACCTTATAGTGAGAAAAATATTATGAATTATTATTCCCTACTAAGAATGTAACTGCACCAGTGACTCTTAGTGACAACCTCACTGTTGGGAAAATGAGTGAATATAAACACGAGTTGGCTCGCAGCACGCTGGCGTTAGGGAAACGAATTTCCGCATTAACAACTTTAAAAGATCAAATAAAGGGTTTATTCAAATACTTGTGCCATTTTTTGTAAAATGGAAAAATAGATTTTTTGGCTGTTTTGATATACCTGGTTCTATTTAAACACAATATTGGGATGGCAGTGATGCGCATTTTAGACTTAGGAGGAGGTAACATCAGCATTTAAAGTTGGTATTAGGGTCTTAGGGGTGATAAAACTTAATCAAGATTTATGAAAACAGCCTTTTCCCATGTTAAATTACTATAAGACAACGTAATGGGTTTAGTCAATTTACATTTTCTTTAACAACTCAGTAAATATTTGTGCTAGAATGACGAGGGAGGGTTTACAATTTTCGGCTTTTTACATCCTATAATATAATTTGCATTAGGGTGTTTTAAGGGGGTTTGTTCAGGGCTTTTCTGACCCTTTTTGGGACCAAAAACTCAAAATTAAAAAAATTAAAATCCAAAAATAGCCCCGTCGCAGCAAACTTGCATACCCAGCGAATTTCCAGTGGAGATATAAATGTCTTAATACTACATAGAGCCACTTACCAAGTTTAATAAAAATATATTCTCAAATAAGCGATATATACAATTTGAATTATTCTCCATAAGAAAAACATTGGGGCTGGGTACGCAGGTTTGCTGCATCAACAACGCAAAAAATGGGGTTTTATGCTATTATCAATATAACTCAACTAGGTCAAGTCATATACGAGTTTTTATTCCTTTATGTTCCTAACTAAGGGAGACATAGCTTTTAATTATTATCCATAAGAATGACATGGGGCTGAGTACGCAAGTTTGCTGCTACGGGAGCCTTTAGCAAAAATTGTTTTTTGAGCAAATATCAATAGACCACAACCAGATGAAGCCATATACCAAGTTTCGTCAGTATACGTACGTTCATAAATAAGCGGGATATAAAATTTGTCATTTCCTCCATAAGAATAACATTAGACAACGGACTGTGTTTAGCACTTTCAATATCTCAGTAACCAATTGACGTAGAAAAATTATCAAAATACCAAACCGTGTGTTTTTTTAAAAGCTGGATACAAGGTTAAAACTAAAATTTAACTATTTAAAAAAGTATATGTAAAAAATTTAAAAAAACCCATTTGGGGTACAAAACACCTCTTCGGATAGAGCAATCTGGCTGACTTTCAAACTACAGTCATAAATTTTACCTTACACGTTTGTACCAAATTTCATAAAAATCGGATCATTTTTACGAGAGTTATCGTGCTCACGGACACACAAATATATATCCAACCAAGACCAAAAACACATATACAGTACAAATATATATACAGTTTCGAACAAATGGTGTTTTTGGTGTCAGGGGACCTCAAAACGAAAAGTTATCATGGTCCCGGGCCTAGGTCTTACCATGCCGACTACGGTAATAGCTTCTTCCCTATAGGGGAAATTCGCAAAAAGGGAGGTAGGTTTTCCGATTGTTTTGCATAACAAACTTCAATCTTCCCTGTGCATAGTTCCCACAGGTAAGAGTGACTCATTAGAACGGATGTTTTAAAGGAAACAATTCCTTGGGCTCAGGTCTAAACGTTAAAACCCCGCTCGCACCCCTGCAACCCCCCTCAATCATCTGTGACAGGTTAGTCGCTGTCAGACTGGTTTTTTTATCTGTGTCCAATTCCATTTATTACAATAATAATAAATGCACTTTTTAAGACAAAGGGTGTTAGCGAGAGTTGATCCAAAATGCACTCGCTAAAAAGGGGTTTTAGAGAAACCAGCCTTGATAGCACGACTTTTGGTCTACACGACCTTGATAACAGCATTGACTGTATGTACTGAAGGAGACATCCCATCTATATGGCCCAGCTGTCCAACTTTTAGTGTTACCCAGAATTTGAAGTGGACGTAGTTTGATTAGGTCACTGATAGATTGTGCTGCTGTAACTTTTTATTTTAGTTATTTACGTTAACTTTTAAAATATCTCCACCCCAGAAAGCAAGTGATAATCAACTTATGTTTGCTTCCTGACACACCAACTGTTGTATTATCCCCTCCTTGAGAGGATAAGTAATAGTTGACAGCAGTGTACTCTGTTGGTGATTAGTGTAACTACGTCCTCTTTGAATCCTGGCACATACCTCACTAGGGATAGCTTTTACAATGGCAATGAGAAGTCTACTTCAGTATTTATAGTCAATGATAACATGATCCTCAACTAGAAGGTTCAAGATAAAAAGACTTTCCCAAATCCCCTCGGGTCTTGCTGTCAAGGTTCTACTGCAGGGTTTCTACAGAATTTCAATTTTTTATTTCCCTGACTTTTCCTGACCATTCTGTAAAACTCCCCTGACCAACTTTCAAAGTACATTTTAGCATTTTCACTTCGTAAAAAAGCATGTGTGCACAATTATTATAAATTTAATATGTAAAAAATTATTTTCTATATCATGTATGTCATAAATGTTAGTAAAACAACATAAATATAGTATGGAATAGTAATTAATATTGTCTATAAGCTACAAATTTAATTTTAAATCTTTAGAACGTGGGGTCAAGACGTAACAAAATACGCTTTGTCTCTGGGTCCCCTGACCGTAGAAACCCTGTACTGCAGCTCTCTAGAGGCGTACTACGACTGCACTCACCCGCGGAGAATATCCCCAGCTGGGTGCCGACGCTCCGATCCTCCTCCCTCTCCCGCAGCCGATCCGTCTCCAGACAGTCAATGATCTCGTTGCGCCTCTCCACCACCTCCACCAACCTGACACAACAAAACAATACGTAAATTAAGGTTTCAATGTATTTTAGCAAAATATATAGATTAAAAAACATCAAAGTGACTTAAAAAAATAAAGTTACAAACCGTGAAACCTTATTTTTTAAGTCAATCAATCCAGGAGGCAAATAGCACGAATAAACATCAAAGTGCTCTTAGACTACTGACTACTTATACATGGCGATGCCGTAAGATAAGTGAGGAATCACAAACCAAAATATGTAATTTTAAGGACGTGATCGGACCTTTGCCTTGATAAAATTCTCAATGCATAAACTCCAGATGATGTCCTGGCACAAATGCTATCAAGGCGATACAGCTCCACGTCAACCTGCGGTCAAGGACAATTCCAAGGATCTTCGTGATAACTGTATCGTCAACCATTACAGTTAGGTTCTCACTGGAAATCTCTCGTCTTGAAATCCAATTAATTTTCTGCGGACTGATTTTTATTAGCGAATTTCTACTATAGGGAAGAAGCTATTACCGTAGTCAGCATGGTAAGGCCTAGGCGCGGGACCATGATAACTTTTAGTTTTGAGGTCCCCAGATGCCAAAAACACCATTCGTTCAAAACTGTATATATATATATATATATATATATATATATATATATATATATATGTGTCCGTGAGCACAATAACTCTCGTAAAAATGGTCCGATTTTGATGCAATTTGTTACAAACGTGTAAAGCAACATTTATGACTTTAATCCTTTGGACTCCGGACAAAAGTTTTTGGTCACTGCGAAAAACTCCGGGTACTTTACTGAAAGTACTAGCCAAAAACTCTGGGCCTTTTTAATCAATTTTGCAAGGGTTTGGGAAAAAAAGCAGTAAATTTTTTATGTTTTAATAGATAGAGTTATAATTTTTTGTTTGTTTTGTTGCTTATGAGTTTTTGAACAATACAAAAAAATTGTTGTAACTAAAAGAAACAAAAAATATTTAAAAAGTTTTAATTAAAAAAAATTTTACGTAAAAGTTAACTTTGAGGAGTAATGGCTAAAAAATAAACCATTGGCCCCTCACATTATATTGATATTTTCAGATTCCCCAATTAGTTATAAACATGCACACAACATTTCATACATTTTTCTCGAAAAACAAGTAAGTAAAAGGGAAAAAAATGAAAATTCTATTAGCCTCATTTACAAGCAGTCCTCCAAATTTTAGTTTTTTGGTAACACAAAAAATAAATATAAATTTATTTGCCCAGAAAATCTACTGCAACTTTGTTGTACAACTCTAACTATAACATAAAATGTCATAAAACTTCCAAAAGCAAACAAATAAAAAAATAACTACGCCTTAGGCATTTTTTTACTGTTTTGCAAGTTGGCGATTTTAAAATCCTACTTCAGAAAAAATTTCATTGCAATTCATTTTAGACTAAATATAAACTGAATATAGCATATAAAAATAACCAACAATTTGAAATAACAACAAAATATGTCAGTGTAAACAACAAACATCTGATTCTCAATGAAACCAAAACATATGGTGGGCATAACATCAACAAAACAACTCATCACACAAAAAACCGGCATAGAGTAAATCAATACTGACTACACAGTGATACTCTTCAACTATCAGGCTTCCATTTATCGCAAAGGTAGCACATTTGGTTATTTTATAGCTAGTAAAATTGGTTTCATGGACGTCCAAACAATTGGACGTCGGAGTTTTTCGCACATTTTGCGATCGGCCGATATATCGGACCGCGGAGTTTTTAGCCAAAACAGCGACAGACAATATATCGGACGTCGGAGTTCAAAGGTTAAGTTTGAAAACCAGACAGATCGATCTATCTAAAGGGGTATTTTGGGGAGGTTTTGTACCCCAAAAATAGATTTTTTGAATTTTTTACCTATGATCTTTGAAAAAGTCAAATTTTGGTTTTCACCATTCGATTCAGCTTAAAAAAAACACACAATTTGATGGTTTGATCATTGCTCTACAACAATTGGTTCCAGAGATATTGAAAGTGCTGAACACAGTACGTTGTCCAATGTTATTCTTATGGACAATAAGAACCATTTTATATCTTGATTATTTATGAACGTATGCCAACGAAACTTGGTATATGGCTTCATCTGGTTGTGGCCTATTGTTATTGGCACAAAAACCAATTTTTACCGATAGTTCCCCTAGCAGCAAACCTGCATTCTCAGCCCCCATGTTATTCTTATGGAGGAAAAGTACAATATAATTATGAACATAAACTAATAAAACTAAGCCTTCACCTAGTTGAGTTCTCTTCATATTTGCATAAAAACCCATTTTTTGTGTTCATTGTTAGAGCAACCTGGGTACTCATCCCCAATGTTATTCTTTTGGGGAATAATAAAAATTGAAAACATCGCTTATTTATGAATGTATATTGGTGAATCTTGGCATATGGCTTCACCTAGTCAAGTTATATTGATATGTGTATAAAAACACATATTTTGAGTTCCTTGTTGCAGCAAACATGCGTACTCACCCCCCATATTATTCTTATAGAGAATAATTCAAATTTTATATATTGCTTATTAAGAATGTATATTAAAGAAACTTGGTAAGCGGCTTTGTGCGCTTTTAAGACATAGCACATTGTGCGGCATTAGAAATTTGCTGAGTACGCAGATTGGCTGCAACAGGGGTATTTAATTTTTTTTTAAGTACTGAACACAAGAGTTTAACTCCATAAATGTATTCATTTCAAATTATCAACCAAATTTCGCTGCTGCAGCAGGGATTCGTGTCGTCTGCGTATTGCACCAATTATCCAAGCCTAATGCAGATTGCGTATTATTGACATAAAGCAATAAGGGAGCAGGTCCGGGATCTCACCTCTGGATAAGCTGCTCCTCCTTGGCCTTGTCAGAGTCCGTCTTGTTGCGCTCCGGCCGCAGCATCAGACACCGGATCTGGTACTCCAACTCCGCATGCTCCTCCTCCAAGTTGTGCTGCCTCCGTCTGCAACAACAACAACATCCCCGTTAGACCACCAACTGTGATTGGCCAATGTACTTTTTCTTCAATAACTCGGTAAATATTTGTGCTGGAATGACGAGAAAGGGCTTAACACTTTTGCCTCACTAATCACCATATTTTTACATACATTAATTTTACATCCAGAGCGTTTCTGACCCATTTTGGGCCCAAACACGTTTAACCCAGTCTAACCTGAAAATTTTGGCCTAATTAACCATCAAACCTCCTGCTTCACCCCACCAGGACAACCATCCTATGGTAGGATGGGTGCGGCCCTACATCAAGATTAGATTAGATGACTCTGCATGATGCTGCAATAGTGGTCAATCAGGACGACGCAGGATGATAGAGTTAGTACAAATGCTACTGGCATTAATAATAAAACATTTAATCGTGAATTGGCCTATGCTTAATCTTTCAAAACTGAATTTAAAGCCAATACGAGCAATTTACCATAGCCTGGAGCTTGACATTGTTTGTGAGGCAACATTTTGTTAAAGAACAGACTTTCTCTTTTCCAGTGTGGCAAACTTCCCTTTCACAGCTTCGATACCCAGTCAAACAGTAGGATGAGTTCATTGCCTGCTTACTGGCTGAAGTTAGTTTACGCACACTACAAAAAAATGATTTCACGCAAAAGGGTGAATCATCTGTGTTATCCTATCTCCACCGTCCCTCCGAGTTCCCTTTGTGGCCTGAGCAAAATTCCTACTACTTCCTACAAAATCCTGCCTACAATTTCTAAACTAACAACCCATCAACCTGTAACCATCTTTAATGGCTGTAAAAAAAATCATTCACAATTTGATACAAATAAATACTAAACATAATAATTGACCAAAGATAAACAACATCTACTTACAAGTACATGAGCTCGGCCTGTCTTCGGAACATCTCGTTCTTCTCATTGACCAACTCAAACAGCTGCAGCACCATCTCCTCCACGTAGGGAGTGAGGCTGGCCCCTTCTGTAACGGAGGAGGGGGGAGATTAGCAACGTTGCATGTGGAGTTACCTAACTAACCGATAATACAATCAAATTAATCTATGAATTTAAAAATATCATTCGGGTTTTTAAATCACTCCACTTATGAAAGTGTACCCCATGTACTCCTTCCCTGGTTATCAAACGTTTCTCCCTCCACATATCATGAGTTCAAGGACTACCGACCTTGCTCAAATGTTTGTCCCTCCCCAAGTACCACTTTGCTTAAACATTTGTTCCTCACCATATCTTGTGGTCCAGGTGTACCAACATTGCTCAAACGATTGTCCCTCCCCTCGTCGCAGGATCCAGGACTACCAACTTTGCTTAAACGTTTGTCCCTCCACATGTCGCAGATTCCAGGACTACCAACCTTGCTCGAACTTGTCCCTGATGGTCTGCTCTAGCTTGACACCCTGTCGCTCCAGACCCTGCTGCTTGACCTCGATGTCGCTCAGCTCCTGTCGCACGGCAGCCAGTGGCATCGGTGCCACGTTACGTCGCACAGGCACGGGTCGCGCCGGCGCCGGCCCCTTCTTGCGCCGCCACTTGCCTGACAGGCTCTTGTGGGGTGTGTAGCTGCTGAACGTGCTAGCCGTGCCGATGGAGGACGTCTCTGACGTGACTGCAACAGTGACTCAGTGATAACCAACTGTGAAACACTCATACACCACTGATCAATATCAGCAGTAATACATAAACACGATACAAGCCATGGTCAAAACAAATAAAAGGTCTGACAACTAGAGGAGTGAAAATGATACCATACTTTACAGTGGAACTAATATATCTATAGTGTTATAAAACATCATACAAACTATGATAAGAATCTCACAAGTGGTCTGTCAAATATCCACTAAATGATAAGATTGTGTTCATTAATAAAACAAGTAAAAATCTACAAGCGTCTTCCCAATTACTGTAGCAGGCCAAATGACACAACGCCCTAAAAAAATCTGTCTAAATTTGTTTACTAGCCGGTATTTTATTACTCGAATCTATTCAGAAACACATTATGTAAAACATAACGTAAAAAAATACAATTTATATAAATAGGTAAAAAATAACTAATTGTTGTTTGACAAAAATACACACAAAATATCAACTCACTGGAATTCTGACGCTGGCGGTTGTACAGCTGTTTGGAGTCTTTGTCCCAAAGAGGAGGGGAGCTTGGACGAGAGGAGGGGGGAGAGGAGAGTGGGAGAGGAGGGGGAGAGGGGGTAGTGGGGGGGCGAGGCGCTGCGTAGGACTTGCGACTGCCGGGAGTGTTGGGGGTCTGGAAACAGTACAAGACGTGGTGAAGCTGAATTACGAGAGTACGTTTGAAAAATAAAATTGAACTTGAAGACTGAATTTTGAACTTACTTACAATAATAGTAGACAATTAAATTTACAGTTGAGGGCGAGGTTTGCTGGGCTATCAACTAAGCATACAATAGCATTGCCATTACTACACACCAGCTGATCGTATTAACTTTCGAGTGATATTTTTCTATTGCAAAATGGCAAAAGAGACAGCCATGCTATTGGCTCCAGCTCAACTGTCAACTTAATTGTCCGCTAATATAGAACTTAACTCCAGTTATCTTAGTCTTCTGGTAAACTGAGGTAGTCGCTGATGATAAAAATATAAAAAATCAGTTTGAATAATTAATTAGTTGTTTTCTATTTTCATAATAATTCAAACCAGTATACAATCTAATAAATCAAACATACATTCAGTTGAAGTGAAACTGAAGTTACAGTATTTCAATTTAACGCTTTCAATTTCAAAACTCAACATCAAAATATAAAGAATATAATCAATGACGACAATAGACAAACCAATTATGTTAGCCTGAGTTAAAACTGTTCACTTATTATATAAAAGTAAGAATAAAACTGTTGTTGTAGTCAAGGAGTCTTGCAACTGTTCAAAAAAAATTTGTAGGTAATACAAATATTTAAAAAAATTAAACTGTTGTGTCTTCCCCAGTTTACCTAACAAACAAACAAAAATGTATGATCATTAAATAAACATGAAATAACAAAGGAATTTAAACCTCCCTGTCTAATCCAGGAATTGTAGATAAGGTTAGGAAGGTCGTACGCCTCAAGCTTTGAAGGTTGTTATTCCAAGCTTTTGAGGGCGTCCTGTTTTGTTTTGAAAATTTCACGTTTGGAAGATACTTGGCTTCTTCCAGTGAGGCCAGAAAACCTCCCTGCCGTTACGGGAAGGACGGCAATTGGGGGGCGGCAGGGCCCATGGCACGGGTACGGCCCACAGGCCTACAATTTGTCATATCAACTTGTTTGGACCATTACATTTATCGCCCCTAGGTAGAGTTAGATATCTTGACTACCAAGTACTGACCTGCCAGTTGGGAGGGAGGGGGGCAGGCTTCTTCTTGCGGGAGGCGATGGATGTGGAGGAGCCGAGGCTACCGGTGGCGGGGCGGAGGCGGCGTAGGCGGGGGCTGGGCTCGGGGCTGGGCTGTGGGGTCTTGAGCCTCCTACAACAGGCGGGGGCACAGGGTCAGAGAACATGTCAGTATCTATCTGAATATCACCTTGACAGAACCTGAACTTAAGAAAATCTAAGACTGACAAACTTCAACTATGTATTTGCATGAAGTTTTAGCTAGGAGTCAGGGCAAAAATGATTGGTTCTTAAAACATTTTTGGTGAGGGAGATAACTGGGGTGTGGTCGAGCTGAAGGAAAATTACCTTATATACTAGCTGCTTGTCGCGGTTTTGCCCGCACAAACTAAAAAACAGGATTATGAACACGCGATGTTTCCTCTATATCCTTATGTTTACACACCATCCTTACTCCACTACTTCTATTCCATGAATCCAATTTTTTACAGCTGTCGGTTTACACCTTAGGATTTTCAGGTTCTTTGAAAACAAACTTAAAATGTCAGCTAGATATTTTTATAACTAAAACTCAATTCGTATAAAATTAAAACTTTAAATGAAAATTATGGTTCTGACATTCTGTTCTACTTAAATTATTCTTTACTTAAAAAAAGGATTTTTAAAATCCATTGAGTGTTAACTCAGAATCTTCGACTAGAAAAACTAAAGTTTCTTGTAATATATGGGATATTTAATTAAGGTATTCATTAGAATTAATTGAGCCGAGTCATTTGTTTTCATTCACATTGATATCAGTTTAAACTACTGACCTATCAGTTGAAAAGGTAAGCAAACCTTGTAAAACATACAATTGATTACTATGTCACAACCCTTATACATAAAACGATCATGACTGCCTCTGTATCTCCTCCCTGTCCGTCATAAACTAGGATGTAAACACGATAAATACATAACGATGCTTATAAAATATTATCATATCATTATTGATTACAGAATTTATAAACTACTCATTAAAACCAGCCACCTAATTGTGAGTATGTTAATTATTTTTAATTGAGTTTATCATACTTTAATTATTAAATAATTCATTGATTGATGTAGCAAGTTATTCGACTGTCCCTGTCTGGTAGAAAAACATCAAGAATTTTGTGGGCGTCAATCTAAATCCTCAGATACAAAATAAATGTTAACAATGATGGTTTTGGTGAGGAGCGAAAGAGTGCACCAGTTTCTTGATTTTCAATTTTACTCAGAACTTGAATATTTTAGTTTAATCTAGTTTTAAGATAACTTTGCTGTTATAAATCATTAGTTGGAATACATTATTCAGATTTGGTAAATTTAACTATTAAAAAAAAATTATTTCATTGCATTTAAATAAAATTACACTCCCCCACTGTGGTGCTTCAAATTTGATTTGTTTCTACTCAACTTAGATCCAGAACACTATAATTTAATTTAATTTGAAGACAACTTTATATTGGATATTAATGGAATAAATATTTTATGAAGTACTGTGATTCCAAAATCTTTAGTAGTATTCATTAGTTCTCATTGCTAGTTAATTATAAACACTAGGCTTAAAATAGTCAAAAATCTCCAAATTCATACCTGGGCTTGGGGACTGGGGGGAGGGAGACCTCTTCCTCTTCTTCTTCTTCATCATCACTCCAGAAGGGGTTCAAATTCAGTTTTGGAGCTGGCACCACCTTTCGAGCAAATGGTTTGGGGGTTTCCGTTTCTTTCTTCACCTCTTTTGTGTCTTCTTCTTCCTCATCAGAAGAGCCAAACGGGTTCAAACTAGAGGAACTCTTTTCCTTTTCTTTAACTTCCTCCTCATCTTCATCTCCAAAGGGGTTCAACTCGTCCGGATAGTCTTCGAGAGGTTTCTTTTCCTCCTTGGGTTCAAACAGAGCTTTCTGCAATTTTCTGCTCCGGGGCGTTGGAGGCTTGTGCTTGATTCGCTCTACGGGAGTTGGAACTTGAGGGACGTCCTTTGTGATTTCTTTGTCCTCTTTATCACTGATAACTTCTTGAGAAGACGTTTGATCCTTTTCACCTGCACCAATCACTTCTTCATTCTTTTCAACTGCACCGATCAGTTCTTCATTCTTTTCATCTGCCCCAATCACTTCTTCATTCTTTTCAACTGCACCAATCAGAACTTCATTCTTTTCATCTGCACTAATAACTTCTTCATTCTTCGCATCGATTACGAGCTTTTCAATATCGTGTGTCAAGCTGGTGAATTCATCTTCTTCCTTGGCCAATTCATTGTCAGACTGCTTCAGGCTTTCACTTTCAGCAGCACTAATTAGCACTTCATTTTCCGAATGCAACGATTTGTTTTCCTCCTCAAAACTCGCGTTAACAACAACATCGTTTTTGGCTTGGACCGCTTTGTTTTCCATAGATTCCCTAGACTCGACTAACTTATCGTATTCGATTTCATCGTCCGAGTTATGGCCATCGTTCTTGGCTTGCACGATAGAAACATCACTGGAGTTTGAATTCGGCTCTAGATCACTATCTAAATCTAACTTACTGTGAGCGTTGACACTCAAGTTCTCAGTTTCAACAATGCCCGAGTCTGTAGTAGTGTTCAAGCTAGAAAACTCTACATCGGTGGATAAACTACTGCTATCATGAGATACAACAATCTTAGGACTAAAATGATCACTTTTTTGAGACACCGGATTTGGGGCTTCTAAACTGTTTTCTACACTTAATGATTCACTCTCACTTTTTCTAATTTTAAAACTTAACCTATGAGAACTTTTCAAGCTAGCTTCAATATCGTCCTCGAAAACTTCGCGCTCACTGAGGGACATCTTCCTCGGAGGAATGTCTTTATCGCTCGACGACAACTTTCGTAACACGTTTTCTTTATCTCCCGTCGACAGTTTCCTCGGCAATGAGAGTTTCCTCGGAAGTTCCTTATCGTCGTCAGTCTTGGCTTGAGCGATGTTCTCGAACATCATCCTCCGCAGGCCGACCAGTGAGGCGGTTCTCGCCGAGGCGAGGGAGTCAGTCTTGTCGTCGTGTGGCGGGGACGGGGCTATGTACAGCGGGGGTGCGGGGACTGGCGGGGACCCTCCACCTCTGTCACCGACCTCTTCCATCTCCTCGTCCGGGCAGGTCTCGCAGCAGTACCCCCCACCCTCTGTCTCGTAGCAGTTGGCCGTGGTAAGCTGTGAGTCACAGCGCGCGCAGCGGAAGCAGGTGCGGTGGTAGAGGCGGCCGGACACCAGCAATCGTTGGGCCAAGAAGACGGGGTTGCCGCACACGACACACGGGTCCCGCCTTCTGACCTCCTGCAACACAACACCAACCGTCAGCACAAGACAGAAGAAACAAAGAGAAAACTATGTACCTGACACTTCTTAGACCATTTTGTACAGTAAGAGAGGGCACCTTCCCTCTGTGTCTACCTGCTTCTCCCATAAGACCAATGTTAACTTTCAAAGTCTGTCCGTCTCTTCTAAACGGATTATCTGAATTCGATGATTTATAAGTCATTTCAAAGTTCTAAAATATATCTATCGATTTCATCGAGACAAATTTTGATTTCACAATCAGTTCACCCATCAAATATTGTAATGTGAAACATTTGGAAATTTTTTGACCGATTATTATTTGTGATGTCGAAACTTTGCTGAACGAAATCACTAGATATTTTGTTCTCTTTAAAATGAGCCATTAATCACAAATATCAGATAATCCGTTGAGGAGGATCGGGCTTTAAAAGTTAACATTGGGAAAGCCTTATTGGAAAAGCAGGTGGAAATGTGAAAAGCCCTCTTAATCTAAATCAAGCAAAAACATAGATCAACTTCAACCTTTTATACTTTTAACAGAAATTAATGGCTTATGTTAACCTGTTAAACTGAGGATGCAAAATCACATACACTGTAAACCCTAATGACTAATCCACATTTTGCATGTTAATAAATCTGTTTGGTTTCCTGCATTTCCTGTTTTAATAGCTTTGCCAGTAGAGACACATTTGAAGGAAAACATTATTTTATTTAAATTTGTTAATAATAAAAACTGCAGCAACTAATTAAGTGAAATATTTTTAGTTAACAATTGCATTGCAACTCGCTAAAATGGGTGTTATCCCTTTATATAAAACAATGATAACAGATTGTATAAGTCAAGGGATCAATCTCAATAACATATACTATATACCACTCCCCTACTCTATAGTATTTCACTCTACCATACTTATAATGAAGGACTGAAAAAACTAAGAAAGAAACTAGAAAAAAATATAAATCATAAAATACCGGCGGATAACAAAAAATAACCAAACAACTAACCACTAAATAAAAATCACACAAAACCCTTCAACCACTCCCAATGACAATGAAAGACCCAAAGAAACATTTGGTTAAAAGCAAACACAACCCCCACTCCATCACCACAATCACTGGATGAACTTTGAACACAGAAACTCTGATAAGATACCTAGTAAAAAGAGAGAAAACCTCAGAACAGTGTGAGAGCCGGGTGCCACTGATGAGTCAGTGAGTATATATAGGAAGGCATGTCACTAGTCCACCTGATAGAGACAGTAGAGGAAGGAGTACCAACATTCCAACACTGCAGTAGGAGTACCAGTACCGCCAACCCACTCAACACCAACACACAAAAACTGGCCCACTCACCACAACAAACACTTGACAGGCTTCTAATCCATACAAAAACTTGTTTTACCATTACAGACTCTTTAGTGGTTTTGTTCTTGGTTGGTTCTACAGCTAATCTTATTTTTCCTTGGAACTTAACACATATACCAATTTAGTACTCTCAAAAGCAAAAACTGGCTTTATAAACTTAATTATAATTAACTAACAGTCTCATAAAACATATACATATTCTCCCTTTTAATTCTCAGATTGTCAATCAATTCTTTTTTATTTACTATATAAAGATTATAAAGCATGGTAGCTTATATAGTACAACATCTTCTGATAAACTATTTATTCAGAAATGTTCACACAAATCGCTTTATTGGAGGCATTAAAGTGTTTTGTTTGAAGGGGAAATTCAATAATTACTATTTTTTAGGGTTGGCTTAAGGGTGTAAAAAGTGTTGTCCACTAAAATTGCTAGATATTTGTTTGCTCTTTAAACTGAGCCATAAATCATAGTTTTGCAATAATCCTTTGAAGAGGAAAAACATTTTAAAGTTCACATTGGCCTTATGGGAACAGCAGGTAGGAATGTAAAATGTTTCGTGACTGGAGCCTCAATTAACTTACATCCCAAGTTTTAATGAAATTGATAAATAATTAAGAGCATAATCATAACTTATTTATTCTCCATAAGAATATAATTGGACAATTGCATTTACCATGAATTGAAAACTGCAGTTTACTTTGCAGTCATTAGTCGTAGAATAATAATGTTTTTGGAACAATTATATTTTGTTAAGAGTCAATTTTGAAAAATATTGGATATTTCTGTTTTTTAGGGTTTTCAAAAAAGGTAATGACCGTTAAAAATAAAAATTAAAAAAAATTAAACGCCTGGAGTAAAATAAAATGGACTCTGCCCAGTGCTAAGCATCGGTTGTGTAAATCATGTAAAGAACAAATACATAAATAAATCTGCATACCAAATTTCCTCTAACTCGCATTACAAAGTTAGCAGTTAAAAAAATTTTGTCCATAATTAAAATGTAATTCTAAAATTGTACCGCCACCTTCAAAAGAATACGAGTTTTTGTTTTTATCCTGATTATACATTTTGTAAAATATTTAAAAAGATATAGAGGAGAAAAAGTATTAAGATATATAAAAAAATTATAAATCAGAACATCCAAAGCAATACAGTAACACCTAATGAATGCAGTGTATCATGGATTGGAAAGGGGGAGAATGATACAGGATGGTGATTCTGCCTGGAATAACCTTCTTAATTGACGTTATTTAACACTTTGTTTTTAGAAGCCCCATAATAAAGCTGCTTCTGATTGTTATTGTGAGTTGGTTAAAAACTTGTTATGCAATCAAAATAACATTCAAATATTCATTACTTTCCTCTCTAATCATTGACATAAAACTAGTCATGGAAAGATACAGATAAAAATCAGGTAATATTTTCTATTTACATCGTTGGATTAGGAAGTTCAAGTGAAATCAATTACACCATACCAGGCATTATGCAATACTTATACCTATAAAAATATTAGTATACTTAAACAAATTACAAACAGAACTTGTATTATTCTAACAAATGCTCATTAATTCATCACAAAATACTATTAATTTACTATCCAGTATGGACCTTAATTGAATAAAATACCCTAGAAATATTAACATTTGAACTACTGTAACTCTTACTCTTTTTTATTTTAATGTAGAAACACAATTTTCACAAGGAACATGATTTGCCCCTTATCCAATACTGCATTAGGAGTATAAAAAGCCCGACTCTTGCAAGATTACAATTACGACTGAACAGCAAAAGATAAAACTGCATTCGACCTTCAAGTGCAGCTGATTGGATTTTCAGGTTGAGGTTAGAATCCAACTGATAATAAATATCAGGCGTGACCTGCGATAAATATTGTAAAAAATTACTAAATAGAAATAAAAAAATAAAAAATTAGGAGAAAATTGCTTTGACATCCTGTACTTATAAAATGACTAGTGGCTTGAAGGGGCCTAGCCCATAATCTTGCTCCAATACTACTCTGCCTCATCTGATTTTATTAGTGAATTTCCTTTGGAAAAGTGAACTATTAGCAAGACCCGCATGGTGAAACTTAAGCCTGGGACCACCATTGAAGTTCCTAACGTGACCCCCTGAACACATTTTGGGGGGTCGCTAAAAACTTTATATATATATATATATATATATATATTCACACTCTAGCAGTCACAATTTTTGTCCGATTTACTTCAAATTTGGTAGAGACATTCCTTTTTATAATCAGTTGGACAAGTTCGTTGGGAAAAACAATCGGGAAAACTCTAACCGCTGTTTTTGGGGATTTTAAGTTTTTAAATTTTGAGTTTTTGGGCCCAAAAATGATCAGAAAAGCCCCAAATGTACACTTATTGCACATTACATTATTGTACGTGAAAATCCAAAGATTTTAAGCCCCCCTCATCATTCTAGCATAAGTACTTACGGAGTTATTAAAGAAAATGTTAATTGTCAAAATACAGTAGGTTGTTTTATGGGGATTTTACACTGGAAAAGGCAGTTTTTCAAATCTTAATATTGTTTTATCACCCCCAATAACCCTATACCAACTTGTTATCCCGACTATACCTCCTTCTAACTTTATAATGTACAATATTGGCATCCTATTAGTGAATTTAAATATAACCAGGAATATCAGAACAGCCAAAAAATAACATTTTTCTATTTCCAAAAAAATGTAACCAGTGTCAGTTTAAACCCTTTATTTTGATCTTTTTGAGGTTTTAATGCGGAAATTCACTTCCCTCACGCCACCGCGCTGCGTGCGATCTCGTTTACTCTTTTCATGTGAGGAAATTAAAACACTATAAGCAGGAACACACGGCAGTCCTACTAGGCAGTTCAGTAACAAAGTAGATACTTAGTCACATGTTTTAATGCAAACAAAGCAGAATTTTTGAATCCCTATGCTATTTAAATAGGAGGTATTTTATTCTGTAACAAATTTTCAATACATAATTCAGACAAATGAATAATTTCCCCCAAAATTTCATGCCCAGACCTTTTAAATGAGACCTCTGCTCCCTTTCTACGCCATCCCGTTCGCTCACAATGTCATTGGTAAAATTGGGCTTGCGGAATTAGATATATCTATTATTTATATCTAATGGTAGAAGAAACACAAGCCAAAATAAAAAATTTAAAAACTGAACAAGCTAACAAAACAATAAATTACAAAGGAGAATAAACAAACTAGTAGCTTATTGATCTAGGATACAATTACACTAGATTCTTAAGTTAAGGTCACGAAACTCTTCACTTTCTACGAGCTTCCTCCTTAGGACCAATGTTAACTGTCAAAGCCCGTCACTCCTCAACGGATTATCCGATATTGTTGATTTATGACTCATTTTAAACAGCAAAAAGATACCTAACAATAAATCAGTGACCAAAATTTGATCATAGTTAAAAAAATTCAATATTTGCAATATTTTTTAAAGGGTGACTATTTGCGGTGTTCATTAAAATCGCTAGGTATATTTTTGTTCAATAAAATGAGCCATAAATAAACAACTTAGGGTAGTCCGTTAAGCAGGGACGGAGTTTGCAAGTCAACATTGGTCTTAGGGGGGAAACTGATACAAGTAGGTGAGGATAATTCAGCAGGAACGGAATCTGAAAGTTAACATTGGTTTTATGGGAGAAACCTGTAGAAGCAGGTGACTGGAGCCCCCTCTTAACGTAAAATATAAATTTGTAAATTACTTTTGCTTCCTAAATGGTTTAACATAGTGTAAACGACAGTTAAAAAACAATAAATTAACAAAATACATTTTAAAATACATTAACTTGTTGATTCATACCGGCATTCGTAAGTATGTCTCCGAGTCGCCATAGACCCGCTCTATCCGTTGACCGCAGACACACGACCGCATCGCGACCGCACCGACAACACAACGCAATGAAAGTGTTCCCAACACACTGCGAGATGGAAAGTAACGGGCTAATTGTGTTCGTTAGGATGCTTTCTTGCTCACCCGTCGATGACTCCCCGGCATCTAGTGTTACTTGTAATTAATTGTGCATTACGGAGCCGGGATTTGTTTAGAGTTCGTTAATTAGAAGAATTGGAGGCAGAAAGAGGAGTTTTTAGGGAAAATTACTGTAGCCAACCGGACACGACAGGACAGGTTGGTACAGATTCCTTCAACAGTCAATTTTTACGAACATCGGTTTCCACCACCGATCATCTTCTTCAGTTCGAACAATAACAAAAATATATTTCGGGTAGGATAGGAGGCACAGCTTAAGACCATATACCATTACAGGCATTTCATATTAAAACAACAGGGGAGGGGTTTACACCCCTCTTGACTACAACCCTTACCTTTTTTTTTTTTTTAAGATAACACCAAACCTTTGACTTCCAAACACGGCCAAACCAAAGCCAGAAATTTCTTTTCAACAACAAACTTGCAATAAATATAGGTAAGCTACTTATGCAATTAAATTCAATTACTGCATTTTCATAGGTCATTTTTACAAATACATCACAAACTCCAGAGTACAACAATCACATGCACAAAAAACAACAGTAACATTTTAACAAGCAAAATCTAAAATAAACTTACATATAATAACTAATACATTGTGTTCATAAAAAATAAAGGAAACTTAAAATTTCTTTAAAAAAATTAAACAAAACTTACAGTTAACAATGTACAATTCTAAAAGTATACAATATAAAACACAGTTAAAATACCTAAGCATCCCCCTAAAACTCCCTGACTGAGTAAAAACATTCATCAATATATTTTTAAATCTCTAAATTGTATTTTTTCCTGAACCAATTTTACGTTTTCTGGAAGTTTCCAAAACTATGTTACAGTTCAAGCCACGGTGCTTGGCGCCTGGGAAAGGCGAGGAACAACTCAAATTTCTCGCAAATAAAAGAAGACAATAACGAAAATAACCAAAACCAATGTTTTAAAATTAAATAAAGTAATTTTGCTTTCTGCTGTCAAAAGTATACTGTAACACTAGCGGTACTAAGCCAAATAGAGCGAAAAGTCATTCCAGAGCATACGCTAACCAGGCGCCAAGCACTGTGACCCGAACTGTACTCCTGTATTATGAGGAAGACGGGCTACCAATTCTGCCCCTTGTGATTCTGTTGTGGGCTGTAGCACCATCCATTACCTTTACACTATTAAATTTTGTATACATAATGGCCTCATAAATGTGACAGAAGAACGAAATAGTAAATATAATTATAACAAATCTTATAGCATAAAAGAACAAATTTTGAAGAGTTCAAACATTGTAGAAGCTAATTGGGGATTTCCAAGGGTTAGGAAGCAATTGAGGAGGAACATCAGCCCATGGTGAGTTGGCAACCGAGTTGTGCCAAGTTGCTTCTGGTTTGTTCCATAAAACTAGTAAGACAGTTAATATTTTATAACATAGCAATTTTTTTGTTTTGCCCTTGATGTTTAGTCAAAACAAAAGTGTAACGTCAATCAGTACAACCTTGAATTATGACTTCCTTATCACAAATGTTCTATAGCTTTAAAAAATCAACCCTGAAAATTACATTTATTGTCGGGTTATTAGCTATAGGCTATATTATTTATGTCTGAAAGGTGTTTATTTAAAAAAACTGTACAACTTTAACTCTACCTCCTTAATTCATTGAAGATTGGAGTTTTATTGATACCATAGTTTTTATCAATTGTAGTTTGATCTATTCATTTATTATGGTAGCCTTATAAACAAAAGCAAACAATTGATGATAATAAATGGATGCCTAGGTAAAAGCAGAGGATTGAATGTTTATTAAAACTAAGTCTGCACGATCGTTCAACAAAAACTCAGACCGAGGTACAACACAAATCCACCTTCAAGGACCACATTAGACCTTGGTACAATCAATTTATGATATGGAAGCGTTTTGTGAAACTGATTTCGCTATGTTAATTCGTATCGGACTGAATGAAAACAAACAGTCTTGATTATTTTGGTGCCAGTAATGAAAACGAGTTTGCACGCAGCACACTGGCGTGAGGGAAGTGAATTTCCTCATAAAAAACCTTTAACAATCAAAAACTGTGTTAAAACATAGACTTATTCCAATTCTTAAGAAAATCTGAAAAAATTAATTTGTTTGGCTGTTCTGATGCTCCTGTACTATTTAGGCCTACCTGCAATGCTGTGAAAACAATGTTGTGCATAATAAAGTTAGGAGGAGGTCCCATTAGGGTCAAAAGTTGGTTTGGAGGTATAACACTATATAAAGATATGAAAAACAGCAATTTCCAATATCATTCCCCATCAGACAACTACTGTGTTTACTCAGTTTACATTTTCTTTAATAACTCAATAAATATTTGTGCTAACATGATAGGAGAGGACATCATTTTTGCCCATTTAAGGCTTTTTACATCATATACACATGCATTAATTTTATATTCGGGGCTTTTTTACCCTTTTTGGGCCCAGAAACCTTTTTGAAAATTAAAAAAATTCAAATCCCAAAAAAGGGGGTTAGCATTTTCCGATTGTTTTGCCCAAAGAACTTATCCAACTGATTATAGAGAGGAAGGTCCCTACCAAATTTGAAGTAAATATGACAAAAAACGGGCCTGACACAAATGACTGCTAGAGTATAAACACACACATATAAGTGATGATAAAGTTGTGCGTACAGTCTTTTTTTATAAAAACCCTGTATTTTTATTGTTGAAAATTCATATATTCTATAACTATTGTATTTGATACTCACATCATCCCACATTCAGCTGAACTGTGGACAAACTCAACTGCATGAGCGAAACAGGAACAGGAAACTCAAAAGGGGACAGGAAATGGGCGACTGACAGGAAACAGCCAACGAGGATCAAGGTGGCAGTGTGTTCCCAATACACAACGATATAACAACGGAAGTGTGTTGTTTTCACTCTCGCCAGAAATGGAAATGTGAAACTGCCAGAGCCGTACAATTGTGCCCTTTTACATCTATAGTTCAAGGATTGTTTGAAGGGTAGCTCCGATAGTTTCTTTACTAGTATCAATTAGATGGTAGGACAGCAATGAAGTGTGTATAGCCAATGAATATCCTGTATGTCAATGATGAGGAGCATAACAAGATTAGTTTTGAGGTATACTCTCCAACTTTATATAGGTACAGAGCGTTATTTATGAAAATATGCGCTGATTAGAATATCTAGGAACATAATATACTAGACACAGATCATTATTACTGATAATAGGACCGAATAGAGCTCTTTTAAGAACGTAATATAAAAGACAAGGAACATTATAACTGAAAATAGGCGCTGAATAGAGCTCTTAGAAACATAACATATAAGACAAAGATCGTTATTACTGAAAATAGACACTGAATAGAGCTCTTAAGAACATAATATACAAGACAAAGAGTGTGTTATACTGAAAATATTTTTCCTCAATGACGCCCTTGTCAATAAAATTGACTGCGAAAGGCTCCAGGCACAAAACATTTCATGTTTCTGTCTATTTCATGTATGAGATCAATGTTGAATTGAAACTATCAAAGCTTCTTTGTGGATTAACAATTGTTACTGACTTATGTCTTCTAAAAACTAAAACAATATACAGGGCCTACAACACATAGTAGATAAGAATACCCCCGTCGCAGCAAACCTGCGGACTCAGCGAATTTCCAATGCATAATATTTGTCTGATTCCACATAAAGCCGCAAACCGAGTTTCATAAAAATATATTCACATATAAGCGATTTTAATTATTCTCCATAAGAATAACATTGGTAATGAGTATGTAGGTTTGCTGAAACAAGGAACAGAAACAATTGGTTTTTATGCAAATATAAATAGAATTTAACTAGGCGAAGCCACATACTAAGTTTCATCGATATTCAATCATAAATAAGCGATATATGACATTCTAGTTATTCTCCATAAGAATAACATGGGGGCTGAGAAAGCAGGTTTGCTGCAACAAGGAACAGAAAAATGGGTTTTGATATAATTATCAATATAACTCAACCAAGTGAAGCTACATACCAAGTTTTATTAATTTATGTTCATAATTAAGGGAGTCAGTACATTTTACTTATTCTCCATAAGAATAACATGGGGGCTGAGTACTGAGGTTTGCTGCTACGGGAATAATCAACAAAAAATCAATTTTTTGTGCAAATATCAATATACCAGTACTACTTGAAGCCACATACCAAGTTTCATCAACATACATTAATAAATAATCGAGATATCAAATTTTATTTATTCTCCATAAGGATAACATTGGACAACGTACTGTGTTTAGCACTTTGAATATCTCTGCAACGGTTGAGCGTAGAATCACAATTTAAACACCAAAAAGATTGTTTTGTGGAACTGAACAGATTGGTAAAAGCAAATGTGAAGTTTACATTAAAATAAACTGAGGAAAAGCCAAAAACCTTTTTCCCGTAAGATTAACATGGGAGATTTTATGAGCAGGTTTTTTTGGATTTTCTCCGCAACCACTTAACCTAGGTTAATAATTCAAAATACTAAATTATTTGTTTTTTTAAGCTCTATAACATGGTCAAAACCAAAATTAAGTTTTTTAAAAATTTTAGGGTGAAAAATACAAAAAACTGATTTTTGGAAAATTTAAAACCCCCATAAACCCCCCTTCCCATGGTCCGATTTTTCTGGTTTTCGAACTTAAAGTCATGAATGCCATTTTACACATTTGAGCCAAATTTCATCAAAATCGGACGTTTTTTACTCAAGTTATCGTGTTAACGGACACACACACACATATATATATATATATATATATATATATAGATATATATATAGATATATATATATATATATATATACATATATATAAATTTGAACGAATAGTGTTTTTTGCATCTGGGGACCTCAAAACAAAAAGTTATCATGGTCTCGGGCTTAAGTCTTACCATGAGACCTACGGTAATAGCTTCTTCCCTATAGGGGAAATTCGCTAAAAATGTAAACAATCAGTTAGTATTAGCCAAAGTGTAGCTTAATGTCATAGGCGTAATTCAGGGGGAAGCAAGGGGGGCAGTTGGAGTACAAGATGTCAAATCTTTAATGATTGGAATTTGAATGACTTCCATATCACTTAAATATGTGCCTATTATCTTCCTAAATATACCAAATTTTTTAAATAATTAACTAGCATTTGTACAGTTTTTGGGTTCCATGAAACCCTCGTAAGGATATCCTGTAATGTTTGACTCAAAAGTTATTGTATTTGGAAAGTTATTGTGTGTGTACTTGCCACGTTGAAAATGGGTGACAAAGATTGCTCCCATGCTCATATAATGCCTATTTTGACACTTGTTTTTCAGGGATATTTTAAAGAACAGTATAACCATTTTTTCTGAATAAAATAAGAAGGCCTGATAAAAATTAAGTTATATACTGTAAGAGTAATTGATTCTTTGATTAAAATTCATTGTTGGTGATGGCGAGTTTATGTGATTCAAGGAGTTTTTGTGGACATTTTCCACCACTTATTAGTAAAAACAAAGTTTGTTTTGTTTTTACTAATAAGTGGTGTAAAATGTCCTTAAAAATTCCTTGAATAACATTAATTGATTATTTATATATTTTGTTAAACGATTAGATGAAGTAATGATATTTATTTTAAACCTACATTACATAACAACAGTTAACTTATGCAGTTTTAAAAGTTCACACAATTAAATTGTTTTAAGGGTTAGTTAATGTAATACAATTCATAATTTAAAACAAACAAACATTATAATGAGGAAATACAAAAATGAAATATAATTAAAAATACAATTTTGTGACGGATATTATTTGCAATACACAAATAATAAAAAGAAACAAATTTCAATTTCAATAAGTTTTTAGCAAGCAATCGAAATTGCTGCGTTTGCATGAATCACACAGTATACTAGTAACTGAGAACAATTCTTTGAATATGGGAACGCCTGCAATCTTGCTGCATGCAATACCCACCACGCAGCTGTGTATTGTTCTGCCTACCCCGTAATTACAGGCTACCAGTAATTGACGAAACTGCATGTAGCAAACGCACAAAATACCGTACCGAATTATATATTAGGCGATTACTTTATGTTCATTTTGGGTAAAAATAAAATCACTATTCTAATCTAATACAATACTTTAGAACTACAATAATAATTGAAATCCATTATTACAAAAATTAAGCCAAGAACTGAGTAAAAAGCCATGTGAAAGGAACATTTCCAAATGGCTTAAATTTTGTCCAAATTATGTCTGATGTAATACGATTTTTATAGCTCCTATACATTAACAAAGAGATCATTTATTCTTGAAAATTACAACAGTATTACAATTATTTCCTGGCAAAGCAATGCTGGTAATTTATTTCAAATAGCAAGTCTTTTTTCTAGATTGATAAATATTAATATTTTTTAAATTTGATCTGTGCCTTACTTAATGACAATTTGTGCCTTTCGGAGTTTTTAAAAACATCCACCTTCAGGACTCTGCCCCCTGGGCTTTCCAAGTTCAAATTTTAACCTTATGGAAGAATAGAAATCAATTTTTTTAACATTTCAGCTACTAACAAAACACAGAACAGAATGAAAATCAGCTGTTTCATGCTAACTTCTGGAATGACATCACAATACAGTACAAACAAATGATAGAACTGCATGTAAGCGGGTAATCCCGAAGTAAACATATTTGCTTGAATTAGAACAAATGGATTTACTCGTAGAGTAATTATTTAATAACAATTGGATGGATCAATCGGTAGAAACCAAGGGTAAAAAGTAAATAGTTTAGGGCAACAAAAAAGTCCTTTAAGGAGGGGGAGGGGGAGTCACAAAACATTTGGCGTTTCTACCGCTTGAAAGCTCAGTTCCCGTCTCAACGAATTATCCGATTTTGTTGATTTATCATTTTAAAGAACAAAATTATAACTAGAGATTTTCAGTGAGCAAAATTTCAATATCACAAATAATAATCGTTCAATAAAATTCCAAAATATTTATTATTTGCATTTTTTTTAATGGACTATTAGTGATATCAAAATTCTGCTCACTGAAATCGTTAGTATTTTTTCGCACTATAAAATAAACTATAAATCAACAATTTCAGATAATCCGTTCAGATTTGAAAGTTAACATTAGCCTTATGGGAGGAGCAGGTATAAACACAAAATGTTTCGTGACTGGAACCCCCTCTTAAAAGGACTTCAGGTTACAGCCAAGAGGCAAAGTAAATAAAAGCAAAACAAAACACTAATAACCCTATCTTTTCCACAACGCAACAACGCATAAAAATTGATGAATACATCTGTTCCAAATATAACACGCTGAGAACATAATGGCGAAATAAAAGCTGCTGAAAGAACATTAGGAGGTGAAGAAGTGAAGGGTCCAAGGCTGGCAGTTAGTGAGATTGCCAGTTGTAAAGGCATATTGTAATGTAATAGCCGTTGTGGCACTGTGGCAATGGTCAGGTGGTTCTGGCCGTGGCAGTCAGCTGGGGATAACAATAATCAGCTGATCGCGGCGTGTCTGCGGGCAGGGCGTTGGGAGGACATGGGATAACCGTTGGTTCATAATAAACTGAAGTTTTGATGTTGTCATTTTGAAAGATGAATTTGGGAGCGTCTGGTGAATTGGAAAATATGGAAGAGCCCTCAAATAAAAGGTATAAGGGGCTCAAACAAAAAGATTTCTACATTTTAGCAACCAAGCAGGTAATAATAGAAGATTGACCCTATAATAAAAGCATGGGTATTTATCTGTTATTTATTTATTATATAAATGCCACTTAATCTCACAGGCTAGGGCTTTGTCATTGTTGCAAGTGTAAAAATTAGCATAAATCAATATATCTCCTTAAAACCTATATTAGAATAACATGTTAACCAACTAGTAAAAAAAAAATAAAATTTAAATTATTCTACCTTAAATCCCAGCCACTCTAAACAACTAGTCAATGAATAAAATAATTTGTCTAACCTATCTTTGAGACAACTCTACATTTTAACGGATTTTCCAAATTTAATAATCTAATGGTAGCTTGTTTAAGAGGGTGTTGGAGATTACCATGTTGGATTTTACCTTCATAAGAACAATGTTAAACTTAAAACCATATATCTCGCTTATTTAACAACATACGATTATGAAAGATGTCTCAAATTAAAGGTATTTTGAAGACGCAGGTTAATTGCTCGCTATTTTCTAAATAAAATAATACATTTCCAAAAATATAGCAATTTAAAATCTATATTTTTATACATATTTTGTAGTTTTTCGTAGTCATTAAAAAATAAAACTCCAAGCAAAAACTAATGAAAATTTTATGAAGATTCAAACAAAATGTATTCCAAATCAATAGGTCAAACAGTAACAAAAAAAAAAGCTTTTCAGTAAAGACATGTTTTGTGCGTTTTAACATTGAAATAGCCCGTAGCGCTATTTCCCGTAGGGTCAGCGACAATATTTCTTCTGACTCCAACGTGTATTGTGTAACATAATGGGTTTGATAATATTCCTATTTCTGGTATTGTAATTATGCTTTGTACTGTACTATTATTTAATCAAATACTAGGAATAACTTTATGTGAAAGGCATAATTTATTTACACTCAACACAATAAACAATGTATTATTATTTATCTTAAAATAAAACACAACATATGGTAATAACCAAACACCTG
Source organism: Allygus modestus (assembly GCA_963675035.1). NCBI lineage: Eukaryota > Metazoa > Arthropoda > Insecta > Hemiptera > Cicadellidae > Allygus > Allygus modestus. The sequence goes on along the minus strand of OY776111.1, from coordinate 456,419,339 downwards.
TTTGGAGAGAGACCTCCACATGTACTAATTTAAAACCCCTGATTTGTTTACATTACAAAATATGTTTAAATAGTCTACTTTGTTTTACCACACCTGATATTGCAAGTAGGCTACAACCTACTTTGTTTTACCACATGATATTTCAAGTAGGTTACACCCTACTTTGTTTTCCCACACATGGTATTGCAAGTAGGCTATACCCTACTTTGTTTTACCACATGATATTGCAAGTAGGCAACACCCTACTTTGTTTTACCACATGATATTGCAAGTAGGCTACACCCTACTTTGTTTTACCACACATAGTATTGCAAGTAGGATACACCCTACTTTGTTTTACCACATGATATTGCAAGTAGCCTACACCCTACTTTGTTTTACCACACGATATTGCAAGTAGGCTACACCCTACTTTGTTTTACTACACATAGTACTGCAAGTAGCCTACACCCTACTTTGTTTTACTACACATAGTATTGCAAGTAGGCTACACCCTACTTTGTTTTACCACATGATATTGCAAGTAGGCTATACCCTTCTTTGTTTCACCACATGATATTGTAAGTAGGCTACACTCTACTTTGTTTTACCACATTATATTGTAAGTATGGTACACCCTACTTTGTTTTACCACACATGTTATTGCAAGTAGCCTAAACCCTACTTTGTTTTACCACACATGATATTGCAAGTAGGCTACACCCTACTTTGTTTTACCACACATGATATTGCAAGTAGCCTACACCCTACTTTGTTTTACTACACATAGTACTGCAAGTAGCCTACACCCTACTTTGTTTTACTACACATAGTATTGCAAGTAGGCTACACCCTACTTTGTTTTACCACATGATATTGCAAGTAGGCTATACCCTTCTTTGTTTCACCACATGATATTGTAAGTAGGCTACACCCTACTTTGTTTTACCACATTATATTGTAAGTATGGTACACCCTACTTTGTTTTACCACACGTTATTGCAAGTAGGCTATACCCTACTTTGTTTTACCACACATGATACTTCAACTAGGCTATAACCCCGCAAGCCACTAGTAGTTTGACCTAATTTCAACACAATGAAACTCGTATTCATCAAATATCTTTAGTTCCAAGAGTACAAATGGCTCTTCACCAGTCAGCAGTGAGTCAATGACCAAGTGTAGCTGTCCGCTCAGCAAGAAATGTTGAGTCATTCGATGGTGAAACTATAATACCCCGTCGCAGCAAACCTGCGTACTCAGCGAATTTCCAATGGAGATATAAATGTCTCAATACTACATAAAGCCACTGACCAAGTTTCATAAAAATATATTCACAAATAAGCGGTATATACAATTTTACTTATTCTCCATAAGAATAACATTGGGACTGAGTACGCAGGTTTGCTGCAACAAGGAACACAAAAAATGGGCTTTTATGCTAATATCAATATAACTCAACTAGGTGAAGTCGTATACCAGTTTTTATTAATTTATATTTATAATTAAGGGAGACATAGCATTTAATTATTCTCCATAAGAATAACATGGGGGCTGAGTACGCAGGTTTGCTGCTACGGGAGCCTTTTGCAAAAATTTGTTTAGCAAATATCAATAGACCACAACCAGTTGAAGCCTTATACTGTACCAAGTTTCGCCAGTATACGTTCATAAATAAGCAAGATATAACATTTTTCCTTTCCTCCATAAGAATAACATTAGACAACGTACTGTGTTTAGCACTTTCAATATCTCGGTAACCAATTGACATAGGGGAATGATCAAAATACCAAATTGTGTGTTTTTTAAGCTGAATCAAATGGTAAAAACAAATATTTGACTTTTTCAAAAATTATATGTAAAAAATTCAAAAAACCCCATTTTTGAGGTACAAAACCCCCCAAAATACCCCTTTGGATGAAGCAATATGGCTGGTTTTCAAACTTAAAGTCATAAATGTTGCTTTACACGTTTATACTAAATTTCATCAAAATCGGATCATTTTTACGAGAGTTATCGTACTCACGGACACACACACACACATACATATGTATATATATATATATATATATATATATATATATATATACAGTTTCGAACAAAAGGTGTTTTTGGGGTCTGGGGACCTCAAAACGAAGTTATCATGGTCCCGGGCCTAGGTCTTACCATGCCGACTAAGCTAATAGCTTCTTCCCTATAGGGAAATTCGCTAAAACTAAAACAACTGTTGTCTTTCTACACAGAAACAGCAATGCTGCATGTACAATATTTATTAGAAGGTAGGTTTTATTTTGTAATAACAAGCCGATAAACAAAATAGGAAGTTATACAAATTAATTTTATTCTTTAATCTATCTTTTAAGTTACTTAAATTTCAAAAGACAGGGAACCATAAAATAGCTCAAAACTAAGTAAGCAAGGTAAACTAATTACGCAATACCCTTCAATGGGGAGGACAATTTTGTCAAATATCGCAGATCCCCAACTTTGTTCACCATTCAAGAACAACCCAGGGATGATTGCACATTGCACCACACTTAGCACAACATTGTAAACAATGTCACAACTTTAACTTATCAGGGTTGTAATTTCATTTCCTTATCGGAGAAGATTTATTATATTTGTAGTCAGATAACACCGGTTTGTGTTTTATGCAGTCTCGTGACAAAAAACTTGCCACAAGAAAAACAGTTAGTAAACCCACAGCATTACACCTAACCAAAAACATAATCAACACATTTGCACACTAAACAAAGTAAAGGATGTAAATCATTGGAATTTTCAATAAATCATTAACCAAGACCAATACCACATTTCATAAAATTTAATTTATTTCGCAATAAAATTATGCAGACAGTAGAGCCTTGCGAATGTAACAAGTATTTAAAAACATACATGCAATGCATACAGGTGTTTAAAAACTTAAATAACAAATACAAATAATAAAATGTCTCCAACAGAAAGTACAGCAACTGCAAATATCAGTAACTGGAACAAATTGTGATTCGGCAAAAGAGTTTGACTGACTAAGTTTTGTTGCTTTAACAGAAATTGTGTACTTAGTTTAGCCAAACCAACCAATCTGTTGATATATTACTCTATTCTAGTTCATATTAATCTATTTTTTGGTTATTATGGCATTTGCTGTCTTAACTGTGAGATATAAAAAATACATCTTATGATATAGACGCAAAAATACATATACACTTCAACTGGACAGTAAATGTGCATGCACTATAAGAGCGTAAAAGGCAGTCTGGACTATTACAATATTATACATATTTTTACCGTCCTGTACGTGAATAACCTCAGTCAATATATTGTGTAGTATTGCAAGACGTTTTAATGCCATCCTGCAATAACTCATATTAGTAACAAACACAAATATATAACTCTTAAAATAAACAACAAAAACTTACCACTCAACACAAAATTCCAACAAAACACAATGAAACACCACCAAAACTCCCAAACTAAACCCACACCAAGTAACAAGATACCTGAAGAAAAGGAACTGAGAAACCCGGAGGAGGAGAGGGGGAGGCAAAATTGGGAAAAGTGGAGGAAAAAGCGGCGAAACAGAAGTCCAAGAGAGGTGAAAACGAAAAGTCTACAATCGGAATGGTGAATGAAAAAGGCATTGCGACAGCAGAGACATAGAAACAGCTACTGTCTGTTCTATAAATACACACATGCAAGCGGCGAGGGGCAAAGCGCATGACGAGATGAGAGTTACCTTCTAGCAGAAGATCTCGGGTTTGTATTGGCCCATGAGGTCCAGACTGTCCTCCTGGGAAACAAAACACCCTTCGTTAGTCCTTCCGAGATCCACACAACTCTAGCAATGAGGGCCAACCACCTCTCACCTTCACCAATGACAATTCACCAAAGATACACATGATGAAGAAGCAATAGCAACAAATTATTTAACTACGCTTGTTTTGGATTTTAATATAATTAAATAGTTTTTAGTTATAAATATAAAACTTTGTATTGCTTCTTCAGGAATACAATTAAAAATTGGTTTAATTTTAAGTTTTTAACTTATAGTCTTAAATCCTAATTAGTTGTCTATATAAATTTAAAATATAAAAAAGTAACAAGTGCTTTAAACTGTGATTTAAATGTTAAATTAAACGAATATTTCAATATATTCTTTACTACTATTAATTGTATGTACTTAAAACTGTTTACATGATAATAAATATATTACATTTTTTTTATATTTGTACATTGCGAGTAAAATATGCTAGTTGTACGTGCATCTTTCTATCATTATTATTTAAATTATCTAGATCATGCTGTCAATTATTTAACCTATACCATGCTTTTGACTGTAATGTTACTACCACTAACATACAAATTAATGATAGCCCAAAACAATAATATAACAAATTGTAAAGATTCTTTAATTTGTAGTAAGATCCTCGAGTTATAATTTCATGATTTATTTGATTTTTTTGGAATTTGACTGTTTCCTCTAAAATTATTATTTTGTCCCCACTCTGAAACTAAAAAACTCTGTAAAAAATGCTACTGGTGTTGATATAACACCAAAAAATATAAGTCTAGATCTTTAGATTATAAAATGTTGATAGAATTTTGATAAGCCTTCAGTCCTAAAGAATTTTGCATTTCTATCTGATTTCCCCATAACATTGTTAACTATAAAGTTCAGTCCCTCCAAGCAAATTCATAGATTTATGGCTCAAATTAGTAATCAAAAAAGATAGGGATTTCAGTGGGCCTTTGTTTTAAAAAGACAAATAATTATAACATAAAAATTTACAAATAGAAATATTCTGGAATTTTACTAGAATGAGCAGTTATTATTACTGGAGCCTAATTAATTTAACATTAGGGGATCGTTGTTTGAAACCAGGCAATATTAGACTGACAAGGTATTAAAATGAATACAAAACTCATTAAAAATTTATGTTTATAAGCATTAGTCCATTATTATCTTAGACCTCGAAATATTTCAACAGTCACAGTAAACCAGGCTTCTCCTGGAATGGAACGGTCACAGTGTTACCATTTCAGTACTTTTGTTCATTCATGCTATCTATACAAGCAGGAGTGTAACGTCCGTTAAAATGAAATCATTTCTAAATTCAAGCCTTCCACTGTCGCGCTAGAAAGAATCAGGAGGCTATTTTTAGTACCTTCATGAAAACAAAGTGAATTGTACCTCTTATTCTGATTATAATTTAATAACTAAATTATATTACCAAAATTAAAATTGTTGTTCAAGGCCAACTAAATTCTTGTAAAGTACTTCATACCATCAGCCAACATCATAACTCATCTCACATTGTTCAATTCTATAGCTTATCCTAACAAATTGCTCAGCTGCTAATATTTTATCTTCCAAACCCATAAAGTAGGAAAAATAAACAGCAAAGTAAATAAACCAGCCACTTTGTTACCGTAGTCTGCTCTGACATTCAAGACAGGCTCAATCAATGAACTCAGTTCTGCCTGACCTTGCCTCCCACATCCCCACAATACGATGTTCCATCACGGACCTACTGTCAATCATTTTGTTTTTGTCAAGACAAGTTATATTTTCCAATTGGAAAATAGTTAGAATGCTTTTGTACATCTTTGATTTGAAATATAATTTTTAACGTTTACTTATACATTATCCCAATATGTTAATTGTTTTTACAAATATTATAAATTATTATTATTCAATTATAAATACAGTAGTGTTCAACGTAATAACGTCAGAGAGAACTTTGTGTAATTTACTAGCTGACGTCCTGTTCTCCGCACAGGGATCTATAGCAGGCGCTTTTTTCACGATTTAAAAAGTTCATATTATAATCGGCTGACTAACTAAATAAAATAACTCCATTAGATTAGCATTGGCTTTGAATGCCTGTGGAGCGAAGCCCTGGAGGGGGATGGTTCTCAAAACCTCCAAAGGCACGTCTAGAGGGTAAGAGACTTTTCGATTGATACCAAATATGCATTTAAAATAATAATTGTAAAGGTCGATATTGCCGAACAAAAATCAAGAAATTTTTTTAAAATATTGATTTCAATCTGTTATAACTATTGATAATTATAGCAAAATACTGTGCTAAATAGGCGATATAATATCATGCTTTATTCAAGTGAGATGATTTTAGTAAGAATTGTAATAACCATATTTTTTCTCCAATACGAGAAATATATTTAGAATTAATTTGTAATACTGCCTACTGTAACTGGAGTTATACTATGGTGTAAACTATCAAATTGTAAATAAATTGTTTGATAGTAAAAGGGTGAAGACATATACTGTTTTAACATATGGACCGGTGAAAGTCAAAGTGGTGTAAGTCAAGTTTTGGTGAAATTGAGTTAAGTCGATATTTGGATTCTCCATAACCAGTTCTATCTTATGGCAAGAAGATGAAAGCCCTAAGTCGTCTTTGTTGCCGATATTTTGCAGAAATTTACTGTGCCTCAAAGCAAAACTTTGCCAAGAGTTAAAGCCAATGTGGTGTAAGTCTGACATACACTACTGTACCTAAAACCACTGTACTGGTCCTGTCAGCTGAGTGGGTCAAGAGTAATAAATTACACCACTTTGTCTGTAAACATATTGTACAATCAGCTGTAACCATATTGTTGAATCAGCTATTTTGACTCTAACTTACGAAATCATTGTTTGTGTAGTAGAGTTATGTGAGTTAAATATCATGATAACACAATTTATATTTTTTTTACTTTTTAAACAATAAATTATTATTTTATTTGTAATGTTCTATTATTTTTCCTATCTGGACATAAATGAATTTTATTTAAGCCAAAGAGGTTTAAGTCACATTACTTAAATATCATGGTCCATTTTTCCAGCTATAATCGTTTACAATACATTTTAACGCAAAGTCATAATTTAAGTAAAAGTGGTGTAAGTCTGACTTACACCACTATTGGTTGCAGTGTAAGTTACTATTTACGGGATGTAATAAAAGACGTCTTACAACACTTAAGATATATTTACACTTATACTGATTCACATACAGACGGTAAACATATATAAAGATGGTACTAGGCTATCGGTTTCGACCAGTCACACCAGTCATCATCAGGCCAATGAGAGAACTGAATCTGTCATGTGAAACAGTCTGTATGTGAATCAGTATAAGTATAAATATATCTTAAGTGTTGTAAGACGTCTTTTATTACATCCCGTAAGTAATAACAACACGTAATATGCTAATAACAAAGTTGTTTGGTTAGTATTTAAAAGTGAAAATATGCTTTAAGGTAAAGTCGTGTAACTTCTTTAAAGCCTTTATAATTTATTAGTAAAACTGTATTTTGGTTCATAATTAGTGTACAGAGTTACAATGTAAGGTCTTAAATAAGATTCAATCATGGCAAATGTTATGTAGTCACTAGTGACCACCAAATACAAAATCTTTACAAAAGCTAATTTTTCTCAAAATTATAATTTTTGACTTGCACAACTTTGACTTTCACTGGTCCATGTAGTTTTTAGTAGTATAAAAAAGGTAGTGATTTCAAAGCTACCAGTTCAGTGACACGACAGTAAAGTAGAAACTAACAGCCTTCCTCGACCATTACAACTCTCATAAAAATCGCCGTTTCTAATAATCCTCGCTTCTAGTTGTGAAAGTGAGCTGTAAAAGAGCATTACAGTCAGTTACCGGCGTTGCGTAACCAGTATGTACAACCGCGATCGGACCACGCAAGCGCAACAGCTAGAACGCTATACGTGCACGTGCGTTGGATCTAAGACGATCGTAAAGTCAATTAATACAGCATTTTAAATAGGACAGCTCGGGACTGATCGTTATGATCTCGGTTGTGTCTAGTTAGTGGTCAGACAGTAGACAGTAGACAGTCACTGATAAGGCTGTTATCTATGCTACTTGCGACTCCAGTAGCTTTCCCTTTCTCTGGGCGTATACCACTACTGTTTACTGCATGTGAGAACATTACCATGCGTTTAGTGGCAAAGGGTTGGACTACTGTGTGTTGGTCAGTATACAAGTTTTGGTTTCATGTTACATGTGAAATTTGTTACATTCTATAGAATGTTCACGAAGTATTCTTACTTAAGGTAACTCGAAAAATGTTCTTCTAGCTAACGATAAGTCATACCTATAAACTTTAGCAAGGGTTGCTATAATTAGTTTGTAACCTTTAGTATATTTAATGAACTTAAAAATGTAACCTAATTACAATTTAACAATATAAATCCTATACTCTAATATGAGCAATGTCTGTTTGCAAAATTTATCTCGGAATCCAGCGGAACGATTTTGTTAAAAAATTTGGAATTAAGGGCTTTTGGACCTAAAAAATCGATCGGTAAAAGCCTCAACCCCAGGAAAATTAATATTTTGTTAAAAATCTCATTTAAAAATTGGTAGTGTACCAATACTGGGCGTAAGGAGTTTAAAATTAAAACAAAATAATCATAACAGCTGCGAATAAATTAACCAGTGAACTGTCAAAGTATCACCGTAGCCGCCTTTAAAGACGACTCTCTTTAAAGGAGGTTATGGTATCACTTAAACAAGGTAAAGTATCAACGAATGATTTCTTGTAAACAGTGACTAGAAGCATTGAATAAAGATTGCATATAGAGTGGACATCTTTTTCGCCCACGAAACACACCAAATATCACCGAGTATGGCAGGGTCTCACTGGTACTAATATTTTTAACTAAGCAAAGAGCTGTTTAGGGAATTTAATCCACTAAATACTGATGGTAAAGAAATTCATATTTGTTTTTTTGTTTCTGAACCACCATATTTAAAATTCGACAGAAAGAGAGTTTGATTTTAATTTAAACAAAAATCTGGCTTGAAGTATAAAAATTCACGAAATCTGTTAATTTTCTTTATATAAAGGATCGCTAATTTACAAGATATTACTGCAATATGCTTCCTCAATATTTTGGCTAACTTCAAATTCTTTTACGACGCTCAAATTTAATGTTGATTAATAAAAACAAACGAATATAGAACCATTATAAAATTATTTCTAAATCTACTTAACAGTAAAGAAAAGTTAAATTAACTTTTTCAAAAGGGATTTGAGGATACAAAAAAAAGTAGCATTTAACAGAAGGACAGCTGGACTGAGCTAGCACACCAAGCAAAAGCTTGAACTCATCAAACAACCACAGATAATGACACAAATAAAATGAACAACTTCAGCATAGAGTATGGCGAAGACCCAAGTAACTGATCTGTAAAGCTTAGTCATATAGTCATAGAGCAAAAATGTTCCAGCTGATGTGTTTTAAAAGTGTCTTTATCTGTAGACCATATTACCTCAGGTTAGTAACACACGTTTTCCCATGTTAGTATTTTTTCTGACCAAACGATAATAAAGGAGTTAGTAACAAATAATTATAAAAAAGTTTCCCCAACTGAAGCATTCAGCACCTGGAGCTCTCAAAACCTTAAAATAGAATAAAAACAAATGGATCATTTAACCCAGATAGAATTAATTTAAATTTGTTTACGTTTCCGTACGGTAAAACACAACTTGCAATAGTATAACTGTCACAAGGATTAACAAGTTATTAGGATGTTGGTTTGTTTGTTTGTATATATAATTGAATTTTATGGTCTCAGACACCGTTAGACCGTTTGCTATGGAACTTGGTATATGTATGTAAAATTTCACGGAGAAGGTTTTTAAGCCATCCATTTCGTCCTAATTCAATTGGGTTACTCCCAAGAAGGGTTCCCATATAAAACTTATGGAAAGATTTTGTTGTTTTCATAAAAGCTAATGACATGTTTACTTGATTTCGGTGATATCGGTTTTAGTTGTCAAAGGCATGACAACGTCTGCCAGGTAACAGCTAGTATTATTTAAGAGATTATTGTGGAAATTTTCCATCACTGATTATTATAAACGGGGGTCAGGAAACTGACATATACTTTCTCCCTTTTAGCTCAACTTTAATGAATAAATTACTTTATATTTACTAAATATAGAATACAAAGCACGGTCGAATGTACAGAAAATCTTGTAAACAAGTTGTTTTCAAAAATATCCACCCAAATCCCTGTTAAGGAGGCACTACAGAATCCATCGCTACACATGTGGTTTTAAGAGAGGAAATGCCCCCCAGCCCCCATTCCCCACCCCTCAGGGTTATTAAGGAGCAAAATATTACAAATTTCATCTGTTGGTCAATGCTAACTTGACAAGCATATCAAGTTTGAACGAAATTGATCAATAAATAAGAGAGAAATAGTAATTTTTGTATTCCCCATAAGAATAACATTGGACAACGTACTATGTTTACTGCAAAATGAAAATTTAAATTTTCTCCGCAACCAGTAATCGTAGAATAGTAACTCAAAATACTAAATTATTTAGTTTTTGAGCTATTTTTAATGGTGAATAGTAATATTTTTGAAATGTATATTTTTAATGAAAAATCAAAAACTGAATTTTTGATATTTTAAGTTTTGTAATTTCTAAACCCTATTTTTTACAGAAATTCGGGTGGTGTCATTTTGTTGGAAAACTGAAATTCTACAAACGGCTAAATTTTAATCAAAATCGTTAGAGCCGTTTTTGAGAAATTTTGATTTTTCATGTTTTTGGCGGTTTTTGGGGGATAATTACCCTTAAAAATCAAAAATTTCAAAAAACTAAAAAAACGCCTGGAGATATCGTGGATACCTACAAACCAAATTTCATAAAAATTGGACCATTGGTTAGGGCTCTAGCTGTGTACACATCCATTTAGACAGACAGACAAACATACAGACATCACGTAAAAATCACTTTTTTGGGTTCAGGGAGCACAAAAACGAATATTTCCACTAACAACTCAAATTTCGAAAATTTTGACGAAAACAATACTTTCTCCATATTACTATGTATAAGGGGGAGAAAGTAAAAAGAAAAGTTATTATATAAATGTATTTCATCTGTTCATATTCATTTATTACTGCTAAACTTGATTTAATGCTACAAAATAACAGGGTGATTAAAAATCAGTTTATACCTAAAATACAAAGTAAAAATGTTTAAGTACGATTTAAAAGCTTAAGATGTAGTCTTCTGACTTCAAAAGTGATAAAAATACATTATAACATTTCTGCACTACAATACAATGACTAAATGTATGAACTCAGGTTTAGCTAGCGAGGTAGAAAACATAACCATTGAGAAGAGACGTTATTCTTAATGATATACCTGAATTCTGTCCAAAAGATGAATACTGTATTTAAGAATTTCTTGGTTTTTGAACGCAATTTGAAACCCAAATTTTTTAATTTGATATAAGTAGAAAGCTAATTTTTTATATATGAATATTTGTGACTTCCCTCAGGCTTTAAAAAGTTATACAAAATGCCAATCTTAGAGTTATTTGATTTAAAAAGTTATGATGACAATCTTACAGAGTTATTTGAGCAGCTGATTAGATACATGTGTCTAGTTACTTTCTCCCCTTATACATAGTATATGGAGAAAGTATTGTTTTCGTCAAAATTTACGAATTTGAGTTGTTAGTGGAAATATTCGTTTTGGTGCTCCCTGAACCCAAAAAAGTGGTTGTTACGTGATGTCTGTGTGTCTGTCTGTCTGTCTGTACGGATGTGTACAGAGCTAGAGCCCTAACCAATGATCCGAGTTTTATGAAATTTGGTGTGTAGGTACTAATCCACGATATCTCCAGGCGTTTTTTCTTTATTTGATTTTTAAGGGTAATTATCCCCCAAAAAACATGAAAAATCAAGGTTTCTCAAAAACGGCTCAAACGATTTTGATTAAACTTTAGTCGTTTGAAGAACTTTAGTTTTCCAACAAAATGACACCACCCGCATTTCTGTAAAAATTCGGGTTCAGAAATTACAAGACTTGAAATATCAAAATTCGGTTTTTGGATTTTCTATAAAAAAAACATAAATATAACAAATATTACTATTCACCATTAAAAAGATCTCAAAAAACTAAATAATTTAATATCTTTAATTACTATTCTAAGGTTACAGGTTGTGGAGAAAATTTAGATTTTCATTTTGCGGTAAACGCAGTACATTGTAAAATGTTATTCTTATGGGGAATACAAAAATTACTATTTCTCTCTTATTTATTGATCAATTTCGTTCAAACTTGATATGCTTGTCAAGTTAGCATTGACCAACAGAGGAAATCTGAAATATGTTGCCCCTTAATAACGCTGAGGGGAAGGGGAATAGGGGGCATTTCCCCTCTTAAAACCACATGTGTAGCGATGGATTCTGTAATGCCTCTTAAACAGGGATTTGGGTAGATATTTTTGAAAAAAACTTGTTTATAAGATTTTCTAAACATTCGACCGTGATTTGTATTTTATATTTAGTAAATAAAAGTAATTTATTCATTAAAGTTAGGCTAAAAGGGAGAAAGTATGTGTCAGTTCCCCTTACAGTATGTGTGTATTGACATTTTTCCCCTTTAGGCGAGGTAACAATATCCAGGTCCTACTATTGGGCAACACTCACCTTGTCCCACCTTAATCATGTGCAGAATAACAAGGTGAGTCCCAAAAGTCGGACGTGTGTGTTGGGGACATTTATCAAAATGTATGTGGGCTCTCCTTAGAATTTAAGATAGTAAAATAAGACAAAAAAGCATGCCTAAAGTTTTTTTTAATCTATCGCTATTAGGAATTTCAAAAATACAGTTATAAAAAAACATCATGTCTACGGTAATACCTCATCACTAAAAAACCCACTTCCAGATCCTTAAAAAAGCAACAAAACAAAAAACTAGTTTATTATTTACGTTATAGAAAAACCAGCCGACAAAACCGAAACCGACCCTGAAAACAGCGGTTTAACTGCGCCCAACCGATAATCACCTTCCACTTCCTGCACACCTGTGATTTCCTGACTAGTTTGGCAACCCGTGTAAAAGCCGCATTAGGCCCAATCAAATCGTAAACTCAAGGAACTAGCTGGGGAACCCGTTCGAAACAGGTCCCGAGGACCAAAGTAGGCGCAGTTTGACAGCGACTTTTCCATGACCGTGATCCGTGAAAAACAAAGACCTTCGATGACGATCCGTTAGCTATCATTGTACCGGACTAATACAGCTGCTTTGTCTCTAAACTGTTTTAATTACCGGGTCGGTGGCCCTGGGATAGGTGTGTGTGAGAGGAGGGGAGGTAGGAGACAGGTTGGGCTAGGTTGAATGACCTTGTGAAAGCCGCACAATCAGCTGAGCTGCGTCTGACCTACAAAACACCTGACTGGATGCACCAGCTGACTGCAAGGGCACTGCTCGACTGCCTGCTGTCAAACATAACCTAGAAATATCTCCTGTCTTTGGCGAACGCAACTAGCAACTTGTTAAATATTTTAAAAGTTATTGTTTATAATATGATTACTTAATGTCCTATTTTTTTACAATCACCAGTTGTACTGCAAATATTAACCGTAGGACTGTCGTTGCCTGATTAATGCTAAATTGCTCGTGCCCTAGCAATTTTTGCTATTTTGCAGAGGTTCTTATAACAATTCGCAGTGCCTAAACTACTTTTGATATTTTCTTGAAATTTTCAGTGTTTGCACAGTATAAAAACTATGAATACACTCAAATAATTCAATTTACCCATTCACCGAACTAACCGACATCTAAATCTTGATTGCAAAATAGCTCAGTTATTTGAAACTGAATGCTAACACAATTGAGCAACGTTTTTTTAAACCAAACTACCTAAGAAGGTGTGCCATCCACGCAAAAATTCTAGTATCTATCTGTTTCTTCTATACGACCAATGTTAACTTTAAAATTCCCCCCCTTTAAAACTTATAATTCAGAATTTTTGATTTATGGTTCATTTTATAGACCAACAAATGTCATAGAAACAAAGTTGTAGATCTTGTAAAATCAGCCGGTCGTGGTGGTATCCGTTTTTCAATCGGATCATCTGTTCGCCCGCTAGAGCTCAAAAACTAGAAATCTCAAATCAGCCTTTTTAAGGAATTTAAAATTTTGTTTGAGGGGGTTAAAATGAAAAATTGTCGAATTTGGCAATTTTCCTGGGGGTTACAAGGTAAAAGCTACCTGCGTGCCAATTTTCAGGTTTCTAGCTCGTTTAGAAGTGGTCTAGAATTCGTAAACCTCAGTGAGTCAGTCAGTTAGATAAGCGTCTGTATATATATTAGAAGAAGAAGAAATGTCTTAGTGATATCAGTGAATAGAATTTTGACGTCACAATGACTCATAACGAACATCGCAAATATTATTAATATTTTGTGAATTTTCCCAAACGATTATTATTTGTGAAATCAAATTTCTACTCACTGAAATCGCTAGACATTTTTCCCTTTATAAAATGAGCCAAAATCAACATTTTGGATTATCCATTAAAGAAGGGATTTGAAAGTTGACATTGTCTTAGGGAGAATCAGGGGACTAGAGCTTGTAACAAATAGTAAGTTTGGGTTTAAAAGCGCGTTATTGGCACACTGAGAAGCGACTGGACAATGTTTACAGTAGGTTTCCCTCGGTGGGAGGTTTGCTCGGCTAATTCACTAGACACAAAGCCGATTGTGTTACTGGATGAGAACTGGAGTAGTTTCACTGGACCATTATGGCATCGGGCATTGGGAACCAGAAGCGGCCGAGCTACAACTCTAAAACTATGGTGTGTCTGCTCCACATAAATGTTGATAATTTACACACACATTAACTGGGCGGCATTTTGAGAAGGTTTATTTAATTATTAAAATATTTTTTCAACATTAAGGAACAAATTTAACACATACATACTGACTACTGTCTTCTTGAGTGGTTTTTGGGTACACTGCTTCAATCACACTTCCTCCATTTCATCTTTTGATGCACTCGATTTGATAAACACTAACCCAACCACTACCATGGGTCTGCAAGACTAGAGTTACATTTTGTTTTACTCTGTGTGACTTCGACCTGTCTCAGTACTTTCCTCCCTAAACCCATCCCTGATAGTTCAGTTGTCTTCAGGACAGTCGATAAAAAAAAAAAAATAAATAAACAGTCTCAGATAGGGATGGTTGGGAGTGTGTGTATAATTGGTGACATTTTAGTCGTATTAGTTTTTTCAAGGAAGCACTAGGTAGTGCACCTACTTAAATAGAGGAGAAGCCAAAGACAGTCATTTAATTACTTTAGGACTTGATGACAAATATGTAAATTATATAATTTTACTAGCTAATGTACCCGTTCTTTGCACAGGGGATTTCTTTACCCGTTCTATAGTCAATGCAATTTGCATTTTAGTTAGCTTGAAACAGCTGTTCTTGCTTCTGCTCTTTAAGCTGTCAAATGGAAGTGTCCTCAGCTGTTCGCATTACAGTTTCTGAATGTTTACTTTCTTCTGAAATGTAAACATTGAAACTTAGGATGTTCACCGGACGTAGCCCGAGGGGATTTTAAGGAAGTGAATAGGCCTATGTGTTGCATGGGTTCAAGATCTACCTTTGTGTAAAGTTTCAGCCCAGTCGGTTCAGTATATTTTGTGTTTACCCGGAACATCAGACAGACAGACAGAAACCACCTCTTCTTTATAATATTATATTATAGATTATTAACAAAATAAGATCTGTTCCTTTCATAAACAAGCTGTTCTTAATTAAAGCTTAGCAGTTTTGCAAAGGTATATAGAAACAACACATAAAACTTGTTTTTAAAATCAATTCAGTAATACAGGTTATTTCGGTAAATCATTTATGTTATAGATTAATTATTCAACTAATATTTAACTTTTTTTACTTTTAACAGGTACAACATTTTAGAATGTATTTACAAAGTATAGGAAAGGAAATATGTGTGTATATATTGTCTGTCTTAATTTAAAACTCATGCTTTTACACTGCCTGTACAGCTAAGATTTATAATTAATATATTTTACACAATTTAAACGTTTAATAAAGCAAATTACTATATACATTTTTAAAGCTTACAGGAAGATGAACACTTTACATCACAAAAATCCTGTGATATAAAAAAGCTATGAAATCGTGAGTGAATAAATGAGATATGGAGAGGGAGAGGGAAGTAAATCGAATAGACACAAACATATGCACTTTTGGCTTAGTAAAAATAGTTAATGATTACGAAAAGACATATACCTAGAATACAAGGCAAGTTGAAGTTACTTTAAAAAGAAAACTTGTAAAGAAGAGTTCACAAAATATTAGTAATGGATTTTAAAGTTCCTTAAAATATTTCAATTTTCCAAAAAAATGCCCTAATCAACATAAGTTGGATTTCCGAAATAATCCAAAAATAACTCTGTTCTATAATTACATTGGTGAATTAAATATTTTATCACTTAAGAATTCCCTGCTAAACTAAAGATTTATTTTAGTTATTTTTATTTACCCTAAAAGCATTACATTAAATGATTAAATAAATTTGCAAGAAGGCACAACTTTTGGTTTAGATAGTTGGGAAACTTCTCCACCATCTAAACCAAAACACTGTAATCAGCTAAATTGTTATGGTTAATGTTGATTTAGTGTCTTCTGTCTTTACAAAGTTTTATGATAAATAAGATTTCTCAAAACTGTGAACACTTAAGTTTGTATTTTTTTATTTACTTGTCGTATTAGGGTACGACAATAATTTTAGAATGATGCATTTTTGTGACAGTGCTATTAGATAGGCTTACTTGATGTTCCAAAAATGTTGCGTAGAAAAACTTATGGTGGGATGACAGTAGCAAGAGAAAGAAAGGAGAAAGGAATCAGAGGCT
Organism: Allygus modestus; assembly: GCA_963675035.1. NCBI lineage: Eukaryota > Metazoa > Arthropoda > Insecta > Hemiptera > Cicadellidae > Allygus > Allygus modestus. Next base: position 456,402,631 of record OY776111.1, on the reverse strand, counting down.
CACTGACTTGATTCATTTTAGATTCATTTCCAGACAAAGCAGCAACTGATCTGGTCTACGGACAATGTATGCTTAACATTTGTTTAATGATAGATATTTATACCCAGCCCTTCCTTAACATTTGTTTAATGATAGATATTTATACCCAGCCCTTCATCAGTCATTTAGACTTCAAATTTTCCTTAGGGTTCCACCCCACTGGCATTAAAAACCCAATATTACCTTATGGGAAAGATTTAATTTAATCAGGTGATTATTTGAACATATTCATTTACAGAGAGTACCAAAGATTAATTTAATCAGGTGATTATTTGAACATATTCATTTACAGAGAGTACCAAAGATTTAATATAATCAGGTGATTATTTAAACATATTCATTTACAGAGAGTATCAAAGATTAATTTAATCAGGTGGTTATTTGAACATATTCATTTACAGAGAGTACCAAAGATTAATTTAATCAGGTGATTATTTGAACATATTCATTTACAGAGAGTACCAAAGATTTAATATAATCAGGTGTTATTTAAATATATTCATTTACAGAGAGTACCAAAGATTAATTTAATCAGGTGGTTATTTGAACATATTCATTTACAGAGAGTACCAAAGATTCAATATAATCAGGTGATTATTTAAATATATTCATTTACAGAGAGTACCAAAGATTAATTTAATCAGGTGATTATTTAAATATATTCATTTACAGAGAGTACCACAGATGCGCAAACAATTATTATATTTTGACGTGTTTAAAAATTTGCAGACTTTCTACAGAGGACTTTAATGTCAAATTAAAAGAGTGTAATTTTTCAAACTAATATCCAAAGTTACTTTTAATTTTACTCTAAATTCTATCAATAAATCTTCGGTTCAATGGAGAATTAATCTGTTAGACGAAAAATTTAATTGAATTGGAATAACATTTTGCATTTTGCTCCGTATATTAAACAGGAAACACTGCTGTAGTTGACCACCACTATTTGTGAATGAGGGAGGGAAAACTAAAACATTAACCAAATATATTCTTCACAGGCTTGACCAATCTAGTATAAGTTGATGGTAGATACAAAAAATGTAAATTCAAACATGATAATTTTCTAGAGCCAATTTGAATCAGGATGTTTAAAAGAATCTTTATTATCAACACGTTACACGGCATGCTGGTTAGTCCCCACCCCACGCCACACACCACACACAACCACACCCTCTCTTACCTTGGGGGGAGGGGTGGACCCGGAGGGGGAGAGACCCAGAGAACTGTCCGAGAACTGGGGACTGTCAGGGGACCTCTTGATGGGGGACGAGGCTGCAAACAAAACAGCTGGTTAGCAAACATCGTAAGTAACACAACATACCACTACTGCACAGTCATTCAGGAACACATTCAGCAACTAAGAGTCACATATATATTTCCACCTTTTGAAACAGTAATATATCTCTCATCGAGGAATTTTTAAAGAAAAACATAGCTTTTTAAGAGGGGGCTCCAGCCACGCAACAATTTGGGTTTTCTGCTTCTCCCTTACAAGGCCAATGTTAACTTTGAACACCCGTCCCTCCTCGACGGATTATCTAAAATTGTTGTAGAGCAAAAACATACCTAGCGATTTTACTAAGTGGAATTTCAATATCAAAAATAATCGTACTGTAGTTCACCATAAAACAATCGTAGATATTGAATATTTTCTAATTTCACTGACGACCTTTATTTGTGACATACACATTTTGATCGCTGAAACCACTAGGTAATTTTTGGTTCTTTAAAATGTGAGATGAATCAATGATTCAAAATAATCCGTTGAGGAGGGACGGGATTTAAAAGTATGCATTGGCCTTATTGAAGAATCAGGTAGGAACACAAAAGATTACATGACCCCCCTCCACCTCATAAGTCAAACTCTTAAAAAATGGGATAGAAGAGGTTTGAGCCAATTAACTTCAATTGTGACCATCACACACAACTTAGGTAATACAGTCCTACTGGTTTGGATATCACCTTGAATCCAAAAAGCAGACATTTGACTAGGAAGGTCCAAGGATAGAAAAAAATGGTACAGTTATCGATGTGGCTACTAAGTGGACACTTGAGCAGCATTGTTTTCCGCTCACACTCCAGCCACAGAGTAACTAGGTCGTGAAACCGTAGAACACAGAGTACAGTAGTACTGGTCAGTTATAATGGATGTGGTTTAAGTGGGAAAACCTGCAGTCTTAAATAAAAAAATGTGTTCCAAATTCTTTTCGAATAGGTAGTAGTTTCCTTTTGGCCGTGTTGGAAATTGAAAAATATAACACAATAAGTTACAATGAATTCAACTATTTGTAAACTGGTACATCCTTTAATCCTGTTGTACAACACTACTCCACAAAACATTTAACTTGGATAATTTCTTCAGAAGCTATCAGTGTTAAAAATTACATGTCTATTGGTAAAATAGATAGATACGGAAAATCTTTCATGGCACAATCACCATCTTAAGTTGTTGTCTCCTATAAAGAACACTGAAGAAATTAATGCAAATGGTCTGGATGTCCATAACCGTGGTAGCGTTATCTAAATTTGTATTCATTCGTGTGTGTGTGTTTGTGTGTGTGTGTGTGTTGTGATTTGATTTGTTTACATTTTAACATCCTGATGACTTGCAAATGTTGCACTTGCAACATAACATGTTGGCATAACCTATTTGTTGGAAATTTTGGACTATTGACGGAGGTAAGAAACCTATCTAGGGAATACTTCCGAACAATTTCATTACATACAAGACGTTAAATTTAAGTAAAATGTGGTACAATTACCATTATTAGGCCTGGTGATTGGTGTGATCGATGAATTCAATTTTCTTGCTCAGTCTTTTGAATAACTTTTACATATTGAATCAACTCAATACTTTTCACTGCAACATATTGTTTGTAAAAGATATTTCCAACTTAAATTATTGGCAATACAAATTTTATTCTACCTTCTTCAACTTGCAGATCCAAAATATGACTCTCAGAAGCTCTATTGCACAAACATCAAATCAAACACGAGCAAGAGACTCATCTGATTCCAAAAACAACTGTTGACCCGAATGTAGGCCTCCGGCCAACCGCTCCAGTCACCCAATGGCATTAGCAGGCCGAGCGTTGCGTTTCAGCAATCGTATCCCTCACTTTCACTGCCACTGCCACCGATTGTCGGGGAAAGCTATGGCCACATTTAACTTGTACTTTCTGCATTGTCCTTTGCCACATTCACTTTCTGAAAGGATATGGAACTGATTGGCTTCCTCTGCCACTTTGAGGTGGTGGGAATAACGCATCGCTCGACTGATCTGGAGAGACTTGGTCTACTGGTTAATACAGTACGATCGGTTGGACGACACAAGAAGTTTTTTTTATTTGACAGACACACAGGTTCTTTGAAAATCCTGATTTATTCCTCAAAGATTGTACTTTTTTGTACATAACCCAAAAATGTATTTCTCAGGCAAGTTTACTTTGGTATAAAAACAAATTTTGAATATCATTTTTAAAGATGTCGCCACACATGTGTGCATAAGTGAAGGTGAATATTAATGAATTATCCATGTAAATACTTGTAAAACATGATTTGCTAACTTAGCCTTATATCAAAACCAATTTCATTTCCTTAATAAAAGGCACATCTAGAAAATTACCCCTGAGTACATTGTTCACAACTTGGTGTTAAACATGTTTGCTTGTTTTGTTCTCAGCCTCTCATTGAACAGCTGATGTCCCTGACTTCAGCAGCTGCCAGAACTCCCACCGCCATATAACGCAGAGTAACCCTCCCCCCCTTAAGTGTGTTACGTAATATCTGTATGGCCCTTTGTTTAGAGTTGAAAGATCAAGATGGAAGCAAGCTTTAGGAGGTAAACGGATAATAATATAGGTAAAAAATGGTAGCATGGTGAAAACATTTGTTCATATCACTACGATAAAAGTGGCTTTTCGATCCTCTTTCTTTTCGCACACTCCTTGCAAACTTGAGCTCGTATCAAAGCTTCACGTTTGTTCTTAGAGAGGAAAAACAATAGACTCTCAGAAATTCGGATCGGCCTAATTCGGACTCCGTGTGGTCCGGAACAATGATTCACGTTTTAGCGCCTTAAGTTTTCACGGGATTAGCTTGCATTACATGGACTGTTACGGATGTTCATAACTTTCAGCCCGTGAAAGTAAATACAAATGGTCATAATTGTACGCTGTAGAAGCGGAATTGATGAGTAATGCCCGCCTACGGGAAATCCGGCCGAGAGAGCAGAATTGGACACTACGGGAACTGCCGTAGCGATGACTCCACTCAGTCCTAAAGGTTTGCCGGGGGAATTCATGGTGTTCACGTCCCCTACCGCCACCATTACTGTATCAACAGACCACGCCCTCTGACCAAGGTTGCTCCCTCCCCGTCAATGATGCCAACAGACATAAGCAACGGAATAAAGATATTCATAAAATATTAATAATTTCAAACCACGAATCTTGCCGTTTTTTGTAATTTTTGAACATAATTTGATACCAGTAGGCTAATTAATTACATGCTTGAAAGAGAACATATAAATTATAAAGCGTGGATTGAATAAAAATTAGTTATTTTATAAAAAGCTAATCGACTTTGAAGGCTACATCCAATATTTTACCTCAGGCACATTATCTATCAAAGTAAACAATTACAGTTGTATACCACACTAAAAACTTACACAGAGCGCCGCGGCGGTTAGGTTATTCTAATTGCCATTCACAAAACAATAGTTTCTGAGGCAATAGTAACAATAGTAACTGATCGATAATTTTATGTTGAACGTTAAAAGTTGGCAGAACTGCCGTTGTTATGTACATGGGGGAACCAGGGCGTGGCTTGCTGGTGTAGTACTCGCGGGGGTGGGGAGCTGAGACAATTCTCCCGCCAGACATTTATCCTGAGCGTAGTCGTCGCTGCGACAGTTCCTGAATGAGGAATTTCCATGTCTCATACGGACCGGCCGTAAACCACATTAGTCCGGAATTCTGAGAGTCCCCTGTATACCACTACTAGCTATGGACTCACGGTGGGAGGCGAAGGTCTGGTAGAACTGCGACAGGTAGGTGAGGATGGAGAGCCGGTCGGGCACCTCGTACTCCAGCATGTCCTCGGCGTCCAGCAGTGCGGGGATGCCCAGGTGGCGCTCGGCCGTGCGGAACGCCAGCTCGTTGTTGGCCAACACATCGCTCTTCTGGAGGCTGGAGAAGTCACTGTGGACAGAGGGACGGAGGTTAGAGAGACGAGTGGTGTAAGTGATTGGGTAAACTATAATTAAGAATATTCATCACTAGAAGTTGCCGGACGCCATCTCAGATATAAGACCCAGTTGGCTGGGTAGAACAGTGCTAGCTTCATAATATGAAGTTCGCCAGATCGATCCTGAGCAAAATCCTGAGAAAGATCCTTGAAGGTTCGATACTGGATCCAGCTGCCATTGGTCATTGGGCTATTTGATCCTGGCTAAAGAATTAGTCGGTCTTGTCACTGTAACAAGGCCTTGTTCCTGATCTCACCCATTCTACACTCATCATTCATTCATATTCGCCTTAAAATACACCCTAGTTGACACCCTACGGCAACTAATAAATAAATCAGTATTACAACAAGTGTATAGTCAATGGTATTATACAATACAGAGAGTGCCATCAAAGATGAACCTGGAAGGCAGTTGATGCAAGTCTTCATTTGTCTCCCACTCCATGAATCCTTGCAGAAGTTTGGATTTTACAACTTTTACACCCTTCTGTGCGTCATCATATTTGGCACCATATATACACTCACAAGTAAAACTAGAGTTTGGAGACATCTTACGGTTTAGTTTAATCCAATCAAATAAAACATTAATTTTGAGGATTACACTTTTCAATCCTTCACTCGTCAAAAACCATTTATTTGCAGTGAGGTATGATACAATTATGCATAGTTATAATATAACGATTTTGGGATAGCCAACTGAAAAGAGATGAAATAAGATTCCAGAAGACCTCAAAACCTAGGAAGGAAGAGGAGGTAGGAAGGCGGAGGTCTGTGAACCCGACATGTTGTGTTTGGCGTTACACTTCCTGGGATTGGCCGTACAGCAGACGGTTCCCAACATTCCCATCATTAGCCCATCGCAGTGGGAGAGGGCGGCTCATGCCATAAACGCTGGGAAAGCTCACCGAGCTGTTATTGTTATCCTTTCTTCTACAAGGGACTGCGTTAATCTTGAATATGCATGAAAGTAATAATTCAACTCGCATGGTTGGTATAAAGGAGGAGAGCCTACAAAACACAAAAGCTCAAAGGCTTAAGGAAAGTTACTGATCAGATTATGTAAATATTATATCAAACTCAACAACAGGTTTATGTAAAGTATCAACAATTTAATTTGTTTCTCTGTATTACACGATTTTCCAGATTTTCAAAATTAACAATGAATTCCCTGAATTATTTTTTTGATTTTACCTACAACTCATAGTTTCCTTGGTTTCCCATTCCCTCTGGACTAGGTTACAAACCTGTTTTTTATCTATCCGGCCCTGAATATTCTTGTGATGCAGGTTTCACGAATCATGGGAGTCCTAAAAGAATGATAATGATTGAATTTAAGTCCTATAAAATTAGGTATGTGTCATGTGTTGCTGCTTTTGACCCAGCCCTTCATTATTCGAGTGGTAGGTTATGTATAATTGATGACCCGCATCCAGTGTAGCCCTACTACGGTTCAAATTGTCAATGATGCTAGTACTCTTATCCCTCCATTATCAAAAAGGGTCCCCAGCTGGCAACTCGTAAGTTCGACCACCCCACATCGAACAAGGGAGTGTATGTATGTTTTTTGAGGCAGCTCCAGTCTCCTACTCAAGACCAATGTTGACTTTCAAACCCCGTACCCCCTAAACGAATTATCTGAAATTGTTGATTCATGGCTCATTTTATGAGCAACAAAAAACCTGGCGAATTCAGTGAGCAGAATCGTATCACAAACAATTATCATTAAAAAAAACAATCCAAAATATCCAATATTTACGCTTTTGTTGTGTTTTAAATACTTATGATAAAAATTTCTGCTCACTGAAATCGATAATTATATTTTGCTGCACTATAAAATAACCCATAAATCAAAAATTTCGAAAAAAACAATCAAGGAGGGATGAGATTTGAAAGTTAACATTGGCTAGGGATAAGCAGGTAGAAATCGAAATATTACGTGACTGGAGCCCCCTCTAAACGCCACTCTACATTATCTTCAGAAATAACCAACTGGGAGCCTCGCGACCGGCGACACCGCAACTCGCCGCCTTGCCCAACGCTCGCCTCCCCGGCTAATGTCAGCCTATTGTTTTAGGCATTAACAGACAATGGTGTGACGAAACACAACCTCTGTGGAGAAAGCCGCGCCACCGCTCGACACTAGCCACGCGTGCACATGTGTAGTCGTGTAGTCTGGTCCGGATAGCACATTGATGGGATAATCGAATTAAAAAATAATCGAATGATCATTCGGTTGATTTTAATCAAATGATTTGTTTCTTATCCTTATACCAACTACGTCAAACTATGCTGATATACAGTATTACAGTATATGGATTTAAAAGTTGGTATTTAAACACTATTACACATTTAAATTTGTTCCCCATTTTAATGAAATTGGCAACCTATTATTGCATTATTTAAGAAAACGAAAATCTAAAAACTCCCGGAAAGATTTGTAACGTCTCTCCAAATACTTTTTATTTGTTTATATTTTCCTTCAGTTATAACTTCGTTGTTCAGGTTTCCCAATGTCAAATATAATATGATTTTTGATTATATCATACTTATGTGTTGATACCGGTATAGCATTAAAAGTCTGGTAACGATTCTCATTCTCACCAAATATCCGTTAAATCTTTTTCCTACCGAAGGATATAAATATTAAAATTTTGGTTTGGCTTAGACGATTAAATTAGTTTTTATACGTTTATATGTTAAGTTATTTTATAACGTTTTAAGGTTATCTAGCGGTTATAATTTGTATAGGCTTAATTTTTACTTCTCTTTCTTATATTTTTATTGTATAGACAAATTTTGAAGTTGTACTTCTCACATTTTTACTTTGTTAATATACATGTTTAACAATACATAGTCATAAAAGTTCATTTTTTTATATTCTTCCTGTTTTACCACACATACATTTTGTACCGATTATTTAAAGAAAATAATCGACTATTTTTAAAATAATCTAATACTCGATTATTTTCCAATAATCGAATAATCGATGATTTTCCATTCGATTATCCCATCACTATTAGGTTTCTCGTGTTCGATTTTAAAATAAGGTTTTACAATTGATATTGATATGGAAGTAACTACTGTAATATCAAAAGATATATAATATGGCGCGCATTCCTATACTACAAGACGGGACAGCCATGGATGGGCCTACGGGGTTTCGGCTACAGGGGTGAAGGGTGTTTCGGTGCAACTGTGAGGGGAGAGTCCACGTGAATTACGTAACGAAATTTTAAGATATTGTAGAACTCCCTTTAGCTCAATACTCCCCTCCCGTCATTATGTATAATCACGGGAGTGATGTAAGTGTAGATAGTAACACTTACTATCTACATTATTAAAAGAATTTCTTGATTTTGTTCGGCGATTTTTGACCCCTTAAACTGTTATGTTATATACATATTAGGTATTACCGAAAGCTCTTACCCTCTAGATATGCCTTTTTGGGTTTTGAAAAACATCCAACTTCAGGGCTCCGCCTCATTGGCTCTTAAAGTTCCTATGTTAATCTTATTGAGTTATACTTTATTTAGTCAAACAGCTGATTATAATGGAAGCAGTTCAAAACATCTGACCCTGTGCCTGCGAGCTTGTGACATTCCCGTCAGAGAACGGGACACGTAGTAGAAGAATTATGTTTATTTTATGTCTGCCATCCATTCCGGGTAATTAATTTATATTACATGTCAGGCTCATATTATGCATGCTGTAACTCTACTGTAAGTTTTATAATCAAACTCTATAATGACCTAATTTTCTTAACTGAGCAACATCCAATATGCATCTATCGGGCAATTGTCTACCAAAACAATCCACAAGATGCTTTGCATTCGGGAATATTTTTTTTTCTGTACGAAAATTATGGAAACCCCTGTAAATAGGAAAACCCTAAAAATGAACCTCATAGCCTTATGGGTGGGTGTCCATATTGTGTTGGATTTCATTAAGAACACGAAAACGATCATAAATATTTTATTTTTGTTTAATTCCACACAGTCAATCGTCAAATTCTACCCATTTCATCCCATAATTTGACTTATCCACTTTGAAACTTGATGGCTCAAGAAAAGCATTGGCGGAGGATTATATCCACTGTTGGAAAAAATCCTGAAACTCCACGGAACTTTGATCTGTAATTAGAAAGGAACAGAAAATCATCCAAATTCTCCCAAAAACGTATCATGTTGATTTTGGACAAATAATAATAATGAACTACACTACACTATGTTATAACTATCACCTGTTTAAGACGCGCTGCTTCACATTGAGGCGAACTAATAAAACAGCTCAAACGCACAAAAACAACTCAAACAATAAAAAAGTGAAACGGCAACCCCGCTAAAGAATAAAATTGCTATGCCCAATTTAAACACCGGATCGAAACGCTCGCTAAACGATGCAGCGTGAAGCTATAAAACGTAACCCGAGACAGACAGCGAGACGTCGATGGCAGCCGGGCGGAACGACGATAGCTAAACAAAACAATAGTAGATACAGAAGAGCGGTTTTGGCACACAACGCCGCGTCGCGTCGGTAGTAAGCCTAAAAACGAGCGCCGACAACAATTAGTTCTGCCTGGAGATATAATCGGGAGCAGGAAAAATTACAGTTGGGCTCCAACCAATAATTAGGCTCCACGCTCTCAATGTTGCCATTTTGTCATAAGAGAATATCACTTGAGTAACAAAAAAACAAACATAAGCAGGTACCAAAAAGATATAAACAAAAAAAGCTACCCCCCGCAACAACCAAAAAACCAAAAAAGCCCTTAGCCACAAAAAAAACATTAAACATGGTAGTGGTGGGCGTGTTAAATTGTCGTTATGGGGGAAGTAGTTGTGAATATATGCTGTCAAGATGGTGTGCAGTTTGGCGATGCAGCACGTCTTCTATGGGCTCGTATTTGTTGATGGCCCTGTCAATCACGCCGTTAAGAGGTCGCTCCAGTCACCACAATACTCGCGTTTCTACCTACTTCCCCCATAAGGTGAATGTTACTTTCAAAGCCCGACCCTCCACAACGGACTATCCGATATCGTGGATTTATGGATAATTTTAAAGAGTGAAAAAAATACCTAGCGATTTCAGGGAGCAAAATTTCGACATCACAAATAATAATCGATTAAAAATGAATCCTAAATATTCAATACCTATTTATAATTTTTTATGGGTGAACTATTTATGATCTTGAAATTTTGCTCATTGAAATCACTAGATGTATTTTATATCATTAAATCAACCACAAATAATCGATTTCGGATAATACGTTGAGAAGGGACGGACCTTGAAAGTTAATATTGATCTTAAGGGAGAAGCAGGTAGACACAGAGGACTAGCACACCTCTGCGGTGTGATTAAATTAATTGCTTTATTGAACGTAAGTATAAAAGTATGATCATCGTCCGATAGATACATTAAAAATTGTTCTGAATATATGTTCTATACAATTCAGCTTGAGAATGCAAGAGATATTTCAAAGGTTCTAAAAGCCTGGAACTCATCTCATGCTAAAAAATAATAACACACGTCAGAGACTAGATGAAAATTAAATCTATGTGAACTATATAACAACAATGTCTTAACCCAACAAAATAAACAATGCACAATGAAAACAACAGGCCTATACAATTAATTATATGGCGGTTCCGTTTCATATCCTCAATAGAGACAGGGGAGATTTCTAGGACCCAGTTATTTAGTTCTTTTTTAAATCTATTGCTGATGAAAATGTATTTTTTGAGGGAGTAAATTATAAAATTCGGTTCCCCGTACATTCGGACTGTTTAAGATAGTTTTAAACCGCCTTGAATACATACGTTAACCGTCTTGAATACATAGTTAACCGCCTTGGATACATACGTTAACCACCTTGAATACATACGCTAACCGCCTTGAATACATACGCTAACCGCCTTGAATACATAGGTTAACCGTCTTGAATACATAGGTTAACCGCCTTGAATACATACGCTAACCACCTTGAATACATACGCTAACCGCCTTACAAACGTTAACCACCTTGGATGCATACGTTAACCGCCTTGAATACATACGCTAACCGTCTTACAACCGTTAACCGCCTTGAATACATACGCTAACCGCCTTGAATACATACGTTAACCGCCTTGAATACATACGCTAACCGCCTTACAAACGTTAACCGCCTTGAATACATACGTTAACCGCCTTGAATACATACGCTAACCGCCTTACAAACGTTAACCGCATTGAATACATACGCTAACCGCCTTACAAACGTTAACCGCCTTGGATACATACGTTAACCGCCTTGAATACATACGTTAACCGCCTTTCTATCTTGTAATGCAACAACGGATGTCAGAGTTTAAACCAGCCAAACTATTTGGTATATGTCCGTTACACAACAAGATTGTAACCCACTACATCGATTTAATCGAGTGGAAATTCGTTAGATTTATGCATATGAGTAATGAAATATACAAAGAATAATATTCGTGTAAAGCGTGACTATAGTTAATAACGCTCGCTTTCGTTTCTGCTACGGGTCTGACCCTGACATAGTTACAGTTGCATGAAGAATGTCTATAAACATGGAAATGTATATTCCTATTTCAAAATTTCCTTAGGAATCCACCCAATGGATCTTCAAAGTTCCAAAGGCAACATTCAGCACGTTAGTAGCGGATTCCCTCCCTGGCGATGATAAATCACTTATCTGAGCAAAAGTTCTTCACGCCTTTAAATTTTTAAATACTTGTTCAATAGTAGTGTACATTCTTCAATTTGTCAGGCCTTTTCAAGCAAAAAAGTTTTTTTTCTTAAAGTAGGCAGAGTATTTTAAATCCAAATCAAACTACTGACGTCTCATATCCCATTTTGGCCTCAGAAAACGTTAAATTATCCCTAAAAAGGGATAAAATCCCTCGAGTGAGAACACTCACACTGCAAGGTGGTGATCTCGGTGTCGCGTCGGCGGGAGGGGGGCATCAGACTAAAAGTGATCCCGTCCTTGACCTAGGTCAGAGACTGACCCCGCGACCTCAACCCCCCCCCCGCCCCGTCTCACCGTGGTCCCGCGACAAAACAGACAAAACTGCCGTCTTTCCGCTTTTGATTGTGATTAGAAACGCTCCCAAGCCGCGAGGTTGTCGTCGCAAATTTTACTCCAAAAATGTCCTTTTACAAACCAACTTTCTTAGAAACTTATAGTATAAATTTGTAAACTAAATATGTGATTAACGATCGAAGGAAGGAATTCGTCTACGTCTACAGAGAGAAGGCAATCCTATTATATAGATCCGCAGGGGTAAGTTAGCATTATTTGCAAGGTGGTGGGAGGGGAGAAGCGAGTCTTCGAGGAGATAATTTCAAGGCTCAGAAGCTCAGACAGACTAAGTAGAGTAGTGTCTTTTGAAACGACGCCTTATTAAAAACCGAGTTACAATGTTGAAATGCGATAAAGGCACAACAATATTTAAATACAAAGCATTTAAATTAAAACACCATGAAAGAGAATTATTATACGACTTCGGAAAAAAGTCTGGCCTAAAGGATACAGCAGCAACCAACCCTATGTTTTTTTTAATCAAATAGGGTATAAATGCTTACACTGACACTAGTCAATAGCCAAAATAAAAATGTCAAACAATTTATTTAAAATTATCATACAGTAGGCTACTATGTGTATCCTAATCAAAAACAGAGAACGTGACATCGATTTTAATAATACAAAGTTGGTTACAATTATTTAAGAAGTATTCACAGTTTCATATAGTCCAATAGACCAGACTTTGTACAATAGCTTGTAAACAAAGGGTTGACGGAAAATTTATCACCTTTACAGTTCTTACACTGATTATTAGCATAGCCAACCAAGAAATATATCAATGAAATGTAGGCCTAGAGTGTTAAACGATAAGCTGAGGCAACATCGTTCAACACAATGCTGGGGTAACGTTCCCCTCACGTCCTTGATGACTAGCTGCCAGTCAAGTCGTCTCCATACAGCAGGCCTGTTTCTTACTCGTTTTGGCAAATTTTATATAAATACGTTAGTAGACAAAATAGCACACAATTTTAATTCCACACTACAGATCGAATATAACTCCAAAATGAACAAAGAAAACAAAAACAAAACAGGCTAGATGGTCCGATGTGCAGGCAGGCTAATGATCGGCGCGGCGGCGCTGCAGGAGGGGTCACAGACCCAAATATTGATCACGTTATTTCAATCGGAACCGGTTTTAAAGACGGGTAAAAACCTGTGAAAAACGTGAGAGAGGCTGCAAGGCCGCGGTGACTCAGAACTGGGTGGCCGCGGGGCGGTGTTGCCTGGTCGTGCGGGGCGGCAACGTCGCACGTGTGTCTTCAACGAGACCAGAGCAGTTACCAGCTATCACCGCGGCGATGGAGTGGCGGCCAATAAGTGGGGGAGTGGACAGCTTGGCAACGTCGCGTCTGTATTTCAGCAACCTATGATTCCAGTAATAGGGGGGATGGTAATGAACAAAATCGAGCTTTTAAGTGATGTATTAATTACATTTGTAGAGCAAGAAAAGTGTAATCAAGATATGTTTCTAAAACACGATTTACCTCTGCAGAGGTCACCTGACACCGGAAACAAACAAGGGTTTAACAAGTGGTCTTCAGAGATCCTTCACAAGTCACTTCGAACCGGTTGAGCTTCCTTGAAAGAGAATCAAAGAGCTTTCTCGTGTTTTAACATTCAGAATAGAACAATGTATAACATATCGCATGTGTGACCAATTTAAGAGCGTTATATCACTCTAATCGGCGATGATAAACACAAAACACAAACATCCGCACCAAAAAAAGAAGTACAATGGCCAAGCAACATTTCAGCAAATGACTGCAGTGATGCAGCACCTCGACGTTTTTCTTAAACACCGGCAGGTAAATCAACAGAGAAAACAAGCTCGGAGGAGCCAGAGGGTCTGAGATAAGCATCAGCCGCCGAGACAAAGGAAGGCCCACCGGGAGGCGGCGGCGGTGTGTGAGGTAACTATACGGGTAAGTGATGGTCTCGCCAGCCAAGGTCAGTGGAGCAACCACCTCTGAAGATCCCGTCCACCTCGCTGTGGAGCCGCCGGCGGGTTGCTGCAGTACAGACCACTGAGCCAGACTAGGGGAGGAAGTGATCTCACGCGGACCATCAGGTCGTAGCTTCGCAAGAAAATATTCGACTGAAGGTAGAAGTTTGTGAAACGATAGATCAATCTAATCTAGAATTTAAGGGTGGAGACTACCGTAAACAAAATTCCTAGGGAAGTAATAAGTAGATGGGCAACGATGTGTAACCGGACCCCGGACTAGGGGATGTGTTGAAACCCAATGATGACCAGGTAGGGAGGGCCGGATCCATTGTGGTACTGTCCAGAGAATCTCAAATTTAGGAAAATATGTTACATTGAGTGTTGCTAAAACACACCTGCAACAGATAGACCAGATCATTGAGCTGATCATTGAGATGATCAAGCTGAGAATGAAACTGTTCTTTCGCCCAATCTCTACAAACCTAATTTTCAGCCCAATAATAAAAGACAATGTAAAATTGATGTAGACAAACACATCCAGCAAGTAACGATCCAATTATATCCTTCCATGACCACCAAAAGGTCTCCGCGATCACTAGTCTCCACCACACGGACCAATGAGAGTCCGTTCACTGATACATCGAGATAATTCAATTACCCCTTAAGTGACCCTTCACGAATGTTACGACTGTCCTACTTCTCTAAGTGGCGGGCGGACCGCACGACCAGGGGTCTTGGAGATGTCAAGGCGACGGTTGGGAACTTGCATCAAGGATCTTACCCTGTCATAACACGAGAGTCACGAACACTGCGATTGTTCTGATAAAAGAAGAAGCCTCTTCCAGAGGATAGCTGCCTCCGAACGTGGTTTGGGTTCCAAAACAATACTGATAAATGCCATGCATATTTGACGGAAATCCTTTGCGAAATGATGAGAGTTAGATAGGTCCTGATGTCATAATACAACTTAATTCAATCCTCGTTTCCTAGATTGTGTTATTTTAAAATAGTCGCACTAACAACTTAGAATAACATCCACGCTATGTTTCAGTGAACTCTATTTGCGGGGGTTTGAGGAAATACCAATGAAGTAGTAATTAAAAACACCGCCTTCAACGAATAAGAAAATTCAATATTCTAACGGTGAGTATGAAAACTAACTTGATTTGATGCAGGTAACGTATTCATTTTTTGTCTTGAAATTAAAGCTGGAAAAAACATACCAACATACCTTGATTTTAAAAATCAACATTCCCGGAGATAATTGAAAAAATATCCCCGGAATTGTTGAATTTTTAAATCAGCCTTGGTTCTTTCCCGTTTTAATTAAATACATAATATGAATATGTTTCCTGCATAAAAGAAAGTTATTCATGCTCAGCATACATGTTAGGAATTGTTATCCAAACCCCGTAAGCGAGAAACACACTGACTCTCTAAATTCCACGTGGATATGATGACGCGTCCAAAGTAATATACACTACATCCTGTTGCCACTGGACAACAGAGATCTCACGTGAGATGAACAAGCCGCGGTCCTTCACCAAGACAAATGGGCAGATCCACTTGACAGGCCTTGTCTGCTAGACGCCACTGCTCCCAGTGTGACCCGGACGAACACGCAGAGAAGGAAACATCTCCGAAGCAACGACAGCTGTTCTTTATAAAGATCAAGTTCACGATTACTCAAAAAGCTATAACAATATTGTAATCACTGACAAAATAGGGTGTCTGCCAAATTGAAGCAAACAAAAACGAGGACTCAAAGGACCTTTTTAACACACTTGAGGACATAGCGGGATTTCTCACACTCTAGTACAGTACAATACTGTACGAAGGCAAGCGTCCAAATATGATTAAAAATTGTCATAATTATCCTATTTATGGTATTTACGTTGAAATAACCTATTTTGTGGCTGTAAAATAGACGATAGCAACAAACTCAAAACTAGTAAAGTTAACAAAACAAAGTAGCAACAAAATTAGAAATTTGAGCGCTGCAAAACAACTCGCGGCATTTTTTAAAGAATTTAAAAAAGGAAGACCCTGAGGTTAAAGGGAGGACTTCTGAAGGGGCTTTATACAGGGTTTGGACACCTCCCTTTCAAAACATTATAAAATGCTACCGGCGTGAATACGCCCAAAAACAAAAAATATCAAAACACGTTTGACACCCTTCATAAATAAAATGTTACGATAATTGTATAACAAAGATTTATAACATTTTGGTAATTTCAGCAACGATTTCGGTAGATATCGCATGTTATTGTAAACCAGTTCCAACGCCTACTTTTACCAACTACAACGTCTGATGTGGGAATGATAATTTGTGAAAAGCCATTTACCGTATTAACTGGCCGACATAAAGCTTGAATTGGATTAAATATGTGTGTACTTTCCTAGGGGGAGACGTCTCTATGTCAAGTTTAAATAATCAATACCTTTAGGGTTTGGTTTTGAGAAGAAGGGTAAAGCAAAAAAGGGAGGAAGGAAAGAAGGTAAAGAAGTCGGTAGAGATCCCAATCTTTCGATACTTCTAAATGGCCTTTATGTCCGTTCAACTCGACCTACTGTGATACTACAGATCAAACTACAGTTCAGATCGTGCTCTTCCCCTTATTGGTAAAGTTTGTAATCGTGGTAGGAACTTCGGTTGAAAAAGTATTACATTTTAACATTATAGAAAAAATATCCAGTTAAATTTGTAATACAATTTTCATGTTTTGAAACACCTTGTATGGTAACGAGATGTTTCCAAAAAAATAATGGGTTGAATCTTCTTACGTTAGTTCCACTTCTGCTCCACACGCCTACCCACGACCTTCGCTCGTACGCACTTGCAGCGTTCTTCAACCCCCCGACACAAAGAAGGTCCCAAACTAATCTGCCGTATGGAGATCCGTGTCGTCATTACCCTGGTGGCGGAACCGTTCCGCTCAGCCACTCCACACTCCACGTCGGTTCATTACGCCATTGTGTCGACGGTTCCGTTACCCGCAGATTGCCCGCGCTCGCCGTCCCCGTTAGCCGCGTCCCTGTCCGGGCGCCAATATGGAGCACCGAGCACCTGCACCTCCCTTCAGGCCTGTCAAGCGTTTTTGACACCGAAACTGGATTCCTCGGCAAGGAAAACTACCTTACTGAGCCAATACCTTAGGAGGGTTAAGAGTCATAATGCCCAGATTAAGGAAATCGAAATTGTAATTCCCTTGAGAACCACTACACCTTTATTTTGAAACCTAAACGATTGTTTTGTGACTATCAGGTGAGGAGTAACGAAGGACCAAAGTATATTACTCTTATAGAACAAACTTCCAAAAATGGCGTCTGGCAACTCCGGTGATGAAGAATCTTAAAACTAGACAGCCAAGTTCACAAATTTACCAAATTATAAGATGCCACACTCAAACTGGATATCCTAGATTTTTAAATCTGATATTTCTCAATTGTTCATGTTATTTTAAGAAGGGTTCAGGCGGCTCAATGTAAGTAGCTTATATAAAATTTAAAACTGCAGACACAATTTTGGTACAGTATAAACTTTTCATATCCAGTGTTATTCTTCAAAACAAAGAAAACACAATAACATTTGTTTTTCATAACGCCCCGATCAATGTGATCGGCTGTAGAGTCGCGTCTTTAATTAAATTAAAAGATAAAAGTTCAAATTTCACTTTCCAAACAAAAACAATCTTCCCTATAGAAAAATATATATTGTTGACGTTTGTTGCGGGGGTGTTGGAGAGGTTATTGTTTAAGGCCCTCGCTCTCAAGTCTCAACCCTTCAGCTGTCCGTCTAACGCCAACCTCGCAAAACTTCGGAGGCTCACGATTCGATCGATTGTTTTTAGACTAGGTTCATTCCTTTTGACTAGATAAATTTAATTACGTTTTGATTAATTTATTTAGGCCAGTTTATCAATTTATTTAGTTTTATATATTGCTTCACATTTTAATTTACTAAGAGACAATAAATTCAGTTTTCTACAAACAGATGTTTAATTTATATTTCATATATAACACATAAATATTTCCTATATCAGAAACACATTTGTTATAACTATACCAACATTACATATTATATTTAACTTGCTATGTTTGCTATTATAAGAATTTAATCCTATTCAACTGAAGGACCTGCTACGATTAGGCTACTAACTTTACCAAAATGGGGAAGAGCACGAACTAAATTTTACAGTATTTTACAGGTCGTTACTGTTTATGTTATTTTACAGTTCATGAAGGCCGTTCACAAGTTTTGAAAGAAAGGGATTTTGACATTACCGGTACCTACTTTCTCGAAAAAAAAAAAAACACCCGTCAAACAGTAGCACTAAATGAACAATGCAACTCCACAAAACAATACAGCTAGAACATAACGCTACAATAGCAGCCCACCGGGGGCCGAGGATGTAGGATGTAGACCATCGTTCTGTGATGCCGTGTCGTTCCGGTCCCTGGTTCCACGGTAAACACACATTAATAACATGGGGAAAGTCAACATCACAACACCTGCGCCACGCTGCCCGCACGCTGCATCACGGCGGGCGCAGTCGGCTGGAGCTCGAAAGATCAAACTTGACGTTGTTTGTCACCGGGCGATTAATATGGAAATTGACTTTCACTCGGTCGAGGACCCGATCCGTGGCTGTCCATGGGTTTGAGACGGAACGTGGAAGGGTTTTCAAGGGAGGTTTTCTAAACGACCTAGTAGTTTGGTGTACACGTGTCTTATCGGCGAAGCGCCAGACAGCGTTTAGAGGGTTTGAACTCATGGGTGATTAGAGGGAAAAGAATTACGGTAAAAAAGATGTTGATGATGTCGTTATAAAGAATGATTTGGCTTATTCGGGGTCAATTAATAGAGAAAACACTTTGGGATAGGAGTGTGACGAGCAACATCTAATTTGACTTAATTTACAAGTTAAATTATGTTGAATCGTACGATCTCTGGTCAGAACTACATTGACCATACAATTGAACACTTAAAAACGAATGGAAGTAAAATAAACTAGTGGCTTACAAGGGGCTATAACCCCTAACATATGGTTTTTGTGGAACTGGATAATCACAGCTGATGGTTAGTTCATTTTGCTTATTAATAAAAACACTGTAGTGATATTTCCATAAGAAAATCATTGGATCTTTGAAGTCCAGTAGGGGGTAGCCCACGTAATGTTTGACATTTCTGATATTTTTCCCACCGTCCTTGGCCCTCAAGCTTTAAAATGAATCGTCATAACCTAACTTAAATTCTCCCTAGCTCAAGATATTTCGTGGGTACCGATTCGCTTACGGAATTAAATATTAAGATAAGGAAACCGACGCATATTTTAATTTAGTTTCAAGATTGCACAACCAAACAAAATAATCACAACGAATCAAGGTTTTTCCACTACCGCTGAATCATAATCTGGCACGTCATCGTTAGTGGAACTGCACAATCTGTTTACAACAAAAATGTCACTGTATCTTATTGTGCGTTGATTTGTGGATGGGGAAACCAGAGAGCAGTAAAACCCTTGGCAGACCGCCAACACGTTCACGACCAGGACCGCAGGAACACGAATGGAATATTCAACACCTATGGGAAATGTATATATTCCAACTTTTGAAAGGGTTTATTCAACGGGGAAAACACGATGAGATGAAGACACCAAAATCTATAATTTTGACATGGGTACAGTAATATATCATTTCAGAATTTTCTCAACACTCTAGCATAGACAATTTCTTCAAACTTCAACAACAACTTTTACAAATAATCTCGCTACAAAACTCAGCGAACTTTTTCCAACTGGTAACAAACTATCTAAATAGGCCTACCTAGTCCATTGCGCCCATAATAACTGAATCATTGTAAGCAGTAAAAGCTAAGAAAAATGTCGCGTTTCTACTTGTTCCTGCTACAGAACCCTTACAAAACTCACACCTCCTCCATAGAAAATTGCAGATTACGGACAGAACCTTGACAGTTTTGAGCTTAATTCTCAGAAAGTCCCGGAATCAGTTCCACCCGATCAAAAAACTCATTCCAAACCAATCTTCCCGATGAAGAAACAACCAGCTAGCCACAGATGTTGTCACAACGAGGTATCGAATCATAAACAGTCTTATGAAGACAATCCGGTTTGGTGACACAACAGCGACACCGGATACCCGTGGGCCCCCCGGAAGTATCATCGTCATCCGGGCGCGGTCACGGTTGCGGCCCCTGCCGGGTGTCCGGTTATAGACCGAGGTAGAAGGTTGGAGGGTGTCGGGTGTCGGGTGGTGGAGCTGATTGACTCTCCCTTGAAAACAACAGGCGATTTAGGGAAAGTGGTGTCCTCTAGAGCGGACGAGTGAAAACGTGAAAAATCCTTTAGACCTAGGATAGGTGTACCTATAACCACAGCCAAGGATTTTAAAAGATTCGTTTCTCTGTGCTACAACGCTAATTTACTAATGCACTTTGTTCCTATCTCAATGAGTCAAACAGGATATTACTGTGCAAAAACATGAATCTAATCCTATTTTAGTTCTAATAATCTATTTAAAACATGTTTACAGCTATGTTATTTAAGAAATTAATGCGGACGTTTTACTCGAACTAAAAATTGAAAATGGCCCTAATATTTTTTTTAAATATCATAATCTTACTAGCATCAACAATGAATTTCAAACAAAGAATTGTGTAGTTATTTCTAGAAAATTCAGTTTAAACCTTCAAGGGATCAGTAGAAAAAGTATTACTTAAATTTACAATTAATTTTTAACTGGCCAGACGTTACGATACAACTGCACCATGAATGTGTTTTCCCAACTCGCGTTCATAGGCACGCTTATACCACAGAACCAAAAGCTTTGGAAATTGACATTTTCATAGAAAATGGATAGAAAATCGAACGAAAGGTATAAAGGCAAGCAAGAATAGACATCTGACAAAGACTGTGCAAAGAGGTGAACGGCAAGACAAATCAAAACAGCCTTGCACACAGTCAGAGAAAGATATAATTCATGTGTAGCAAATATGGAACAAGAGAAATAGGACGATGCCACAGTAGAATAAGAGATAACAAAACAATGGCGAACAACTGAAATCAGAAAAGAATGACTACTGGGAAAAGAAAATCCACAAGAAATGGAGAGCTAATCGTGTGACGGAAGGACAATACAGGAACGGCAACAATGAATGCCAAACTAGAATGAAAGTCAAAACAGTGAGGCTGAGCAAGATCAAATCAAATCAATCATCGAGTGAACTAGGTAGAGTTAAATTAAATATATGTTATGTATCAATAAATTAGCATTGCGAAGTCTCATAAGTAAGATGTATGCACTGCAACGTGGGCGTGCAGAAGCGGCAAACTTAAGAGATAGTGCTGAACAATATAGGGAATTATTTTAATATCTATATGGATATTTTGCTGAGTACATAAACCCTTAGACCGTTATTCAATACAACGCAGTAGTTTATTCCAAAATTTTAGTCCATCTGTTTCTGTTTAGATTTCTAGCCAAGGATACTTAAATTTTACAAGATTTCGTGAAATGTGGTCAACGCCTGGTATAGGCCTCCTACCTTACGCGGCCACCTCACATCTAGCAACATACATACAGGGCCTTATAGGCCTAGTACAGCCTTAGCCTATGTGATTGATGCGAAAGCAATGATCTTACAGTTAATATAAAACACCTGCAAAACAATGTCAGCACATATCAATGGAATGAGTACTAAGACTTATTCCAAGCCAATACTCTAATATGTGTGAGATTTTCCTGCTTGGTTTTAAATCGTTGCTGATTTGCTAACAAGCTAACAAAACCTACAAGGAAGGGGGTCTTGGTGAAAAATCAGCCCAGATCTATTGAACAAACGACAGGTCTTGAGGACTTTTTTGGTCCCTGGGATACTATATTAAAGGATAACCCCCTACCCACCGAGCGACCTACTGCAGTTCAATATTAAAAGTTATTTTTATTGTACAATTTTTGCTTACCTGTTGTGAATGATGATGTTTGGCAAGAATTTACTTTCGATCCAACCCAACATCGAACGATTCCAATTTAAATTCGAATTAGACTACGGGGCCATACACATATTACGTAACGCATTTTTCGTCATTTCAGACCCCCCTCCCCCATGTAACGCACCATAACCCTTGAGCATACCACCCCCCACCCCCCTATGTGTTACGTAACTCAATCGCAGAAGGCTTTCAAACAGCTTAAACCTTTTAAACATCGTTATATTAGCAATTTGGAGAATGTATTTCAATGAATCATTAAACTGTAAATGACTTTCTTTTAACAACATTTTTTATAACTTATTTCAAAGCAAAATATATACAAAGCAAATGTTAAAAAAACTTAAGATGCGGACGGCATTGCTGTATCCAATAATGATTTTACACTCTAAAACAACACAAAACATAGGAGTAAAGCAATACAGAACTTAACTCAAAACACGTTATGTATTTATTTTTAGTTTAACTGTTATTAAAATAGTATTGAAAGAAGTATTTTTATGTAACAAACTGTAACTTTAATTTAGATGCCAATTTGATTATTTTTTTAATTTTGAACGATTATAAAACAGTATCAAAAGATACGGGAGTGCGCCAGCACTTAAGGTTAGTAGGGCCTATGTGTGAGTTACGTAACGCTGATACAAACCCCCCTCCCCCCCCTTAAGTGCGTTACGTAGTATGTGTATGGCCATGCTACATGGTAAAGATATGGAATATTCTGAAACATGGTAACAATTTTAAAGAAATTCATAAATCCATACTTTCCTTTGTAAAAATTACAAATTTTCAACACTTGAGGGGGTGACGCTCTCCCCTTACCCCCCCCCCCCCAGCAACCCTCGCACTACACTACTCCACACCTCCACAGCTACTCGTACTCACATGAGGTCGGGTCGGAAGTGGTGGATGAGCGCGCAGAACGCCAGCCCGTCCCGCCAGGAGGTCGTCATGTTCTCCACCTTGACCCCCGGGTAGCCGTCCGTCACCCTCTTACACCACAGCTCCAACGCCTTCATCCCGCGTTTCTCACCCATCGCGATCTTCTCGGTCTGGAACAGAAGGGAGGACAACATCAGATTTCGGTCATCAGTACAATGATTCCACTTGAGGGATTTTTATCCCGTGTTAGGGATATTTTACCATCTCGAGGGGTATGGGATTGTAGGATCATGAGGGATGTTGTGGACAGACCTTCATTTTTACATGCCCTCACACCTGTGTGCAATTTTGTCGCAAATTCTTAATAAATGTCACCAATGATAAACACCGTTTAGTTTTGTAATATTCCCAATGTTTATCAATGTTTGTCGAGAACCAACAAAATCAAACGTTGATACAAATCATAATTGTTTGGGAATAATTTTACTATGCGGAGGGGGGGTGGGCTTACAACGTTTTAGAGAACTAACAAACAAAAATATATATACTTTCTAGAAACCAATTTTCAAGCATACTTCTATTAATTTGTTTTTTGTTATTTTAAGCCAAAGAATACAAGGGGATTTAATAAATATACTTTACCACAAACCAACTAATGAAGCGCAAAATATTGTTAAATACCCCCGTAGCAGCAAACCTGCGTAATCAGCGAATTTCCAATGCATTTTTATGTATCTTAATACCGCATAAAGTCACACACCAAGTTTCATCAATATACATTCATAAATAAACGATATATGACATTTTAATTATTCTCCATAAGAATGACATGGCGGCTGAGTATGCAGGTTTGCTGAAGCAAGGAACACAAAAAATGGGGGTTTATCAATATAACTCAACTAGGTAAAGTCACAAACCAAATTTTACTAATTTATGTTCATAATTAAGGGAGATAACACGTTACTTATTCTCCATAAGAATAACATGGGGGCTGAGTATGTAGGTTTGCTGCTACGGGAACTATCAGTCAAAAAATATTTGTTAGTGCAAATATCAATAGACCACAATGATATGAAGCAATATACCAAGTTTCATCAGGATAAGTTGATAAATAAGCGAGGCATCTGAGGCCCTCAAAACGAAAAGTTATCATGGTCCCGCGCCTAGGTCTTACCATGCCGACTACGGTAATAGCTTCTTCCCTATAGGGGACATTCGCTAAAACTGAAGAATAAATGAGGGGTATTTCATAGCAGATCATGGGATGAAGTGAGATTTGTTCACGAATGGGGTGGAGCCTCGAGTAATAATAACACAAAAGCAAACGCCGATTTCTGAAAAAGTGAGAACTAATTTTGACCCCGAGGTATAAGTGGTCGGCCCAGAGTCGGACTACCGGACCGTTTAAGAGTAGGTGAGATTATAGTTACAGGTCGAGAAGAACTCTCGTTCGATACCTGGGGCCATCGGTCTACCCAGTCACGGGTACCACTATATACCGCGACACTCCGCAACTCACCACCGAGAACT
The DNA here is from genome assembly GCA_963675035.1 of Allygus modestus. Classification (NCBI taxonomy): domain Eukaryota; kingdom Metazoa; phylum Arthropoda; class Insecta; order Hemiptera; family Cicadellidae; genus Allygus; species Allygus modestus. Next base: position 456,377,889 of record OY776111.1, on the reverse strand, counting down.
ATTGGGACAACTTGCGTTTAAAACTAAAGAAAATTGGTTTTCACCGAACAAAATATTGAGATTAACTATTGTTTGTACTATGGAAGGAGTACATTGAGTTTCACGAGTAAAAACAGGTCATTCAAAAGCCCAATGTTAAAATTAAAACACTAGTCTTTATTATGGGCGGCCTGGGTTTTCACTCGTGCAACGCACTGTAAAAATAAGTCCAAAAACGTTTGTTTTATGATTATTTGAAAATAGAATATATATTTTATTTCTAGTCGTATTTACAGTTTTTATGGTTGATCAAATACTATAACATGATTTGTAATGAGATTAGCAAATAAACGGTTGTGCAATGTATGTTTAAACGGAATTCTAGTAAACCATTGAGCGATATTGATTTTCGTAGGATAAAACTGATTAAATTGGATAATTATACTTAAATTCGAAAACTTAAAAAAATTTCCCCTCAACTGTACTTATTATGTTAACAGATAGATCTTGGATTATTACATTTTTTGGAAGCCACAAGTTTTTTTCAGTCCCTTCACATTCGAATTGACCAGTTTACTTAACCATTATAAAAGCTAATTTCTAAACATGGGTGTTTAGACATGCTTGGACACAAATATAAATGGAGAAAATAAACACAGGACAGGACAGGAATATTCAATTAGATCGACATTCGTTCAGAGCGTGTCTCCGATAATGAGGAACCCTGGTTCAGCTAGTTGTCCATTTTTACTATCTGTGTCACACAGTTATGTTATAACTTTCTCTATTATTTATACCCCCGGGTTTACCGGGGTCGATAACTCCCTCGCCCCACATTCAGCCCCAAGCAGCTCTCACCCCTCCCACCCTTGCCGGGTTTCACCCTGTCTGCCCTTATAGAGGTATTAATCCGTGAAATGTTCTTCAATTTCGAATCCCGTCGATCCTCAACAAATTATTCCAATTTGTTGATTGAATGAATAAAATCTAGCAATTTTAACGATTCTTAAAAATAGTTTAACGATAAAAAAACGCAAAAATATAATATTTTTGGATTTTATTGATCAGTTATTATGTGTGATTTAAAATTTCTGCACACTGTCAACGTTAGTTTTGTATTCCACTTACATAAAACCGCATTTTACAATTGTAAACACACCCCTTTGTGATACGCGCACCTACAATTTCGGACATATGCTAATAATAACTAAAACCTAAAAAACACATTGATGATATATTTGAAACCATTAAATATACCATTAACCATTAAAACCATTGAAACCATTAACCATAAGTGGTACGCCCACGTGCTTATTACGATAAGTTGGATGTGGTCTATATGATATATTTACTGTTTAATCATTGGTGGAAGACCGACCCATACTCGGTGATACTGTATTTGATTCTTTGGGTGAAAAATATGTCCACTCTATATGCAATCTTTATTCAATGATTCTAGTCACTGTTTTCAAGAGATCATTTGTTGATACTTTACCTTGTGTAGTGTTATTTTGACAGTTCTCTGGTTTCACTAATGTTCTAATTCTATTGTTTTGATTTGAAACTCCATAAACCCAATGTTAACATTTCAAATGGTTTTTTTTTAACAATAAATATAAATTTTCCTGGGGTTTAGATTCTTATCAATCAATTGTTTAGGTCCAAAAGCCCGTAATTCCAAAGTGTGAACTAAATCATTCCGCTGGATTCCGAGATCAATTTTGCAAACAAACATAAATTGCTCGTATTAGAGTCTATAGCATTACAGGTGTCAAATAATATATCCAGCTATCAAATTCTTTGCTATTTATCAACTTTGACCTCCACGGCTCCCGTGAGTGGCCACGGCTCGGCCCCAGTTCCAGTTGTTTGTCAACACCGCCGGCCAGCCGCTGATTGGATGATGGCGGCCAATTGTCCATCTCGGAGATGATAAGCGGCGCCGCTGTCGGCCGGGTTGCCGGATCGCCGGATTGGCGGCTGACTGCCATCACAGCCACTGGCCCACTTGCCAACCTGTTTCGCTCTTCCTACTCCACTGACACACTACAACTTTCTTTTTCACATCCCGCACGAATTTAAAATTAGTTTCGTGCTTTTGGGAAGTCGTGTGTACCTGCTCGGCGATGTGGTTTGATTTTTGGATTTTGGGGTATCGCAAGGTTCGTTGTACGGAACTGTTGTTAAAACGCTAATGGACGTTGCCAGCAGTAAACCTAAGAGCTGAACGCTGCAGTCAAGCAACATCTCGCATTTCTAATTTCTTCTCCCATAAAGTCAATGCTAACTTTCAAATCCCGACTCTCCTCGACTGTTTATTCAAATAGTTGATCTATGGCTCCGTTTGCGATCAAAAAAATACCCAAGGAGCATAATGTTCTTATCATAGATAGTTGGAAGTTGGTTATCACATGGTAAAAATCTCAAATGCTACTAATATTACAAATGTGGAAGTTTGTAAGTTTGTTTGTATGTTTGTGGCTCAATCATGCTCTAACCACTGAACTGATTGAGCCGACATTTGGCAGAGAGGTACTTGATAATCCTGAGTAACATCTAGGCATATTAAAGTTGTGAAAATTCTATAGGGCTTTGCCCCACGGGGGTTCAAAATTCACATGTATTCCTTATGGACATTCATTATTATTTGAACTGATGAAAATACAAACAGCTGATCTTGATTCGTAGGAGTTCCACGGGCTAACCACAGATCTATTCTGAAATCGCTAAGTAGTACTTTGTTTTCTGAAATGACCCATAGATCAATAGTTTCTAATAATCCATTGATGTGTGACGAGATTTTAAAGATAACATTGATCTTATGGAATCAGGTAGGAGGGACTGGAGCCCCCCCCCCTCCACTTAAGCCTGTATTTATTGATGTCCGTTTCCCAAGCTGACGTCATTGTCGAGATGGAAGGGCAAGGGTTCAAAGGGCGTATGTTTATATTGAAACCAATTTTTCTCTTCCATAAATAGACCATAGTATTTTATAAAACGTTAAAAAATAATAAATATTCCTACGTGTTATATCTTTTTGATTATCAAGAACGTGTACGTGCAGAATTAAGGCAGTTAAAATTAGGATTTTGTTAACAAACGCTTTAACACTAAACGTAAACAATAATGTAAACATGATAGCTTTTAGTTAACAAATAATTTAATACCTTTTGATTATTTTGAAAGATTCCCAATTTTTTTTAAATGTCAATCGTGTGTCATGTGACATATATACTTTTAAATACAGTGTTTATATAGTACTCATATGTATAACTGTTACATTAAGATTGGATGTGCACCTGTTGTGAAGCATTATCAAAATAAAGTTTAATAAACTCATTTAACCTCACTTTTCAAGTACAAAGATATTTTTAGAGCGGTTTGAAAGTGTTGGTTCTCGGTGGAATGTTGTCCCGCGGCTGTCATGTATAATACACGGTGCGGCACCTTACGCGGAGGGAGGACCGGTGGCTCTAGGTGTCGAACGAGAGCTCCCTCTCGACATGTATATAGATGTTTGGTATTCACTGTATCGGATACAGAGGGCAAGAACCTCTCTGGGCCGACCACTTACACCGCAGAGCCAACATTTGTTCTCTCTTTTACAAAATAAAAAAATATTATATAAAGAAAAAAGGACGCAAATGCATGAAATGTACTTTAGTCACAAAATATGATTCAGTCGTAGCTTTTCTTTCAATCTTATTTGCAAAAAAAGTTATTTGACAGACTTTTCCCATGATAAAATATTAGAACCTATTGAACTGCGGTTTTTAATGTAAAAGAAACTCAAAATTTAAAATCGTCATTTTAAACCGTTTAAAAACAAGTTAGCCGACGCCAAACAATTTGTATTGTAATGCTAAAAGTATCATAAATATATTCCTTAAAACATATTATGCGAGATAGATTATTATTTCAGCGAATAAAAAACTTACGGATAACATCAGGTATAAATTAAAATTAGTATTCTAAAAGGAGAATGTATGAGCGAAATAAGTTTTGTGGCTGGTGCCAAATAACACTCCGATTTTACATTTTCAATTTGTTTTCAACGGGCAAAAGTGGCCGGGCAATTACTTTTAAATTCCATCTAATAAAATAGGTCATATTGAGTTTACTACAAAATTCCGATATAAGTTTCATTACGAAATTTCAGCTGCGCTCACAAACCTATGGAGCAGTCATATTGCAACTTCTCTCTGTTTTTGACCATTTGTCAGTCACAACTAGTACAAGACAAATTTCAGCTGCGCTCACAAACCTATGGAGCAGTCATATTGCAACTTCTCTCCTGTTTTTGACCATTTGTCAGTCACAACTAGTACAAGACAAATTTCAGCTGCGCTCACAAACCTATGGAGCAGTCATATTGCAACTTCTCTCCTGTTTTTGACCATTTGTCAGTCACAACTAGTACAAGACAAATTTCAGCTGCGCTCACAAACCTATGGAGCAGTCATATTGCAACTTCTCTCCTGTTTTTGACCATTTGTCAGTCACAACTAGTACAAGACAAATTTCAGCTGCGCTCACAAACCTATGGAGCAGTCATATTGCAACTTCTCTCCTGTTTTTGACCATTTGTCAGTCACAACTAGTACAAGACAAATTTCAGCTGCGCTCACAAACCTATGGAGCAGTCATATTGCAACTTCTCTCCTGTTTTTGACCATTTGTCAGTCATAACTAGTACAAGACAAATTTCAGCTGCGCTCACAAACCTATGGAGCAGTCATATTGCAACTTCTCTCTGTTTTTGACCATTTGTCAGTCACAACTAGTACAAGACAAATTTCAGCTGCGCTCACAAACCTATGGAGCAGTCATATTGCAACTTCTCTCCTGTTTTTGAGCATTTGTCAGTCACAACTAGTACAAGACAAATGTCAGCTGCGCTCACAAACCTATGGAGCAGTCATATTGTAACTTCTCTCCTGTTTTTGACCATTTGTCAGTCACAACTTGTACAAGACAAATTTCAGCTGCGCTCACAAACCTATGGAGCAGTCATATTGTAACTTCTCTCCTGTTTTTGACCATTTGTCAGTCACAACTAGTACAAGACAAATTTCAGCTGCGCTCACAAACCTATGGAGCAGTCATATTGCAACTTCTCTCTGTTTTTGACCATTTGTCAGTCACAACTAGTACAAGACAAATTTCAGCTGCGCTCACAAACCTATGGAGCTGTCATATTGCAACTTCTCTCCTGTTTTTGACCATTTGTCAGTCACAACTAGTACAAGACAAATTTCAGCTGCGCTCACAAACCTATGGAGCAGTCATATTGCAACTTCTCTCCTGTTTTTGACCATTTGTCAGTCACAACTAGTACAAGACAAATTTCAGCTGCGACTCACAAACCTATGGAGCAGTCATATTGCAACTTCTCTCCTGTGTTTGACCATTTGTCAGTCACAACTAGTACAAGACAAATTTCAGCTGCGCTCACAAACCTATGGAGCAGTCATATTGCAACTTCTCTCTGTTTTTGACCATTTGTCAGTCACAACTAGTACAAGACAAATTTCAGCTGCGCTCACAAACCTATGGAGCAGTCATATTGCAACTTCTCTCCTGTTTTTGACCATTTGTCAGTCACAACTAGTACAAGACAAATTTCAGCTGCGCTCACAAACCTATTGAGCAGTCATATTGCAACTTCTCTCCTGTTTTTGACCATTTGTCAGTCACAACTAGTACAAGACAAATTTCAGCTGCGCTCACAAACCTATGGAGCAGTCATATTGCAACTTCTCTCCTGTTTTTGACCATTTGTCAGTCACAACTAGTACAAGACAAATTTCAGCTGCGCTCACAAACCTATGGAGCAGTCATATTGCAACTTCTCTCCTGTTTTTGACCATTTGTCAGTCACAACTAGTACAAGACAAATTTCAGCTGCGCTCACAAACCTATGGAGCAGTCATATTGCAACTTCTCTCCTGTTTTTGACCATTTGTCAGTCACAACTAGTACAAGACAAATTTCAGCTGCGCTCACAAACCTATGGAGCAGTCATATTGTAACTTCTCTCCTGTTTTTGACCATTTGTCAGTCACAAATAGTACAAGACAAATTTCAGCTGCGCTCACAAACCTATGGAGCAGTCATATTGCAACTTCTCTCCTGGTTTTGACCATTTGTCAGTCACAACTAGTACAAGACAAATTTCAGCTGCGCTCACAAACCTATGGAGCAGTCATATTGCAACTTCTCTCCTGTTTTTGACCATTTGTCAGTCACAACTAGTACAAGACAAATTTCAGCTGCGCTCACAAACATATGGAGCAGTCATATTGTAACTTCTCTCCTGTTTTTGACCATTTGTCAGTCACAACTAGTACAAGACAAATTTCAGCTGCGCTCACAAACCTATGGAGCAGTCATATTGTAACTTCTCTCCTGTTTTTGACCATTTGTCAGTCACAACTAGTACAAGACAAATTTAAATACTCCTGAACTATCTTTATTTGAACTATCTTTTCGATACACGTGGTGAAAATTGCTGGGAACAAGAGGTTAAACAACTCGAATTACCATTAACAAGCTTAAGGAAGGGTAGAAACCCGTCAAGCGTTTTGAGAAGGGGAAGCAAAGTGGTGATTGGACCGAGGGGGACGTCCGACCGGGAAAACACCGGACACAACAAATATCGAAAAGTAAACATAACTTCGCAAACGTATTTGTGATACAATAAGTCTTGGGTCGTTAATCGTCAAATGGACTAAACGGTCGAGCAGTAACAAAAACTCGGTGATTCCTTATTAGCTTTGTTCACCAAAGTGTGGAGAGAGAGGTGTGTGGTCCCCGCTGTTGGCGATAAATAGAATACAACGATTTCGCACGCAGCACGCTGACGTGAGGGAAGTGAATTTCCACATAAAAACTTGTAAAACTCCAAATCAGAGTAATAACATACATTTATTCCAATTTTTACTGAAATCTGAAAACAGTGATTTTTTGGCTGTTCTGATGCTCCTGGCTTCATTTACCTGCAAAGCTGGGAATACAATTTTGTGCATTATAATGTTAGGAGAAGGTCCAGACAGGCTTGAAAGTAGGCATGAGGTTGCTGGGGATGATAAAAGTACTCTACCAAAGGAATAACAGGTTTTTCTAGTGTAAAATCTCCATAAGACAACGTACTGTGTTTAGTCGATACACACTTTCTTTAATAACTCAGTAAATATGTATGCTAGAATGACGAGAGAGGGCTTAAAACTTTTGCCTCACTAATTCCCATCTTTTTACATGCATTAATTTTACATACGGGACATTTCTGACCCTTTTTGGGCCCCAAAACTCAAAATTTGAAAGATTAATCCCCAAAAAGGGTTTAGAGTTTTCCGATTGTTCTGCCCAACGAACTTGTCCAACTGATTACAGAAAGGAATGCCCCTACGAAGTTTGAAGTAAATCGGACAAAAAATGCGACCGCTAGAGTGCAAACACACACGTATAAATATAAAATTTTGAACGACCCCCCAAAACGTGTTCAGGGGGTCACGTTAGGAACTTCTATGGTGGTCCCGGGCTTAAGTTTCACTGTGCAGGTCATGCTAATAGTTCACTTTCCAAAGAAAATTCACTAATAACTACGCCTCACAATCTAATCAATTATATTTAACAAATAAAATTATACTTTGTACTTGCACAATACAATAAATATACACAACTATGGAGCGAGGCAATCGATTTCAACCAGTGTCACCGGTCGTCATCAGGCCCAATCAGAGAATACCAGAATTAAAATAGACATAATTGCGGATTTGATGCAACAGCAGTTGAAGAAACCAGAAATAATCCAATGATGTAAAATCACTATCTTATTTTGACATTTATAATATAACGGGTACAAAATCAAAATCAATTAAAAATGTAAATGGGTCGCAATAAAATAAACTGAATAGGGAGCCACGATTGTAATAAATATAAATAGGAAAATATTTAAAAAATAAATAAATAACAAATATAACTGGATTAATTGGAAAGGTTCTCTGCAATCATCCTACCATTTTACCATAGTTTTAGTATTTCGATTGGCGGGATGGGGGGCGCAGAGTGAAAGAATTGTGATTATTGTGAAGACGCTTCGTATATTACAATGATATTTCCTCTCCAATTTATTAAACAGTTATTTATCCATCTGTGTATTATACAGTTAACAGTTACTTTTTATTTAACTGACCGAATTTTCCTGCTTGCAGCGCTAAATAGAATGGAATAGTCGCTGGAATGACTAAAATAAACAAATTGCACAAGCATCGCAATCTTATCACCAGAGTGAAAACAAACAGTTACACTTCGCTGCGAGAGAGCGGTGATACTGATGACTGACTGATTAGCATCGATGAATGGACTTGCCATTTAATAGCTCCAGATACAAAACGAGTTCGCACGCAGCACGCTGACGTGAGGGAAGTGAATTTCCACATAAAAAACTTGTAAAACTAAAAATAAGTGTTTTAATAAGTGTAACTCAAAAACATACATTTGTCCAATTTTTATTGAAATCTGAAAACATTGATTTTTTGGCTGTTCTGATACTCCTGGTTTCATTTACTTGCAAAGCTGGGAATACAATTTTGCGCATTATAAGGTTAGGAGAAGATCCAAACAGGCTTGAAAGTAGGCGTGAGGTTGCTGGGGATGATAAAAGTACTCGAACAAAGGAATAACAGGCTTTTCTAGTGTAAAACCCCCATAAGACAACGGGCAACGTACTGTGTTTGGTCGATACACATTTTATTTAATAACTCGGTAAATATGTATGCTAGAATGACGAGAGAGGGCTTAAACCTTTCGCCTCTCTAACCCATATTTTTACATGCATTGATTTTACATCTGGGGCTTTTATGGCCCTTTTTGGGCCCAAAAACTCTAAATTTGACAGATTAATCCCCAAAAAAAGGGGTTTAATTTTGAGATTGTTTTGCCCAACGAACTTGTCCAACTGATTACAAAAAGGAACGTCCCTACCAAATTTGAAGTAAATCGGACAAAAAATGCGACCGCTAGAGTGCAAACACACACACACACAACACACACACACACACACACACACACACACACACACACACACACACACACACACACACACACACACACACACACACACATATATATTATATATATAATATATATATATATATATATATATATAATTTTGAACGACCCCAACAAACGTGTTCAGGGGGTCACGTTAGGAACTTCTATGGTGGTCCCGGGCTTAAGTTTCACCGTGCGGGTCATGCTAATAGTTCACTTTCCAAAGGAAATTCACTAACAAAGCGAATGATAATACGCGAAATTTCAGTTTTATATACACTTTGAGATTATTATGTCTAATTAAAATAGAAAGAATTCGTCATCTGACTTTACCATTGTCCATTGCCTTGGAACGATTTCCCTAACCAAGCTTTGAACAATAATTTATTGAACAAGGGTTTTGATTATGCAACGAGCAAAACTACTAATTAATTTTTTCCAACCTTTCAAACAATTTTATTGACGTTTTCGGATCTGTCCATAAAATATAAATATTTTTGTAATATACAGACCTACTTTGTCATCGATTTTCAAAACCAAGCCGTAAAACTTATTGTTATCATATACGACTTCCGCTGAAACATCTGTTCTTTACGACTAGATACCTTATCTTATAGATAACAGTTCAACAGCTACTCTCGATTAATAAGCTGATCAGGGTATCTGCAGGAATTTCCCGTCATGTTTCCCGATTTGTCAGTATTTGTTTAATTTTTCAAGATATCTGCCTGAATTTCCAGTTACGTATCCTATTATTTATATTTTCCGTTTATTTTTTACAATCTTAACTAAGCGAGAAACTTTCAATTTTTATCATGAGCTATTCACAAAATCGGTTTTAAAGTTTTTAAACTATTGAAACCCCTTGAACTATAGCATATGAAAGTGAAATATAATATAATCTAACAAAAAGGATTCAAGACAGTATAAACGATTAATTATGGTAAACTTGCATTCATTGTATTATTCAATTTATCTATTGATTGCAGTTAAGAGGGGGCTCCAGTCACGTAACATTTTGCGTTTCCACCAGCTTCCCCCACTAAGCCAATGTCAACTTTCAAACCCCGTCCCTACTCAGCGGATAATTCGAAATGGTTGATTCATCGCTCATTTAAAAGAGCACACAAATAAGTGATTTCACGAAGCTTAATTCTGATTTAACAACAAACAATCAGCATTCAATGGAATTTCAAAATATTAAATATTTGCTGTTTTTGTGATGTGTTTACTATGTGTGTTGTGGTATTAAAATACTGCTCACGGAAATCGCTAGGTGTTTTATCTGTCTATAAAATAAGCCATAAATCAACAATACCGGATGATTCGTTGACGCGGGTTGATGGTCGGGGGGGAGACAGTTAGAAGCAAGAGAGCGGGAGCCCACTTAACATCACTATCAACGAAATTCCCCCGGTCTCTAAAATCCCAGATTTGTCCAGCTAATCATCCCGGTAGACACAATGACATCCTCCCGACCCCCTTCTCCAAACCGGAAACCCAAAAAAAGGCCACAGACCGGACTAGAAAACCAAGAACAAGCGGCACCGGCGCCCAAGTACCCAGTAACTCACAGGCGGATCATAAAAGTGCCGTGAGGTAACGGTCGCAAGTAATGCGGCGTAGCTCCACTGTAGTGTGGTGCCGTGGTGCCGTGGTGCCGTGGTGCCGTGCTGTTGTGGTGTGGGGCACGGACCAGCAGTCCAGCAGACAACAGAAGACCCTACGTGACACTCGGAACGCAGCTTTGAGGATCGACTGAACTAATCTGGTGGAACTGTTGAGGAGGCTCCAGCCACGCGACATTTCGCGTGTCTACTTCCTTCTCCCAATGTTTCGTAATCCGTACTTCTCAACAAAATACCCGAAATTGTTCGTTTATGGCAAATTTATGGGTAAGTTACAAAAAATTCAATGCGATTTCGGTAAGCAGAATATTTATACCACAACTATATAGTTAATCTGTAAAAAATGGCAAATATTGAATATTTTGGAATTTTATTAAACGATCATTGTTTAAAATATCACAATTATTCCCACTAAAATCGCTAGGTATTCATTTTCTCTTTAAAATTAGCGATTAATCAACGTTTCCGGATATATAATCCGCTGACGAGGGGCGGACTTTTAAAGGAGACAGAAACGTCAAATGTTTCGTGACTGGAGCCCACTCTTAATTCCCTGGTTAAATCCTACGGATATACGAAATTTACCGACATCTCAAGGCTTTATAAATATGGGTTAGGCCTATACTTTTTATTTAAAATGTTTAAATAGTGTAAGCCGGTATACATTTATTCAAAATAACAAATCATTATTAATTATAAAATGTAATCATGATAAGGACAGAACAAAACTAATAACAAAAAAGTAAACTATAGGTAGGAAATTAAAACCACTTCGCGCATCGATACAAAATCAACAATTTCGATGAATAAACAGTACTTTCACAATATTTGTTAGTTTAAACGTAAAATCTATATTTATATAGAACTATAGCTGTTACCCGACAGACGTTGTCATGCCTTTGACTATTACCATTGACTATTCTGTAGATACTAAAGCCAATACAGTATCACCAAGATCACCTGTTCAAGTTAACATGTCATTAGCTTTTATGTAAACAACAATATCTTTCCATAAGTTTTATATGGGAACCCTTTTGGGCCTCTTGGAGGAACCCAATTGAGTTAGGACGAAATGGATGACTTAAAAACCTTCTCTGTGAAATTGAACATATTTATACTAAGTTTCATGGTAAACGGTTCAACGGTGTCCGAGTCCATAAACTTCAAATATATATACAAACAAACAAACCGACATCCTGTTTTATAAATATAGATTTACCGACATCTCAAGGGTTAATAAATACGGGTTAGGTCTATATTTTTTATTACAAATGTTTAAATAGTGTAAGCCGGTATACATTTATTCGATCTAACAAATAATTATTAATTATAAAATGTAATCAAGACAAGGGCAGAACAAAACGCATAACAAAACAATAAACTACAGGTAGGAAATTAAATAACCACTTCGCACATCGATACAAAATCAACCATTTCGATGAATTACACAGTACTTTCACGATATTTGTTTGATTAAAATGTAAATCTATATTTATATAGAATTCGTTGGGATCTGTTTGAACGATATAGGTACAGCATAACGTGTGCTCGAGTATCGAATAGTAGGCTATAGACAAGTATAAACGAAAGTAACAAGCAATAATATAAAGTATATAGACTAGTGAACATAATAATTTTAACGCTATCAAAAAAACCTATTTAAGCACTTACTTACTAGTCTGGGGCGTGTTGGTATAATTATGGGATTTAATAAAACATAAGTACCTGGGGGGAGCTTTGCTCGGGAGAAGGCAACTCAGTTTGTTTAGATGACTTGGAGTAATATTCACCAATTTTCCCTACTGATAACCAGATTTGTATAACTCATTTGACTCTTTTCTACATTTTTCAGGTCAATCCAGACCTGAAAAAACCTGATGTTATTTATCCAGACCTGATGTTATTTATAGCACAATGTCCCTTTGATTTTTTTTTAAACTCTATACATGTATTCTTCACTCAAATCTTTTAATCTCTGCTCTCAGGAAACCACATGTCAATTATCATAAACAACATTTTAGTATTATTTTGACAGTTCCCTGATTGATTATCAACAGCTGTTACAATTTTTTGTTTTGATTTGAAACTCCATAAGCCCAATGTTATTTTTTTCAATTTTTCAATTTTGTTTTTTAACATTATTTGATTTTTACTGGGGATGAGACCTGTCTAGAACATATTTTTATACCATGACTTAGTTATTTCAAAAATTTGAAGGAAATCCTCGGAGCCGTTTTCGAGATAATTGTGCAACCAACCAACCAACCAACCAACCAACCAACCAAACAATCAAGCAAACATTGCTCATACAAGTGTATAGGATTTATGACTTTAACCATATTTATGTACCTATATTTACCGCTTGCACGAGAGTACAGAATAAGTGTAATTCTTTTCAAAATTACGCAAGGTTTTTTTTTACTTAAACTCCGTAAAACAATTTTGAAAATTACTAGGCCTGTTAATGATGTTTATATACACAATGGTGTTTGCTATTCAAACATGTTTATTTTTTTATCGACAAGTTATGAGTACCTACTTTTTTGACGTAATAACGAATATTATAACAATTTAGTTGATTTTTATTTATTAATCAGAGTACTTTGGTATTTTCAAAGCGTATTTACATACAACAACCATGTCCAATATAAATTGTTGGACTTATTTCCACTGTATAAAATTAACTTTTATTGCAAGTAGAAATTAAAACATTTTATAAAAAATTTTTCGACGTAGAATATAAAAGTACCCAATATATAATGAAATAGAAAAAATAAGCTACGATGTATAAAAAGAGTAATTAGATGGTACAGATATTGTAATCTACCGTTTATTAAGTTAAAGTTAAATGTTGATTGGCGAAACCAATAAAAATACCTAAGTGTTAACAAAATAACAATAAAACCTACAAAATATACAGGCTTCAGTAAGCCCACAACAAGAAAGAAATAATTTTATCAACTTCCAATAAAACACATAACTGTCATACATTAATGGTTCTAATAATTATGTTTTTAATAATGTACTATGAACACATTAACTTATACTTATTATATGAATTTAAAAAGACTGAGTTCAACCATTGATTTACTTGTCCACATTAAAATGTAAATATTACCGAAACAAAGATTATATACAACATTTAATTATAATAAATGTATAAAAAATAACAATAGTAACGCTTCATACATCAACGCCTATCTGTTTGTTTACATACACCAGCGGGTCAATACCCTAAAATCGCAAAACTACAACAAAACATAGATTAATTTTCCAAATTAATTTACACAACTCAACAAAACTCACCTAAAAATCACAGGAAGAAAGAAAGTGAAATGTAACAACAGTAGTCTTCGCGATAACGTACGCAAGACACTGGACACTAACAGTCGGAACGAACGTACGCGACGAAATCTGAACAGAAACTGAGGAATAGACGCGCTGGAACCGCGGACCACCGGGGAGTCCCCCCACCAGGTGATCAGGGGGGGAGGGGCGGGAACGGCGCAAACCCTTCATTTCATTCAAAGCCGCCGATGCCGACAGAGACAGTCAGGCCGTCAGGTAGCCAGCGCCTGCGCAGGTGCGAACTACAGTGGTGGTGGGGTGGCACACGGAAAGCAACGCTCTCACGAAACAACCATCTGTATGCCTCAGACATGATAATTTCCAAGACTAATTAAATAAAAGTAAAAATACAACAAAGTCCAATAAATCAAATCTTATGGGGAACCAAGGGGGTTTATTTTGGTTTACAAAGGGTACGAAACACCGACGTGTTAACAAGGTGATTTACAAAAGACTTCGAGCTATAGAGGAAGACAACAGATTAACAGATACGGTGGAAAACCTTTAATTGTTCCATATATGAATCAACCTAATTACATAAACTATCTATTGGGTCCTTGAGGTTTAATCAGCATAGTGAGAATGTGCCTTCATTTGTTGAGTATTCGAGTTGTTGAGGTCTCCAAGCTCCACCACCAATCCTTTGACTTAGGGAGGTATATTTCCAAACAGAAGTGTCCAATATAATCGTGAAATGCGTATAGTAACAAAACATTCCTTTTTATTGATGTAATATCGAGAGTTGTGTTAGAATTCCAAAAATATTTCATACAATGAACTGCTCGGTTGAAATCAACGTGGATAACAGTTCACGTTGACAATTACTTTACGTGGGCTTTTAGAACCATTACACACAAATTGATGTTATTCATAAACCCCAAAATACGATGACTTGAAAAAAGAAAAGATATTTCAAAAGGCTATTGTTTCTTGGGTAGATGTGCAACAACTAGACTAATATTGCAGAGAGAGAAAAAGAAAAGAGGGCAAACTAATCAAAGGCAGCGAATCGGTCACGCGCGCTGACGACAAACCCGTTACAGGAACACGATAAGATAAGGCGACTGATACGAGAACTGGGAGTAGCACTTGATACTGCAAGATAGCAGAAGAAGTAACAGAAGACAATGCTTGGGCACACTTGACGACAAGTTTAATCCACAGCCTTGACACCCTTGAGTCTTGAGTACGGCTCCGACCCTTTAACGTCTATAAAAAATACTTGAGTATAGCACCGACCCTTTAAATGTAATGAAAATACTTGAGTACGGCACCGGCCCTTTAACGTCTATAAAAATACTCGAGTATAGCACCGACCCTTTAAATGTAATGAAAATACTTGAGTACGGCACCGGCCCTTTAAAGTCTATAAAAAATGCTTGAGTATAGCACCGACCCTTTAAATTCTATAAAAATACTTAAGTACAGCGCCGACCCTATAAATTCTATAAACAAAAACTTGAATATATCACCGACCCTTTAAATGGTATAACAAATACTTGAGTACAGCACCGACCCTTTTAATTCTATAAAAAATACATGAGTATAGCACCGACCCTTTAAAAATGTTATTAAAAATACTTGAGTATGGCACCAACCCCTTAAATATTATAAAAGTTACTTGGATATGACACCAACCCTTTAAATGTTATAACAGCATACTTGAACACGGAACCTACCCTGTAATTGTTATAAAAAATACTTGAATATGGCACCAACCCTTTAAACGTTATAAAAATTACTTGGATATGACACCGACCCTTTAGAAAATATAATAAATACTTGAGTATGGCACCGACCCTTTAAATTTTATAACAAAATACTTGAGAATGGCATTGACCCTTTATAAACAAAGAATTACCCCTCTTACCCATTCCACTTGAAGCCGGGGTCCTGCAAACCTTTCTAAGATTAAGAATAAATAATAATAAATCTAGAACAGTAGATTAATAAGTACTGATTTACAGAGTTTGATTAAGTTGCTTTTGGGAGGTTAGGGTCTGGAAACAAACTTTTTCTGATCTAGCGTAGCACTGATGGAATATTGTTCAGGTAACTTTATCAAATAACGCAAAAACGATTTGTAATAAGTAATATGGCATAAATTATAAATGTCCTACAAAGTTACTATCAGACAACATATACATCTATGTAAAATCTATGACAAATTCTCTACAATTGAAATTAATTTCATCAATGACACATAAATACTATGTCATAATGATTATGGCTGTAATACGAGTAATAAAACAGTTTTACCTATCCAAAAAAGCAATGCAGATTTAATAAGCCGGACAGAAGTCCAACATTATGAATTAAAAAAAAAAAACTATGGCCTTACAAAAGAACTAGCAGGATAGCTTGGCTAAAAAGTTTAGCATCAATACAACTAAGCAAAAAATATGTTAGCTGAGACACCTGAATATCCGAGTGCGATTTTGGAAAGCTACCCCAGTAAAGGATGAAAATGTTTACTATATATACTGGATAACTAACTGAATACAATTTTGTTTTCCCACGACCTCCAGTTTATGAAACAGATGATTCTTTACATTAAACTGCACTATTTTTAGCCTCTAAAAGAAAACGCAGATACTGTATGAATTATCAAAGAAAAACAATTTCAACGGTTGTTCTATTGTGTAAAATTATCAACTTTTGTTCCGTCACCTGAGGATGTTGACAAAGGACCAGCCAGGACGGCAAAATGGAACGTATTAGATGAACAATAACGCATTGTTCATTGTTCTACTTATAACGGCCATGGGCCATCTTCTTTCTCGGAGTAGCTTCAGCTTCATCTTCACGCGGCAATTTGCCGATGTCTTTTCAATGGTCGGTCAAATGTATTTCTTATTAGTTCAGTTTTGGGATTTGTCAGTACAGCATCAAGCTACAAGAGCAACTGAGCATGAAGACCTAACGTTGCCAAAATGTTTGTGGCAACCATGTCCACAACTATCAATGAACTTCAATGATTTTCACGCATTGGAGAGAGTTGGGTTTAGACAATTTTATGAGGTTGAAGAGGTTATGGTTATGCCAAGACACGGAGAAAGCCACAAGGTAAGTTTGAGTTTGTTGATCCATCCTCAGGTCCGAACTTCGCCAAGTAAAATAAGTAATACAAAAATGTTGGCTAGTCAACTAGTAAACTAAACCCCTGAAAGAATTATATCAAATTTAAAATATTTACACCTGTGAGAAATATTTCTTTATCTTATAATAACCATAATTTTATGGAATTTATGGGGTTTCCTGGCACTGCCGGTACAAAAATATAAGTGTTAAACACAACAAGAATTATAACACGAAATCTTTATAAAAAAAGGATCGAGCAAAACTGCAATTAACAAAACTCAATTACAACGTTATTCTGTTTGTCTCTGGCCATGTGCATACTTTTTTTTAAACCTATGATGTACATAAAGTTGTGTATTATATCTTGTTATACCAAAAATAATATTGACAAAGCCTTCCTATGGCTTAGATTCCATTAATCAACGATATCGGATATTAACGATATCGTGGACATTTTTCGAGGAGGGGCGGGCTTTGGAATTTAACATTGGCCTTATGGAGGAAACAGGTAGAAACACCAAGTGTTTCGTGAGTGGAGCCTACTCCTACACTGAAAATCGTGTGAAACTTTATTTCGTAACAAATTCTTTGATATATCAAGTTTGTCAGTTCAGAAACCCAATATTTCTTCTTCCACACCTACACGGGCGGCGCCGACAGCGAGTCCAGTCACTTGCTTATTTAGCAGAATAGAAGAATGGCTTGCACACGTTCTGGACGCCTCAGGGAGAACATTGCCGACAAAGGCCGACTGTGCTGTTCCGGGGGTGGGAGGGGTCGCAAAGTATTCAGTCACGTGGACTCTAACCTGTACAGTTGAAAGTTGTAAAATATTGATTTATGACACATTTACGCACTTCCCGGAAGGAACACTGTGAAGAGATGTAAAACGCAAAAAGATTGCTGACACATGGCCAAATACATGAGTAAATTAAAATTTAAGAGGGGCTCCAGTCATGAAACTTTTGGCGTTTGGACCGGCTTCTCCTACAACGCCTGTTGACTTTAAAATCCGTCTCTCCTCAACCGATTATCCAACATCGTTAATGCATGGCTCATTCTAAAGAAACAAATGTACCAAGCGATTTTAGTTAGCAAAATTTCGATATCACAAATAGGAATCGTTCTATAAAATTCGTAAATATTGAATATTTACGAATATCTTGTGGCTTGTGCGTAAAAAAATTTTAATATCAAAATTCGACGCACTGAAAACACTATACACTATACAGTGTATTTTAATCTTCAAAATGAACAATAAATCAACGATACTGGATAATCCGTTGAGAGGGACGGGCTTTGACAATAAACTTATGGGCCTTATGGGAGAAGCAGGATCAGATGTTTCGTGACTGGAGCCCCTCTTATAAGGAGGCCCGTATTGGTTGTACAGTGAACAACGTGTTGGGCTTGGACGTAGGGTGAGAGAAGACGTGTGTGATGAGAGAGTTTAGGTCTATGCCATCCAAAAACGTACAGGGCCCGCTATTTGCCCTCAAACATGCGGACCATCAAAGCTGTTATGCAAATGAGTTGTGGATTGTATTGTCCGGAACACATATATAAAAGCAGAGTTCTTGTCTGTGTGTGGATCGCCGTACGGCTAAACTACAATGAGTTAAGGCATGAAATTTTCAGGGTAGGTTGCTTTAGGTTACAGCTGTTGTACCCGACTCTCAGTTTCCTCTAAATCCTCTAGGGCTACTCCTCGTGGGACATACGAAATTCCAATGTTAATCAAATGAGACCATACTGTTACAGTTTTCTGCTATTTATTTAATGTTATTAAAATAAACAGCTGTTTTTTAACTACCGGGTGAAACCGGTATAATTAGTTAATTTAAAATAAACAAAATGTACCTAATGTTATTGAGCATCTACTCTAGACTTAAGATCACTCTGTCATTAGTGAGTTTCCTATGGAAAGTGAACTATTGGCATGACCTGCACGGTGAAACTTAAGCCCGGGACCACCATAGAAGTTCCTAACGTGACCTCCTGAACACGTTTTGGGGGGTCGTTCAAAATTTTATATATGTGTGTGTATGCACTCTAGCGGTCGCATTTTTTGTCCGATTTACTTCAAATTTGGTAGGGACGTTCCTTTCTATAATCAGTTGGACAGGTTCGTTGGGTAAAACAATCGGAAAACTCTAAACCCTTTTATGGGGATTATTCTTTCAAATTTGGGGTTTTGGGCCCAAAAAGGGTCAGAAAAGCCCCGGACGTAAAGTGAATGCATGTATTAATATGGGAATTAGTGAGGCGAAAGTTTTAAGCCCTCTCTCGTCAGTTTAGCATCAATATTTACTGAGTTATTAAAGAAAATGTATATCGTCTAAACACAGTACGTTGTCTTATGGGGTTTTTACACTAGAAAAGCATGTTATATGTTATTCATTTTTTTTGGTGTATTTGTATCAACCCAACCACCTCGCGCCTAATTTCAAGCCTGACTGGACCTTCTCCTAACCTTAGCAAGCGCAAAATTTATTCATAGCATTGCAGGTAAATGAAACCAGGAGCATCAGAACAGCCAAAAAATCAATGTTTCCAGATTTCAATAAAATTATGTTTTTACACTGTTTTTGAGTTTTAAGTTTTGTATGTGGAAATTCACTTCCCTCACGTCAGCGTGCTGCGTGCGAACTCGTTGACTATTGGACTAGTTAATTATCTTGGCATAGAGCCTAAACAAGCCATCTTATTAATTCATCTTAATCCTAATTGTCTTTGTTTGCAGTGAAAACAAGACGCATGTGACACTTGTCATACAAAATTCCTGTTATGACTGAGTAATCTGGAGGCTTGAGTGGTTTATCCATCGAGGTAAGGTTTATCAGCGTGTCGTAATTAGATAAGCATAAAACAGTGTTCTATAATTGAAACTGGTCGAGTCATACACCGCGAAAAAAGCTTGATTATTGCGTTTTTTTATAGTTTGAAGTGCGCTTCCTAAATTTATTTGTTATTTTACCGAACGCCGAGAGCCACCACACAAGTGGAGTTCGAAATGGGGATTTTTTAATTTACTCCTCGGAGATAATATTGAATTACATTATTGTCACTAAAAACAATCAGTTTTAGATCCACAAAGCACTTTATCTTCAATGATTCAGTATTCGTAATAACTAGGGGCCTAAAGCCAATTGAGATGTATTCACATTGAGTCTTATCTACGGATTATTAATTTACTAGTATTTTGTGAGTTAATTTAAAATTAACAGTTAAAACTGCTGAGTAGAGTTCTATATATATTTTGACTTCTAATTATCATCATAATATGAAACGAGTTCGCACGCAGCACGCTGACGTGAGGGAAGTGAATTTCCACCTACAAATCTTTTAAAACTCAGTCTAAATCATACATACATTTAGTCCAATTTTTATTGGAATCTGTTCTGATGCTCCTGGTTTCATTAACCTCCAAAGCTGGGAATACAATTTTGCACAGTATAAGGTTAGGAGAAGGTCCTAACCTTATACAGGCTTGAAAGTAGGCGTGAGGTTGCTGGGGATGATAAAAGTATTCTAACAAAGGAATAACAGGTTTTTCTAGTGTAATATCCCCCATAAGACAACGTACTGTGTTTATTCGATACAAGTTTTCTTTAATCACTCGGTACATATTCATGCTAGAATGAAAAGAGAGGGCTTAAAACTTTCGCCTCTCGAATTTCCATCTTTTTACATGCATTAATCTTACATCCGAGGCTTTTCTGACCCTTTTTGGGCCCAAGAACTCAAAATTATAAAGATTAATCCCCAAAAAAGGGGTTTAGAGTTTTCCGATTGTTTTGCCCAACGAACTTGTCCAACTGATTACAGAAAGGAACGTCCCTACCAAATTTGAAGTAAATCGGACAAAAAATGCGACTACTAGAGTGCAAACACACACACACACACACACACACACACACTCACACACACACACACACACACACACACACACACACACACACACACACACACACATATAATTTTGAACGACCCCCCCAAAACGTGTTCAGGGGGTCCCATTAGGAACTTCTATGATGGTCCCGGGCTTAAGTTTCACCGTCCGAGTCATACTAATAGTTCACTTTCCAAAGTAAATTCACTTAAAAGTAATGTATTCAAAGTTAATTTGTTGACCAAACACCCTTGATACAAAAAATGCAAACGTCAAAGGCAGTGCTAAGCCACGTGGTGCTGACGAATCAATGGGTTCTTGTTAGTTAAGACACTTTATACTGAATGATTCACTTATATGTACTCGAATTAAATTATCACAACACAACATTAGCCTCACAGTCTGCCGAGCACGGCTTCTACGACTCTTCCAGCCCGACACTAAACACCTAAACACTAAACACGTTTCAGTGTTTTTACCAGTTTACGATGTCCGCTCCCAACAAGGCGATAGTTTCACCAGGTTCCGCATCCGGCCGCACGTATAAGGCGAATCCCCATCTGACCTCAGCCTCGTCGGCGACATGGCAGCTACTTCCTCTGCTCTAGTTGCTGCAGTGTGCGAACAAGAAGGAAACCTGAACTAGTCCTGGAGTATTGTGATACCGAGGTTCGTCGGTAAAAAAGGGAGGTCTTAAAAGTATTTAGTAGAATTACTTCATCTAGGTGCTTGATGGCGAGACAGCTAAGCGTTTTTAAAAGAGGGCGCTTCGAATATCGTGACACAGCCGTCCACGAAACGATATTTCGATACCAGATTCGTTAAACAATATGTATCGTATCGTCGATTTCTGTATATTAAAATTTGTTGGCACATAGAAAGAATCGATAATTTTTGCGAGAAGTCTACATCTGTTTGCCTTTATTTTGCGGATGATCTTTTATAAATTAACTCGTTTTGGAAACAAGCATTTATTTTAAAAATACCGCTTTGATTCAACCCCTAACCCAATCCATAGATACCAGTGAAATTCGATTGACACGATACGTCAAAATTGATAAAATACAAGCTATACGCGTATCGCGATATACAATGACCAATACGATACGGCGATCCGATATTTTATGTCGATATGTATCGTATCGTACATTTCTTCGTCAGACGCAAAATATAACCTCAAAGTTTGCAGTGACTGCTCTGGTTCCCGATATTTTTGGAGGAATGGGCCGAATGAGAAGACGAAAATCGATCCGTCCGAGACCATTAAAAGAAAAATTAGGTTGAGATTTGTCCCCAGAAAACCGCTGAAGAAGACGTTTTAATGCATTCAATTGTGGCGAAAAAGCCAAACTACTAATTATGAGTTGACTAATGTTTTAAAGCGTTGACAAACGGCCTAATGGACTTAATCTTTAAAGCATTTTGGAATGTTAAACAAATGTTTAAATGTTTAAATCTTGGTCGCGAATGAGTGGCCACAGAGATGGCACAAAAGGCGGTAGGTAACAAGGAACAAGGCAACAAGGGTTTTTGCCAATTCACTCCCTTGTGGGAGGGGGCGAGGACGAGAGTTGTCAATAGCAGGGCAGATCCTATACAATGACAGGCCTAAACGCTGTGTTTACATAGGAAGAGGGACGTTTTCACCAAAGGTCCATGATCCAAACATCTCGGGAACTCACCATTTTATAAATTATAAATTTAAGATGGGACTCCAGTCACCGGCCTCTACAGTACCTGCTTCTCCCATAAGACCAATGCTAACTTTCTAAGCTCGTCGCTCCTCCAGGGTTAACGGAAATCGTTGATTTGTGATTTATTTTAGAAAACAAAAATACCTAGCGATTTCAGTGAGCAAAATTTCGATAACACAAATATTTCCCACAAAGCAAACAAATTCGTAAATGTTGAATATTTTGGAGTGTTTTTTAACCATTATTATAAGTAATATCGAGATTCTACTCACTGAAATCGCTGAGACGATAATCCGTTGAGGAGAGAAGGACTTAGAAAGTTATCACTTATGGGAGAAGCACGTAGAAACGCGACAATGTTCGTGACTGCCCACCCTTGAGATCTTCGTCAGTAATTTTCATTCCACCCTTGAGATCTTCGTCAGTAATTTTCATTCCACCCTTGAGATATTCGTCAGTAATTTTCATTCTACCCTTGAGATTTTCGACAGTAATTTTCATTCCACCCTTGATATCTTCGTCGGTAATTTTCAGCCCACCTTTGAGGTCTTCGTCATTAATTTTCAGTCAAACCTTGAGATCTTCGTCAGTAATTTTCATTCTACCCTTGAGATTTTCGACAGTAATTTTCATTCCACCCTTGATATATTCTACAGTAATTTTCAGTCCACCTCTAAGATCTTCGTCAGTAATTTTCAGTACAACCTTGAGATATTCGTCAGTAATTTTCAGACCAACCTTGAGATCTTCGTCAGTAATTTTCAGCCCAACCTTGAGATATTCGTCAGTAATTTTCAGTCCAACCTTGAGATCTTCGTCAGTAATTTTCATTCCACCCTTGAGATCTTCGTTAGTAATTTTTCAGTCCAACCTTGAGATCTTCGTCAGTATTTTCAGTCCAACCTTTAGATATTCGTCAGTAATTTTCAGCCCATCACCCTTGAGATCTTAGTCAGTAATTTTCAGTCCACCTTTGATATATTTGTCAGTAATTTTCAGCCCAACCTTGAGATCTTCGTCAGTATTTTCAGCCCACCTTTGAGATCTTCGTCAGTAAATTTCAGTCCACCTTTGAGATCCCCATCAGTAATTTTCAGTCCAACCTTGAGATCTTCATGAGTAATTTTCAGTCCAACCTTGAGATCTTCGTCAGTAATTTTCAGTCCAACCTTGAGATCTTCGTCAGTGTTTTCAGTCCAACCTTTAGACCTTCGACAGTACTTTTCAGTCCATCACCCTTGAGATCTTAGTCAGTAATTTTCAGTCCACCTTTGAGATCTTCGTCAGTAATTTTCAGCCCAACCTTGAGATCTTCGTCAGTATTTTAAGCCCACCTTTTAGATCTTCGTCAGTAAATTTCAGGCCACCTTCGAGATCTTCGTCAGTAATTTTCAGTCCAACCTTGAGATTTTCCCCAGTAATTTTCATTCCACCCTTGAGATCTTCTTCAGTAATGTTAATACAATAGTTAGGCTTATTATTATCCTACGATTTATCAGATTCCCCCATCTTCACTTTTTTACTAATTCTTCTTCATGCTTTTGCCAACTTCTATTCCTTATTAAAACAATAAATTGTTATCTAACATTCAAACAACAAAACTAACATCAAAGACATATGTTATCCCATCACATATGTGTGCCGCGTAGCGCACTTCCAGGCTCGACAATGACGAACCAACGACAATGCCGCTCTTAACCACCTTTGTGGCCATTGTTTGGGGACAATAAACAAAACAAATGAGTCAACAATGAACCGGCACAACAATCGTCGTATAAAAGTCAATTACTGGTCGTTCGTAGTGCGGGGGAATTTTAAACAGTTAGTTCCGTAACGCAGCATTGATTGGTAAGAGCCAAGTGTGGAGGACGGTGCGATGAGGTTGATGGTACATAATGTAAGCTGATTATCATTCTCAAAAAGACTATTGTTACATGTTTTTGACGATGTCCTTTTAGCGAAATATTGTGGGAAATAAATTGTAACGAGCAGCACTGCTCCATAGCGTCAATAGGAGACACAATTGTAATTTTATGGGTAGTAGAATATTGTAAATTGTACCACGAAACTATACTGGAAAATTAAAAGTAAATGACTTTCAGCCTTTCAGGTAACACTTTCCATGTACATAGTACCGCCATTTCCACTCCCCAATCAATCCACACTCTACCCCATAAACATCGCTTATTCCCAGCCACTCCGCCAACCGGCCCTAGGCGCCACTATATCGCCATTTCTCCCCATCAACTCTCAACACTCGCATCGCGTATGATAAGTAGTCGAGGTGTCGTCGGGTAAGTGGCCACTTTTACTTTGATAGGTTTGCTTACAGGGTCAGAAATTGGATGATTGCGGCGGCCTAGTCGGTATCAAACGTCACAACGTCGCCGCCTAGTCAAGGCGTTCCCCGGGATTAGGGAATCCAATCCCGGACGATATTTTCAATCCCGGGATTAGGAATTAGTGCAATAAACTAATAAAGCAACTCAAGAATGGGTTTTGAACACTCTAATATGTATTTAAAGTGACAGAAACACTCTTTCAAAAAGTATCCATGAGCCAATATTTCCACGTAAAAAGTAATGATTAATGTAGCTTAAGCTTCAAGTAAACGAAATTATTAACTGATTACTAAGTCAAATCATGAAAAGTGCTACTTGATCAAACAAAACTATCCTTTCAATAAACACAGCACTTTCATAATAAAATCATGTAACAATTAGTAAACAATCTAAAAGTAATCGAGTAAACATTACTTAAAAAATATTCTAATGTTGTTATTTTAATGAATTATTATATTAATTAATATTAATATTAATTAATTATTAATTATTTAATATTATTATGTTATTATTATATTGGGATCCAACCAAACTAAATTTGTTCCTAATAAAAAGAAAAAGGATCAATTATCATAAATTAAGGCATAATTAATTATCTGACAAACATCACTTACCCTATACAGGTAAAATCTTATTGTTTCAAGTGACTGTAAGAAATTGGATTAAAATATACAACCTATAAAAGAAAGAAAAAATTATCAAATCGAGAAGTTTTGGTTTATAACTTTAATAAAGTAGTTTAATAGTGATTTATTGCGGTTACATCAGTTAGAAATATCACCTGTATTGCTAACTTGAGACAATTTAGCAATCCCGAAAATCCCGGGATTCGGCGTTTGAATCTCAAGACTAAAGAAAACGTAAAATTGGGCGGGATCCCGGGATTGGATTCCCTACCCGGGATAATACAGTTGTACACAAGTGCCGTAGTTGCACCGTAATTAAACTACTTGTGCGGTTATGAATTGTATCGGACGCCGTTCGTACCACGATAATTGTGGGTTCTCCAAATATTTACACGTTCAAGATGATTGTATCGTAAAGCGATAAGACGTAGTTTGTTCATTTTGTTTCAGGGACAAAAGCGTCTATTAACATTACGTACACATTACATTCAAGAACGACTTAAATCAGTTGGAAAACAATATCGATTTCCTACTATATAATTGCTCCAAGAAAAACTAGTAAATCTATGTCTTTGCGCAGGTTTATGAAGCTGTCCTGCGATCTAGAAGGGTGAAACTTGCTGGAACATTACTGCAGTTAGCTAGGAAAGAGCCTGACAGAGCCCGATTTTCTCTTCTAGCCATTTCCCCTTAAAAATGTCACTAAGTAGAAGACATTTCAAAACTATAAAATGATTAGCTGTAATAAATGTACATGTACGTAATCTTATATCTATAAAAAAGGATGTTGGTTTGTATATATATTTGAAGTTTATGGACTCGGAAACCACTGGACCGTTTGCCATGTAAATTGGTATATATATGTAAAATTTCACGGAGAAGGTTTTTAAGCCATCCATTTCGTCCTAACTCAATTGGGTACCAACCAAGAGGCCCAAAAGGGTTCCCATATAAACCTTATGAAAATATATTGTTGTTTACATACAAGCTAATGACATGTTTACTTGAACAGGTGATTTTGGTGATATTGGTTTAAGTTAGTAATAGTCAAAGGCATGACCTTGAGGCATGACAACGTCTGCCAGGTAGCAGCTAATACTGTATGAGGTATAAAATGTAAACATTAGTATTTATCTATCGGGTAACAGCTAATACTGTATGAGGTATAAAATGTAAACATTAGTATTTATCTATCGGGTAACAGCTAATACTGTATGAGGTATAAAATGTAAACATTAGTATTTATCTATCATCCAGTAAACAGTACGTAAAAAATAAACAAAAGGTTAGAGGCTACAGCTTCAGCAAGCCATTAGTAATATAGAAAATGTATTATTGCTTTAAAGCGAAAAATTAACTTATCGCATTGATGTTATCTTTAGATTTGATACTGAGGGCCGCTTTCCCCAACTCAAGTTTAAACTATTCCTGATGTTATTTTGAACTTGAAATTAAGGCGCAATTATTTTCCCCAAAACCTTTTTCAGCCAGTTAAGTATCAGTTAAGTAATCAGTGAAATATCAAGTTGGCAACTTTTGCATACGATTTTGTTTGTTTACTCTCAAGTTGAAATGAAAACAAATAATTATCACACAGAATTTAAGATGATTTTATCATAGGATAAAATAATTTAACAGTGTTATATCTGTAGGATTAACATAAACCAGGTTTAAAATGCTCATAAAACAATGGAAAAGCGAAATTGATCATACACTAGTTTAAACCAAAGTTTAAACTGTACTTGGGGAAAGCGACCGTTTAAGTAAGTTCAGCATCGTTTATCGTCATGATTATCGATAATGTGTAATTGTGACAGTTTGACGTACGTTTTATAGGTAGGCCCTATTACGATCGTAACCCGTCCAATACAACTCCGCAGCGGTGGCTCAACTGCCAACTACCAACTACAAACTGCCAACTGCCCACTGCCCACTGCCAACTGCCCCCGGCGACCCGCGAGACAGCGAGGGCCGCACGCCCGGAGAAATCTTAGAAAGCGGCTGCAGTTTTTACAAGACCATTTTCTCCCGGCGAACCGCAACACGCCTCATGTGCGATATGTATCGTACTTCGTAACATCGTTGTTTTAAAAACATAGCTATTTCGTGCACTTCGTATCCTACATTAGATCAAAATACATAAAAATAAAATTAAAAAGATAAACTGATGTTTTAGAATACCCAATATTACAAAACTTCAGAGGGAACCTAACCAGAACCATCCAACAGGAGACAAATCCGTGTTATCTTAGGGAATTCGATGGAAGTTATACTTTTGGTTAAGGATAAATTGAAGTTTTGTACTTTGAAACTGTATTTCCGAAATAAAATAGGAGTAACTAACTACAAAATTAAAAACATAAATAAGGTGCATATATGCTACTGTCAACGTTATTAGGTCTCTTATCTATATAGTACCTGGGGGCCGAGCTTTGCTCGGGGAAGGCCAGTCAGTTTATTTAGATGACTGGGAGTAATATTTCACCACTTCCCCCAACTGATTACCATATGATTATAGCTCATTTGCCTCTTTCCTGCATTTTTAAGGTCATTCCAGTTGTTATTTATAAGTCAATGTCCCTTTGATTTATTTTACTACCAGTATATATGTAATATTCACTCAAATCTTTTAATCCCTGCTCTCAGGAAACCATATGTCAATAATCATAAACAACATGAGTCCCTTTGACAGTTCCCTGGTTGATTATGAACAGCTGTTACAATTCTTTTGTTTTGATTTGAAACTCCATAAGCCCAATGCTAATTTTTTTAACTTTTCATTTTAGGTTTTTTACACTATTTGATTTTTCCTGGGGATGAGGCCTGTCTAGAACTTATTTTTATCCCAGAATTTAGTTATTTCGAACATTTGAAGGAAATCGTTGGAGCCGTTTTTGAGATCCGTGTCACAAGCAAGCAAGCAAGCAAACCTTACTCATATTAGAGTATAGGATAGGATAGAGCCGAACCGTTTCAAGGACTTTTGAGAAAACCATAAGGCTGATACAATGAACTATATATATAATTAAATGAAAGGTCCCGATGAGAGAGTTGGAGGAAAAATATTCGTTTTGTACACAATCTCTTATAAGGTCATCGTTCAAATTGCATAGTCAAGTTAAAACATATTTTAATAGCTATTTACGCACCTAGGGTAGTAAGAGTGTCATGACAGCATGAGGGCGACACCCCAAGTCGTTCTGGCTCTCACTACCCGAGGCGCGTACACTATTTTACCGCCCATTAAGAACACACAAGATTGGAAAAATCAAACACTAATATCAACAACTGGCACTGCAGGTTAAGGTTAAATCAGCATCAAAACAAACAATAATTGTATGTTGTAAACGCAATAGCTGACTGAGCTCTGCCGGGAGTGTAATCGTAACGCTTTGAGTCATTAACTCCCTGGTCTGTAATAAAGATCATTACCTATCGCTAAAGATAGGGACATTTAACATGCGGTGGGCATTACAATATCGGAATTTGATCAGCTGTGGCTGTGATTTGACTATACAACTGAAATCAGGGGGAAAAGTGAAGCTACAGTTTGTATGTATAAAACTAGTAGGATTGCATATTACGCACTAGCCCTACCACATCGTAGTATCGCAAAACTGTCTCGTACTGTAAGTGTAACGATGCGTCTGCACTTTTTGGTGATTGTTGGAAACGCCGGCAAGACGGCGATGGGCCGGTAGTTTCCTGCGTCTGCTACACCGCCGCGAGTCGCTATGCATTGTGCAGTCGCGTGCATGACTGGGGCCCATTACGAGCCTTTGCTTGTTTGTTCTCCGCCGTGATTTTATGGCGCTCACTTTCCTGCAGCTGTGACTGCAATACGGCTCTGGTTACAAAAACCGCTAAGATGTTAAGAACTACGGTTTGTGTCAGTTTTCGTACCTCATACAAAATGTAATGAGATATCGAAGCAGTTAAACATCCCCTTAATAGATCCTCAAAGTTGTTTAATGCGTGTGCAGTACTGATACGTTTTATTTGATTAACTTAAGCAAATGTTCATAAATGATTCATGAGACAAAAAATGAGAATATGAATTTGAAAACTGAAAGAACCAACTGAATATGTTATCTAATTAAATCAGCAAAAATAACATACAAATGGCTCCACTAATTTATTAGAAAACTTCTGTAGAATAACTATTAATAATATGCATTCATATATTATTTATATTTATTATTGTTTATATATTATTTATTACTTGTATTCCATTTTAAAACGTACCGCTATCCTTTTCTGAACCTGCATTTCGATACAGGTCTTGAATGTTTAACGAAGAAAGGACGTAAAATGCTCCTTAACTGCAGACATAATTGGATACTCACCTAATTGTAAACCATTTGATGAATAAGTGTAGGACTTTAATTGATAAAACTCAAGGACAATGACACTATCGTACTCTAATATGAGATACCTTCTGAGAGGGCTTCCATTGCCTGGACCGATAGATTTTTAGTGGGTGAGAGTCCTACACACCGGGGTAAACACCAGACCCTGACGGTGCATAATGCATTTTCCTATCGTATAAAAAAATTAGATACCTTATTATCCCAAAGAAGGGTTTAAGATATAATAATGGAACTTGGGATGTATCTTATACTCTACTACGAGCAATGTTTGTTTGCAAAATTTATTTCGGAATCCAGCAGAATGATTTTGCTTAAACTTTGGAATTAGGGGTTTTTTAACATAAGAAGCCGATTGGTAAAATCCTGAACACCGGGAAAATTAATATTTTGTAAAAAAAAAACTCAAATGAAAGTAAGAAATTTAAACATTGGGCTTATGGTGTTTCAAATCAAAATAAAAGAATCATAGCAGCTGAGAATAAATAACCAGTGAACAGTCAAAGTAGCACTTACACAGTATAAATCTTTAAAACTGTTACTAGAACCATTGAATAAAGATTGCATCTAGACATATTTTAACTACGGAACTAATAACAAAATCACCGAGCATGGCTCGGTCTCTCCGGTACAATGCACCAGACACACATCACACATTAACACATCTACACTGCTGATTTAATACCTAAATATATTCTCTTGCTTAGGCCCTACATTTTAGGATAGCTAAAATTACTAAAAAATTGTTACAATGAAAACTTGTCCTTAGTTCATGCGCCGTAATAAATTGATTATTACCCAACCCCGCGATCCGGGATCAATCATCGCATCAGCGCGCACCATTGAGCAGCGCGCTGGGGCAGAACAAATCGGTAGCGCCAACGACCAGACATAATACTGCTATTTTAATTCCCTGCTACTTTTTTGAAAAATCTCCCTGGTCAAGCGGACCGAGACCGAATGGTTGTGCAAACCGACATCGCTCCTAACACTCCAGCCACAGCCATCACATCCGGGGACCTAGTAGCATCGTGTAGCGACCAAACCGACATTGCTCCCAACACCCCAGCCACAGCCATCACATCCGGGGACCTAGTAGCATCGTGTAGCGACCAATCCGACATTGCTCCCAACACCCCAGCCACAGCCATCACATCCGGGGACCTAGTAGCATCGTGTAGCGACCAAACCGACATCGCTCCTAACACTCCAGCCACAGCCATCACATCCGGGGACCTAGTAGCATCGTGTAGCGACCAAACCGACATTGCTCCCAACACCCCAGCCACAGCCATCACATCCGGGGACCTAGTAGCATCGTGTAGCGACCAATCCGACATTGCTCCCAACACCCCAGCCACAGCCATCACATCCGGGGACCTAGTAGCATCGTGTAGCGACCAAACCGACATCGCTCCTAACACTCCAGCCACAGCCATCACATCCGGGGACCTAGTAGCATCGTGTAGCGACCAAACCGACATTGCTCCCAACACCCCAGCCACAGCCATCACATCCGGGGACCTAGTAGCATCGTGTAGCGACCAAACCGACATCGCTCCTAACACTCCAGCCACAGCCATCACATCCGGGGACCTAGTAGCATCGTGTAGCGACCAAACCGACATTGCTCCCAACACCCCAGCCACAGCCATCACATCCGGGGACCTTGTAGCATCGTGTAGCGACCAAACCGACATCGCTCCCAACACCTCAGCCAAAGCCATCAAATCCGGGGACCTAGTAGCATCGTGTAGCGACCAATCCGACATTGCTCCCAACACCCCAGCCACAGCCATCACATCCGGGGACCTAGTAGCATCGTGTAGCGACCAAACCGACATCGCTCCCAACAACTCAGCCAAAGCCATCACATCCGGGGACCTAGTAGCATCGTGTAGCAACCAATGCGACATTGCTCCCAACACCCCAGCCACAGCCATCATATCCGGGGCCTAGTAGCATCGTGTAGCGACCTCGCGTCAGAGCCAGTTCGCGTGAGGCTCGCTACTCTACTTCGACACGGATTCCGTAATTGTTCTGCCGAGATGACCTGTTTTTCTTCCGAAGCAATCATCGGTTCTCCACTCGGTTCTAGAAGATTTTGTAGGTTTTCTGAAAATAGCAGGAAGAAGTGCTTCAAACGTTCTGAACGATCAACTTTGTTTTATCAACATGCTTGAGTAGTTGAAATTTTTTAAATTTGCTATAAATCTGGTAAGAATTATGAAGTTGATCGATTGGATATTGAAAGGAGTATACCAGTCCGAGAAGAGGCAACCCATATGACGTTTACAAACTGACGATTAATTTGTCAAGAAATTTTGAAGTTCACCCTTGAGACATCTAATACTGTAATTTCTTTTTAATATCCTCCTCGCTACACCAGTAGTAGCTGTTCTTCCAAATGAGTCGTGGAAGTAACTGGCGGTTCAGCTCTACAATCGGAGGCCAGATTTAACGGCAGAATAAGGTGAGACTGGCACTCTACTCTCAAGGTTCATAATAGGCGTCTATGTTACATGACATGACTTGGGCCCTTTAGGAAATTCTAATTATCCATGGAATGATGACGAAATGGAGAAGGATGCATATCAAAACTATTACTGCTTTATAACCAAAACTGAATCTGGAGGGTCGATAGGACAAACAACTGTCATAGGATGTTGAGCTAAATATTAATAACCTTGGCATTAATGTAATATATTTTAGTCTGAGCTATAAATTAATAACCTTGGCTGAGAATGTACTACATTTAACTCTAAACTACACCGCAAACAATGCTCCAGGGCAGGGGGTCTTGCCCAAGGAATTTAGAGCAGAGTGGTAAACATTTTTTAAATGAAACTGAATATATATATATATATATATATATATATATATATATAACTAGTTGACTCGCTCTAGAGCGCGCCGCAGGTAGAGCGGACTACAGGTTACAGGTGATTACCACTTCCGACTTACGAAACAATTACCAGCGTGGAACATTGTAATCTGCCACGGACATCCCGTTACGCAACCACCGCATCGCCCTCGCCCTAGCCCCCCTGGTCACCTGTCTATGATCTCCCTGAGGGCTGATTAGTGATGGTAAAAGAAAATAAATCTATATTTATTGCTTCAATCATCGATGTTTTTATATCGACTTTAGCAGTATGATATTTATCTAACATAGATTTTTCATTCGATAACATATATTGTACCTTTATCGGGTTATTAGCTTTTCCTATTGTAGTTATAACGTCAAACCGGAACCAGAAATTAAGATCTAGGAGGAGCTCTCTACGCTACGAGTTGAAAGAAATATTATATTAGAATATTTTATATTTTATTTATATTGAAATATTTGATCTAGTCACAGCTGACTAGATCATTTTATGTCTACCAACGAGCACGTCACTTGGCAGGCAACAGATCTCGACAACAGCAATTGAAGCAACAAAATCAAATGTTTTTTTTAATTTATATCCTAAAATCCTTGTTTTTATCACTGCACGAAAAGCAGCTGTTTTTGGATCTGTAATTAATCCGTAAAATCGCATTTTTCTGATAGCTTAAAATAGCGCACCGAAAAATCAGCAGTAGATTTTTTTAGAGAGCTAACCTCAAAGATTGTTATTGTTCCTTTTTACTTCTGTTTATTTCAAAGGTAACAAATACGTGTTATACATTTTGTTTGTAACTAAAAGAAATGTAGATGTTGTAAAATTAACCAAACCATCTGAACTACCAAAACGAAAAAATCACATAATTTTTCGTCAAAATTTTCAATTATCAAAGGCTTATATGGGCAGTATGATAAAACAAGTTGCTCATCACATGTAGCAAAAGTGTTGTTTTTGGTGCTTAATCGCTTTTCCGTAAAACACGACTGCGCACCACAGACGATCACTTTAGCTCCTTGTGATGAAAACTACAATTTCATAAACTACTGTACTTTTTATTGGATTAGTACTTTATATTACCGTTTTTCTCTCTTTGATTTTGAAATATCGATGTTTTAAAAAACTCGATATTTTGTGTTCGATATTTTTAAATATCGATTTCATTAGCTCGATAAATCCACAACTCGTAATACCGATTTTTCGAGAAATGTTGCCATCACTAGCACCAACTGACTACTGGCTGACCACAGGGCTTCTACTTGACAGATAATCATCCCAGTTTAGGGATATTTTAACGTCCCGCGGGAAAAATTGGAATTGTGGGAATATGGGATATTTCGAACGGCCTTCATTTGTACTTGTCCTCAGCTATGTACATCTCCTATAAAACTATAGCTAATAGATTAGTTACTGGCTGACCATAGGGTGTCTACTTGAGGAATATTCATCCCATTTTAGGGATATTTTAACGTACCGCGGGGAAACTTGTGGATGAAATGGAATATTTTGAACAACCTTTATTTTTACTTGCCCTCAACTAGCTATAAACTTATAGTAAAGAGATTAGTGATCGAGTTCAAAATAATTTTAGAAAATCGAGGGCAAATGAGGTTTTTTTGTGGGATAATTAATTGCAGATCGAGGTTCAAATTGGGATATTTTGACGAATTCTGTGGGATACTTGTGTACAATACTGCTGACAGCGTGTGGAAAGAAAACAACCTACTTGCCAACCATTTGACATGTTCTTTCAATTGAGTCATAAATCAACAATAACGAAGAATCCGTTGGGGACGCGGACAAGCTATGAAAATTAATTGGCATTAGGGGAAAAGCCGGTAGAAACTCTAAATGTTTTTTTACTTTAGAAAAGGAAATGTCCAGTATTAAAGCATCAAGTAATTAGTCAGCAAATACTAACAAATATTTTTAAATAGTTTCTTCAATAACGGCTGAACTGTTTCACATCACATTATGTCATAACGTAGAAGCACCCCTCAAACAAACATACTCGTCTATGTCCAATCAACATTAAGAATCCACACATTCATCTAGAAAGATATAAAACACTCCTTCCGGTAAATACTCCTAATTGACAATTGTTCAATCGATAATCGTTATGAATTACAGCATAATTTAATGGTAACGTTAACACTGTATATTCATGCGGTATGGAAAACTTGTCAAACTTTTATAAACGCAAAAATCAAAACGGTTAGACTCTTGAATCTCAAATATTTAACGAGACACGTGAAAGTACGAAATATTGCAAAACACGAGTAGGCTGACAACAAAAGGAAACCAGGAATTGCGATCTAAATGTATTTTTCAAAACATTCGACGATGATTCCAACCACGACCAAGGAACTCTCAAGGGGAGGCGGAATGAAGAAGTAGTGAAAGGAGTTTGAAAAGAGGCGCCGCAACCCCGAAAAGTTTGAAAACCACTCCCTAATGGAAACCCTAAACTCACCGACTACTTTTTTTTCTTTATCCACCTTCCGGTTTTTTGTCGACAGAACCCCTCATGATGATGGATGCGACCCATCCATCAGGGTTCACAAGGAGGTGATGCACGTAAGATATTCTGATTCAGGATTCTGAAATTTTCCAGTGCTGCGATTTTGTGTTCTTAGACGTAATTCAATGTTAACAAAATATCATACTAATATTATAAATGTGAAAGTATTGATATTTGTGCGTAACTCTGAAGTTCCATCACGTGGAAACTACAGGACCGATTGAGCTCAAGTTTTGCAGAGAGGTACTTGATAGTCCTGAGTAGGATATAGGCATATTAAAGTTGTGAAAATCCTACAGGGCTATGCCCCTTCTGGACATTCAATTTTGTTTGAGGTGATGAAAATACTAACAGCTGATCTTGATTCGTAGAAGTTCCACAGGATAACCACAGAATGCAGGACACAAAACTATCATAGTTTTTATAAATAATTCGCGGGGCGAAGCCTGCGGGTAACGCCTAGTAATGAATAAATGTCAAACTTTTAAACATACAAAAGAGTGTGTCAGGATTAATAATTCAGCATTACTCTATACTGGCAATTTGAAGGAAATTACAAACTAAATATTTATGGAAGAGGGAAAATGTACAAGGAAAGATAGAAAGTAAAATCGTCATCAAAACGATCGTCCTTTTTGGTTACGTAGTGACTAAAAACTAATTGACTCACTCAATGATAATACACACTCATCGTGGAACACAAATGTTATTCGGACAAGAGAATGAAGGACCTTGACCAGGGATTGAACCGTCTAACCTAGATCGCGAGCCGTGAACTTTCACTGGTCTGTTGGCCCGAACCCACACTCTGTTCATAATTACTGTATGACATGACAATGCAGAATATCTGAATGTGCTTCGTCTACGTGCCTAGCGTTTTGTGTGTTCCACTCTTGCGATATTGCAAACAAGACAACACCAAATTGGTAATTATTTAAGTTTAGAATTTTATAGGTTAATTGTAGATTTCCTATAAGTTAAGGTTAAGCTGTTTTAAAGTCTACTACGATTGAGTTACGTAACACATTGGGGGGGGTTGGTCAAGCGTTATGGTGCAATATATGGGGGGGATCTGAAATGACGAAAATGTGCGTTACGTAATGTGTATGGCCCCTTATAGTTAGTAAGAAAAACGTTGATAGAACTTGTTTACAACTAAATACAAATTTAAGTTTTCTCCGCAACAATTATTCGCAGTATAATAATTCAAAATACTACTTTATTTAGTTGTTAAGTTTGTTTAATGGTGGTAAGTAAAATTTATTTAAAGCTTACGGGTTTTTATGAAAAATCAAAAAGCAAAATATTAAAACCGTTTAGCCTTTATAATTTAGAACTAGAATTTTCCCGAAATGCGGGTAGTGTCATTTATTAGACACCTGAAGCACTAAAACCATCAATTTTTAATTTAAATAGTTTATAAATTGTATAGACATATCCTGGTTCAGTTACGAACAGGCACATATAATTAACAAAATCTACCTCGATACACATTCTTTTTAATTACAAAAATCAAACTTTCGGCTTAAGCCTCCATTAGGAGTACAATTAAAATCTAAACTAAATTATAAACAAAATATAAAAAGTAAAACCTTTTATATATTTTTTTAATTTTTTTATATGGTTTAGTTTAGTGAAAATTGCACTCCTGATGAAGGCTTAAGCCGAAAATTTGAGTTTTGTAATTAAAATGAATGTGTATCGAGGTTTTTTTGTCATTTAAACATTTTATAGATATTTGGATTTTTTATATCTTTTAGCGAAATTTTGGTCACTATATTCGCTAGGAATTTTGTGTTCTTTAAAATGATCACAAATCAACGTTATCAGACAATCCATTGAGGAAGGGTGGGCTTTGAAAGTTGACATTGGCCTTATGGGGAAGAGTTAGAAACGCCAAAATTTGTGAGCTGGAGAGCCCTCTTAAAATAACATTTTAGGTAATATAATAACCCATTAAATTACTTACGAAAATGTATAACAAATTGTATTAAATAATGTGTGTGAAAGTGTGTTGGTATCGTTATCTTTTATGAGGAGGAAATGGCGACTCTGATACGGAAGAGGATGTGAGGATCGGCCGCAACCTTGCCGGCCCAGTTTGGGGGAGCAGGATGTGATGATGTGATGCTAGCTGCCGCAGCGGGAACACATGGTGTGGTGGGGCGTCAGCAGTCAGCAGGGCTGCTGGTGTGATGGCGATCGGATAAATAAACATCGTGAGCGGCTGTTACTGAGGGAGGTCTCCCATATGGAGACGGCAACCTTGCTGCTAGGTTCCTTGTTTCAGAAATGTTTGTGGTTGGTGGAAATTGAACCCGGGATCTTGAGTGATCAAAGCTGCGAGTTCAAACCGCCACACGGTTTACACTCGGCGGTGTAAAATATCCCACAGAATTCGTAAAAATCCCCACTTTATCCCTCTACCCGCTATGAAATATCCCTCATTCACCACTGAGTTTCTAAAAAATCCTTACGTATCTTCATAGATAACACGTGAAGCAGTTTTTTTGTCAACGCAACTCCTCTCTTATTTCTGAATCAATTTAAATGTTTGAAGTCTCAACAAATGCATTTCAGTTGGTAGTTTTACAATAGCAGTTTTTAATTTTCGATATTTTTATTTTCAAGGGCACGGGTAGCCCTTAAAGTTTGTTGTCCATAACATTAACATGGATACTAATAATTTGTATTAATTTCATACTAAAACAGATGTTGGTAGTAAAACTCAGGATATAGCTGAATATAAGTGATATAGTTTTTAGTTAGATATAAACAAAACCATTATTGAAATGACGACCCAAGCTGTGTGATGCTTTATGAGAGCGAGCGTAAAGACAAAACTGTTAATCAGACACAGATGGAATAATTAGGTTGGCTTCGAGCAACAGGCCACATAGCGGACAAATAAATTGGCAGTTAGGCTGCAGCCAATAGCACGGCTGTACACTATCACTGTTGCCATTTTGCCACAAATAAATACTCGAATATTATTCCAATCAGCTGGTGTGGAGTTTTGGCAATGCAGCACGTCTACTATTGGCTGATCTTGGTTGATAGCCCACTGGCAATTTATTTGTCCGCTATTATAATGTTGGTTTACAATCACGTATTACTGTTTTTAGATGAGAATTTGTAAGAATATATTAAATTGAAAATATTTTTCTACCTAGGAAGGATATTTGTTTTTTCTGGGTCGTAATTTTACACAAAATCCAAATCAAGGTAAATTTGGATAAAGTTACGGTGCACATAATATGAAACAATTCTGTAAGTAGTATGATTGATCAAGGTTTGATTTGATCGCTGACAAGCAACATTGTTGTATATTTTGGGTATAACAAATTTATGGGTATATTTTACGGTGTTTATGATTGGCAAAATGCATTATGAATTTTAGTACGAAATTTGTACGTAGTTGAGGGCGTGTAGAAAGAAGGCCGTCCAAAATATCCTACATTATCACTTTTATCCCACATGTAAAAATATTCCTAACCAGGAAGAAAATCCCACAACTGGAAATACTGGTGTCCCGCAGAATCCCGAATTAGATGATGTCTTATGGGGAATTTCGCCAGTCAGGAACTATTTTTGAGGGTCCCCTGATTCGATATCGATAATTTGTTTTTCACTGAATGCTGGAACAACAATCAGTCGAGCAACGTAGGAGTGTTAAATCCTACGATGATTAATAATGTTGTCGATTTACATTACATTTTGTTTTCACATTATTTACATTAGTTAGTTAATGGCATTTTGCTAACGGTATTTAACGAAAAATACGACACATTTGTGGTGTTTTATGTGGTGACGTTTTGTCTCTAATTGTTTGTATTAATAAAAGATTAATATTTTTCCAAACTTCAAGGATTATCTATATATTAATACGCTACGGGGATTTTCTTCACAGTCATAACTCGATAACGGCTGGACGGATTTTAACGTTTGAGGTGTAAAATTAAAAGTATTTTTACGTAGATTTGCCAATACGTCTCAGAATGTTAAGAAACGGCATCACTTAAACACAGTAAAGAGCTGAATTTTCGGATCAGTGGTGCCAACCGACGGCGGAAGTCTAAACTACGTGTTGATTGAAAGTACGTTGTTATCATCCGTTTTTATAACAGATGTTTTGTTACGTTTGTTCACAGCTGAAGATGCCTTTCGTTGGGTACAAACTTGCTCGGATTCGAGCTCCAGGACAAATAGTTTATTATTTTTTTTTAGATTTGTTAATACAACCACATTCTTCATAATTAAAAAGTAATTGTGAATGAATATAACGTTTAAAATTGTCATGGAAGAATAGGTGAGTACCTGTATAAAATAAACATTATTTGGTTGAAATTAAATGTTTATCAACATTTTTCTTAGTAACCATAAAATAACATAGGTAATCTATATGATGTCCAATGTAACTCTTGGGGAGTACAACATTCATCATTTATCGATAGATTACATTAAACCTGATGTCGGTTATCTTACTTCACTCGTCTCTTCCTATCAGAGGCAACTACTTGCCCCTGATTGATGATCCTCAGAATCTCCTCCAACTCTCACCAACCCCTGCACACCGGATACCAATCGATCGTTGGCTTCCCCACAGCCACAGCACACCAATTCATCGTTCTCCAACCACACCATCGTAAACCTAATCCAACCAGACACGTCGCTACTATATAAGGCAGCAGCCTTGCTGAGGGCGATGGCGAGGATAGCACGATTCTCAACTCGCCTTGAGAACGACCGCTGAAATATTGCGGAAACGTCGGCTGCAGTGTAATGATATCTTCCAGCGATGATGTATTAGCGTGTAATTCGTTTCGCATTGCTGTTTTCTCGCCAATTTATCAAAGTGTATTACAATGAAATTAAGGTCGGCAAGGATACCTTTCAACTCATTAGGATGACTGATTCAATATAATTTGTTTTACTGTATATTTAATACTAATCCATAGAAATTAATTTACCACAAAACAGCAGTAGCAAAGAACACAATATGCATTCGAAATAATTTTCAGCTACGCCTATGCCAATCTATAGTTAAAACAATTACACAAATAGCCTATGTAAAAAAAGTAACTTTTAAGTAGTGTATATTACTGAAGTATTTAAAAAAAATCTATCATGAAATACGTCTTTGGATCTAAAATAGTATTAAGTTTTTAAATGCACTAAAGTGTAAATTTATTTTCAGCAATAATAACTTAAAACATCATAATTCATTCTAGGTATTGTAACTCAAAAA
This sequence comes from Allygus modestus, assembly GCA_963675035.1. Taxonomy (NCBI): domain Eukaryota; kingdom Metazoa; phylum Arthropoda; class Insecta; order Hemiptera; family Cicadellidae; genus Allygus; species Allygus modestus. The sequence continues at coordinate 456,337,224 of OY776111.1, read as the reverse complement.
TAGGGTTAACAAAATGTAAGGCCTATTATTGTGGAAGAATAAACATTCTCTCATATTGTTGGAGGGGAGGGATCGAACTGCATTATTGATATACTGACAGAGTCTCGATTATCCAACCTAAACCGGCCGCGGCAAGGTCGGATAAGCGGGTAGGTCGGATAACACGGAAAATAATAAAAACAGTGTTAAACATTTTAATTTTTTTAATTTTTTCTAGGTACGAGGAAATCGATCGTTCGATCGTGCACGGTTATGGTCGGATAGCACGGAAAATAATAATAGCTTCTTCCCTATAGGGGAAATCCGCTAAACACGATGTTACAAATTTAATTTTTCTTTTTCTTTCTTTTCCTTGGCGATCGGAAATCTATCGTTTTATCGTGCACGGGGACGGTCGGATAACACGGAAGGTCGGATAACCTAAGGTCGGATAATCGAGACTCTACTATTGGGTAATCTATCAAGTTTCGTTTAAGCACACTCAATCCCTACCACCCTTTGTACCCAACCTCTACAGTGACCAAAGTTCTAAAACTTAGTAATGAACCTTATAACTGGGACCTTTATAATTACAGTTACACAGTACGATAATTCAGTAGCAAAACTTCTCTAAAAAAACTCTTCAAGAGGAGGCTCCAGTCACGAAACATTTAGCGTTTCTACCTGCTTCCTTCATAAGGCCAATGTTAACTTTCAAAGCCCTCCTCAACAAGTTATCCGATATCTTTGATTTACAGCTCGTTTTAAAAAGCAAAAAAATACCTATCGATTTGAGTCCGCAGAATTTCAATCCTACAAATATCACTCATAATCAAAATATAAATATTTATTGTTTAACTAGCTGGCCCGGGAGACGTTGTCCTGTCCTAATGTCATTGAATTTGTTTTATGTCAAATACTCGTTCATTTTCAATATGAGCTCGTTCGCTTCGCTTACTCGCCTATCGGAAAAAGAGTTTAAGTTGCCATTCCAGTGGTTTTTTTTATTTCCATTATGAGAATTGCCATTCAAGTAGGTTTTTTTATTTCCATAACGAACATATATTTATGCCTTTCAAGTATGTTTATATATACTCCCAATAGAAAACCATGATAGTGTATTTGTTTAAATGCCATGTTTGCAAAAACAGATGTTTTATCGAAACATTATCTGTTTATTAATTAAAAGCAGAAATGATAAACACATGTTCCCATAAGGAATAACGTGTAAACTTTAAAAGCCAAAGGGGCAGAGCCCTTCACGCCCTTCACCTTCATTTTCCGGGGTAAAAAGTATCCTATGTGTTAATCCAGGTAATAAACTATCCGTGTGCAAAATTTCATTAAAATCCGTTCAGCCGTTCTTGAGATATAATATTTGTAACTACACCACTTTGTTTTATATATTAAGATTATCGACATTTTGCTCACTGAAAACGCTACGCATATTTTACTATATAAAACGAGCCATAAATCAACGACTTCGAACAACCCGTTCAGTTGGGCTTTAAAAGTTAACATAGACTTAAAGAAGGCAGAAACGCGAAACGTTACGTGACTTTATTTCTTGATTTATTTGGACTTTACCTATCGCTTCTAGTGTTTAAAACTACACTACGTTTCGGGAGGTAAGGAAACTCCTCCCGTCATCAAGTGAACCCTATTTACATCTAAATTTTAAGCAAATGTAAAGTGAACCCTACTTACTCCCGAAACGTAGTGTAGTTTTAAACACTATAAGCGATAGGTAAAGTCCAAATTCAAATCCATCGCTATTGTGAGTTTAAACAAATACAGTTACGTGACTGGAGCCCCCTCAAAGCTTAAAATCGTTCCATTCTCAAAAGAAAGCGTTCTATTCTCCACAGCGGGGTGAAGTCCTCCTTAGACTGCCATTGTGGTAACACCTTGCTGCCGGAAGCGCTCTGATAGTGTTATCACTTCCGGTGATTGCACGCCACACAACAGAGGGTTCCGATGGTTCGCGACCAAGCGGCGGCGGCGGTACCTGCTGCTAGATACGAGGGCGTTGAACTTTCGCTAGTGTTTTGTTCAGCTATCGCCCCGTGGTCGCACATCGCACAGTCAGTCATCAAGGTGATAACATGCATTGGGTGTCTTGTGACCAGTGACTCATTGAAACGGTTTCGTACAATTCCCAGTGGAAAACGTGGTAGGCAAAGACTACTGATTCACACAATCACTTCCTACTACAATCCGTGTGGACAGGGGATTTGGTCAGCTACGATCGAAAACCAAATAACTGGCCAGCCAGGGAGGAGATGAAGTGAAGATTTTGTCCAACGAGTTGAAATGAAGTTTTAGGTTTTGTAACCACGACAAAAATTCAATACCGTTACTATCGTATTAGCTTTCCACGACAGTTCACTACTAAAATACAGTTTTTCCGTTTTTATCCAACCACGACTGCAATCATATTTTTAATAGCGGCCAAATATATTGACAGTTGGGCTGTAGCCATCATGGCTGTACGCTGTCTCTGTTGCCATAGAAAAATATCACTCGAACGTTATTCCGATCAGCTGGTGTGAGTTTTGGCAACGCAGCTCCTCTACTATCTGCTGATCGCGGTTGATAGCCCGGTAAACCACGCCCTCAACTGGCGATTTATTTGGCCGCTATTATAGGTCTTTTTAAGTTGATTGTTCGTCGGTACCTACTCACAATAAAACAAATGTATAGCTTGGCCATATTACTTCAAACTAAAATTGAAAGTCCTTGGTTTCAGTTCATTTTTTAGTATTTTATGCAGCAAAATAAATACACAAAAATAAATTGGATTGTTCGTAGTAAAGCCTCCCCACCCCTAGCCTAGTTTATGTAAGGGTAAATTAAAAGCTATTTTAAAAGGAATCTTAATATTTGTTATCCTAAGACTTAGAAATGCTATTTATTACATTATAAAACCATATTATAAAATTGTTACCATTATAATCACAACTGTCCTCTCACTCCTGGCAAACAGTTATGACAACTGACTCCTAACTACGTTTCACAATATGTCCAGTATAGCTGTAAAGTGCCATTTACCAAGCGGTGTAGGCTATACGCCACAAAGCCTAGACCAAGGCCGAATATCCCCGCAAACTTCAGTCAGGTGGCGAAACTGCCGTAATGGTCGTTAATAAAAGGTTAAAAGACCATAAAACTGAAAGTAAATGACTTCATCGGCGGGTTAGGTGGCTATACCTGCGGCGATCCAGTGGTCAAGTTAGCCACGATTGTTGGTAAACAGCTGTTCTGAAGTCAGCTGATTGTAGATATCCGGTGGACCTGTTTATCTGATCAGCTGTTTGCTTGGCTAACGGCTGCCAGCTGATGTCATGCGTTGATTAAGCCTCAAGGACGCTAAAGCCAAGAGCGATTAACGATATTAAAGATAGGTGCTTAAAGGTGATCTTATCATCGGTGATTTGAGAGGAAAATTTGTTGAGGTAATAATAGTACTGTTTAGTGTTATTACACAGTAAATCATGCTTCACGTTTTCAAAAGTTTGTTTTCAAGGTTTCATTCTTTCTTTGCATCTTTTACGTAAATTATATTGTTGGTGTTTCTGGCGACTGTACGTGTTTATTGAGGTATTTACAACTAAGAATACTGGCAGAAAATCACGAACAGGAAAAATGGAGCTACAAGTGGAATTACAATAGATAAGTTAAAGGTAGCTCCAGTCATTTGCTTCAACCTGTTTTTCCTAAAAGCCCAATGTTAACTTTCAAATCCCGTCCCTCCTCAACGAATCATCCAAAATTGTTCACTTGTGTTTCCGTTTATAGAGAAAAATACCTAGCGATTTCAGTGTAAATTGTAATTTAAAACAGAAGTACCTAGGGGGCCGAGCTTTGCTCGAGGGGAAGGCCAGTCAGTTTGTTTAGATGACTTGGAGTAATATTTCGCAAATTTTCCCCTACTGATAATCAGATTTGTATAACTCATTTGCCTCTTTTTCTACATTTTTAAGGTCACTCCAGTTGTTATTTATAGCTCAATGTCCCTTTGATTTATTTTACTACTCTATATATGTAATCTTCACTCAAATCTTTTTTTCTCTGCTCTCAGGAAACCACATGTTAATAATCATAAACAACATTTTAGTACCACTTTGACAGTTCCCTGATTGATTATGAACATCTGTTACAATTCTTTTGTTTTGATTTGAAACTCCATAAGCCCAATGTTAATTTTTTCAACTTTTCAATTTCTTTTTTAACATTATTTGATTTTTATTGGGGATGAGACCTGTCTAGAACATATTTTTATACCATAACTTAGTTATTTACAAAAATTGAAGGAAATCCTCGGAGCCGTTTTCGAGATAATTAATTGTGCAACCAACCAATCAACCAACCAACCAATCAACCAAACAATCAAGCAAACATTGCTCATATAAGAGTATAGGATAATTGTTTGATAAAATTCCAAAATATTCAATATTTACGATTTTTTTGGGTTAACTATCAGCGTTAGTTCAGATCTCACTGGAGTCGCTAGGTATTTGCTTTTGTTCTATAAAATGAGCCTTATATCAACTATTTCGAACAATCAATTGAGGAGGACATGCTTTGAAAGTAAACATTGACCTTACGAGAAAAGCAGGTAGAAACACGAAATGTTACGTGACTGGAGCCCCCTCCTAAGTAAAATCTGTACTTTTATCTATTGATCTGAAAATAAAAACCAGTCATTCGAGTCACTCACTCACTCAGCCCCCAGGGGGACCACGAGACGGCGCAACTGTTACGAATTTCTCCCCAAGAACGTCCCGAATCGGCTTATCCTGGCGGCGGCGGTGACCACTCGAGTGGCAATACTGTGCCACGCGGGGTCCGGGGCCTTGCCACGAAGGACGTGACAATGGGTTCGCCACGCTCTCTCCGGCCAATGGACCTGAAGAAGACCGGAGACGCCGAGCTCCGAAACGTCGGCTCCAGATACGTGAATTCAAGGTCGATGCAGTCTGACCGCAGAAGAAAGGAAACTAACTTGTCCAGCTTGAGGATAGCCTTTGAAGCAGGCGTGACCATGGATACGAAAGGCGTTTCTTTTATACTGTACGGTTACTGTACAAATCCGGTTCTGACAGTTTAAATTTCGATGACATTCCAGAAGTTAGGTAAAAATAGCTGAGGTTGCTACTGTACGTGCTTTGTTACCTTCAACAGCAGTCAAATGCTCAATTTAAATGATTTTGATAATTTTTCTTAAATAAGATTAACATAGCAATGTCGAAGGCCTGTGTGGCGTAGCCCTGAGGACCAATGTAAATTTGAATTAGTTTCTGCAAACCTACGCATAGTAAACCTACTTTCCATAGATAGGCCTACTTCATAAAAATCGGTCCAGTGGTTCCTGAGATCTCAGCCTAACTCAAAATCTGCTTCTGTTATTAAATACGATGTTTCGAGAACATGGGATTCCAAAGACAGTCTTGGGATTTTAGATTCCACTTTTTTCACAAAAACTGTAAATCTTGAGTAAACAAACCGAACTTAATATAAATATTTCATTGGTACTAGTAGCATGAAACCAACGATGACTGTTAAGGCTGTTATCACAGCACTAAACACACTCCTAATAATCATTTAAAACCACGATCATGAAGAGAGGCGGGATGGTAGACTGTCCAACAGTCTTGTGTTTTAGGGTTCAACTTTTGCTCAACTGTAATTCTTGGGTAAACGGAGTAAACAAATTACTACTAATGGGCTACTAATGGGCCTTGCATAAAAACTACGATGGCGATTTAGGCTGATATAGCATAGACTAAAATGAAGAACTTTACACACTTATTAGTGAATTTCCTATGGAAAGTGAACTATTAGCATGGCCCGCACGGTGACACTTAAGCCCGGGACCACCACAGAAATTCCTAACTAACACTATGTGTGTGTGTGTGTATGCACTCTAGCGGTCGCATTTGTTGTCCAATTTACTTCAAATTGGGTGGGGACGTTCCTTTCTATAATCAGTTGGACAAGTTCGTTGAGCAAAACAATCGGAAAACTCTAAACCCCTTTTTTGGGGATTATTCTTTCAAATTTCGAGTTTTTGGGCCCAAAAAGGGCCAGAAAAGCCCCGGACGTAAAATTAATGCATATATTAAGATTGGAATTAGTGAATCGAAAGTTTTAAGCCCTCTTTATTCATTCTAGCATAAATATTTACGGAGTTATTGAAGAAAGTGTATATCGGCTACACACAGTACGTTGTCTTATGGGGTTTTTACATTAGAGAAGCATGTTATTCATTTGTTGGTGTATTTGTTTCATCCCCAGCAACCTCGCGCCTACTTTCAAGCCTGAATGGACCTTCCCCTAACCTTATAATGCGTAAAATGGTATTCATAGCATTGCTGATAAATGAAACCAGGAGCATCAGAACAGCCAAAAAATCAATGTTTTCAGATTTCAATAAAATTATGTTTTTAAACTGGTTTTGAGTTTTAAAAGTTTTGTATGTGGAAATTCACTTCACTCATGTCAGCGTGCTGCGTGCGAACTGGTTTTTTTAAATCCAGGAGCATAGAAAAAATCGGGGGTGGGGTTGTCTCTATTGAAGAGTTTCCGTCTTTTAAATTTCCGTTCCATTAATTATAAGTAAATAATTTGTTGATTAATTACGTTAATACACTATGATAATAGAGGTAGGTAGGCTTTATTTAAACGGATAAAACTTGGCGACACTAAACCCATAAATCGCCTTACTTCATGCATGTGGAAATACTTTCACCAATCTAGCTCCTTCCAGATTTACCCCCTAAGTAATATTTTTGGTAGTTTGATACAAAGAAAGGTTGAAATTTTCGCCAGATAAAGATCTTTAAGCATTTAACGACTCCTTACAAAATTCGCGTTCCAAACCATGTTATCGCAATAGGTGGAGCAACAGTCGCTAATTAATTAATATAATCTTATCCGAGATCTGTAATCTTATCCGTTATCTATTAATCTTATCAATCTAATTACAACATTCCTTAGGATGCGGACGACACACGCTGTCACACCATCACCTGTCGCTTCCCTCCGACTTCCGGTCTGCCGCTGAGTTTCCGCTTGAGGGATTTTCATCTCATTTCAGGGATATTTTGAAGTTTCAGGGGATAAAATTAAACTGTGGTATATTTGGACGACCTTCCATGATATTATAAGCTCATCCATAACTAGATTTGTGATACATTAATCATCAAAGTTGTATCATTACCTTAATTTTTACATACCCTCAGCTATATACAGTTGTTGTCTTTTATTAAAATTCTTAATACAATTTGCCAATTATAAACACCATACATCTATAATGCATTCAATGTGGTGTGTAAAATGTGTGTGTACATACAACAACTACAGTACATCTATGTTATTTGCCAGCCAACACATCGAACTTGGTTAGAAATCACACTTGTTAGAAACAGGTTTCATATGGTGGGTGGGGTAGTTTAATATCTTAATAATTCTGTACGACGCCGACGGGCCGACGCAACTATGACGTATTTTAAGACGAATATGAATGAAAGATGAGTGTAAAATGGGTGAGATGCCTTGTGTAGCCTTGTTACTGACTTAAGACCGACTGATTATTTAGCCAGGAACATTAATTAATAGCCCAATGACCAATGGCAACTGGATCCAATATCGAACCTTCACAAAATTTAAACAGGATTTAATTCAGGATCGAGATTTTTACAAGTTATAAATAACTATAGGACTACAATTAAGAGATTATGTGTGATTGGATTATGTCTATAAATAATATGGTGGATTAATCTTAGATGAAAATGTGTTACCCAATATAAACACAATAATAAACTTCATCGAAACAATTTTGAAATATAATCCATCTATTTGTTTATATTCAAAGAATACAAAGGAATTTGACAATAATTATAAACTATAAACCAACTAATGTTAAGTACAAAATATTTTTAGAAACTGAAGGGATATTGCATAGATGTAGGGTAGCCATATGGTAGTGTGGGAAAAAGAGGAGATTTTAGCTTGCGACCTTATAAAAACGAGGAGATTTTGTAACAACCCCCATGGGGAAGGGTCCGGTGGTGCCCCCCACGGAAATGTTGTAATAATAAAAAAGTAATTGAAGGTTAAAGTAAACTTTGTATGAAAATGTATTTATTATTAGACTATTTTTTGTTTGATTTAGGCCCTAAAATCGTAAATCACACAAACACTAAACAAAAGTATTAAAACTAGTATGTATAAAATAAAACAATATAGGCTACGTACTTCCCAGATTTATGATTTAATAAACTGCAGAGAGCCATAAAGCTTCATACTGATTTTCCAGCTTTCGATAACGGCGAATATCATGTTAAGTTAAAGGTATTTCCCGCCGAAATAACGCCAAAGAGTAAAAACATACAGGTTAGAGTTACAGGGCGACAGGATTTAGCTTCGGCAAACATTGCATGACGATAAAGTTGCAAACGTAAATACATTTTCGTTCACATATAGGATTTGAACAGAATAATTTGAGTTATTCAACACAGTTTTTAGAACAATTTCAAAAATAGATTTTTAATTTTTCACGGAAATTTCCCGGAGCTATATTTTTCACCCTCAAAATCCGGTAATCTCCGGGGAAATCCAGTGATATGGCAACCCTATTCATAGATGGATTTTTGGGAGGAAATGGAATTTTTTACGGATTCTGTGAAATAGTGTTTGCTACTGCCACGTCGGAGAACACATGTAATGCGATGTCACACTTACATTGCACATCGTCAATCCTGCAACGATGCTTTTATAGTAAACGCTTTAGTCTACTAAAACCGAGAACTGTTCCCATACACTTAAGCCCCAAGACGAACCACTCTTGGCGCTTAATGCATCGTGGCAAACGGCGGCCAGGCAAGTCAAAAGTCAAGTAAGGTCAATTTTTCACTTGCTCTAATTACCCAACTCGAAGGGTCGTTACCACGGCCTACCGTCAATTGTCTCATTCTCCTCCTTTACCACACTCTTCCTGTCAGAACTTAATGATACTAAAATATTACATCAAAAATATACTTTCCTACCTCTGCCCGAGAAAGCATTTGTTTTCGCACTCGATATACGTCGCAAAACACGTGAATACCTAATTCATTTTACTTTGCGCACTCTAGATTTTCTTTGCGTACTCCAGTGTTTCAACTTGAGAACACAAAAATATTCAAAAACAATATGCAGGTAACGTTGTTTATGCTTGAATTATATTGACAACACTGGATAATAAACATCTGATCTATTGTTGTTGTTCCCGAACAACATAAACATAACCTGTATTGTTGAAGTTTAATTAAAGTGTGTTTACATAAAAAAGTGTCCATAAATTGTGAGTAGGCCTAGTTATGTTACTATTACTTCAATTAGGTATAGTATATCTTTAAGATATTTTTTAATAGTGGCAGCCTTCTTCTAAAAAACCGAATAAATATAATTGAAACGCTTTATTCTAACTGGAGGAAATATATCATATGGGCTATATCAAACTGTATAATCAATATTTAGTAGGCCCTAGACTTAGGAAAAATTTAATATGCAACTCGTGCGCAAGGTGACTCGCCTACGGCTCGTGCGTAAACATTTCTCCCGAGTACAGCAAAGTGGCACCTTGCGCACTTGTTGCATAAATAACTATAACAAACCAAACATATTGTACCCAAAACACATTTAATTCATATTTCAAACCCCCTTCCCCTCCTTACACATAAGCAATGAGTACATAGTCTTATAAGAAGAACACGTCTTATGGGCCAGAGTCTGTCAGTATTTGAATGTTGCCGTGCTAGTTTTGCGCTCGGCCACGAGGCAGCGCGCGCTGTTTACTCAGCCACTACTCCCCCACGACCGCCGCTGCAGCCAACCCCGCCCTACTACAAGAGCGAAGGGACCTAGGCCACTGCCACTGCAACACCTCGTTTTTTCGGTACCGGTCTGCAGTGCTAGAGGCGCTTCACAGCGGCGGGGCGCAAAACTACGGATTTCCAGCACGCCAACTTCAAATAAGCGACAGCATTTTTAACACGGGACCTGTCCGCTTCTTATAAGACTCTGTATTCATTGACATAAGGCAAAGTAACGCTAAAATAATACACCCATACCCACTTTCTCTAAAGTTACTACAAATATGTAATATAACTAAAATGCGTTATATTGATACTGGCACTTGCCGCAACTAATTCGTACTACTTCATAAAACTACCACTTCAATGACTAAAACCATTGAATAAAGATTGTATATTGACATATTCTTCACCGGCGAAACTACTCAAATATCACCGAGCACGGCTCGGTCTCCCCGGCACGGATTGCGTTTTACATCAACACACTCTGTAGCCCTCTACTCCACGCGAACACTACCTCCAGTGCCGATCATCCGCACCTCAGTAATCAGTACTTTATTGAATCCAAGCAACTTACAGAAATCGATATTGTCAGGCAAAAAGAGCAATTCAAGAGCATATATTCCATTCATGAAATTGATTCACTGAAGTGATCCCATAACCTTGAAGTCATAACCTAATACAATCTAGAACTAGTTAGTTAGATTCATAAAGAAACCAGTCATAAGATAAATTCATGTGGTAGCTAGGTGGTGAGAGGAAACAATAATCAGGCAATAATAGCAAAACGAGTTCGCACGCAGCACGCTGATGTTAGAGAAGTGAATTTCCCAGTAAAACTTTCAAAAATCAAAAAAATGGTTTAAACAAAGATTTGTGACATTTTTACCAAAATGGAAAATATTCAGTTTTTTGGCTGTTCTGATGCACATGGTTCTATTTAAATGCAGTATTGGGATGGTATTGGGATTGTTGTGCACTGTCAGCTTAGGAGGATGAACCATCAGTATCAAAAATCGGTATGGGGTTATTAGGAGTGATAAAACTACATCAAATGAACATCAGCCTTTTGCAATGTCAAATCCCCATAAGACAACGTATTGTGTTAACTCAATTTTAATTTTCTTTAATAACTCGGTAAATATTAGTGCTAGAATGAAGAGGGAGAGCTTAAAATTTCCACCTGTTTACGTTCTATAACCTATTATCCATTAATCTTACATTTAGGGCGTATGTGACCTTTTTTGGGCCCAGAAACTAAAATTTCAAAATTTCAAATCCCCAAAAAAGGGGGTTACAGTTTTCCGATTGGTTTGCCCAACGAACACTGATTACAAAAAGTGTTCAGGGGATCACGTTAGTCCCGGACTTAAGTTTCACCGTGCGGGTCATGCTAATAGTTCACTTTCCATGGGAAATTCACTAATGAACAATAAATGCTACTCCCTCCCGTCATCGGCTACCCCATCCTCCGTCCCCGGCTAGTCGCGGGGGTTGCGCAAGTCTTGCCCAACAACTCGTTTTCACCGCGCGACGTTCAATACAATCCCAAGCAGCAGGAGCCGTCCCATTGTTAATCGTTAATTGTTAATCGTCCCCGCAGTTAACCCGTTAATTCCGTGTCGACGACCCGTTAATTGTTAATTGAGCCCAACGGTCGTGGCAGTAAAGAGCACTCAGTTTGTGTTTCCTTATTGGCGTTGTTCAACAGTAGAGAGAGGTGTAGTGTGTGGTCGCGGTGTGGCGCAATAGAGGCAATAAAGTCTCGAGGTCATATTGAGCCCTTAAATTTGACATTTTGTGGTTTTCGGGGTAACTTGGAGTGGTTGACGGTATGAGGGTATGTTTCAGGGCTGGGTGATAAGATGAAGGGGGCTCCAGTCACGGTCACGGAACATTTCGTTTTGCTACCACCTTCCCCTAGAAGGTCAATGTTAACTTTAACATTATCTGTCGTCAACGGGTTATCCGATACCATTGATTATGGCTCATTAAAAAGTACAAATGAATGCTTAGCAATTTCACAAAATAGAAATTCTATATTACAAAATAATTTACCCTTACAAATCGTAACTATATTAATTTTTGTAAAAATTATTTTTTATTTCCAAACTCTGTTTATCAAAATCACTAGGAATTTTTTTGCTCTTTAAAATGAGCCATAAATCAAATACATCAGATAATCCGTTGTGGAGGGGCGGGCTTTGAAAGTTAATACTGGTCTTATGGGGGAATCAGGTAGAAACACTGTGTTTTGTGGTTGGAGCTCCCGTTTTAGTGGCACCTGTTGGATAAATCAGGTAAGATAACCTTGGAGCTACTAGAGGGTTGTTTCGGGGTGGCTTAAAAGGGCTGAAAGACACTGCAAGACTAAACGGAATATCCTTACATGTTTCAAATCAACTTCTCTAAATCTCTAATAAATGTTACTTTTATAATGAACCTGAGTTATCTCACACAATTAAATAACGTTATGGGGACTTTGTAATTAATTGGCGAGCAATTGTTCCTTTTCTTTTATCTTCTTCAAAATTAAACAATTATACAATAACTTAACATTCATTATATGACCGATCTGTACATTTATTGAACAAAATGCCGTTCCACTATTCAATGTATATAACCTCAAATTTCCCAATTATTCTAGGAGTAAACAACAGGTCACAGCGCCATCACGCTATGAGTTTTATTAAAACTCAGTACTACTGTAATAATAGCTTTTCTGCAGAGTTTTAATAAAACTCATAGCGTGATGGCGCTGTGACCTGTTGTTTACTCCTAGAATAATTGGGAAATTTGAGGTTATATACATTGAATAGTGGAACGGCATTTTGTTCAATAAATGTACAGATCGGTCATATAATGAATGTTAAGTTATTGTATAATACAGTAGTTGTTGCTATTATTACAGTAGTACTATTCCCCACAAGGGCCCATTTTTTTATAAACAATATCGTTTAAATTATTTTTCCCCCCAGTGCGTTAACTCGAATTTCGGCGTCGCCAAAGGGTTTTGAGAAGGATAGCAATCCCGCGGGTCTCGGGCCTGGAGCCGATTTATTTTGGCTTGACAAAGGCCGAGAAAGGACCCAAAATGGGGGATGAAACATGAGCGCCGCGCGATGTGGGAAAGGGATGTCGGGCGAGGATGTTTTTTTTACATTTTTTAGTGTAACCGCAGATAACGATTTGTTACGTAAAACAATAACCAATGATCACATCTTTTTATATTTGAGGATAGTGTATATTGACACTATAATATATTGAGATGTCATCTATGTGGTTTACTGCATGCAAATAAGTATTAACTTTCACGTTAAGGAATTGATAACTTCTGCCCGAATGAATTGCTTATGATATCATTTATTATACAATCGAAAACCAACCATCTTAAATAACCCCAATAAAAATCAGGGGCTATCAAGCTAAACAGATTAAATTCCCGGACTTTTCAAGGTTTTCCAGGTTTTGTGGAATCCTGCTTATCTGAAAACCCAAGTGGACTAACAGTCTGAGCGAAACCTTCGGAACTTCAGAGGTTTTGAATTGAGTTTAATAATAAAGAAGGACAATACACAAAATTAAAATATGGAAATATATTTTATTATTGGATTATTAGAGCTTTATCAATCGCTTCTAGTGTTTAAAACTACACTACGTTTCGGGAGGTGAGGAAACTCCTCCCGTCATAGATTTGATCCCGAATAACATTTCTTAAATTGCAACTTAATAAATTTCGCATGCAAATTGATCACTACATATTCTATACGAACCTTTGGTTCACTAATATTATCACTTACTATAGGCATAATACATATTTTAGATAAGGAAAGAACTCCATAGAGATACCAATTTTGAAGTTTTATCGCATTAAACATTTTCTGTTTTCCCCGATGGACACGAAACGTAATCTTCCATAAATTCCCGACCTTTCCAATATACGGAGTTGAAATTACATTCAAGAACCAACTGATCAATGAAAGCTAAGCCAATATGACGTCCTACTCCCCTGCACAGACCATCCAGCCACACGTGGTCGTGGTGGCGAAGACTGTTCCATGTTTGTGTGTTTGCCCACTTATCTACAGCCAGCTGGTGGATGAGAGGTCACGTGACACTGCAGACCTGAGGCTGTGTACAGACTGTGGTACAGAGATACAGCCACACCAGATGGGCTGATGGGCTGCCAAACACGGCTACAGCGACCCACCGAGCATCCCTATGAGGCGAGGAGAAAATAAACAGAAACACAATTTTGGAATTACAGAAAACAAATTCGTATATCATATTTAAGTATCGGGGAGAGATCTTCGATGATATTTTATTCGTTTCGTGGGTGAAAAAGATACCCACTCTATATGACATCTTTATTCAATGGTTCTAGTTACTGTTTTAAATAAATCATTTGCTGATTCTGATACTTTACCTTTTTTGTGCTACTCTGAGACACTGGTTAATTTATTCAGAGTTTTTATGATTCTTTGTTTTGATTTGAAACTCCATAAGCCCAATGTTAAAATTTTCAATTTAAAATAAGATTTTTTCTAAGGTTAAGATTTTTACCAATCATACTTTTATGTCCAAAAGCCCTTAATTACAAATTTTGAACAAAATCGTACCGCTGAATTCCGAGATAAATTTTGCAAATATTCAAACAGGCAGACATTGCTCGTAATAGAGCATAACATAACCATACTATACACAATAATTTGATTTATGAAGTCAAAAAGTTTCTTATCAACGATGAATTTAAAAACATCTTGTTTAGTAAAATGCAGTAATGACATGATATAGAAAAATCAACGTTAACAAGTCTCGATAATGGAATTGACGTACAAATCTGTCCTACGCAACATGAAAATATCAAATTATAGGGGAAAGACTTGCGATTTCTGATCCAGAAATGTAGTCTTTAACTTGATTTCTACATAGCTGACCAATTTGTATAGTTATTTCAAAATTAACTCAATTAGCACAGCTTATTCACTAACGAGTGACGACATTTTAACTGAGTCACGGTTTGTCCAATTTATTTGTTTATACCCTTACAAGATGTTTACAGAAAAAAAAATACGTTCCTGAGATTCTGTTGCAAAGTCCTTATATTCAAGTATGCTGTTATATGGTTGTCAGACTTAACTTACGGCGTTATAAATTTGTTCTTGGTCTGGTTTAACGTTATACACGGAAGCAAACTTGAAGCTTAATACACCGTTGAGGAGGGTTGTGGGGTTTGCTTAACTTGAAGCAAACTACTACACCGATCTGATTGCTGGTGTTGCACGACTAGTGTCATATCTTGCGGACATCTTATTCACCTTGCTTGCCACTTTTCTTGGGGCAAGTGCCTTAAAAGGATAATGTCGAAGCGTTCCGTTCCCTTACTCACGATCACACAGTCTCGAGACACTGCGACTCCTTAGATCACACAGTCTCGAGACACTGCGACTCCTTACATCACACCGTCTCGAGACACCGCGACTCCTTAGATCACACAGTCTCGATACACTGCGACTCCTTAGATATCACAGTCTCGAGACACTGCGACTCCTTAGATCTTACAGTCTCGAGACACTGCGACTCCTTAGATCACACAGTCTCGAGACACTGCGCCTCCTTAGATCACACAGTCTCGAGACACTACGACTCCTTAGATATCACAGTCTAGAGACACTGCGACTCCTTAGATCACACAGTCTCGTGAAACCGACACTCCTTAGATCGCACAGTCTCGAGACACTGCGCCTCCTTAGATCACACAGTCTCGAGACACTACGACTCCTTAGATATCACAGTCTAGAGACACTGCGACTCCTTAGATCACACAGTCTCGTGAAACCGACACTCCTTAGATCGCACAGTCTCGAGACACTGCGCCTCCTTAGATCACAGTCTAGAGACATTGCGATTCCTTAGATCACACAGTCTCGTGACACTGACACTCCTTAGATGACACAGTCTCGAGACACTGCGTCTCCTTCGATCACACAGTCTCGAGACACTGCGACTCCTTAGATCACACAGTCTCGAGACACTGCGTCTCCTTAGATCACACAGTATCGAGACACTGCGTCACCTTAGATTACACAGTCTCGAGACACTGCGATTCCTTGGATCACACAGTCTCGAGACACTGCGACTCCTTAGATCACAAAAATGCGAGAAACTGCGACTCCTTAGATCACACAGTCTCGTGACACTGCGTCTCCTTAGATATCACAGTCTCGAGGCACTGCAACTCCTTAGATCACACAGTCTCGTGACACTGCGTCTCCTTAGATATCACAGTCTCGAGGCACTGCGACTCCTTAGATCACACAGTATCGTGACACTGAGTGTCCTTAGATCACACAGTCTCGAGGCACTGCGACTCCTTAGATCACACAGTCTCGAGGCACTGCGACTCCTTAGATCACACAGTATCGTGACACTGAGTGTCCTTAGATCACACAGTCTCGAGGCACTGCGACTCCTTAGATCACAAAGTTTCGAGAAACTGCGACCCCTTAGATCACACAGTATCGTGACACTGCGTCTCCTTAGATATCACAGTCTCGAGGCACTGCGACTCCTTAGATCACACAGTATCGTGACACTGCGTCTCCTTAGATATCACAGTCTCGAGGCACTGCGACTCCTTAGATCACACAGTATCGTGACACTGAGTGTCCTTAGATCACACAGTCTCGAGGCACTGCGACTCCTTAGATCACAAAGTTTCGAGAAACTGCGACCCCTTAGATCACACAGTATCGTGACACTGCGTCTCCTTAGATATCACAGTCTCGAGGCACTGCGACTCCTTAGATCACACAGTATCGTGACACTGCGTCTCCTTAGATATCACAGTCTCGAGGCACTGCGACTCCTTAGATCACACAGTATCGTGACACTGAGTGTCCTTAGATCACACAGTCTCGAGGCACTGCGACTCCTTAGATCACACAGTCTCGAGGCACTGCGACTCCTTAGATCACACAGTATCGTGACACTGCGTCTCCTTAGATATCACAGTCTCGAGGCACTGCGACTCCTTAGATCACACAGTATCGTGACACTGCGTCTCCTTAGATATCACAGTCTCGAGGCACTGCGACTCCTTAGATCACACAGTATCGTGACACTGAGTGTCCTTAGATCACACAGTCTCGAGGCACTGCGACTCCTTAGATCACAAAGTTTCGAGAAACTGCGATCCCCTACTCATTTATCTCCCCAGTCTCGGACAGCCAGAGACACGTGCCGGAACTTCAGCTTCGTCGAGTTTTCTCGTTTCAGTGTATTTATTGCGGTTTTACCGAGTATAATATTTGTATATAAACTATTGTCTAAAGGTCAAGGCCGCTGGTGTCGGTCGCTCGGCTCCCAAGGTGACTAGAGTCTCTGGCGGTACTGTAATGTCGAGGAATTGAATACAACACGGGGTGAAACTGCTCCGTCAATAATATACCAATTTATAAAATTATAATACCATAGTTTATTTCCAGGAATTTTTAAATTTGTTAATTTATGCGACCACAAAGCAGCAGAGATATAATGTTACAAGTCTCGTGTGTTACACATGTTGTCCCACAACCGCGCCCAAAGCATTACGATCCAAGAACACAACGAGGAGAAGGTTTTCTGGTTAGCGAGCAAAAAACCTTTCATCGCACTTTAAATTTGTTCGTAAACTATTCAATCTTCGGTCTGTAATTAAAATTTAAAATAAAAAATAATAACTCTGTAAATATATTTAATTTTTTAATAAAGCTGAACATGTTTAATCGATTTATGCAAGTAAATTCGCCAAATTGCTGCCCAAAAAGAGGTTTGCGTAAATAAACAGTACTTTTCTTGATTCCTACTAAATATTTTTGTAACTAAACGAAATAACCTATACTATTACTCAAGAGAATACAAATTTAAATCAATGCTACTGAAACTGAATGGAGTTTAAGAATGGATCTTAAAGGAGCTTTATCTATTATTTCAGAGCCCTAGAAACAATCTTAAGAGTGGGCTCCAGTCACGCAACAATTCGCGTTTCTACCCGCTTCTCCCATAAGGCCAATGTTAACTTTCAAAGTCCCCCCTCCTCAACGGATTATCCGAAATCGTTGATTTAAAGTTAATTTTCAAACGAAATACCTCGCGATTTTAGTGAGCAGAATGACATCACAAATAGTTCACCTATAAAACAATCGGATCGAATATTTTGGAATTTAATTGAGCGATTATTATTTGTGCTGTCAAAACATTGCTCACTGAAAATATTGTCGCTGTTAAAAATGAACCATAAATCGACGATATCAGATCATCCGTTGAGGAGGGACGGGCTTTGAAAAATAACATTGGCCTTATGGGAGAAGCGGGTATAAACGCCAAATGTTACACGACTGTAGCCCCCTCTTTCTAACAGACTCTCGGTTCATCCAGCGCCCCCAGTACGCTACAGACCCGGGGGCGGCGACCCTACAAGAGTGCAACAGACCGGTGTGGGTTGTGGGAGTATCACAGCCCGATGTTAACCTATAGCAACATTGGCCAATCTGCCCTGTGACCTACACACTCGCGTGCCCGCACTCCCACGTTAAATGTACGTAATATTACGTGGTGTTACGTAACGTTCATTGTGCTGTCTCTCGAGAGCCCTTGGGGGGGGGTTGCCGGTGGGACTAGTATAAAGTTGTATCAGATCTAGACCGGCCATGCACTTAGGGTTACCAAATTCTCTGGGTTAAGAAAGAGGACACCCGTAGGCCTACCCGTTAAGAAAGGGATTAATTAATACGCCATAGTTAAAAATATTAATCCCCTCCTCCCCAAGGTAAAGTATGAAAATCGGGTATTTAAGTTCGGGTAAAAACATATAGTTAGATGTTTTTAATTAAAAATTAGTATGTGTTATGACATTTTTTTAATCACGCAAAGGCTCTTCGCGGGCTTTAAGCTGCCAATTTCATGAATATACCTGCAATGTAAAAATTAAATTTAATAGATTGAAATGTAATGTTAATACTTAATTAAAATACTTATTAGTCTTTACATATTATTTTTATGATAAATTCGAGAATAAATTCAAGAATAAATAACAAAAACTATTTCTGGCATGTTAATAGCACATAGTGCCGAACTTCTCTGGCAAAACCGCATAACCTCACTCAGGACTCAGCTAGGTAACTAGCGGCCGACAGCGGAGATAAACATAGCGAGACGTCATAACGTAAGCAACGAATATCAACTGATTTCAAAGAGTCAGAATGAAATTTTTTGATCGAATTAATCGACCTTTGGGCGAAAAACTCACGATTTATAACGATCTTGGCGAAATATCAGCTTTAAATCTTAATTACAAGTCGATAAAAACAAATTACCCAATATTCAGTCTGCTGATTGTATAAACCGGACAAAAAGTGGATTTCCCAAAAATCCCCTCGGACGTTTTCGAATGATCCAAATACCCCCGTAGCAGCAAACCTGCATACTTAGCGAATTTCCAATGCATATATATATTTATCTTAATGCCACATAAAGCTACATACCAAGTTTCATCAATATACATTCATAAATAAACAATTTATGACATTTTAATTATTCTCCATAAGAATAACATGGCGGCTGAGTATGCAGGTTTGCTGAAGCAAGGAACACAAAAAAATGGGGTTTTATGCTTATATCAATATAACTCAACTAGGTGAAGTCACTTACCAAGTTTCATTAATTTATTTTCATAATTAAGGGAGATAACACGTTACTTATTCTCCATAAGGATAACATGGGGCTGAGTACGCAGGTTTGCTGCTATGGGAGCCTTTGTCAAAAAATTGTTTTTTTGAGGAAATATCAATGGTCCACAACCAGATAAAGCCGTATACCAAGTTTCGTCATTATATGTTCATAAATAAGCGAGATATAAAATTTTTATTTTCCTCCATAAGAATAACATTAGACAACGTACTGTGTTTAGCACTTTCAATATCTCGGTAACCAATTGACGTAGAGAAATGATCAAAATACCAAATTGTGTGTTTTTTTAAGCTGAATCCAATGGGAAAAAATAAAATCTGACTATTTCCAAAATTATATGTAAAAAATTCAAAAAACCCATTTTTGGGGTACAAAACCCCCCCAAAATACCCCTTCGGATAGAGCGATCTGGCTGGTTTTCGAACTTAAAGTCATAAATGTTGCTTTACACGTTTGTACCAAATTTCATCAAAATCGGATAATTTTTACGAGAGTTATCGTGCTCACGGACACATATATATATATATATATATATACAGTTTCGAACGAATGGTATTTTTGGGGTCTGGGGACCTCAAAACGAAAAGTTATCATGGTCCCGGGCCTAGGTCTTACCATGCCGACTACGGTAATAGCTTCTTCCCTATAGGGGAAATTCGCTAAAAGAAGACATGTCCGAGGAAAAGGGGAAGAATGGTAACACTACCAAGCACTGAGTTAGTTGAAAAATAAATAAGCGGGAACCACCCATTAAACTATAATTTTTGGGGGTAAATTGTTTGATTATTTTCGCACTCAGCAGTGAAGGTAACCCTTAATGAAGGTAAGACTTAATTATTGCGTTTGATGAAGTATGAAGGGGAATATGGCCTTTAAGGCCACGCTACCTTGTCGCCATATTGGTTTTATCGCCCATTAGAATAATGTTAGGTTCAGACCCCAATATTTTGCTTATCTCTTGAGATAAAATTTTGATTTTGGTGCCAATTGAAAGATATTCTTATCGCGGGTGATTATTGTTGAAGATATTTTGAAAAGAATTTTAATATTTAATAAAAATGTAATTTTTTTAAGTTTGGAAATTTGTTCTGGTAATCTGTAAAACTTATACGAAATTTTACTCGCAAAAATGACTCTTTACTTTATTTTGAGTAGTCAAAAAATTACCTAAATCAGACTGAAAATGAAATAAAAATGTGGTTCCTAAATAGATGTTTAGTTAGCATTGCGCTTATGGAGAATCAATCCAATATGACCGACGGAGCTTAAGTATATATTATACCGACAAAACGCAACCTTAAGAAATAATATGTAAAGATTAATGGCTAAAGAGGCTGTAGCCTCTAACTTACTGGTTAATTTTACTGGATAATAAATCAGTATTATCTTAACATTTCACTCTTACAACAGTTTAATAACATCTACATATGAAGACAAACATAACCAAAAATCTTTATATTTTAAGCTCCCGTATTAAGACGCGAATTTAAAACGGCAAAACTTCTCCGGTAATTTCCCTTCTTGTTCTTATAACATTGAAAGTATATAAATATTATATAAATATATAAATAAAGTATATAAATAAATCAATAGCGTAGGAGTGCTTTACATGTTGGATTCTTAGAGGAGAACATTCCTCGCAATTGTAAAAGGTGTCAGCAAACAAAATATAAGGTTTTGAAAGTGACATTATAAAGTCACGTATTTGATTATGCTTTTATTCAAGACTATAAATTATAATCTAGGAATTTAAAATTCATTTCAGACAACACAATATCAGCTTTTAAATTACTTTAAAAATAATAAACTTGTTGAATAACCAAACAATCGTGAAACTGGTAAACAAATGTTTGTCAGATAAATCAATGAATACAGAGTCTTATTAATAACTAATAAGACTCTGTATTAAAAAATTCATTGGATAAAGACAACTAGCTGTTACCCGCGGCTTCGCTGGCGACAAATTAAAACACATAAAAAATATTAACCTGACCAGCTCTACCAAATCTTTGTGTAGTTTTATCATGACTTCCTTTGCCCTAACTGACCCATACGATTTGCATTGGAAGTTACAGGACCCGTGGGGTGGAGCCCTAATGTTGGATGTGGACATTATCAGGTCTAGATGTTAATGTGATAAGTAAACTATGTTCATACAAAATTGTAGCTTAATCGGTCCAGTAGTTTATGCGTGATGGAACTACAATATTAATACAAACAAACATACATTCAAACTTTCACACTTATAATATTAGTAGGATGATGATATTTGGTTAACGTAACGAAAGAAAGCAGAACGCATCGAGGAAGAGAAGAAAGTTAGTAAATATAACATTACAAAAGAGAGAAACCGCGGACAGAAATAATAACACAGGCGCTAGACGAACACCATAACCGAAGCGAATGTTTAATACGCTTTAAAACAATAGAGGCGCCAAAAACTGGAAAGTGAAAATAACATAGACACATATAATATATATACAGTTTAATAATCAAAACAAATTTTACCTAAGATTACAGATTGTGAATAGCACCAGAATTGTGTGAAAATATAAGGTGATTCACAAAAATAAATCATGGATTAAGGCACAACGCACACGGCATTATACTACGAAGGTAACTGAAATAAGAAACATAATATAAGAGACAACGTACAACTATACTTAAAATATGTAAGAAAATGTAATTTAAAATACATGTACAACACATTTCGCAAAATGCAACACACCGGAAAACAACGAAACAGGATGCAATAAAAAACAAACACTTCCCAAATATTTGGTGACACTCCCGTCGCTCACACATAAGTGATAACATGATAAGAAAGTGCGGAGTGACAGCTGGAAGAGATGACGCCCATTCATCACCCCGAGATAATAGTGATAAAAGTGACGTTGCTTAAGTCTGCAATCTTCATCTTGTAGGAACGGGTGGTTTTCTGTGACGTGTTTTATTACAAGGTCGCGAGTCTTAAGTTGATGAGTTCATACATTCGTATATCTGAGATGATTTCCTCGTATGGAGATGCGGTTTAATAGTAAAGAAAGATTGTTTCTACCAGTATGAAAATAATTTACAGTTTGTATCAAATCACTGATAGAAATTTACATTTAGTCTCCAATACAGTCCTAATAATATTATAAATGTGAAAGTTTGGATGTTTGTTTGGATGTATGTATGTAGTCCAAACTATACTGGACCGATTAAGCCAAACTTTTGCATGAACATAGCTTACATATCACTTTAACATATAGACCTGAGAATGACCACACCAAAGCTTAGGGCTCCACCCCCCGGGTCCTGTAAGTTCCCATTCAAACCTTATGGGAGGATATAATTTATAAAATTACCAGCTGTAGTTGTTTGTCAGTTAGGGCAAAGGAAGCTGGTCAGGATACTATTTTTAATGTATTTTAATTAGTCGCAAGCGAACCCGCGGTTGTAGAAGCTTGTAGAATATATTTTCCCTTATAACTAAACCTTAATTTCTTATTCTAATTATCCTAAGAAAATAACTAAGACCATATTCGTTTGTTTTAGTAGCTCTTTACGGTACAAAATAATGTTTATTTATATTTTTTTAAATAAGGAATCCCAGCGAAATAATTATTTACAGTTTATAGGGTTTTAATTGTCTGAGCGTGGCTATTTTCCACATTCTGCGCTGATTCTTCTAGACATCTGCGTAAGGACAATGGTAAACCCTACAAGGTTGAAACTTCAATTCATAGAAATGTGAACAAATAGTTATAAATATTGAATCTTTTAAATTGTATTGAACAATTATTATTTATATCAAAATTCTACTCTCTGAAATCACTAAAGGCTGTAGGTATTGTTTTGCTCTAAAAATGAGCAATAAATCAACGACATCGGATAATCCGTTGAGGAGGGATTTAACATTGACCTCATAGGAGAAGCAGGTCTCTACGCGAAACGTAACGTGACTGGAGCCCCCTCCTAACCAATACCCGCTCCCGCCGCGACCGGGCCCGGGGACGACGCTGACGGAAGAACGCAGGTAATTTGGTGTTCGCACGACATGAGGCGCCTCGGGATCACGAACTGAATCTTAGAACTGAGAATTAGTTGAGACTTCCGTTACATCCCCGGTGTTGAAACACGTTCGCACGCCGCCGCCGCCGCGTAGTTCTGGGGATTATAACATATTTTTGAGATATTTTTGATATGCTATTTTTGTTAAACACTCCCAAACAACAGTACACAACACAACACAACACACAAAACACAAACACACAAATACACAACAAACACTCCCAAACAATAGTAGTACACCGAACCATATCCATCTTTAAGACGTTACCGCCATGCCAGTGTATGGTGACTTGTTTTCCCCATGCTAGCAGATGGGCGCGCGGTAACTCTTCTTGCGGCGTCCCCAATTCTACTACGCCGCGGCCTTCTGAAGGTGGCTTTGACCGAACTCATTATGAACGGTGTAGCTTTAGAGAGAACCCCAAGAAACAACAACTAAGAACATATTACTCGCCTCTGAGTTGGTGAACCGACAGGTGGATCCAAGTCACCGGATGGTGGCACACACATAGCTAAATGCAATTGGTGAACCAACCTTGCAGACCAGATGAGAGTCTCGCGCTCTAAAGCCGCAATAAAGTGCACAGGGTTGGCGTCTATAGAGAGCAGAGCAACTGAGCCACCGCAGAAGATTGGAAATGCCAACGCCCTGATAATTTATGATACGACTGAAGTTTTATAACATTTCATATCCTATCATAATATGAGTAAGGTTTGTTTGCTTGTTTGCAGCTAAGATCTCAAAAACGGCACAAACCATTTCATTCGAATGTTGGAAATAACTAATTTCTGGGATAAAAATAAGTTCTAGACAAGTCTCATCTCCAGGAAAAATCAAATAATATAAAAAAACGAAAATGAAAAGTTTAAAAATTAACATTGGGTTTATGAAGAATCATAACCAAAGAGTCATGTCATATCCAAAATGAATCGAAGGGACATTGAGCTATAATAACTAATGGACTACCTTAAACATGCAGAAAAGTGGCTAATGAACTAAGCGAATCTGCTCGTCAGTATATAGACTTGGTGAAACATTACTCCACAAGTCACCTAAACAAACTGACTGACCTTCCCCGAGCAAAGCTCGACCCTGCAGGTAATTTTACTTTAGAAAATCACAATAACTTCTGAGACACGAACAACCTGGTCAGCTAACAAATACCAACACTCCGATTGGTCGGCTGCAACGAAGTGAAGTAGCCCTCTTGCGAAACTGCCTTTCAATAAGACAAGAGAGTCGTTTCGATTTTGAAAACCCCAAACAAGCCTCTGGAACCCACCCCCAGAGTGTTACCCTAGAGTCACTAGGGATCGACTGCGGCTGCGGCGGCGCGTGGGGTTGTCGGGGGTTCCGGAAGAGGGTGATCCTGGGAACCGCAACAGGTGACTTCCGGTGTGAACTACGACACCCACATTCCACCGCGACATCTGGCCACCGCGGCGGGGTGTGGGAGAGGATGCGTCGGGTTGTTTGGGGGTAATTAGTGAGCCACTGGGGAACTGGCGGTCCCACGGGAAGGAACATGAATTTGGGGCTCGTACCGTAAATAAATGCCAAATTAGTTCCCAACCTTATGATAAAGGTTATACATCATACGTTGGTGACACACCTTACTTATTTCACTAAGACAATTTAGATCAATCAAAACAAAACAAATTTGACATAATCCAGGAAGGATCTTCTTCAGGAACGTTACCTCTCCATCCGATGTGATGATATTCAAATCGTGTCGTCTCAAACTCGTCCCTCTCAAACCCGTACCACCACCCTAAATCACTGGACCGTACTAATGAGGGTCGGCTGATGACACCGCTGGTTAATGCCGACTGATCCGATCCTACTGGAACTAGTTCTTAGAATAGGAATCTGATCTGAATCGCTTCACTCAAACTAGTAGTAGTGTTTAATTAAAAACGTAAATGTTATTTTAATTAATTTATATGACATAATAAATACTTGTATCTATTGTTAACAAATAAAGGTAAACACTCTAAACCCTAATTCCTATTTTACTTTTCTAAATATCGCATTCTGTCCTCACTTACATAACTGTTTCTTGTACCAATAACACAGCTTAATGTTTTAGTTCAATAGGCAGCGAAAGCTCAGTTCGTCATTTGTATAGATATCTGAAGACGGGAACAGATTCCAGATCCCGAGATATCGGGGCGTCGTGAAACTTGTTTTTACATTCAGTGACGGAAAATGACTGCAATAATTTCCTAAATAACAAATCTAAACTAACTTTACATTTTTAATTAAACACTACCACTGTTTAGACTGTAGCTGTTCTACGAACCAGTTCCCGTAGGATCAGATCAGTCGACAGTAACCAGCGGTGTCATCAGCCGACCCTCATTAGTACGGTTCAGTGATTTAGGGTGGTGAGGTACGGGTTTGAGAGGGACGAGTTTGAGGGGTGACCGTTGAATAAAAATTTAATCCGCTCTAGGAACAATTGATGAAACCACCAAACCGACACCTACCGACCCCATATCTTAGCAAAAAATCATAGTATGTACAAATATAGCAGACATTTTAAACCAGCCCTTACTAGCTCAAACCTGTATTAAAAGAGTTGCACTTAAACACCCATTAAAAGTGCGATTACCCTGACAATTACTGTTTTGACCATTTTAAAAACCTAAATAATCCAAAAAATATAAACAAATTTATAAGCTTAGCTATTTGTTTTGATTTAAAAATTAAAAACAGTAAACGAGCAGAGCTCATAAGCTCACAATCGTGCACTTAAATCATTAATTAACGGTCCAATAGCAATATCAGCTGTGTCCAAGTCAACAGAGCAATTGGCAGAGAATATAATAGCCTAGATTATAAGGACCGGCTACCCAGGTCCAATCATTCTGAGCGCTATAAAACATACAACTTTCAAATTTCCTTATAGTCGGGGCAAAGATGTTACATTTCCACGGCTCAAAAGGAAGAACCACAATATCGTTTGAGTGGAGCCACTTCTAAAAGATTATCAAGACCTGCATTTTTTACCAACACAATCACTGATGAAACGCACCAGCAAAACGCCACCGCCAGAAAACCGTTCCGTTCTCGAACCTACAGAACAATCAGCTCCCCAGACGATACGATCGGTAGAAAGTCCAAGCACCATTACGACAAATGAGTCAATCCCGGGCTCATTAAGCGACGATGGCTGACTTAATGGCGACTAAACCCCGACGGATCAACAGGCGCGATTGTTGATTTGAAATTATAAAGATGAAATTAGAGGTTGGTCGATGAATAGGGAGGCATTCAATGATAATGTGGCGCCGTGAATCATTGAAATGTTGGAGCAAGACTGGATGGTTGGTGGGAACGACTGTTTAACTAACTAATTGCCTTGCAAGTGTGTTGTTGAGATCAAATGTTGTTTTTCTGGTTGGGGACATCAGAGGATTATAACCCTGGATATTAGGGGCAGTCGTTGTGTAATATAAATTCCTTAAGGTTGTTATTTACCTGCGACTTCATGCGCATTTATGTAATAACATTTTATTTTTAACCAAGAATGAATTATTAAATTCATGATGTATGCCTGCTGAATCTAGTTAACTGAATGTAACAGGTTACTAAACTAAATCCATCGTCAATTCTATGATTCATACGGTGCTGACTCGAGTTTAACCTTAAACATCAGGGGTTTGCTAATGACCTTTCAAGTTTGAAACTCGAGCCACCATCGAGTGAATCATAGAATCTATGATGGATTAGTAACCTGTTATAATCAATTATTACATTCACTGCAGTGTGTGTCGAGCGATGAGCGAACGGAAGTGGATCAGAAAACTCTAATTCGCAAAAATTACGCGAGGGAAATCTTACAATTATATGTGAACGGCTGAATCTGAACACGGCTGCCATTCATTGGAAGATTGATTGCTGGCGCTTTCTACGGAATAAGAGAGAGTGGAGGAATAGGAAGTCGATCCGAGAGCATCAAAACAATTACTGCCGATCACAAAGGCCAAGGATGCGGCGGGGACGAGCTGCGATCCGCGACCTTTGTATCAGAGAGACCACGACCACGCGAGAAACCGCGCTCAAATTGGTTATTTATATTTACTATCTAATCCAGCTGCTCAAATTCGAGAACTTTAATAACATGTTAAGATTCTACATAATTTCACATCAAAATGTATTATTCGAGAAACAGTAAGTGTCCAGCAACATTACTTTACGGAGTTGGCTTTGGATTTGGATCATTGTTGTTGTCGTCGTTTTACACTGCTGGTGGGTAACTGCACCTTGATCCGAATAGAGGATAATCCGATAATGAGGGACGGGACTTGGAATTCTACTTTGGTATAATGGGAGAAGCAGGTGACTTGAGCCCCCTCTCAACTCGTGATATCGTGTATTTCCTGTGTAAGCTTTAGATGTAGGCTATATCACTCATTTTACACTGTACTCCTGTCTGTTTTCTGTAAACGCTTCGTCAGCGACTCCCATGTTCGGCTGGGCGAACACCGTCAAGCACACCGTTCCCCCATGGAGGTAGGGTTGCCGGGTTGCCGAAAGAGGCAGTCTTCAGTCAGCTCCGGACGGAGTGGAAGGCAGAACACACACCGCCCGCCGGTCGCCGCCCGCACCGTGTTATTATATTTAATAAGCGCGGCTCGGGTAGAAGCATTGTTTTATCTCGCCGCCCACCCCGTGGGCGATATCCCTTCTTCTTCCTCCAAGTTTTTAACGCCTCCTCGGACGAAATTACCGGGCTTTACGCCGCTGCCTCGCCCTAACGAGTGGCCGCTGTCAGCGGTGTGGGGGTATGGTGGTGTGCTGCATTGGGGGTTCAACTGGCAATGGCTGCGCGATCAAGGTGGAGTTACTAGAAGAGGGGGCTCCAGTGACCGGCTTCTATCTGCTTCTCAAATAACACCAATTTTAACTTTTAAAACCCATGCCTCCTCAACGTATTATACAAAAGATGTATTTATGACGTATTTTATAGAAAAAAATCCTAGCAATTTCAGTGAGAAGAATTTCGATACCACAAATAGATACACTTTAACAAAAATCTCAAATATTATACAATTTTACTAAACGACTTTTACTTATAATAAAAACATTCCGATCACTAAAATCACCAGGTATTTTTGTTCATTAAAACTAACCATAAATTAAAGACATGGGATAACCCGTTGAGGAAGGATGGGCTTTAGAAGACAACATGGCCATCAGGTAGAAACGCCAAATGTTTCGTGACTGAAGCCCCTTCTTCACGTGATGAAAATCTAGTGTAGTCCTATAGTATCAATCAGACAACTAAAATAAATCTAACATTAACCTCTGTTTGAAAAAGCTAACAGGAAACGTTTGCCGTGTGTAGCGTAAGCAAGCTCTTAAAGACGCTAGTGTTAACGGGCTCGGCGGCGCACTTACGCAAACATCGGCGGCCCCAACACGGAGCCCTGAGGCACGCCGCGGCTTCATTTGTCACCGGCAGTGTTAATTGCCTGACTACGTGATTCCGCTATTAACTAACTTAGGCCCAACCTTCCGTCGCCCCGGGCCCAAAACACTCAACGCATTCGGGTTTCTTCACGTTCTTGCTCGTTCCTTTGTTTGACGCACTGTTTATGACTCCTTGTTGGTGGGTGTGAAGATTTCATATTTTTTTTTACAATGGCTTTAAGTCCAGTAGGACTGAAGATTATTACAGTAATTCATTTTATTTGTTAATATATAAGAACTAGTATCCCGCACTTGAGCTAGACGGGGCTTATTTTTAGGCAATAACTGTGCAGGCCCTATCACAATGCGGTTTTCTAATTTATCACGTAGCCTTTACTTTAAGAAATAGTTTACTAAAACTTTATCGAGGGCTACGCCAGATCTCCACGTCGTTGGCATGCTTGTTTGAAAGATTAAGAAAAAAAACGATTATTTTCTCCTAAACATTATGTCGTTATTTCCTTATTGTTGGCTAACAACCTTTGTATATATTGTTATTTATTTGAACTAAATCCCACTTGACAAGTTAAAATCTGTTATAATCTCAGTTTTTGTGATAAATTCACGCAGTTCCCTTCTGACTGAGAAATTCATTGTTGAAGAGAACTTAATTAATGGTTTCATCCAGTGATTTCGACATTTTATGGTATAGTTGTGATACCTTTTGGGCCAATACGACGCTATAGTATTTTATACAAGATTTAGAGAAAATGCCATTCTTTTCGATTTATGGAGTAGCAGTTAACTTGTCTCAGCTGTGGACCGACCGCAGACTGACCCAGTTGAAGGATCGTCGTGATTGGCAGTTACTCCGAGTGTGTGTTTTGCCGCCAATTGGACAGTGGGCCGGTCGAAGTCACGTCACGGGCCGCCGGTCTGGAAGGCTATCCGCGATAGACCCGGGCGATGCTGAAGGTTTCCCTCCATTTCAGAGGCCGCGCCGGAAGCTGACTGCTGATGCTGATGACCCGTTCGGCTGATCGCGCACGCGCGTGTCGTTGCGTGCGGGTGAACTTCCGGGGGGCGTGCCGCTGCGCTGCCGCTCACCTGACCGCCGGAAATCATCTGCATTGTCGAAGAGTGAAGCGGCGTGTCGGCCATGTTTGATTACGTTGGCTGTTGACCCCGTATTATTCACCTTTCACGTGTACTACTTAGGTTTTCAGAACCCCGGCAGAATCTAGTGGCGGAGAATTTGAGTGGACGGTGAGCCTCCTTGCCAAATCTGTAATAATCCAGTTTAAGATAACCTATTATATTCCTCATTTTTTAATATTACGCAATAGACATCGAAGATTATTTACATAGTTCTTTTTGCCTTGTATCACACAATTTTTAAGGAACATATCAACACTTTTTAGCTAAAAATAATGACACAAATGTCATCCCCGTCAGAACTAAACAACTTCAAGAGAAGGTATATAGGTGTGGCTTTAGCCCCCTCCTTATCAGTTTTTTTCACCAACGTTTGGTTACGGAAAATTGTTTAGGCCCAAAAGCAATATGGTTTTGATCATGTGGTCAAAAGAAATTACACACATCGATTACACTGTGATGGGCACAGTGAGAGGGTTTTGACAAAGGGCGAAAGATTAGAACTGTCGTGCCATCAGGGCTTCGCCCCGGTCTTTCCAACTATAGCGAGGACTATACATCGCGGGATCCGAGGCGGAAGGTCCCGAGGATGGGCAAGCAGCCGCAGTCAGCCATTCGCTCCGTGCCACGGGTGCACAAGGAGTTGGCAGCGCGCGGTGCCGCGGCGTGGTCTTACCATTGGCCACGGGTAGCGTCTGTTACACTATGGCGACTGTTAAGACTGTTATTAGGCGCAATTAAAATTAAACGTGTAAGCCGAGCAACAGCTGGTGGGGAATATCTCGCTGAGCCGCTGCGACTTTTATGCCCAAAGCCTTGACAAATTGCTGAAGGTTATCGACCTTTGTTAAATATTATTTTTATTCATTCCTACGATAGAACGTTGTTCACTTTGATATAATTATATATCAAACTCTGTAGCGTAATGTCACTGGTCCTTATAGTGAGGTCTTGGACCTCATGAAATTTGTATACACCCCTGGTGCTGCTGAAACGGGCCGAAATCATTAGAAACCCCTGTAAGGGCGGAGGTTACTTGAGTAAGTTAAAACCAAGGCAGAATTTTCAAACAAGTGTTTAGTAAACTATAACTTTATAACTTCTATGGTTAGACTTTTAACCATAATCACGTAGGGTTCTCAGTATCATTCCAAAATGGACAGAAAGTATACATACTGGGTTAGTGATTTCATTGCGTAAAGGGAGGATATTCTCCAGGCTGAGAAGATTTTATTGTTCAAGGGGAAGTAACAAACAGTGAAGTTCGTTGTTGACGATTTTTGATTTACTTTATATACCTTTAGATTTTAATCCAATTCATACATTAATTACTAACGGATTTGATGACAATCTATCCCTACTCGCATAACATAACCTCTATGTTGCACCTACCTACATACAGTGTCTCTCTGAGCAAGAGGTGAACGCGCAGCAGTTCACGGGAGGTCAACCTTTCCAAACAAAGGTGGGAACAGCCTAACAGCCTGTAGCTGTAGCTGTAATGCACCGGGACGCGGATGTGTGGAGAGCTGCGGCCCGCGGGTGTTCGGTTTAGGCTCGGTTAATAGCGGAATCACGTAGTCAGATAATTAACACTGCCGGTG
The DNA here is from genome assembly GCA_963675035.1 of Allygus modestus. Lineage (NCBI taxonomy): Eukaryota > Metazoa > Arthropoda > Insecta > Hemiptera > Cicadellidae > Allygus > Allygus modestus. The sequence continues at coordinate 456,305,425 of OY776111.1, read as the reverse complement.
ACAAATGAAGCCGCGGCGTGCCTCAGGGCTCCGTGTTGGGGCCGCCGATGTTTGCGTAACTGCGCCGCCGAGCCGTCAATTACACAGTCCCACTCCCAATTTGACTTAGTGTTTCGGTTAACTCTGAATACAAGTGACAATGGTGTCTATTTGACTAGAGCCGTAGAGACTGTCAATTGTATTTCTTAGGTATACAGGTCATAGAAGAATGCTGCGTAAGAAGTCATGCAATTATCTTCTAAATCTCACGACTTTAACAATATGAACGGAAATCTTTTACTGAAAAGACAAATATACCCAATCCAAAACAACAATAAAATTAAGAGAGTGATCGGATAAGTTTGAAATGCTGGTTATTATAGTATATCTCATATGATTAGTATAACACATTTAACTCTGTAACTTAGTGTAGGTGTGCACAGAGCCGAAGGCAGTATTTTGTAGCCCCGATACCTTAGTGTACGTATAGTCGGGGCATGACGAAATCTCATTATATCACCAAAACTTGTTTCACTCTAAAATTAACCTGAGTTTCATTTAGAACGCAATAGTTTTTTAATTTAAATTAAAAAATGTCCAAAAGTGCAGCTTACTGAAAAGGCGGCATGTACGTATAATATAAGGCGGACTGTAAATAAAACAGGCAACTATATTATACAAACTAATTTGTTTTCAATAATTATTTAGATTTGTAGTATTTTTAATGTCTACATAAATTCAGTTTGAACTTAGATCGGACAAATTTTCTGTAATTGGCCAAGGACACGGTTTACAAAACTCACTATTCAACACATCCATTACACTATTACAACCCCCTCGAACAACCAACGCTGGACGCTGATGGCTTTAATACCCGCCTTTCTAATCGCCATCAAAATAAACTCCCCGTCCTCGGGTGGCAATTACGAATCAGCGGCCGTTAAAATCAACAGACGGGAGAAGGAACATGACGGATGAGGATGATTTGCGATTCCAGCCAATTTTGAAGAAAGTGAAATCGAGCGATTATTTAGAGACTCGAGTGTCCCAAGAAAGTGATTCGAGCCTGATGGCCAAATTGCGTCCGCTACCTTTCCTTTAATTATTGAATTCGCTTAAGGTCATGGCAATAGTGATTCCGGTTCGGATTATTGCATTTGAGCCTTTCACTTTGATGGTCGGTTCTTTACTTACAGTTAATTGAAAGCATCTGTTCGACTCATAAAGCGCGTGCTCGTATTAAATTTATACTAGTTTTAAGTATTCGTTTTTTAGCGAATTGTTGTCGTTTCACAGCCTTGACAATACCTAACTCTCATAATTATTACCACTGACGAGTATGTGGAGAAATAAATATAATCTCAAGTGAAACAAGATTGTGTCTCGCACTGGAGCAACACACTGCAAGGAAGATTGATAGAGATTGATGCCGGGAGAGTGGTAGAATATAACAAGGAAAAGGGATCGTCCAGCTGTGTTATCACGAGGGCTGTGATTGGATTAGAACGGAATAGTAGACGGGAGACTGCCAATAGGCTTTATTGATTTACTTGGAATACAATACAAAATATGTCTCAAATATAACTTAACGAGATTCATTTAAGAGTTATGATTGATACAACATATAAATAATCAATACATTACAGTTAATTAACAAGATACGACAGTGGGTATGGAACATGAAAATCGGCGAATTAGATTAAATTGTTTTTACACGTTATAAAAGGTCATTGCATCACGCTGTTTTTTTTTTAATCCAATTGAAACTGAGAGTGGAACAGATCGCTCGTCGCTCTTTCCAGCGACACAAAAAAGAGAGAGAGCGCGAAATAAACGTTCGTTTCATTGATCCGGGTTAATTATGATTTCTTTAGAGCGATTTTTCCCGTGACTGGTGTTCTGTTTCTCTGTTTGGAGAAGGTGTTGCCAACTAACATATTACCACTCCCGTATTATCTTGTGTACTTGTTGGCTAACTCAAAGTAACGTTGAAACCGTTTGTTACGCCTGACATGGTAAGATTTATTACCATGAAGTAAGCTGTAAGTTACTGTGAACTGAAATTGTCTTTGCCAATACTTAGAAAATATCCTTGTTCTAAAAACTTCCAAGCTTTAGTAAATGAACGTCCTATCTATATTTGTGTCATGTTCTTTCTAAGGAAGGAATCATTAGGCTTAAGCATCCTTCCATTTAAGATATGTGGTTGATGTTCGCCTCCTGAATTAGAGCAGGTAAGGAGATCGATCTCCTTGATTTAACTTCGATTCCAATATTCACATGATGGTGACTTGAACTTCAATCTAAATGACATTCCCTTAATGTGCAAACTCCTGGTGTCAAACTTCATGTCGATTACCTCTTACTTTCGTAGGTGGATCAAAAATGTTCAGCTTTTCAACACGATGTCTCATAGTTTCTTTGTCGATCCTTAAAATACATTCTTGTTCTAAAAACTGCCAAGATTTAAGTGAATAAACTTCTTAGATCTATCATGTTCTTTCTAAAGAAGAAGATACCATCAGGTTTAAACATCCTTCCATTGAAGATATATGCATGATGTTCACCTCCTGAATCGAAAAAATCGAATGCAACTGGTTACTTAATCCGCCTTCAATTCTAAGATTCACACGATGCTGACTTGATTCTCAACCTGAAAGACATCCCCTTAACGTGCAAACCCCTCAAATCTCATGTTGATTACCTCGTACATTCGTAGATGGATAACATATGGATGGATCAGAATTAAATAATTTAAAGAGTTCTACTTTTCAACACGATGTCTCATAGCAAAAACCCGTCAATCTCGAATACCTGACCGTCATCTATTTTCGATCTCAAGCACGCCAAGAGCGTTTCTTGTCCAATCAAGACCGCCGGGTGTTTGCATGCGGCGCGATGTGTGGGAACTCTGGCCGCGACCAACCGCTCCGTCACGCTCGCCTCTGGAATTATGTCACTGGATAATTATTGGATTACGCGCTTCGTAACTGGACCCCACCGTGGGTTCAAGGTCCTCCCTGCCCTGGAGGGGGGGGGGTGACCAGGGGGAAGGACCAAGGAGTTGTTGGTAGAGCCCCCGGGGCAGCACGGGGTGACCAAGGAGTTGTTGGGAAAAACTCTAAACGTCAGCGAACGTCTACAAATAGGATTTTAGCTATGTCAAGGGGACGATTCACCCCCCCCCCCATTGTAGGATTTTAGCTAAGGGGGGATTCCCTAGATTCGAAAATATATTTGTATTTTAGATGCCAGTAGTTGGGATGCAGAAGAGAGGTTCTTGCATCAAGCAGCCGAAGTTCGTCAGATTTATAAAGCTCTGAAGAATTGGGATTATTTATTTCCTTAGTTGGCATTATAAGGGTTAGGTCATAATAAAGCCAAGGTGATAAAACCTAAATCAGATCCGACCTTTACTTTTGAAAGTTTCGTGCAGGAGATCCACAAAATCATTGTAGGTTGCTTAACTCTGCTTTGAACATCTTGAGAAACTTACGAAAACCCTTAATCAAGAACAATTCTTAAGGCTTTAACTTTCTATGGAATACATCTCAGAACCTCACGTTGAATTTTGTATTTATAATACTCAAATTGATTTAGGTCAAATAATATCTAAGTAATTTTCAAAATAATGTACCAATCAAGTTGTGCAGGGAAACCTGATATATTACATGTAAAACTTGGTATAAAGACTCACCAGGCTATTAAGCATCTTCAGCACGTCCTCCCTGCGCTCCTGAAAAGAAATGTCAAGGTTGAAACAGAAATTACAGTATTAAAGACAGTTCAAAATTGGATATCAATCTGGATCCTAAATCTTGAAACGAATATTAGTTCCAAAGGTCATGGTCTCAGCAATTTTATTCCACCATGGATTTAGGCCAGGTGCTGTAAGGAGTTTTACTCCGTAATAACCAATGTTAAATTAATGCATGGTATCTCTTTTATTTGTGGCCAGAAAACTATGCTTCACATATCTCAAACTAAAGGTCTCTTACATATATCTTTTTCTTGTAAGTGATCTTTTTCAATAAGTCAGTACATTTCCTAAATATAATAAAAACAACTTGATATCGATTTTTTAACTTGTTCTGTAGGAATTAAACCAAAATACAAAATAATTATTTTAAAATATTCGGTAGAATAAAAACAACAAAATAATGTCGAGCGCAAATCGACACTGAAACTCGCTGATTAGCATGCGATCAGCTGGCCTCTTACAAAAACTGAACCTCTTTCCAGCGGGTAGCAATGCACACTTTTCCTGGTGGGCGTGTCAAGTGTGACCAAAATAATCACGTGAAACATAGTATCGTTTGATAGGAAAGCTTTGTGATGAGCCAAAATTCTTTGACTAGTTGTAACATTATTTACAAGCACAATATTACTAATTTTGAATAGCTTTTCGCGCGACGAGTTATTTCAAAAATTACAAATAGTACAGAAGTTACAGTTGAAATATGACCGATCAAATTAATGGTTAAACGAAGATTCACCACACGCGTCTGGTCCTACAACCAATACAATTTGTAGGAAACATTAACAAGTTCAGCGTGCAGAATGGATGGATAAGATCATCCACCGTATCCGGATCCGGCGATCAAGTGAACCGGATACGGAAGCCGCTAGACCGGCGGTTATTAGTTGAATTACACAACAGGAAGCTCGGAAGGAACGAGACTGATGGGGCTCAAGACTGATGCTGGGAGAAACCATTCAACCGGCACCGCGAGGCGAAGGCGAAGGCGACCACTGGAGCCGAGAGCGGGAGGACGATGGTTGAGGAGGGTTGAGGAAGTCCATACCAGATAGAGTAATCTCGGGTGTATTTTATGAGCGGCGAAGTTCAACAATGGTAAGGTAAACGATACAAACAATAACAACAGAATACAATAATACAACAGTAAACAATAAAGGACAGAACACTTAATTATAAAGTGAACAAAGTGCTTGTTTTATGCAAATTGAGCATTCATATCGTTTTGGAACAACCAAGAGCACAGCTCATACACCAATACCAAGCAAAAGTATGCAATTAAATTCGATTCGCACTCTTGCTCGATTCTTGTTCATAGGTCTGTTAATTCAACAATATATTCGGAGGTTCCAAAATTCAGGACATATAATTATATAATTAGGTCTACTATAGAAATGGATCCCACTGACACTTCTGGCTAGTTGGGATTTGGGAGTCTTAGAGTCTTATAATGGTTAGACATTCCTCAAATGTAAAAAAAGTTACAACAACCAAATGGACAAAACTACTAGAAAGACATAAAAGTTTTAACTCCACAAAATAAACATAACGACAGTTTTAATTACAAAGTGTATTTATTGAAGCCGCGTTGACCCTCTAAAGACAATTTATACTTACATATAATTCTTGATTTTCGGGAGCAACTTATCTTCGTATTAGGGTCCATCTAGTTCATTAATATTACCTGATCTAATGTTTGGTCAGACTAAATTTCAATTCAAATTTAAAAACTTTGTTGAATACCAATTTAAAGTAAGTTTTCTTTAAAAGAAATATTTAATACTACGGTACCACCGAAAAAAATAAGCAATATATAGTGAATCGCCACGCAACATTAAGGACCACTTGGGACGCGAAGTTGGTACAGGCATTGAATTCCTAATTTATTTAGCAGTGTCCACAAGGGATTGACGCAAGGATCGAATCCTAAATTTACTTATCGCTGCGTGAGGTAGCTAAGAAAAGTAATATATTTAGGGTTAAAGGAACAATTTTCTTTCCTTCCCACCCAGCTGATCTCTCGCTCGCGCAATTCATCTGTTTCGCCATGCGATGCGCCACTACTAGTACTCCACTACTCCGCTGCCACTCTCCCCGCGGCAGATGCACCGCGCAGACTCTGTGCCCGCGCATGCGCAGGTGACTGTCGCGTCGCGCACGTCTTGTATTCCGTGGGGCACGACCTGCCGCGCAGACGCAAGGCCGCCACTGTAGTCTTGCGTAACGGCCGTCCTCCCGACTGGGTCTACTTGCTGAATCGATTCATTTGATCTAACTCAAAGTTGTCTCTGGGAGGCGAATTAAATATTTGAGAAAATTTCTCTAAATTCTTCGGGTATACCTTATTCTTTAAATTTCTAATTTTTAAAAGTTTCCTGAGTTTTCGAGATTTTTAGAAAGAATAGACATTATGTCGTATTAAAATATGTATTACCCATGGAATTGTACATCTCAGTAGTCTATAATTTTTTACCGCGTTAGTTAAGGAACACCCCTTTTAAACTTCTAATAAGTTCTATGGAGAATCGGGTTAAAAACACTCGGTAGTGAACCAACAAATTGTAACACTATTACACATTTGTTTAATCATCATCAGAAAATCTTTTTTAAATAATCTACAAAGCGAAGGGAACTGCTGACAAAAACATCAATAAATAAACCGTAGCATTTTTAACATACTAGTACCACTAACTGGACAAACTAGGATTCCAACATTATTATTTTCTCTGTTGTCATAATTTGTATGAATTAAGTAATGCAATAGCAGACACTTTTAAAAGAGCATTCAGCATCCAGGACCATCTTAACAGGTTGCTCCAGGCACGTGCCTCCCATTAGACCAATGTTAACTTTCAACTCCCGTCCCTCATCGGATTCTCAACGGATTATCCGAAATTATTTTTAATACCTAGCGATTTCAGAGAAAAAATTTTGTCACAAATAATGAATATTTAGTAAAATTCAAAAATATTCATTCAATATTTAGAATTTTTGTTTTGCGTTAACTATCTGATATCAAAATTCTGCTCTCTGAAATCCCTAGTGATTTTGTTGATTCTTAAAATGAGCCGCACCATAACAATTAAGAATATCAATTGAGGGGGGACGGGCGTTGAAAGTTGACATTACCTTATGGCAGGAGCTAGTAGAAACGCGAAATGTTCCGTGACTGGAGCCCCCTCAGAAGCTTATCCAGCAAACAGAATGAGCAATATTTTGATTTTCTTGTTATTTCAATTCACTCGCGGAATCGCTCCCAGAACGACTCCCAGTCACGACTCACGACTCGCGACCGGCGGGTTACGCAACGCCGGAGACTCCCTACAAGTTCAGCACTCGGCGAAAGCGATACCTGTTCCCAGTTCATGTTCGCTACTTTCACAGCCTCCGCTGTCGCATGTGCGGCCCGCGCCACTTCCGCGTCGTACCGGTCCGAGGGCAGGAAGCGATAACGGCGGGTTCGGAGGCCCGGGTATCGGGTGTCCGGCTTTGTCGCAGATTTTGAGCAGTTCCAGTTTCCAAATTTAAGCACTCGAGCGTCAAATTAATTTTATACTTTTGTCATTCTAGATAAAATTTAACAATTTGCTTTATCTAATAAAGTAAAGCAGGAGGCACTTCTCCTCTTAGGCTTATAGGCCTATATCGAGGACGAATAGGATCACTGACGGAAAAAGGTAATCTAAATCACTTAAGTATTCAGAAAATGATCCTGAACAATACTGCAAAAATTAACCTTAATTTTGACTTCAAACAAATGTTTTGTGATGATCAGGCGAGCAGTAACGGAGGCGCAAGTAAACATTTTTCTTATGAAACAAAACTGCAAAATGGCGTTCGGCATAAGCGTAATTTCAGTATTCCGATTGAAGGGTAAAATTATCGTGATTGAGATTATTGTTTCTTTTAATATATTTCAATATTATGCTCTCAAAATGATTGGGAGCTACCCCCTCTCAGCACCCAAATTACGCGCCTGTGCCGGCGATGAAGAGTCTCAAACCAACCCATGACATTGGATTAATCTCTAATCGAGCGAGTGCCTATATCGTAAAAATGAGGTGAAAAAGGTTTATGCGTTGTCATACAACGTTTTGCTATACAGTAGTGTACGGCGAACGCGAAGCATGAAGGGCAAAATCCAATGCCAACAACAACACGACAGTTCAACACTGGCGACACTCTAGCCCGTCCCACAAACGGAGTCGTAGTGTGAAGTGTGAACGTGTCGTGTGAACTGTGAAGGTGTTAAGGTGTTAACAGTCCGTCGTGACCGCCGCCGGCTCCTGTCGCCTCGTCTTATCTATACAGGCCATCCCGCGACCTCCGCCCCGACACCTTGCTGTGGCTGTGGCTGTGGCTGTGGCCGTGGACAGTACTGGGGAGGGGTAGGGAGTGTGGAGTGTGGCGTGTGGTTGGCATCGACCAGGGAGTCTCTCCAGCAACGAGTTACAAAACCACTAGAGAGTGGGCCCCGGCCACGAAACAATTCTCGGTTTTACCTACTTCTCCCAAAAGGCTACTGGTAACTTTCAAAGTAAGTCCCTCCCAACGGATCATCCTATATTGTTATATTACGGCTAATTTAAGAGCAAAATAATATCTAGGAATTTCATTTCAAATGTTAAAAATTACAATATAGTTTGATAAAATTCCTGAATATTCAGTATTTCCGATTTGTTTCATGGGTGGGTGAACTATTATTATTAATATTATAATTCTGCTCACTGAAATCGATAGGTTCTTTGCTCTTTAAAATTAACTATAAATCAAAGATTTCGAATAATCCGTTGAGAAGGGACGGACTTTGAAAGTCAACATTGACCTCAAGGGAGAAGCAGGTAGTAATGCAAATGTTGCGTGACTGGAGCCCCCTCTTAATGTAGTCACTAGTCACGTACATTCTCACATTCCCACGCAGTTCTGAGTGACTGCGTGATTTGCAGCGGAGGGACGGTCAAAATGTTCAAAAATGAAATCTTTCTCAAGAAGAGAGATGGTCGTCGAGAGATAAACTGAGTTAGGATTTAAGGGTAAGCCCGTCATACACTAGCGAACATTACACCGAACCGAACCTCGACGTGAACAACGATTTGTTCGTGGCGAAGTTCGTGGTGAAGTTCGCGGTGACTTTTGAAAGACACTAGCCCCGAACCGAACCTCGACGTGAAAATTTTCGCGCGAACCGCAACTTTCTTTCTCAGCCAATAGTAATCAGGCGTTCAATGGATGAACAACTAGCTGCTGCGGCTTACATCTACATTAGCCATGTTCTTCGGAAAAAGAGGAAAGACCGTTGTTGGTAGGAACCATGTTTCTCTAACAAAGATAAAGAGATGGAAGTGGAACTTTGTTGGGACAACTGAAGCTTCAGCAAGTGAGTGGACACTATAAGAACTTCACAAGAATGTCCCCAACAGATTTTGAGTTCTTGATCAATCTTATAGGAAGTGAGTGCGCTCGAGGAGGCACGAAACTGGTAATGCAGTGATGTATCAAATCAGTGTAGTCAGTGTAGGGCCGCAGAGGCTGGTGTTCGCGGGAATGTTCGGGAGTCGCCATACACTACTGAACCCCGACGCGAACATCATCCCGAACATTTCTTTGATGTGTCGCCAGAAAACCGACTCCAGCTGGTTCGCCCCGAACTTCATCGCGAACCAATTTTGTTCGCCCCGCAGTTCGCAGTCCACCATACACCAGCGAACGTTCGCGCGACGGTTCGCGTCGGGATTCGGTTCAGCGTAAAGACTAGAATAACCGGAACTAGGCTCTTGGTGTAGATACAGAGCAAATCAGTATGAAGGAGTTTTTTTTAAGGAATTCGAAGACATGGAAGGACCAGGCAGGATCCCTCCCGGAAAACCAAGTAAAACAGAAACTAAGTCCGACAGAAGTTAAACAGAAATTAGTCTCCAGGTACTTATTCCCTACAACTCTAGCACTTCCTCAACACACAATAATCCTCTTCAAGATCCCAGTTTTGAGTACAAACTTATGGATAGCCTTGTGTTGTCAGCTCGGAACGTAGAGGTCCTGCACGCAGGGACCAGGCCGCCAGAGGAGGTTCTACGAGGTTGACGTCCTGGGAGTGTTCCCGGGTTCCCAGAAGCCACTGGGGCGGCGACTAGACTCGCGTGTTGATCAGCTGAGGAAGTCACGGCCGCGGGCGGACTGCAGACTACAGCACTCCAACAGGCCACTGTGGTGAACACGGACACAGACATCATTGCCAATTCGAGGGTAAAATTTTGGTTCTTGCCTGATGAAGTTTTTTGTAGAATTTTGGCGACTTTTCAGTATAGTGGGATAGCCAAATAAATACCAAGATTTGTACAAATGACGAACTGAGCTTTAGCCCACTCTTGCCACACATTGAACTAAGCCACTAGTCGTGTTATCGCTACAAGAAACAGGTTGCGCGTGACTGCAGAATGTCATATTACAGACGAAAATCTGGATTTAGGGTTTAGAATTTTCAGCTGTATTTTGAAATCATAGCTATACAAGTATTTATTATCTTATACAAATGAACTAGGATAACTATACATTTTCCATTAAACACTACTACTGTTCAGTTTAGCAATTCCGTTCAAGATTCTTTCCTGGGAACTAGTTCCAGTAGGATCGGATCAGTAGGGAGAATCCGGCGAAATGCAGTCGGCCGACACTCTTTAGTGCGGTGGAGTACACGGACTATTATTGGTAGAGCATGCAAACAAATTTTGAATTTTAAACCGCTCATTATACAGACGTTATGTAGCGATCCTCGTCCTCAAACTTGGCCGTGAACAGACACTTTATTTGCTACAACATTGTAAATTTGTAAAAATTATATTTTTAAAGTTCATATATTTTCCTAGTTTCCCCAACGATCATCAAACTTTTTTAAATTTAAGGCATCTTACAATGTGTGGAAGGCGGCGGTGTAGCCCCGGCGATGACGTCACTCGCGGGGTGATGACACCCGCCGCGGTTGGGACACCGAGCCAAAGGTCACAATCACAACATAACACAACACAATCCCGGACCACGCCCGCCTCTCCTGGCCCGCTGGTATTGATAGGATAATCGAATTTATAAAAATGATTGAACTGATGACGATTATACCGATAATCGAACAATCATTCGGTTGATTTTAATCGAATGATTTTTCCTTAAGTATCTTTTTACCAACTACGTCAAACGTAAGCTATTATACAGTATATGCATTTAAAAGTTGATATTTAAACACTATTACACATTAACTGTTTAAGCTTTACTATTTAGTATATACATTCTAAATATTAATTAAGGATATAAATTAACATTTTTGTTTGGCTTACCATTAGTTTTATGTTCATTTGCTGTAACGATTAGGTTATCATACGTTTCTCATCAACAAATTTGTATAAGTTTCATTTTTACTTGTATTTCTATATTTTTATTGTATAAAGCAATTTTGAAAGATATTTCTTACATGTTTACCTTGTTAACATACATGTTTCACAATAAATAGTCAAAAAGGTTTATTCGGATTTTATTTCCCCTGGATTTTCAGTTAGATTGTGTAACGATTATTTGGAGACGATAATCGATCTTTTTTAAATAATCGAATACTCGATCATTTTCCAATAATCGAATAATCGATTATTTTTACCATCGATTATTTCATCACTAGTAGTCCGGCGGCTAACATGCGTTACAGGAACTAAGAGAGGGCTCCAGTCACGCAACAATTCGCGTTTCTACCTGCTTCCCATAAGCTCGTCTCTACCCAACAGATTATCCGATATAGATTTTGATGGCTCATTATGAAAAAAAAAAAAAAAAATACCTAGCGATTTCACTGAACCGAGTTTTTATATCACAGGTCGTGCGCCCATAAAAAATGTGAATAATTAATATTTTAAAATTATTATTATTATTATTATTATTTGTGATAATAACAGATAGTAAGGTTCAATAGTCAACGGTGTTAGTGTTTAGTTAGTTGTTGTAAGGGGAAAGCCTAGATAGTTTCAAATTTGTAATTAAAATATTACCACAGACAAGGGAATCTATAGATTCGTTTCTCTGTGATATTACTAAGCAGTCACTTGATAACGGGAGGAGTTTCCCCCGCGAAACGTAGTATAGTTAAAATCACTAGAAGGGAAACACATAAAAGTCCAAACAAATATAATGTGTTAATTTTTTTACTTTCTCCCCCCGTTTGGCCTTAATTGTTGAATTAAGTATATAATGCAGGTCAATTTTACTTTCACCCCTTATACATAGTACATGGAGAAAGTATTGTTTTCGTAAACATTTTCGAATTTGAGTTGTTAGTAGAAATATTCGTTTTGGTGCTCCCTAAATGCAAAAAAGTGATTTTTACGTGATGTCTGTGTGTCTGTCTGCCTGGCTGTCTGTATGGATGTGTACAGAGCTAGGCCCTAAACAATGGTCCGATTTTTATGAAATTTGGTATGTAGGTACTAATCCACGATATCTCCAGGCGTTTTTTTTTCATTTTTTGGAATTTTTTATTTTTAAGGGTAACTATCCCCCAAAACCACCAACAATCATGAAAAATCAAGATTTCTCAAAAACGGCTATACCGATTTTGATTAAACTGTAGTCGTTTGTAGAACTTTAGTTTTACAACAAAATTACACCACCCTCATTTCTGTAAAAATTAGGGTTCAAAAATAACAGGACTTAAAATATCAAAAATTCAGTTTTTTTATTTTTCATTAACAAATATATATATATATAAATATTACTGTTCACCACTAAAAAGAGCTAAAAAAAATAAATAATTTGGTATTTTGAATTACTATTCTACGATACTAGTTGCGGAGAAAATTTAAATTTTCATTTTGCGGTAAACGCAGTACGTTGTCCAATGTTATTCTTATGGGGGATACAACAATTACTATTTCTCTCTTATTTATTGATCAATTTCGTTCAAACTTGATGTGCTTGTCAAGTTAGCATTGACCAACAGAGGAAATTCGAAATATGTTGCCCCTTAATAACCCTGAGGGGGGCAATAGGGGGCATTTCCCCTCTTAAAACTACGTGTGTAGCGATGGATTCTGTAGTGCCTCCTAAACAGGGATTTAGGTGGATATTTTTGAAAACAACTTGTTTACAAGATTTTCTGTAAATTTGACCGTGCTTTGTATTCTATATTTAGTAAATAAAAATTAATTTATTCATTAAAGTTGGGCTTAAAATGAGAAAGTATGTGTCAGTGTTTCCTGCTACCTTTTATTTTTAGTGTCATTTTGAATTATTTTCATCAGAAAGCCCCCACTAATATACCATTCAAAAGCACCTAGCGATGGATTCTGTAGTGCCTCCTAAACAGGGATTTAGGTGGATATTTTTGAAAACAACTTGTTTACAAGATTTTCTGTAAATTTGACCGTGCTTTGTATTCTATATTTAGTAAATAAAAATTAATTTATTCATTAAAGTTGGGCTTAAAATGAGAAAGTATGTGTCAGTGTTTCCTGCTACCTTTTATTTTTAGTGTCATTTTGAATTATTTTCATCAGAAAGCCCCCACTAATATACCATTCAAAAGCACCCAACTGCTGCGACGTGGAAGGCGCGAGTTTCTACTAAAGGTATTAAACTGTGAAGTAGAAGTAATAGCATATCAAACAGAGTTCGCTTCGTCATCAAGATTCCCGTTGCCGCTACTCGCCGTGTCGGCGTAAAACTGCAACCATTTACCGTTACTTTGGGCAATATGTCTTTGTACATCGAAATCGTAAACACACCCGACACGAACTGGTATATTAAACCACCATTTATAGGATATATAGGATTGTTAGAATATATGACTAATACGCAGCCCTCGACGGCTCTCTAACGGGTCTGTACTGTCGACATTGGGTACAGCAAAATGAAGCTGTCACAGTATTGGTAAGTATTTTGGCTATCCAGTGTAACCAACTTCCCTTCCTTGGTTCCTCCTTGTTTCTTCTGGGGGCTTGACTCCCAGTTGAGCCTGGATACCGAGTCTAGTCCGAGTCCTTGGAGGGAGTAGTGGATCTTCCTTGCAGCCTTGGAGGAAGGGCCCTTACCCGACGGTCTCCGGTATGCCTGGATGGGGGGCGAACCGTCCTGGGGCCACCCGACCCCTGAGAGGTTGGAGGCTCTGTGCGATGGCAGTCCCTGTCTGGTGGACTTAGGGGGACGTGACGTGTGGGTTAGAGGGCGAATCGTCCTAGGATTATGTCACCCACAGAGCCCGGGAGCTAGGTAAGATTCTCTCTCCCTTTCTGGAGCGAGGCAGACTGACCCCGTCCTACCACCTTTCCCACCCCTCTTTCCGGTGGCTGTACAATATCCCAAGGGAGACGTGCCTAGCCGGCTATGCCGGGACCTCATAATCCCCCCAAAAACAAACAACAACCAAACAACGCGTATCACGCACTGTTTCAGAAACCACTGCTCGGGTTGAAATTAAATCTGAATCGTATTTATCCATAGGTATTACAAACGATCGCTAAGAAATGGTATTACAAACGTCCACCTTGAACACGAGGAGCACCTGAACACTGTGGCAGCCAAGTTAGTGCGGATGAGTGCGACGCAATCAATGTGACTGCATCCCTCGTGTTTAACTCAGTTACAGAGGCAGGTGGTCTGAGGAGCGACGGCAGAACGAAGCCCGAAGGGCGTATATTGTAACTGAATGGTTTAGCGTCCCAATAAAATGTTCGGGTCGCCGACAACGACAATAGGGGAACCAGATAGAGGCTCAAATAACCGGGAAGTATGTCAACCTTGACCACAGACTTAAAATAATATTACTTAAGGTTGTTTATACATTTTGCAATAACCATATGTCGCATGAGTAAGAGCGATGAGAAATAGCCATGCATTCAGACACAAATTGAAAGAGAGTCCCTAGTAAAAGTTGTCCACAGTTATTGTCAACCCCCCACAAGCCATTAACCAAAGAGATATCCAGTTTTCACTGGCATCCGCGGCAGACACATCCATCGGTACTATTTAATAGCCACACGACGGACATTAAAGAGCCCTAATTATTTTGAAAGCTGTCTCTCCGTATACAAAGGCGATTCGCGGGAAGAAGAAATTATAATGGGCGAAAACGATGTCACCAAGACGGCGGGGGCTTTCTATTACAGCACTGTCGGGGCGCCGAACTGGACCGCCTTTCCCCGCGCCCTGGGCGCCACTTTCATCCGGTCGCATTAACACAACCGCCCACCGGGCCGCCGCGGGCGCCAACGGATCTAAGAGGCGCACAACTCTTGGTGAACCGTGTAGATTAGTTAATGTTTATTTAAAACTAGCTGTTATTAGCCCGTCAAAAATGACGGGCTTAAACAAACTAAAAAAGTATTGATCACTAGTTATAAAATAAATTTAATGGCTTAACAACATATATTTAAAATAAATACCCCCGTCGCAGCAAACCTGCATACTCAGCGAATTTCCAATGAATTATAACATAACACATTAAGCCACTTAACAAGATTCATAAGAAATATATTCACAAACAAGCGATATTTAAAATATTAATTATTCTCTATAAGAATAACATTGGGGATGAGTACGCAGGTTTGCTGCAACAAGGCACACAAAATAATGGTTTTTTATACAAATATCAATAGAACTCATCTTAGTGAAGTCACATACCAAGTTTCATCCATATACATTCATAAATAAGCGATATATAACATTTTAAGTATTTTCCATAAGAATAACATGGGGACTGAGTACCTAGGTTTGCTGCTACAGGAAACATTGGCGAAAAATGTTTTTTGTGCAAACAACAATAAACCACAACCAGATGAAGCCATATACCAAATTTCGTCAGTTTATGTTCATAAATAAGCGAGATATACAATTTTTCTTTTTCTCCATAAGAATAACATTAGACAACGTACTGTGTTTAGCACTTTCAATATCTCAGTAACCAATTGACGTAGGGCAATGATCAAGATACCAAATTATTTGTTTTTTTATGCTGAACTCAATGGTAAAAATTAAAATTTGATTTAAATTAAAATTACATGTGAAATCCCCAAAAAACACATTTTTGGGGTACAAAACCCCCCAAAAACCCCCCTTCGGATAGTGCGATTCGTCTGGTTTTCGAACTCGTTCAAATAAATGGTACTTTACACGTTTGTACCAAATTTCATTAAGATCGGACCTTTTTTACGATAGTTATCGTGCTTACGGACATATATATATATATACACATATATATATATAAATATATATATATATATATATACATATATAAAAATTTGAACGAATGGTGTTTTTGGCATCTGGGGACCTCAAAATGAAAAGTTATCATGGTCTCGGGCTTAAGTCTTACCATGAGACCTACGGTAATAGCTTCTTCCCTATAGGGGAAATTCGCTAAAAGCTAATTTTGAACTTCATGTAATAAAATGGGAATCCGCCTTGCAAAATTTAAAGGTGTTATTTTAATAAATCCCATCATAATGCATATTAAAATATTCGTTAGATCGTGTCTAAATTCAAAAAGTGTATTTTTGCTGAAGTAATTTTACGCCTGCATGCAATAGCCCAAAAGGGGTTTCAATGGTTTAGTTAAACTTTGTTATTAGTTTGGTTTTGGATGTTGAATCAGATCCATTTTGGTGTCACTTAAAGCCAAATTTTGTTTCTTAAAAACTGCAGTTAAATGTTAATAAATGTTTAAAAGTTTGTTCATCGGGTTCAAAAATGTAATAAACACTAACCTTACTCCTTTCACTGCTTTTATAACCAAAACAAAAAAAATACCCCCGTCGCAGCAAACCTGCATACTCAGCGAATTTCCAATGAATATATAACATAACACAACACATTAAGCCACTTAACAGGATTCATAAGAAATATGATTCAGCTGTCATATTTTCTAAAACCCAGGATTTATCAAAGGAAAATCATCTACTTCTGGTTCCATTATAGCAATGATAAAACCCAATTTCGCAGCAAGAGTAAAAGTAAACAAAAACAGAAATATAAATAGAAAATATAGAATACATAAATCTAAATTGAACTTTTCTGACACTTTATACTCTATTCCCATTCAGAATGGAATTTGTGTTCCTTACTGCTTGTACATTTCAGTCCAAAAACCTGAATTTAATTCTAGTTGTCTGCTTTTTTTACAAAAACATTCTTAACTGTACTCGGCTGTTGTATTGAATTTAGATGCAAAGTAGGGAACACATGGTAAACAAAATGATTGCCAATAAAAAATGGCCAAAAATAATAGTGTTTTTGGCCAATTACAAACTTAACACTAAATAAATGTAGGATATCATTTTCATTTTCATCATCCTGGGCCTAAGGGAAATCTTTTGACACCAACCTGGTCTCTCTGCGTTCAGTAGTTTACTCGGAATAGGTGGTTACACGTTCCTTATACATAGGGATGACGAAAAAGGCCAAAAAACAGTGTTTTTTTCCGATTGCAAACGTATAACTGAGTAAATTTACGATATCGTATTTTTTCTCATCCTTGGCCTAAGGAAAATCTTTTGACACCAACCTGGCCTCTCTACGTTTAGTAGTTTACTTGGAATAGGTGGTTACACGTTGCCTTGTACACGCTATTATTATATGGGATAAAATAAATTTATTTAAAAAATCTTCAAGATGTGGAACCTCACTAATTTGGCCCTCAATAAATCTAATTTCTTAAAAAATCTAAGTTGTATAATAGTGTCATTGGCCCTATGTTAGAGACAATGCATGAGATACAGACAAAGACGATTTAAATTGTCCTATTGTATGTTGTTTTTCCTGAGGTTTATGTATGTTGGCATCACTGATGGAGAGGGAACCTTGGTCAGAGGGCATGTTCTGTTGGTACAGTAATGGTGACGGCAGGGGGCCTGAACACCATGAATTCCCCCGCCAAACCTTCAGGGACTGAGTGGAGTCATCGCTGCGACAGTTCCCGACGCGACGACGTGTCCAATTCTGCGCTCCCATTTTACCTTTATAAATCGAAGGGTGAGCGGGACGCCGAACTGAACCCCGGGCGCCTTAACACAACCGCCTTCTTGATAAAGGGGGAGTTGTCAAGTGACAAGTGATAAGAAAGGAGCAAAAATCGTCAAACAATAGACAGGAAAAGGTCTCAAGGATAGTACCACCGCCGAACTGTGAGTTACCAAACAAGTGTTTGGTTATCATTCCAACTCTATAATATTTTCACTAAAAGATGCATTTCATGCTCTACTACGTTCACTAAAGAGATGTGTTAAATGCATATGATAATTTTAATCTACCTGAACTGAAACATCTGTTTTATTTGCTATTTTAAATCTGTTAATAATATACTTTTAACAGATTCTACGCGTCCATGACTAAAGTCGATTGCGTTGTTGTGAACCTCAAAAAAATCTATTTGCCTGTGAAAGAAACCTTGGAAATACGAAATATTCGATGGTTCAAACATTGAACTACCCCCTGCGATTCGATTTATCGAGGTTATAATTTCTAGAGTGATCATATGGTAAAAACAGGTCCCCTGGTATGAGGGGGAGTGTTGCGGATGTGAGTATTTTCCTAGTTGGTTGGTTCAAATGTTCAAAAGCCACCCCGAGCATCTCATCAAATTGTACTAAGTGATTTAATAAGTCACAGTCTTATCAGAGTACTGCTTAGTTCACCAAAGGGCCTAAGTTGTAGGATAATCTCTTCACATCCACAGCACGGGAATGAACAATCCAAATAAGCTACTAAATATAACACAAGGGAAGTGAAGGATACATGACATTATAGCTGATTTTCTCTGGGGCGTCACTAGAGTACCGAAAATCAACTCTTACCACGCAAATTTACTTTGGATGCTCTAAGCAGTTTTAAATTGTGTTTCCTGTCGTTCTATTTTTTATGACTATATAACCTTACATCAGAGGGAGTCAATCAACGTGTGTGCCGTTCTGATTAGTTACGTGCTGTCCTTTCAAAAGGTAATACACCTGCAATTAATTTGGACTTCAAGCGGTTATAACAGAATCATATGTACATGTCGTCTTTGAAATGGAACGAAAAATGTCCACAGGATCTAAAAATCAGTGTTAAAATGAGAAAAAATCAAAAATAGTTAAAATACAGATAAAAGGGGAAATACATCTACAAGGCCTACCGAGAAAGCGTCAATAACACTTATAGCACCGTTTACGGCTCAGTGATCAGTATAGACGGAACTGTCCGTAGAGCGGCGGAGTGGTCGCGGACGGCCTTGCGACCGTGGAAGGTCGTTCCCGCAGTCAAGGATGTAATAAACAATCATTCCATATCTGCCGCTGATGAGATCTGTTCCTGATTGGCCGTTTGGAGCACGCACGCGACCGTAAGCGGTTCCGTTCTCTGGATGTGTTATGTGAGTTAAACCGTTGTTGCTACAACTGTTACAGGTACAAATGAACTGTGTAAAAACGTATAAGATATTTTTATCACACCGGCGCGGCAACTTGGCCGATTTGATACACTTGGCTCCGTCGACAAAGCGGGGTATCAGGGCGAATATGCGTGATCGAGAATTAAAAAGCCCTTAACGTCAACGCAAAACGTTAAAAATACTCACACACACACACACAAGTATATGATACCATCCATGAAAAGATAGTTATGGAATTAGAGCCAAGTTGGGACCACGTACACAAGAATATTTCCTGCTGGAGACACAATCAACAAACATTTATGTTTAAAATATTAATACGAATAGAACAAAAACTACGAGCCTTGCACCAAAATGACAACCAATTCGAAAAATATAATGCCTTTTATGTCTAAATCTCTGAACCACTACCGCCTCCCCCATAAGGCCAATGTTACCTTTCAAAGTCCGTCCCTCCACAACGGATTATCCGACATCGTTGATTTATGGCTCTTTTGAAAAGACACAATACCTAACGATTTCGGAGAACAGGATTGTGATATCACAGATAGTTACGCAATAGCAAAAATCGCAAATATTGAATATTTTCAAATTATTTTTAACGAATATATATTACGAAATCAAAATTTCGCTTACTGAAATCACTAGGAATTTTTTACTTACTAAATGAGCCATGAACGAACAATTTCGGAAAATCCTTAGACAAGAGGCGGAATTTAAACACTGGTCTCACACATTTAAAACATTGGAATTTAAACATTGGTCTCATAGAAAATGGCTAACAGAGCAAATAGAAGCAGAGGACTGGAGCCCCTCTTAATTTAGGCAAATCACTGCCGTCCTCTGCCAATCCTCTGTGTTGGTTCACGGTCCAGACCTGACAAGTCCACAGTGGTCAAACCATCATCCGAACCGAGTTATTTTTATTGTTGATGTTTCCAATGCTTGGATCAAATTGTATGAATATCCAAGTTGTAACACCTCTAACACCATGCGGATTCTTCTATTTTCTAGGTCGTTTGTCAAACTTTAAGAAATACATACATGGAAGGGTTCACATTCTGAGAAGAACGATTCAAAAGGTCGATGGTTATAAAAGGAAATCGTACATGAGAACATCCTACTGATGACGCCCCCGTCTGTCAGACAAGTAGTCCTACAACTGTACAACCACGCTGATCCGTTCCCCGTGACGTCACATGACGTTCCCACCGGTCCGGGTAGGGCGGACCGCCGGACCATTGACACGGGACTCGGCTTTGAACGGCCTTGCATATTGCCCAACACCACAGACCTACTTCCCCACCGGCTCGCCTTGGACCTTGGCTGGAGCCGCTGCTGACAACATTGCGTCACTTCTATCGTGTTTATAAGTTGTGCAGTTAAAGAAAATCTAAATATTGTTTAAAATAATTCACAGTTTAAATTTTCAACGATTACCAAACCAAAACCATAGGCCAAAAACCAATGTAAACCAATGTTCATTTAAGAAAGGGCTCGTCATGCAACACTTGGCGATCTGCTCCTGACGTTCAGTTTCAAAGCGTGTCTCTCTTCAACGGATCACCCGAGGTTGTTGATTTATGACTCGTATTTGAATTGCAACAAAATATCTAGCGATTTCAGTGAGTAAAATCCGATATCACAAATAATAATCGTTAAACAATTCAAACATATTCAATATTTACGATTTATTATGGGTAGACTATTTGTGTAATCGGAATTATGCACACTGAAAACGATAGGTATTTATATGCTCTTAAAATAAACAACAAGATCGCACGCAGCACGCTGACGTGAGGGAAGTGAATTTCCGCATTAAAACCTTAAAAAAATGACATAAAGGGTTTAATATTTTTGAAAATTGAAACATTTTATTTGTTGGATGTTTTGATGCTCCTGGTTATATATAAATTCACTGAGGATGCCAATGTTGTACATTTTAAAGTTAGAAGGAGGTTTTGTCGGTATAACAAGTTGGGATAGGGGTATGGGGGGTGATAAAACGATATTAAGATATGAAAACAAGCCTTTTCCAGTGTAAAATCCCCATAAGACAACGTACTGCATTTTGACGATTAACATTTTCTTTAATAACTCGGTAAGTACTTGTGCTAGAATGATGAGGGAGGGCTTAAAATCTTTGGCTTTTTACGTAAAATAAGTTAATGTGCAATAAGTGTAATTTGGGGCTTTTCTGACCCTCTTTAGGCCCAAAAACTCAAAATTTGAAAAATTAAAATTCCCAAAAAGGGGTTAGAGTTTTTCAATTTTTCCCCCCAACGAACTTGTCCAACTGATTATAAAAAGGAATGTCTTCTCGACCAAATTTGAAGTAATCGGACAAAAATTGCGACTGATAGAGTGCGAAAACACACACACACACACACACACACACACACACACACACACACACACACACACACACACGCACGCACGCACGCACGCACGCACGCACGCACGCACGCATACACACATAAATATATATAAAGTTTTTAGAGACCCCTCAAAACGTGTTCAGGGGGTCACGTCCGGAACTTCCATGGTGGTCCCGGGCTTAAGTCTCACCGTGCGGGTCATGCTAATAGTTCACTTTTCCATAGGAAATTCACTAATAAATCATCGATTTCGGATAATCCGTTGACGAGAGATGGACTGTGAAAGTTAACATTGGTCTTATGGGAGAAACAGGGAGACGCAGAAAACAGTAATGATCTAGTTGTATACAATTCGAGAGTTTAACATAGGATCTTAGAATGTGAACGGGGCAAACCCCCTTGACAAAAATACATCAGTAAAAAGGCGTGTTGATTTTACACCACACAGGGCAAATGCACGATTAAATGTACCCCTAGAAGTATACTCCGATAGGCATAATCAGCAAAACAATCAGTATATTCGGTTTCCAGTAAACGAAGCACAAAACAAAATTGTGCATAATAACAGACGCATTAAAAAATAAAAAAGTAAATACAAAACCAAACCAAGCATCAGAATGATTAAACAATATCATTCAGGTTATAAACGATAGTGAACGAAAAAAATGCATCCGAAATCACAGTAGCATTCGACACACAAAAGAAGCAAACGGCAATAAAAATCAAACAAAACATCCTCGAGAATAAAAATAGACGAACAATTCCACTAAACGATCGGACAAAAGGAAAGTCATTACTACCAGTGAAGAACAGAAGAACAGATGCCCGTGGGAACTGAGAGAACGAGATTGACATTCAAGAGACCGGCCGGTGGCGATCAGCAGCATGGCATGTCAATAGACCACGGCCCTACATGGAGTTAGGGACGTTCCGGTACTGGCTTGGACCCGATATTTGGTACCAAAGTATCGATACCCGGTACTAATAGGATCAAAAGTATCGATACCTTCAGAATCGTATCGAATGGTATTGCAAATTCAAATCATTGTTTATTAATGTTTTAACAACCATTTCAGACAGTATTAATCAAGAAAGTTGTCATTAAAATTATGACCAATATTTATTATTAATAAGGAATATTACAAAAAAAAATAACATTAGCAATAATTGTGTGAAAACTAAGCACGATCCGGAAATCGGGATGGCGGACTAGCGGAACGAACTGATTTACTCCTGTAATTCTGTAAGAGGAACTCGGCTATTTAGCAAATAGTCGATTCTTCCTATCATAAATTACAAGAACTATCTTTTAAGTTACTATTTGTTTCTATATTGCTCACTTATATTATTAAACCAAAACTTATCTATGTTTTAACGACGTAGAAAATTGAACTATTTTCCCAATACCGATACGCCACCTTTCACGATTAACCGATACCGATACCCCGAGAATCGAAAAGAAACTATCGATACCTACTCGTATCGGTAGCATCGGAACGTCCCTACATGGAGTTGAGAGGCTATTCAGAGACTAAACAAGACGAGGTAAACCGAGTGCGATTGAAATGGACATCACTGTCGCTCCCCTGCCACGAGACAACGTGTCTCGCCTGAGTATCGTTGTTCTTCACCAGGCAAACTAGCTAAATAGGAGCTTGCCGATGGTTGATCACCGTGGGGGACTCCAGTGACCGGCTTAAACCTGCTTCTCTAATAAGACCATTGTTAACTTTCACAGCCCGTCCTCATCAATGGATTACCCGAAATCGATGATTTATGGATCATTTTAAAGAAAAAACCTAGCAATTTCATTGAGAAGAATTCGATAGCACAAAAAGTTCACCCTTAAAATATCGTAAATACTGATGATTTTGGAGCTTTACTGAACGATTATTATTTGTGATATTGACATTCATCTCACTGCAATCACTAAGTATTTTTCTGTTTTTTTTTTTAAATGAGCCATAATCAACGATATCGGATAAAGTGTTGATAAGGCTAAAATAAGGCTTGATAAGGCTTTGAAAGTTAAAATTTGCTTTATAGGGGAAGCGGGTAAAAACGCCAAATATTTCGTGACTGGAGCCCCCCAGTTTTTAAGCGTTAAACTCAGAAGCGAATTCACTTGACAAATAATTTATATTTTAAGCATTTTAAAAATAAATATTAACGAAATATGAAATTTAAAAGGGTCATTAGTGAAGGCGATTGAATGACTTAATAACAAGTTAAGTATTTATGTACATCTGATGTATTAATTATTGAAGAATCGCCCATCTATAGAAAGATTCTACCAGAGCTGGAGACGAGATGCGTGAAACGGATTGAATGAAGATATAGATTAAGATAAAGTTACATCTTGGATAATTACGTAAAAGTTTCTCAAAGTAAATTTCATAAAAGTTGATCTACACTTAATTTTGTGAATGAATTAACGTGTTTTAAGGCAACATCATCATAATTATACACAATCATCAATATACGCCGACATAATATACAAATAATAATGAGGGACAAAGGTTGGATCCCCGGGTTACACCAATCTTCACACATGACAAAATACACGTATGATGCTAATCAGAGAGTTAATGTTAAATCAAAAGACAAAATATAAAGACTGGACCATATCGACTTGAGCCGACAATAACAGTAACCCCAATCAAACCAATGTTATATCTGCCTGGTGACCGGACCGGAGCCGACCATTGCAGAACCGCGGGTTACAGTCAAGGTCACAGTGATACATATCTCCATCACCGAGTAGACTTTCCCCGCTGACCCGCGGTGCTGCTGGGCAACTGTTCCTCTATCGTCTATCGTTACCGCGCCTAACCGCCACTTCAGACGCGCGCTGCGACAAAACTACAGTAGTTGTCAGTTGATTTATATCCAAGTCCAGGCGGTGCTAGACTTAGTCCACCCACAACACTGATTAGATGCATCATTTATAACCATCAAGCCAAATCCTGGACGCCTGGTTGAAGGATATAAAAACCCAATGCCAAACCAAATCAAAGATATTTCTGCGAAAACAATAGTCTCGTCAATATTTTTCATCATGGGCATTATTTTATGACTTTTTATCACCGCAAGTTTCCGCACGCCATCTTACAGCTTTGCTCCATAACACCGAGGTTTTTGTGCCTCCGTTACTCCTCACCTGATCGTCACATACAATCATTTGTGTAAAAGGATATGTCGTCCTCTAGTGAAATACAATTTATAACTAAGGCTTTGTTAACAAATTAATGAGGAACTGAAAACTGTACAGTAATACAGTTGAAAATGAAACGAGTAATTGTAAAATCATAATAAAATTCCTTTAGGAACCACCACACGTTTGTTTCCACACATAAACGAATGTTTAGTGACGGTCGTGTGAGGAGGAATTAACAGGTGAGGTGAGGAGGTGGCACAAAATTAACATTGGCCTTGTGAGACAAAACTCCAAAAATTGCTTCTGGCGACTTCCGATGATGAAGACTCATAATAAGGTTTATAAAAGACTGAATAATACTTTTCCCAAATATTCGCGGTTACATTACATTTTTATATCGACCACTCATCGCCCCTGAACCCCACTGATCCCACTCACTATTGATTGGCCTATTGGAAATCTGAAGAGCATTGAAAAAACAGTGTTAAATGAATGACAAATTATTACCTATGCAAAAATAATGTATATACTTTTAGGGTAATAGATTGGGGAAAAGGTATTTTAAAGTGCTTCCAAGCAATTCAAACCCGCCCGCATCTGTTAATAAGCCCAACGCATGCGGCAGAACCGCCATTCCCCACTACTGCCGCGGCGGCGCACTGTGACACCTTGACAGGTTCATTAGAGTCGCGGGTTCGATTCCCACGCGGCTCCGGATTTAAACTGCGTGACTGGCGCTTCGTCCATCGCGATAACCAGGGCTTTGTGACATCGATTTGGTCCACTTTTTTTACCGATTTGTGTTCTACACGCGTCTCGTGGCGAGATTCATCTGGGTGACTTGCGAGAAACCGCGGTTGTTCTCACCGCCTGCCTGATGGCTTTCGACGAATTAAGTCACGCACTTTAGTGCGGAAATGGGCAATCCACGAGCGTTGTTTTAAAACTCCATAAGCCCAATGTTAAAATTTACAATTTTCAAACGACTTTTTTAACAACATTTGATTTTTCCCGTCGATGAGGTTGTCACAAATCGATTTTTTAGGTTCAAAAGCCCCTAATTCCAAAATCCAAGCAAAATCCTTTGGATGGAATCCGAGATAAATTTCGCAAACAAACAGACAGACATTACTCGTATTCGATTATAGGAAATAGGATTGGAAAAAGGAATTTGATTTTTTTATTGCAAGTTTTAAACATAGCTGATCATTAAACAGAGTTTCTTTGATAGTTTCTTGGATGGCTTTGTCAATAAACAGCGTATGAACAGTGGACGGGGTGAATTTCCCCTCAAACCTTGTTTACCACCTGGCCATTAAGTCATCTGCATACATTATTCGCCATATATTATGGACATAGAAACAAACTTGGAGGTTGGCGTGTTGAAAATTGAAAACCTCTTTTCCCATGTCCGAATCAGATCCATTTTTATGCCTCAACCATCGAAACAAGATGAACATATCGAACAATGTCAGTTTGAAAAACTTAGCAAGTTTGAGGTATAAAACCCAAAAAGAACACTTGTATATCCGTCCATAACTGCTTACAAAAGTGCGCTCTACAAGCGGCACGACGGTCCGTCACAACGATGGCTGTGCATGAACAAATCAAGTGTTACCGACCGTCAGTCCTGTTGATGGCTCACGTCGCCGCCTACCGGGTCCAAGAGTGACAGCTGGACCGGGTTCAACACCAACAACGCCCGGGCCTCCCCCACGACCGCTGGCCGGCTCAGCAACAGAGGGGACTACAGTCACGATACATTTGGTGGTTCTGATTCCACCAAAAGGTTCACAAACTCCAAAAGTGGCCGCGCAAAACACAAGGGGTTTACGTGGTGGCTTTTCCTTTTGGTTGAATTGGAAAATATCATTACTTTACTTTTAAAAAACTTTACTTCTCATTACAAAACTGCGACGAGAAAAAACCTAAAAAATAAGGTTACATACCTCGTGATTACCCGCTCGTCCTCAACGGGCAATCCGAAGCCGTTAATATATGGCTCAGTACTTGGGGGCGAGCTTTGCTCGGGGAAGGTCTCTATTTGTAAATATGACTTGGAGTAATTGTTCCCCAAGTCCCCTACTGACCTGAAAATTTGCTTAGTTCATTTGCCTCTTTTCTGCATGTTTAAGGTCACTCCCAGTTATTATAGCCAATGTCCCTTTCATTCATTTTGGATATGACAAACTCTCTACGTACTCTATACGTAGTCTTCATTCAATGGTTTTAGTCACTGCTCTCAGGAAACCACATGTTAAACTACTCGAGTATTATTTTGACAGTTCACTGACTGATTATCTACAGCTATTGTGATTCCTTTGTTTTAATTTCAAACTACATGAACCCAATGTTAATTCTTTCACTTTTCATCTTCGTTTTTTACATTATTCAATCCGTCCTGGGGATGAGACCTGTTGAGGTGTTGAACTGTTTTAATCCTCAAGACGATGACAGTATTTTAGCTTCTGTGAAATCTAGATTTGATAATGGGACAATTGTGGTCCTGAAACAAGTCAGCTGAAGTTGCCGATGTGGCGAAAGCATGCTCCTGCGACCTTCAGAGTCAGTAAGTGCAGTTCGACGGAAGACGACGCGACGTTAGCGAAGTCCTCGACTCAACTGCACGGCCCAATACAACTACAGTATTAATCTAGTAAACTAGGGAATTGACGACGACAAGATACATATAATTCTCTAGGTCATATAATCAATCCAGGAGGTAAATAGCATTAATGAAAGAGAAATATCTATACCGGTATTATTAAAATATGTTCTTGATTTTTTCGCCGATTATAGGTATTTAAAACTATTAATTTGTATAAATGTTTGGTATTAATCAAAAGCTCTTATCTTTACATGTGCTTTTGGGATTTTGAGAAAAGTCCACTTAAAAAATCCGTCCCATGGTCTTTCAAAGTTCCAATGTGCTTCTTGTGGAGTTATTTTATTTAGTAAGTACAGTAAGCTGATTGTCATGGGAATTTAAAAACGTCTGGCTCCATGTCCACGACTCCTGTGCGGAGAACGGGACAACAGTTAAAAGAAAACTTGTGTCAACAAAAATAGTAGATAAATGAAGTTACGGTCCAAACGAACAGACGTGTTTAACGTGTTGACGAACGTGTCGAACAACGCATACGTGATGTCTCTGTCCCATTGTCTCGGCTGTTAGCAAGTTAGCATGAGGGCGACGCGACGCTACGACGATAGGACGCGACGCTATTCCACGAACACCCTCAGCATAGTGATTGGTCCTCAGCGGCCCTCGTTTGAATCTGACGGTTACGAGAGACCAACTGGCTTCAAACCATGTCGACGTGGTTTGTTGCGTGTAGCTCTCAACAGAACCATATCTAGCCTAAAGAAACCTTCGGTCTTAGAACACAGGGGCGAAACGAAGGTTATTTTTAAGGAGTAAATGGTCGTCCAAACTCCGAAACCGTCCATTTACACGGATGAAAATCTCCTGTTACACCTTTAAATGTTTTAGGGGTTTGAAAATATTTTAACATATCACTCAAGATTTTGTAGTTATTTTTGTACAGGCAGAGAAAATTATACAATGGTCGAATTTTACAAAGTTCCTATAACATCGAATCGTTTTCAAAATAGACATAACGCCGAAATAACTCGATAAATAATAAGTGACAAGGGACTATTAGGCACTAGATTCACTAGATCTTCTGTACTGGTAAGTAAAAGATGAAATAGGACACGACAGATTGATCTAGACAACCAGGCCAATACAGCGACAGTACCAGCCTCCGAGGGTCATGCTGAGCTGCCCCTCGGCTCAGGCCTACTAGACGTCCCCCGGGGCCGCGGAGAAGATGAATGAAGATTAATGACCACGTGGGAGGAGGTGCGGGACCCCCATATCGTTGTGTGGATTGGAATCATACACGTGTCTTTCTATAAGGAGGTCCACTTTTCACTTGAGCTCATTCCATCATAGAAAAGTCAGTTGAAAAACTGTAGTAGGCATTGAATATAATCAGCATAAGTCCACGGTCAGTTTCCAAACCAAGTATAAGTACCTGGGGGCGAGCTTTGCTCGGGGAAGTTCAGTAAGTTTGATTAGACGACTGAAGTAATATTTCACCACGTCCCCCTAGTGAGAGACGATTTTCTTAGCTTATTTGCCTCTTTTCTGCATGTTTAAGGCGACTCCAGTAGTTACTTATAGCTTTATGTCACTTTGATTCATTTCGGATATGACCACTCTAAATATGTAATCTTCACTTAATGGTAATTACCGGTACTGCTCCAGGAAACCACATGTTAATACTTTTACTTTTCGAATTAGTTAATTTACACAATTACGAATTTTCCTAGGGTTGAGACCTGTCAAGAACTTATTTTTGACCCAGAAATTAGTTAATTATAACTTTTGAAGGAAATCGTTCCCAACCTCCTACCATCACGTGCTCAGTGCTCAGACAGGCAGGTAGTTGCGCGCTGCCGGCGCTATCGGCGCTATCCCGATCGCCACCTCGATGGCGCCGCCCGCGCCTGATTGGTATAATTCGGCGCCTCTCGACCGCAGGATCGCTGTTCAAACAAAGGTCCGCGTTTCATCAGCGCGGCACGTGAAAGGTTAGCCGCCGCACCGCACCACCGTACCGCACACCTTTCATTAGACCGTGCCAATCGCGATTACTCCTTGCATAACATTTAACATCGGCGATCCTCCCACGCCCCCTGGCTCGCAGGCGCTTGCCTGCGATGGGATGAGACGCTGAACACGGCCGGAGGTAACACCAACCACACCGTCGCTTGAGGAGCTCCTGTCACCTGCTTCTCCCAGAAGACCAATGAACTTTCAAACCCTTTTCCTCCTCAACAGTTGATTTAACTTGTTTTATAGCGAAGTGCCTGAGGGCCGAACTTTACTCGGGGAAGGTCAGCCTTTTTTCCTTTTTTTTGTTGACTTGGAGTAATTTTTCACCACGTCCTACTACTTAATTCGCCTCTTTTCTGCATGTTTAAGGTCACTCCAGATGTTATTATACCTCAATGCCCCTAGTTTAATTTTGGATATGACATGACCACACTGTTTGTAATCTTCATTTAATGGTTTTAGTTACTGCTCTCAGGAAACCACATGTTAAAACTTGAACTACATCAGTATTACTTTGACAAGGCCAATGCTAATTTTTTTAACTTTTCTAATTAGATTTTATACATTGTTAGACTTTTCCTGGGGATGAGATTTGTCCAGAACTTATTTTTACCCAGAAATTATCTAATTAAAACTTCGAAGGATAACGTTGGAGCAGTTGAGATCAGAGTTGCAAGCATACATGGAAGGAAACCTTACTCATGTTAAAGTACAGGATGAAAATACCTAATGATTTCGGTGAGAAGATACCAAAAATAAACCTATACCGTAACAAAAATCGCAAATACAGTAATGAATATTTTGGAATTTTACTGAAAGATTTTTTTGTGATATCGAAGTTTTTCTCACTGAAATCGCTATACAGATATTGTTTTTGCTCTTTGAGTTATCCGTGAATCAACGATTTCGGATACTGCTCAGCTTGCTTTTTTTTAACACGTTCTTTTATGGAAACACAATTCAATCCGGAATACATCAACGGTCGACTCCATAATTCAAGGCAAATTCATTTATAAAAGGCTGGTTCTTTGTTTCACCTCACACACAACACACTGCGTACAGCGTCTGTCGTTGTCGTTTCCGCGGAGACAACGATAATTAACGACAGTGACAGCGACAACGTCGGCGTGACCTGATAATCACATCTACATCCTGGCGCTAATGCCATGTACATAACGTAGCCTTGTATCGGCCATATAGAGTTACGCGGTTGATGCAACTGTCTTCGTGTTTCCTAAGATCAGCAGAAAACAACTGGTGGCTGAAGGGTCGAGTGTCGCAACTTTTAGCATGTTGATGGCATAGTAGCAGGACGTATCTTCTCCGACTTCCTTCTCTCAACTAATAGTGCCTATGACTACATAAACTTGTAGTCATTGATAGTACTCCTCTTGGCGGAGTACTCGAGTACGGCACCGACCCTTATGTTATAAAAATGCTTGAGTACGGCACCGAACCCTGTAAACTGGTGCCGTACTTGATTCGGCTACGGATTTACATTTTTACACCTCAATCAAATGTTAACTTTCCTAAAAGCGATCATTAACCCCCCCCCCCCCCGGGTCTATAGCTTTAAGTAGTCCCTCCCGTATTTCTGCAGGTTATAGAAAAGGTTTTATATCTACTATATGTGAACATTTCTGTGTTATTTAGATCGGCATCCCAAAAAATGTCACAAAATCAGATTTTTATCTACTGACATCTCCACATTAAATACTAACCTCAACACACTGTTTACTAACTTTCTAGGAATTGCTAGGTACATTTGAAACACAATGTCTGCTAGAATATTTATTGTCCTTTCAGCGCTTATTCATATAACTACTGTACCATGTCCTAGCGCAAGCTCTATTCGTTCATTGATCAAATAAAGTTGGAAAGATGCACCGTAGTTTGAAATAATACATTTTAAAAATTTTAAAGTTGGCCAATTTATACGATTAATGCATTAAGTTTTGTCAAAATACTAATAAAACCCAGAAATTCACTTAGACGTTCTAGTACGCAAATGAGTGACAAATAATGGTTTCAAAAGCCTCATGCTCTGTTTAAATATAGGTACAATCCCTAAACTTTCCGGATCGTTTTTTTTTAATAACACAAACTTTCCCAAATTTAAGTTTGCTAACATCCGATGAGTGTTGTATGGAGATCCGTACGTGTGAAAAACAATCTTTACTTCAATATAGTCCGCCGTCGGCACTGTCCATTGTAATGTCGTAGGACCAAGGTTACAGCGGTTTCTCATCTTCGACTGTACTGGAAACCGCCGAACCACGGTACTCATTACAACGGACAGTGCCACCGATGACGGATTACAACGAAGATAAAGATCATAGTTTACTAATTGATTTTGGTACAAGCGATTTCCCTACTTTCCAAGGTTGACGGGATTCCAGATTTGTCCAACATCTAATCGGCACCCCAAGGAAACAACCCCATTTCACATTTCTTCCCCGAGCCCACCGCCGCCGCGACCACCACAACCTCACACCCACTCCCGCCCCGTTTCCCACGCGTCTCCTCCACTTCTACCCTCCACCCTCCGCCCACCCCGCGGCGGCGGCGCTCCCACGAACAAGTGCTATGAAAATTGAGTAATCGAGACCTCCTGGGCCCTCGACGGCGTGATAAACAATCCGACAAAGAAGCGGCCATAATGTGATTGCCTCATCACGACCGGTGGAGAGACGGACAAAGAGAAGAAGTGAAGCCCTCGAGGGTGGCGAGGGAGGGGGAGGCTTCTTGGAACCCATTTGGACCAGACCGGCTCTATTTATTATTCCTGTAATGGGGCGATGTGTGCGGCAGTGTGCCTGGCCGACCAAACATCCCCCGTCCACCCCCACCCCTGACAACCCTCAAGGTTACGTCTGGTCTTGACAGGGTCGTCCCCGTGTAATCGGCTTGTCTGCCTCTACCATAAAGGGTTTGAGTGCCCATTACCGATTCCCATTTGGGAACAGATTTAAGATTGAGATTATGATTATGTCTCGTGTTTGGTTTTCATCTTATTTTGTACTAATGATTGTTTGATGCCTTCCTTTTGTACGGACTAGTCTGCCTCAAAATGAGATGACTTAGAATTACACTTTTTTTATGTACGCTTAACAAAAAGTATTAAAGCCAATTCAATTAGTAATGAATGCGCGTTTTCGTACGGTAATTATTTTTAACCAAAGAGATTACAACTCAATGTTTCAAAACGTCTAGACCAAGAGATACAAATTACACATTTCAGATCCTTAAAGACGGAATGCTAAGATATCCACCGAGAAAGTTCGACCTTATAAGTATATTTAAACATAAGGTAACAAACAACTAAGCACAAGTGAAGTATCGTATGCCAATTTCAACCAAAGAATACATCTTTTAGGATTCAGAATCACACGCCTGACGTTCAAATTTTGACGTTTTTATCACCATCAAAAAACTAAAGTTTAGTTTAAAACTCTTCTCCATGGAGATTTATAGGAGTTCCTCGAGAATGGTCTAAGTTCGAGCCAGTCTTGGATTATTGTAAGGTGGCAGGAGAATGTTCAATGTTCCTTCCCCAAAGCCCGAAGTACCTTTGCCAAAACCTGTATTGCAAGACAAAGATCGCTTCCAGCAGGCTCAGCTTATCGGGGAGTGTCCAAGAGCCTACGAGCCGACACTATTGTTACATAACCTGATAAAAATATTACCCGTAATTGCAGCCCTCCGGTGGCTGGATCTGATAAGACGGTAGCCTACATTCGGCAGCGGCGTTGCGTCAGCTGGTCTTTACTCCTGGGTCTTTCAATCAGCTGATTTGATATACAGCTGATCAAATCCTTTGTTTCTGACCTTGCTCTCCTTGTGGTTATGAGGTTCCAGCCCGGACGGTGTCCAATCGGTAAGTTATGGCGGCTCCTATTCTAATAGGTTTCGGCCGCAGAAAATTAACTGGTCGCCAATTCTGGGCTTGTTTATGCCTATAAACGCTCGTTGTCTTTATTCCACGGCGTATTGAAGGACGCCTATTGTTAGGCTGTTAGGCTTGCCTGATCTCGCGGTGGCCTTCGTTGAATCGGGGATTTATTGGGTTGTTCGGGACTGCTGCTCCTATATTTAAAGAGGGGGCTCCAGTAAAGAAACATTTGGCGTTTCTGCTTATTCCACAAGGCCAATGTTAACTTTCAAAGCCCGCCCTCAACGTATAGTCCAATATCGTTAATTTTTGCTCACCTTAAAGAACAAAGCAATAAGTTTTAGCAACATTTCAATACTATAAATAATAATAATTTTACAAAATAAAAAAATATTTTATATTTACGATTTTTTTGTGTACGGAATATTTGTGATACGTATTGAAATTATGTTCACTGAAATCGCTAGGATTTCCCTCTTTAAATTAACCATAAATTAAAGATTTCGGACAATCCACTGAGTAATAAGCTTTGAAAGTTAACATTGACCTTATGGGGAAGCGGTAGACACGCGAGAAGTTTCGTGACTGGAGCGCCCTCTTACGCGGAGGTCGCACTGAAAATGATCAAAAATGTCACAAATATTGAAGTTTTTCCATACCAAAATTTTATTTAGATCTTTCTTTATTAAAAAACACAACAATTTGATGTAAATATACATATTTTATGGAAATAAATTTTTAATGGTGTAAATTTTAGTTTTTAAACTGTTATCAAAGAATGTGGGGGGGTAAATTTCCATACATTTTATGCCTGAGATTTTGATTTAAGTATCTCGACCAAAAATGTTTTAAAAAGTAATACTAGCAGTACTTGTAAACAATACAAACTTAAATAGTGAACTAGGACCATTTACTTTGGCTAAAATAAAGAAAAAACATTATTTTTAGAAAACAAGCGATTCCCGAAAGTAGAGAAAATTATGAGTTAGTTTACTAAAACTGCTAAGGCTCAAAAGGTATTAGAGATCCAGCAGTGAAATTTTGCATGCTCGTTCTTTACATATACAGGCACAAATTTATGTATGGGCTTTCCATTATTTCAATTAGTTTTTATTATTTAAATTTGTTATAAAATAAAAAAAAAATTAAAAAAGATTTTGGAGTTTGACATTTTTTAGAGAAAGTATCTGAAAAGATAATTACAAATGAATTCATAACTTTGTTGGCAGTAGTATACTCTTTCAAATGGCACTTCAACAATGTATCTACTACTTATAGTTACAAAGCCTTAGCGATTATTGAGAAACCCTTCACATTTGCCTAAAAGGCGGGGTGGGGGAGGGGGTGGTTTATAGGTGGTCAAAAAATGGTTATTTTGTTTTAAGTAGAGTAAATACAGATAATAAAAATTAAAATTGCTTGAAATAATACACAGTTAAGGATTTAGAATTTCCAGTGGGACCTCCCCTTAAATTAATTAAATTCCCCCCTTAATTTAATTTCACTCCGGCTCAGCTCTTGGGCGATTGTCTATGTCCAACCCCAAGAAGGCGAGAGGGGACGTACCGGACCTATATTTCCCACCCCGGGGGCGCTGCTCTGACCTACCCATCCGATAATCGCTTCAGTTCACCAGACCGCGACCAGTTTTTGCCCCGCGCGGCGCCACCCTACACAATGTGTTGCCACCAAACAGATACCGACCGTACTATCTCGGGACGGATCTCAGAGATTTCCTATTATTCCTTAACAATTTCAAATCGGACTGAGTTTTTGTCGATTTTGATCCATCTCAACTCCACGTGAAAAGGATAATTTACGAGATCACATGTTTCCAAACATTCTATCCTCGAATGTCGTTTTAGCGAATTTCCCCTATAGGGAAGAAGCTATTACCGTAGGTCTCATGGTAAGACTTAAGCCCGAGACCATGATAACTTTTTGTTTTGAGGTCCCCAGATGTCCAAAACACTATTCGTTCAAATTTATATATATGTATATATATATCTATATGTATATATATATATATATATATATATATATATATATATATATATATATGTGTGTCCGTGAATGCGATAACTTGAGTAAAAAACGTGCGATTTCGATGAAATTTGGCTCAAATGTGTAAACTGACATTTATGACTTTAAGTTCGAAAACCAGAAAAATCGGACCATGGGAAGGGGGGTTTATGGGGGTTTTAAATTTTCCAAAAATCTGTTTTTTGCACTTTTCACCCTAAAAGTTTTAAAACACTTAATTTTTGTTTTGACCATGTTATAGAGCTTAAAAAAACAAATAATATGGTATTTTGAATTATTAACCTAGGTTAAGTGGTTGCGGAAAAAATCCAAAAAAACCTGCTCATAAAATCTCCCATGTTAATCTTATGGGAAAAAGGTTTTTGGCTTTTCCTCAGTTAATTTTACTTTAAACTTCACATTTTCTTTTACCAATCACTTGAGCTCTACGAAACAATTATTTTGGTGTTTAAATTATGATTCTACGTCAAACCGTTGCAGAGATATTCAAAGTGCTAAACACAGTACGTTGTCCAATGTTATCCTTATGGAGAATAAATAAAATTTGATATCTTGATTATTTATGAATGTATATTGATGACATTTGGTATGAGGCTTCATGTTGTACTGGTATATTGATATTTGCACAAAAAATAAATGTTTTGTTGGTTTTCCCCGTAGCAGCTAACCTGCATACCGAGCCCTAATGTTATTCTTATGGAGAATAAGTAAAGTTTTATATCTCCCTTAATTATGAACATAAATTAATAAAACATGGTAAGTAGCTTCACCTGGTTCAGTTATATTGATAATTGCATAAAAACTCATTTCTTATCTTCCTCGTTGCAGCAAACCTGCGTACTCAGTCCTAATGTTATTCTTATGGGGAATAAATAAAATGTTATAAATCACTTATTTATCAATGTATTTTTGTCAAACTTGGTGAGTGGCTTTATTTAGTAGTGAGAAACATATAAATGCATTGGAAATTCGCTGAGTACGCAGGTTTGCTGCGACGGGGGTATTTTTACTTAGTGTGTTTAGACGTCAATTTTTAAAGTTTTAGTCGGGAACGGTCCAAACCCTGGTCTAGTTACAATCTAGCGTCGACCTTTTGTTTAACGATTGGTCTTATGGGAGAAGCTGGTAGACGCAGAGGCCAACTTTCAAACGTCTTGGAGATCGACACTGCATAGGGCCTTCAGCGTTACGAGGTTACGAGGATGATATGGCTTGTAGATAGGCCTTCGCTTTGGCTATGCTATAAAGTACAACGAGTTCGCACGCAGCACGCTGACGAGAGGGAATTTCCACATACAAAACTTTTAAAACTCAAAACCAGTGTAAAAACATACATTTATTCCATTTTATTGAAATCTGTAAACATTGATTTTTTGGCTGTTCTGATGCTCCTGGTTTCATTTACCTGCAATGCTAGGAATACAATTTTGCGCATTATAAGGTTAAGAGAAGGTCCAGTCAGGCTTGAAAGTAGGCGCAAGGTTGCTGGGGATGATAAAAATA
This sequence comes from Allygus modestus, assembly GCA_963675035.1. Taxonomy (NCBI): domain Eukaryota; kingdom Metazoa; phylum Arthropoda; class Insecta; order Hemiptera; family Cicadellidae; genus Allygus; species Allygus modestus. Next base: position 456,268,701 of record OY776111.1, on the reverse strand, counting down.
CACCAACAAATGAATAACATGTTTTTCTAATGTAAAAACCCCATAAGACAACGTACTGTGTTTAGCCGATATACGTTTTCTTTATAAATCGGAAAATATGTATGCTAGAATGACGAGAGAGGGCTTCAAAATTTTGCTTCACTAATTCCCATCTTAATACAAGCATTAATTTTATCTCCGGGGCTTTTCTGACCCTTTTTGGGCCCAAAAACTCGAAATTTGAAAGAATAATCCCCAAAAAAGTGGGTTAGAGTTTTCCGATTGTTTTGCCCAACTAACTTGTCCAACTGATTATAGAAAGGAACACCCCTACCAAATTTGAAGTAAATCGGACAAAAAATGCGACCGCCAGAGTGCATAAACATATATATATAATTTTGAATGACCCGCCAAAACGTGTTCAGGGGATCACGTTAGAAAGTTCTATGGTGGTCCCGGGCTTAAGTCTCACCGTGCGGGTCATGCTAATAGTTTTCCATAGAAAATTCACTATCAAGCTTCCCATTCGCCTTGGCTCCTCCATGTCTGCAGTCGGCAGGAAATCCTCTCTACCTGACGGTCATGACACCCGCCACTACCAGTTCCACTCCGCGGTAAAAGATATACTACAGAACTCGAGAACAGATTTCATTACATCCCTCGATCTTCAGTGACAAATTTATAAAAAATCCTTAATTTTCACTTGAGCTTCTAAAATGAGTATGTACTTATATTGGTTGGTTAATAATCAAGTATAATTTGTAATTCTCCGTGTATTCATTGGTTTTAAATAAATAAATAGATTGTAGAACAAATTGGGTTTAAGAAACTGTATTTTTTAATTTTTGTTGGATTATACTTTTTTACATACGATTGATTTACAAAGTTATACACACAAATAATCGAAATACACGTCCTTAACACAACTTATTTCTTAGTTATATTTGTATGGAGCATTTTTTGTAAACCCACACCAACCAGCACGTGAAACCAGTGGCGTAGATACGGGGGGGGGGATCAGGGGGATATATCCCCCCTTGTAACTTGGAAAAATTAAAATTGTTATCCTCATGAAATCAAGTATATGCCTTTTGATTAAAAATAAATGATATCACTGAAAAATAAAATATATATGTGTGCAATATATCCAAAATATCTTATCCATACATTAAGAATATGTTCACGTACAATAAATAGTAGCAGATGACCGGCACCGGCACACGGCACGGTATTTGCGCGCCACAAGTGGGACGTGAGTCGCAGAACAGTCTACCATCACCCCCTAGCAGCCAGTTCGTCAACTTACAACTAGCGCTCCTGACCCTGACCTTAACGGTCTCAGTGATGTGCTTAACTTACGCCGGTTGCCATATTAGATTTGTAATTTAATAAACTGCAGGGAGCCATAAACCTTCATACTATAACGGCAAATATATGTAAAAGTCAACGATATTTCCCGACGAAATAAAGCCAAAGGGTAACAAATAATAGAGGTTAGGTTAGAGCGAACAGGGAAACAAGGGTTTAGCTTATTTGGCAATCGTCGCATGACGACGAAGTTGCAAACGTAAATACATTTTCGTTTAGAGATAGGATTTATACATCAAATTTGCGTTATTCAACGCATATTTGGGAAAAATTACAAAAAGGAGAGATTTTTAATTTTTCACGGAAATTTCCCGGAGCTTTATTTTTAGCTAAAACTCCGGTATTTTCCGGTAAAATTCGATGACTTAGCAAACCTAGATTAACGATTACTTTCCAGGACTGATTATAACTGACACAAGTACTTTTTAGTCTTGGTTACAAATACTGATTACTTTTTATCAATGGTTTATGTCTTGGATGTGTAGGTCTATCAATAATTATGAATGTAAGGGACACGTACGTCAATGGTGTCTTAAATTGTGTATACCGGTATCAGCGCTAGTCACGAACACAGTTTTTTTGTTTTGTATTCCCTAATGAGATATCCCCCCCCCTTGACAAAGGTCGCATCTGCATGAAACCTGTTCCTGAAGATCGTGACAAGCGTTGCAACAATTAAGGTCGTCCGAAATATCCCGCAATATTTTTTTATCCCACGGTACATTAAATATCCCTAAAATGGGATGAAAATCCCTCACAAGGAAACAATGGCCAGTAACCCTAGGAGTGGAGGGAAGCTCAGCTATAGTAGGCTGATAGCCGCCGACCATCGCAGGAGTCAACGGATCTTTAGAAGACTGACTGCTACATCCTATTTAACATTTTCCATCCCTTCCTTTGCGAAAAATGTTCAATGTGAAAGAGGTACCTAGCCATAAATCTAACATCTAATTTAAATTAAACACGAGTTCGCACGCAGCACGCTGACGTGAGGGAAGTGAATTTCCACATACAAAACTTTTAAAACTCAAAACCAGTGTAAAAACATATTTTTATTGAAATCTGAAAACATTAATTTTTTTGCGCATTATAAGGTTAGGAGCAAGTATAGTCAGGCTTGAAAGTAGGCGCGAGGTTGCTGGTCATGATACTTAGAGTTTTTTGTTGTTTTGCCCAACGAACTTGTCCAACTGATTATAGAAAGGGACGTCCCCACCAAATTTGAAGTAAATCGGACAAAAAATGCGACCGCTAGAGTGCATGCAGATATATATAATTTGTAACGACCCCCCAAAACGTGTTCAGGAGGTCGCGTTAGGAACTTCTATGGTGTTCCTGGGCTTAAGTTTCACCGTGCGGGTCAAGCTAATAGTTCACTTTCCATAGGAAATTCGCTAATAAATTAACATCAAAATAGAAAGACAATACTGTCCTAAGGTTTAGTTTCGTGTGGATATTAATCCAAGCGCTTTTTGCAGTATAATTTTAGGGATCAGTTAACAATAAAAAAATAAATGCGTTAAAAATAATTATTTTCTGTCGAAAGATACAAATCTTTTATGAAATGCATTTTACTGAAAAATATTACATTTTGTTGGCGCCTTCAGAACTGCAGACGTGATCAACATGGCGCCTGAGTACAACACACCGCATTATGTGCATTGAAGGCGCTCGTTCAATTCGTTGCAGACTGAATGCAGTAGTAAATGAAAACTTGTACATTATTATGGGTAAAATATTATAGTTCATGGTTTTATAAACTGGGCCAAAATATGACTGCAGAATTTATCATTATGTTTACAAACACGATTTATTAATTAATTAGTTAACAGATTAAGCTGTAGTGTTAAATGAAACAGAGACTACTAATTTATTTCCACATAAAAGTGACTAATTTAAAATTTCATCGCATTTTAATAATAAGTTGGATACAAGAGTCGAATATTTTTGCTGATTTCCAAGCAATAGAAAAAATTAAATCCCTGAGTTCACTAGACAAACCTGTTAAAATTGTAATTAATGTCATTTGTTTCTCTAACGATTTTCCTTCATACTATAGGTCAACCAAATTTTAAATTACATTAAAAATAATAGTTACTTAAATAAAATAAAAACTCTCTTACGTAAATTTGTCTTTTTGTGCAGATATGAAAAATTAAAGAAGTGATAGTCTTAATATTATGACATAACATTCTTGAAGTAACTAAGAAAAAATCGGCTTACAATTTAATTTCAATAACACAAAAGTCTAATTTGGGGGATTTAATAAATTTAAAGGGGCACTCTTTGGGCCGTTGACTTAACTTCTTAAATGTCCAAACAACCAACAGACGACCATCAATCACCTTTTAACTGGGAAGTTCTGCCCAAAACCGTCTTTATCATCACATTACAGTAATTATTTAGTAAGGAATTTCTCTGTCCAACCAAATCTAGGGTTTCATCACTTCTCTGTGGGTTCAACTAAGCCAATTTTGAAATGAATGCGCCACTGAAAACAACGGTCGGTACAGATGACTCTTTATGGACATTTTATTATTTATGGAGTGAAACAATTTTTCAGTTACAATAAAAAATAAATCTTTGTTAGAAATACAATTTTTTGCCACAACTTACAAAGCAGAGATGATATCTTTGTACAACAAATTCTAGAGTTTGAATGAACCAATTTTAATGTTTGACATTTCACTAGCAATCTATGAATACACAGATTTCCAAACGGTTATCAAAGTTGGACATTTGTTTATGAAAATTAGCAGTTGGAATATTAAAGGGATTTCAACAAGTATTTGAGTAACTGAACAATTTAAACTTAAGATTTTTCTTGCTGAAAAAAAATTGTTCGGCAGTTAACATTATAAATACATTTTCAAGAATCATAAACATTTCCATTAGTCAAGCACTGGAATTGCTATGATGTGTACTAATTTGTATTTAGTGATAATTAGAAGCAAATCTTTTAGTTTGGTTTATAAATTCATAACTAGCATATCAAAATATTTCACAAATATTTAGCGGTGTACGAGCACTCGAAACTTCGAGATTTCGGCCGAGTATTTTAATACTCGAACTCGACTCGAAGTTTTGAAAAATACTCGAAAGTTCGAGCGAGTATTTCCCGCCGATTTCCGGACGATCGCTGACACTTGCGACCGTCCAAAACGCGTAGTAACGGCCGCAAACGGCGATCGCATCGCGTAAAATCGGCCGAAAATGACGATCGGTAACGATTGCGAACGGCCAAAACGTGTAGTAACGGCCGCAAAAGTCGATCGTATCACGTTAAATCGGCCGCAAAAGTCGATCGTATCATGTTAAATCGGCCGCAAATGACGATCGCTAACGATTGCGACCGGCCAAAACGCGTAGTAACGGCCGCAAAAGGAGATCGCATCACGTAAAATCGGCCGCAAAGGACGATCGGACCGCGTAATTTCGGCCGTAACTAACGATTTCGTCATCTAATATTGATTTTAAGCGATGTCTGGATCAGGTGATATTGGCCAAATGGCAACCGGGCCGCGTTTTATCAGCTGGAAACGTATGACAAACTGCGTTTTGTTTGTTAATACGTAATCCAGTTTGATTGTACTGGCCAAAACTTTGTATTACTACTCATGTATTAGTTAGAAACCATGTTTAGATTATCAAAGCTGGAGTGGAATCCAAATCCCATTACACTATTTGAAACTACCAACTGACGGCAAATACTCGCTCGAAAATACTTGAAACTCTAAAATAATTGGCACTACTCGACTCGATTAAAAAAAATCACTACTCGCACACCCCTAACAAACATACAGGTTGTTCAGAAAAAGTGTTCCAAAGATCTAGGATGTAACTGTATACATGAAAATATTCAAAACAGTTTTATATGAAGATATGTCCTAAAACCTGTAGTTTTCCACATATCTGTCTGTATGTTTTGTTTGCGTAATTGTTCATAACTTATTAACAGATTAAGGTTGCAACTTCAAACTTGATACGTCTGTGACACCTATTTCGATATAGAGATGAAGTTTTCACTTTGCACCATATCAAAATGGTGGCTATTTTTTCTCAAAGCTAAATATGTACAAAATTTTTGATATTTAGGAAAATAACTATGATAAAAAAGTGGTCTCAACCTAAAAATAATAATATGAAGATTTTAACCATAAGATGATGAACGATTCATAAAAGAAAGCAATCTTTTTTGTAATTTCTTGACTGAAAAATTATGTTTTAAATTTAAAAAATCACAATAACTCAAGCTATTTCTTATCCCATAGTTAGCAAAATATCATATATTTTTAGGACAAAAAACACAACTTTTCATAATATTATGGATTTTTCCTAAATATTACGGTATAAAAAATATTTAGCTTTTTAAAAAAAAAATACTGCCATTTTGAAATGGTGAAAAGTACAAACTTGATATTCAATACTGAATTAGGTCTTATTAGTTGACATAGACAATAGACAATAAACAATATTTCTTTATTTACATATTCATTGAGATACAAGTGTCAACATGTACAAATAATTAGAATCGGTTATAATTACAAACTGAGTAATTATTGATTTTTAAAATTTATTTTTTATATAAGAATTGAGGGGGAGCTCCACTGGTGCTGTTGTTCAGGAATTCGGCTTCTGAGTAGTATGGTCTGTCCTGTAGCCATGGTGTCAGGTGGTTCTTGCAGCGTGGTAGTAGTGGTATCTTAAGCTGCTCAGGTAAATGGTTATAATACAAAGCTCCAATGTACGCTGGTTTCTTTTCAAACAGACTGAGATGGTGCGGTGGCAAGGCAAAATTTGAAGCATGCCTTGTGTTGTGCTTGTGTATGTCCTGATGTCTTGGCTGTTGTGAGGTGACTGCAAACAGGATTGCTTCACGTATGTAGAGTGAGATTACGGTGAGAATTTTGAGTTGTTTGAAAGTCTCCCGGCAGCTTTCTTGGTGTTGTAAGCCTGCTAGGCATCTAATTGCTCTTTTTTGTTGTTTGAGGACCCTTTCTAGGTTGGTTGTCCCTCCACGTGTCACTATGCCATACCTCAGGTGTGATTCAAAAAGGGCGAAGTAAACTACTTTGGCTGTGTCCAGGCCACTTACTTGTTTCATTCTATGAATTACATAAATTGCTGAGGAGAGCTTCTTACACACCTGGTCTATATGTGGTTTCCAGGATAGTTTTGAGTCAATTATAATGCCGAGGTGCTTAGTAAATAGGTCTACTCTCATTTCAAAAATCTTTTGTGTCTGACACACTGGCCTCCAAGATAATCTAATTTATACAAAATATTTGTTTGGCCGATTAATGTGAAATGTAGGAATTGATAATACACTAAAACTGATGATTGGCGTACTCCCGTTCAAAATTATTTGTAGGCTCTACCTCTACCTGGGTCTTCAAAATTCCTATGTTAACGTTAATCATCAGATACCAAATACAGGATCGGTAGAGCTGAAGTTCTTATGGAAGGCAGGTAACGCACCACAATCAAGTCCCAGGACTACCTTAAAACTCGTCTATACCAGTTTTAAGGCTGACATTGGGTACAGCAAATGAAGTTGTCATTACATATGGTAAGTCTTTTGGCTGTCCATTATGACAAACTTCCCTTTCACCTTTGGGCCCTCTGTTTGCAGCGGCTAGGGACAGAATCTCCGGGTTTGGTCCCCACCTGCCAACCTGAGAATGGCTGTTGTACATGGATACCCTGTCAGTTGAGTTGAATGCACAGAATACGGGTCCCCTAAGTGAGAGCCTCATCCCAGCTGTCACAGGGACACGGGAGTTGGCCCTCTGGAGGGTTGATTTGGCTGCCGTCCCTTCCCACCCATTCCTTTCCTGCTATATCCTATCTTTCCGGTAACCTGCGCAATATTCCCGCTTGTGGAAGATGTGACTAGCAGCTATGCTGTGGTTTCCTAATCCGCAACAATGATGATGATGATGCACCACAATCAAACATGGGCCTGCTCCAAATTCAAAAATCTTTTGGGGTGTCGCCCCTCTGCCCAGTCAATAGCAACTATATCACCACCGTAGTTCATCAGTCGTCGATGATCTAAAACCACATTATTTTCAGGTGGCGAGTAGTATTTTTTTTTAGTTGACTCAAGTATTCAAACAAACTACTCATATATTGAGTCAAGTCTAGTAGATTAGTAGTTCTAATAATAAGTACAAATCTCAATTTCGTAATTTTTAACAATAAGAACAAAGCGAACCATTTGTTACATGTAATCTATGTTTAATAGGCCTAAATTGAAGAGATTTTAAAACTTTATGATTAATGTTGAAGTTGAAAGCGAGTTCATTCCTTGGTTGCTCATTTTAATTTACACTAGGTCAATAGGTTCCTACGTTGCCTGGGCATCCGTGATCTTGTGGCAGGCAAGGTTTTGCACCAATATTGTCAACCACACTCTGCCTTGGTGCTATTGGTTGGCAATTTCAGAGATGTGCTAATACACTGGGGCGTGACAAGCGCAGCGGGGATTGCAGGAACCAGGTGTGCCAATTAAAATGAATTATCAACAAAATTCCCTTTTTGAGAAAGTTACCCGTGGTTTAAACAGCTGTTAGCAGAAGAAATTTATTTTATTATCGATATGTAGTATATAAATGTACTGACATAGTTCATGTATGTCAATATTTACGAACCATAAAGAGTATCATTTCATAAAATAAACCCAAACATAAGTTTTGTGTTTAAAAACACTTTGATGTAAGTCAACCAAAGGGTGATAAATTAATCTGCAGATCGAATAGAAAAATCTACATCAATAATACCATTGGGTTTATATCTACTAGAGGGGACACCTTATGGGAGCCAGAGTTAGTAAAATCAGTGCTGCGATCTAGCGTCATATTAAGATAACTACGTGATCTGCGGCGTCGTTAGGCCGAGTCAACTCATCCGCCGTAGCCGACCCGTGTAAACAAAATATCACTTTGATGACCATAACAAAAAAAGGTTTATTTAAACTTTTTAAAATCTCTACGAAAACATTCCTGGCAAATATGATGAACAAAACCGCGACAGCCCCTGGCGGTGTAAGTAGGGAACTACGTCGACAAATCTCCCACATTAATTTGATTGCGTGTCCCCTCTAGTAGATATAAACCCAATGGTAATACTAAAGTACCTCAGAACAGTAAATGGCAGAAAACAATAAACTTCAATATGTATCGTGGCCAGACATGCTGGGTAATTTCTAGTAGAGGTGTGCGAGTACTCGAAACTTCGAGTTTTTGGCCGAGTATTTTAATACTCAAACTCGACTCGAAGATTTGAAAAATACTCGAAAGTTCGAGCGAGTATTTCCCATCAATTTCTCGACGATCGCTAACGATTGCGACCGGCCAAAGCGCATAGTAACGACCGCAAAAGGCGATCGAATCACGTAAAATCGGCCGAAAATGGAGATCGGACCGCGTAATTTCGGCCGTAAATGGCGACGGAAAATATAATGACGGCAAAAGTGGCGACCGGACCACTTAATATCGGCCGTAACTAACGATTTAATCATCTAATATTGATTATAGGAGATGTATGGACCAGGTGATAATGGCCAAATGACATCCGGACCGTGTTTTATCGGCCAGAAACTAATGTCAAATCACATTTTGTTTGTCAATACGTAATCCAGTTTGATTGTACTGGCTAAAACTTTGTATTGCTTCTCATGTATTAGTTAGAAACCACGTTTAGATTATCAAACCTAGGGTGGTATTAAAATCCCATTACTCTATTTTAAACTTCCAACTTATGGCAAATAGTCAAAACCCAAAAATAATTGGCACTACTCGACTCGACTCGACTCGATTATAAAAAATCACTCCTCGCACACCCCTAATTTATAGTAGTTTGAGGGAATTGATAAGACCAAGTTCAGCAAAGTAGTAGCCGTGGGGACGTTGATACTGTAGGCCCTACTTCCCCAGGAGACCACGCCCACTTGTCAGAGTCTGCTGGAGGGAGACAGAAAGACAGGCACTAGTGGGGGAAATGGGCGGCCCCAACGTTACCTGCGATATACGTTAGTCGTTCTCAAATATGCATGGCTGGTAACGTTCCCTGCCAAACGTTACCTGTTGCAAAGGTTGTTTGAGAGAAGGCCTTCCTTTTTTTCCTCCCCCCTATACATAGAATACGGGGAAAGTATTGTTATCGTCAATATTTTTGAATTTGAGTTATTAGTGAAAATATTATTTATTAATGGCCCCTCATTCTAAAAAAATGCTTTTCAAAGTAAAGTCTGTGTGTCTGTCTGGATGTGTACAGAGACGACATCAGTGGTCTGATTTTGATGAAATTTGATATCAATCAAATAAAGACTACAGAATTTAAATAACATTTATTTATCACCATGAAAAACCGCTAAAAAAACAATCAATTTAGTATTAGAATTGTTATTCTGTGATTACTGGTTGCGGAGGAAATTTAAATTTTCATTTAGCTGTAAACAAAGTACGTTGTCCAATGTAATTCTTAAAGGGAATACAAAAAATACCATTTCTCTCTAGTTTACTGATCAATTTCGTTAAAACTTGATATGCGGGTTAAGTTAGCAATGACCAAAAGAGGATTTTCAAAATATGTTGCCTCTTAACGCTAGGCGGGTATTTCTCCTCTTAAAACCACTGTGTGTAGCAAAGGATTCTGTAGTGCCTCCAAAAAAAGGGATTCGGGAAGATATTTCTGAAAAAAAATTGTTAGATGATTGCCTGAACATTCTACCGTACTTTATATTCTGTATTTAGTAAATAAAAAGTAATTTAGTAATAAAAATTGGGCTAAAAGGGGGAAAGTGTGTCAGTTTCCTGATACCGTTTATTAAATCTCAAATGGGTTAGTAAATCAAGTGTTTTAGCGAATTTCCCCTATAGGGAAGAGCTATTACCGTAGTCGGCATGTTAAGACCTAGGCCCGGGACCATGATAACTTTTCGTTTTGAGGTCCCCAGATGCCAAAAAAAACATTTGTTCAATACTGTATATATATATATATATATATATATATATATATATATATGTCCGTAGGCACGATAACTTTCGTAAAAATGGTTCGATTTTGATGAAATTTGGTACAAACGTGTAAAGCAAAATTTATGACTTAAAGTTCGAAAACCAGACAGATCGCTTTATCCGAAAGCGTATTCTAGGGGGGTTTTGTACCCTAAAAATGGGTTTTTTACAATTAATATTTTAAGAAATCTGATTTTACTTTCCCCCATTGGATTTGACTTAAAAAACAAACAATTTGGTGTTTTGATCATTTCTCTACGTCAATTGGTTACAGAGATATTCCAAGTGCTAAACACAGTACGTTGTCCAATGTTATTCTTATGGAGTATAAGAAACATTTTATATCTCGCTTATTTATGAACGTATTCGAACGAAACTTGGTATATGGCTTCCATTTCATTGTGGGGCCATTCCATGTCAAATCATCCAGCCAAATTACAATTTGACACCCAAGTTCTCAGATTTTTATGAAATTTTGTATACATTAAGTGTGTACAAAAATAAGAAAAAATGCAAAGTTTCACCAAATTCCATTAAGTAGTTTCAGAATTATAGTCGTTTAAAGTTTTAGAAAAATGTAATTTCCAATGGCAGTATGAGCGGGAAATCAGCTTGTATGTTTCCACGTTTTTCTAAATAAAATTTATATTTATGTAGCTAGAGGCTTCAAACTTTATGAATTTGTCATAAATTTAATGGAGAATCAGATTATACTATAAGTGTTGGCATTATAACTTTTCATCATTGTTTAAAAAATCGTATAACACAAAAATTATAGTTTTTTTCAAATTGTGACGTTTATGTAAAAAACAATCATTGGCTAAAATCTCTCTCCAGATACCCTAATACAACCATATATCACTGAAAAGAGCATAACATTTCCTTTTAAATGGTGAAATAATATTTGTGGGTTTACGTGTTCTAAAAGTTTTATTACAATGTAAAGTTAATAAATAAATTTTTGAATAGCGGAAAAGGTATTTTCATTGACAAAGACAGAGTTTGTGGTAAGGATGTTAGAAAGTCAATAATATCTTATAAAATATAGGACTATGGAGCTAAAATCATATGTAATACAATTTGCATGGCATATTTTGTAATAACATAAGGCTTACTGTTGGATATAACACATTTACAACAAATAATTTTGTACAGTATGATGTAATTTTGAATTTAAATGTATACCCTTGTTAGCCTACGTATTACTGGAGAGCTGCATGTCAGTCTCAAAAGGTGAAATAATATTTGCAAGTTGTAGCATTACAAGAGTTTTAATACAATATAAAAATATGAAATGACATGGCTTAAGTGCTCCTTTTTTACCTCAATACTGAGGGTGTACTGATTTAGCTTACATTAAACAACCTCGTGAATTTATGATACCTACACAAAATATACAATATTTACATTTCATTTAGTTACCGCACTGGTTTACTTACTTCTTATCCAGATTTTCGTGGGAAAATTCTTCTGTTGTACAAAATGATAGTATATCTTCAAATTGTGTTAAAAGTTAAAAATTGTTAAATAGTTTTTAAAGGTCTTGGCTTGGTTCGAAAGTAACTTGAAATGTAAGTAAACACAATCACTGAAACTTAAAACTGATGACCGTCTATAGTGATATTTTAAAGTTGTCCCAGGCTGTGTTAATTTATTTTTGAGAGTCAGAATCAATCTTACAAGTTCAATCCCATTGTGACGTTACCACTGGAGGTTTTACTTTACAAAGGAGATGAGGTGGTGGTACGGGACAGTTTTCTTCTTTTTGAGGCCAATAAAAGTTTTCAGCTGTACCATGAGGATTGCATAAAGAGGATATTATAATCCCCTTCTTCCTCATTAATTTGCTGAACCATTCCAATCCACCAGTTGCTTTCATAAACCCAGGCAACAAAGGAACGGAGGTTAGGTTCAATCATTGGTCCTGATGGGTTAAACATGTTTTTTCTTAACACGTTGGCTGCTGTGGGCCCCGATCGGTTTTTTTTCTTAACATAGAAACTTATGCAAATTTCATGTTTAAACATGTTTGCAGCAGCGAAAGTGTTAAACAGATAACAGAGCCTGAGCTCACTCTTTTTGCTATGATTTCTTCTGACGATGCAGGCTGGAAAAAAATTTAAACTTCTTGTTCCAGTTATGCTTTGCCCAGATTCAAAACGACTACTTTGGGTTATTCTGATATTTTCAATATCTTCTTCACTCAAAAAGAAAAATTTTATTTTTGAAAACAGATTATGACAAAGTGTGAACATTTGCCAAGCATTTACAATCCGTTCACTTGCTTTTGAACTTTGGAGGTTTCTCTGTATTAGTTCTTTTGTCTTGCCCCCGATTCCGTCACATACAGTTTTTCCATGACTTGTTGCATGAAAAGACCTTCCATAACTTCCATGAAAATTTTCCATGACTTCCTTTAAGTTGAACATTTTTTCATGACAAATTCATCATGGTATTGAAATTTTTATACTGTGCACTGCACCCATCAGTAATGTATTCCACTCTGCCAACTGATGGAAATGTCAGCTTAATTAAATCAATCGTTTTTTCTTGGACAGAGAAGACAAATGGTACATCGTGTCTTAGGTCATCAGAAATGAAACACTATGATGTTTCTAGTACCACAATGATGTTTTAAGGTACCATCTCCATTTTTAGAATATATTACTGAACTGAACAACTTAAATGGCTCCAGTGGTATGACTGTACTTAATTTTGAAGAACAAAATTATAATTCTCAGCGAAATCCATTAAGACCAAAACTTCATCAAATCATTTCATATTTTTATATTGTATTAAAACTCTTGTAATGCTACAACTTGCAAATATTATTTCACCTTTTGAGACTGACATGCAGCTCTCCAGTAATACGTAGGCTAACAAGGGTATACATTTAAATTCAAAATTACATCATACTGTACAAAATTATTTGTTGTAAATGTGTTATATCCAACAGTAAGCCTTATGTTATTACAAAATATGCCATGCAAATTGTATTACATATGATTTTAGCCCCATAGTCCTATATTTTATAAGATATTATTGACTTTCTAACATCCTTACCACAAACTCTGTCTTTGTCAATGAAAATACCTTTTCCGCTATTCAAAAATTTATTTATTAACTTTACATTGTAATAAAACTTTTAGAACACGTAAACCCACAAATATTATTTCACCATTTAAAAGGAAATGTTATGCTCTTTTCAGTGATATATGGTTGTATTAGGGTATCTGGAGAGAGATTTTAGCCAAAGATTGTTTTTTACATAAACGTCACAATTTGAAAAAAACTATAATTTTTGTGTTATACGATTTTTTAAACAATGATGAAAAGTTATAATGCCAACACTTATAGTATAATCTGATTCTCCATTAAATTTATGACAAATTCATAAAGTTTGAAGCCTCTAGCTACATAAATATAAATTTTATTTAGAAAAACGTGGAAACATACAAGCTGATTTCCCGCTCATACTGCCATTGGAAATTACATTTTTCTAAAACTTTAAACGACTATAATTCTGAAACTACTTAATGGAATTTGGTGAAACTTTGCATTTTTTCTTATTTTTGTACACACTTAATATATACAAATTTTTATTAAAATCTGACACCATGGGTGTCAGCCCCTGGATGATTTGGCATGGAATGGCCCTGTGGTCTAATGATAATTGTCCAAAAAAAACAATATTTTGCCGATTGTTCCCGTAGCAGCAAACCTGTGTACTCAGCGCCCATGTTATTCTTATGGAGAGTAAGAAAAATGTTATGCCTCACTTAATTATGAAAATAAATTAACAGAACTTGGTATGTGGCTTCACCAAGTTGAGTTACATTGATATTTGTATAAAAAGCCATAAATTGTATTCCTTGTTGCAGCAAACCTGCATACTCAGCCCCCGTGTTATTCTTAAAGAGAATAATTAAAATTGTATAAATTGCTTATTTATAAATGGATACGGCTGAAACTTGGTATGTGGCTTCACCTGGTTGTGGTCTGTAGATATTTCCATTAAAACTTAATATTTTCTGGTCCTTGTTGCAGCAAACCTGAGTACTCAATCTCCATGTTATTCTTATGGAGAACAATTAAAATTGTTCTTACGGCTCATTTGGAAATACGTATCTATGAAACTGGGTAAAATTGGCTGTATACAGTATATAAATATATGCACTGGAAATTCGCTGAGTATGCAGGTTTGCTGCGACGGGGGTATTTTTGTATTCCCGGTTCAGTTCATACCTCATCTGAGTTAGAGGTTCGGATGAACGGCATAACTGAAGAGCATTTTGCATAATGTCTGTCCCTCGCTCAGATTAGATGGTAAACCATTGATGTAATTCAATGTGTATGAAAAGAATATGAGAAAAACATATTAGGGTTACTGCAATCAGGGTTGACAAGCTTGGGGATCATTGAGGTCACTTTTTATTATTTTTTTTTAAACGAAGTCGGTGGCCTAATTTTTCTTTGCTCATTGACTTGGGCCTCGGATTACATACGAAATCAAGCAAAGCGAGGAGTTAGCCGCTACTTTACAGGCTAGACAGTACTTATGAAATTTACTAGCCAAGACCGGGATTCAAACCCATGACAGCTTGACAGCTGCTAAGGTTCCAAAGCTATGGACTACCAAGCAAACCACTCAACATTCACATCACCAAACCAAATCATAATCAGTAACAAAATTTAAAATTTAAACCAAATGTTATTAAATTCGTCAAAACATCAATGCAAACTCACCATAACGGCAACGGAACAATCTGATAGGAGGAGAACGGCTGTAGAAGAAAGTCTCCGGATTCGGACACTCGAGTTCTTCTATCGCTATGTCCTTCTGGCCTGTAACAGAGGGGAACAGGCAATTATGATATTGGTATGATAGAATACCAATTTTCGTCAAATTCAAAAATTTTCAGTATATGTAATTTTATTATATATAAAATTATATATATATATAATAAACCCCTTTTTATTATATGTAAAAGGGGGAGAAAGTAAAAGGAGCTGCTCGGTTAAACTAATTAAATTTGTCACTTAAAAAATTATTGGAGACATTTTACATCACTTATCAGTAAAACTAAGTCTGCGATCATTTCTTAAATAGCATAAACCCACCAACACAAACAATGAATTTTAAACAATGAATTTAAAATGTCTATTACATTAGTGGTTTTATTCGGCTGCTGATTAAAACGAATTTAAAATGTTATCTCCACAAGAAAAGCTTACTAAGAGTTCAGTGAGTGGGTAAAGTAAATGCTATTGTACATTTTCTCATTAATTTGTAAAAACAATCTAAATTTGAAATTGTATTTCACTAGAGTACGATGAAACCTTTAATTTGACACCGAAATTAATTGTTTATGATGATCAAGTGAGGAGTAACGGAAGCACAAAGTTAACATTGGTCTTATGGAACAACACTATGTACCATCGACCGGCAACTTCCGGAGATGAAGACTCCTAAGAAAAAAATCCTTTCCAAGGAGCTCCAAGGAGAAAATCGTTTCCTAGTGCACCACTAGGGTGCAAATATGAACGTTCTCTGACAATCTCAAGCCTTTAGCTTTAAAACCGGCTAGGATAAGAATGTGGTAAGTAACCTATTTATGGTTTGAATTTATAGTTTCACCTCAATGTTTATTTATTACATATCAATTATCTGGTTTATTCTTAGCGAATTTTCCCTATAGGGAAGAAGCTATTACCGTAGGTCTCATCGTAAGACTTAAGCCCGAGACCATATCAACTTTTCGTTTTGAGGTCCCCAGATGCAAAAACACCATTCGTTCAAATTTATATATATATATATATATATGTGTGTGTGTGTGTGTGTGTGTGTGTGTGTGTGTGTGTCCGTAAGCACGATAACTCTCGTAAAAAAGGTCCGATCTTATAAACAAATATGTAAAGTACCATTTATTTGAACGAGTTCGAAAACCAGACAAATCGCACCATCCGAAGGGCGGTTTTAGGGGGGTTTTGTACCCAAAAAATGTTTTTTTTGGAGTTTTCATATGTAATTTTTATTTAAATCAAATTTTAATTCACACCATTGAATTCAGCTTAAAAAGCAAACAATTTGGTATTTAGATCATTGCTCTGCGTCAATTGGTTACTGACATATTGAAAGTACTAAACAAAGTACATTAAAATTTCATATCTCGGTTATTTATGAACATAAACTGACGAAATTTGGTATATATGGCTTCATCTGGTTGTGGTTTATTGTTGTTTGCCCAAAAAAAAACATTTTTTGCCTATGGTTCCGTAGCAGCAAACCTAGGTACTCGGTCCCTATGTTATTCTTATAGAAAATAATTAAAATGTTATAATCGCTTATTTATGAATGTATATGGATGAAACTTGGTATTTGGCTTCACTTAGATGAGTTCTATTGATATTTGCATAAAAACCCATCATTTTGTGTTCCTTGTTGCAGCAAACCTGCGTACTCATCCCTAATGTTATTCTTATAGATAATAATGAATATTTTAAATATCGCTTGTTTGTGAATATATTTCTTATGAATCCTGCTAAGTGTTTTAAAATGTTATGTTATGTCATTGGAAATTCGCTGAGTATGCAGGTTTGCTGCGACGGGGGTATTTTTTTTGACACAACTGAAAACCGATACACAGGACTCAGCACCCATGTCGGCTTAATACTAGAACTTCTATATGAATTTATAACAATAAATGTTTCAACTAATTTCTCAAGAGCATTTGCATTTTTATTTTTATGTTTTTATTTACTCCATACTACATTTTAAATTCTATAATGCAAGTTTTCCTGTTATATTTTTTTATAAACACATCCATTCATTTATTCAATTACATCTGTAAGAAAAAAGGAAGAATAAATTTAAATTTAAAGTAACCTTCTGGCGTGGTCTGTTGCCTGGATCTGATGTGACTTATCTATTCATCTAGCTGATAAGGGTTTAAAAAGCATTCCAAAGTTTAATGAGAGTCTAAATTTCAAAACTAACCTGTAAATTAACTCGAGTCATGGTGGAAAGCCCAAGCTCAAGCCATTCACCTACAGCCAGAATAAGTTGAAAGTAATTTTAAACCGATTTTTACCTCATGGGTTGTATTTCCTCATTAAAGTAAATGATAAATAAATTTCCTATCAAAACAAACAACCCACAAAACGTTTATGAAAGTGTCCACTGTTGGAAACATTGATCTGTACTAAACATTTAACACTTCTCTAAATCACTCGGCCAAACTCAACTTGTCAAAATTGACAAACTGTAAACCATTTCACGATGTTTCCACATCAAACTTCGTCAGTCAGTCGCGCCGCTGTTAACGTACCGACACCACCACAACACAATGCCGCCACCTGAGCAAACCCGGTCCGCCCCACTCCTCTGTTTGTTCAGAATCCATCACACGTGTTGCAACAGCTTTATTCTGTTTGGGACATTCGGTGTTCTGTTTATAAACCACCTTTTAAAATTGTAAAAAAACCCAACATGTTTTCTCTTTATTTACCAAGTAAATGATTTTGTGTTAAATGTATGGGTAGTCAAAGACTCTAAATATATGTAGCCTAACTTTATTTGAATTTCATTGTTGGTGTTGAGTTATGTTATGAAATCATTGTGGACATTTGCCACCACTGAATGATAAAAACAAGTTTCACATCGTTTCGGGATCTGCAATCTTCAGGTGAGAAAAAACCTAGAACATATTTTTTTGCTTATTTTGACTACATACTTTTATAGTTTTGGCTTTTTGTGTTTTCTCCAGTTTGACTGTGTTGGGCCGCTAATTTTTGTTATATTATAGGTAGATTCCAGATCCTGAAACGTCATGAGACTTGTTTTTAGCGAATTTCCCCTATAGGGAAGAAGCTATTACCATAGGTCTCAAGGTAAGACTTAAGCCCGAGACCATGATAACTTTTCATTTTGAGGTCCCCAGATGGCAAAAACACCATTCGTTCAAATTTGTATATTTGTATGTGTATGTATATATATGTGTCCGTAAGCATGATGACTAGTAAAAAAGACCCGATCTTAATGAAATTTCGTACAAATGTGTAAAGTACCATTTATTTGAACGAGTTCGAAAACCAGACGAATCGCACCATCGGAAGGGGGGTTTTTGGGGTGTTTTGTACCCCAAAAATGGTTTTTTGAGGTTTCCACAAGTAATTTTGATTTAAATCAAATTTTAATTATTACAATTGAATTTAGCATTAAATAAACAAACAATTTGGTATTTTGATCATTGCTCTACGTCAATTGGTTACTGAGATATTGAAAGTGCTAAACACAGTACGTTGTCTAATATTATTCTTATGGAGAAAAAGAACAATTGTATATCGCGCTTATTTATGAACATAAACCGACGAAATTTGGTATATGGCTTCATCTGGTTGTGGTTTATTGTTGTTTGCACAACAAAATTGTGTGTTTAATTTTTCGCGTATGGTTCCTGTAGCAGCAAACCTAGGTACTCGGTCCCCATGTTATTCTTATAGAAAATAATTAAATTTAAATGTTATGTCGCTTATTTATGAATGTATATGGATGAAACTTGGTATGTGACTTCACTAAGATGAGCTCTATTGATATTTGCATAAAAACCCACGATTTTTTGCTCCTTGTTGCAGCAAAGCTGCGTACTCATCCCCAATGTTATTCTTATGGAGAATAATTAATATTTAAAATACCGCTTGTTTGAGAATATATTTCTTATGAATCGTGTTGAGTGTTAATGTGTTATGTTATATATTCATTTGAAATTCGCTGAGTATGCAGATTTGCTGCGGGGGGGGTGTTCTAAATCAGTGATGGCAAATGTGAAATGTCCCAAACAATTTCTTAAATAACATAATGTGCCTCTTAGAAGAAACAGAAGTCTTTATAGTTGGCAATAGAACAACTATGCTAAGCTACGGTTTACAAGTTCTGCCCCAGATCTTTATATTAACAGGCAATCACAAAACTGTCCCTCCTTTTTCTCAGCGTGAGTTCATCGTAGGAGAAGTTCAAGCATACATTTTAAACTGTTAGAACGGTATTGTCGTGTAGATGTGCAGAAACCCCTTATAATTTACATCGGCCCTCAGGGCTACGCCCCACAGGATTTTAAAGTTTCAATATTAATCTTATGGAAGAACAGTAATTGATTGAATTGCATATTTTACAGCTGTTGATAACAGTAAATGCTAGCAAAACAGCAAGAACAGATGTTTCAGGACTAATGTAAATAATAATTACTACTGACAACTGGAATGGTGACACACTTCTATCTGTTCCGTTTGACTCCGAATTAAAAAAAAATGAAGCCTCGGGAGAGAGTGGAAAGCTAAGGAGGGGGAGGGGGAGGGTGAGGGGTAGAGGGGTGAGAGAGAGGTAAATCGTGAAGTTCAGCATAATGACACTGGTTTAAATATCTTTTGTTTAACTGCTCTCACAGGATCTCGCAAAATATTCTCGAAATCAACCATTATTCGTATATACCGCTTTGGGTTAATATGTTTTAAAAAGTTTACACTGATCAGCTGACTTCCTAAATAAAATTTAACTTCATAAGATTAAAATTGTAACTTTCAAGGCCTGTGGGGCATAGCCCTGAAAGTGGATGTTTTTAAAACACCCAAAAGGCACATCTAGAGAGTAAGAGCTTTTGACTGATACCAAATATGTATTTAAAACGATAGTTTTAAGGGTCAAAAATCGCCAAAAAAATTAAGTAATTCTTTTAATAATATAGATACCTTGTCATCATCAATCCACTAGTTACTGAGATTACTAGTTTCGGGACTAGTACTGTCCCATAATCAAATCTTGATGTATTACAGAAGAAAATACTGTCATCGTCTTGAGATTTAAAATATATAAACACTAAACACAAACTTGTACTGACACAAAGAAACACCAAACATTTAAAAATGCACAATAAGTATACACATTATTCCCCGTGTGTGGCCGGCCAAGGACAAGAGCAGCCTGACAATTTCTGTCAAGAAGATGACAGTATTTTAGCTTCTGTGAGACGTAACAATTTGATAATGGGACAAATCAAGTCCCGAAACTAGTTATCTTATAAACTAGTGGATTGATGACGACAAAGTATGTAACCTTATTTCTTAAGTCATACAATCAATCCAGGAGGCAAATAGTAGGAATAAATTCCAAATGTTCTCACCGAGACTGGTCAGGAACGTGGAGAGCGTGAGCGGATTTCTCTCTGTGCAAGCCAAGACAGCGACTGCGGCCGTTCCCACCAACCAGTGGCGCAGAGAGTTCACCAGGGCAGGGAACAACCTCTCGTCAAACACAACGTCTGAGCAAACAGTAATAACATGATAGGTACAGTGTTGCGGTGTAAACAACATCTAGATGTTATACTTACTTATTTACATCTTATACGCAATAGACTGGGCAAAAGACTTCTTATACATTCAAACTTCCGTTCAATCTTTTCCCACACGTACATGGCAGATTTTCAGTACAATGAAATGTGGATAATTCAAACTTCTACAACTCAAAATCGTGCTCATCTGAACTAGTTGCTTCAGGTGAGTTAGCTGTGTATCCCACCTTTTTTAATGCAGCTTCTACGCCAAATGCTTTTCCTTTTTAAACGTATTTAATTTTATAATATATTTTACAATTTTTATAGCATGAAACTATCCTTGATTCAACATTCACTGTGAAGTACGGGTCTAATGGGAGCCATGTACATTACTGTATGTGTGCGTAATGCGGGGTGTGCCGACTGTCCCACCCCGTGGGAAGGCACTCGAGTTAATGTTTTCTGGCCGACACGTACCTATCAAACTGACATTTAGAATTTGTGACTTATGGGTGCTCTGTGCTGCACAGTGAATGTGGAATCGAGTGTAAAACAATTGTAGGAACCCTAGCAAATATTGAAGATCCGACTTCTATCATGAAAAATCTTTCCTCAAATAAACTGATCAACCTTCTTCTAAAATAGTGATAAGGTGAATTAATAGCGATTTTCTTAACTTTTCCTTGTTTCTTCCTTTACCAAATTTCTAAAGTATGCTATAAAGCTGGTTTTTAACTAAAACTGTTCCAAAGTTTCACGAATAAGAGGAGTATTACTTAAAGAAAATAGCACAAACCTGCAGCCAAAACTACATCCACCTCGATGTCCGAGCGGTTATCGATGTCTTCCCAATCCAAGAGCTCGGTCTTCACCAGTGTGTGGGTCAGCAGCTGACTGTTGAGCTGTATGTTATACTCCACGGCCTGCAGCACTGAGGGGTGGTGGTCCGTGAAGGTGTAGGAGAGGGGGCGACAACAGAGCGAGACGGAGAGGCCGGTCAGCCCCAGGCCACAGCCCAGCTCTAGGATACGACGGGAGCAGAGGAGGGACGGGTTGTGCACACACCACTCCGCTAACGCCAAGCCACCCTGGGAGACAAGCAGACCACCATTAATGTGTAGGAGAGGGGGCGACAACAGAGCGAGATGGAGAGGCCGGTCAGCCCCAGGCCACAGCCCAGCTCTAGCACACGACAGGAGCGGAAGAGGGACGGGTTGCGCACACACCACTCCGCTAACGCCAAGCCACCCTGGGAGACAAGCAGACCACCGTTAATGTGTAGGAGAGGGGGCGACAACAAAGCGAGACGGAGAGGCCGGTCAGCCCCAGGCCACAGCCCAGCTCTAGGATACGACGGGAGCTGAGGAGGGACGGGTTGCGCACACACCACTCCGCTAACGCCAAGCCACCCTGGGAGACAAGCAGATCACCATTAATGTGTAGGAGAGGGGGCGACAACAGAGCGAGACGGAGAGGCCGGTCAGCCCCAGGCCACAGCCCAGCTCTAGCACACGACGGGAGCAGAGGAGGGACGGGTTGCGCACACACCACTCCGCTAACGCCAAGCCACCCTGGGAGACAAGCAGACCACCATTAATGTGTAGGAGAGGGGGCGACAACAGAGCGAGACGGAGAGGCCGGTCAGCCCCAGGCCACAGCCCAGCTCTAGCACACGACGGGAGCAGAGGATGGACGGGTTGCGCACACACCACTCCGCTAACGCCAAGCCACCCTGGGCAGACAAGCAGACCACCATTAATAACTGGCCATTAATTCGTAGGTGTGGTTTTTGGGACTTGTATCGACTTACTTCTTGAGAGAGGTCGTCATGAATGGGTAGTGGGTCGGATAAGGTCTTATTGTTCCCTCAGCAGGGCATCCTTCCGTCTGACCTCTGGTGGAGCGATATTGCAGAAGACGGTGGGTGAGCTAGGGGGAAGTGGTTGCCATAAGTGTACCACTGATCGCCCTCATGGCTCTATTTAGTTGGACTTTGATCTCTCGAACATGCACGACTAACCCTACAACCCAGTAGAGGACAACAAACTTTTGTCTGCAAGCTGACTGGGTTTCTTCCTGGGAATCTTTCAACGGTCGGAGTAGCTTCCTGATATCCGATTCTACTATAGCAATAGGTGGAATGAACCTTCCTTGGAAGCAGTGGGCTTTACTCAATCGCTTTTGCACTGGGTTGTGTAGGTGCAATTATTTGAAATTCAAATGGGGTATGACACACGATCATTCCTATGACTGTGGGGCGGAGCTCCAGCTCCAACTAAGACCATACAGGGCGTCAAACTAAAGACCATATAGTTAATGACTGTCCCCTGAGCGCTTTCCCTGAGGGGTTGGCCGGCCTGCATGGAACAAGTGAGGCTGGACTGTAATGGCTTCGCGCCCTAGATTTAGCTATGTGATGGGAGATCCTTAATTTATTTTTTGAACTTATAATGCAGGTAGATCATACCAAAGTATTTTGTTTGTTTGTAAACTCTGAAATAGAAGGCAGCTGTTTAAGCCATACAAATAGAAGTTCTCGAGCATTTTATATTATAACAACCTGACTACTGAAATAAAATAACTCCATAAGCATAGAAAAAACACAGGACCACCGAGAGCCAAGGTGGGCCCCGGGGCAAAACAATGGCAAGGGCCTCCTCATAATGTGATCTATTTTGTTTGCGGCCTTGCTGCTAGAACACATCTACAACCTTTGTTGTTTAAAGATTTTTGAAAGTGTGAATCACAAAAACATTCACCTCACAAAACTACGAGAAAGTTACAACTAAAGTATTATAAAGTACAGTATGTATAATATATCAAAAGTATAACTACTTTTACCATTATGTTGTGGAAGAAAGTAGGCATAAACTTTGAGAACAAAGGAAAAGTCAAAAACACAATGTTGTTTACAACCTAATATAGGTATTATTTTGTTTGCTCAATTCTTAATTTTGCACTGTCATAATTTTATAGTATTAAACTTATTAAATAAAAACTAGGACTACGCACTGAGTTTTTTTCTTAACAAATTGGTTATAGTTGTGGTTGGTGGATGAAAACTGATGAAAAAATTTACGATTAGTATCTTTATTATTATTGATTATGCTGTAGATATATCCATCTCCATTTATATGCAGGTTAAGTGTGAGGAAGGGCCATTTTGCCATAACTTTGCCTGTTCAAATAAAGAATTTGTCATTTCATTTCATAAGCTTAGGCCTACCACTGAAACTTCAAAAGCAGATGGGGCTGAACCCTGAAGGTGGATGTTTTCTAAAACCTCAAAGACACAACTAAAGATAAACCTCAACCATAAACAACTACAACAACTACAGACAAACCTCAACTGTCAACAACTACAGACAAACCTCAACTGTCAACAACTACAGACAAACCTCAACCGTCAACAACTCCAACAAATACAGACAAACCTCCACTGTCAACAACTACAACAACTAAAGACAAACCTCAACCGTCAACAACTACAACAACTACAGACAAACCTCAACTGTCAACAACTACAACTACAACAACTGCAGACATATCTCAACTATCAACAACTACAACAACTACAGACAAACCTCAACTGTCAAAAACTACTGACAAATCTCAACCGTCAACAACTACAACAACTACAGACAAACCTCAACTGTCAACAACTACAGACAAACCTCAACTGTCAACAACTACAACTACAACAACTGCAGACATATCTCAACTATCAACAACTACAACAACTACAGACAAACCTCAACTGTCAAAAACTACTGACAAATCTCAACCGTCAACAACTACAGACAAACCACAACTGTCAACCACTACAACAACTACAGACATATCTCAACTGCCTACAACTACAACAACTACAGACATATCTCAACTGTCTACAACTACAACTACAGACAAACCTCAACTGTCAACAACTACAACTACAACAACTGCAGACATATCTCAACTATCAACAACTACAACAACTACAGACAAACCTCAACTGTCAACAACTACAGACAAACCTCAACTGTCAACCACTACAACAACTACAGACATATCTCAACTGTCTACAACTACAACAACTACAGAGATATCTCAACTGTCTACAACTACAACAACTACAGAGATATCTCAACTGTCTACAACTACAACTATAGACAAACCTCAACTATCAACAACTACAACAACTACACACAAACCTCAACTGTTAACAACTACAACAACTACAGACAAACCTCAACCGTCAACAACTAAAACATCTGCAGACAAACCTCAACTGTCAACAACTACAACAACACAACTACAGACAAACCTCAACTGTCAACAACTACTACAACTACAGACAAACCTCAACCGTCAACAACTACAACAACTACAGACAAACCTCAACTGTCAACAACTACTACAACTACAGACATATCTCAACTGTCTACAACTACAACAACTACAGACAAACCTCAACTGTCAACAACTAAAACAACTACAGACAAACCTCAACTGTCAACAACTATAACAACTACAGACAAACCTCAACTGTCAACAACTACAACAACTACAGACAAACCTCAACTGTCAACAACTGCAACAACTACAACTACAGACAAAGAGCTCTTGATTAATACCAAGCCCATTACACTACCAATATATTTCGCTTATATGTCAGCGATGAAGAACTCAAGTATCGAGGACCAAGTAGTAAGTATGTCCCTGCTCGGGTCAAGTTTGGCAGTATTGTAGAATTGTGTGGGATGCAAGACAAAATATATGTTATTCGGTATAAAATATCCAGTTTAAATGTGGTTTATAATTATAAACTACTAACTGGAATCAAATCATTTACAAAAACAGTTTAAAGCATTTCATTCTACATTTTTAGGCCAACTTTTAATAAAATAATCTGAAATGACCACGCAATAACATTGATAGTGTCAATCTAAAGTACGGCCTGCAATAATAGCCTTGAGAACTGTTATGGACACCAAGTTTTAAAGCCAAAGTTATTGTGGCTAAATTTGATATACATTTCATATATTTTTGTTATTTCTATTCACAGAGAAAGAAAATAAACAAACCAACCTAACAGGCAAAGTGTGCTGTTAAAGTTTTAACACGTTCACTACCGACATGTTAAAAAAATCCTTCACTACAGACCAGTGTCGACAATAGTTTACGTGCAAAATTTCACAACAGACTGGCGTCAACCAAGATGTATAAAAGAGAGGGGTGGGTGCATGAACAGCCGGTGTGATGTAAATGGGCTCACAATAATAGTAAACAAAAAAGTCTTTAACTTTTGGATCATATGATAGAACATAAAACTGACATTTCAGCAGACTAAATAAGTAAGATTTGCAGCCATGTCATTGGCTGCGCTAGCAAGCGAGCCCATCTACGTCACATCAGTTGTTGATCATGCACACACCTCTCTTTTACACGTCTTGGACGTCAACTATATTTGACGCGAGGGATGAATCCAGTGGACCGATGTCAACTATTGTTGACACAAAGATGCAAACATGCAGCTTTATTATGGCTCCTCACAATGATACGGTATAATTTATCGACTCGGTTGTTAGTTACTGGTCTACAGGGATACCCAGTAATTATGCTGGAGTCACAGTCTCCATTTGGGAAATTTCTGTTCATACAGTTTGGCAGTATCAGTAAAGTATTGGTCTGCGGGTACGTTAACTTCATTAAGCTTAGTCCCAGGTAGAAGTCAGGCCCTCAGGATTAGCCAGTGAAAGAGTCTGGCGTGAACTATAGTCAAGCCGAACGTAGCCAGGTAGCGAACGTGTTAAGCCTGTCAGACACAAGTACAGTACCGTCACTCACCTCCCAAGTGGCTAATCCTGTGGTGCCGTCACTGATGAAGCTGGTGTTCTCTCGTATGGTGAGCGTTTGCTCGTTTATTTGGAAGTGGCGGAAGTGGTACTTCTGTGGCTCCGAGATGTTTAGCTTGCTAAGGTACTCGTTGTACACACTTTCACTAACTTCTTCTCCACAATTTTCTAACTGCAAATACATAAAATTGTATGAGGTAGTTTTGAGGAAGCTGAAGGTTATTTATCTAACTGTAAATACATGTGATTCTATGAGGTAGGTTAGAGGAAGTTGAAGGTTATTAGTGAATTTCCTTTGGAAAGTGAACTATTAGCATGACCCGCACCGTGAAACTTAAGCCCGGGACCACCATAGAAGTTCCTAACGTGACCCCCTGAACACGTTTTGGGGGGTCGTTCAAAATTTTATATATATGTGTGTTCGCACTCTAGCGGTCGCATTTTTTGTCCGATCTACTTCAAATTTGGTAGGGAAGTTCCTTTCTGTAATCAGTTGGACAATTTCGTTGGGTAAAACAATCGAAAAACTCTAAACCTCTTTTTTTGGGGATTAATCTTTCAAATTTCGAGTTTTTGGGCCCAAAAAGGGTCAGAGTTAAGTGACTCCAAAGCTGACCCAGTCTCTATGTCTAAATGCAAGCTTGATGGATGGTTTGTTTCCAGCCAAACAAACCAGCCTGTCAATATTTATGCCAGTGTTCAGAAAGGGGGACGGACCCTAACGATCATATTGGGTACCGACCAATCTCTCTGGTCCCGGCAGTTTCTACAATCTGTGAAATGGTGATAAAAAACTCAGATAAGTACTTTCTTTGATGAACATGAACTTAGTACAAGACCAAAATTTAAGTTTGATAAGTTTGTGATTCTTTAACTCTGGCCAGAAAAGTATCTATGATAAATTGTCTTAATACATTGGACTTACCTAAAATTGCATCTAAAAAATCCACCATCTCGCTTATAAAAGAGAACAAACACCATTTCATCTGTAAGCCTATAAGTTAAACTGATTTTTGTAGATTTCCATTACCTGAGCGATGAGCTTTCTGAGGAAATTTCGCTGATAATCCTCCTTAACACGGTGACGCAGGTTGCATGGGTGAAGAACCGTAGCTTGCAGCAGCTTCACTTGCGCTGCTACTGGGTCCTCGTGACCTCTAATGAACCCAATAACGTTCTATAATACAAAGAATTAACTCATATTATTAACCTACTATTGTACAAAACAAATCAAAATAGTACGGCGTAGGCTTGACAAATATTTAGGTTATTACAGCTAGCCTATTCTTGTGTGGTAAGGAGCCTTATAAAATAGACTTAATAGATGGAAGTACCGTACACAAGTGGCACCAAACCTTCAGCCTTCAGAACCCCTCGTTTATCATCATGAGAGGAGCCTTGCAAGACTAAAACATGATTGGATTCGCCTAGTTATGTAAATAAGTCATATTTTTTTATCTTCAACCACTTTAATGTTGCTGACAAAAACAAAGATGATATCTTTTTTATTCTAGAGGTAAAAATTCTGTAGGCCTAAGTTTAAGTCAGTGAAATGGAACATGTTCAACTGACTTAAGAAGAGAATGTAAGTTATTCGTTCTTTTATTAACACTATTGTGTATTTATTTAATAGTCGATAAATGTCATAGGGCCTATTGTCTTATGTGAATCTGCTACTTAACTGATGGAACAACTGCAGCATGCAAAAAAAAGTACTTATGCAGCATGCTATAGTCAAAATGTGAAAAATGTAATATAAAAGATTGATAGCCTATAACGTACCAGGAAAGTTGAAGCTTATAATGCAGTATCATATTTGTCCTGTTGTCTCGACCAACCCTCTCTGGATACCCGTTTGTCCTGTTTTCAATTTACCTGAGCTATTTGCTCTTTTATTAATATTTTGTCACCTTTTGCTCGTATACAATCGGAAAACACCAGCAACCAATCCCCTTTTAACTGTGAGTTAAAAGCCACAGAGCATAACAAACTACTACTCCTAGAGTTACTCAAAACCCACTAGGCCTATTTTGCTCCTAATTTTTAAAAGAATTCCACTCCAGGACCCCCCCTCCTCTTATTAGTGGGGTCCACAACCCCCACCCCACACATAGTCTCAAGATCTGGAGGTCACCTTATCGTAGTGGTTTAATTTGGAATGACAGGACTTGTAACTTAAGTTAGGGGCTATTCAACAGAAAGTCTAGGTTCACAAGCAGCTAATCTTCATAAAAAAAATCGATTATGTATCTATATGTATTACAAATGTAATCTTATGCTAAAAGTGCTAAAATGAACTAAGATGTCTCATGCATACTGCGATTATTACCTAAATTAATTAATTATATTGTTATTTCTTGATTACACTATAACCTAACCTCCCAATCCACAAACTTCAAGTTGCTACCACTGAGAAAACACTTTTGAGTCTTTGCTGATAAATCTAAAATGTCTTCACATTCTGCTAACATATCTTACAAAAAAGATGCTTCAAAATATCAACAAATTGCTTTATAACAAGTTATTTGTTTTAAATAAACTCAAAGAAGATCTCGAAGCTAAGCTTGGTGACCAGTAAACAAAACAAATTCAACTGTGACCTTGATCGGATGGATATAGATATAGTCAACGTAGACAGTTGTTTGTTTTGACTTCCAGTCGTAGTGTTTCCGTTCCGTTTCCACTCAGCAACAAAAATTATCCCACAGAGTTCGTAAAAAATTCTTACTTAATCCCTTAATCCCTTACTTAATCTTCTATGCTAGACTAGATCAGATGCTCAATCGTCGATACTAGCTCAGTGTTGCGGACGATAACAGAACTACAACGGTCAGTCGGTAAGGTAGAACCACTAGATGCTCAATCGTCGATACTAGCTCAGTGTTGCGGACAATAACAGAACTACAACGGTCAGTCGGTAAGGTAGAACCACTATACCGACACTAGCTCGGTGTTGCGGTGAG
This sequence comes from Allygus modestus, assembly GCA_963675035.1. Lineage (NCBI taxonomy): Eukaryota > Metazoa > Arthropoda > Insecta > Hemiptera > Cicadellidae > Allygus > Allygus modestus. The sequence goes on along the minus strand of OY776111.1, from coordinate 456,239,209 downwards.
AATGAAACTACAACGGCCAGTCGGTAAAGTAGATGCACTATACAGTACTGATAATTCCATCCGTTCGTCCGTTTAAAACTGCTCTAACGATTTTGATTTTTAGCGAATTTCCCCTATAGGGAAAAAGCTATTACCGTAGTCGGCATGGAAAGACCTAGGCCCGGGACTATGATAACTTCTGGTTTTGAGGTCCCCAGACCTCAAAAACACCATTCGCTCGAAACTGTATATATATATGTGTCCGTGATCACGATAACTCTCGTAAAAATGTTTCGATTTTCATGAGACTTGGTATAAACGTGTAAAGCAACATTGATTACGTTAAGTTCGAAAACCAGCCAGATCGCTCCATCCAAAGGGGTATTTTGGGGGGTTTTGTACCCCAAAAATGGGTTTTTTGAATTTTTTACATATAATTTTTGAAATAGTCAAATTTCACAGTTTTTACCATTGGATTCAGCTTAAAAAAAACACAATATGGTATTTTGATCATTCCTCTACCTACGTCAATTGGTTACCGAGATATTGAAAGAGCTAAACACAGTACTTTGTCTAATGCTATCCTTATGGAGGAAAAGAAAATTTTATATCTCGCTTATTTATGAACGTATACTGACGAAACTTGGTATACGGCTTCATCTTGTTGTGGTATATTGATATTTGCTCAAAAAAAAATTTTTGCCCAAGGCTCCCGTAGCAGCAAACCTGCTTACTCGGCTCCCATGTTATTCTTGTGGAGAATAATTAAATGCTCCGTCTCCTTTAATTATGAACATAAATGGTCTCCTTTAATAACTGGTATACGACTTCACCTAGTTGAGTTATATTGATGTTAGCATAAAAACCCATTTTTTATGTTCCTTGTTGCAGCAAACCTGCGTACTCAGCCCCAATGTTATTCTTATGGATGATAATTAAAATGGTATACATCGCTTATTTGTGAATATATTTTTATGAAACTTGGTAAGTGGCTTTTTGTATTATTAAGACATTTATATCTCCATTGGAAATTAGCTAAGTATGCAGGTTTGCTGCGACGGGGGTATTTTAGTAGGTGGTTTATAGTGCTTTAGATCCCTTACAAAATTGCACCACCCTCATATCTGGGAAAATTCGGAGTCGGAATTTATAGCACGACTATAAAGGTTCACCGTTTTACTTTATTTTCCACAAACCCATTAACGTTTATTGTCGGATCATAGATTTGTCAAATGCTATGAAATAACCAGTATATAGAGACTCGTCAGTTATTGATCCCAGTTGTGATTCGACTATAAGCCTCGCCACTTTAAGTTGAGGCAGCCCAAACCAAAACCTCACTTTACTCCGTGGTCTTACCAAAACTGGCCCGCAGGTACACGACCCGGGCTGCGTCCTCCCCCCTCGAGTAATCCTATTAGTGACGCTTCCGTGCTCGCCCAAATATAATTTTGATTTATTTTAAATTGTCACAAAACATACGAGGTCTCGCTCTTGTATTATAATTGACAGCAACATGACAAACATGTCTGTTTTTGTCCCATTCCAATCGGACATCTTATGCGGTTTTAACAGATTAATTAAAATTCTTATAAATAAAATACAAGTAGCCTATTTTTGGGATGTGTGTAATCGATCTGCCTATTTTGCTCCTAATTTAAAAAAAATTAGGTGTGGCAGCTGGGTGGAATTTGGAGGTTTTGTATGGGTCTGTATTTAAAAATAGTCAAGGGAAAGGCTAGTCATTCCCATGGGTACGAATGGAATATACTTCTCAGCCAATACGGTCCGGTCGGGTGTCTTCGAAGACGACATGACGGTTCCGATGTAGATGCAGAAATGGTCATAACGAGGCAATATTGGCCGACAGGAAATGGTCTCATCCGGCGTAAAGGGTCGAATTCTTGTTAAAATAACTCTTTGGCTTTCCATTAGGGGTTGATGCATTTAAGAATACAGACCCGGTGTAGAAATAAGCTGATTTTAATGTTGTTTATCTCCTGACGTAAGTTAGCGTCGTGTAAATGCAATACATATCACAACGAACTCACTTAAAATACCAATCATTGTGCAGACATTACATGAGATTCTTAGGAAATACAGGGAATAGAGGGGTAAATACAACCTCCTCAACCTCTCCGTTGTCCATCCCGTTGACCAGAGAGGCATGGGGGCCCATCAGTTTCTTACAGTCAATACAGTCAGTACAGTCAATAGGAGGGCAAATGCAGTAGAAAAGAGAGTAAATGCAGTGAGAATGAAGGGTAAATACAATGAATGTAAGGGTAAATGCAGTGAGTAGAAGGATAAATGCAGTAAATAACAAGAGTAAGTGCAAAATATAAGGTTGGTAATGCAGAGTCAAAGCCCTGCAATAAGAGAGCAAACCCATGCTAAGCAGGATTTGCCACTGGCTGTTATGATGTCAGAGCCCGACACGTCACTAGTACGCTAGCAGACTTAGTCCTGCTTTTACGTGGGGCGGCCTCAATGCTCCGGCATTGAGCCAAGTCCTGACAGCATTGAGTAACCCGCAAACCCCTATTTACGTGAGCCGCTCTCTTATGTAAGGACTAAATTTGTCTCAGTGATGGCGGGAGCCATTCAATAGACCACATCGGGATAAAGCAATATACCAAGTTTTGACAGGATACGTTCATAAATAAATGAGGTATACCATTTTTCTTATTCTCTATAAGAACATCATTGGACATCGTAGTACTGTGTTTAGCACTTTCAATATCTCTGTAACCAATTGACATCAAGCAATGATCAAATTGTTAGTTTTTTAAGCTGAATGTAATGGTGAAATGTAAAATGTTATTTAATAAAGCATTTTTGAGTACAACCCACCCCCTCCCCTAATACCCTTTTGAATGGAGTGAACTGGCTGGTTTTCAAACTAAAGACATAAATGTTGCTTTACATGTTTGTGCAAAATTTTGTCAAAATCAGAGCATTTTTACGAGAGTTATCGTGCTTACGGACACATATATATATACAGTTTTGAACGAATGGTGTTTTTGGCATCTGGGGACCTCAAAATGAAAAGTTATCATGGTCCCAGGCCTAGGTGTTACCACGCCGACTACGGTAATAGCTTCTTCCCTATAGGGGAAATTTACTAAAATCACTTTGATCATGTGGTACAGGCTCACAAACACCAGTATCCTCGTCGGTTCAAAATTTAAAGTTTTACTTCCCAAAAAAAACAAATTGAATGTATTTTTATCACTTATAGATTGCAGAATTAATACTTTGATGAAATATTCCTGTTAATCGCTATTAAAATAAAAAGGAAAAGTTTTAATTTTGTTGTGAAAACTTTTACAATCATCGACCAAATACTACGCACAGAGAGAGGTGGCAGAATGTGAAAAGCTAATATTTGGGAAATTGTCATCAGCAAGGCTTTGCGTCAACGGGTTGACGCACGTCAGTCAGCTGTGATAGTTCTAAGTTTACTTTACTTCGTATATAAGACTCAACCTGCTTGGACTCGGAGCTTCATAGACGTGCAGCCATGCAGACCTTCAAGCTGATTGTTTGTGTTTGTGCCCTTTTCTCTGCAGTCCTTGCTGAAGAGGTAGGTTGATACAAATGTTCATAGGGTAGGTGGGGGGGTAAGGTAGTGGTAGGTTGCTTTAAAAGTAAAATAATACCCCCGTAGCAGCAAACCTGCATACTCAGCGAATTTCCAATGCATATAAATGTATCTTAATACTACATAAAGCCACATACCAAGTTTCATCAATATACATTCATAAATAAACGATTTATGACATTTTAATTATTCTCCATAAGAATAACATGGCAGCTGAGTATGCAGGTTTGCTGAAGCAAGGAACACAAAAAATGGGGTTTTATACAAATATCAATATAACTCATGTAGGTAAAGCCACATACCAAATTTCATTAATTTATTTTCATAATGAAGGCAGATAACACGTTACTTATTCTCCATAAGAATAACATGGGGCTGAGTACGCAGGTTTGCTGCTACGGGAGCCTTTGGCAAAAAATTGTTTTTTTGAGCAAATATCAATGGTCCACAACGAGATGAAGCTGTATACCAAGTTTCGTCAGTATACGTTCATAAAGAAGCGAGATATAAAATTTTTATTTTTCTCCATAAGAATAACATTAGACAACGTACTGTGTTTAGCACTATCAATATCTCGGTAACCAATTGACGTAGAGAAATGATCAAAATACCAAATTGTGTGTTTTTTTAAGCTGAATCCAATGGAAAAAACTAAAATTTGACTATTTCCAAAATTATATGTAAAAAATTCGAAAACCCCATTTTTGGGGTACAAAACCCCCCCAAAATACCTCTTCGGATAGAGCGATCTGGCTGGTTTTCGAACTTAAAGTCATAAATGTTGCTTTACACGTTTATACCAAATTTCATCAAAATCGGATAATTTTTACGAGAGTTATCGTGCTCACGGACACACACACACACATATATATATATACAGTTTCGAACGAATGGTGTTTTTGGGGTCTGGGGACCTCAAAACGAAAAGTTATCATGGTCCCGGGCCTAGGTCTTACCATGCCGACTACGGTAATAGCTTCTTCCCTATAGGGGAAATTCGCTAAAAAATGTAATCAAATTAAATGTTAATATCGGTTTATCCAATTCAATTCCTGCAATTTTAGAATTTGTTTTGATGTAAATCTGAAATATTTAATTTAATTTATTCATAGTTGAAACCAATAATATACATGTAATTAAAAGATTGCAAAAATACAAATTGTACATGTGAAGTTGGTTATTGTGGCTAGTGTGGTACAATTTTGACAAATGTGTCACAATGAAAAGTAACAAAAATGATCCATATACGTAGTAACAAAATTATAATATCTAAAATAAAAACTAAAACAAGAAAATACTATTTGTTTAAGCTGATATAATATAAAATAGCTTCTTCCCTATAGGGTAAATTCACTAACACCCCCGTTGCAGCAAACCTGAATACTCAGCGAATTTCAAATGGTACTTCACTAAGTCATGAAGCCACTTACCAACTTGAATCAAAGCATATTAATAAATAAGCGAGATTTGACATTTTATTTATTCCCCATAAGAAGAACATTATGACTGAGTATGCAGGTTTGCTGCATCAAGGACCACAAAATCTGGTTTTTATGCAAATACCAATGGATCACCTCCAGATGAAGCAACATGCCAAGTTTTATCAATTTATGTTCACAAACAAGCAATATATCACATATTCATTATTCTCCATAAGAATAACATTATAGCTGCTGAGTACGCAGGTTTGTTGCCATGGGGACCACACAAAATGACTTTTGTATACAAATATAGCATTAAAACCCAACCATATAAAGCCACATACCAAGTTTCATTAATATTATTTGTTCATTAATAAGCGAGATATAACATTTTACTTATCCTCCATAAGATTAACATTGGACAACGTACTTTGTATCTCAATATCTCGATAACCATTTGACGTAGAGTGATGATCAATATACCAAATTGTTTATTTTTTAAGCTGAATTAATGGTGTGAACCAACATTTGGGTTTAAAAAGAATTATATGTAAAAAGTTCAAAAAACCCATTTTTGGGGTACAAAACCCCCCCAAAACCCCCCTTAGAGTAGAGCGACCTGTCTGGTTCGCAAATTCATGAAAATAGGTCCCGGGCCTAGGTCTTACCATGCCGACTACGGTAATAGCTTCTTCCCTATAGGGGAAATTCGCTAATATTAAATTTATAACACACTACCTTTTCTTAGCAAAGTCTTTAATATATGTCGATATTTTTTCAGATAAATGACCTTGAAGAAAATTCAGCAATCACATGGAATGAACTCGAACATAAGTCTAAAGGATCTTCAGAAGGAGACCTAACACCTTGGACAGGATTAACGGAAAGCCAAACGGAGGAGTTGAAAACGGCACAAAATGAAACACCAACACTTGAAATAAGGAAAAAGAAACTGAAGGCTACAACTACAGTAAAGAAACCATCTTTGGGCGAAACAGAGGATAAACCAGGAACCAATGCACCAGAAGGAATAAGAAAAACTGCAAGATGTTCAAAAGGAGGTAAAGGGGGTAAAGGGTATAAAGGCAAGAAGGGATACTATGGTAAATAAATGTTATTAAATATGCAACTATTGTGTTTTTTATCCTTTACTCTAATACAATCAATATCTGTTGGTTTGCACGGTTTACCTTGGAATCCAGAGAAAGGTTAGTTTGTATGTTTAGTAGGAGTGATTGTCACAAAAAACCTGCTCGCCTATTAAATAAGTATAGATAGTTTCAGCTCGTTTTGGAATGCTATTCAGCATTAAATACAATAATCTCTAATGCTAATACTTTGAAGCCTTAGAGGCCTCCAAAACATTGTCTAATACTGCTTGTTCAAGTGACACATCTCCTTCTATTTGGGTAACATCTAATGTCCATGGGGAGCATCCGAAACCAGCCTGAAAAACCTTTTTTTGTGGTAAAAATGGGTTTGAGAAAAAGGCTTCAGGTTTGATAAAACAAACAACAAAAACGCAACAAACATTACAAATATACTGAAGAGAGCACTTTTTAAATCTGAGATCTTTAACAGATTATCGTAATATTTTGAAATTACAGTTAATGTTGAAATCTTTCTACTAGGATATATAAATAATGTTATTTAGGAAATTATTGTGGACATTTTCAATCAGTGTTTGGGTAAAACAATGAAAAATGTCTGCAACAAAAACTCACCATTATTAATAATGAATTTCAAACATAAATAATATATCTATTCAGACATAACACAAGATTTTTAAATAAGTTTTCTGAACAACACAGGATAAGATTGTATGAAAACAAACCAGAATAAATGGCTTGAAAAACCTTTAAGTTTGTACCAGATAGAATAGAACAGCTCAAAATTGTAAAGAAATTCAATACTTTTTAGTCCAAAACATTGTTTAAGAATCATACCCCCACAGCAGCAAACCTGCGTACTAAGCGAATTTCCAATGCATATATGTGTATCTTAATACCTCATAAAGCCACATACCAATACCTCAATATACAATCATAAATAAAAGATTTATGATATTTTAATCATTCTCCATAAGAATCAATGCTGCTGAGTATGCAGGTTTGCTGAAACAAGGAACACAAAAAATGGGTTTTTATACAAATATGAATATAACCCAACTAGGTGAAGCCACATACCAAGTTTTTTTGATCTATGTTCATGATTAATGGAGACATAATATTTTACTTTTTCTCCAAAAGAATAACATTGGGGCTGAGTACGCAGGTTTTCTGCTACGGGAACCATGGGTAAAAATTGTTTTTTTGTGCTAATGATAATAGACCACAACCAGATGAAGCCATATACCAAGTTTGGTCGGTTTAGGTTCATAAATAAGCGAGTTATAAAATTATTTTTATTCTCCATAAGAATAACATTGGACAACGTACTGTGTTTAGCACTTTTAATATCTCCGTAATCAGTTGAGGTAGAGCAATGATCAAAATACCAAATTGTGTGTTTTTTTTAAGCTGAATCCAATGGTGAAAATCAAAATTTGTCTTATTCAAAGATTATATGTAAAAAATTAAAAAAAAAACATTTTTGGGATACAAAACCCTTCTAAAATACCCCTTCGGATAGATCGATTTGTCTGGTTTTCGAACTTAGTCATAAATGTTGCTTTACACGTATGTACCAAATTTTATCAAAATCCGACAATTTTTACGAGAGTTATCGTGCTTACGGACACACACACACACATATATATATCTACAGTTTTGAACAAATGGTGTTTTTGAGGTCTGGGACCTCAAAACGAAAAGTTATCATGGTCCCGGGCCTAGGTCTTACCACGCCGACTACGGTAAACAGCTTCTTCCCTATAGGGAAAATTCGCTAACATGAGGATAAATTAGCTTGAGACCAAAAATACCCAAATACATTTTTATTTTATTTGAAAATACAATGTCTCAGTTGAAATAGCCATCCTCTTTTGTTTAAACAATAACAAAGGAAGTGTACAGAAGAGCATTTGTATTGCTGTAAATGTAAATTAATTAAGTTGTTTTAAATAAATGCGCCACAAACAGCAAACAAGCGGCAAATATTAGAACTTCATGTTCCGATATTACCATCATATTGTAGTGAAGTAGTTTCACGCTTCTCACACAGATAGCGCTGGTTGCCTCTCTGACACTCGAACGGTCAGCTGAGTTTGCGGAAGGAGGAGAATAGTAGTGGGGAGGTAGTCCAAGAGAGAGAGGGGTATTTGTTTACAAAATGGCCGCGTTCACGGGACACCTGTTGATCGCTATGTCCACTCAGTCGTTCTACAACTGTTATCGTTGTCACAGGACACTAATTCGTGGTGTTTGTGTAGTGTATCAGTGACGTGTTTAGTGCAAACAATGTAGCATATTCTGAAGTGATTTATCTTAGTGTTTGTGACTTTTATAATGCCACGGTTGAAGACGTTTCTCCAGGCACTGACACTTCTCTCTGCAGCTGCCTACCTTTCGTTATTTTTCTACCAAAGAAATGTTACTGTCGCTTCACAGATACCAAACAATGAGGTAAGTTTGTTTTAAATGATTCTGTAGTCATAACTGTGTACTATAACAATAACAATTACGTGTGTCATAAATATTAAATATGTACAGTACCGTTATTGTAATTTGGTTTGTGAGATGTGCAGCACTGATTTGCTCCAATAGAGGTTGAGTTTGGCTGTGGCGCCAAAAGTAAGAGGTTTAAAAGTTAAATGAAGTTGTGTCCATTTGTGAGAGTTTTAAGTCAACTAGTAAACCTGTGCGGCTTCGCCGCGATCATAATTTATAAATATTGTGTTACCGTTCCAAAGCCAACATGGCCTGCTGATTAACTATGTTTACTCTATCCAGCTGATTGTTTAAAACTTATTAGTTATATCCCAATGTTAAGCTTATGGGGGAAAACTAACTTTAAGGGGCCCCAGGGCCTCACTTAGAAATTATTTCTCTATAAAAAAAGTTTCCTGCACAACTTCACTTAGGCTCTTTCCAATGACACCAAAAACATGAAAATCAGTTCAGTAGTTTAGTAGGAGTGATTGTCACAAAAAACCTGCTCGCCTATTAAATAAGTATAGATAGATTCAGCTCGTTTTGGAATGCTATTCAGCATTAAATACAATAATCTCTAATGCTAATTTGAGAACTCGTGTAATCAAATGAGAAATTGGTACCAAATACAGGTGTGTTGTGACAAAAATATATTCCTGTTCATTATGATTCTGTATGTCATATTTTAAATAAATATTCTAAAATCTTTACCTAGCTTAGCATATTTCGCCTTTTAAGATTCAATGTTTTCTTTTGCAGTTGATTTTTATTTGGTCAAGTGATTTGTAATACCGCAAGTGAACTAACCATGTGTTAATTAAGGCTATACCCTATATTATGGCTGGTGTTGGGATTGCCAAGTCCATAAGCGTAATTTCAGTACTTTGGTTGGAGGGGCAAAATCGGTTGTGATCGTGATTATTGTGACATTTCATATATTACAATACTATTTTCCTAATTATTGGGGGGCCAACTGCCTCCCCTTGTCCCCCCTAATTTACGCCTATGGCCATGTCTGGTTTTATTCATTATTCTGGTATGATGAGGAAAAGCATTTTAGGAGGGTAAATGACTCACAATAACAATTTGGTGTGTATCTTGAGTTAAAGGAGATTTATATCTTAAATAAGTAAAGCCTTCCTATTCCATAAATGTAAATGCACGCCAGTTATTTGTAACCACTTCTCACATGAGATGTAACAGACTTTTCTCGGGACTTGTAAGTTCTTTAACTGCTTAGCAAATTACAGTAGGCCCCATAAATCTGGTGCAGCAGCTGATGACAATTTGTTTTTAGCCATAACAATTTTAATACATCTGACACTGCCTTCCTCATGGTCATGATTAGGTAGGAGGCGAGACCAACGAGTTTAATAAATCTAGAATTATCGTCAGGGGTGAAAATGTGAAGTCTCACTGAAGGATATTTTTGTAAACAAACTACAGGGAACAAATGTTTCCAGCAAACACATTATGATCGAAAATATGTTTGAACCAAAGGTTGTGGCTATTTTCTTTCTTGTGCTGCATAGCCCATTCATAAACTATTTAAATGATTTAACCTTAAAAGCACTGTCAATATAGGCTAATATATTGTGTTTAAGAAAACTGTTTATTACTTTCAGTATGCAAAACGTCTACTAGTACATTACATAAATTGCAGATTACGTAATTTGATTATGGTCAGTCTATGGTTAGTTTTGCGTTGCCATGGTCACGGCCGGTGTAGAGGGAAAATGGCAGCCTCCATAGTGGCTTCACCTTTTTCTTGGAGATTTTAAGTAGCCTATCAATTTATTTATAGCTTTTGGCAAACGTTATTTCAAAATGTATCACACAACAATCGTACAAAGTGGACATAGTAGCAGTACCGTTACTAGTGATATACATACAAAACCAAAGTATTCATTGGTAATACAATAGCCTTCAGTACACTTAACACTGCCAAACTAGGTACTGAATTCCAAAGAACATGCAATAATACAATTTGTAATACAGTACATTCAAATAAATATTACTCTGCTACTATACATGTGTTCTTTAACTCGGGTTGCGAACTCTATACGATTAAAGTAAGTATCAAGTATATGTACTGAGCTCGTTGGCTGAGACAGGTAACAAAATAATGTACAAGTTAAAGCAACAGTCATATCTGCATTTTTCTCCATGACACAGTACAACCTAGCAGAGATGTTTACGTGAAGTTAAAACGCTAATGATGATTAAATTTTTTCAACTCCGTTAAATTGGATTGCAAGTTTACAAATAAATAGGTTTTGACACTAGTATGCATGTCCAGTCGAAATATTTTATTCAAGCTTTTTTAAATTTTGGAGGTAATACCAGCAGGGTGTAAAAATGTAAAATTTTAAAAACTACTTGTCTTTCTTCCCATAAAAAATTAAAGCTCCCTGGAATGGTAGATACCATTTATGAATATATGAATTCAATTTGTCACATGGTGTCTAGTAGGCTACAGCATGGATAATTAGTTCTGTTGCAGCGGTAACAATCAATTAACTTTCCCTTTTATGTCGTCTTCTGATCAGGTTTAGGAGAGTCAGTAGCAAAAGTGGAAAATTGTAACCATAGTTAATTAGTTAACAAGAAAGAATCATCCAGCAATTGGCACACAAGTGATTAGGCTAAATCAAATAATCTTAAACACCAACTCTGATTATGTTGTTTACATTATGTTTTAAAACCTTTCTGATCATTGCTTTTAACATTTTTGAAACATACTCCACCAGTATAGCATTCTAATACTGTAGGACCATCATGCCATTTATTCAAAAACAAAGGGGCCTTCCGTTATTTTGTATTGGACTACACATCTAAAACGACCAAGTTTCCTCATTTGTTTACACACAAACTTGTTTCTCTTAGGCCTTGGATATTTCACACATATTTTATTTTTATTTTAGTAGTAGATGTTTAAAATTATATTTTCCAGCCTATTGTATAGAAATTGTTTTGTAGAATTTTGATCAGTAATTAAATATAGGTGGTAAGTTAATGATGTGTAATATATAAATGTGTATATATAAAGGTGTTTAATATACAAGGTGTAAGGCAACTCAGGTCCACAGCAAAGGCTTTTTTTAGCCAATGAGACTTTTATTACAAAATTTTCACTTACCATTTCAACAGTCTATTTGTAATAAGTATTTTTGTTTTTATTTTATTTAAAGGGGTCTTGCTTTTACTCATGAATGAAAAAACGGTATAATCGCGTGATCTGTATAAATTGTAGGATTGTATTTAATAATAATATTTAATTTGCAATATTATTTAATTTTATTTTAGTAATACCGGTAAAGGTTAAATATTTAAAATTGTATGTATAATTATTGGAATGTAAGCAATTTTTGTGTATTTTACACCCCCATTTTCATGTATTTTGTAATTCATGTATTTGTTGTAAATACCTTTTAAACAAGGAAAAAGAAGGTCAAGATACGTAAGAAAATGAAATAATTGGAAAATATAGTCTTTGGTCTCCTTCCTAGTTTTTTCAAAGCAAGGGTCAAGCATAATCAATTTAAGCTTGATGAACAATTTTAATTTTGAACTCAGTATAGGCGGGGAAGCCCACTAATATAATACAAAAATTAGTTCCATGAAAATTATTTTGTAGACAAATAAGTTAGCTATAAAAAAAAAACCTAATAACACCCTAATAATAACTTAAACATAAAGAGTCAAATAGACTAATCAAATTTCTTCTGTTTTTTTTTAATTATCAAATTTGAGTGTCTCTTCCATTAAATTATTAAAAGACTTAAATATTCCAAGATGAAAAACATTTATTGAATTGGAAGTTACTTGTAACTGAAAGAAGTGATATGATAGCCTAAATAATCTTTTTTTAATACAGGACACATAATCCTACATGGCATAATTATCAAATATCATACATGCATCAAAAGAAAAGTACCTGGGGCCGAACTTTGCTCGGGGTTAGTTTGTTTAGATAATTTGGGGTAATATTTCACCACTTCCTCCTACTGATAATCGGATTTTTATAGTTCATTTGCCTCTTTTCTACATGTTTAAGGTCACTCCAGTTGTTATTTAAAGCTCAATGTCCCTTTGATTTATTTGACCCCTTTATATATGTAATCTTCACTCAAATTTTTTAATCTCTGTTCTCAGGAAACCGCGTGTTAATAATCATAAACAACATGAGTATTACTTTGACAGTTACTTGATTGATTATAAACAGCTGTTACAATTCTTTTGCTTTGATTTGAAACTCCATAAGCCCAATGCTAATTTTTTAACTTTCCATTCTCGTTATTTTTAGCGAATTTCCCCTATAGGGAACAAGCTATTACCGTAGGTCTCATGGTAAGACTTAAGCCCGAGACCATGATAACTTTTTGTTTTGAGGTCCCCAGATGCCAAAAACACTATTCGTTCAAATTTATATATATATATATATATATATATATATATATATATATATATGTGTGTGTGTCCGTTAACACGATAACTTGAGTAAAAAACGTCCGATTTTGATGAAATTTGGCTCAAATGTGTAAAATGACATTCATCACTTTAAGTTCGAAAACCAGACAAATCGGACCATGGGAAGGGGGGTTTATGGGGGTTTTAAATTTTCCAAAAATCAGTTTTTTGCATTTTTCACCCTACAATTTTTAAAAAACTTAATTTTGGTTTTGACCATGTTATAGAGCTTAAAAAACAAATAATTTAGTATCTTGAATTATTAACCTAGGTTAAGTGGTTGCGGAGAAAATCCAAAAAAACCTGCTCATAAAATCTCCCATGTTAATCTTATGGGAAAAAGGTTTTTGGCTTTTCCTCAGTTTATTTTAATGTAAACTTCCCATTTGCTTTTACCAATCTGTTCAGTTCCACAAAACAATCAATTTGGTGTTTAAATTGTGATTCTACGCCCAACCGTTGCAGAGATATTCAAAGTGCTAAACACAGTACGTTGTCCAATGCTATCCTTATGGAGAATAAATAAAATTTGATATCTCGATTATTTATGAATGTATGTTGATGAAACTTGGTATGTGGCTTCACATAGTACTGGTATATTGATATTTGTACAAAAATTTGATTTTTTGTTGATTATTCCCGTAGCAGCAAACCTGCGTACTCAGCCCCATGTTATTCTTATGGAGAATAAGTAAAATGTAATGACTCCCTTAATTATGAACATAAATTAATAAAACTTAGTACGTAGCTTCACTTGGTTGAGTTATATTTGATAATTATATAAAAACCCATTTTTCTGTTCCTTGTTGCAGCAAACCTGCTTTCTCAGCCCCCATGTTAATCTTATGGAGAATAACTAGAATGTTATATAGCACTTATTTATGATTGAATATTGATGAAACTTAGTATGTGGCTTCGCCTAGTTAAATTTTATTTATATTTGCATAAAAACCAATTGTTTCTGTTCCTTGTTTCAGCAAACCTACGTACTCATTACCAATGTTATTCTTATAGAGAATAATTAAAATCGCTTATATGTGAATATATTTTTATAAAACTTGGTTTGCGGCTTTATGTGGTATTAAGACATATATTATGCATTGGAAATTCGCTGAGTACGCAGGTTTGCTGCGACGGGGGTGTTAATTATTTGATTTTTCCTGGGGACGAGACCTTTCTAGAAATTAATTTTATACTAGAAATTAGTTATTTCCAACATTATACGGAAATCGTTGAAGCCGTTTTTGAGATCAGAATTGCAAGCAAGCACGCGCGGCGCAAGCAAGCAAACCTTACTCTTAGAGTATAGGATAGGATAGGATACATCGCAAATCCCTAAACAATTACTGACACAAATATGCCTACTGTACTTTGCAGAAACAATATTAGATTGAGATAATTAACTTTGGGCAGCAGGGGCCTGGGAATCCAATTTTCTCTGCCCTTGACCCCGGGTTCGGATTCAGGTAGCGTGTCGGCCGGGGCGGCCCCTGCTCTAATGGGAAACCAAATTAATTCGGGCCCCCGCCCCATTAAAATTGGGCCTATTTTTATGCTTCCTCTATAGCAGCCAATTTATTTTACACGTCACTGCGAAAGGCGGCGTTTTTACAACTCACCCGCTGGAAACGAAGGGGGTCCTGTGTGGAATTCTTTCGAGTTGGGTTTTAATCGAATAATCTTTCATTGTTGAGATTCTGTTCTGATGAGGGGTTTAGTGTTGATTAATGAATGTCGCTTTATTAGTTTTTGGATCGGTTTTAATGTTAGACCCTTTTCTCATAATACGTGAAGTTCTTGACAAAACATTTCTTGGTAATAAATTAGGTTTGGCTTTCATTACCGTAGTGTTTAATAAGGCAATTGAGAAAGTTATGTTTAAATATAATACAGCATTGTGTTTCTAAATAAAAATGTTCCCTAATTCGAAGAGTAAATTAGCATGGTTAACATACTTCATTAACTTTGCCACAACATAATATCCAACACAGTATTAAGAGTTGTCATCATGGAAGTTACTGCACGTCGTCTTATAGAGGTTGGTCCCATAAGACCTATGTTAACGTTGAATCTCCGCTTTACTTTACCTGATTGTCACATACAATTAATTTTGTTGTCAAATTAAAGATTTCGTCGTCCTCTAGTAAAATGCAGTCCCTAATTTCGAATTTCAGAGGGGGCTCCAGTCCTCTGCTTCTCCCATAAGACCAATGTTAACTTTCAAAGTCCGTCCCTCCTCAACGGGTTATCCGAAATTGATTATTTATGGTTCGTTTTAAAGATCAAAAATATATCTAGCGATTTCAGTAAGCAGAATTTCGTTATCATAAATAGTTTGCGCAAAAAAATCGTAAATATTGAATATTTTGGAATTTTATTGATCGATTATTATTTGCGATATCGAAATTCTGCTTACTGAAATCGCTAGGTATATTTTTGCTCTTTAAAATGAGACATAAATCAACAACATCGAATAATCCGTTGAGGAGGGACGGGATTTGACAGTTAACATTGGCCTTAAGGGCGAAGCAGATAGCAACGCGAAAAGTGTCGTGACTGGAGCCCCCTCTTTAGCTTAATACGATTGCAAATTAAAGAAATATTTGTAAAATCATAACTTTGCCGAGATTAGGGAAATCGAAAATGCAGTTCCCATAAGCACCACTACACCTTTATTTTGACACCCAAACGAATGTTTTGCGACGATCGGGTGAGAAGTGACGGGGCGCGAAGTTAATATTGGGCGATTGGCTTTTTGGAACAAAACTCCAAGGTGACCGTCCGGCAACTTTGGGGGATAAAGACTCTTAAAACCACAATTTTACTGTTTTATGCCATGTTTTAAAAACCACGTTTGTCAGTCGGTCAAGGGCTGAGAAGTAGACCGACGTATACAGCAAAACAATTAAGGCTCATTCCGTATATATCATTGATTGAAAGAATAAATACCCCCGTCGCAGCAAACCTGCATACTCAGCGAATTTCCAATGAATATATAACATAACACAATAAAAAACTTAACAGGATTCATAAGAAATGTATTCACAAACAAGCGATATTTAAAATATTAATTATTCTCCATAAGAATAACATTGGGGATGAGTACGCAGGTTTGCTGCAACAAGGCACACAAAATAATGGGGTTTTATGTAAATATCAATAGAACTCATCTTAGTGAAGTCACATACCAAGTTTCATCCATATACATTCATAAATAAGCGATATATAACATTTTAAGTATTTTCCATAAGAATAACATGGGGACCAAGTACCTAGGTTTGCTGCTACAGGAGCCATAGGCGAAAAATTGTTTTTTTGTGCAAACAACAATAAACCATAACCAGATCAAGCCATATACCAAATTTCGCCAGTTTATGTTCATAAATAAGCGAGATATACAATTTTTCTTTTTCTCCATAAGAATAACATTAGACAACGTACTGTGTTTAGCACTTTAAATATCTCGGTAACCAATTGACGTAGAGCAATGATCAAAATACCAAATTGTTTGTTTTTTTAAGCTTAATTCAATGGTATAAATTAAAATTTGATTTAAATTAAAATTAAATGTGAAAACCCCAAAAAACACATTTTTGGGGTACAAAACCCCCCAAAAAACCCCCTTCAGATGGTGCGAGTCATCTGGTTTTCGAACTCGTTCAAATAAATGGTACTTTACACATTTGTACCAAATTTCATTAAGATCGGACCTTTTTTACGAGAGTTATCGTGCTTACGGACTCATATATATATATATATATATATATATATATATATATATATATAATACCCCCGTAGCAGCAAACCTGCGTACTCAGCGAATTTCCAATGCATATATATGTATCTTAATACCAAATAAGCCACATACCAAGTTTCATCAATATACATTCATAAATAAACGATTTATGACATTTTAATTATTCTCCATAAGAATAATATGGCAACTGAGTATGCAGGTTTGCTGAAGTAAGGAACACAAAAAATGGGGTTTTATACAAATATCAATATAACTCATGTAGGTAAAGCCACATACCAAATTTCATTAATTTATTTTCATAATGAAGGCAGATAACACGTTACTTATTCTCCATAAGAATAACATGGGGCTGAGTACGCAGGTTTGCTGCTATGGGAGCCTTGGGTAAAAAATTGTTTTTTTGAGCAAATATCAATGGTCCACAACCAGATGAAGCCGTATACCAAGTTTCGTCAGTATACGTTCATAAATAAGCGAGATATAAAATTTTTATTTTCCTCCATAAGAATAACATTAGACAACGTACTGTGTTTAGCACTTTTAATATCTCGGTAACTAATTGACGTAGAGAAATGATCAAAATACCAAATTGTGTGTTTTTTTAAGCTGAATCCAATGGGAAAAAATAAAATTTGACTATTTCCAAAATTATACGTAAAAAATTCGAAAAACCCATTTTTTGGGTACAAAACCCCCCCAAAATACCCCTTCGGATAGAGCAATCTGGCTGGTTTTCGAACTTAAAGTCATAAATGTTGCTTTACACGTTTATACCAAATTTCATCAAAATCGGATAATTTTTACGAGAGTTATCGTGCTCACGGACACACATATATATATATATATATATATAGATATATATATATATATATATATACAGTTTCGAACGAATGGTGTTTTTGGGGTCTGGGGACCTCAAAACGAAAAGTTATCATGGTCCCGGGCCTAGGTCTTACCATGCCGACTACGGTAATAGCTTCTTCCCTATAGGGGAAATTCGCTAAAAATAAACATATATATATATATATATATATATATATATATATATATATATATATATATACATATATACAAATTTGAACGAATGGTGTTTTTGGCATCTGGGGACCTCAAAATGAAAAGTTATCATGGTCTCGGGCTTAAGTCTTACCATGAGACCTACGGTAATAGCTTCTTCCCTATAGGGGAAATTCGCTAAAAACATGCTATAAATAAATTTAGAGCATCATGAACATTGAGAGGACTTGCGTTGTGAAAATTAACACACTAAGAAACTTACTCATCGAGTCGCCAAATTACATTAACTTTTTTGTGTATAATTTATAGTATTTCTTTTTGTGCAGTTCCCTATTTGGTAGAAATAATGGATAAATAACAGTTTCGAAACTTGATCAATATTGAGTTATTTTTAAAATCGTCTTCCTATAAAGCCGGTTGTTTGTTAAGAACCCGCGGATTGCACCCTCCAGCCCTCCATCACACTAGGTTTTTTTAAATCTTATCACATTCCCTCCCATTGACGTTCCTTCATAAATCATCGGCATCTCTGATAATCGCGCATTTCCAAATTGGAAAACAATCGGCTGAAATTTCCGTAAAAGAAACTATAATCGCCGATTTACTCGATTTTCAAACGCAATTTTTGAAACCCGCAGCAAAAAGTGAGCCCTAAAAGGCGAAGACGGGGACGGGGCAGCGACGCCCGGAGCTGTTCCCATGAGGCGGTTTGTGGCAGAACAATTCTCTAATTGGGGGGATGTCGCTCCTAATAAGGGCGAATGCCGATATCGGGGCCGTACAGATATGTGAAACTGGAAGAAATATCGACGTATCTGCAGTGTGATTGACTTCGAAGGAGTAAAGGGATTCTTTGTCTTAAAGAAACCACTCTAGACATTTCGAATCATTAATTTGACTGACCGAACGTACTGACAACAACCTTTCTGTCAAGTCACAATCGAGCTATATTCATTTTAGCGAATTTACCCTACAGGGAAGAAGCTATTACCGTAGTCGGCATGGTAAGACAGACCTAGGCCCGGGACCATGATAACTTTTCGTTTTGAGGTTCCCAGATGCCAAAAACACCATTCGTTAAAATCTTAATATATATATATATATATATATATATATCCGTAAGCACGATAACTCTTGTAAAAAAGGTCCGATCTTAATTAAATTTGGTACAAATGTGTTAAGTACAATTTTTTTGAACGAGTTCGAAAACCAGGCAAATCGCACTAACCGAAGGAGGGTTTTGTACCCCAAAAATGGGTTTTTTGGGTTTTCCACATGTAATTTTTATTTATATCCAATTTTAATTTTTACTATTCAATTCAGCATAAAAAGACAAACAATTTGGTATTTTGATCATTTCTCTACGTAAATTGGTTACTCAGATATTGAAAGTGCTAAAAACAGTACATTGTCTAATGTTATTCTTATGGAGAAAAAGAAAAATTGTATATCTCGCTTAGTTATGAACGTAAACTGACGAAATTTGGTATATGACTTTCATCTGGTTGTGGTTTATTGTTGTTTGCACAAAAAACATGTTTCGCCTGTGGTTCTCGTAGCAGTAAACCTACGTGCTTGGTCCCCATGTTATTCTTATGGAAAATAATTAAAATGTTATATATCGCTTATTTATATTGAATGTATATAGATGAAACTTGGTGTGTGACTTCACTAAGATGAGTTCTATTGATATTAGCATAAAACCCCATTATTTTTGTTCCTTGTTGCAGCAAACCTGCGTACTCATCCCCAATGTTATTCTTATGGAGAATAATTAATATTTTAAATATCGCTTGTTTGTGGATATATTTCTTTGTTTTAATGTGTTACGTTATATATTCATTGGTTTGCTGCGACGGGGGTAGTTCCTTTTTGCATGTCTTAAAGATCGTGGGTATCTTTACAGACCGATCGCACGACTGTTGTATCAGGTATTTGCAATTAGAACAATGCGAGGATTTATCAGTTTCTCCTCTATTTTACGACGTTCGTTTCTTAATGAGACTGTCAACATTTGTAAATTGTTAGTGTTATGACAGTTACTGAAAGGCGAGTGGACTTGTTAGTCGATACCGAAACCACAGATAAGAAATAACCGATCCGTTAGGCTAATTGTGTTTTGTCTGTGGCAATACCCGGATAGGTTATCACTATCCCTTTCTCTGCAGATTTCCGTTCAAACTGGCCAGATTACAAAACATAATATAATCAACAAATATTTTAAAATTCTCACTTTAAATAATTTTCAAACTTATAGGAATGTTTTTTAAACTTGGATGATAGTCGGCGTTCTTTAGATACCTCTCTCTATCTCTCTTTAGATACGTTCTTTAGCTACCACGTTGTCGTGTGATTTTGATGATAAATGAATATACTACGTAAGGTCATCCCAAGGGCAATAGCATTGACTATACAAATACTGAAGTAGACTTCTCATTGCCATTGAAGTTGTCCTTACTTTTGTGTGTGCCAGGATTCAAAGAGGACGCAGTTACACTAATCACCAACAGAGTATAACGTCTATCAACTATTACTTATCCTCTCAGGAGGGGATAATACAACAGTTGGTATGTCAGGAAGCAATTGCAAGTTATCACTTGCTTTCTGGGGTGGACATTTGTTACAAGTTAGCATAAATAACTAAAATAACTAGTTGACAGCAGCACACTCTGTCTTTAACTTAATCAAACTACGTCCACTTCAAATTCTGGCAAACACTAAAAGAGGGACAGTTGGGCCATATAGATGGAATGTCTCCTTCAGTATTTATAGTCAATGGTAATTCTTGGTGAGGTGTCAACATCCAAATTAAATTGTCTTTACAAATTGACGTTTTTAAATAAACCGGATCTGAATACCTTCCCTAAGCGACACGTGTAGAGGATGTACCAGAATGCCTTTATACAGTCCTCTATAAAGGCATTATCCTTGGTAATTATACAGTTCCCGCCGCACCGTCTGCAGTGCTTTAGAACACAGTATTTCCGAACCCCTCTGCTGACACCAGTTTCTCGCTTGTTCGCCCCAGGTGGAGGTGGGATGGCAGGAGCGAGCGCCCCGCAGTCTGTCCAAAGACTACCCGGAGGCGGGGGCGGCAGAGGGCGGGGGCGGCACCGGCAGCACCGCCACCCCCAAGCCGCCCAGCACCCGCCCCCACGACGTGTTCATCAGCGTCAAGACCACCGGCCACTATCACCGTGCCCGCCTCCCAGTCATACTCAAGACGTGGTTTCAGCTCGCCAAAGATCAGGTAGGCACTAATTACCTAGTTGCTACAAGTTTGAAGTATGTTATTGGGTCTTTTGTCTACCACCAGTGTCAACCGTGCGAAGTTTTCTATTTAGTTTTAAAGCAGAGTTCCCAGTTTTGAACAAATGTTTTTTTTTTGCATCTGGGGACCTCAGAACGAAAAGTTATCATGGTCCCGCGCCTAGGTATTTCTGTGCCGACTATGGTAATAGCTTCTTCCCTATAGAGGAAATTCGCTAAACTCTAAAGGAAGCCTTTTAAAACGTGACACGCTGGTTCTAAGGCGTTACTTTCGAACTCGCTAAGTTTCGATAAAAAGTGGCCTTTACTTATAATAGCGACCAAATAAATTGACAGTTCGGCTGTCGCTGTCACTGTTGCCATTTTGCCATAGAACAAAATCACTCGAACGTTATTCCGATCCGCTGGTGTGGAGGTTTGGCAATGCAGCACGTCTACTATTGGCTGGTCTCGGTCGATAGCTCGGTAAACCACGCCCTCAACTGTCAATTTATTTGTCCGCTGTTATAATGAAAGATGGTACGGTATCACTGAGTAGAGTCAGGATTTTTAAGTAGTCCAGGGAAAGTAAAACTTGTATTTCTGTCCCTTTAAAAATAGATAAATCAACTCATTTCTCTATTTATGCAATACCGTGCTCACTAACAATAACATAGCTATAAGAGAAGTGCATTAGGGAACATGATACTACTGAGACATCCACTGTGTACTATGATACTTATCGATGCGAGAAAGCCGCGCGGGAAGTGAAATGAAACCGGAGCAATTTGCCATGACCGAACCGGCCCGACCAGCCGGCCACTGAGATGGGACCTCGCAACATTTATAAACCGGCCGATTTTATGAATCACTAGCGAGGCCTTAGGATACATTTTTGCGGGGGCTTAAAATATCCAAGCCCCAAAAGGGATTTGCAGTGAACAGAATATTTCTGACGTATCTTGTAAGCGATGGAAAACATCAGGAGTGGCTTAGTCGACGTTTATTTGTCGTAGAGACGGTTATAAATATATTCCCATCTTACCAGAACTACATCATACAAATTATTATCAATGAATGTGATGGAAAAGAAATGGATAACCCTTGTTTGACACTGAATAACAGAATGTTTTGCGGCAATTCTTTTCTGATTTCTGTCACTGCATTCCTCGGTTTTGGGAAAATCCATATCAGGTTTTAAATTTGACATTCGTTGATATTAGCTCAATCCTAGTTCTTAAAACTTCGGTTCAGGTGGTCGCGGGTTAAAGTTCTATACCCCCAGAAACACTTAAAATGTCAACAAACACAATTTGTATGTGTTTTTATACATATACAACTACAGTATCGACGGAAAATCACCCAATGCGTTTAGTGTTGTAGTGTTACGACTAGTGTTAAACTGGAATAGGGGGCGGGATTCGTTGAAGGGGGGGGGGGGAGGGGGAAGGCCAGCTAACTTTCAAATTCCGTTCCTCCTCAATGGATTATCCGAAATTGTCGATTTGTGGCTCATTATATAGAGAAATACAGATACCCAGCGATATCAATGAACATTTCTTTCTTATCACAAATAGTTCGCCCATAACAAATTGTAAATATTGAATATTTTTGAATTCTGTAACAAGAATAATTTATAATATCGAAATTTTTTGCTTAATGAAATCGCAATTTTTGTTTGCTCTGTAAAATACACCATATGTCAACGATTTTGTATACTGTATTTCGTTGAGGCGGAGTGGGCTTTGAAAGTTCTAATTGGGCTTTATAGAAGAAACGGGTAGAAACGCGAATTGTTATGTGACCGGAGCCATCCGGAGCCCCCTCAGGGCCGGCCGGGAGTTATATCGCCGGTTCTGCCCATCCAATCAGGGCTTATCTGTTGATCGGGGACCTGTAGGATCAACGGGCGGGACTTTGGCTCTTAAATTACGACTTTTTGTTCGACACTCAATGTTGTTGAAGTTAAAAGTCGCCTATCTAGATAACGAGTCGCTCTTAGAATCTTGTTGAATAGCTTGTTATGTAAGGTAAAATGGGGTTGGAAATGTAGTGTGCGTTTTGTAATCAAGGGATTCACGTAGATTATTCAAGTGGAGCTGAGTTTGACTGTCACGGTTTTTGGCACGAGGGATGTTTATTTAAATAAATAACAGGAATCCCAATTTTATGTGATAAAACAGTAAATAAATCCAACGAAATGACCGTACATAATGTAAATAACGTCTCTTGCTCGTGAAAAAAATCGGTAACGCAATTGGCCCCGCACTATTCGCAAGTACGTACGCCCGAAAGTTCACTGAACATACAATGGTAATTCGGCGAGTAGTGTGGGACCGCCTACGTAGCGGATTCTTTATAAAATACGCGTCTTCTTAGAGTCCGATTGTGTTGGTACGGAGAACACAAAAATATTGTTACCATTAAACTGTATATTACTATTTGTTCTGCAATGGCGTACCGTTTTTTGTTATAAACTCGCTTTTGTAAACAAATTATAAAATAAAGATTTAAGAGGGGGCACGAATAAATATAGGTAAATTTCTAAACCCATAAGAGCAATGTTATCTTTCAAGTTCCATCCAGCCTAAACGGATGGTCGGATGTTGTTGATTTAAGGCTTGTTTTAAATAGGAATAAATAACAACGCGATTTCAGTGAGAAAATTTCGAATTTAATTTTTATTTTCGTCTCAAAATACTAAACATTAAATAATGTTCTTATTGAATTTTAAAATCTAAATGGAAAATGTTTTCACTGAAATCGCTAGATAATCACCAGTTCAACATTCCTACCAAATTTTAGAACTTTATATTAACAAATAACTTCTGGACGGAACTTGAAAGAGAATATTGGCCTTATGGAAGAAGCAGGCAGAAACGCCAAAAGTCTCGTGAGCGTCGCCCCCTCAATACTTGCTCCGTGAAATGATCTAGAAGCTATCCATAGTGAAACAATCCAATGCCAAAACTCCACATTTAACACTTGCATTTGGATAAGACGCTATTCAACTGCCTTCTGCCAGACTCGCATGTTTTCTCGAGCTCGTCAAGTATCACATCCGGCCCAGATGGACCATCAGACGGCGAGGAAGTGGTTGATTGAGACGTTATCGCCGGCATCATCGGCGACGGAGGAGAGCGGGCCGACCGGTCAATCGAGGGTCGGGTAACTGTAACCGGCAGATGCTAGGCTGGGAGAGAGTGCCATAATGATTGTAGTCGGTATTTAATTTATTCCCAGATTTAAAGTTGAAGTAGAAAACACTTGTGAATAAGACGGGATGGACCATCGGAGACAGATGCTGCCCCGGGGATGGGTCACGACAGGCGGTGGTCTCCTCGGTCACTTCCGTCTGGTCCGGACTCTTGGATGTCCCCGACACAGTGAAACTGTCCGGCGATAGCCACTGTAGGGGTGATAATAGTAAATTACGACTTGGGGAGATATACTTGATTGATGTCGTTTCTCCAATAGCTTTTACTAGGAAGCTGTTCTATGATCGGAAAACCGTTTTCGCATTTTTCGTTTATTCATTATATTAGCGGTGCCAGTGGAATTGTCAGGTTTTTATTGGGAACTATTTAAATCCCGGTGTTGATACTGGCTTAATAATTATCGTCCCAATTCTTTGAGATCGCCGTTAGTTAATTGCCCAGCAACAAAACTTTGCGTAAAACCTTAAATTTTAAGTAAAGCGCATTTAGCTTTCCAGCCAGTTTTTGCCGAATATAGCCAATTCCTTTGTGCTTGTCGAAGAAGCACGAAAAGTTAAAGTATAAAATGAAAGTGGAGACTAATATCTAGAAATGTTCTTTATACTTTTTTTAAGGTGAGTTGGCTAAACAATAGAGAGAACAAGCCCTTTTAAATGTACCAAAATGAGCTTTCTCAACCTATAAAAACTTGGGGCAGAAACTTTATTTTAAAATTCTAAAAACAAGCATGAGGAGAATTAACTTTCTTCTGTCAAATTCCGTTTATAGTATGTTAATAACGTAATCATCATAGCCGCAAACAGGGATCCTGCGAACCTCCGCAACGCTCCTTTTCCCTATCTTAACAATGTATTTTCACGCGGTGGCGCATTTTTTCGTAAGGTAGGCCGGAACCTTAAAACCATGAAAAACATTTGCGAAACACTCAACACCGTCTAAAGCTATCAAAGCCCCCGATGAACTCAAGGCAGACAAAACATCGCATGCTGGAACGATCAAGGCCTGTTTTTGCCCAAAGCGCGACTCCCCATGACCCTCGGCCCCCGCCCGTCCTCTGATGTATAGGAACATGTGGCGGAGTCGAGCGTGGAGCCACGTGTTGGTCGTGGGAACGGGGGGCGAAGACCGGGGCGGCGTCTGTCGGGCGTACGACCTGCGAACAGCTGTTGGGGCTGGTTAAGGCAAAACAGAGGGCGCAACAATATGTCGTACTGAATGGGCCACCGCCCCGCAATACTCGACCCTCGGGTCTGTTGTCGATTGGATTTTAAATCAAAAGAATGGGTTTGTGTTATTTTTGTTTGTTTCGAAGGGTAATAAAGTTGAATACTGCAGGATGGTTTGTTGTGATGCCATTGCAACCGTTTTCAAGAGGGGGCTCTAGTTTAACATTTCGGGTTTTACCTGATGATCTCTTAACTTCCACATCCCGCTCCTCCACAACGGACTGTTCAAAACGCTGGTTCATGGTCATTGGGCTATTAATTAATGATCCTGGCTAAATAATCATGCAGTCAGTAACAAGGCTGCCTACACAAGGCATCTCACCAATTCTATACACTCATCATTCATTCATATTCGCCTTAAAATATTCGCCCTAGTTGCGTTGGCGTCTTGCACAGAGGTTAAGAGATTAAGTTTAAGAGACATTTTGAAGAGCGAAACAATACCTAGAGATTTATGTGGATCAATAATATTAATAATTGTTAAATAAAGTCCCAAATTATTCAAGATTTGCGATTTTTGTTACGGGTCAACTATGTATTTGTGTTATTAAAGGTCTACTCACTGAAATCGCCAAGTATCTTTTTGCTATTTAAAATGAGTCATAAATCAACCACTTCGGATAATCCGTTGGGGATGGGAATTGAAAAGTTTACATTGGTCTAACGGGAGAAGCCGGTGACTGGAGCCCCCCCTTGCTTGAGTAGCTTTCGGTTTTCAGTATTAGACAATGAGTTTACTGATTGTAAATATTAGATTATACTTGCGAGTTAAATTTCATATAATACGCTCATAATGACCAGGTCTGTAATAATGGGCTCTAGACTCTAGACCATTCAACATGAGTGTTCTTTAACGTTCATCCACCCATACAAGATTTTTAAATATTGTTTGTTTAATCGAAAGGTAGAATATCGTATATATTTAGTCTTGTTCAAATATTTACACACTGGATGTAAACCCTTTTTCTGTATTCACGCATTTTTGCTATAAATGGCGTTACTAAAAATAAAAATAAGAATTTTGGATGGAAAATTCATTCGAATCCTTTTCATTAAAAATATTATTTTAACTGATTAATTTAAACTAATTATTAAAAGACAAATTTTCATGAAAACGAACAATCCATACTTCAGTTACCAACAACACGTAGTTTGTTACATGTTACACTCGGCTAGATAAACCTGTATTACTCTATGGCAAGGCGTCAACGTGATCTAGGTGGCATTGGCGTCATTCCCGGATCCGGGGCTGGGTTGGGCCGCATTATTCCCGCCAATGCAGAATAATTAGTGTAATAGACATTGCTGCTGTGGCCTTACACCGCTTAGCACTCGTACTGCAGCAGCGCCCCGGGTAATCATAATTGCATCTTGCGCCACGAGCAGTAGTGGAAACGCCCCGCGCAAATTGCCAAGAGCACGCGCATTTACTGTTCTCTTTCGTTACGGCTGTCCGGGGAAATGATTAGGGAAAGAGAGAAACGGTTGTCTTTAGGAGCTTTGGACGGTTGTATCGAATTTAAAGTCTTCATCGGCGGAAGATACCAGAGGCTTCTTGTCAGTATCGTCCCTTTTAAACAATCTTAACTTTAATCCATTTAATTAATTTTATTTAGTTGTAGTGTTGATTTAATGAAAAAATAGTCCTCTAAATATTACATCTTACAATTTTGGCACGTTTTGGGCCAAAAAAAATCAAAATTTGAATTTTAAATTCTACAAGAAAGTGGGTTCGGGGATTGATTTATCCAACAAACTTGTCCAACTGATTATAGAAAGGAACGTCCCCGCCAAATTTTAAGTAAATCGGACAACAAATTCGTCTGCTACAGTTTAAACAGTAATGTATATCATTTTATCAACCCCCAAAACTTGTTTAGGTCACTTTAGGAACTTCAGTGGTTGTCTCGCTTTTAGGTTTCACTGAGTGGGTCATGCCAATATCCACTTTTCCAAGGAAATCCACTAAATAAATTCTCCCGCACGAACACGCGTGCGTGCCGTGTTCGCGTGATGCCCTGACACCAGTAAATACGCGGGTTATCGGACCACTGCCACCTCTGGACGCCTACACCGGGGGAATGTTACACCGTCATTACCGCCAGAGACTGTCCTCTGTCCTGCGTCCTGCGTAATTAAATGGCGGCGGTCGGGGGGGTCACGCGAGCATTGACGAGGTTGACTTGGTCTTACGGGATCGAGCTTCGAGTTGGCACACAAAATTGCATCTAATTTAATATTTGGATTTATCAATATTTGAGCGTAAAAATTAAATGAATTTAGAAAACAATCGAGTCTTTGATTTAGTATAATTTTAATGTTAAACCCATATCCAATTTTATTAGTTAAAAACACTTTCCAAAAAGTTAGATCTTAAAAATTCCCTTTCAGAAGACTTCCATTCATGTTAATTGGTCCCTGTTTGTTTGTTGATGGATGTGTTTAATAGAAATCGCAAGAACGTGAAAAATACTTCGATAATTGGTTAGGAGCTAATAATCAGTAATCAGTATGTTTTGCGTATATTAGTATATTCGTGGATGTTGACGTGCTTACATTGCAAAATTGGTGGTGGTAGAATTCTTACATCGGAACCGATGCAGTACCTTGGTAGAGAAAATAGTTGAATATAAAATGTTGGGGGTCGGTCTAACTTCATGCGGTTACAGACTACAAATTGAATACTGCAGCGGAAGCAAGACTACTCTCCAAATTGTCAAATGTTTGAAGCCCAAAGGCACGTTGTAAGTTCCGCTAATCTCTGTCATCCATTTATAAGCTGGGTGAAAATCTTAATCATTCATCCTAAATTATAGACTAAAACTCCCCCCGTTTATTGGCGCACTGTACAGCTTTAAATGCCACTAACCACTGCGTCACAAAACCGCAGTGCAGGTATGTTCACCATGAGGGCGGAGACCCCGGGCACAGACAGCCCGCATGTGTCCACCCTCATCCCCCGCCCGGGCCTCCGCCGGAGTATCGGGTGTCAACCCCGACCGCGACGTCGCCGCCGGTGGAGGTTGCGGTTGGAGTTATCAATGACAGCGAATAATCCGCGGGGACTGATATGTCTGGTTGATGAAATGTATTGTGTTTCGTATGTGGCAAGTTCAAGTTGTATCGAGGGCGTTGGACGAATACCGTATCGATGTTTTAGGAATGATTTAGATAACTGCTGTTAAATCGTTTCTAACCGTAGAAACAGTTTCAAATTATTTTGTATGCTATAGAACGTACCAGTTATTGAAACATGAAATATATGTGTACCTGTGGATTTACTATTTTATGGGTACGTACAACATTATTTTAAGAGGGGACACCAGTATCTTGCTTCTACCCGCTTCCTCCCAATAAAGCCAATGTTAGCTTTCAAATTCCGTCTCGTCTCTTCAACGGACTATTTGAAATTGTTGATCTATCTCTCCATTCTATTGAGGAAAAATTAGCAGAATGTTATTAACACAAATTTTTAAATCTACATATTTAAAAAAAATCTTTTTGCTCACCCACTTCCTGAAGTCAATACTTAACCGATTATGATGATTCTTTTTTTTATTTCAAAGATAATTTCAAGTTCTAAGTCACTGTCGAGCCAGAATTTCGATTAAGGCCCCAAGGCTCCGCCCCACGGGACTTCCAAGTTCCCATGTTATTCATATGGAGGAGAGTTTTATTTGGTTTATGTCACAAGTGTGCTTTCTTAATTCAATAAACAGCTGTTATAATTATTATATCAGCAAATTTTTGCGGGGGAGCAGCTCGTAATCGTTTATCGTATACTTAATATTATAAATGTGAAAGTATGGATGTTTGTGCATATGTTTGTGCGTAACTCTGAGGTTCCATCACGTGAAAACTACTGGACCGATTGAGCTGAAATTTTGCAGAGAGGTACTTGATAGTCCTGAGTAACATATAGGCATATTAAAGTTGTGAAAATCCTACAGGGCTATGCTCCATGGGAGTTCAAAGTTCCGATGTATTCCTTATGGACTTATGGACTTATTTTTGTTTGAGCTGATGAAAATACAAACAGCTGATCTTGATTCGCAGCAGTTCCACAAGCTAACCACAGAATGCAGCCGACGTTTTTATAAATAATTCGTGTGGTGAAGCCTGCGGGTAACAGCTAGTCGTTTGGTAAAATTCCAAACCATCCAAATATTCACTATTTTGTATAGGTTAACTGTTTATGATATCGTAGTATAATTGAAATCGCTAGGCATTTTTTCCTCATTAATAACGTACCATAGAAAAATGATTTCGGATAATCCGTCGATGCGGGTCGGGCTTGTAAAGTTAATATTGGCGTTGTGGGTGAAGCAGATAGAAACGCCAAAGTATTAGTGACTAGAGCGTTTGTGAAGCTCCTGCATACAATTATTACTACCATAGAATACATATTCTATCCAACATTATACCACTAACATGACTTCTCTATGATCACAAAATTATTGGGTAAATTATAGTCGTTTTCATTACATTTTTTTCCTCTCGCGGCTCTTTAAAGTTCGAGCAAACTTGTTTGACGATTATTTACATATTTAATACGTTCAATCAAGCATGTTACAATCCAGTGAACAATTTCCTCATGTAAAAATTACTCTTCGTAAATGATAGACTCAAAAACGATGTATCATTATGTAAATCGTCTAAAATCTTAATGATTCACAATATCAACGCGGTTATTATCTTAAAAATGTCTCATTTTCCTGATCGCGCGACATTAAATGAAATTATACGTCGCATTGAATACACCTGCCCTCTATATGTAAAGCGGCTCGGGTATTGACTATGGTAGCACGTGCGGCTTACTGTTACGGTCAGCCGCCGGCCTCTGGACCCGAATTTGGGCGGGAGCGGCTTTTTGTAACACGTGCTGCCCCGGGGCCCGGCATAATAAGGGGCTTCGCCACCTGCCCCGCATGGTGGTCGGTGGTCTGCCGGTCGGGGTTTGGTCCTGGGGTGACGACAGTTATGGTGCTGAATAATTTTCAGGCCAAACCAGTTTTGACCCATTTCGTGTCAAGTGGCGTATTAGCTCCTACTACAATTTTTTAAAATTATTGTTTCTCTCATTACGTCATGTGGAGTGTGTGTTCAACAGGAAGGCTCATTCCACATTTGTACCTTATCGTTTACTAACTTTTCAAGCTTCAAGGTTTGTGGGTAACCACTTAACTCATAGTTTATTTAACAGTCCTATACTGTACTAATACGAGCAATGTCTGTACACATCCTCTCGGAATGATTTCGTTAAAACTTTGCAATTATGCAAAGTTTGGTCCTAAAAATACGATTGGTAAAAACCTGAACACCAGACAAATTTGTATTTTGTTTAAAATGTAATTTTAAAATTTAAAATATTAACATCGGGTTTGTGGAGTTTAAAATCGAAACAAAATAATCATATCAGTTGTGAATCAATTTACCTGTAAACTGTCAAATTATCACTTGAACAAGGTAAAGTATCAACTCACGATTTCTTGAAAACAGTAAGTAGAACCGTTGAATGAAGATTGCACATAGACAAATTTTTCACCCGCGAAACCATTCAAATATCAACGAGCATGACTCAGTCTCCCCGGTACTTTGAGGTGAAGCGAGGAGACTCGATTGGCATTTGTTATAGTATGCAGTAAAAGAATTAAACAACTCTGAGAATAGTTCCAACAGTAATCAGTCAACATGGTTTCATTCAAGCCTACTATCTAATATATAGATCCATTAACCACATATATCCATGTAACATCCATTAACCTCTGAATGGATGTTACAGCCCAGCCCCCAATCCATCGGGAGTGGCAAGTGGGATAGGTCCTGATATGATAAAGGTTATCACCTTCAGACAGTCCCCTCTGTCACCCAACCTCTGTCGTTGGGGCAGATGAAGATAAGGCACACAAGACCCAGAGCAGACGTCTTTGATGTGACGTGAAACTGTATTATGTGGGAGGTCAACAGAAAAATAAAAATAAAATCATTAAACATTTTTTTAACAATAATATATTTTTTATTTGTCAGAGTTGTAAGAATAACACATTTTCCTTTATATATTTATAATATCACCACCAAACAATTACAACATACCCCGATAATTTATTCAATTTTATATTTTACAGATTGTAAGCTTACCTGCGAAATTGAGAGGGTGACAAACTAAAACGCTAAAGACGATTTTTATCCGGTTATAATTGTTTTTACTAAAAATAATGTAGTCAACAAATAACTGGTGTTTAGTATAGAGGAATTTAGGGGTTTTCGTGGGTTCAGCCCCCCTTTGACAGTCGTTTGATAAACCAAATACCTCTTAAGTTGAAGGTTCTCTCACTTCCCATCATCCCCTATAAAAGTGGGCTCCAGCCAAGGAACATTTGGTGATTCTATTGCTTCCCTCATAACGCCAATGTTAACTTTCAAAGTCCGTCCCTCAACAACTAATTATCCGATGTTGTTTATTTATGACTAAATTTATTGATAAAGAAATACCTACCGGTTTCTTTGAGCAAATTTGCAAAGTCACAAATAATAATCGCTCAAAATACTCAATGTTCAAGACTGTTATGGTTGAGTTGCTTGTGATATCAAAATTCTAATAACTTAAATCGCTGAGTATTTTTTATTTATTTAAAAATAAACCATAATCATAATTTTCGGATAATCCGCTGAGGAGGGGACTTTGAAAGTCATCATTGACCCTATGGGAGAAGGAGGTAGCCGCAGAGAACTGGAGCCCCCCTTTAATTTGACCTCACAAGTCAGCCTTTTCCTAGCTTTCAGTTTTGTTTTTTCTTACGGTTTGGTTTTAAACCCTACATAACCTTATTAATGCAATGGATGCCTTGGTTTACCCTACAGCCCTACAGCCCTACAGCTATTACTTTGACCCCACGAGTTACCCTTTTTTAAGTCAAACTTTCAGTTTTGATTTTTCTGTTTACGGTATGGTTTAAACCCCAAATAGCTTATTAATTTCAATGGATGTCTTGATTTCCCTTACCACCAAAGTCTTCACTCAATTCTACTACCTATAAGCATAGATTAAGCATACTCCTTACAAGCAGACGGTGCACACTCCTCCCGTTACGATGGGCTATCTACTAAGGAGTATGCTTAATCTATGCTATAAGCTCACAACCAGCCGAGTGATGAGCTAAAAAACGCGAAGACCAAATAAACCCCCGAATCGTGATAACTAAGTGAACAGTTTGTAATTTTTTTAGTTTTTTTCTCAGCTGTTATCTATGACATCCTCCCCCTGTAATTGACGAGTATATGCACCGCTAGTTTCCGCCTCTGTTTTTATCACCCACACATGTGGTGTTGTAACATGTAACACATGTGATGGCTGACGAGTCTCACGACCCAGGCGAACCCTTTGACTGCCAACTCGGGTGTTTTACGTCTTCTCTCGACAGCCAAGACCTGCCATGTGTTGCTTCTGGTTGTTCACGTATCGGGCGTGAGTCAAACCTTACGAGTTTGTTTGATTTTTGGTAAAATGTAGAGGGTGACTTGGGTATATCCTCCTCGATAAAGTCATATTTCGTTGGAAATTTAAATAAGTTTATGTCTGCTCATTGGATGTCCGGCGATATTTTTTATCTTAAAGTAAGCTAAGATTAAACATGTTTGGATAATTCGCTGAGAAGAACGCGAGTTGAAAATTAATTCTGACGTCATAGTAAAGTAAGTAATAGCTAGTAGATGCGCAATATTTATCGTATCTGAAAACAAAGTTAATATCGTTGTTTCCAACTTTACTGTCTGACCAAGCCCACAACTTATTTTTACAAACTCTTCTTTTGTAAAAGCTCACGCTCGCTCCTCCTTCTATACAACTTCGTTTGAAAAGATTGATCCAGTTATAAAGCTCTTCTCGTGACAGTTATGATAATCCTTCCTTCATCGAAGCTCGGTCCCATTTACGATATTTTTTGACGGTTTCGTTGTCTCAGTGTCGTTTTAGTAGTCGTCCGAATCTTGCGTAGCAAAGCCAAAGTGTAGACTTTCGTCTCCTTTATAACCTTTTAAATCTTTTTGTAAATTCAATTTGTCCATACGTCAGTCTGGGAAATCTTAAAAAGTGTAGGAATTCCCATATTTGTACCAGACATGCTTTTCACTTACCAAGAAATCTGAACAATTTCTATTTAATTGATTTCATCGTAGTCTACCAGCAGCCAGCGCAAGCCCCGCGCCGCGCCTGTGTCGCGTGTGTGCGCCGTGTAGGCGCGCGGCCACGATAAAACCTCATTAATTATAACTGCGGAGGTCAAATATGACTCAGTGCGATACAATTAGCGCTTTAATGCGCGAGGTCGCCGCTTATTAAACTGATTTTGGACCTCCCCTTCCACCCCTCCCCCTCCCCTGCACCGCCCTCTCGTCGCCTACTCGCATTGTCTTCTCTGATTTAACGCGGGCGTTGTCGAATTGTGGGGCATTTGTGTTTTCTGATGCATACGAAATTGGAATAGATACATAGCTTCTACCCGAAGCTTGTTCAAATTTTATTTTGAAGACAGAAAATAATTATTTATGAATGTAAAACGTCAAGGAGGTCTTTATCGCTTGTACACGTCACGTGGAACTTTTGCCACAGCGATAAAGACATTTTTCACTCGAATTACATAAACAATTTTCTCTACGACTGCAAATTTGATCACCCACGCAACATAGACGAATTAACCTTCATTCAGCGAGGCTGGGTTCACGATTTAGAGATTATAAACACCGAGTCAGTTAGCTTGGCTCAAGCAACAATCAGTTAGATGTTCTTTACTTCAGCGAACGGTAAAATTTGGCGCAACGAGCAGTAAAGACTTTTCCGCTTGCTAAACAGAAAATAGTTATTTTTCGATGGGTTTTTAGATTGTAAAAAACACATGCGGCTACAGAAGAATTATCTTTTATTTGACAAACTATATTCACTTGACAAACTTTGATACTAGACAAACTAGATACAGGAGACATTTGTATAGTTCAGGTTAGAATGCTCCAGAGCCCATTATTACGTATTGTGTAGTTGTTTATCATGACTTTCGTGTGTCTATTATTGGACGAAAATATCCTTCGAAGCCTCTTGATAGGCGGGCGACCACACTGTATACTAATTTGATATTTTTGTAGTAAATAACAGATACATTTAAATTTGTTTGCATTTTGTTATCTCTTTATTTCGTCAACAGGTTACAAAGACCACGCCCATAACACAAATTATTATATGAACTATGTACAATTTTTAATTTTCATTTAAATATGTAGGTGTAAAAACTCTTCCTATATGCACATAATATATCCTTTCTTAATTAATAATTCAAAATTGCTAAAACACAATAGGATATTATAAGTTTATGTTTTCACTGATAATAAAATAAAAGATGACGACCAAAACTTCAATTTTATCACTTGCAAGAATAGACATAACATTAATTGGAAATTCAATTTTCAATCTAATCAGTTTTCATTTAAAATAACATTTATTGATTGCACACAAGGTTCCATTGTATACACTAAATTTGTCGTTGGGTATTAATTAATTAAATGCTTTTTAAGTCAGGTTGACCTCAGATACTAACAAGACCTGGGTTTGGACCGTTCTCTATAAAAACGTTAAAAAGTTTGTCTGGCTGGAGAAAATACTGGCAAATACTAGAAACAACATTGTTGGGATTTAAGAGCACATATAAACGTGTTCTCAAAATTAGTATCAAAGTGGCATAGCCCTGAGAACCTTTTTAACTGCAGTTGCAATACGGTTTCATGCAGCGTGCCTATTATTTCACCCTCTTTAGAAATATTCCCACGTGAATTCCACCAGGAATTAATTAAATCCGGACGCGAGGTAGCTACCAACACAACAGTGGAACAGTCACACGCGTCGAGGAGGCGCACGCGATCTGCACTGAGGGTACATAGGCGCTGTGCGTGGCGAGCTGGCCTCAGATGAGAATTGAATGGTAATTAAAAACTTAAAAAATCTATATTTAATTCCGTAAGGGAATCGGTCCCCACGAAATATCTCGAGCTAGGAACAAGTTAAGTTAGGTTATGACGATTCATTTTAAAACTTGAGGGCCAAGGGTGTCAACGTAATATGTTGACTACGCCCCACTGGAGTTGAAAGATCCAATGATTTTCTTATGGAAATATCACTACAGTGATTTTATTAATAAATGAGCAAAATTAACTAATGATCAGCTGTGATTATCCACTCACACAAAAACCATATATTAGGGGCTATAGCCCCTGTAAGCCACTAGTCTTTATATTTAATTCCGTAAACGAATCAGTCCCCACGAAATATATCGAGTTAGGAACAAGTTAAGTTATGTTATGACGATTCATTTTAAAGCTTAGGCCAAGGACGGTGCGAAAAATATCAGAAATGTCAAAAATTACGTGGGCTACGCCCCACTGGACTGCAAAGATTCAATGACTTTCTTATGGAAATATCACTACAGTGATTTTATTAATAAATGAGCAAAATTAACTAATGATCAGCTGTGATTATCCACTCACACAAAAACCATATATTAGGGGCTATAGCCCCTGTAAGCCACTAGTCTTTATATTTAATTCCGTAAACGAATCAGTCCCCACGAAATATATCGAGTTAGGAACAAGTTAAGTTATGTTATGACGATTCATTTTAAAGCTTAGGCCAAGGACGGTGCGAAAAATATCAGAAATGTCAAAAATTACGTGGGCTACGCCCCACTGGACAGCAAAGATTCAGTGATTTTCTTATGAAAATATCACTACAGTGTTTTTATTAATAATCAAAATGAACTAATGATCAGCTGTGATTATCCACTCACACAAAAACCATATATTAGGGGCTATAGCTCCTGTAAGCCACTAGTCTTTATACTTAATTCCGTAAACGAATCAGTCCCCACGAAATATATCGAGTTAGGAACAAGTTAAGTTATGTTATGACGATTCATTTTAAAGCTTAGGCCAAGGACGGTGCGAAAAATATCAGAAATGTCAAAAATTACGTGGGCTACGCCCCACTGGACATTAAAGATTCAATGAGTTTCTTATGAAAATATCACTACAGTGTTTTTATTAATAAGCAAAATGAACTAATGATCAGCTGTGATTATCCACTTACACAAAAAACCATATATTAGGGGCTATAGCCCCTGTAAGCCACTAGTATATTTCTAAGTGCAGTAGTATAATTGATTTCTAGAGTGTCCATTGCTCGAAACCGAGCAAAGCTCGCTAAGGCTCAGGAAATAATGGTTACACAGGAAGAATCTCTTTCTATATTCCTTTGCTGTGAAGCACGTAACAATTCGCGTTACTACCTCCCTCTCCCGTAAGAACAATGTTAACTTTGAAATCGAGTCCCTTCACAAAGTATTATCCGGAACTATTGATTAATTGCACATTTTATATAGCAAAAAATACCTAGCGATTTCAGTGAGCAAAATTTGTTATCACAAACAATAATCATTCTATAATATTCCAAACTAATCATTATTCACGATTTTTGTGAGGCGTAACTATTAGCATTAAGTATTGAGTACGATATTGGCTGATTGATTTGGTAGGATGGCAGTATTACAAATACAGTAGTTCGCAGTGAATCTATACAATATTTTTTTAAATCCATCTACCCGCCTTCAAAGTCACTCCTGGGCCAAAAATGTTCTTGGAATGAGGTGGTTTGAGAAATGGCGACTGAGGTGATGCAACTCGTGTTGTGCAATAAGAAAAAATCAGCAATATCCAAACTTTGTAGATTTAGCCTCTCAGTTTTCACTAGACGTGCCGCAATATTTTGTATATGTATGGATGGAAGAAGAGGATGAGTTTTAGTACTATAGTCAATGGTTGTAGCAATTTAAATTTCAGAAAATGCAGTTTCGGAGTCGCGTCTTGCTCTATGGGAGTTTGCTGATTATTTCGTGCTATGTCATGTAGATATATATAGTATATATATATATACTTTAACTTTAGCATTGCGTGAAACGTTCCTCGGTTAGGTTTCCCATGTGGTCGCACCTTAAGATGTTGTCCCGTTAGCTACCTCTTGTTCTTCTTCCGAGGAAGCTGTCAGAGTGTTGAGCTGACAGTTGCCCAACAAGAGTGTGTACGTGTGTAGCCCCCATTACTGTCGTCCCGTGGGTTAGTGGCCGCGCTCGTAGCTGGGGCAGATCTGAGGCAGCTGGACATGACGTGAAGTGATGACAAGAGCGTGTGATGGTCATTGTATAACGAGGAATTTCTGTTCTCGTAACGTTATCTTTGAGGTGGAATAGAGAAAAAAGGCATGATGGAAGGGGAACAGTTTCTTTCCCACCATAGAAAAAAGGTGGGATTAAATAGTTGTTTAATTAAAATGTTGTATTATTTTAAATTACAATATATATCCTAAAGAGATGAGACATTCAACAAGATAATGTGTGATATTCTAATTTCTTCCTCGCAAATATAGGTAAAGAAAGTCAAGCAATTGTATTTTAGGTCGTGATTAAGGGATCATTACATTTAAAATCTTTTGGGGTCATTCACATTATAGAAAATATTTTTTTAAGAAAATTGGTAGTTATTAAAGAAAAATAAATCTTTAGAATAGTTTCGTCGTAAAAGGTCGCGAGGTTCAACATTTTAAAACCCGCACGCATACTCATTAATTAGTATGTATTAATGTAATCTGTAATTATTTTTAGTTTTAACTTAAGTAGTAAGTAAATTCTTTCTGTCGTGTTTTTCATCATCCAATTTCCAAATATACCGAATTTCTGTCTCTTACTTGAAATAAATTACTATACTTCAAAAGGTATAAATTCCGAAAAAAAACACTGTTACTCTCACATTATGAACAAATCTTTTCCCAGTACAACTATTAAGAGAGATCTCTAGTCACCTGCTTCTCCCATAACATTAACGATAACTGTCAAATTCTGTCCTTCCTGAACGGATAATCCGAAATCGATGATTTATGTTTAATTTTAAAGAGCGAAAATACATCGGTTAGGGTTCATTTACGCTACAGATCGTTGACACAACGACCCTCCTAAACATAAAATAAAGTATATCATGGGTTCATTTACACTACAGATCGTTGACACAATGATCCTTCTAAAATAACTAAACAAAAATAGAGGTTCGTTTGCTCTACAGCTCGTTGGCACTATGACCCTATCTAAATAGTAAAATAATAATTCAAGGTCCATTTACACTACAGATCGTTGAGTCAACGGCCTTAAATTGTAATATTTTAAATAAATATGAAATTAGGTCGTTGATACAACGAACCGTTTAGTTTAACATATTTGTTATTTCAACTTTAGGGCCGTTGGCACAACGAGCCATTTTATATATTTTATAGTGAAAATATAAAGAGTAGGTTCATTTACACTACAGATCATCGTTCTACATGGTGCGCAAAAAGTATCTTTAAACGGAAGGCGCTCATCCATTCGCACTGACCACGCGGCCGATACGACGCGACGGACGAAATTAATTTGCGCATATTTTTACTAAAAACCATACGCATATATTTATATAAATTCCTTTTAACAAATAAAAGTCAACTATTTTTAATGCAGTACAAAATAGATTGCAGTAAAACAATGCTAATGCTAGAAGTTAATTTAATAGCACTATTATACTATATTTAATATTATAAATCAGAAGCTTTGACAAATTCTAACCATTATTAAAAGGTGAACCTTTAAAGTGAGAACCAAGACAAAAATATAAGGTAAGTAAAATGGAGTAAATTGAACCAAGTAAATATATTCAACGGAAATGCTGTATAAAACAACTAACTTACCACAGTAAAACGCCGTGTTTTAAAAGACGTATTTTGAAGACGTAGAAGCTTAAGGTATTGCCTATGCGTATTTCGTCCAGGAAGTAATCGAATTTAACCTGTATGTTTTTAATATTAGACTACATGTGTGTATGAACATGGCAATAATCATAGGTACTGTTCTACAAGTAGTAGAATCATAAGGAGCTTTAATGCCACACTACATATAATTTTAAATTTAAAATTAGCCTATGTATTACGGAAATTATAAGCTAGGAGTTTGGCGTGACTGTAGTCCCTAGTTGGGTACTCCGTCTGGAAGACAAAAATTATTGGCCCGGTTTTTCCATTCCTGATATTCACACGGTCTTAACCGGTTGGCCATTTTAACTTAAAAGACTCCTAAATGTGTTTAAAAAAATGTAAGTGCAGAGTTCTTTTGACCAATGTACCTTTCTCAATACAGTAATCATTTTCTTTGTATACAGGGTGTTGAAAAAAACCCTTCAGGGCTTCGGGAAATGATTACTTACATAAAAACTAAGGAAAAGGTTCCTATTAACACATGTCCTAAAATGCTCGATTTTCCGTATATCCGTCTGTATGTGTTTTTTTACCTGACCAATTATATCTCACGAACCACTAAACGTATAAACTTCAAACTTGGTACGTGGACGACTATTAACAAAACCTATTTAGGTATGTAGTATGAAGTTTATAATTTGTACTATTTAAAAATGGCGGCCATTTTTATATTTTAAAGCTTAATATCTCAAAAACCGTAAATTTAAAAAAATTCTTAAATAAACCATAAAGTTGTGCAATTTTATTTCCTAAACAATGGTGTAAAGTTTATTAAGATCAAACCACAAATAACTGATTTACTGCAATTTGTTTTATTGAATACATGCTTATTTTGCTATAATTGCCACAAAATAAGCATGTATTCTATTAAACAAATTGCAATAAATCAGTTAATTATGGCCCAATCTTAATAATAGTTACACCATTGTTGAGGAAATGCCCCCATTTAAACCTTCACACTCAAAAACTTCTGATAAATGGTTTTCCATAGATTCCGCCATTGTTTCACATAAAAACTACAATATTATAAAATACCCCGTCGCAGCAAACCTGCGTACTCAGCGAATTTCCAATGCATATATACGTGTCTCACTACTACATAGAGCTATTTACCAAGTTTCACAAAAATCCATTTATAAATAAGTGATATATACCATTTTATTTATTCTCCATAAGAATAACATTAGAGCTGAGTATGCAGGTTTGCTGCAACGAGGAAGATAAAAAATGTGTATTTTTGCAATTATCAATGTAACTCAACCAGGTGAAACTACATACCAAGTTTTATTAATTTAGGTTCATAACTAAGGGAGATATAAAACTTGACTTATTCTCCATATGAATAATATGGGGGCCGAGTATGCAGGTTTGCTGAAATGGGGATAATAAAAAAAATCCATTTAGAGTGCAAATATCAATATACCAGTCAGTACTACGTGAAGCCACATATCAAGTTTCATCAATATACATTCATAAATAATCGAGATATCAAATTTTATTTATTCTCCATAAGGATAACATTGGACAACGTACTGTGTTTAGCACTTTGAATATCTCTTCAACAGTTGGACTTAGAACAACACTTAAAACACCAAAATAATCGATTTGAAGAGCTGAACTGATTGGTATCAGCAAATGTCAAGTTTTCAGTAAAATTATCTGAGGAAAATCCAAAAACCTTTTTCCCATAAGATTAACATGAACAATTTTATGAACGCGTTTTTTGACTTTTCTCTACAACCACTAAACCTAGGCTAATGATTAAAAATACTAAATTATTTGTTTTTTTAAGCTCTATAAAATGGCTGTAACCAAAATTGAGAGTTCTTAAAATTTTAGGGGGAAAAATTCAAAAAACTGATTTTTGGAAAATTTAAAACCCCCATAAAACCCCCTTCCCATAGTCCGATCAATCTGGTTTTCGGCCTTAAAGTCATAAATGTTACTCTGCACATTTGTGCCAATTTTCATCAAAATCGGGCGTTTCTTTCAAAAGTTATCGCGGTAACGGACACATATAATATATATATAAATTTGAACGAATAGTGATTTGGCATCTGGGGACCTCAAAACAAAAAGTTGTCATGGTCTCGGGCTTAAGTCTTACCATGCCACCTACGGTAATAGCTTCTTCCCTGTAGGGGAAATTCGCTAAAACTACAAATGTACACCTTTTATTCTATAAACACCAATATTTGTATGAATTATTGAAACTAAATCACTTTTACTACACGCTTGACGACTACAGTAGGCACTCGTCCAAAAACCAACTCTGAACTGAAAACTAAGGTTCAACATAGGTCCTACGATCCCACGAGAACGGATGAAGGCTTCCGGCCGGGCTCTAGTCTAGGCCTACCTTTGGAATAATATTTTTACAATATTATAAAATACCCCGTCGCAGCAAACCTGCGTACTCAGCGAATTTCCAATGCATATATACGTGTCTCACTACTATATAGAGCTATTTACCAAGTTTCACAAAAATACATCCATAAATAAGTGATATAAACCATTTTATTTATTCTCCATAAGAATAACATTAGGGCTGAGGACGCAGGTTTGCTGCAACGAGAAAGGTAAGTAATGTGTTTTTTTGCAATTATCAATACAACTGAACCAGGTGAAGCTACATACCAAGTTCTCTCAATGTAGGTTCATAATTAAGGGAGATATACAACTTTACTTATTCTCCATCTGAATAACATGGGGGCCGAGTATGCAGGTTTGCTGCTACGGGGACTATCAACAAAAAACTTGTTTTTTGTGTTAATATCAATATTAGTGACCACAACTAGTTGAAGCCACATACCAAGTTTCATCAATATACATTTATAAATAATCGAGATATAGAATTTTATTTATTCTCTATAAGGATAACATTGGACAACGTAGTGTGTTTAGCACTTTGAATATCTCTGTAACGGTTGGACGTAGAACAACGATTAAAACATAAAAATGTTTGTTTTGTTGAGCTAAACACATTAATAAACAGAAATGTGAAGTTTTTAGTAAAACTATCTGAGAAAAATCTAAATACCTTTTTCCCATAAGATTAACATGGGAAACGTTTTTTGGATTTTCTCCGCAACCACTTAACCTAGGTTAATGATTCAAAATACTAAATTTTTTTAAGCTCTATAAAATGGCTATAATCAAAATTGAGTGTTTTTAACATTTTGGGGTCAAATTTGCAAAAAACCGATTTTTGGAAAATTATAAACCCCCATAAAACCCCTTTCCCATAGTGCGATCGATCTGGTTTTCGAACTTAAAGTCTTAAATGCTACTCTCCACATTTGTGCCAAATTTAATCAAAATCGGGTGTTTCTTTCAAAAGTTATACGGACACATATATATCTGTGGCTTGGTGCTAAAAGGGCCATTGTCCAAAATTCTCGAATTTGAGATTAAGTCTTCATTACACTCTATATTGTTATTTTATATAGTACAAAAAAGGCCAATGTCCTATCACCTGTATCAGCTGAGATACAAATTCATTTAAGGCCTATGTCCAAATAAAATATTTATTTGTTAATATGAGAAGAAGGGCCAACCTTCACTTAGGCTCCTTACGTTATTATCTTTTTAACCACAAGAAAGGCCAAAGTGTAGTTTGTCCCTTTTGACATTATACAATTCCTTCTAACATTGGCCATTTTATGTAACAGATGGTGCACTGATTTAAAGTGGTTTTGTTTATTTCAGGTGTTTCACTGAGTTTATTGCTTTTGTTTATGTTTTATTTTTCAAAATATGTCTTCAAGAGGAAAGATCCAGGTAATTCTGGATCATACATCGATGTTTCCAGCAAGTGAATCTCACTATTCTCGCTCACATACATAAAAAAAGTATTTTTCGACTAACCTGTCAATTTCGAAAATATATCGACTTTATGTGGACTTTTGTAAAGAAAATGACATTGAACCTCAGAGTGAATATTTCTATAGGCAGATGTTTGTTGAAAATTTCAATTATCAATTCAAGAAACCAAAAAATGACACTTGCGGGAAATGTGATAAATTTGAAATGATTATTAAATCAACTGACAAAGAGGAAGAGAGATTAAACACTCAGCATTTAAAAAAATGATCACCTCGATTTTGCTGAAGCTGCTTACAAACAAAAAGACGAAGACAAAAAATCAGCATTGACAAATAAACATCTGGCCGTTGTCTCATTTGATCTTCAAAAGTGCCTTGCTACACCCTGTTTAGTAAATGGTGTGTCATTTTATAAAAGACAGCTCTGGACTTTTAATCTAACCTTGTATGAGACAAGATGTGACAAGCCCAATAAGCGAAAAATGTGCTTCATGTGGGATGAGACGGTTGCCAAACGTGGCAGCCAGGAAATTTGCTCCTGCCTGTTCAAATATCTAAAGGATATTTTAGATAAAGAAACAAATGAAATCATATTTTACAGCGACTGTTGTCCTGGCCAAACATCTATGTAAGTGCAATGTTTCTTCACACTGTAAAAAAGTTTCATGAAGAAGGACGTGATATTGTTATTCACCATAAATTCTTAGAGCCAGGCCATACACATATGGAGGCCGATACAATACATGCTATGATAGAAAGGGCTAAAAAAATCAGTAGCCTGTATTGAAATTCCAAGGGACTGGGCAACTTTCATAACATATATAGAGTGTGATCCGAAACTTACTGTGTTCCAAATGGAACAGTCTGAGTTTCTTGAGTTCAAATCCCTTATGAAAACGGAGTTGATCCAGAGAACTGAGAACAATAAGGGTGAAACTGTGTCCTGGAATAGCATAAGGTGGCTAAAATACATAAAATATTCGGTATTATAATCACAATGGCTCCTAGACAAACTGAGCTTTAAATACCATGTTGCAAGGGCTTACGTGTATTGTAGCCAATGATTCATTGTCTTGCCGTTATTTGGTATGGTTTAGTATAACTTTGCAGAGTAGTAAATCAGACATATTTCCTCCGTTCTCTGATAAAATGTAATTAGCTGACTAAATGCTCAATAGAACATATATGGTGCATTCTGCAGTGAAAATTTGAGTAACCTGTACCCTTAAGATCGATTTTGTTGTGGTGCCGGAAAAAGGGGCACTACCCTAATGCTTTAAAACAGTCAAAAGAATTTCTCCTGCACACGAAAATACGCAAAACATTTTATTTCATTCAGTATTGTCGTTTTTTGTGAAACGGTAAACAAATCTGGCTTATAAACAGACAGACAGATGAAAAATTTTAACAACAATTTAAATATCTCCATTGCATACAACATAAATAGATAAATAGA
This sequence comes from Allygus modestus, assembly GCA_963675035.1. Classification (NCBI taxonomy): domain Eukaryota; kingdom Metazoa; phylum Arthropoda; class Insecta; order Hemiptera; family Cicadellidae; genus Allygus; species Allygus modestus. Next base: position 456,194,534 of record OY776111.1, on the reverse strand, counting down.
TTCTTACCTTTAAAATCTGGTATTGATAATAACCTGTCCATAATGTATTAACAGCCGCAATTCAAATAAAATTATTCCCTATGTTAATCTTAAGGGCAAAAAACTAACTTTGAGGGTGGCCCATGCCCTTCAAATTAATAATACCGAAAAATGAAATCCGTTATGCACAACTACGAATCAGGACGAATATTGTGGTACCACAATCATAAACTGACAAAAGAACACAGCTGGCAGAAGTAAATACGAAAAAAATGGCTGGTGCAATCTAGCGGATAAACAATCAACTCACTCACAATTTAGGAGAACGTTACCTTTATTTGTAAAACCTTTTATTGGTTTTTTAGTTTAACAATTTTAAAATCCTTTGATAAATTGAATTAAAACATGTTAAACGGAGAGTACTTTATTTATTTAATCATAAAACATATGAATAAAACAATTTTTTTGTAGTTTCTTGTAATTACGAAACAGCATTGTATTAGTATTTCGTACTTTAAATCCAGTAATTTTTGTCCAATGCTTTAGCTTATGGAAAATTTAGATACTACTTAGAAATTATTTGAATAACATAGACTTGTAGCCAGTCGTGGCTTCGCTCGCGATCATAGTGCAATATTATATTTGAAAAGTTATATACATTTGTTAAAGCACTTCAGCATCTGGGGAACCAAGCTTTGCTTGAAAAGCCAGTCAGTTTTTCAAATGTTTCACGGTTCCTCTCCAAGGCGAGCATATTTACTTTGTTTATTTGCTCGTTTCGTTTTAGTTTGGACATGTCCGCTTTACATTAAATTATTCTATCTTAATTTTCAATGGTTCTTTAAATCTATACATAACCTAATAATCTATACATTAAATATATGTATACATTGGTTCTAATCAATATTCTCACAAAACTCACATGCTGATACTTTACCAAGTGAGTGTTTGTATGTACCAATTCTTTTGTTTGTATGTACAACTCTTAATCGTAACGCCAATTTTTTTTAAACAACATTTTATACATAACTTTTTCCGGGGATGAGGCCTAATTAGAACCTATTTCTTTATACCCACAAATTTGAAAGCACCAACATTTGGAGGGCCCTAAAGCACTTTAGGAACAGGGGTAGGCAAAGGTCGTTGTTTTATTATGATATATTAACTACCTTCCTAACAAATGTATATTAAATCAGTCCAGTTAACTAATAACGATCGGTGTTGTTTTAATTGAAATGTTAAGGCCAACTGACATAAGGGACGGAAAGTATAGGCCTATTTCTGCTTATGGTACATTCCCATTGCCTGCTGTCTTTCTACCAATTATTTATTCAATTGGTCTAGTAAATATATGATTAACATGGAAATTTTGAAGGCCATTAATAGGAACGAGTCTCATTGAAATGTAAACGAGTTCGCACGCAGCACGCTGACGTGAGGGAAGTGAATTTCCAAATAAAAACTTGTAAAACTCAAAATCAGTGTAAAAACATACATTTGTCCAATTTTTATTGAAATCTGAAAACATTGATTTTTTGGCTGTTCTGATACTTCTGGTTTCATTTACTTGCAAAGCTGGGAATACAATTTTGCCCAATATAAGGTTAGGAGAAGGTCCAGACAGGCTTGAAAGTAGGTGTGAGGTTGCTGGGGTTGATAAAAGTACTCTAACAAAGGAATAACAGGCTTTTCTCGTGTAAAACCCCCATAAGACAACGTACTGTGTTTAGTCAATACACGTTTTCTTTAATAACTCGGTAAATATTTATGCTAGAATGATGAGAGAGGGCTTAAAACTTTCGCCTCTCTAATTCCCATCTTTTTACATGCATTTATTTTACATCTGGGGCTTTTATGACCATTTTTGGGCCCAAAAACTCGAAATTTGAAAGATTAATCCCCCAAAAAAGGGGTTTAGAGTTTTCCGATTGTTTTGCCCAACGAACTTGTCCAACCGAGTACAGAAAGGAACGTCCCTACCAAATTTGAAGTAAATCGGACAAAAATTGCGACCGCTAGAGTGCAAACACATATATAAATATATATATATATATATATATATATATATATATATATATATATATATATATATATATATATAAAACATTTTGAACGACCCCCCAAAACGTGTTCAGGGGGTCACGTTAGGAACTTCTATGGTGGTCCCGGGCTTAAGTTTCACCGTGCGGGTCATGCTAATAGTTCACTTTCCATAGGAAATTCACTAATAAGGCCTTAACTGTTTTTTGGGATGGACCTATCTTCTTCCAAAAATTTACTCAATAACTCATGTAGTTTGTGCATGATGGGCTTAAAAACACATAACAAATTCAGCATTATAATTACAATGACTACCTAGATAAATTGAGCTTTAAATACCATCTTGCAAGGTCTTATGCGCTCTCAACCCAATGTTTCGTTCCCCCGCCGTGTTTTATATTGTTTAGTATACCGTTGTGAAGTAGTTAGTAAAGCACGTGATTCCTCCATTCTGCGGTAAAAGATAAATGATCTGACTAAATGCTCATTAGAACAAACATGGTGCATTGTACGGTGAAATGTTGAGTAATCTGTACCCATAAACTCTTCTATGGGGCAGTGACGGACCAATGGACATAACCCTAATGACGTACGTAATGATTTGCAGAAGCCTACCCCACACGAAATGGAATGATTTCCTGCCCCACACGAAAATGGGCAACATGTTTTATTTAATTCGGTACAGTATTTTTTGAGAAACCCTGAACAAATCTGGTTCACAAACAAACAGACAGGTGAACAAAATTTAAATATCTCCGCTGTATGCAACATTTCACTGCTCAAAGCGATGTAGAAAAAAATGTATTTGATTTATACATATAAATACATTTTTTATGTGTAACATCTGTTATTGTTTGTCCATAATGTGTGAACAGCTACAATTAAAATCAAATTTTTCCCATGTTATCATTATGGGCTAAAAACGAACTATGAGGGCAGCCCGTGCCCTTAAGAATAAAAACATCGAAAATTAAAACCTTATTGCAAAACTACGAACTGAGAAGAATTTTGTTGACACTTCAAACATTAAAATTAGCCAAGAAATAAGGGAGAAGTTGTGTTTACAAAAAAACTGCTTCATATATAATTATATATATATATATATATATATATATATATATATATATATATATATATATATATATATGGATACTGGAAATTTACCGACCATACACATTTGTCATTTGATTTTCGTAATAATACGGCAAAGGGCAACGCTAAGCGCAAGCGTCACAAGGTAAAGCGCCTTCAGTTTGACAGATACTATTCCCGCGCAGTGTAGGACGATGATCTGTAGCGTAAATGGACCGTTCATTTCAGTTTAAATTTAGTTCACATGAAATGGCTCGTTGTGTCAACGGTCCTATTTTATAAAATTATAAAAATATATCGATAAAGGTCCGTTGTCGCAACGAGCCTGTAGACGCTTTGGACCGTTTTGATTATATTAAATGGGTTCATTGGCTCTATGACCCTCTTTGAAAATATAATAATAATATAAGGGGCCGTTGTGTCAACGATCTGTAGAGTAAATGGACCTTCTTTTTTAAAATTAAATATAACGGAGGGTCATTGTATCAACGAGCTGTAGTGTAAATGGACCTCATATTAAATAAAATATTATTAAATAGGTCCGTTGTGCCAATGATCTGTAGAGTAAGTGAGCTGTCCCCAATACATCTAGCGATTTCAGTAAACATAATTCCGACGTCACAATTAGTTCACCTATAGAAATTAAGTACTCTTCGAATTGTTCGAACGATTATTAATTATGATATTAAAATTTTACTCACTAAAATCGATAGGTATTTTTTTGCACTTTAAAATGAGCTATAAATCAACGATGTCGGATAATCCGTTGAGGAGAGGCGGGCTTTGAAATTATTGACCTTATGGGAGAAGTATGTAGAATCGCGAATTGTTACGTAACTGGAGCCCCCTCTTAAAAGAGTATATACGAAAAACCATTCCCGTGTTTGCTGTAATATATGCCCCCAACTATCGAAGCACAGCATAGTTGCTACTGCTAGTGCGGCCCGCTGGTCACCGGACCGCCACCGCGGTCGCGGCCGTGGCCGGACATCGCATAACTAATGCTCACATTGTCCGGTTTTGTTCCAGATATGGTTCTTCACCGACACCGACGACGCGGAGTTCCAGCAAAAAACCAGTGAGTACACAATAACTTAGCGGCTACTATAGCTCTAGTCACTGACATTTTATCAGGGAACCAGTGAGTACACAATAACTTAGCTGCTACTATAGCTCTAGTCACTGACATTATATCGGGGAACCAGTGAGTACACAATAACTTAGCTGCTACTATAGCTCTAGTCACTGACATTTTATCAGGGAACCAGTGAGTACACAATAACTTAGCTGCTACTATAGCTCTAGTCACTGACATTATATCAGGGAACCAGTGTGTACACAATAACTTAGCTGCTGCTACAGTTGTAGTCACTGACATTTTATCAGGGAACCAGTGAGTACACAATAACTTAGCTGCTACTATAGCTCTAGTCACTGACATTTTATAAGGGAACCAGTGAGTACACAATAACTTAGCTGTTAGTATAGCTCTAGTCACTGACATTTTATCAGGGAACCAGTAAGTACACAATAACTTAGCTGCTACTATAGCTCTAGTCACTGACATTGTATGGGGGATACCGTCTGGCTACGGGGCTAGCTAGAACGTGGCCACTCACTATACGGTGGCTCAGTTAGTTTTAGTTTTCTGTAGTTAAATATTGTTGAACATCCTTGGGGGAGATAATTTACGCTAAACATATTTGTATTTTCGAATCCTTTTAAAGTAAATACAACTTGTGCTATGTTAAGTTTAAAAGGGGTTCCTGTCACCTGCTTCTGTCTGTGTCTCCCACATGGCTAATGTCAACTTTAATGCTGTCTTTTCTCATCGGATTATCCGAAAGTGTTGATTTATGACCCGTTTTACGGAATAAAAATTCCTAATGATTTCAGTGAGCAGATTTTTATACCACTAATAGTTCATCTGTGTAATAGTAACGCCTCGCAACAATATCAATATTGTATATTATGGAATTTCATCGGCGGGATATTATTTATCATATAAAATTCCCGAACTTACTATTTAAGTAGTTCGCGGAACCCAAATTTACCATTTAAATAGATCGCGGCACCCGACTTTACCATGTAAATAGGCTCTCTAAAATCGCTATGTATATTTTTAGTGAATTTCCTATGGAAAGTGAACTGTTAGCATGACCCGCACGGTGAAACTTAAGCCCGGGACAACCATATAAGTTCCTAACGTGACCCTCTGACACGTTTTGGGGGATCGTTCAAAATTGCATATATATATATTTATTTATAAATACAATTTTGAACGACCCCTAAACGTGCCAGTTGTGTGTGTGTGTGTGTGTGTGTGTGTGTGTGTGTGTGTGTGTGTGTGTGTGTGTGTGTGTGTGTGTGTGTGTGTGTGTCTGTGTGTGCGTGTGCGTGTGCGTGTGTGTGTTTGCACTCTAGCGGTCGCATTTTTGTCCGATTTACTTCAAATTTGGCAGGGACGTTACTTTATATAATCAGTTGGACAAGTTCGTTGGGCAAAACAATCGGAAAACTATTAACCCTTTTTTTGGGGATTAATCTTTAAATTTTAGAATTTTTGGGCCCGAAAAGGGTCAGAAAAGCCCCGGATATAAAATTAATGCATGTAAAAAAAGATGGGAATTAGTTAGGCGAAAATTTTAAGCCCTCTCTCGTAATTCTAGCATAAATATGTACTGAGTTTTAAAGCAAATGTGAATCGACTGAACACAGTACGTTGTCTTATGAGGGTTTTACATTAGAAAAGCCTGTTATTCATTTGTTGGTGTATTTGTATCATCCCCAGCAACCTCACGCCTACTTTCAAGCCTGACTGGACCTTCTCCTAACCTTATAATGCTCAAAATTGTATTCCCGGCATTGCAGGTAAATGAAACGAGGGGCATCTAAACAGTAAAAAAATCAACTTTTTCATACTTCAATCCAAATTGGAATAAATGTATATTTTTACACTAATTTTGAGTTTTAAAAGTTTTTTATGTGGAAATTCACTTCCCTCACGTCAGCGTGCAGCGTGCGAACTCGTTTAAGTTAACATGGCCTTATGGAAGAAGCAGGTGAAACGCGAAAAGTTACGTGGCTGGAGCCCTCTCTTAAAGCAAAGGAACTTAGAAAGAGATTTATCCAGTGTAACCATAAACAGGTTACTCATTTTCTAAGGATTTTGTAAGTATAAGTCCGTAACATGAGAAAATACCCCCGTCGCAGCAAACCTGCGTACTCAGCGAATTTCCAATGCATATATATTTATCTTAATGCCACATAAAGCTACATACCAAGTTTCATCAATATACATTCATAAATAAACAATTTATGACATTTTAATTATTCTCCATAAGAATAACATGGCGGCTGAGTATGCAGGTTTGCTGAAGCAAGGAACACAAAAAAATGGGGTTTTATGCTTATATCAATATAACTCAACTAGGTGAAGTCACTTACCAAATTTCATTAATTTATTTTCATAATTAAGGGAGATAACACGTTACTTATTCTCCATAAGGATAACATGGGGCTGAGTACGCAGGTTTGCTGCTATGGGAGCCATTGTCAAAAAATTGTTTTTTGAGGAAATATCAATGGTCCACAACCAGATAAAGCCGTATACCAAGTTTCGTCAGTATATGTTCATAAATAAGCGAGATATAAAATTTTTATTTTCCTCCATAAGAATAACATTAGACAACGTACTGTGTTTAGCACTTTCAATATCTCGGTAACCAATTGACGTAGAGAAATGATCAAAATACCAAATTGTGTGTTTTTTTAAGCTGAATCCAATGGGAAAAAATAAAATCTGACTATTTCCAAAATTATATGTAAAAAATTCAAAAAACCCATTTTTGGGGTACAAAACTCCCCCAAAATACCCCTTCGGATAGAGCGATCTGGCTGGTTTTCGAACTTAAAGTCATAAATGTTGCTTTACACGTTTATACCAAATTTCATCAAAATCGGATAATTTTTACGAGAGTTATCGTGCTCACGGACACATATATATATATATATATACAGTTTCGAACGAATGGTATTTTTGGGGTCTGGGGACCTCAAAACGAAAAGTTATCATGGTCCCGGGCCTAGGTCTTACCATGCCGACTACGGTAATAGCTTCTTCCCTATAGGGGAAATTCGCTAAAAGTCAATTATGATGTTTAAGATGACAAGAAATCCAATTAGTCCATTTCCTAATCAACTTATAACTGTCGAGACGCTCTGGACAAAAGGACGGGCGACCTGAATCACGACATTGCTGATGACAATTATGGCATAGTGACGATATCTCGATCGGGTCATTGCCCCACAACCACAACATGCTGGCTTATGACTAATTCTTCCCTGATGTGCTTTGACAAGGTCATACATTTTTGTGTTTAAATGTTTCATAAAAATTATATGTAAACAATTCAAAAACCCCATTTTTGGAGGACAAAACCCCCCAAAATACCCCGACAATTATGGCATAGTGACGATATCTCGATCGGGTCATTGCCCCACAACCACAACATGCTGGCTTATGACTGATTCTTCCCTGATGTGCTTTGACAAGGTCATACATTTTTGTGTTTAAATGTTTCATAAAAATTATATGTAAACAATTCAAAAAACCCATTTTTGGAGGACAAAACCCCACCAAAATACCCCTTCGGATAGAGCAATCTGGCCGCTTTTCAAACTTAAAGTCATAAATGTTGCTTTACACGTTTATACCAAATTTTATAAAAATCGGATTATTTTTACGAGAGTTATCGTGTTCACGGACACACATATTTATATATACAGTTTCGAACCAATGGTGTTTTTGGGGTTTGGGGACCTCAAAACGAAAAGTTATCATGGTCTTACCATACCATGTGGACCGTAAGTGGACCTAGGTCTTACCATATCGACTACGGTAATAGCTTCTTCCCTATAGGGAATATTCGCTAAAAAAATACCTAAACATTGATTATTGTGGAATTTTTGAACGATTATTATTTTTGACATCGACTTTTTGCTCTCTGAAATCGCTAGGTTTTTTCTGCTTTTTAAAATTAGCTATGAATCAACTATAACGGATGATCCGTTCATGAGGGATGGGCTGTGAAAGTTAGCATTGTCTTATGGAGGTAATTGGGGGACTGGAGCACCCTCTTAAGAAATGTTCCATCGCACAGGGCGGCGCCGGGGCGATTTGGGCACTAAAACTAAAATTATGACTCGGCTGAAGCGAACCGCATCAAAATAACGCAACAATGGCATTAGCCGGGCGTAGCGTGTGTTGGTGTTGTGAGCGGGCGGCCGGCGGGGCGGAACACCGGAAGTGGAGTGACTGCAGGTGCGCAATTAAATTGCTACTACGTGGGAACTGGGAACACTGGGAACACTCTATCTTCGGGTACTCGCCCCACTGCCGCGACGTCATCGTCTTGTCAGGAGTAAGGAGTTGGGAATGTCTTTGTTTTGGTCGATCTTGGTCTTGCAGGAAGGCGATGTTTCTTTAGGTCCAAGTGGATTTAGGTCCAAAATTATTTATCGGTTCTTTAGTTCCAAAGAATAAAATCACCAGTGGTGTTAGGTCCAAAACTCAATAATGATTTTATACAGGCAGTGGAGTTAATCCAAAAGACATGCTATGGCGTAGTGCTCAAAATCACAGTCAAAACATAAATTAGAAATATTTTGTTTAATTTTGGACACAACGAAACTGGAGGCAACGTTACAAACTACTTTTAGTAATTTAGCTGTGGACTTAGGTCCAAATACAGGAAAGTGGATTTAGGCCAAAGTTGGTAAATCTAGTCATTATTTCTAGTAGAGAAAAACGAGAGCCATAAGAAGGCATTGCTACAAAAAGGCATAACCCCGAAAGGCAGTCCTCTGAAAGTTCTTGGGCCAGTTCGGAAGTTTGCGTTTGGATAAGAGCACTTTCGGAGTAATGCTTGTTGGAGGTATGAATTTCTGACTAATTCAATTAAATGAATTCTGTAAGAGTGTGATATAGTATAGCCTTGACATGACAACTATTCTTTATCCAGGATCATTAATCCAGACACGGCCCAATGACGCGCTTATAGGGGCAATCACTGTAACTTAAATCTCTATCTCAGTAGGGCCTACTTTATTGTATTTTACTAACTTATGCTTTAAGTCCTTGATCATAATAACTATTCACAGACACTAAAGTAGTTTTAAAGCTATGGGGGGGGGGGGGTTCCAGTTACGTAAAATTCTCATGGCTCATTACAAAGAGAAAAACAAATACCTGGTTATTTCAGAGAGTAGAATTTTGCAATATCACAAGTAATAATCGCTCAATAAAATTTAAAAATCTTCCAAATTCGCGATTTGTGTTATAAGTTTACTGTTTGTGGTACTCATTGAAGCTGCTAGGTTTTATTTGTTCCACTAAAGTGAGCCATAAATAAATAATTTCGGATAATCCGTTGAAGAGGGACGGGATTTGAAAGTTAAGCCTTGAAGAATCAAGAAGACGCAATGACTGGAGCCCCCTCTTGATGTGATTTCAATGTTTTCGTAGGGAAGAGTCCTATACGAATATACTACATTTTTTCAGGTTAGGGGGAATTGCTCCATCATTCTGGACGGAATCAGAAAACGCCAAACATATATCTAACCCGTCTTCTAATCCATTTCATTATCCCCTTGAATTTCATTATTGAGTGGGTGGATCGAGGGCCCCTACGGGTTGAACCTATTAAAATTAAAATTTAAAACACCCTACCTAGCTCCACGAAACGCTTAATCTAAGTGGAGAGTTGTGGCAGTAGAGGGCGGGGACCTAGGTCAAGCAGGGCTGCCGGGGTGGGGTCCGACTTTTTTGGTGAAAAGGTAGACGATTTCGGACAAAAGGTGCAATAAATCCCTTGGCTAACCTTTCAACAAGACAAATAGCCCTAATATCATTAGCAGATGGATTTTGTTTATCGCCGTCTATTATCGTCTATAACGGCAGAGGGCGCGTCAGTTTTTGTGCCTTCGGATCGTGAGGTGATTTCAGGCATCATCAAAATGGAAATTTAATACCTAGGAATTAATTTAATCTATCAGCACAGTAAAAACATACCGACACACAAGACCGTGTTTAGCTAAAGCTATGTTCCATATGTTATTTGAATGAACTTTTAAAACAACCGTTCTTTGTATTCATTTGTCAAAGTATTTTCGCTGGATATGATCGATATCGTACAAGGAAGCTTTAAGATTTTCGCCTTTAAAAAATAACTCCAAAATGCTGTGGGCAGAGTTTTTAAAAGAACTAGCTCATTGTATAGGATTTGTTCGTTGTTTATGTCTTGTTCATTGAATCTTTTCTTTTTTGTTTTAGATGGCCATATGATCAACACCAACTGTTCCTCTTCACATAATAGGTAAGTTTTTTTTTTATAAATTCATCAGGAACAATAAAGGTTCCTCTTAATGGTAACTCTTAAAGTCAGCACAAATTTAACGTGGTGCATTTTTGTTTGTTTCATAAATATTGTTATTGTTGAATAGGTAGTTTATTGTTGATACTATTACTGTATTGTTGAAATATTAATTTAGACGAAATAAAAATAATTTGTACTAAAACTGTTTGATATTTTTCAGGAAAGCCTTGTGTTGCAAGATGTCGGTGGAGTTCGATAGTTTTCTCAACAGCGATAAGAAGTAAGTACAATTTTATTTGATAGCATGTTGGTATTTTACACTTTATTATAAATTATATTTATTAGTCTTGTTTTAAATATTGACTGTAATCTAAAGTTGTTTTAATAATTTATTGTTTACTACAGTAGTCATAAAATATTCGCAGTTAATTTCGACGTTGAAACAATTGTTGGGGTCTCATACTATTGACACTTGGCTGCCGTATATTTCTGTTCATTATTGCAGGGCGGTGGCCCGGTGGCCAATATGTACTGTAATAAATAAAAACTCTCTTGAACCCTTAAGAGGCTCCATTCACAGCTTCTAATGGTGAACAGCTTTCAAATTCCGACCCTTCTAAACGGATAATCCACAATTGTCGATTTTTGGCTCATTACAAAGACGGATTTCACTGAGTAAAATATCGATATCACAAATAATAATCGTTTAATAAAATTACAGTATCTTCAGTATTTACGGGGTTTTATTTGTGATATCGAAGTTACGCTCACTGTTCTTAGGTATATTTTCCTCGTTATTTTTTAGGTATATTTTCCTCTCTAAATTTACCCATGAATCAACGATGTCGGACAATCCCTTGAGGAGGGACGGACTTTGAAAGTTAACATTGGCCTTTTGGGCGAAACGTTACGAGACTGGAACCCCCTCTTAATCAAAGTTGAGGCAAATCCCTGATAGATTTCGGTCACTTCTTTACCCCCAATTTCCATCAGCCACGCGAAGACCCTTGACCCTCGAACGGTCATCGGGACGGATCCAGTTAACAATTTGGAAGTCGGACGTGGAGGCGGAGGAAGTGATTCGAGGGGGTGGAAGTTCTAGGACGGGGTTAGAGGTCAGTGGGGGTAATCTGAGGACTAGGTCCCGCTGGCCACCTGACGCCGCACCTGAGCAACAGCTGCCGCCCACCCGCCCAAAATGGCCCGGAACACCCACACACGCACACATGCACTCATCGGCGGGGACGGTGGCTGCACTGGTTTGTGTCCATGTGGGTCTAGGGGGAGGGGGGAGGGAGTTGCCGGAGTTGTTTTGGGAGTCAGGGGATGGTTAAACAAATGTTGTCTGGGACACTAGTGATTGTTAGTAGGCATTTTAAAATTATAGATAATACTATTTAATATTAGCGTGTATGGCTAACCACCTACTCAGAGTAAACTACTGAACGTAGAGCGGCCAGGTTGGTGTCAATAGGTTTTCCTTAACCCAAAAATGATGGAGAAAAAATACTATATAAGTTTACTCAGTTAGACCCTATAAGTTTGCAGTTGGCAATAAAACACTGTTTTTTACTTTTTCGCCAACCCCTTGTATAAAGGGACGTGTAACCACCTATTCAGAGTAACTTCCCAACGTAGAGAGGCCAGGTTAGTGTCAAAAGATTTCCCTAAGGCCAAGTACCCCAATACTGGTACTGCAAATGCTTCATAAAATTCATATTGCCAGTTAACATTATACAACAACTTTCTAATACCCCCGTCGCAGCAAACCTGCGTACTCAGCGAATTTCCAATATATAATATATGTCTTAATACCATATAAAGCCGCATACCAAGTTTCATAAAAATATATACATATATAAGCGATATATACAATTTTAATTATTCTCCATAAGAATAGCATTGGTGATGAGTACATAGGTTTGCTGAAACAAGGAACACAAACAATTGGTTTTTATGCAAATATAAATATAATTTAACTAGGTGAAGCCACATACCAAGTTTAATCAATATTCAATCATAACTAAGCACTATATAACATTTTAATTATTCTCCATAAGAATAACATGGGAGATGAGTAAGCAGGTTTGCTGCAACAAGAAACTAAAAAAATGGGTTTTTATGCAAGTATCAATATAACTCAACAAGGTGAAGCCACATACCAAGTTTTATTAATTTATGTTCATAATTAAGGGAGTCATTACATTTTACTTATTCTCCATAAGAATAACATGGGGGCTGAGTACGCAGGTTCGCTGCTACGGGGATAATCAACAAAAAATCAATTTTTTGTGCAAATATCAATATACCAGTACTACGTGAACCCACGTGCCAAGTTTCATCAATATACATTCATTAATAATGGAGATATCAAATTTTATTTATTCTCCATAAGGATAACATTGGACAACGTACTGTGTTTAGCACTTTGAATATCTCTACAACGGTTGGACGTAGAATCACAATTTAAACACCAAAATGATTGTTTTGTGGAGCTGAGTTGACTGGTAAAAGCAAATGTGAAGTTTACATTAAAATTAAGTTAGGAAAAGCAAAAAACCTTTTTCCCATAAGATTAACATAGGAGATTTTTATGAGCAGGTTTTTTTGGATTTTCTCCGCAACCACTTAACCTAGGTTAATAATTCAAAATACCATATTATTTGTTTTTTTAAGCTCTATAACATGGTTTAAACCAAAATTAAGGGTTTTAAAAATTTTAGGGTAAAAAATGCAAAAAACTGATTTTTGGAAAATTTAAAACCCCCATAAACCCCCCTTTCCATGGCCCGATTTTTCTGGTTTTCGAACTTAAAGTCATAAATGTCACTTTACACATTTGAGCCAAATTTCATCGAAATCGGACGTTTTTTACTCAAGTTATCGCATTCACGGACACATATATATATATATATATATATATATATATATATATATATATATATATACATATATATAAATTTGAACGAATAGTGTTTTAGTCATCTGGGGACCTAAAAAAAAATTTGTCATGGTCTCGGGCTTAAATCTTACCATGAGACCTACGGTAATAGCTTCTTCCCTATAGGGGAAATTCGCTAAAACATAGGATACTTAGATATTTGAATTGTTTATAACCCGGTTGAGCGTCACCGGATCATCCGGCGCAGTACAGTTCCCAGTCTCCCCAGACGGCAGCGTTGTGGAGTCTTCAGCATCGAGTGGTCCGAATACGGAGAGTGTTCAACCTCAGTGTATATCTCACTACAAAGTATATTTTTGAAAAAAAACATTTTTTCCAGACATGAGTTTCCACGAGTTGGATATTTGTTCTGGTAATACAGATTAAACTGCCTTAGTAAATTTAATAAGTCTTTTACAGATTTTTACTTTGAATTTAAGTCCCCTCCAAAAATCAGTCTGTGGGAGGGCCGCAGTAGTTGTTCCAGTTTGGCCAAAAATACCCACTCATTAGTATCTGGATAGAGTGAGACTTCTATTATACTTGTCAACAACAACCGCACAGACCTCAAAATATATTATTAAAGTTGAAATATTAAAAGCTCGACATTCAGTGTCTTTAGAGACAAATGTTAATGTCCCTCCATGACTCATGTTTACTCTTTAGTAAGAAGTTATTAGTATTAGGTTGTAACTGTGAAAATAACATAACTGCTGAACCAATTAACCAGTGTTCTGGCACAAAAAGTCAAAATGTTCACTTTTTGAGATACCTTGTATGTCCGAAAACAAAAATGAGGGCAAAACGTAGTTTAAAACTAGCGCTCTTCATATTTTAAACAGCAATGATTTTAAATCGTATTTAAAATCCAGACCAAACAATATATGGTGAAACTTTATCACGCTATTGTTATGAAAGATATAAATATGGTATGGTAATGGAGCGGGGGGGACGATGAATAGCAATAGCGTATAATATAGCGCAGCATAGGCGAGATTATACATATAAATAGGCGAGGTTTACATACAATGGCGCACACAACTGGAGCAGCAAGGACGACCGGTTTGATGCCGTCGAGATAACAACAATATCGCCGACTGACGCACTGACTGATACGAATTTAATTTGAAACTCGCTTTGATGCCTTGTTGTTTTCCGTCGGTTTCATTTTTATCTTTACCCTTTAGAGAGTATGCTCAATGGTCGTCACCGCTTATCCTAGCAATCAATAGTGGGCTCCAGTCACGAAACTTTGGCGTTTCTACCCCCAAAAGCATCCGCAGGTCCCCCCCCCCCCCACAAGGCCAATGCTTTCAAAGCCCTTCTGCAAGAATTAGAATTATATTCCAGACAAAATGCGAAAACTCCGTTAATACAGTACGTTTTCTTTGGAAATATTATACTCAAACCAAAAAAAATGACTAACATTCATACATAGCACCAATCCGGTATGGTCTAGTGGCTAGGATACCTGGCTCTCACCCAGGAGGCTCGGGTTCGATTCCCGGTACCGGAAGAAACTTTTTGATCTCGGATTTAAATAACACTTATGTGCTAAATGAAAATCTCTACATGTAATTACTTAATTAATTTGCCTTGGACATTTACAAAGAACACGTTTTAAAATCTTATTTCATATCTCCTCATGGTAAACAAAGTTGTGTTTCTCGAATGCATCAGAAGGCGGCTGAATCAATGAGAGTGAGGAAATGTCAATAGCACACAAATAACTTGGTTACAATAAAGAAACTATTGTAATTGTTTAAAGTTTAAAACAAAAACACATAAAACGAAAAAAACCGTTTTCGACAATTAATTATAGGATAACTATAGTCTCTATAGTGCCGAATGTTGTACTGGATGCAATACAGTATTAGTATTTATGGTAAGTATTCCCATAATATGGGAAACATATTATGTTTTTATCATAGCTTATGGCAACATGATGTACTCCATCACTCTGCTGTAAATAATATGTTTCAGAAGTTCATTATTTAACTATTTGACACCAAATTATATTTGATGTGAATGATTTATTGCAACAATTATTTTGTTTCAATTGCATTTGAAAATAACAATCGAATCTTTGTTGCTTCGCCCTAAGCCAGTTTTCATATTTAAATCAATAACCTGTTTGATTGATATATGGGCAATCACTTGAAACACCCAGTTTAAACAATCAGTTGAAACACCCAGTTGAAACAATCAGTTGAAACAATCAGTTGAAACACCCAGTTGAAACACCCAGTTGAAACAATCAGTTGAAACTTGTTCAACTAAAACAGGTTTCAGAACAATGAACAGCTTCTTTGGATGAATGCATCTTGATTAATGCCTTACTTGATTAGATATTTTAATGCTTTTGTAGCGTATAGATGTTGTCAGCTATTTGTATTTATCTTACAGTAGCTCCAGTAAGTATTAATATACCTTAATATGTATTATCTTCGTAATTTATTTGATGAAATTCCGTACTTGCGTTTTTTACATCATGTTTACTTCTTATTCATTTTATTTTTGCTTCACTTAGATTCTAAAACTATTTTTCTATTATTATAAATGTATTGCTACTGTCTTTTTAAATATATCCTCATTTAGCAGCACTAATCTTTAAAAACGCTTCGAACAAGAAAGTCGTTTTAATTTAAACATAAGTAACGAGATCGCACGCAGCACGCTGACGTGAGGGAAGTGAATTTCCGCATTTAAAACCTTAAAAAGATCAAATAAATTTTTCAGACCAACACTGGTTACATTTTTTTGAAAATTTTTATTTTTTGGCTGCCTTGATGCTCCGGGTAATTTACGAATAGGATGCCAATATTGTACCATAGATTAAGGATAAAGGAGTATGCTTAATCTACGGTTGTACATTATAAAGTTAGAAGGAGGTATTGTCGGGATAACAAGTTGGTATAGTGTTATAGGGGGTGATAAAACGATATTAAGATATGATTAAGATATGAAAAACAGCCTTTTCCAGAGTAAAATCCCCAAGACAACGTACTGTATTTTGGCAATTAACATTTTCTTTAATAACTCGGTAAGCACTTGTGCTAGAATGATAAGGGAGGGCTTAAAATCTTTGGCTTTTTACGTGCACTAAGTTGTGCAATAAGTGTACATTTGGGGCTTTTCTGACCGTTTTTGAGCCCAAAAACTCAAAATTTTAAAACTTAAAATCCCCAAAAAAGGGGAGTTTTCCGATTGTTTTGCTCAACGAACTTGTCCAACTAATTATAAAAAGGATAAAAAGGAATGTCTCTACCATATTTGAAGTAAATCGGACAAAAATTGTGACCGCTAGAGTGTGAACACATAAATATAAAGTTTGTAGCGACCCCTCAAAACGTGTTCAGGGGGTCACGTTAGGAACTTCTATGGTGGTCCTGGGCCTAACTCTGACCATGCGGGTCATGCTAATAGTTCACCTTTCCATAGGAAATTCACTAATAACTAGATGAGACCCTCAGGCTTCGCCCCGCAAATGATTTATAAAAACTACTGGCTGGTCCGCCAGACGTTGTCCTGTCCTATTGTCATTGAATTTGTTTTTATGTCAAATACTCGTTCATTTTCACTTTCATGAAATTGTAATTGCATCCTCCACTCGAAATGAGGCTAATCATCGCTGCCTGTATTCTACTACAATGATCACCGCTACAGTCGTGGAACCCGTCATCGGCCGCGTACCTGGAGTGTCTCGTTGTCCTCCGGGGGTGACGGATTGTGGGGACCCAGAGGTAGTCAGTATTCTTATTGTTACAGAACTCTAATAAATTATCTCTGGTTCTTATATCGGATGAAGTACGAGGGTCATCCAGAACGTGAAGAACGTTTGCTTACTGCACCTAGCTCAGCTCCCCCATTACGGCGATTACGAGTGTGACAGTCCACTCACCTCCCTACTAAAGTATGAGCCGAGTTGCTGCACGGTCATGCGTCTTATGTCGACAACGATTCAAATTGGCATCTTCAATAGCAAATCTCGCGTTATTCGACATGTCGTGGGACATTTAAGATGTGGTGGGCGACAAAGTACATACTGCACTGCGATGGCGAACGTAATACTTGTCCGTCGAGCGATCTGCTAACGCAAGAAACGCGCTCGAGACGAGTTATGATGATCGGGCCTGTCAATGTGACGATTCGTAGGCGGCGATCGCACCGCAGTCATTGCGTCGTCTGGCGGTCCTTTCCTTTATCCCGGATAATAATCGTTTATGAGCAGGCGCAGACTCCGCGACCAATAATAATTATATTATTGTTTTTCACTGAATTGAATTGCCATTTATCATATCGCGTTGTTGGAAGGCTATATCAATCTTGCGGACAAAAAATAGTACAAAGAAATCAAACAGGTTTTCTGGCGGGAATTGAGGATATTAAAAAAGAGGGTGACATTCTAGAAAATTCAGGGCTATTGATTTAAAAGTCGGAAAAATCATCCAGACTATTTATCCTGTTGCTGATTACATGTTGGAGCTATCATAATCATAAACAACTCTGATGATTGGGGACTTAATCTTATCCTATGTACCGTATTTATAAAATAAACGTGGCGTCTGTCTGTTTGTATGTTTCGTTTTAAAGTAAAACCGACTGAACCAATTGAGCTGAAAATTTGCATGAAGGTATCTGATAATGTTTCGGGCCACACATAGGCCTATTCCCATCTTGGCAATCCTTTTGGGCTCCGCCCCAGTGGCCTTTAAAGTGATATTGTTATTCTTATGGGAAACACATTTAATGGATCAGGTAAACAGATAAACAGATGTGTTGCAGAAGGAATTTTAATCACCAGTGCGAAGCACTCGTTCCAGTTATTACTTGATAACAGTCTAAAAGGTAGACAATAATAGACAACGGAAAAACATGCTAACCCTTAAGAATTAAAATATTTATTTTAAACAAAATTCTACCGAAAATGTTTGTTCATGGAAAACTAGTAAATAGTATAATAAGACAGTACAACTTGGAGAATTTCCTACGTTTATTTTTATAGAAAACCCCCTACTTCCGTACTATCGATGGACTTATATTGTTTAAAAACCAGTGTTGCCTCTTACCAACATTAGGGAAAATACCCTCTAACATTTTCGCTGAAAGCCAAAAATAAATGAATAATTTGAGTATAGGAACATTGATTAGTTGACGATTCGACCATAAGCAAGAACACGTATACGGATATTTGATGAAGTAGGCTGATCATTTCAACCATTGTGTTCGCTACACAATGGACCTTGGACAATACCAGCCTCGGGTTTCGACTCCATCGACAGCACAGCGTCTGTTCCCGGTAGCTGATCCGGCAAGCTCAGCAACGTCTGCAAACATCGGCTTCCGAGACTCAGAAATTGTCGTATCAGCAGTTCTGCAGGTGTAGATCACATTGTCGAGATCATATTTTGAGAATTAGGATGACTATGAGTAAGGGTGACAGCCGGGAGTACATAGTGAGCAACTAATCTGCGCATCTACCGCCATGGCAAAGCCCTAAGGGCATTTTTTTCTGAATTTTAACCCATTTAGGAATCCTAAAGAACATTTTGATGCGCAATATGTTTGAGGTTTGTCTCGAAAACCCCTCAAATTTGGCAAGCGTTTTAAATGTAGATAGATTATAATTGCCCAAGCGCAACTTGCGCGTTGAAACACCTGTAGTGAGTTTGTTGAGCTTGTTTGTGTACGACGGTGCAACGGTGCCACGTCAATGTGTTGACGAATAAATGAGTGACGACAAAATAAGTGAGAATCATCTATTAAATTATTTGTTAAGGTGGTTTGTTTATTTTTTTACATTTAGCGGTGAAGGTACTCTTCAAAGTTATGGCTCGATTATTGTTTTTGATGAAATATTAAGGGAGATAACCACCGATAAATAACCTTAAGAAATCTACATAATAATACTCTCATATCCTATACCCTAATTTGTGTAAGTGGCTTGCTTGCTTGACTGCAACTCTGATCTCAAAACGGCTCCAACGATTTACTTCAAATTCAAAAGTTGTAATTAGTTAATAAACTTATGGGTTGATAATAAGTTTTAGACAGGTCTCATCCCCAGCACAATCTAATTATTTAAAAAACTAACTTGAAAAGTTAAAAAATTAACATTGGGCTTATAGAGTTTAAAATCAATCAGTGAACTGTCAATGTAATAATCATGTTGTTTAAGTATTAACATGAGGTTTCCTCGGAGTCCAGTGACTAAAACCATTGAGTGAAGATGACATGCGTAGAGTGGTCATATACAAAATGAATCAAAGTGACATTGAGCTATAAATAACTACTGGAGTGACCTTATATGGAAACAATTATTCCAAGTCATATAAACAAACTGACTTACCTTCCCCGAGCAAAGCTCGGCCCCCAGGTACTATAAACAAACCGGGGGACAGACCTGTAAGATGGTTTCCGGTAGCGTCCGATGATGGGTGGCAGTTAAAACTCATCGCTTCCCCGGTATTTCCCACGCAGGTGCCGATCAGAGTGATCCCCGATTTCCCCGATGGCACGCGTGACCCGCGCTGCGTGGAGGCCCGCGCCGCCGACACCGTGACGGCTCCCAGGCTCCCAGGCTCCTCAGGGCTCCTTGGGCTCCCGTGGGTGCCTCTGGCCGGTGTCACGTGCGACCGTCGCAGCACGCGCGGCATTGTCCCCCGTGGGAAACACTCCGTGACACGGGTCATATTGGGAAAACTGAAAATTGGAGTTTTTGTAGACTGGTGAAAACTTAAATTACATCGCACGGCTTAAGGGTTGGCCTTGAAAACATGGATTTTGAGAGAGTACAGTGGTAATGCTGTCTGTTATAAGTGGCCCTGCTGTATTTCTGTGATGTTTTAAGTTTTGCTATAAAAATTGCTAATATTCGTTGTTTTCCCCTGTTTTAACTGTCAGTGTTTCTTTTGACCTTTTATTTTTTCCATACTTTTAACCATAAGTAGTTCCATAAAATAATAAATAACTACGACTAAACCGGCAAAATCAGTTAGTGATTACTGTTTTGGAGAAAAAATAATTAGTTTATTTCTAAGTAACCAATTAAGTTAGCACATTCAATTTATTTCAGTTGATGTCTTAGTGAATTGAATGTTCTTTAACGCCCTTTAAGAATTCAAAAATTAAATCATGCAGGCTCATTTATAGTAATAAAATTGTTGAGCTATCTTGCAGGCTATAAAACCGTGTAACGAGCCGAATATTCCACTACAAATCGAGTTTAAATGGGTCACAACAACTGAAATCACGAACCCTAGGTCGTAATCGGCTAATCGTAAACGAGCACCATAACTGAATCCCTCATTAGTCCATCGTAAAGCTAGGATACACCATCAAGTTCACATAGGTGTCGTAAACGCGCACCGGGAATTTATCGCTAATTATTGTCGTAATAGATTAACCTCTATTAATAAAGTGGGGCTGTAAAGGTGTTACACGACTGCGCGCCGACAGAGACGTTTACGGTGGCGTTCACGGGGTCGCTCCGGTCTAATTGGAGCGCAATGAGAGCGAGTGGGCTAATGGCGGTGGTGTGGTGCAAGGGGGTGTTGTAGGACCTGTGTTGTTCTTTTGTTGAGCCGCGGTCTAGTCCAAACAGCTGGTTGCGGGGTTGTTTATTTAGTAATCATATACTCGTAATATACGAATGAGGTTTGCTGCTTGGTTTGTATGGTTGTTAGCAACTCTGATCTCAAGAAAGGCTCCAACGATTTCCTTCAAATGCTGGAATCAACTTATTTCTGAATTAAAAACGTGTTGTAGAAAGGTCCCATCCCCAAGAAATCCTTATAATATGAGCAATGTTTGCTTGATTGGTTGGTTGGTTGCACAATTATCTCGAAAACGGCTCCGAGGATTTCCTTCACATTTTGGAAATAACTAAGTTCTGGTATAAAAATATGTTCTAGACAGGTCTCTTTCCCAGGAAAAATCCAATAGTGTTAAAAAATTAAATTGAAAAATTAAAAAATTAACATTGAGCTTATGGAGTTAAAAATCAAAACAAAAGAATTGCTACAGCTGTTTATAATCAATCAATGAACTGTCAAAGTAATCCTCATGTTGTTTATGGTTATTAACATGAGGTTTCGTGAGAGCAGAGATTAAAATATTTGAGTGAAGATTACATTATAGAGTAGTAAAATAAATCAAAGGAACATTGAGCTTTAAATAACAACTGGAGTGACCTTAAAAATGTAGAAAGGAGGCAAATGAGTTATAAAAATCCGATTATCAGTAGGGGGAAGAGGTTAAATATTACTCCAAGTCAACCAAACAATCTGACTGGCCTTTCCCCGAGCAAAGCTCGTCCCCCAGGTACTATCTACCGGTATGTAGAAAACCCATTTTAAAATTAAATAAAATTAACATTGGGCTTATGGAGTTTAAAATCAAAACAAAGAATCGTAACAGTTGTTTATAATCAATCAGTGAACGTTAAGTAGTCAAGTAGTTTAAATATATATGTAGTTTTCTGAGAACAGTGACTAAAACCGTTGAATGAAGATTTTGTATAGAGTGGTCATATCCTAAATGAATCAATGTGCAAGTAATCAAAATACTACCTGAATGGTCGTTCAACTACAGTAACAACTGGAGCGAGTGACATGCATAAACGAGGCAGACAAGCTGAGAAAATATTATCGTCAGTAGTGGGACGTGGTGAAAAATTACTCTGAGTAATCTAAACAAACTGATTGAACTTCTCCGAGCAAAGCTCGCCCCCCAGGTACTTTATGCAGTGAAGGGAGATGGGTTGATTACCATCAAAACAAGGGTGTAAACGAGTAAGTGACAGACCCGTCCCGCATATAACGCAGAGTAACGCCACGCCGTGCGCCGTGCCCCTCACCCTCCCTGCGTAACGTAACATGTGGATGGCACCTTTGTACTTGAGAAAAATAAGGAAATCAGATATAAACCAGTAATTATGTGCGGTTTGTAGCACGGATTGATAATGACAAACCAGTTGTTACTTTTACTTAGTCGTCAATCCAAGTTTGTTTGATGAACGCATGTCGGCGCTAAGCCATCATCAGCATCCATACACTGTACACTAGATTATTCATGAGATTTGCGTTGCGTAGGTCTAGTAGCAAACTGCATCATGTTGTTAAAAAAACGAATATTTGCACACATTAAGAACATACACACGACTAACAAAAATACTATCATAAAACGTCGTGCGCGCGGGTAAGGGAGCCGGCGCGGATAAACCAGTAACACTAAACCGTGCTGAAACGACCGTCTTCTTTATCGGTCGTGGTAATTTCTTTAAGTGTTAATACCCGCTAGTTAGTCCGTGACGGCGAGTGAAGACTTCTGATGTTACTCCGCTTTCTAAATCGACGCATTCGCCTGTCCTGTTCGTGTAACGTCCGTCGTGCAACGTCCGACACCTGCGACGGTCAACGCAGTCACGACTGGGGGAGATCGGTACTTGGACAATTATTGATGGGAATCGTAACAGGAGAACTCTAAACTGTGAAAATTGAAGCATCCTGTTATTTGGGAACGACTCAATCGTAGGTGTTCTTTGACGTCGTTGAGTGCATTTTTACATTCACTAAGAGGGGAACTTGAGAGGAGGCTCTAGTCACGTAACATTTCGAGTTTCCCTCAGCCATGAAGGCTACACGTTTACCCCAGACGAGAGCTCTAGATCTATTAATCTCGTTAGAAGAAAAATATATGCTCGAATTCGAGCAATTGTATTTTCGCTTGTATTTTTAAATTGTAATTTCGAGCTATATTATCTGTGGGTAAAACAATGAAAGGGTCCGGGTTGATTGGAAGAGAAGCTGCAACGTAACGAGTGCCGTACAATACACAGGAATCTTCAGTTTCGAGGATACCCAGTTCCCCGTGACCCTTCCCGTCGGACGTCGGACGTCGGACGGTGTAGCGGCGGTAGCGGACGTGGACGCCCCGTTACCACGGCGTCGTGAGAACCGCCTGTGAGCGACTTCCGCCGCCGTCACGCCGCGTCACAACGCGATTCCCCGGCGATTCCGCCTTCCTCAGGTCGCCAGTTACAGTGAGTGCGTGGTCCTTTCACACCTGCCATCGTGGCGCATCCCCTGGTCTCAGTTGGTCCTAACTGTCACATTTACTTCAACTGAATTGTTGAGTTGCGGGATTACTTCATCTTTGTGGGTAAATCGGTTCAATTGCATGCTTAAGAGTTTTTTTTTTTCAAAACCTCTCAAAAGCCAT
The DNA here is from genome assembly GCA_963675035.1 of Allygus modestus. Classification (NCBI taxonomy): domain Eukaryota; kingdom Metazoa; phylum Arthropoda; class Insecta; order Hemiptera; family Cicadellidae; genus Allygus; species Allygus modestus. Next base: position 456,170,885 of record OY776111.1, on the reverse strand, counting down.
TTTTGAATTTTAATCAGTGTTACATTTTAATTCGCTTTACGTTTTACCCGATCGGCCACGTAGTTCGATATTTATCTAGATACAAAATACAACTGTGGGCCTACCAGGAGCATTCGAGAATCGCATAAGTCCGCCAACCACGAAACATTTACTTGAATGAAAGGTCTCGGTGAGAAAGTTGGAGGAAAATATTTTGTTACCCACCCCCTCCTAAGGCTGGTAGAAATCTTCTTAATATAAAATACACCCGTCGCAGCAAACCTGCATACTCAGCGAATTTCCAATGAATATATAACATAACACTTAACAGGATTCATAAGAAATGTATTCACAAACAACCGATATTTAAAATATGAATTATTCTCCATAAGAATAACATTGGGGATGAGTACGCAGGTTTGCTGCAACAAGGCACGCAAAATAATGGGTTTTTATGCAAATATCAATAGAACTCATCTTAGTGAAGTCACATACCAAGTTTCATCCATATACATTCATAAATAAGCGATATATAACATTTTAAGTATTTTCCATAAGAATAACATGGGGACCAAGTACCTAGGTTTGCTGCTACAGGAACCATAGGCGAAAAATTGTTTTTTTGTGCAAACAACAATATGCCATAACCATATCAAGCCATATACCAAATTTTGCCTGTTTATGTTCATAAATAAGCGAGATATATAATTTTTCTTTTTCTCCATAAGAATAACATTAGACAACGTACTGTGTTTAGCACTTTCAATATCTCGGTAACCAATTGACGTAGAGCAATGATCAAAATACCAAATTGTTTTTTTTTTAAGCTGAATTCAATGGTATAAATTAAAATTTGATTTAAATTAAAATTACATGTGAAAACCTCAAAAAAACACATTTTTGGGGTACAAAACCCCCCAAAACCCCCCTTCGGATGGTGCGATTCATCTGGTTTTCGAACTTGTTCAAATAAATGGTACTTTACACATTTGTATCAAATTTCATTAAGATCGGACCTTTTTTACGAGAGTTATCGTGCTTACGGACACATATATAAATATATATATAATATATATATATATATATATATATATATATATATACATATATAAAAATTTGAACGAATGGTGTTTTTGGCACCTGGGGACCTCAAAATGAAAAGTTATCATGGTCTCGGGCTTAAGTCTTACCATGAGACCTACGGTAATAGCTTCTTCCCTATAGGGGGAATTCGCTAAAAGGAATACCTATTTCGCTTGGTCACGCCATAACTTGTGAATGAGTGCACCAAATTGAATAATTCTTTTTTTTATTGTGTTCGCTGATGTCGTGACAAGGTTTATAAAAGAAAATTTTTAATCCGACCTAAGGGCTCTGCCCCACTGGCCTTCAAAGTTCCCATTGATTTGATCAAAGTTCAGTTAGTTACACCAAACAGCTGTTAACAAGGATTATATCTAAACATACTTGAAAGGAAATAACTAATCTACTTGAATGGCAACTCAAACTGTTTTTTCGATGCCGAAGTTAGCACTGTATAAAAATAGGCGAGTGAGCGAAGCGAACGAGCTCATCTTGAAAATGAACGAGTATTTCACAGGACGTCTGACGGGCCAGCTAGTTAAATAATAAACTCGTGGCTTAAAGGGGCCAAAACCCCTAACACATGGTTTTTGTGTAAGTGGATAATCACAACTGATCATTAGTTCATTTTGCTTATTAATAAAAACCCTGTAGTGATATTTCTTTGAAGTCCAGTGGGGCGTAGCCCACGTAATTTTTGACATTTCTGATATTTTAAGCTTTTAAGCCCTCAAGCTTTAAAATTAATCGTCATAACCTAACTTAACTTCTTCTTAGCTCGAGATATATCGTGGGGACCGATTCGCTTACGGAATTAAATATTAAGACGCATTTAAAGTGGAATATTGATAGCTGTGTCGTTTGATTTTGACTTTGAAACTGAAATTAGGTGCACAAGGGAAGCTGTTGGGCAAGGATAGTTTAGTTAAAATAATAAACAATTAGCATCATCCTGGTGAGTTAGATAATTTAGCTTCAAAATACGGGTATTTGGTTATATTTTAGAGGTACATTAACACACATTATCTTATTAATTAGATAATAAATTTTAAATGTCAAAAGGTAATTTGGTAGATTACTACACCTTCAACGTTCCTAAACCAGATTTATTGGCCAAACGTGAGAAGTAATATCGCGTGTTGGGGGTTACCGCTGCTCTTTTGGGGCAAAACTCCAAAATCACTGTCGGCAGCTTTCGTTGAAGACGTATAATTCCCTCCGTGACTCGTAACATAAGAGCAAACGTTAAATGCGCCCTTTAATTGTGGGCGCCTAATGAAATAAACACATCCTCACTTTAACGACCGAAGTCATTTCATCTGTTGGTCTCATCTTCCATTAAACGCGTTCCCGACCCTCATTTGATCTCTATCACAAAAGAACCACTCTTGAGATCTAAGGGTCCAATTAGACATGGACAACGAGGCGGGAAAAATACAGAGTCATCGAGATCGATTGAGCTCAATAATAGGATGCTGGACAGGTCCTGGCTGACGAAGGGATGCTAACAAGGAGCATGTGGGTGTTGGCGGAACAGGACATAAACTGACTGTCAGGAGGACAAGGAGTGTTAATAGTTTAGCTCTTGATAAGGTAAGATTTCTTTTATCGAGGTAAGTCGTGATTGTGAATCAACATTGGAAAATGCAATTCTGCCAGTGAATGTCAAAGAAGCTCTGAAAAAGTCAGAAGTAAACAGGAAACAATGACCCTGAACAATTTGGGTGACATTGTTCAAGTAAAATGTTCTCATATTCCCTCGTTTATTCTATTTGACATTCACTCATCTTGAAAATGAGTAATCCATCTTAGTAAATGGGTAATCCATCTTCTAAAACTTTAGGATGTGATCTGCCAAAGTTTTTTGCAATAACTCTAATAAGTCGTGAAGGTAGTAACACGTCCACGCTCTCTAACAACGCTGAACACCTGCATCTCTTAGACATCCTGAACGAGTTTACAATAATTGTAAACTGTTATACTCTGCCGAAGTGATCAAGATGTTCATTTGTAATATCGAACTCTTTTTAACAGTGAACAAACTTTAGTGATAGATTGAAACAACCGTTGTTAGAAAAGATGTACAGCAATCTTGAAGACCTCCCGCAAGACATGATTCGTCTTGTAGTGCCAATTTGACCAAACACAGGTTTTGTCAATGACACATTAATTTGAGGCTGGCTTTTGACTAGATCCTAATAATTGATGTCTCCTAATAAATGCTCAGCGTGTAAGAGCAATTATGAAGCATATTTCTTAGAGTGATTGTGTTTTGTATGCAGTACTTTTAAGTTGGCCCATTTTGTTAGACACGCCAAAGAATATCCTATGATATGGCTCCGTTAGAATTAAGGTCTGGGGTCTTATGCTGGACAAGGGGTCGACAAGACGACTTCAGAGATTCAAAGGTACAAATATACAAAGGTAAAAATTGAGGAAGATGGGGATCAACATTCTGAACCTGATACGTTGGATCGGTGATTTTCGAACTGAAACTTGTTCTCGATTCAGTCCAGCTCGGGAAGATCAAAAAAGTTAATGAAATAAGCAAAAGCGGTGATCACTAATCGCTCAGGTGCTCCGGGGAGTAATCTGTACAGTGTGCAATTTGCTAAACTGCTGCGCTCGAGGCCGGAAGCGGTTATGACGGAGCCGGTTGCTTTACTGCCGCATCGCATGTTCTAATAAACGGGGCCGCTTATACGATTAGTGGGCCCGTAGGCACAGCGACGGAGTTGCATCTCGGTTGCTGCGAGCGAGGCCAGTCCTCCATGACCATGCGGGGTCCGTTGGCGCGGCGCGGTTCTAGTCTGCAGTCCGCGTTCAATGTTGGAGAAGCATCTACACCATTGTTATGATCGCTATTGTTACAATCCTTGTATTAATCTCAAATTGTTGTAATCTTTTTACTTTTTCCGTAAAATTTCATTTTGTAATGTTTGTTTGTCTTTCGTTCGTTGTGTAAAGCATGAATCATCAAATAACTATCTCTAACTTTGCATCCAATATTTGTCCTAAAGAAAATTCCCAACCATTTTTTAAAATTTTAACTACCTCAACAAAATTCATAATGGCGGATAACAACAATCAAAGTGTAGTGTTGTTTAAACAGTCCTAGCGGCCAAAATGATGGTATTATACTGATATAACTGCTAATTTGTCTGTTTTCCTAGTATAAGTAAGACGTATAATTCCCTTCGTGACTCGTAACATAAGAGCAAAGGTTAAATGCGCCCTTTAATTGTGGGCGCCTAATGAAATAAACACATCCTCACTTTAACGACTGAAGTCATTTCATCTGTTGGTAAGTATGGCTTTGAAAGTTAACATTGGTCATATGGAAGAAGCAGGTAGACGCAGAGGGCGGGCTTAAGGGGGTTCTGGGCCACTTGATATTACATCACTTCAACGAAGCCAAAAAGCGACCTGGGGCGAAGCCCCCCACAACGGTCTGAGGGCGGAGCCCCCAGCGAGCGAAGCGCGTAAATAAAGACACGTAGAAGGTTGTTGCTAGAATGGATTGATCGGCTTGATCGTAGAAGTATAGATACGGGCAAAGTGTATAGCTGCTTTAAAATCTGAGTTTGACTGCGATTTTTGGTTATTAATAAACATTGCATGCCTTGTTCACCTGTTATAGACAAATCAAATTCCAATGTTTAAAAATCGTTTTAACTTGACACTTGTTTGTAATTTATGGCTTTGGGTTCAAAAAATCTTGTTATGGTCTCAAAAGCAGATATTTCTCCAATTTTCTTAACGAATTCAAGTATACAAGCGGTATGTCATAAGCGTCAAAATTACGGTTCTCTTTCAGGTGGGTTAGATTTTTTTATAAACAGATCACGTTTCCTCTATGAGTTGCCGGGTAAAAGATTATGTTATAGTCATAGTACCTCCCGCACATTGCATGGATTTTCAATCTGCACTGGCGCATGCGGTTGCAAACTGTGAAATACGCGTGAATAAAGTAATTTATTGTGGATTTCATCACTATTGGGAATACGTTTTCATTGGGTTTTTTCATTTTACATTATTGCCTATTAACCAACGCGTAAAAATCGACATTCTTAACAAAATAACCGGATGAAATTATTTTTAACCCCAGAGAAAACCGCGTTTTCTGCTGAACCCTCCCTCCTCCCAAAAAAAAAACAAAACCTAACCTTAACCCCAGTCTGTGTTGACTATCGAACCCTCCAACACCTCGAGACGCACGTTTATCCCGACGACCCGCCGCGCCTGAGCTGATAACAGTGATAACAGATAAGCCCGCCAATGATAAGCCCCTGGCTGGATGCCGGCAGGCGCCCAGGAAGCGTTTCATTTACTTTTCATTGACGGCATCCGCCCCCCGTCTGTCGTGCGTCAATGCTCAATAGACCTTTGAGCGGCTCAATGGACCGGACTCGTGGCGGGGATGGTGTGGAGTTTTATCAAAGAGAAAAGATAAATGTTAATACGAAGTGAACTTTCGATGTTTCTATAAACTCCAGTCATGACACGTTTGGCGATCCTTCCTACATCTCCCACCCTTAAGGGCTATTCTAAAGCCTGTACCTCCTCAACGGGTTATTCGGTATCGGTATTCGGTATAGCGCTTCGAGCTTGATTTGAGGTGTGGCCTTTTGTTTCTTCTTTTTTCGGGTATATAAATCTGTATAATTATGGATTTTCGGCTGAGTGTATCAGTCCGGTTGAACATAACGTAAAAGTAACCAGCTGCGTTAGTGGAGAGGACTATGAACCAGGAGACTTCGGCATGTCTTCCTTATTATTTGTGTTAAAAGGTGTTATTCTAATAAAGACGTTGTAAATTTATCAAGATAAGCCTTTAAGTCCACTCCATAATCACGCTGCTGTTCCCCTTGTCCCCGAGGACGACGGCGCGGAGCCCCGGGCCAGGGGGGCGGAGTCCCGCGGTCAGCCGTGTAAGCCACAGTCCGCCGCTCGGCTAATCACAGGGTTATATTGAGTTAGTGAGCCACAGGCGGACAAACACTCGCTGCCGGCGCTACCGTCGAGCCCCTGGGCTACCAGGGAATGTTAGGTTTGTATATTATAAGAGCATTTTAAGAGGGGGCTCCAGTCATGTAACATTTCGCGTTTCTACCTGTTCTCTCATTAGGGCTATGTTAACTTTCAAAGCCCGTCCCCCATTAGTTCCAAATAGCGGTTTCAGAGAGCATAATTTTGATATCACATAAAGTTAACCTTTCCAAATATCAATTACTGGATTATTTTAAATTTTATTGAACGATTATTATTGTGATACCGAAAATTTGCTAACTGAAATCCCTAGGTATTTTTTATGGTCTACAAAACGAGCAATTAATAAACAAACAATTTTGGATAATCTGTGAAGGAGGGAAAGAATTTGAATGTTGAACATTGGCCTTATAGAGGAAGCACGTAGAAACGCAAAATCTTTCATGACAGGAGCGCCCTTTCAAATAAAGGAAACCCTTACTTAATTCAACCACAGATTTGCTCGAAGTTTTGGTCAGATTGGTGAGTACCTATGAGTATGAAAGTGAGTATTTTTGAAATGATAATTAAAATTCGAAATTTTTAATACGCCCTTATCATATTCAGTGTGTATTTTCTTAAATTTATAGAAAACCAACAGCTAGTTGTATTTAAATGCTGCCACTGCGAAATTTTACCGTCTCGTTGTGGTTTGAAAGTTTGTTTCATGTTTTCACACGATTTGTTTTCTAGCATAGCAAAATAAATAAGACCAAGTCTCATCCAATGAAGCGTACTAAATGTGAACTAGTAGAGACTATCACGATGACGCGATGACGCGGGCTTATTCTCAGCTCGCGTTTGTGTATGCGAGTGTGTGAGTGCGCGCGTGTAGGCTGGTAGCTAATTAACCACCTCCTCTAATTAGAAGAATGTCCGCGAAGGCGTTGCTCGTTAAAAGTCCAGTAAAACCAAAAGTTCCCCGAGTTTTTCTCAACGATTGCGGAATTCAGTCATTACTTTGGGACCGACACAGTAATTAAGTTTATGGTTTGGTTGATCATCGACAGTTGAGAAGCGGTTGCTTCCCGGTTATGACCGATTTGTGTTCTCACGACCATCTTACCTCGTGTAAATAGTTATTGTTCTCGGTAAATGGTTATATTTGTAGTCAGTTTTAGTACGTTTTATGAGGTAGTTTAAACTAATTAATCTGTGAGTCATGAGGTCCGACTCATATTCGTAATTTTGGAACGTTGTACGTTGTTGGAAAGATTCGTAATACGGATTATACGAATGATGTTGGGTATTAAAAACATGTAATATTATCTAAATTAAAGCAATAAATACCTATAACTTAAGACTTGAAAAACTCAGATGCCTACTCGACACACGTAAGATTGACAACAGTCGGAGAGGAGCATAACTGAGGGATATTTCATTTTGAGAAAATTGTGATAATTTCACCCGCAGTGATTCTCTATTTCACATTATACTTGCGTGTGCCTAGCTTGATACGTTTTAGCGAATTTCCCCTATAGGGAAGAAGCTATTACCGTAGGTCTCATGGTAAGACTTAAGCCCGAGACCATGATAACTTTTCGTTTTGAGGTCCCCAGATGCCAAAAACACCATTCGTTCAAATTTATATATATATATATATATATATATATATATATATATATGTGTGTGTGTGTGTGTGTGTGTGTGTGTGTGTGTGTGTCCGTAAGCACGATAACTCTCGTAAAAAAAGTCCGATCTTAATAAAATTTGGTACAAATATGTAAAGTACCATTTATTTGAACGACTTCGAAAACCAGACAAATCGCACCATCCGAAGGGGGGTTTTTGGGGGGTTTTGTACCCCAAAAATGTTTTTTTTTTTTGTTGGGGTTTTCACATGTGATTTTTATTTAAATCAAATTTTAATTCATACCATTGAATTCAGCTTAAAAAAACAAACAATTTGGTATTTTGATCATTGCTCTACGTTAATTGGTTACTGAGATATTACAAGTGCTAAACACAGTACGTTGTCCAATGTTATTCTTATGGAGAAAAAGACAAATTTTATATCTCGGTTACTTATGAACATAAACTGACGAAACTTGGTACATCGCTTCATCTGGTTGTGGTTTGTTGATGTTTGAACAAAAAAACAATTTTTCGCCTATGGTTCCCAAAGCAGCAAACCTAGGTACTCGGTCTCCATGTTATTCTTATGGAGAATAATACAAATGTTATATATCGCTTATTTATGAATGTATATGGATGAAACTTGGTATGTGACTTGACTTAGATGAGTTCTATTGATATTTGTATAAAAATCCATTATTATTTGTTCCTTTTTTGCAGCAAACCTGCGTACTCATCCCTAATGTTATTCTTATGGAGAATAATGAATATTTTAAATATCGCTTATTTATGAATATATTTCTTATGAATTCTGGTAAGAGGCTTAATGTAATATTAAGACATATATATTCATTGGAAATTCGTTGAGTACGCAGGTTTGCTGCGACGGGGGTATTTCACTATATCAGAGCTTGCAAGAGAGATAACTCTAATTATGTAGCTTCCGTGGTGGTGTTAATCGCATGTGATTTAACTGTACATTTATACAGTATTTACACTGCATGATATTAGAGAATGTTAAATTCGGCATATCATTACTGAATTATTCAGTTGTAAAACAAACCACGCCTTAGTAATAAAGTTTTTAATATGCATTAAATAGTAAACTGCAAGGAAGCGCATGATTTCATCCTCACAAAAAGTTAAATTTTATTTATTTTTCTAACAAAACGTGTTCTCATTCCACAATCTGACTGAATATACCCAGTTTGTAATCATAACGATATTCCAGTATTCAAATTAAACGAGAAATCTCCTTGCACGTAAATTGCCCCAATCAAAATGCCATCGAGTCAGATATATATCTCGTTTATTGGTCGTTTACCTGATTGAATCAGTGTCTGTATTTATAAGCCGGTTCCGAGTCGCCGCCGTACTTGGGCATTGGGCGGCCCCGTTCCTCCGGTATTATAAATCTGGATAATTACAATGTGACCGTTTTGAGACCGTTAATAATCGAGTGACCGGTTGATAATGGTACTGAGCGCTGGTGGCGGGCGACCACGAAATTACAGTGCTTTGACGCAGACGCGGGTTGCGTGTGACTGTACTGGGTAAGAAATTGATTGGCTTGATTATTTTGGAATCAGTTATCAAGAGCCCAAGGATTGTAGGGGAAAACAGGGATTGGAGGGAGATCTCTGGGATCGAAGGAAAGTTCTAAGAATTGGGGGAGGTTCCAGGGATTGGAGGGAGATTTATAGGAATGGGGGGGTAGGTCTCAGGGACTAGAGCGAGATTCTAGGATTTGGGGGAAGTCTCAGACATTGGAGGGAGATTCTAGGATTTGTGGGAAGTCTCAGGGATCAGGGGGAGATTCTAGGATTTGGGGGAAGTCTCAGGGATCAGGGGGAGATTCTAGGATTTGGGGGAAGTCTCAGGCATTGGAGGGAGATTCTAGGATTTGGGGGAAGTCTCAGGGATCAGGGGGAGATTCTAGGATTTGGGGGGAAGTATTGGGGATCAGGGGGAGATTCTAGGATTTGGGGGAAGTCTCATGGATTGGGGGGAGATTCTAGGGTTTGGGGGAAGTCTCAGGCATTTGAGGGAGATTCTAGGATTTGGGGGGAGACTCGGGGATCAGGGGGAGATTCTATGATTTGGGGGGATTGGAGGGAGATACTAAGGTTTGCAAAGGAAAATGTTGAAATTAAGTTAGTTCATTATTTAGTAATAAAAACGTGTACTTATTCTGAAATGGATGTTTTGGAATTCCTTGGGTTGTCTCAGGTTTAATCCGTCGATTTGTATTGTAAAAATGTTGTCTCGAAACCACGAAACACAATAATCAAAAGGTTTGATTACCATATCTGTAATTGGTCTGGCATTATTACTATTCGAAAATATTTAAAAAGTTTACTTTTCAGAATCAGTAACGTCTTTACAAAACAATGTTTTAGAAATTTGAATGTGCTATTTAATTGAATCCTATTACAAATAAAATACTCGGTGTGTATATTTATTACAAATTAAACTGGTTACTATAAACTGGTTCGCTAGCTACATAAGGGGGCTGCAATATACAACTCCAGGTTATAGAGCGGGCAACGCAGTAGGATAGATCTAATCTAGTTTATTACGCTACCAATTAGCTTTGACATGTTCTCGCCGGGCTACGTACAAGCAGCTGGGGTCACAAACTTTCCCCATTCATCCTCCGATGCCATGGGTAAACCTAACTATAAGAATCCAATTAGTTTCTGAATCTTTGGAATTCTGTTTGGCATAGTTTACTGTGTCTTTTATTTCATATATGATGATTTTTTTCAGTCGTTACAATATTTCCATTGAGAAAAACTCGTTTACAAAATAAATTAAATCCCCCCCCCCTTTTGTTAATGAAAATAGTCATATTTATTACTTACTGCATTTGAATGCAATAATTGAATACTTTATATTATATTATAATATATCATATTTAAATCAAATTTAACTTTGCCAGACGATCCCAGTTATACCGGGAAGATTTGTGAGGATTGGGAAAAAGTGATGCTTTCAGTGAGGATGTTCACCTGACCAAATGAAATCATCGTCTTCCTTAAATAATTTTAAAACCTTTACGTCCAATGGGGTGAATTCCGGCTATCCCGAATGCTACCACCACAATTAGTTTCAGTAGCGGAAACAGCGGTGTTTAATCATAATCGTTATTGTTCATAAATACTGTTGTAATCACGACTTTTTTTAAACTATAAAATGAAAATAACTATCTATAATTTAAAAGTATTTCATTTCAGTTGAGTCATCAGTTCAAGTAGACTACGTATTATTGTCTGTAGTGAAGACCATCGAGAGTTTTCAAGCACTGATTGGACAGTTTGTAATAGGGAGTATAATGAGCAAACAATAAAAATAATTGGATTGTAAAGGAAAGGGAGATGCAAAGACTCAATAAGACGTTAGAAGTGAACTGATACAGGGTGAATCAGACCACCCGTCCAGCTTGTATAACAGGAGAGCGGTTTGGTCTAAAGACATTTAACAAAATTCTTCCCTACTAAAACGCATATGGGTGATCTATTAAAAATCTTTTCATCAAAATCTATGTACAGAATGGTCCAAAACTGAAAGTCACGGGTTCGAATCTCGAACTTTTCTTATGTGATACATATTTTTTTTAATGTTTTGTTAAAAGAAAAATTTTGGCGAAAACAGAATTCACTTATCCTTATCCGTTTCAAAATGGCGGCCATTTTTGTGAAAAATACTGACATTTACGAATTATTCTGTATTTTCTAAACCACTACTCGTATCTTTTTCCGACTCAAATTTCTTACTGGTGATAAACTCAGCTTTACTTTGGTATGCTACATGATAAGTTTTTTTGAACAAATGTAAATTTCACAAATCTAAATTGCAATAACATATTTTTTTGAAAATGCATAAATGCCCACAATTTGAAAAAAACCAAGTGGTAGGATATGTTAAAAAACATTCCATTGACAAGATCGTGTAAATCTTAGCAACTTTCTAATTCGCACCGACCTTGTTCCTCTTTTCGTTTTTTTGCAATCAGCAAAAACATTATTTTCCCATATGAAATGCATGTTAATTGTTCATAACACATTAAATGAATGTAGCCACGGAATACATGCAAGGGTTATGCACATTTGTATGCTTTTTTCTTTTGCTTGTCTGAGGCTTTTGTATGTGGGATTTGTGTGGTGCGGACCCCTAGGCGCGTACCTATGTAGCCTATGGTTCTTATAGTGTTCACGAACTTGCTGAATCTTCACTTGTGCCAACAAAGTTCCACTTCCATCTCTTTACTTTGTTGGAGAAACATGGTTTCCCACCAGCGACAGTCTTTCCGCTTCTTCCTAAGAACATGGCTAATGTAGATGTAAGCCGTAGCTGCTAGTTCATCCATTGAACGCCTGATCACTACTGACTGTGAAGGAAAGTTGTGGTTCGCACGAAAATGTTCACGTCGAGTTTCAGTACAGTGTTTTGTTCGGGGCTAGTTCTTTCAAACCGGATCATTTTAAAGAGAAAAATTATCCAGCGATTCAGTGAGCAGAATTTTATAACCACAGCAATATTATTTGTAAAATACCCCCGTCGCAGCAAACCTGCATACTCAGCGAATTTCCAATGAAGATATAAATGTCTTAATACTACGTAAAGCCACTTACCAAGTTTCATAAAAATATATTCACAAATAAGCGATATATGCAATTTTAATTATTCTCCATAAGAATAACATTGGGGCTGAGTACGCAGGTTTGCTGCAACAAGGAACACAAAAAATGGGTTTTTATGCTAATGTCAATATAACTCAACTAGGTGAAGTCGTATACCAGTTTTTATTCATTTATGTTCATAATTAAGGGAGACAGAGCATTTAATTATTATCCATAAGAATAACATGGGGGCTGAGTACGCAGGTTTGCTGCTACGGTAGAATTATGCAAAAACAATTTTTGGAGCAAATATCAATAGACCTCAAGGAGATGAAGCTGTATACCAAGTTTCGTCAGTTTACGTTCATAAATAAGCGAGATAAAAAAAATTTCTTTTCCTCCATAAGAATAACATTAGACAACGTACTGTGTTTAGCACTTTCAATATCTCGGTAACCAATTGACGTAGAGGAATGATCGAAATACCAAATTGTGTGTTTTTTTAAGCTGAATCGAATGGTTAAAACTAAAATTTGACTTTTTCAAAAATTATATGTAAAAAATTCAAAAAACCCATTTTTGGGGTACAAAACCCCCCCAAAATACCCCTTTGGATAGGTCGATCTGTCTGGTTTTCGAACTTAAAGTCATAAATGCTGCTTTACATATTTATACCAAATTTCGTCAAAATCGGATCATTTTTACGAGAGTTATCGTGCTCACGGACACATATATATATATATATATATATATATATATATAGATATATATATATATATATACAGTATCGAACGAATGGTGTTTTTGGGGTCTGGGGACCTCAAAACGAAAAGTTATCATGGTCCCGGGCCTAGGTCTTACCATGCCGACTACGGTAATAGCTTCTTCCCTATAGGGGAAATTCGCTAAAAATACAATATTAACGACTTTTGATGGGTGGACTATTTGTGGCATCGAAATTTTGCTCACTGAAATCGCTAGGAATTTCTTTGCTCTTTAAAATGAACCAAATCATCGATTTCGTTGAGGAGGGATGGGCTTTGAAAGTTAACATTGATATTATGGGAGAACAACGGGGTAGACGCAAAGGAGTGGAGCTCTCTCTTAACAATTTTTTATAGTTTTGATAATAACAGTTTTATTTCGGAAAAATATGATGTCTTAGTCTTATCACCGGACCAAATAAAATATAGTCTTCCATGATCATTGCCACTTTCAGAGCCAATCGAACTGCCTTGAGGGAACTTGGACACAAGCTGGACCCTACTCTTGACAACTCTGATAGATTGTCTGCACAGAAAAACAAAACCCACACACAGAGAGTCAACGTTCTCTATCTCACTCACTATCACCATGTGCATTATTGTGCCTTCATTAAAAAACACTATTTCAGAAAATGTTTGTTCTGCAGTTTCATTGGACTGAATTTGTCAGAAAGATAATTTGTTTTATTCTGAGTAGAAAATGATAACCTCGTTTACAAGAGCTACATTTCAATGCCGGGCAAAAAGTAAAAGTAGGTTAATACAACTTGTTCATATAAATTACAAATTTATTCCCCACATCAAGAAAATTGGAACCGACACAAGACCAGTGTTTATACAAGGCAGCGCTGCCATTGCTGCCAACTTGCCCCGCTGAAACGTGAGTGAAAGTGGAGTTGCAATATAAATCAAATCACTAGGCATGCGCACGCCGAGCGCGGGGCGGTGGTTGGTTGGTAGGCTTGGTAAGGTTGTGCTGGTAGTTGGTAGTAAACGGGGAATATAGTTAAGTACCTAATATGCACAATCCCCGTTATAAGACTGGATTTATGATTGGCTTCCGGAGTCGTGCAAATATTTTAGTTTTATGTAACTCTCCGTCGTTGAACTAGTTATAAAGATTGAGTAAAGTTAAGATATTTTACATTATTATGTAACACCCCCGTCGCAGCAAACCTGCATACTCAGCGAATTTCCATTGGATATATATGTTTTAATATTACATAAAGCCACCTACCAAGTTTCATAAAAATATATTCACAAATAAGCGATATATACAATTTTAATTATTCTCCACAAGAATAACATTGGGGCTGAGTACGCAGGTTTGCTGCAACAAAGAACACAAAAAATGGGTTTTATGCTGATATAAATATAACCCAATTGACTAGGTGAAGTAGTGTTTTATTTTTATTCATTTATGTTCATAATTAAGGGAGACATAGCATTTAATTATTCTCCATAAGAATAGCATGGGGGCTGAGTACGCAGTTTTGCTGCTACGGGAGCCTTTGGCAAAAAATCTTTTTTGAGCAAATATCAATAGACCAAAACCAGATAAAGCCGAATACCAACAATAACGTTTCGTCATTATACGTTCATAAATAAGCGAGATATAATTTTGTTCTTTTGCTCCATTAAAATAACATTAGACAACGTACTGTGTTTAGCACTTTCAATATCTCGGTAACCAATTAACGTAGAGTAATGATGAAAATACCAAATTGTGTGTTTTTAAGCTGGGTCCAATGGTAGAAAATTTGACTATTTCCAAAATTATATGTAAAAAATTCAAAAAACTGATTTTTGGGGTACAAAACCCCCCCAAAATACCCCTTCGGATGGAGCGATCTGGCTGGTTTTCGAACTAAAGTCGTAAATGTTGCTTTTCACGTTTATCCCAAATTTCATCAAAATCGTATCATTTTTACGAGAGTTATCGTGCTCACGGACACACACACACACACATATATATATATATATATATATATATATACAGTTTCGAAAGAATGGGGTTTTTGGGGTCTGGGGACCTCAAAACGAAAAGTTATCATGATCCCGGGCCTAGGTCTTCCCATGCCGACTACGGTAATAGCTTCTTCCCTATAGGGGAAATTCGCTGAAATATATCGGTGTCACGCTGAAACTATTACAAATTGCATGACTTGTACAATACTGCAGTGGGAAATGTTTGTTTTGTTCCCAGCAATACTAGTTTTCATCTATTTAATTTGTATATGTATAATCTATATCAACTGTCAATTAAGCTATTATTTTGTGTGTAAAATGGTGAAAGTTGCATTTATTTTAAGACTACACACTAACTGAAGTTAAAAAGTGTTACCCTATGTACTACCTTTAAATATTTTTGGAAATAATTATAGTAATGCATATACTTTTCATGGATTTAGTAAAATTTTTATTTATTTTTGTTCACAGTATTTTATTTTTGGTTATATTCAAAATTATTACTTTAGGAATGTTTGTGAGATGAAGTAAAACAGTTTGAATACATGTAGTTTCACTAATTAGTTTTGTTCATTATGCTATTGCGTTCAGACCCGGACAAGCGAATTCCTATATCTGGGGTTATACGTACATTTACTTACGCAAAAACGTTGAAATTCTCTTAAGAGGGGACTCCATCGGCTTCTACTGTACCCGCTTCTTCCAAAAGGCGAATATTGACTTTCAAAGCCCGCCCTTCCGATCGGATTGTCCGAAATCGTTGATTTATGATTCATTTTAAAGAACACAAAAATGTACTAGCGATTTTATTGAGCAGAATTCTCAAAATCAGAAATAGTTCACCCATACAACATTGTAAATCTAATCTTTTCAGGAGGGGCAGGCTTTAAGTTAACATTGACCTTATGGGGGAGTCGGGTAGAAACGCGAAATGTCACGTGACTGGAGCCCACTCGTAAGGTGAGATCGGGTTAGAGCGATCTGTTGTCGACTCTGCTAAACACCTCGAGGCCCAGTGATGAGCAGTATTTTGGCGGGAGAGTTCAAAGGTCGTTGTTACCACGTTCTGGTGAGTTACGGCGCCCGCACCCGCTAAATGTCAGTGAAATTTGAGTCTCTCTTACCACTCGGCAGTTGCGTCAATGTTTTACTGAATTGTTTTGGAATTTAGGTTTGTTTGCTTGATTTTATTAAACTTTCGGTTTTCATAGAGTCACGCCAAGCTTACAAGTTGTGTGTATATTTCTAACAAGTGGTTGATGAATATATTAATTAGTTTTGATTCTAATAAGCTGTACTAACTGTAGTGTCGTACGTTGTAATTTAAGAGGGGGCTCCAGTCGAGTATAATTTTGCGTTTCTACCTGCTTCGGATAAGGCCAATTGCTTCATTTCAAATCCCCTCTCTCCTCAACGGATTATTCAAAATCGTTGATTAATGACTCATTTTAAAGAGCGTAGAAATACCTAGCGATTTCAGGGAGCAAAACTTTGATATCACAAATAAAAATCGTTCAGTACATTTCCAGAATACTCAATGCTTCCAATTGTTCGTATGGGTCAAAATTCTGATCGCTGATATCGCGAGGTATTTTTTCCCTATAAATTAAGCCCTTAATCAATAATTTAGGTCAATCCGTTGACGAGAGGCGGACAGAACGTTTACATTGGTCTCATGGGGGAAACAGGTAGAAGCAGAAGACTGGAGACCCCTTTAAATAATGAATGCTACTATGTAAAATAAACGCAAGCCAACTAAACGAGCACAGAACAGTAGTCGGGCTGTTTTTTGCTGTCGGTAGCAGTTTTGTAGGAGTAGAAGCCACGGCGGCGGCGACATTTTTTGCCCCTTGAGGGGCTTCGGGCCCAACACGTGGCCCATTTGAGCCCCTCCCTTCTGGAATCAGGTCTTATTAATGAGTGAATTGCTTCATTGCAAGCTTCTGCCAGTCTTGGGAACGACAAGAGCGATGACTCTTCCGAATACAAGAGCAGTGGGAAGCTGGAGGAAACACGACTTGGGGAATCATGGGTAATATTGGACAGTAATGTAAGATATAAGTAAGTCTGTCTTTTATCTAGTCAGAGTGTAACATTATAATGTATTAGCTGTTACCCGCAGGCTTCGACCCGCGAATCTTCTTATATTTATAAAAGGCAAAGCCCTGGCTGACTGACTCACTCATCATTAATTCTCCACCTTCCCATGTAGGTAGAGTGCTGAAATTTTGAACTCAAATTCTTTAAGCATAAAATAGGAAAACTAAATGGTTTTCATCCTGATCTGACCTTAGGGCTCCGCCAGAGATCCCGACAAAGTTCCCATGTATTTCTTATTCATTTTTGTTTGAGCTAATGAAAATACAAACAGATGATCTTGATTCGTAGTAGTTCCACGGACTAACCACAAAATGCAGCACACACAACTGTCATAGTTTTTATAAATTATTTGCGGGGCGAAGCAAGGCCCCACTAAAAATTTTTTAGTGGGGCCTTGGGCGAAGCCTGCGCGAACAGCTAGTTATTTATAAAAACTGTGACAGTTTTGTGTGCTGCATTCTGTGGTTAGCCTGTGCAACCACTACGATTCAAGATCAGCTGTTTGTATTTTCATCAGCTCAAACAAAAATGAATGCCCATAAGGGAACTTTGAACCCCCGTGGGTTCTTAGCCCTACAGGATTTTCACAACTTTAATATGCCTACATGTTACTCAGGACTATCAAGTACCTTTCTGCAACATTTCAGCTCAATCGGTCCAGTAGTTTTCACGTGATGGAACTCCAGAGCTACGCACGAACATCCATACTTTCACATTTATAATATTAAGTATGAAGTATGAGTAGAGGTGAATTACCGGTTTAACCCCACTTCCGGCGCTTTTTCCCCATGTTATTCTTATGGGGAGCCGTTTTTGAGCCGACGCCAGCTCCCGCCTATAGAGCTCCCGCCCGCTGGCCTATATTAAATATACCCCTTGCCTATATTAAATATATTGTCCCCATCCCTCCTCTATATTTTTAAAAATTAATTTTCAAATTCTAAAAAACTATCTTTGGTGTTTACTGTCCGACTTGTCTGCAATTTGGATATGTTATTGTCCTAGTGTTTTAATAAATTTCACATTTCCCAAATTCAACATTTCCAAATGTGTATTAATATCTAAAATGTGTATGTAAAAAATAATATTGCACCACCAAATTGGAAATTTTTTTAATTTTTGCAGTAATTAAACCGCAAAAATGTCTTATTTTAGAGTTAAAAAATATGTTTTTATTATTTAAAAAAGATATAATTTTAAAATTTTCAACCAAGGATATATATAGAAGCCCCAAAACCACCACCCTCATTCCAACAAAAAATGTTGACCTGTGCACAGTGCTCCACGTCTTACTCCAACAGAAGCAATTTATTACGCCATTATCGACTTGTTCACAAAGTTATTCCTAAAATTTGTAAAATATGTCATCAAATATTTAACAATAGCAATTTTAAAATGCATATGTTAGAGAACCACAATACTTGTAATGTGTGTAAGAGAGTCATCACCCGGAACAAACCCCGCCACCACCTACGATGTGACAAGCGACCCTATAATGTGTTTAAGTTTTACGGCGAGTCCGTGGATATATTAGACACTCTCCAATCTTGTCCTCTACCCATCAAATGGATTCTTATTAGGAGAGTAAAATTCATCAAACACTCAGTGGACAATAATGGTGATTTAATCATTGACAAAGAATGTATTGCTGATTTTCGAAGTTTAACTAATTTATCAATTGAGAAAGCACAGCTAAAGACTCAAATTGAAAATTCACTTTTAAAAATCGATACCTCCATACACAAATATCAAGCTCAAGGCAGTGGATGGATATATGACCGCACCAAATACTGGCAGTTGCATGTTTACAAATATAAGCCCCTAACTCCCAAATCATACATTCCCACGCCAGAAAATATAAAATCAAAACATGCTGTTTTAAATATTAAAAACACCGATAATAAATGTTTCACCTGGAGTGTTTTAGCAAGCCTGAATCCAAGGAATCGTAAAGAAAATGCAAATCGAGTAGTTCACTACGAACTCTATGAGGACCAGTTAAATATGACAAATATAAAATATCCAGTAAAAATATCTGACATTGATAAATTTGAAAAACAAAACAACATAAGTGTTAATGTATATGGAATTGAAGGAAAAACAATATATCCACTGAGAACAACTAAACTAAACGACAATACTCACGTCAACCTGCTGCTTCTAAAACATGGTCAGAAATCACATTACTGTTTAATTCGTGATTTTGATAAGTTAATGTTTAATTCTACAAAAGATGACCATAAGAAATATTTTTGCAAGTTCTGTTTGCAACATTTTGGCACCAAAGATATATTGGAACGTCACACAACACACTGTAAACCCTTTGATGCTCAAAGAGTACAAATGTCTGAAAAAGATACACTACAATTTACGAATTACAAATATCAACTTAAAGCTCCCTTTGTGATTTATGCAGATTTCGAATGTTTTATAAACGGCGGCAAACACACTCCTTCTGGATTTGCTTATGTTGTGGTGAGAGACTCTAAAATTATTTACGAAGAGTTGTACAGCGGTGAAAATGTGATGGATGTATTTTTCGAAAAGTTATTTAAAACCTATGACTTTATTAAAAGTCAGATGGAAGTATATGTTCCCCTTGTAATGACTGCAGAGCAAGAGGCATCCTTCCAAAACTCTAAATACTGTCACATATGCCAACAGCTGTTACTGGGTGATAAAGTGCGCGACCATTGCCATCTAACAGGCAAATTCCGAGGACCCTCCCACAACGCTTGCAATTTAAACTATAAAGCAACCAAGAAAATTCCAGTATTCTTCCACAACCTTAAAAACTATGATGGTCATTTAATAATGCAACACTTGGGAAAACTCAATCGCAAATTGAATTGCATAGCCAAGGACATGGAAAAATATATATCGTTCTCTGTTGATGATTTGGTATTTTTGGATTCCTACAACTTTCTGTCTCTTCCCTTAAGCAAATTAGCTTCCAATTTAAATACATTTAGATTTATAGACAATCCACTACTACAACGCAAGGGCGAATTTCCATACGAATACATGACAGGACCAGAAAAGTTTTTAGAGCCCCTACCACCCATAGAGGCATTTTACAGCAGCCTAACTAAAGAATGTATATCTCCTGCGCAATATGAACATGCTAAAAACGTATGGAATCATTTTAATATAAAGAATTTAAAAGAATATCACGATTTATACCTTAAAACAGATGTGTTGTTATTGGCTGATGTGTTTGAGACATTTAGGGACTTGAGTTTAAAGGATTATAAACTCGACCCTGTCCACATGTACTCACTGCCTGGACTAACATGGGAGGCGTGTCTTAGAATGACCGGCATAAAATTACAGTTATTTAGTGACATTGACATGCATTTGTTTATAGAACATGCCATTAGAGGTGGTGTAAGCATGATTTCCACGCGCTACGCTAAAGCCAACAATAAGTACATGGGCGAACATTATGACCCAAATCAAGAAAGCACCTATCTTGTATACTTAGACTGCAACTCACTATACTCTACAGCAATGTGTGAGTCGTTGCCCGTTGATGGCTTTAGATGGACAAATGAGAAAGATTATAAATCCAATAAAAATGAAAACTTTGGATTTATTTTGGAAGTTGATTTAAAATACGATAAAAGTTTACACGACTTGCACAACGACTACCCGCTCGCACCAGAAAAAATGAATGGAAAATTAATACCAAACTTAAATGACAAAACCAAATATATTCTACATTATAAGGCACTAAAAAAATACGAAGAACTGGGTTTGGTAGTTACAAAATACCACAGAATCTTAAAATTCAGACAATCAAATTGGCTTGCACCCTATATTAATTTTAATATTGAAAAGCGACAAAAAGCTGAACATGATTTTGAAAAAGACTTTTACAAACTGTTAAATAACAGTCTCTTTGGTCGAACAATTATGAACCAACGCAAGTTTCGTGATATACATCTTGTAGACGAGTCTAAGTTAACAAAGTATGTTACAAAGCCAAGATTTGACTGCAGCAAAATGTTCGATAACAACTTGCATGCTGTGCATTTAAATAAATTAATTGTAAAGTTTGATAAACCAATATATTTAGGAATGACCATTTTGGATATCAGCAAAGTAATCATGTATGATTTCCACTATAATTATATGTCAAAATTTAAGAATAAAAAGTTCTTAATGACAGACACGGACAGCCTTCTTTATTCTATAGTAACAGAGGACTTTTACAAGGAAATACAAAGCGACTTGGACCGTTTTGACACCTCTGCATACAGTAAAGACCATTTCTTATACTCTGATAAAAACAAAAAAGTTACGGGCAAGTTTAAAGATGAATTAAATGGTCAAATTATGTATGAATATTGTGGTTTAAGGCCAAAATTATACTCTTTCATTCCTCTACAGTGGTTATACGAAAAAGAAAAGCAAAATGAGCTAGAGGTTAAGAAGGCAAAAGGAGCTGACGGCGCTACAGTTAAACATCTCTTAAGACACCAACACTACTTACACTGTCTTGCAACTGGAGAAGATTACTACGAGAATGTTACAAGAATTAAATCCACAAACCACCATCTGCAAACATTAACGATGAACAAAAAGGTACTCTCTTTTGATGACGACAAGAGGTTTATTGTGGATGGCATCAACACCCTTGCCCTTGGTCACTATAAAATTGGTCAAACATAAATCTGTATTTGCCACTATTCTTTGGCCTTTCCTTGTCTATTACAATAAAGCCATATTTAGACCTATCCCAGCACTGATGGCAGAGATTTCTAAATTGGTTAAATGAAAAATCATTTCCCACATGATTGTTATACACATGTTTTAAATTTAAATCGTCTTGTTTAAATAATATTAGGAAATTAACATTGTCACGTAAATGTTTGTTTACTTTACTGTAAGATTGACACAAGTAAAAACTGTTAATATTTTTGTGTCTGCCCATTGAGAAAAATTGTGTGATATTTGGACTATTTATGTCGTCAAATACAACTATTGAGTGTGATTCTACATCATTTGGTGTGATTTCACAGTTTGAATATGTGTGTAATTTAACTTCATCACACAGACGGAATATTTCAATTATTTTTTTATATTTTTCTTGTTCTAAAGATTTGGATATTATATATAAATTTGTAAACTTTAATCCTTGTTTTTTTACAATTAAGTTATAAATTACAACAGTCTTCCCCGAACCACTGGGCCCTATTATAAGACAGCGAATATTATTAGGAAATAGACCCAACTTCTTTGGTGTATTTTCTTTATGTGCAATTTTAAATTTGTTCTTTTGTTGAATAAATGACATTTTTTATATAATGGTGTATTTTCTTTATTGTGTTGATTCTTTGTTGAATTTTTTATATAATAAAAATGGCAAAGAGAAAGTGTAAGAAGGGTAAGGGATTATTCTTAAAGCCATATAGAGGCCGTGGCTTGTTAAATACCCTTATAAACAACCTTCCTTTCCCACTCCACATACCTGGAAATTATAAATGGTGCGGGCCCGGAACTAACGTGCCTGAAAATTTAGCCAGAAATGTACCTCCAAAAAATAAGCTAGACTCTTATTGTAAAGAGCACGACATATTCTACATGAATAATCCTGATACAACCGCCCGGAACAAGGCAGATATGAGATTAGCGGACCAGGCTTGGACTAGGGTTTCGGCAAAGGACGCCAGTCTGGCCGAAAAAGCAGCAGCTTATGCAGTGACAAATTTGATGAAGGCTAAGGCAAAAATGGGAATGGGATTAAAATTTAATAAAAAAGATGGACAACTTTCAGCTGTTAGAGGCAGCAAGAGACGTGCCTCACTTTCGAGGGGTGTACCTAAAAAACGAGCTAAGAAAACAGACCCCAAAAGTAAGAGAATGTGGAATTATTAATTTAGACAGTGACAGGGGCACACATTGGACAGCATATCGTAAAAATAAAGATGTTGTAATATATTTTGACCCTTTCGGAATACAGCCCCCAAAAGAGGTAATTGAATATTTTGTACCATCTAAAATTTACTATACAACTGATCAAATACAAGATTTAAACAGTTCCATTTGTGGAATTTTATGTTTATCATTTCTGAAAAATTTTAGTTTATAAAAATGGATTCATTTACTATAACATTCACAGGTACAGAGCCAGAGTTGAAGTCGGTGTTCTTTCCTCCTATAGAATTAAATGGTGATTATGTAATTGGACTGGTAGATTTTCAAAGTTATAATTCTATATTTAATGTTAAAAAACCTCTAAATACTTTGACATATTACAAAATGCACAAAATTACAACCCCAAAAGGGGAGGTTACAATTGACGAATTAAACCGGGCATTAGATGGTAAAGTTGAAGTTATTATACAAAATAAAGTAGCATTAATTAATACAAAAGTCAAACTTATATTTTACAAAGGCCTAGTTCCAAAATTAAATAAACTTAAAGACACAAAATTAACTATAGACGAGGGTGAGGATGTGTATTATTATGATCACAAAGCTCCAAATGTAATTGAAATTGCTGAAGGTACATACGAAGTGTTTGAGCTTGCGAAGGAAATTCAAAAGCAACTCCCAGATTTTGTACTTATAGCCGATAATAAAACTATGAAAGCCACATTACATTCTGGCCATGTGTTTGATTTTACAAAACCGTGTTTAGGGTCTGAATTATTGGGATTTAAAGGATTTTCTACTCCAGATATTGCGTTTAAATCCGTAAATAAAATCAACATAAATAATGTAAATGTGATTAGAGTAAAATGTAATATTGCGAATGGGTCTTATTTAAATGGTGACAAATCACACACCATACACAGTTTTTACCCAGAAGCTCCTCCGGGCTACAAGATTATTGAGGTCCCCAGAAATATTATATACTTCCCTGTAAATAAGAGAAGTTTAGATGTTGTTAGCATTACATTTGCAGATCAACACGACAAGCCAATTGACTTTAATAAAGAAGAAACTACAATTACTTGTCATATAAAAAAGATATGAGAATTTACAAGAACGGGCTGAGTGAGCAAAATGCCAGGTTTCTGCGATCAATTGGGTTGAAGTTAAAATTTTCTATTAATAAAAATGGAAGATTTTCTAGACGTTGCAGGAAAATTCCAATATGATGATAGCCTGGTTAAAATTACAAATCACTCCTATGTTCCACACAACACTTTAGCAATAAATAATTCCGATGAAATTCGAATATGCATAAATAATCAAGATTTACTAACACTCCCATGTAGGAGTTATCTGTATATTAAAGGAGAAATAGAGAATCATGATAAAGGACATTTTATAAATAATGCATTTGCATTCTTATTTGATGAAATTAGATACGAAGTTGCTGGTAAAGAAATAGATATTGTAAGAAATCCGGGAATTTCCAGTCTTATGAAAATATTGTGCTCTTACAATAAAACAACTAAATTGTCAAATGCAGCATTTGATTCTGATGAAAATTTAAAAGAGTTCCATAAAAGCGGCAAGTTTAGTACTTGTGTCCCGTTAGAGCTGTTAATGGGTGTGTTTGAGGATTTTAATAAGGTTTTAGTAAATGTTAAACAAGAATTGGTGTTGAAAAGATCCAAAAACGACTTAAATTGTATATTAACAACATCTAATGCTCCAACTGGTGTCGATCCTATTCCTAAAATTACACTTAAATCGATTCAGTGGGTGATGCCGCACGTGGTACCATCTGATGGGGAGAAGCTTCAATTACAAAAGATGTTATTGCAAAATAAAAATTTGCAAATTGCATTTAGAAGTTTGGAGCTACACGAACTCCCATCATACCCCGAAACCAAGAGACACACATGGTCAGTTAAGACGTCATCGAGTTTGGAGAAGCCCAGGTATGTTGTATTTGGTTTCCAAACAGGTAGGGACAACAGTGCACGAAAAAGAACTGATGAATTTGATCACTGTAAATTGAAAAATCTCAAAGTGTTTTTAAACTCTGAATATTATCCTTATAGCGATTTAAATCTCGACTTTGAAAATGGAGATGCCTCTAAAGCTTATGAGATGTTTGTGAGGTTTAGGGAGAGTTACTACAACACCGTCCCCGATCCTATGATTAACAGAGCTGACTTTATAAAGAAATATCCTCTAATTGTAATAGATTGTTCTAGGCAGAATGAATCAATCAAAGAGGGGGTTGTAGATATTAAATTAGAAATTGAAACTGCAGAAAACGCCCCTTCAAACACATCTGCATATTGCCTAATAATACACGATAAGGTGTTTGAGTATAATCCTTTGACAAATGAGATAAATAAAATGTAAATAAAATGAAAACAAATATTCAACAAGAATTGGTAGAGTCTGCAAAACAAATAAGAGAAAAATATAGGGCGTTAAAACGTGGTAAATTTCTAGAGGCTGAAGAGAGGTTCCAAACATTCCAACCATTAATAGAGCCTTTGCAAGAATTAAAAAATTTAGCCACAAAAACAGAGAGGCCAGTTCTCCCAATGATTTTAGAAAAGACCCCGTCTAGAATACCAAGAATAACACAGATAACACCACACAAATTAGATTTTGGTCTTTTAGCATCAGACTATTTAGGAAATTACCTTAGTAGAAGTAGTATGACAGACACCACATATGGTATTAGGCGAGAAGGAAATAAATTTTTTATTGGGAATCAGGAAGTTCAAATTGCCAATGATGATGTTACAGTTGGAGAAAAAATTTATAAAGGGACAAAGGGATTGTGGGAATTGTTAACTTTAAAAGAACCCGTAAACTATAGTCAGGCTGATTTGCAAAATTATAAAGAGATTTTGGAAGCTACAAATGCACATTTAAAGGGTTATAAAACGGGTGCGGCGATGTCAAGCAATAAACACACTAAATATCTTAATATAATTAAACCCCTGTTTAAGACTGTTGGTGAAGGTTTAAGGCAGGTAACTGGTAATAAAATAGATTATGTTTATTGGGATGATCCTAATGAGCTTGTAGATAGGTTAAGACTGCTTTGGTTAAGCCGATTGGCGGGAAATTCTGGAGTGGATAATGAGATAGATTCTATCATAGAAGAATTGAGGGAAAGTGGAATTGTTTATTAAATAAAAAGATGATAGATAAATTTTATCGCGTATATAACCCATATAATAAACCAGAAGCTAGAAGTTTTAAAGAAACTACTTTAAATCTAAAAGATGATTGTTGGAATGCATTAAATTATAAAATTAGTAATGTTAAAGGTGGGGAGTTTACTGACGATGTATCGACTTTGGGGCAGACGTTAACCAGGAAAGGTGATGCTTTTGTACAAGGTAATACTAAATATAAGTTTTTAGAATCCAAGAATAATAATTGGAACGCTAATAAACGCAAAATTACTAATGTTAAACGAGGTGAAAGCTCAACCGATGTGCCCACATTAGAGCAAACTTTAATAAGAAAAGATGGTGTCTTTGTACAAGACAATAATAATTATGAATTTTTGGAATCGGAGAATGGTGTTTGGAATGCCAAAAAGCGAAAGATTAGTAATTTGTTGGCTGGTAAAGAAAGCGATGATGTTGTAAACGTCTCTCAAGTACCAAAAATGGATCTAAACTTTTGGGATTTTAATAATAAAAGGCTAGTTCGTGTTAAACCCGCTGTTGATGAGAACGATTGTGTTACAAAACATCAGACTGTGACTTTAGACGGTCTTAAATTTGATGGTAAAAATAAGCAATTAACAAACATTTTACCTGGGACATTGCCAAATGATGTGGCTGTTGTTAAGCAAATATTAACAAAGGGTGAGAAAAGCATAATAAAACAGGGGGATAAATATTATAATGTATTAACATTAGATGGCGATGTGTGGGATGCAGAGGACAAATTAATAAAGAATATACCTGAAGGCAAAGATAGGAGTGATGTTTGTTTAATGTCGCAGGTTTTGAGGTATGACGATAATAATAAAACTTTTAGACAAGACAATATTAAATTTGATATTTGTTTAAAATCACACGCATTAAGGTTTAACAATAAAACCAATAAATTTATGCAAGACAATAATGAAATCGATTTGATGATGTACAATCCTAAATTGTTGGTTGCAGACCCTACATCTTTAAGCGGATTTAAGACTTTAGATGGAGGGGCGTATTTGCCAAAAAACTATGTATATCAAAGAATGAGTGATGGTATGTTAGTTGGTAGCAATGGAGGTGTTTTTGAAACGACAGAGACTGGCAGATACGTTAACATTAAAAATAAAGAATAAAAAATGGAAAAAATTGCTTACGAATTGCATAAGCCCGCGAGAAAGAACTTTGTTAGAAGGTCTTTTAAGGTGTTGGGTATAAACGAAACTGTTCAAATAGATTTAATAGATATGCGGAATTATGCTAGAGAGAATTCTGGGAATAAATATATTTTAACTTTAATAGACACATTTTCTAAAAAAGCTTATGCTGCTCCACTAAAGAATAAAACTGGATTAGTAGTCACAGAAGCTATAAAAACTATTCTCCCAAAGGGAGTTAAAAATATTCAATCTGATAACGGAAAAGAATTTTTTAATGAACATTTTACCAAACTAATGAAAATTCTAAATATTAATCACTACCACACTTACTCTACAACTAAGGCAGCTATTGTGGAAAGGTTCCAGAGAACTTTAAAGAATTGGTTGTATAGAGAGTTTAGTGCACAAGGGAGTTACAAGTGGTTGGATTTACTTCCAAAGTTAATAAGGATATATAATAATAAAGTGCATAGATCCATAGGCATGAAACCTAACCAAGTAAGTGCTAAGAACTCTAAAGACGTACACGAAAGGTTAGCATCTAAAGTACAAGTTAAAAAGCCAAAATATAAGGTGTGGGATAGTGTAAGGATATCTAAATATAAACATGTATTTAGTAAAGGATATACCCCCAACTGGACGGGAGAGCTTTTTACAATAGCAGAAGTTAAGAAAACAAAGCCTGTGACTTATATTTTGAAAGATGAGAATGGCAATATAATCAAAGGAGGATTTTATACAGAAGAATTGTTAAAGACTAAATATAAAGACATGTATTTGGTAGAGAAGGTAATTAGGAGGAAGGGTGATTTATTATATGTCAAATGGCTCGGGTTCCCAAGTAGCCAGAACTCATGGATTTCTGCAAAGGATGTATTAAAATGAATTTTAGGGTCAAAATGTGGCAAGAGTCAAAACGGAAATTAGGGTGCAAAAGTCAGTAAATAGTTGGCAGTTCAACCGTAATAGTGAATTTGGGAAATGTGAAATTTATTAAAACACTAGGACAATAACATATCCAAATTGCAGACAAGTCGGACAGTAAACACCAAAGATAGTTTTTTAGAATTTGAAAATTAATTTTTAAAAATATAGAGGAGGGATGGGGGCAATATATTTAATATAGGCAAGGGGTATATTTAATATAGGCCAGCGGGCGGGAGCTCTATAGGCGGGAGCTGGCGTCGGCTCAAAAACGGCTCCCCATAAGAATAACATGGGGAAAAAGCGCCGGAAGTGGGGTTAAACCGGTAATTCACCTCTACTATACAATAACTTCTAAGTTGTTTACGTGTGTTGTTTATTTAGTGTGGAGTTATTTTTGAACTCGTGGATTTCTGCAAAGGATGTATTAAAATTAATGCAAATTTTAAATGGGGGAAAATAAGGCAGGGGCCAAAAAGAAAATTTGTGTAGGGTAGGATCGGGCGTCGGTGCAAAAACTGATCCCATAAGAATAACATGGGAAAAAAGCGCCGGAAGTGATGCAAAACCGGTGTTTCTCCACTACTAGTATGATAAGTTATAAGTCACTAATAATACAGAAGAAGTAACGGAAATGCAATATTTGTTGATGGAAAAGGTTAATATATTCGATGATCGGAAAAATCGTTACGTGATGTTCCGTAGCAGAGTTTCAACACTATTCTGATTGCTAGTTTTTAAAGTATATACAGGAAAATGTTCTTTCACGTTCACAACTCCATGCCGGTTGGTCACCGGCACTGCGGATGAACCAGGCGGACGCCGTAGTATGGTGTCAGGAGGACATCAAGGCCAGAAAACTTTGAGAGCTGCATAAAAGGAAAATACCGGTTCCCTTCCTGTTATCTTTTAGTTAATGGAAAAATGTTGCTTTTAAAATTATTTCGGTTATGTGAATTTTGGATTTTGTCTTTTTTATAGGCCTAATTTTGATCCCGCTGATAGAAGACAAGTTAAGTCCAGCTATTGGCTTCAATATTTTAAAGATTCACGTGTAAGAACTTAACAAGGGTGAATGGGACATCAGGTCACTCTTTATGACCTCACCGTGTAATTCTGACTATTGTAAATAGCACTGCTAAGCTACTGAAAAAACCTAAATTCATTGGTCACGCTAACAAAACAGAAGTGACACTACAATTTCTAAACACAATTTCAATTTCCATGCTGTTGTTTCATCGACTAAATTCCTCGCCCTCTTGACTGGGTAATCTGTGTCCTCTGGCGGGACCGGACCTCTAGAGGACAGACGACGCCCCTCGAGGGCCCTCGAGTAGCTACAGCTGTCACCCGAGTCAAGGGTCGAGGATGGAAGTGAAAAACAACAGAGGACCACCCAGATTCCGGTAGTTCGAGTTGTAATGGGCCATCTGGAGGGTAAATACTGCAGTTAGTAAACTGACCCGGCAATTACTCAAGTAATGTGAGCATTTGAGAAGAGTTTAGTGTCACTTGTTATCTTAAAAGAGGATCCAGACACATTACATTTCGCGTTTCTATCATTTTTCTCCTATAAGGCCAATGTTAACTTTCAAATCCTGTTCCTCCTCAGCTGATCATTTGAAATCATTGTGGTTCATTTTAAAGCGGAAAATATACTTATTGATTTCAGTTATCAGAATGTTTATAACAAAAATAGTTAACCCCTAACACAAATCTCAAGGATTGAATATTTTGGAGTGTTATTGAATGATTATCATTTGTGACTTAAAATAATGTTACTCACTGAAATCTAAGGGTATTTTTCTCTTTAAAATGGATCATAATTTGACGATATCGGATCATGCATTGCAGAGGGACAGACTTAGAAAGTTAACGTTGTCCTTATGCAACAAGCAGGTACAAACGCCAAATAAACTAAACTCTGTGCTTAGGCTTTTCTTGTTGTTAAAGCGATTGGCTCCTCCACATCTTTTAAAAATTATTTACTTTTCATTGGTACAAAGTAGAATTGCATATGGAATATTATGTTGGGGAGGAACCTACGTTAGTAATTTGAACGAAACAATAATCAAACAGAAAAGAATCGGCAGAATTATAATGAATAAATCACAAATTGAACCATCTTGGCTACTTTTTAAAGATATGCAAATATTGCCACTCCGTTATCTATAGATTTACAAGGTATTAAATAATTTTTATGTAAGAAGTGGGAACAGTGTTCCAGACGAGGACAGTTTAGATCAAAATTAAACGTTTTTGTTCCAAAACCTAATTTAACTTACTTCAAAAAAACTAACAAGTTTTTAGGGTCAAAATTGTTTAATCTTATGTAAAAATAAGAGGAGCTAAACCAAAATGGGAATTAAAAAAACGGACCTTTGACTGTCTTTTTACTGTTGAAAATATAAAACATATGTTGGGTGTTTGAATGAAATGTGAAGTTGTTTTAATTTACTGTTAGGAAAATATTTGTCTTTAGTTAGATATTTTGTATTACTGTAAAAAGAGGTTGTTTGTAAAAAATCATGCGCTTTATAATGTTCACTTAAATGTTTACAACTGATAATAGTTTATATATCTGTGTAATTTGGTTAGTAAAAGGAGAAATGAAGCTTTTATTTATTTAGTGCACTCCTTCACTTAGTGTTAGTCTGCCAGTTTATATTTAATTTTACATATATATCTTGTGTCTCAAACCAGGTTTTCGAGCCTGGGAGGAATTTTTTGTTTCTACAATTTCTTGTAATATTTTAAAGATATGGTTTTGTAATTTGTTGTGTGAATCAATTTATTTACTTATGTATAAATTGGTTGTATGAAGTTGTGAAACAAATAAAGATCATTTTCATTTTCATGTTCCGTGGCTGGAGGTTGCTCTTAACCCCTTTTAGTCTGAACTTACATGACAAACAAATTGGGTTAAACGGCCTTATGATAAACAAAAATTAAATACGAGTTACTTTCAGGCCTTAGTGTATACAACCTTTACAAGGCTATTTATTTACTTATTTTCCCATTCCTATTTTCCCAGTTTCAGTTTCTTCGTTTCTTCAATCAAGCAAATACATTAGTTAATCGTATAGTTGTAGTGACTCGAAACAAGCTAATGTTAATCTATAATTTGTCGGAATTTTGTTTGTTACTTGTTTGTCATTTTTACTCTTTTGTAAATTTGTTATTGAAACCTCGTAGTTTAATCCTGTTTCAAGGTTTCAAGACCCGCCGTGGTCTGACGAAAGATTCAACTTCTTAAAAAAAGAGTCAACATGTTATAATAGACAGTTTTTATTTTTAGTTCCACTCAGAACTGTTCAGGTTTGCTGTAGTAGATCACCAACGCACTGGACTTCTTCTCCCAACCAATTACTTATATAAAACATATTTAACCCACAAAAAGGAATTCTTTAAATAATAAAATCCGAAAAAAATACCCTGAAACCGATACTGTACTGTCTCCCCCTCAGAAAAATCAAAGGGGGTTAGATTTCAATATAAGTTGGCTGCATTGATGTAGTTGTGTGAATAGTCATGATTTAAACTTTAGTACCTTGGGGGCCGAGCTATGCTCGGGGGAAGGCCAGTCGGTTTGTTTAGATGACTTGGAGTAATATTTCACCTCTTCCCCCTACTGATAATCGGATTTGTATAACTCATTTGCCTATTTTCTACATTTTTAAGGTCACTCCAGTTGTCATTTATAGCTCAATGTCCCTTTGATTTATTTTACTACTCTATATATGTAATCTCCACTTAAATCTTTTAATCTCTGCTCTCAAAAAAACACATGTTAATAATTATAAGCAACATTTTAGTATTACTTTGACAGTTCCCTGATTTATTATGAACAGCTGTTGCAATTATTTGTTTTGATTTGAAACTCCGTAAGCCCAATGTTAATTTTTCAACTTTTAAATTTCGTTTTTTAACATTATTTAATTTTTACTGGGGATGAGACCTGTCTAGAACATATTTTTATACCATAACTTAGTTATTTCCAAAATTTGAAGGAAATCCTCGGAGCCGTTTTCGAGATAATCGTGCAACCAACCAACCAACCAATCAAGCAAACATTACTCATATTAGAGTATAGGATAGGATAGGCAGGGAAGAACAATTTTATGTCACCAAAGTTTGTTAGCACCTAGTAGCTGCAGAGTGAAGGAACGCATACAAACAATAATTCTAGTTATAATTTTAAATAAATTAAAATGTTATATTTCGTTTAACTATTTTTGCTAGTGGGTCATTGTCAACAAAATGTCCACCCCTGCATAGGCTCCACCAAAACCAATGTTTGACGTGTGTCAAGTGGACTGAGTGAAAAGGGTCGGATTTGGCAGGAAGAACATATTTTAAACCCAGGTAGATAGAAAATAGCAGAAATGCGGCTAAAATATTGAGCTCCAAACCAAAAAATATTTCATTATTACTAAGATTATTGTATTTGTCTGGATCAGTGTACCAATACATAGCATGTAATTATGTAATATCATAATTGTACAATTGTTCCTATAATGTTTACTTATATTACATTTCTTTTCCAGGTAAGTGTCATAATGCCAGCTTCAATTGAGTAAGTAATGTACTATTCTTTCATTGAACCGTCAACACCTTTCATAGTTGGAGACTTCCGACGAGTAATCTAATCCAATATATTTACGAGTAACCCTGTTTGAAGATAGCTTCTTCATATAACTGTAGAATAATTGGCTAATCATCAATCGAATTTTAAGTAGAGAAAAAGAAGAATGAGTAAGTTTGAAGAATCTTTGACGATTTGTTGGGTCTTTTGCGAACTTGAAACCCCAAAGACACCTTTATACATCAATGGCTCTAAAACTACTCATAAATGGTCTATTTACTGACAGCTTCAACACAAATATCGCTTTATCTATCAATTAATTACGGTATGACTACAAAGTCTTCCTTAATTCCAACTGTCCTTGAACGAATTTCCTTCCAGGTGTTCAACATAACCAGCTGTCAGCCTTCGGTCAGGGAGACAGGTGGCCTTAAGCTTAAATCTCCTCCGCCCACTCTGAATCACTTGCGTGCAAAGACCATCTGCCCGTCTGTCTGTCTGTCTGTCCGGCTGTCGGTGTGTTCGCTCCTCACATGGATGGTAGATCTAGATCTGTACTCGACCATCTGGGCTTTTAAAACGTCTAGATGTTAATTGGACCTGTAAGAGATCCCCTGGAGAAGTGGCAACCCGTATAGGTTTGACAACGCCTTCGTAGAACAATTGGGAATAAGGTTTTGTTTAGTTGCAATTCTTGATGATCTTTTGAATGATTGTTACCTTTAAACCGGTAAAGTTTCGGTTTTTTTATTGGTCAAGTGTTAAGTCAACATGAAATAAAGGAGTGCTAATGCTTAAGGAAGGAGTTAGGGGCTACTATAAATCCTATAACCATAAACCATAATCTCCTAAACGCGCAATATTTGTTTTCAAAGTGGATCTCGCAATCCTGTGGAAGTATTTGTCTTAAACTGTGAATTTTGGGGGTTTTAAGCCTCAGTAATCGATTGGCAAAACCCTTAACCCCAAGAAAACTTATTACAAAAAAATGTACAATTTTAACATTGGGCATATGGAGCATAAGCCGTACTAGCTGATAAAACGAGTTCGCACGCAGCACGCTGACGTGAGGGAAGTGAATTTCCACATACAAAACTTTAAAAACTCAAAACAAGTGTAAAAACATAAATTTATTCCAATTTTATTGAAATCTGAAAACATTGATTTTTTGGCTGTTCTGATGCTCCTGGTTTCATTTACCTGAAATGCTAGGAATACAATTTTGCGCATTATAAGGTTAGAAGAAGGTCCAGTTAGGCTTGAAAGTAGGCACGAGGTTGCTGGGGATGATTCAAATACACCAACAAATGAATAACATACTTTTCTAATGTAAAAACCCCATAAGACAATGTACTGTGTTTAGCCGATATACATTTTCTTTAATAACTCGGTAAATAGTAATGTTAGAATGACGAGAGAGGGCTTAAAACTTTCGCTTTACTAATTCTCATATTAATATAAGCATTAATTTTACGTCCGGGGCTTTTCTGACCCTTTTTAGGCCCAAAAACCCGAAATTTGAAAGAATAATTCCCTAAAAAGGGGGTTAGAGTTTTCCGATTGTTTTGCCCAACGAACTTGTCCAACTGATTATATAAAGAAACGTCCCTACCAAATTTGAAGTAAATCGGACAAAAAATGCGACCGCTAGAGTGCATACACATATATATTTAATATTTATATATAATTTTGAACGACCCCCAAAAACGTGTTCAGGGGGTCATGTTAGGAACTTCTACGGTGGTCCCGGGCTTAAGTTTTACCGTGCGGGTCATGCTAATAGTTCACTTTTCCATAGGAAATTCTCTAATAACTATAGTGGTCTGTTATAGCAACAAGCACGTGGTAAAGTATGTGACTTTCGTCTGGACAAAGCTCGGCCCCTATGCACTACCTATTAAAACGGACCATTTGTAAACATAATACCTTAATATCTCTAGACGCCGACGCAACTAGGACGTGTTTTAAGACGAATATGAATTAATGATGAGTGTAGGATGGGTGAGATGCCTTGTGTAGGCTTGTTACTGACTACATAATCGAACCATTTACATTGTGTAGAATAGTATCACTATGAACATTAGTTTTATCCATAACTTCCCAAAGGCCTCAGCCCCTTTACTTCGGGCGTCATCGACGACAGTTCACGACCCAGGGGTTTTCGAAAAGTGCTTAAAATAACATAATCGTAGCCTGTTAAAAAACGTCCATTCGTGAAGTAATGTAACTTCAAGGACAAAAATGATTGATGTTTTACAAAGTTAGAAGATAAAGTATCGCATCCATCCTCCACTTCCGTAATCTATTTACCCTGATAACTCACATGCTACATGAATACGTGCATGTACTGCTATACGATACACTATTGTATCGGATACTTCCTACCGTATCGCGATCGTTACAAACAACCCGATAGTAGCGCATATCACCACACTCACACTGCAGTTGACTATCAATTACCCTCTCGAATGGTAGCCTGAGTAGCCAGCCACTTGACGGGACTGGAGTGGCCTTCCATCTGGACGCGATCTGGAATATCTCACGGCGGCGCCCCCGTTCTGATGACTACCCTGCCTTCTCCGCATGCGCATTAGTCATCAGGAGGACGTTAGCTGCTGATGGTGGGAAAATTGGTGGATAAAAAGTGTACAAGTACTTGATGGCTTCAGGTCGTAGATCCTGCACGAATCACGCGGAAACTTTTTTTAGAGTGGGGGGGGGTGAGGAGTCAAGGGAATTTTCATTTGAAGGCACTCTATTACAGTAATTTTTTCAGATGGTACTTGGTTTTTAGAAGTTTTTTTATTACGCTAACCGATACTGAATGCACTCACAATTCTTTAAAATATTGGCGTTTTGAATAGTTCTTCCAGCAGATTTATCAGAACAAATTGTGTTTAACTCTGGCTGCAAGGGATGGTTACTGTTTCACTGGATAGTTATTGTTGTGAAATAACGAGCTTATCAAAAATGAGACTCAATAACTCCTTTGTTACCTCAACAATTGTATAAGCTTTGGCGTAATTTACAATATTCACAAAATTCAATGACGATGATAAAACAACAAAATTCTCTACATTTTTAAATTGTAATTTATTTATGTAATCATAGAAACTGTAAAACGCCCCACTCGGCAAATAGTCCTTATGGGTCTTCTTCAATTGATCATGTGGGATTTCCATCCTGAGGCAATTAAACAACCCATTAAAAGGTTTGACTGATTAATATAAATAAACATAAACATGTTTAATAAACATTGTTTACATAGAATATAGTTTTATCTTTGGTAACGTTGGCCAAGTGCGTTTCAAACATATATATGGATGTAAATGGCAACAAAACACACTATCGACAAGAGTTCTTACAAGGTTGTAGTCGCTGAGTAGAAAAATAATTCCAGTAACATTTGTTTAAAGAGTAAAGGTGATTTTGGTTTAAAGGTTGTTGGTGATGACGAGCTTTTGTGCCATTTAAGAAATTATTGCAGACATTTGCCATCACCTAATGAAAAAAAAGTTTCACGACGTTTTGGGATCTGGAATATCATCCCGTCTTCAAGTGAGAAAAATACGTATAAGATAACCAAATTACACAAAAGATTAGTCTCAAAATCCAGGTAGGGCTGCAAAAAAAACCAAAAAACCAACAATGTTAAAGATTTGTTTGCGTTTTTTCAGCTTTCCCTGTATTGTTCCACAAATTGTTAGTATAATTTAAATATTTTTTAGGTATTTATCTCACCTGAAGACGAGATCAGATTCCAGATCCCGAAACGTCGTGAATCTTTTTTACCTTCTTCAACGATGGAAAATGTCTGCAATACTTTCTTAAACAGTAAAAATGTATCTTGTACTACCATTTTCTAATTCATTTTGAAAACACGTTGAATTCCCGACTCCAGCCCACATTATGGATACGACGCCTCGCCCCGGGCCGCCTCAGTGTTACCCGCATATCGCCACCCCGCGGGTAACTCGGCTCTAGCCTCAATTTATACGGGAGATCCCTTTCACGGCTTGGAGCGCTCCAGTAATACGTCTCAGCCGCTATTTTGATGCGATGTTTGTGACCTTGCCTCCGGGATATCTAAATCCGAATGCAATGTTTTGACATCTCCGATAAATATACATCAGATCATTGTTAATTCGTTCCGATATAATCGCTGTTATTGTTTCACCCCACATATTCCGGATTGATTTGGATTTTTGTGCAATTGGTACTTTAATCTGTGCGGATTTGGTCTCTAACAAACGAAAGAACCCTAAAGCGTTTGTGGAAGAAAGACTAAATTCCATACAACATTTTGTCCTAAACTTTATACGTCTCAGCCGCTATTTTGATGTGGTGTTTGTGACCTTGCCTCCAGGATATCTAAATGCGAATGGAATGTTTTGACATCTCCGATAAATATACATCAGATCATTGATAATTCGTTCCGACATAAACGCGATAAAGTTTTATGGGTTTTTAAAACAAACAAAAAAAGGTTCAGACCTTTTTTGTGGAAGATTAACCTTATACGTAATTTTAAACCTAGCTTACTCTGGCTGGCTAATGTTTTAGACCTTTTATGTGGAAGATTAATCTTATACGTAATTTTAAACCTAGCTTACACTGGCTGACTAATGTTTTAGACCTTTTATGTGGAAGATTAATCTTATACGTAATTTTAAACCTAGCTTACACTGGCTGACTAATGTTTTAGACCTTTTTTGTGGAAGATTAACCTTATACGTAATTTTAAACCTAGCTTACTCTGGCTGGCTAATGTTTTAGACCTTTTATGTGGAAGATTAACCTTATACATAATTTTAAACCTAGCTTACTCTGGCTGGCTAATGTTTTAGACCTTTTATGTGGAAGATTAACCTTATACATAATTTTAACCCTAGCTTACTCTGGCTGGCTAATGTTTTAGACCTTTTATGTGGAAGATTAATCTTATACGTAATTTTAAAACTAGCTTACTCTGGCTGGCTAATGTTTTAGACCTTTTTTGTGGAAGATTAATCTTATACGTAATTTTAAACCTAGCTTACTCTGGCTGGCTAATGTTTTAGACGTTATTCTCAAAACCTATAGTCTTACTAGCAACTAAGATTGCTGATGTAGAATAGACCGTCCTCACTAACTTATGTACGGATCAGAAATTTCCTGCTTGAACTCGGAACTCGGAGAGCTATTGTAAATAGTACAAAAACAGTAAATATATGCACGTTTTGAATTGGTAGAGATAAATGCAAAAGGGAAAAGTGGGTACTGGAGAATAAAGACCTCCCAACGAATCTTGAAGGACAAGTTTCGTTTCCACTCTCCAATATTTCAACGCATTCCATCCATGGTGAACGATCATCGCCCCTTTAGTATTCAATTACAGAAACAACCAAACTACTAATCCGTCGAAATCTGGAAGGATGAGCTAAAAAGAGTAAAAACCGTCTGACGGGTCGGCTTGCGGTTTTGGTTTAGTGGCGGAGCCCGTGGTAAAGCGACTCCGACCTGTGAGAATATACGAGTGTTCGGTGGCGGAGGCTGGCGGTGAACAAACACTTCGCCGGAGTTGGGTTGCACTCCCGTCACTGGCGCATTCCTGGGGCAGTGTGGATTTGTTGGCTTCCAACTGGAATATCGGAACTGTTGGGATGATACAGTCGAGTCTAAGAATGACTTGGGCACAATTTGTCGGTTTTCTAATGGGTCGCATATAGCAAGCTTGCGGGAAAAGTAGGGATAAAACAGCGGGAGGAAGAGAGCCGGTCACTCGGCCGTGACTGATGTCCTGTAACACTTGACACTCCTCTCCTGGTCCTCGTCACAGACAGTCACCCGGTGCGACGGACAATCGCCGTAATGACGCCGGGCCGAGGGTCGTGACCGGAATAGCGGAGTTGGTCCGGGCGATGCGTCTGTCAGTAAACGCGTGAGGCTCGAGGAAGACAGCCTAAACTGTGATAACTCCGAACCGCTTGACTGTAACTACTCTAAACAGCTTGACTGATTGAATTTAGAACAAATTATACTTTTAAGAGAGGGCTCCAGTCACGCGACATTTG
This sequence comes from Allygus modestus, assembly GCA_963675035.1. Taxonomy (NCBI): domain Eukaryota; kingdom Metazoa; phylum Arthropoda; class Insecta; order Hemiptera; family Cicadellidae; genus Allygus; species Allygus modestus. The sequence goes on along the minus strand of OY776111.1, from coordinate 456,131,961 downwards.
GAGTTTCTACCTCCTTCTCCCGTAAGCCCAATATGTTAACTTTCAAAGCCCGTCCCTTCAAACGGAATTTCCGGAGTCGTTGATTTATGGTTCATTTTAAAGAGCAAGAAACTTGCGATTTCAATGAGCTGAGTTTTGATATTACAAATAATAATCGTTCAAAGAAATAAATACAAAATGGAAATATTGAACATGGTGGAGATCATTATTTGTGATACCAAAAGTGTGATTTTTCTCACTGAAATGGCTAGGTATTTTTTTCTCTTTAAAATGAGTTAAGGAGTATCAAAGAAACTTATAGTAAATTAGTATTAAGCAGTCTCAAAGAATCTCCACTTCTGATCGTTTTGGGCATTAGTGTTAAGCAGTCTCAAAGAAGCTCCACTTATTGGGCATTGGTGTTAAGCAGTCTCAAAGAAGCTCCACTTATTGGGCATTAGTGTTAAGCATTCTCAAAGAAGCTCCACTTATTGGGTATTAGTGTTAAGGAGTCTCAAAGAAGCTCCACTTATTGGGCATTAGGGTTAAGCAGTCTCAAAGAAGCTCCTTTTATTGGGCATTAGTGTTAAGCAGTCTCAAAGAAGCTCCACTTATTGGGTATTAGTGTTAAGGAGTCTCAAAGAAGCTCCACTTATTGGGCATTAGGGTTAAGCAGTCTCAAAGAAGCTCCACTTATTGGGTATTAGTGTTAAGGAGTCTCAAAGCAGCTCCACTTATTGGGCATTGGTGTTAAGCAGTCTCAAAGAAGCTCCACTTATTGGGCATTGGTGTTAAGGAGTCTCAAAGAATCTTATAGTAAATTAGTACCAAGCAGTCTCAAAGAATCTCACTTTTTGTACACTAGTGTTAGTCTCAAAACAACGCAACAGAGACGAGATGGAAAGTTCAGTCACAAGTCGTAACTTTCCTCGCTACCACGGCCTCTTTCCCAGCCACGCAGCGGCTATCAGCCACTCGCTCCCCGACCAGACATTAGAGGGCCAATTTACCCAACCATAAAACCGGGAGTCTCAATTTCACCAGCGGAAATTGTCCGGAGAACTACCCGCATCCTGTCTTTAGCGACACCTTTCGGTTTTGAAACCGTTTATACTCTTGAAAACTTACTGGACCGAGTTGACATGGATTTTGAGCAGCATTTTTGAATAATTTATAGCGCAATCAAGTTTAGTGGACCTGTCCCTGTTGCCCGTAAAAAGCAAAGACATTCCATATTGTAACTTAATTAAAGAGTTAGCATAAAACCATTAAGTGTTTCAATTACCGTGGACTTACCCCGCAACACCGAACCAGCAATGTTTTTTTCAGCATTGTATGGTTTACGTTAAATGTATTTGTACTCGGCTCATTTTGTATGTTGATGCTGTTTAAAACACGTTTTACTGCACGAATGTAATATTAACTGCAGAACTGTTTTACTATGGAATTAGATTAAAATGGATTTTTGTTATGGTCATGGGCGAAAACTAACTTTTACTCTGGCTTGTGTTTTTTGGAATGGAGTGTTGAAAATTAAAATACAGTTTGCTCACAACTACTGATCTTTTGGCCATTTTTGAGTCTTAAATCATTGGGAGTCTGTTTAGAAATACCGGATGAATATGGTTTACAAAGGTATGTCTTTGCGTAATTATAAGTATAGAAGAAGACACGCAATATACACAAAGAGAAGAATATCCACAAATTTCAATTTTCCCATTTATTAATGGAGTTCAAATAATATTGAATACACATTTTTGCCTTGTAAAGTTGAGAAGTAGTGTGGAACATGTTGTGGTGAATATTAGTTACGCTAAACAGGATAACGATATTCACTTAGTTTAGCTGAGTAGAGACCGTGAGTTATAATATTAAAGTTGAAAATACATCGGAATATAAGTTTCTCGTCAAGGTTTGTGAAAATTTCTAACAAAAATAACCATTTACCTTAGCCGTAGGTGTACGATATTTGTAGCAGACTTTGAATTTTCTTATTCTTAAAGTATCCACGTAGTATTTTAATTTTTAGAAAGGGCGTTCAATACAACACACTGTTTAGGAATGATCTTTAAAAAGGTAACACACCAGTTAGTTCTCAAATTTTGTGCAATCTTAAAAATTATTTATTTATTTACATAATCTTATACGCCCTTACACGCAATGTTTGCCTGGGCAATAGGCTTGTAATAAATTCAAATATAGGCTTGATTTTGATTTTATAGCTTAATTAGGTAACACTTATTAAATTTATACAAACCGTACTGTAATGTAGAGGAAGCAAAAATAGCTGTAAATCCAAGTGATCAGGCAGTCTGAAAACTTCATTTAAGATGCTCAGAGGCGCTGTATAAACAGTTCTGAAATAGAAATTCTATAACTAGCGTTTTAAACTTTTTGAATCAAGGCTCATTTTCCTACGTCACTTAACCCCGTAACATCCCGAAGGTGGAATATGCTCGGTGTGGACCAACCGGAGAGCCCCCGTACCAAATTGCCCCCGGCAATCCCCGAGCAATGACGGGTTCGGGTAAACGCACAAATTCCAAATCTCCATCCGCAATCATCCGGTCATCACGGTAATGCCGGGAACCGCGTCCGGCCGGACAACCTCACCTTACCGGACAGGGCCGCGGTGCCATAATTCAATTTCAAATTAAAAGCAAAATAGCATCAGCGGGGGGCGGGGAGAGCGTAATGGCGGGCGAGTTGATTAAAAAAGCAACCGACTCCGGAGAAACAAGTGGCATCATTAAGACGATCCGGGCGCAATTTGAAGAAGCGGCTCGGACGTGAAATAATCTCGGAACCAGTTCTTTCAAATCTCATTAAAATAGTTCATTAAAAACTAGTTTGTATGAAATGGACTCTGGGCGGGGCGGGTGGACACTCGGACATGCGACACGACGTGCGAGACGTGGCGTGTGTGGAGTGGACCGCAGTGGAGTACCCCAGGGCTCGACGCTGGGGCCCCGCTATTTTCCCATTTCCTTTTCCACACCCTTGAGCGCCGGTGCCCGCAACCGTGGTCTTGGCCGGCTCGGACTCCTCTGTAATTTTAGTTTCTTTCTTTAGAATCCCTCCAATGTATAATGCGTATAAGAGGAGGCTCCAGTCACCTTCTACCTGCTTCTCCCATAATAAAGTCCAATGTTAATTTGCAAATTCCTTCCCTCCGCGTTGTTATCAGAAATCGTTGATTTATTTGTGTCTATTTTTGTTCGCTTCTGTCGCATCAAACGGTCGACCGATCGCCAGTCGGAGGTCGTGTTAAACTGTCGTTAGTTTCTTGCCTCTTGCCTCATTTGCCTCCACGCTCGGCTTGCCTGATGTCTAATGCGTCTCTTCGCCTGAGGCCCTGATTTCACTAACGGTACAGTCGTCTTAAGTTGAAATAAATAGCCCCCGGGGAAAAGAAACTAATGTCAGTATGTAAGTTGGTTGTAAAATTACGGGTGGTTTATTTTGTGTTTATACTAATAGGAACTTTTTTACATTTTTGTTTGACAAATTGGAGACTAGAATGTACGATAATTGTTGTGTTAGTTATGTGTACAACGTTAACGTGATAAAGTAACCAAACGAATATTTTGGAACCGAGTATGTCTCAAAGAACTTTAGATTGTTGATATACAGTAAATTGTTCTGGACATTCGCCTTCTCCTTCAGGTGGGCGGGGGTCGGAAAATCCTTACGTACATGAGTTTTACATAATGACGTTGAACTTTTCCTATATAGCCCTTAATAAGCGATTTCAAATTTAATTTCTTTAATTATTCCTCACATGATTTTATTTATGTAAATTATTTATAGAGCATTTTACAGTTTTAATAAAACAAAATAGCTGTCCAAAAGTTCTTCTTACGAAAATTAACACCAACAGTAAACCGTTAACGTACATTTCTGAGGGGGAAGATTATTTCATGTTTCCAATACTGTCGCATCTCAAAAAAAAGAAATACTTAATATTATTTTCTAAACCCCGAGTACGGTAGTACAAAAGATCCCAAACGACAGATAAAAGATCGATTTCGGCCGCGCTTAATTTGAATTGTTGCGGATCAAATCAAACGTTTCTGGCCGCAGTCGGTCGAATCAAATTGCCGGAAAATTACCCCCCCCCCCCAATCATAGACCCCTAGGCCCCCCATCTGAACTGGCCAAGGTAATCCCAATCCGGCACGCAGGCAGCTCAATCAGTCATAATCACCGCCTTTTAGCTAAACAGCGGATGCGGCTTTTGATTGCGGTAGGAAAAAATACACGAGCCGGTCGGTTTCATTACGGCGAATTAGATCAAATTGTGCTCTCTGTTTTTTTTTCTTTTTAGGGTGTGTCCGTGTGAATGTTTAATGATTATATAAAACGCTTGGTTTCTACTTCAGAGGCAAATAACTGGTCCACCTCTGGACGGATAATTTGAAACGGAAATTGATGTTTTGGATACTAACTTGAGACAAGCCGGGGTTTTGCGAATCGCGTGTAAAATAATCCAACTTAAAAACAGCGTTCACATTTTTGAATTTTTATGCAAGGGTCAGATTAAAAATTAATGGAGTACAAATTTTATTCTAGTGAAATTACATTGTGATTTCTTTACAGGAATTTTCGGTTGTAATGTAGGATAACTAATCAGTCCTCAGCCTCGGCGGTGATTGAATGGTTCTTATGCAATCAATTAATTGTAATGCTACAAGTTTATAGCAAGTTTTATAGTCGCTACTAGAAGATTCATAAACATTTCCGAGATTACGATTATATTAAACTTAAATAATATCAACTTCAAAGGATGTTTTGTATGGTGAGCCACGTTCTTAAATAATGGCCAATTTCAAAAATTTAAATGTAAATTAAATGGGTTTTCTTCAAGATGTTTCGATAGTAATTAATGTCTTACTTCTTAGGGCTCCTCCACCCCACAGGCAATTAATGTTCCCATACTACTCTTATGAACAAAACTATTTATTTATGTTAAATGTGTTTTGGTTATTTTCATTAAAATAAACGGCTGTTATAAGAAATATTTTCTAACTGCAGTCTGCCACTGTGTTTTTTACAGTTTAAGTTGTTGAACTAAGTTGCGAGGTCTGTCTGTGAGGTCCTCGTGGGAGACAATAATTTGGGAATATTTTTTTATTTGTAAGTGACAATAAAATGTCACAGCAGTATGAAGTTCAACGTTTCAACTACCGCCTTTACGATAACATTTGCAGTCTGAGTATATTTAAGTGGACATCAACAAGCGCTTTCCCAATCTGTAAATAAATTCTCCCACGAAACCAAACGTTTAGACGACCTTAAACATTTCTCCCAAGATGCGCCGGCAGTAACAATAGTTCCGACTGTCGATGTCGCATGCGATTGCTATGGGAACATAGTGTCATCGATTCACAACGCCGAGCGGCAAAAACTGGTCAAGTGCAAAGAGGCAGAGCAGGTGCGCTGCATTAAACATGAGCACTAGATGCATCGAGTCGGATTGTCAATGACGTTCTTCAGGGCAGCGCATCGAAATGCAACTCGCTGCTGCGCTTAGTCCTGCATGAACGGAATGGGAAGGTTGGAAGGGAAGTAGCTTTGTGGTCCAGTTCCGTCGTTTAAATTATTCATGTTTTCTTTACCTGAATGTAGACGTTTATACTTAGGTATGTAGACAACTTGAAAACAGCGTTCACATTTTGGAATTTGTATGCAAGGGTCAGATTAAAAATTAATGGAGTACAAATTTTCTTCTAGTGAAATTGCATTGTGATTTCTTTACAGGAATTTGCCGTTGTAATGTAGGATAACTAATCAGTCCTCAACCTCGGCGGTGATTGAATGTTTCTTATGCAATCAATTAATTGTAGTGCACAATACAAATACCGCAGTCTTGTTATAACCCGGTCTAAGGCTATGAAAGATTAGTAGAGTTTATTTTAGGAATTTTGTGTTTGATTCGTTGTATTGTGTAAAGTAAAGTAAAAAAGTTGATCGGAAACTTTAGGATATAAAGCATTTATGATATTTACTACTTTTATAAACAATCCATTATTCTGGACGACATGTAGATTGATTATGTATTTTAGGTTATTTTAAGCGTATTACGTGAATCTATGGAGTTTGTAAAGTAAAATAATTCAAAGGATAGTCATGAAAACTAACCAAATCCATGACTACAGTTAAATGTTGCATGATATACAGTATAGCAGTCCAGAATCCAACAGCATATGTTTAGTGTTTTAACATCAATAATTTATGTGCAGACTGTGTTTAAGAGGGCGCTCCAGTCACGAAACTTCGCGTTTCTACCTGCTTCGCCCATAAGGCCAATGTTAACTTGCAAAGCCCGTTCTTCCTCAACGAATTATTTGATATCGTTGATTTGTGGTTAATTTTAAAGAGCAAAAATATACCTAGCGATTTCAGTAAGCAGAATTTCGATGTCGTAAATAATAATTGATCAATAAAATTCCAAAATATTCAATATTTACGATTTTGTATGCGCGAACTATTTATGATAACGAAATTCTGCTTACTGAAATCGCTAGATATATTTTTGATCCTTAAAACTAACCATAAATAATCAATTTCGGACAACCCGTTGAGGGGGGACGGACTTTGAAAGTTAACATTGGTCTTATTGCCGAAGCAGAGGAAATTTGCCCCCTCTTAATTTTTGATTATCAAAACAAAAGAAAAGAATTTAGCTGATTTCTATTCAGTTTTGATGTAATGTAAACAATTTTACGTTTTTAAAAATCCTGTAATGTTACTTTTAACTTGTATAATAAAGCTGAAAAGATTTACAAACAGGTATAGAAAATCGTATATATATGAGAGTAATATTATCAATGAACTGTCAGCAAGTATGTGGAAATGTGTTTAAAACAGAGCACTAACATATACATCTGGTTAAGAGGGTTATATTCCTTTGAAAGTTTGTTTTAAGTTAAAATCCATATTTTAATAATCATAGCTCGGAGGTTATTAATTTTAATTAATTTTTTGGATTATTTAAGAGATATTTTTCCCTATATTTTGTAAACAAAAAATTAAATTAAAATTTAAAAACAATCATGAAGCTATTTCTTTTTGTAATCTTGATACAATTAGTAATACAATATTTAATTAGTATTTAATTAGTAATCAATATTTAATTAGTTTTAAACTCGTCATTTTTTACATGTTAACAACTAGTTAAAATTAAATTATACTCTATATTTTAAAGCTAAATCTCAAACAGTGGAGGAACTTTAAATACAATGCCAGTGAGCAGTCAAATAATTATAAACGTATACAGTTAGGTGGTACCATTGTTGGACGGAAGGAAATTAACGTCGACAACAATGCTTGTAACAAGAGTTGTGTTATTGTTGAAGAGGTGATTTGAACGGCCGACAGAACAGAGGTTCAATCGCGCACGATGACCGGCGTTGTGCTGGTTGTAGCTCCATTGTTCACAGTTTATATTATTGGTGTCCGTCCGCGCTTATGTGAATGTTTCATTTTTACCTCTCAAATTACTAAAGCGCTTTGTTCAAGTTCTTTAATCAGTTTGGTTAGTAAGGGGTTGGTTTTGTTATGGGTTTCATTGTCCAGGAGCAATGTAGGAATAAATACAGTACTGTACTAAGTAAGATATTTTTCATTTAATTATTGTAATAGTATTCGTGTTGTTATTTTATCGTTGTAAATATTTAATTATAAAATTTCCTTCTATATCACTTAGTTATCTGTCAAAACGTGTGTTGAAATCTTCTACACTTCTAATATGCTTTTTGAATTTAATAAAAAATATATTTGATACAATTTTTACGTGTATTCCAACTTTTTCAATTATGACATATTAATGTCGTATTTGTAAATCTCTGTGTATTAAAATATTAATTTTGGACACAATGGTGAGTTTAAAAAGTTAAAATTCACGAGCTCAATAAATTAAAGTAAATTGATCCTCGACGTGTTTGTGGATTTCTAACTTTATTTTTGGCATTTTCTGAATGCCCTCTTGAATTTCCTCGGTTGATCACGTGGCAGAATGTCTGCGTGACTGAAACGGCCGACTTCAACATCTACACCGCCCCGAAGATTTGGGCGATCACGAAAAATTACCGGGGGCACGGATCAGGAATAAAGCCGCGGGTGCGACTGTCGGTAATAGCGTGCCACGACCGCGCGCAGCGTCGTCTAGCGGCATTTACATAAAGCACACGGCCTCCGGTGACGGCGCATGCGTACTGCGTGCTCTACAATTACAGATCCGCCCGCGCAACGGCGACTGTCCGCGAGCGCTGCGGCTGCGCAGTAGATCAGCCCCGCCCACCGGAGCTCTATCGCGGTCGATAATGTAGTTTAATCGCTACCGTCTCCTGAGAAGCTGTTATTACTAGGCTCTTCGCTTCTCCGGTGTTTGGGTTTTAATTAGAGCGCTCGAATATAGACTGGATAATAAGCCTGTGTTTTAACTGTTGGCTTTCATTTCCAGAGATAGAGATCGGAGACCGGCCCGCGAGATTGGTGACCAGTCCGGCTTGATGGGGCGAGTTTTTCTAATTGGAGAGAAGCCGGTCTTAATTACTGTGTTAAATGGGTTAAAGCTCGGTTTGTGGCAGTAAAAATTAATGGGTTCTATACGTTTACGATCGTTTTTTAAATATACGTCTTAAACTTAAAACTCTTAGCTAACAGTGTTTTACTAATTTATTTTTTTGAATTAATGTCTTAATCCACCGTCTACTCGTTATGTAGCTTTTCAAGCCGGTCAGTATTTCCCTACATATTAATTGTAAATGTGAGGTATTAAACCGATTAATTAATAACTTATAACAAATCTTAGATATCGTTTAGTTGGTTCAAAAGGAAAATTACATTTTATTTTGAGAAATGTAAAAAAATTAAAAAAGCTATACCATGATAATTAATGACAATTTGACTAAAATATAAAATAAAAACAATTTATTGGCTAGTTTTAAATTGTTGTAATCCAATAAAAACCAGATTAATTAGTTAAATTGAATAGTTCTTTACGTCCCATTTGTTTCAGTGTGTCAAATTCAATTAAGAAGACTCTTTTCTTCTTCAGTAATCGTTTCCAGACTGTTAAACTAAAATTAAGACAATCAAATCAAATCGAATTCATCACTCACAAAATTGAAAGGCGAGTTATGTTGAGTGGACACAATGGTTGAGTGATTGGACGAAACAGTCACGACCAGCGGCGGACGGGCATTACATCAATAACCGACAAGGGAACAATCAATGTAAACTGTGAGCGAATAACAATGATAAGCAGTTCCATTCCGGCCTCCGCACCACCCAGCGTTGAAGTCTCCCCAGTTGTCTCATTAATTGTAATACAATACAGTTGATTGCATGACAAAAGAGTTCATGTCTTCTGGCAGAAAATGTTTGATATTTCTTGTACAAATTATTTTTAATTATTTTGTTTCGATTTTTCACCAAAGTGGATTATTGTGTTCGAATATTATTGCCATAATTCTGAAAAGAAAAGCATTAGACGCTGTGTGTGTGTCACTGCAACTTTGGCACTTGAAAGGTAAGTCGATAGTCGCATAGGTGGTACGCATTTTTATATGTTGAAACACTTACATATTCAATTTATTATTCGATTTGTTACGTTAATTGTCACATTCATTTTACATTAAGAGACAATAACCTACTTCTTCCGCTTCACACAAGCCATTAAAACTTTCTCAATACATTAAATTTTTATTTATTTCATAAATTGACTATATCAAATATTGTGTCAAGGACCTTCTAGGAGAAAACACTGGTCTCAGAAACAGGTTAAAAACGCGAAATCATTCGAGGTTGGGTTTCTCTTACGTCCCCGTACTGATATTATTCCTATATCGAGCAGAACGAATCCCTTCTCAGGTCAGATCGGGTTATCTCGACATCTGTTCATCTGGAGACCCGTCTTTTCGACCACCTGTGACAACACGTGCAGCCTCGTCTGACAGTGATAGGGAAAACGTTGTCCAAAAGTCGAATCTCTAGATCGGTCTCTTAGCCTGTTAGTCCGATCCAAGACTAATAGGCTTAGTCTCTGAAATGACTAAGCTACTCGCATCGTGAGAAATCCGCTGGTCAGCCTTCTCTGGCTTATAATTGGAACTGTGTTAATCTCTGGTTCAGATGCGGATTGGTTCCGTGGCCGTCGGATCGGGGGGCGACAGCGTGTGAGATGGAGCTGGGCAGTTGACGGCGAAGGTGGCTGACTGTTGATGGGGTGGTTGTAGAGGTAGTCGATAGAAGGCGATAAGAAAGGCAAAGAACTACGGCGAGAGTAGTGTTTGATATGTATTGGACTTTATATTGATAGACTGTTTGGATGATGATTATGGTAATGAGGAGAAGATTTTATGCAAGGAACTGCCTCATTTATGGTAATGCAAGGGGACTTTTGTTGGGCTCCAAGTGTGAAATGCAACAGGGCAGTTGACGGTGAGGGTGGTGATGGATATGTATTTATATTGATAGAATGTTTTGATGATGATCAGAGAATGAGGAGAAGTATGGGTGGCAAGGAACGGTAATGTGAACTGGTCATAGCAAAAAACAAGAAAGGAACAAGTAAGGTACAATTTAAAATCCCGACCCTTTTTGTGTTTTAGTAAAACTATTGATATATCATTGTATCGGCAAACAACAAGCATTTGCGTGTTTAAAATGGACATGTATGAATGGACATGTAGGAATAGTATGAATCAAGGTTCAGGCAATGTCTCTATACGAATGTCCATACTAAAGTGGAAAGAAATTTTGATGAGAATAAGAACGTGTGCGAGCTTTTTAGACACGTTCATTTTATTTCGTTTTATTTAAGGTGCAACGATAGGTACACGATGTTTAGGCGTCGTAACGTGTATCGATGAGTTGATTTGAATTCGAATTTCCATTTCTCTGCATTATTATAGTATCAGATAATATAATTCCTAGACGTTCTTATAAATTTACTTTAGGTTTATATACTTTAAATTTGTGTTCTTTAAATTATTGTTTAAAACGTGTCCATCACTGGAAGTTGCCGAACGCCATGTCAGACATTTGTTCATAAGACCAATGTTAACTTTGTGCCTCCATTACTCCTCACCTGATAGTCACATACAATCACCCGAGATTACATAAGTAAAATAATCCAACAAACACGATTAATTACATACGATCATGGGCGTTTTTTTATTCGTTATTGGATTGGGGATTGCATTAACTAGTTTCATTTGTGTGTCAAATTAAATATTTCGTCGTCCTCTACTGAAATACTATGTAGAATTTAGATTTTTGCAAATTATGAAATACAGTACAGTAATACAATGAAAATTAAACAATTTGTTTTGAAACCATTATGCCCAAATTAAGGAAATCGAAAATTTAATTCCCTTGAGAACTTTACACCTGTATTTTTATTTTTAAATAAATGTTTTGTGACGATCGGGTGAGGAGGGACGGAGGCACAACGTTAACATTGGTCTTATGAATCTAAACTCCATTGTCCAGCAACTTCCGATGATGAAGACTCTGAAAATCACTTTCACCCCCCATCAAAAAATGTATTCAATCTAGACAATCTTTTAACTTGCCTTTGGATACACAACGCTCTTGAAATTATGCTACCAGTGTACCTACCAGTGGCCTCAGCTATACCAACAACATTAGTCGTTGGCCGGCCGCGGCGCTGGAAGCCGCTTTTCAAGGGGCCGCGCTGATATATCATTCTCTTCACGCCCGTCAGCCCAAATCCGATGGAATCTTGATTCATTAGAGGCCATCCAAAGTACATTCGTCTCTGTAGTCCGACTCAAATTTATCTTCTGTTTGGTTTGTTATTTGTACGTATTTTGATTTATCAACACCTTCGTTTAATTACGAGTTAGAATGCAATTTGTCAGGTTGAAGATTTTTAATTTTTTAGGGATATGAGAGGAAATTCGTGTTTTGTTTGGTTCGTAGTTATTTAACGTTCTAGCATCGTGTAACGATTCGTTGTTAGTTTTTTGTGAATTCAAAAATGTGTGTAGCCTATGTTTACTTTCCTGGTGGTGTTATGGTGTAAACTAAAGGTAAACATGCTTGTGGTTGAGAGGTACGCATTAATGCATTTATCTTTTTACGAGACTTAGATTTATGTACAGTTTAGTAAACTCTTGTTTAATCGTGACTTGACCGTCTTAAACAATTAATTCGTTAAATAAACAGTCCTTCACATATTAAGAATTCTGACTTGTTAGTTTTCCCATTGTTCTCTCAAATGAACAAGTCCCGTTTGGTGTTGCCAAATTCAGTTTTACAGCCATCAGTTGTAGTCACGTCCGTTGCGTTTTATTGACGTCGGTCGTAAGATGTCAGACTCGATGCCCCCATGAGGGAACCACTCGATTAGATACAACTTAACCTTTTAATTGGCCGACAATTGCCTTTTGATTGGCCACTCAACTTGTATTGGCCACACTGACAATGGCCCGGCCTCAATTTAGTTTATGTCTTTTGTTGAACCCACATCCCCATCTCGTCGTTTATTGGGTTTCGTCAACGGTTATAACTCGTTTATTTTTTATGAAAAATGTCTCAACGCTTATATGATGGATCCAATTATTGGTGTTTAAATTCTCAAGTTAAGCGAATATAACGGCTTCCGAAATACCACATCACAATGATATTTCTCCAAGAACGTCACAGAATAGCCCCAGAACGTCTCGCACTATATTCCTTATGGGCCACAAGCACAACAAACATGTATACATTTCCGTTTCAATCCTACCTGAATCAAATCAGCTCCATATTATATTGCTATTGAAGTGCCAGAAGTAAATCTTATTTAAGAAATTTACTAAATTAATCTCTTGAACTTGATAAAATCCTTGATGATTTCCAAGGTGTCCCCTTATTAACTTATCCTTAATTACTTCTTTCTGCTTTCTTGCTAGACTTAATGGCCATGAAGCTCTTACGATTTCCTCGATTTCCTAGGTGTACCATCAAACATTGTTAACTCTCCTCAGTTACTTCTTTCTGTTTTCTACTTTGGTTTATTTCCCCTGAAAAACACGATTTCCGAGGTATGCCCTCAAGCATTGTTATTTCTCCTCAGTCACTACTTTTAGTTTTCTCCTCGGACTTATTTCCTCATTCTGTTGCATTATCTATCTCAACCGTTTAACGGTGACGCTTTGTTAACCAGCGTCTGTCTGTTTGTTCCAGGTGGTTCTGCCACTTCGACGACGACAACTACGTGAACGTCCCCCGCCTGGTGAAGCTGCTGGGAGACTTCAGCCACCAAGAGGAGTGGTACCTGGGGAAGCCCAGTATCCGGGCGCCGCTGGAGATACTCAACCGGGAGTCCAAGGCTCCCATCAAGGTACGTCCCTCCTCTCTACTAACAAATTAGAGATATTACTGATATTGGCCTCTAATTGTCAACAGCACTTTTTAACCCAAACCGGTACTAAAAATAAACTGATCAAAATGTTTTTAAATTAGAGATATTACTGATACTGGACTGTAAATGTCAACGTCAATTTTAACCCAAACCAGTACTAAAAATAAACTGATTAAAATGTTTTCAAATTAGAGATATTACTGATACTTGTCTGTAATTGTTAACGTCGCGTCTTAATTCAAACCAGTACTAAAAATGGGTGTCCAGACCAATATCCGTAATATATGTGTTTGGTAAAATATTTTGAAATTGGTAATCTATTTTTGGCGATTAGAATAATTACCGATGCAAAATATACTATCAGAAACCCGATTGGGGTTTGGAAAAGGAAAATCAACTATTTATGTCAGCTCACAGTTTGCTTCAAAATCTCCTCACTTGGCTTTGATCCAGCGTTAAATTTATTTGGACTTATTATATACAGATTGCCTCGTTTTGAATTTCCGTTCGCGATTGTAAAGTGATTGGGGTGTACTTTACTTTATGATTAATGATCAATTTTTCAAGGATAAGTAACTATTACATCCGTAATGTGAAGTTGAGGTTATTGGAATCGTCTTAACATTCTTCAATCCCATACTTGTTGTTTATGGTATCTCCAAACTTTAAATGTTGGTTGTTAAATGTAATTTTTATTTGGTGGCACAGGACACTGATTTTGAACATTTGTACAATGAAAGATGTAGTTGTAGAATAGATCAACGCTAAAGTTTCTCAATATTGTCAGGAATATTTCACTTGGAAATCAAGAAATTAGAAGTAGCGATTACCGTTAAAGACTGCGTTTGCGCAATGTGTATTGTTAGTTACATGTAGTATTACCATGATATAGTAAATTAAATCTTTATTTTTCTATATTAATTTCAGTGATCTCCATAGTTAAAAAAGCCGTCGGCAGCACATGATTGTACCTCTCTTTCCTCTCCAGTTTTCCCTCGCAGCAATCTCTGCAGGCTATGATCCTAAAAACTGTAATAAACAGTGGACAAAATTACATCCAAAACTAATTCAACTCTTTATCACGAAATCTCCCGTGCGTCTCGGCCGATCGTCCTCTACGTAATACACGATCCAGATAACCCCGGGGGGGGGGGGGGGATCGGGAGCCCAAAACTGCAATTTGTGTCCAAACCGAGGACTCTGCGATAATTCAGATCCGGCCCTAGAGACCGCAGATAGTATCTGGTCAGCGGCAGTCTGTAGTCCGTATAGCTAGCTGTAGCTCCTCCCCACGCATGCGTATGTGTTATTAGGGGGATTATATAGTGCACTGGCACATTAATTCCGCTGGACGATTGTTGCTAATAACAGTTCACGGATGCGACCGCAACCTGTACCTGATCATGGTTATTTCGTCGGTACAATTTATTGGTGTAGGTACACTCACTTATGCGGCGCAGGTTAAAAGTGGTTGTTGTGAAACTGGTTATAAACATCCGCAGCTACAATATAGTTGTGGTTGGTTGAGAGCGGTACCGGTTGCGGAGAACTGTTGTTATCTTTCGCGATGTGTAATACAGTGTTTTTGGCTTATTTATGTTCCTTTTGAATTGATGTAGTTTTTCGTGCTTGCATACGATTTGCCCAAGAGAAAGCTAGTACGGGTGTTAACTTGGATAAGCTTAACTTGTTATTGAATTTATTTAATGTTAACAAAATGCATTAAGGCACCCCAACTTTTTTAAACGTACATAACCAACAATTTATCCAGCTAGCTTTACCAACAACTTGTTCACCTGATTTCAGCCTTGTGGTCAAATCAAATCACTCAGCTGATAAAATTCCAATATTTAAAAATGGTATACTCTAATATTCGTTTGTTGGTTGCTCCGATGATTGCTTCTACGAGCAAAGCACGGTCCCCAGGTCCTGAGTTTTAACTTACACATTTGTGTCTACAAGCTATAAGCTATGGCCTTCCGTAGGAGAGGTTATATCATAAAGCTAATATTTTTCCTCCAACTTTCTCATGGAAACCTTTCATTCGTGTATTGGTGTATGGTTGTCAGGCTTCGTGGTACGGTTTAGTTTTATATTAGATGCGTTGCAGATTAGTAATCCAGTTAGGCAGTTTTTTACGAAACGTCACACTCTTTTCCAGGTATTTCACGCAGTCAACACCTTAACAACACATCATTTATCATTTAACATGTACCATCCGGAATCCGGAGTGTTCGCCACAATCTGGAGATTGGGGAGTCGTCATCATTCTTCCCTTCGGTGGGGCTTCGCGAAGACCTCACAGGTGTCATTCCGGTTCTGACTTCACCCCAAGCTCAGTTTTACCATCCCAGAGCTCTTTGTACCATCCCAGACCTCTTTGTACCATCCCAGAGCTCATTTTTACCATCCCAGAGCTCTTTGTACCATCCCAGAGCTCAGTTTTACCATCCCAGAGCTCTTTGTACCATCCCAGACCTCTTTGTACCATCCCAGAGCTCAGTTTTACCATCCCAGAGCTCTTTTCTCGGTTTTCGCCCCTCATCCGTCCGGTCCGGAATGCCCCTAACGAGCTTACATGTTAATCGCCGCCTCTAATGAGCGTCCAGTCCGGTTTTGTCCGGGTTCTGCCCCGTCGGACCGGATTTATCAAAACTGACGCGCCGCGACGGACGCGCGGATTCTGAGAAATATTAATTAGCTAAGAGCCGCTACCCGCAGGAATCCTGATCGGATTAGCCCCTTCTTGATGGCGTCTATTAATATTTCTGAGAGTTTAAAGTGGACCTTTTCCTGGGATCATTTCGGGGTTTTTGGAGTGGCTTGTTTTAGCCCCTAACGTTGAACATTTTAGAATTTTGGTAAAGATTATTTGTTGTGATGTTAAAATTGTACTAACTAAAATCGCTAGAAATTGTTGTACTTTTTTAACGAATAATACATCAACAATATTGGATAATCCGTTGAGGAGATTGGGCCGTGGGCCTTATGGGGTAGCAGATGCTCGTGTCTGGAGCCCATTCTTATATAGTTTTCCTTATAGACAATATATTTTGATTGTTAATCTTTATACTGCCTTTGATTAAAGGAGGTGAATCATACTTTTACCATGGCAAAACTTAATTTCCCATTTATATCAGAATATAGTGAGTCAGAAAGGTGCTCTAAATTCCGTATAATGTTTTACGTCAAATTTTCACGAATATAACATAACTTTTAGTAGTTTCCGAATGTTTAAACTGTTCAACTTCAACAAGCGGTATGGTAACTAGGATGGTCTGCCGTTACACTTTAGACGTATAACTGAGCGAAGTGACAGTTACAACGTTAAAGCGCGAACAAAGAAGATCTACGGGGAAGAACGCTACATTTAGTAAACAAACATAAAATAATATAAACAAAACAGTGACAGTTTTTAACAGCTATTTATTTGATTTAATTATAGTCAATGAATGAAGTCAGTTAATAAACATGTGACATAAACCCAATAAAATATTTCTTCCATTACAGTTACATGTGAACTTTAAAATCCAGTGGGCCGTAACCTAGGAGGAATTTTGCAAATCTCTCTAAAGAAAAACCTTCTCCTCGGTATCACCTAGCTACTGGCCAAATTTCATATCAATCGGTAAAGCCATTACACTTTGATGCAGTTACACAGAAGGGACGAAGTGAGGGAAAGAGAGCTTCGCTCAATTACTATTGATTTAAACCGAAACGTACCGATCACTTATAAAATCAGGTATTTTCAATCTATTCACTTCTTTCCACACATGAAACTAACATTATCACAGTTAAAATCTAAATTAAAATGACGATTTCAGATTGTGAGGGGTGTACTTGTGAATCCTTGAAGTAAAAATTAATTTATATTCTATACCTATAAAAGGCAAAACCCTCACTCACTGATTCACACTTACCTGCTCACTCATCACGAATTCTCCTATTTCCCATTTACCTAGAGAGTTAACATTTTGTACACAGATTCTTTAGTCATAAAATAGGAAAACTAAATGGTTCTAATCCTGATTTGACCTTAGGGCTCCTCCAGAGACCCCGACAAAGTTCTCTTGTATTCTTGTATTCCTTATGGATATTCATTTTTGTTTGAGCTGATGAAAATACAATCAGCTGATCTTGTAGTGTAGTTCCACGGGCTAACCACAGAATGCAGCACACACAACTGACATAGTTTTTATAAATAATTTTTGGGGCGAAGCCTACGGGTAACAGCTAGTCAGGTAATAAACAGGAATTCTAGAAAACGCTTTACACCCATTACCCGATGCTTTAGATAGAAGAGCTAAATTTCTATAATAGATTAACTTTCTATATTAAACCACTGCAGCCTGTTCCACATAATGCTCCACTCCTCCCGACGGTCACGTACACACCAGATTAATTAAACAGATTTCCGCTGGTTTACTGGCCGTTGCAGCTTTCCTCGATAGCGTTCTATTATAAGCTGTCATACCGGGCTTGTAGCTTGTAGCGTGTCTAGTACTAGGTAACGGGTAACGGGCAGTTAGCCTGGACGGTAAACGCGGGTTAATTGACCACTGGTAAGGGACCACGCCCGGGTCAAAGGTCGCACGATCTGGGCTGGCCGGGAGGTTATAGTAGTAGGGTAGTAGTAGTAGGAGTAGCAGTGATGCCGGGTGATTGACGACGCGACGTTGCGTAGGAGCCGTGGAGTGTGAGTCCTCATAGGAGGGGGCTCCAGTCACGAAACATTTGAAGTTTCTACCTGCATCTCCCATAACGTGAATGCCAACTTTTAAACCACGTCCCCAGTGGGTTAACCAAAATTACTGTTGATTTATAGCAGTTTTTAAAGAGCAGAACAATATGTAACGACATTAGTGAGCAACATTTAGATATATTAATCGAATCGCATGCTGTGGAGGGAGCTTGGATCTGAAGAGGGGCTCCAGTCACCTGCTTCTACCGTATTCTCCCGTAAGGTCAATGTTAACTTTCAAATCCGTCCCCTCCTCAACGGATTATCCGACATTGTTGATTCACAGCTCGTTTCAAATAAACCGAGATCGCACGCAGCACGCTGACGTGAGGGAAGTGAATTTCCGCATTAAAACCTTAAAAATATCAAATAAAGTGTGTAAACCAACACTGGTTACATTTTTTTGAAAATTAAAAATTGTTTGGCTGTTTTGATGCTTCTGGTTCTATTTAAATTCACTAATAGGATGCCAATGTTGTGTATTATAAAGTTAGAAGGAGGTATTGTCGGGATAATAAGTTGGTATAGGGGTATGGAGGGTAATAAAACGATATTAAGATATGAAAAACAGCCTTTTCCAGTGTAAAATCCCCATAAGACAACGTACTGTATTTTCACAATTAACATTGTCTTTAATAACTCGGTAAGCTCGTCTGCTAGTATGATGAGGGAGGGCTTAAAATCTTTGGCTTTTGACGTACAATAAGTTAATGTGCAATAAGTGTACATTTGGGGCTTTTCTGACACTTTTCGGGCCCAAAAACTCAAAATTTGAAAACTTAAAATACCATAAAAGGGGGTTAGAGTTTTCTGATTGTTTTACCCAACGAACTTGTGCAGCTGATTATAAAAAGGAATGTCTCTACCAAATTTGAAGTAAATCGGGCAAAAATTGCGACTGCTAGAGTGCTAACACACACACACACACACACACACACACATATATATATAAAGTTTTTAGAGACCCCTCAAAACGTGTTCAGGGGGTCACGTTAGGAACTTCTATGGTGGTCCCGGGCTTAAGCTCACCGTGCGGGTCATTCTAATAGTTCACTTTTCCATAGGAAATTCACTAATAATAATACCTAGTGATTTCAGTCAGTAAAACTTCCGTCACCTTAAATAATCAGATAATAATAAATCAATAAAGTTCAAAAGTATTCTACATTTACGATTTTTATGGTGAACTATACGTGATATCGATAGCCTCCTTATTGTTGAAGTGTTTTTTGGCTCTGTCAATTTAACCATAACCCAAAATTGTGGTTAATTCGGTGATGAGGGTCAATATTTGAAAGCTAACATAGGCTTTATGGGAGATGCAGGTAGAAACCCGAAATGTTTCGCGACTGGAGCCCCCTCTCGCGTCGGCGGCGACCGATGTCTGTGACGGCGTCCCGCCAGTCGCCAGTGGTCTGTCGCAGTTGTTATGGTCGTCTTCTCAGTATCGGCTACATCGTCCAGTCTCGATAGACTTCTGATGGATCTTCTGCCGGTTTGTGATTCCGCGGAAAAATATCTCGGACGCCGTTGTGTAGGGGTCGCCACACCTACAGTAGATCCTAACCCTTCCATATCAGGCCTAACATACATATAAATGTAAGGACCTTATTAGTAAAAAAGTTGTTGCATTCATATGGGTATTAACTTGTTTCAGAGATAAATTTAAAAATACCTTTAAATTTTCTATTTTAATTGTACCAATTTAAATTAAAACTTACTCCTAATAGGGTAATAATTCATTTCTCTATCATATTTGGGCCTCTAATAGAGTTGAGAATCTATCTTTTCGGTTTCTTATTTTGAAATGTATGTGATTTCAGTTCAGGTAATTTTGATATTATAAAAAATGGTTCGCCGATAAAAATTCATACATATTGAAAACTTTGAAATTTTACCAAACGATTATTTGTGACCTATTTTGCTCATTAATATCGCTAGGTATTTTTTTAGCGAATTTCCCCTATAGGGAAGAAGCTATTACCGTAGGTCTCATGGTAAGACTTAAGCCCGAGACCATGATAACTTTTCGTTTTGAGGTCCCCAGATGCCAAAAACACCATTCGTTCAAATTTTTTTATATATATATATATATATATATATATATATATATATATATGTGTGTCCGTAAGCACGATAACTCTCGTAAAAGAGGCCCGATCTTAATGAAATTTGGTACAAATGTGTAAAAAACCATTTATTTGAACGAGTTCGAAAACCAGACAAATCGCACCATCCGAAGGGGGGTTTTGGGGGGGTTTTTGTACCCCAAAAATGGTTTTTTTGGAGTTTTCACATGTAATAATCATTTAAATCAAATTTTAATTTATACCATTGGATTCAGCTTAAAAAAACAAACAATTTGGTATTTTGATCATTGCTCTACGTCAATTGGTTACTGAGATATTGAAAGTGCTAAACACAGTACGTTGTCCAATGTTATTCTTATGGAGAAAAAGAAAAATTTTATATCTCGGTTGTTTATGAACATAAACTGACGAAACTTGGTATATCGCTTCATCTGGTTGTGGTTTGTTGTTGTTTAAACAAAAAACTACTTTTTCGCCTATGGTTCCCGTAGCAGCAAACCTAGGTATTCGGTCCCCATGTTATTCTTATGGAGAATAATAAATATGTTATATATCGCTTATTTATGAATGTATATGAGTAGTGGCCACTTAGGAGTTTCAGCTCATTTGATTGACAGCTTCCGGTCATGCGACGTATGTATGACGTATCCGATGACGTATCTGATGACGTCATGGTGTGGGGGTAGGTCAAGGTCACCTGAATGAGTTTTTAAAAAGCTATCTTGAACAAGTTTTAATCGATAGCTTTGTTTGATAAAATTTATAAAAAACTATCGAATAAAACCTGTGCAAGATTTCTTCTTTTTCTTTTTCATTCTTTATTTACAATAAAATATATCAAATAAAACATGTTTCTTAATTTACAATATTGTACACCTCGCCAATTATGGTTAGATATTCACCGATTCTGTTGTGCCCGTTGCTTCTGTAGATGTGTAGGGTTCACGTTCTCCATAATAATAATACTTAATTCTCGGTGCGGGTGGAAGTGATGATGGTCGACACGATGACGTCTCTGATTCCGTAGAGCTGCTTACATTGAATGAGGCGAGAGGTTCATATTCTCCAAAACTATGGCTCGTTTTTGGTGTAGGTGGAAGTGTAGTTGTGCGTCCTCCCCAGGATTCTTGAGGTGAAGAGTTTGTTGCAGAAATATCCATTATTAGTTTGTACCCGTTTAAAATCAAAACTTTTAAGTCATCGGAAAAAACTTGCAAATCATGAACTGTAGAAAGATGGACAGTATTGTAGTGGACACATTTAATTTGGAGAACCATGATGTTACCTCGTGTACGGCTACTCGCAGAGTGTGCTACCCTCCTCCTCGGCTTCCTTTTATACACACCCCCCTACACCTTTTCTCACATCTACGATATGAATATCTTCATCACGTAATCTATTCGAGCTCTACATATAATGCAATTGCTTAGCACCAGTCCACAATCACTGCATGTACAACAGTGTCTACAAGGTAAAAATAGTAAATCTTTCTCAGAGGATAAACATACTACACATTCGTTTTCTTTGCTTTTATTTTCTTCGGTTGGTGTGTCTGAAGTTATAACAGGACGAGGTTTATTCTTATTCTGATGTTTTTGTACAAACACTCTTCCTTTTTTAAGTAACAGATAAGCACATCTGCTAAACCATCGTGCATGTTCTTCCCATGGGTTATCCGTCGCTTGCCAATCCTGCAGTCCTCCTCCGCAATTGTAACAAATGGTCTTATCATCTTCTCCCATGTAGAAGAAACCAGCATCAGCAAACTCCTTTCTAGACTTGTACAGAAACGAGTCTTTTGATGCTGCGTTAAATGTCTCCAATCTCGATTGTAACTGTGCATTATTCGGAAATGCCATCCTCTTCTTGACTATCAAATGTTCCATTCTGTTTTTGTAGGTTAATAAAGTATGACGTATCAAGGCAAGAGTCGGAGGTATACTAACGTGGCGCAACCGTGTAGCAAGGGTACCCGCCCTTCCCCCCACCACAATGTTCCCCCACCACAACGCTCCTCCCTCCAACCCATCGACAGTAATTATAAAAGAGATAATGTTTTAACCAATACAGCGCAATTTATAAGTTCTGAATCTAGGTCAAGGTCACCAAAAAATGTTTTTAAAAAAGATAAAATATCAGTACTTGGAGTTAATACTGATATCTTTTCATTTATTTACATTTCAAGTTTTACATGGAATACATAAAATACATTTCAAGTTATACATGACATTTTCTTAATCTAACAATGTGAAGTTCCCGTTGAGGTCAAATGCAGATGTAGCTCGGTAGAGTTGTTCCCGCTGACTCCGTGTGATACTATATACAGGGATCCTGGTTCGATGTTTTGCAAATCTGCATTTTGCAGCAAGTGAACAAATCTCTTAGGTAGAAACATCTGAAATTTTGCTTCATCTCCTACTGTGTATGGAGCATCGCTTAAAGATACTAGAATAGCGTCTCCCACTGATGTTTCAATCTTCCTCATGTCGTGCACGATGTAATGTTTGTTTTCTTTAATTTCTGAAGTTTTTCTTGTTGGCAGTATACTTGATTTAGATTGGGTGTTAAATTGATCCACCAATGTCTGCAGAAATTTCTGTGATGCCATCTTGATACGTGTTGTCTCGTTGGAGTCTGGAGTACTACTGATGGTGGGTCTCCTCGCTCTCCCCGCTTTTATACCCTCCGGTTCCCCCTCCACTTTCTATTGCACAAGAATGTAGAAAAGCAGCTAAACGATAAACGTTCTTGACAGCACAATGAAATTGTGCGTGTTTGTCGTTCTTTGTTAAAATACAAATATTATCGATCTCAAAGTTGAAACACTTATCCATTTCAACATCTATTACATTTTTTGTAGTATAAAGCTGTATCCAATTGCGCTTTTCTAATCCTTTTGTATAAAGTCTTGTAAATTTACTGCAGTAGTGATTCATAATGCTTTCCACTTCTTCATAACCCGTATGACCTTCAGTCCAACCGATATGATGCAAGTTCCTCGTTAACCACTTATTGATCCTTTTTGATTTTGAGTTTAATTTGTTAAAGGGAAATGGAGGTTTGAATAAAAAATTATAAATAACATATGTTTGCAGGTCTAAGATGATTAGTTCTTTAACAATGTATCTATCATTGTTTCCACGAAAAGCTTGAAATTCAATTATGCCTGACCTCTCCTTTACTTGACTAGAACATGTTACTTTACTCTCCATCTCTATGATGTCTAATGAACTGTTTCCACACCACGATAGAGCTTTTATAGCTCAGGTCGTACAGTTCTCAGCGCGTTGGTGTATATTTAACGTGGGCACCATCCCCGGTAGGCCTACCCCACGAAATTATTTTAGTGTTTTAAACCGTTTCAGTTAAAACGTTTTCTGTTTCTTCATTTTGTACAATTTCTTCTTTTTGTTTAACAATTTCTTCTTCTTCTTTAATCTTTTCTTCTTCTTTAATCTTTTGCTCATTAACTCTTTGTTCATACTCCTTTAGACACCTCCACATTTCAACCTCATACGGTATTCGGTTAAAAATAGATGTATCTATTGGACTGTAAAGAATTTGAGCTTCGGGATTTTGTTCCATCGCTTCTACCAAATAGTCTTTTACTACAATGTTTGAAAATACAAGTTGTTTCATATACCTGGTTATAGGTGAAGCTGCACAACTCAAAACGTAGAATTCTTCTGGCGTCAGTTGAATTTTATCATCATGTTTTGTCAGGTCTCTAAACCGTACTTGCTGTTCTCCGCGACATTTTAAAATGTCGATTTCAATGTCACATTCTAATAGACGAATAGCTGTCTTCTTTCCAAACATGTTCTTTGCCAAGTAGCATTCGATGAGGTGTAAATGTTTAAGAAAAGAATCCCATGCGGCATCTGAAAAAAATAGCATTTTAGGCCCTTGGTTTAAAATTGCATTAGGTGTATAACCCAAGTCCTTTACCAAACCTATTGCTATGCCTTTAGTCATACATCTTGAGATTGGATAAAGTATGCGAAGAAAAATATCTGTCAGTATGTTTAAAGGGATGTCGTTTTCTGGTCTTCTCTTCCTCTTTAATGTCGACTTAGATGTTGAAACGTTGTCTGACTTTACCCCTTCATTTTTAAACTTGAGAAACTCGTCCAATTCTTCTTCATACTCTTTGATGTAAGAGTCTTTGTTTTGCACCAAACCTTCCACTTCTGCATTGTTATGCTCCTGTACTACAGAGGTCATCTCGACTGTAATAGATGTTGTTTCAACCGCAAACGCTGATCAACTGAATCCCTCTTGTAGTGCGCGCTATTTATACCCTTCCCCCTCCATAGACCTATAGAACCATCTTTACAATACCTGTTAGAGGTGTGTACGTTACAATTTTATCGTGAAGAATCAAGCAATACGCAGTTGTATTATCGGGTATGTTAGATTCAAACTCCATTTCCAACTTAATATCTACACTTGATGACTTTACAGATTCATTTTGTTTAGAACAATCAATAACCACGATAGGAGCTTTTGAATTGAACTGCGTTGGTGATAATAGTGGTGTGTTCGTTTTACCGTAGTAAGATGTTTGAAATCTAGCGTACATATCGTATAGAATGCTATATCGGTTTTTATCGAATGATATGTTTAAATTGTCATATGGAAAGAATTGGGAGTTAAGGTATAATTTACAATTCTTAAGTTTACAACTATCAAACGATGTCGGATCAGCTGTTATTTTACTTCTTCTATCTGTTTGTAATCCAAATATAACATATCTAGGTTTTTCCAAGTGTGTTGAAGTCTTTATAGTCCATGTATGTCGCTCCGTTGCGGGTAGAATAGGATATTCGTGTAACTCCCAGCTTCTAAATGCTAAAACTATATCGCGGTCCGCCTTTAATTGTCTCAACAGAGTAATCCTATGTTCATCTGCAAGTTTTAGGTGTGGCACCCTCCAAACAATCTTCTTTAAATCCAACTTCCAGTCCAGGTTGGCTTCAGTCGTTGTCCCTGGAGCTAATATTATATCTTTATCATTTGAAGCTCTTAGAAGAACCAATTCTTGTTTGACATTAATTAATATTTTATTGTAATCTTCTGCAAAACCTAATAATAATTTTAAAGGTACGTAGAAGTCGAAATATCCCTTGTCATCGGGTTTTATAGTGGATGAATCTGGTGTAACCCATCCTGCGACTGCTAACAGGTTTTTCTCGTTTGGTGTTATGGAACATAATCCTTTTAATGTACTGGCTATTCCAACCTTTTTTGTAGAATCCACAGTAACACCTGAAATTTCATACCTTATTTCATCAAAAAGAAAAGCCATTGGATTATTAATAAAAGGTATAGTTGTTCCTTCATTTCCATCTTTCTTTGTTACTCTTCCTTCGATGTATAAATAACTTTCGGAAGGTAAGGTGTAAATATCTTGTTGTTGAATAGGAATCCTGATTTCATCGTTATTGTTTAATTTCGATGAAGCGTAAGGGTTGTGTGTGTGATATTCCTTTTCCCATAAGGTCTCGTCGAACGTCGGTCCGTGCGCTATATCCAGAATATCCATTATTAATAACTTTAAAACCAATCTCTTTTAAAAATCGAATGTTTTCACTTGTTAACTCTTCTGACGCTGATATGCTACTGAGCTTTTTATCACTCACTCGATCCTTTTTAAACGTCAATCCCATTATTTATAAAATCGATCGTATATGTATTCTTATAGTGACAGTTTCACCTCTAAAGTCAACTATGTTTCCGTCTTGATCTAATACGTTCAGAACAATGTCTGAGATGTAACTGGTGTTTAAAGGTAAATACACTAGGTTTTGTGGTCTTTCAATTATTTTAAATCCTGGAGGCACAGATGGGTAAAATGTATGCAATATGTGTCGATTTTCACCCTGTCTGTACGATCCTTGTATAATGTTACAAGTTATATCAATTGTGTTCAATGTAAGTATGCTTACAGTATTTGAACTTGTATGTTTCACATTTCTCTCTAATATCGGTGTTGTAGAAGGAAATCCTAATAATCCTCCAACTGAATGTGGTTTGGTAAAATCTATATAATACTTTGATTTAATTTCTGTTTTTAGAGTATTATTATTTCCTTCTATAGTAATATTATCTTCTCCCAGCTTTTTCTGTATTTCCTTGCATATATCATCTATTTCATAAGACCCCGTGGATAGATCAACTTCGTTAGGCTGAAGAAACTGTCCCTTTGCATCCTTTGCTTTATAGTAGTGAAGTTTATTATTTATGCCTTCAGTAATATTTGGTATAGAATTATAAGTTGTAAAATCTAGTAATGCTGCTTCCCATTGTTTTTCTTTATGTAAACTTAATGCGGGGAATAAAGTGCTCCGCAAGGTTGACGTTGTACCAGTCAAAGAGACCGTATATGAAGACATCTTAAAGCTGACTGACACTTTTTGCTAAAAACTCCAAACATAAATGTCCACAGACAGATGTATCGTCAGGTTGCACCCTCTCATAATTGTATAAAACTTGTTTAGCAGAACGAAAATACTTTTGAAGTTCCTTTGGAGGTGGTAAATTACCAAAACTGTCAAAATAGTAAACTGTTGAACCGAGTTTTTTATAACATACCCAATGTGTACCCGGTCCCTCACTATTATCTAGATTTACTATACCGCTTTCATTTTTCCACATTTCTGATGGTAAATTATCTTTCATAAACACTCCTCTGAAGAATGGTATTTTTAAACAAGAAACATATCTAAAGAGATCTTGGTTACTTAATGCACGATTAGGAACTATTAACTGTTTTCTTCTATTTAATAGGCACGATACGGTCTTAGGTAAAGTCCTTGTCCTTTTTTTATCATGGACCATATTGATGGTTTAACTTTTTTATTAGAACGTCTAATGTTTCGTTTAATTCTTCCTCCTAGTTTTCGAGTTGTTTTTCTCCTTCCCCCTCTTCTCTTTTTCCTTCCACCACCAATCGCTGTTTTGGTTTTCATTGCTGCTGCCACTGCTAATGCTGCCGCTCTTTCGCCAAGACTAACGTCACTCGTTTTAACTCTTTCCCAAGCTTTTCTTGCAAGTATTCTATCGGCCACTGATCTGTGAGCAGAATCACTAAATTTTGAATAGGCTATATCGTGCTCTTTACAAGCCTGATCTAATTTATTGATTCCCGGGTCTCCTCTTGTCAATCTTTTTTTCAATTTAGTTCCAGGTCCACAATATTGATAACCGCCAGGTAGATGAAGTTCGATAGGTAACAAATCTATGGATTTATTAACTAAAGCTGAAATCGGTTTTCCGAGCAAGTTTAGTGTTGAAGAGACAACACCGCCTCCTTTCGTTATAAAATCTCGATGAGAACTAACACTGCTCCTTTTCCCCATTGATATTTATACCTTTGTCAGGTGACGGATTAACAAAGAATGATCCTTTCTATACTTTATCATCCATTATATACACCTTCATCGTTCGATTATACCTCTATTTAATAATTCAGTAATTAAAGCAACCCATTCGTTTTGAAGACCTGTGTGACCCGCTTCTATTGCTTCATGTATCAACCGCATTCTATCTACTAATTTATTAACGTCATTATAATAAATTATATTTGTATTATAAGTATTTTTTAATAATCCTTCTCCAGAAGCCGTTTTGTCATATACCTTTCTTTTTTTCCTTTCAGTATAAAAAGGAGTAACTTCTTCAGTAGACATAAACCTTTTTTTGGTTTTTTCCAGTTTTGTTGGAAATAACTCTGAAATAATGTTCCTATACTTTATAGATTGATTTCTATGTATTGAAGATGTTGGTTTATAATTCTTTCTATGAGTATTTGTATCTATACATATACCTTTAAACGTTTCCAAGTCTCGTGCAGTATATTTGACAGGTTTGCTTTTAAATATTAATTCAAACAATCCGTTTGTTCCTTTGTACTTTTTACCATTTATTATTATATTATCCTCCTCATCCACGTCTAACTTGCTATCACCAATCATTAAACCTCCCCCTTCCAGTCTAGCTCCGTATACATGATAATTTCTATTAGGTATAGTAGACTGTAACATCTTTAATACATATTTTCTACCAAGATCACCTTTAAACTGAATATCTAATCCCAATCTGCTAATATCTGACGGGGCACCCTCTTGTATTTCTTCTTCTTCCTCTTCACTTATATTTTTACCCTGTTCATATTGTATTTCTTCTGGTTCATCTTCAGTTTCTTCAATTTCTTCTTCAGTTTCTTCAAATCCTTCCGTTTTATCATCAGATTTAAAAAAGGGTAAAATTAAATCGCCTTCTGAAACATTTTTAAGTTTTTGAGATACTTCTCTTAAAGGATCAATAACTGGTTTAAATGTAGTTTCAAGAAATTTATCTCTCTCACTAATTCCTAGTCTTAATGCTCTATTTTTCCTTCTAATAGAATCGCTTAGCGATTTTATCTCTTTTATCAACTTTTCTTGGTTAACCATGTTCACCCAACGGAAACCTTGTTCATAATGCAAATGTATTTTTATCCCTCTGTCTTTTGGCTATGAAAGTTATGTATTCACTCAACATTTCGTAAGATTTTTGTTGCAGGATTTATAAAATATTTGTTTACAATATTTGTTTGAATCCAATCATTCTTCTTATTTTCTTTAATTTTAGTTTTAGCAAAATTATTATAAAAATCAAAAAACATTTCACTTAAAACTCGAACAAAATAATTCTTATTTGACATTATTTCAGACTGTAAAGTTTGCAAATTTATAGCATCATTTTTATCTTGAGGATCATTAACATATTTTAATCGCTTATTACTAATATTATAGTCACCCTCTGGGGTAAGGGACAAACCGGTGTACAATTCTTTGTCATTTGATCTTGATCTTACACCGAATTCGGTATAGCGTCCGAACTTGTCCACACTCATCTTATGAATGATTAAGTCCTTATGTATGAAAATATATATAACATTTTTAGCCTTTCCTTGTTACCATTTGATCACTTTCTGTAGTTCTAAAAGGGCTACCATCAGCATCAACTAATACATCATCTGTTATTCTTTTAAATACATAATTTTTTGGTATATATGGTCTATTGTCTATATATTTAAATCCGCTAACAGATGTGGGATCACCAACCAACAAATCACGATTGTACTCCATCAAATCAAATTCTACACCAGCATATTTAAACTTTTTAACTTCATCATCATACCATAAAGCCTGTGACATTAAACAAATATCATCCCCAAATTCTCCCTTTGGTAAATTCCTTATAAATTGATTTTCAGCATCCCAACATTTTTCTTTTTTATCGAACATTATTACATTGTACACTTTATCCCCCTGTTTAATTATGCTTTTCTCACCCTTTGTTAATATTTGTCCCACCACTGCTACATCTGTTGGCAATACACCTTCTTTTGTATTTGTTATTTGTTTACTGTTAGCATTAAACTTATCCCCCTTTAATGTAATAGTCTGACTTTTTGTAACACAATCATTATCACTTACACCATGTTTAACATTACTCAACTTTTTATAATTAAAATTCCATTCACCGATATTTGATTTGGGTATTTGTGAAATACATACAGCATCATAAGTATTTGTACCACATAGTAAATTTACAATTTTTCTCTTTTTACTATCCCACTCATTTACTTTAGATTCCTTATTTTCTTTGGATTCTAAAAACTCGTATTTGTTATCACCCTGTTTTAACAAACCATCCTCATATTTTAATATTTGATCTACAATTGCTACGTCATTTGGTGAGGTTCCCGCTAAAATGTTTGTTAATTGCTTATTTTTTCCATCAAACTTATGTTCATTTAATGTTATACTTTGATGTTTTATTACACAATCATTATCATTAACAGCGGGTTTAACACGAACTAATCTTT
Organism: Allygus modestus; assembly: GCA_963675035.1. Lineage (NCBI taxonomy): Eukaryota > Metazoa > Arthropoda > Insecta > Hemiptera > Cicadellidae > Allygus > Allygus modestus. Next base: position 456,101,896 of record OY776111.1, on the reverse strand, counting down.
TATTTTCAAAATCCCAATATCCTTTACTCTTTGTTGGTATTTGAGAAACATTTACAGCATCACCGCTTTCTTCACCATCCTTTAGATTACAAATTGTATGGTGATTGGCATTCCATTTGTCTTCTTTCAATTCTAAGAAATTATATTTATTACCACCTTGTACAAAGCTGTCTCCTAGTCTAGTTAGCGTTTGCCCCATCACAGGTACTTCGTCTGGTTGTTCAGCTTGTAGTATATTATTTACTTTACGTTTTTTACCATTCCATATATTATCTTTCAACTCTAAACATTCATAATTCATTTTTCCTTGAACAAAAGCATCTCCTTGTCTAGTTATAGTCTTTTCCAATTTAGAGTCTAAATATATTTTTGTTACTGAATCATTTTCATTTTCTGGACTACCGATATTTGAAATTCTATGAGTTTTTGCATCGTACACATCTCCCTTAAGTTTTAAGCTTGTTGATATTTCCGATTGTAAAGTTTTTAAATTTATAGCGTCACTACTATCTTGAGGATCATTAACATACTTTAAACGTTTATTACTAATGTTATAGTCACCCTCCGGTGTAAGAGGCAAACCGGTGTGAGCTTCTTTATCATAAAATCTTGATCTTGCACCGGATTCGGTATAACGTCCGAACTTGTCCACACTCATGTTACAAGTGACTGCATCATCGTTTCTGAAACTATTTATATACGTTACAAAATAAAGGAAAATTTAGCAATTTTATCTAAGAATATGTATTTATGTTATTGAGTTAAAACGATTCGATCTAATCCCAATCTATATCTACCATTTTTAACACTTTGTTCCTTATTAATCACCAGGAATCCGTATTTATCTTCCCATGCTTTACTACAAATTTGTTTTAACCTTTCAAACGACATATCAGCACCAACATGATCGTTGTGTATATGTTTTAAATTCATATCGTCTTGTTTAAATATAACGATAATATTTGCGTTATCCCTAATTAACTGTTTTGGGATTTTGCTATATGTTTGACCAATGTAGATACAGTCTATATTGTGATGTCTCCCCATCGCGAAATAGTTTCTAATGGTGTCATGGTTTTCACAAGAGACGTCATCAAAAATAAAGACTGAGTAAGGCTTTGCTTCATTAGGCTGCAAAATTTTATCACTTGCATTAAATTTGAAGAAATTTACTTCCGTTACATCAGATATTATTTTATCTAATAACTGATATTTTGGTTGGAGCAGAGACTTTGAAAAAATGTATAGATTATTAAACTTTAATCCGTTAGGATTAGTTATTAAATTAAACACTACATTTGTTTTCCCACAATTTGAAGGTCCACTCACTATACACCTTACGCTGTCTGGTAATAAGTTTCCATGTTTCCCTTCTTTATGTTTTACACTATCCACAGTTAATTCGTCTATATTCGCAATTTTAAAAGAATTCTTGAGTTTTATAATCTCCATGTCAGCACTCTTCGACGGTTAACGTGATACTAGTGAAATCCTATAAAAGATCTTGTTTAGGTACCCACGAGTCAGCACTTTTATCAAAACCCAACCAGCGCACCAATACTTGATCGCCCTTTCGTTTTAATATCTTTTCCACAAGATAAACATCTCCAACATTAGACTTTAACATTTCATGCCCGTAAAAACCACCTTGTAAAAGTTCTCCTTTATTATCCTTAAGTATATAAGTTTCTGGATACGTCGGTTGTACTCTATATACGGTAAAAACTTCATTAGTCCAGTTGGGTAAGTATTTCTTGCTAAATATTCCTTTATGTTTGCTAATACGAACTTTATCCCCCACGTAGAATTTTCGTGGTAATCTCTTTTCCACTTTTGGTTTGGTGTTCTTTTTAATATTTTCCAAAACTTGTTTGGAGTTCTTTTTAGTCACCTCAATCGGTTTCATCCGGATAGTTCTATGAAACTTGTTGTTATAATCGTGTATTAAGTCGGGAAGTATGTCATACCACACGTGGGAACCTCTATTTGAAAAAGCTTTATACATCGCTCCTTTTAAAGTTCTGTTAAACCTTTCGATAATAGCTGCTTTCGTTTCAGATTTCGTAGAATAATGGTTTATATTATATTTTTCCATCAGCTTTGAAAAATCTTTATTAAAATATTCTTTTCCGTCGTCAGTTTGCAAATGTTTTATAGTGTTTTTATCTCTACGTATAGCTATCTCCATTGCTTTTGTCACGCTCTGACCTGTTTTGTCTTTTAGTGGAATAGCATCTGCGACTTTTGTAAAACAGTTTATAACTGTTAGTATATATTTAAATCCTTTGTTTATCTTACTGTAAGGTTTCATTTCAATTAGATCTGCTTGATAAAAATCATTTATACCTTTTATAACAGTATTTCTTCTTGGAAAGTGTATCCTTGCAGATTTATGAAGCTCAGCAACAATTTTACTCTTTAGATTCATATTAGTTGATGGTTCTACCAGCACTTCTAGAGGAGTATTAAATATTGATTGTATATACTCGTTATTAATAGTTCAAGGTCATCTAAAAATAGTGTAAAAAAGGGGGAACACAGCAAAATACTGCTGTGTTCCCCCATTTTTACGGAAAGGAAAAGGATGTAGGACGATGAAAGTGTTACTCGTCAATAGGGTTGAGAGAATAATGCCCAAATGGTAAAGTCTTTATGTTGTCTGGAAGAATGTGACGTTTGTCGTCATTAGAGGAAAGTGCTTTTTTAACTTCTGTTAGGCTGTACAACTGATGGTTAAAACTTCTGATTGTATTAAATGTTGCTGTCATAACTTCATTTTCAAATAAACATTGCTTGTAGTGTTCAAAGTGTACCTTCTTTTGTAAATACAAATTCTTTACACCTTTAGCTTTCTTAATAAAGCTATTCTTATTTTCTTTTTCCTCTTTTTCATTGTATAGTTTTAAAGAATACAGTTTAGACATAAGTGCAACAATCTCTTCGAGTAGAACACCATTACACTCATCCTTGAATTTGCCTAGTACTTTTTTGTTTCTGTCGTTATCATAGTTGGGATGATCTTTCGGGTAGTCGGAGAAATCAAAGTCGTTCTTGTAAATAAATGTACGTAAGTCTTTATACATGTCCAGTGTTAGTATGCGATATATAAAAGCGTCAGTGTCCATATATGTAATACAGATATTTTCTCTTCCGTAGAACGCGACCATTTTATTATAGTGGAAGTCGTACATATGTGTTTTAGAAATATCCAAGATTGACATTCCAATATACAAAGGACGATCCATTTTCACACTTGTTTTCTTCATAGATACTGCTACAAGGTTTTCATTTATAATTATAGATGATCCAAAGTTTGGCTGCTGTACGAGTTTCTGTAGTTTTCTTGGGTTAGTAACAAGTTTAACATTTTTGTGTTTTCTTTTGTTTTCCAGTGTTTTACCAAATATTGCATTGTTCATTAATTTAAAGAAATCCTTTTGAAAGGTTGATGTAGCTGTTGCTCTTCTGGTAGTATTTGAATCAATGTAAGGTTTCAGCCAGCATGATTGGGAAAATTCCAAAACTCTATGAATCTTTGTAATACTTAATCCCAATTCGATAGCTTGTTGAACAACCCAAAAGTGAGCTACGTATCGTTGTTTGTTGTTTAAAGTCATCATCAATTTAGGATGATTTCCAGTTGGAGAAACTTCTGTTTTAGCAAGAAGTGGAAGATCGTAATGAAGATCGTGTAAGTGTTCGGGATAATCAAAATCGCAATCCAAAATGTAACCAGTGTTTCCATGTTTTTGGATTTGTAAAACATCACCAATAGAGTCTGGATCAACCCATTTAAAATTGTCAAATGGAAGTGGGTTTGACATAGCCCATCCATACAAGTTATTGGCATCGAAATATCCTAAGTATACCGATGGTTTTCCTTCATCATAGTCGGGAAGGTATTTGTTGTTGGCTTTAACATGTCTTGTAACACTTTGAGTCAATCCGCCTCTAACTCCGGATTCAACCATTAAAACCATGTCGATATCTGTTAAAAGCTGTAGTTTGCATTTTGTTTCTTTTAACATAGCTTGCCAAGCTAATCCTGGAGAAGTATAAGAGTGTAAAGGGTCCAAACCATATGCAGCAAAACAAGTGTTTCGAAACTCTTCTATCACATCGCAAAGAAGAGTGACGTCAAGTTTCACATAAAAGTCTGAGTAATCTCCTAAGGTCTTCATATCCAACTCGTTCCATACTCGACATGCGTGTTGATAGTCTTCAGGTTCTATTTCTGTATCATTAAGTTTGTTTTTAAATTTGTCTGGTGTGGGAAGTGTTGTTTCGTCAAATCTATGCAGTCCATCAATGTAATCATAGGGAAAGACTCCTTTTCGAAGAGCTAAATCCATTTTATCAGTAGGTACAATTTTACTTGTTTCAATCAAATCTTCTCTTCTTAAGTTTTTAGTTAATGTCATAAGGCTAAAAGGCATAAATCTGAGAGAATCAACAAATCTTAGTTTTATTTTACCAACCTTTTTAGAAAAGCTTATAAATTTTTCCATAGTTGTAGCCAAAACATCTATTGCTCCATCATCTCTTCCTAACTCCGGGATTATAAAATGGGAGTCGTAACCACTAAGATTGTGCAGAACAACTGGAATAAAAGATGGAAGTTTATAGTTTAGGTTGCAAGCGTTACAGGCTGCACCTCTGTAAGCTCCTGTAAGATGGTTATGGTCACGGACTTTTACGTTATCAAGTGTGAATGTGTTATTACACAAATAACACGTTGTTGCCGAAGCATATTGTTGTAATTCATCTTCTTCCATAGGTAACATCGGTAAAACGTTCCGGTACAGTTCTTCAACCTTTCCAGCAATCTCATACAAATCATTAACAAAGTATCGTGCCGCTTCTTCACCACGGTACATTTTCGGTGAAGATGTCAGTCCATATTCTTCAAGATGTTGTTCGGACAGTGTGGATTTGATTAATAAACAATAACTGTTTGGGGTATGTTGCTGATATCGACTTCTTCTTGTAACTTGCTCTTCTTGGACTTCAAGTGGACGTAAAGTTGATTCGAAATCAGCATACACAACAACTGGAATACGGTATTGTTGAATTACTTTATCAAATGTTATATATGCTCTGCTAAGAGGTGGTAATTTAATTCTCACCTCATAGTTTCCACTACATAACCTTTGATGTTCTAATAACCATTCTGAACCTCCCCTTCTTAATGGTTTGCTTACATGACAAAAACATCTTTTACAAATTGTTTTTTCTCCGTGCATTTTGGATAACTGTTGCGAAAGAAGAGCTTCAAATTTTTTAATATATACATAGTGTGATATATCTCCTTTAGTAATCAATAACAAATCTGTATGATTTATGCGCTCATTCGGTGTTATGCGCAAGGGATACACATTGTTTGACGAATCCAACCCAAAAATGTTGACAGAAGCTGCAGGATTTTGCTTTTCAAATTTAGACACATCTTTAATTGCAACAGGGTAACTCATCCCCTGAAAGTTATACTTATGTTGGACCTCTTCATATTCTCTACTAGGTCTACACACATTGTTTTTTATATATTTGGCCAACATAGCATATTTAAAACATTCATTATCTTCATTTTGCACGTTGATACAGGATATAGTATTCATAATTTTTGGTGGTAGAGGGATGTAGCTACTTCCTCTAATTCCGTACCCATGTTTATGCACTCTTACATCTAGCCCTGTTATGTTTAATAAAGTCCATCCAGAACCTCTTCCTTCATGTTCTTGTAATTTTGTCAGAAGTTCATCAAAACATTCATTGACGATTGACTCAATATCTGACGAAAACATAATGGTCCTGTTTTTTGTTAGAAATCCTCTTGGTGATGTTTCATTTTGAATATTAGCAAACACTGCATCCAGTAACAATCCAAATTTGACAAAGTTTAATCTTTTTAATTCATTTTCCAAGGTTTTTTTTACCAATCCTTTTGCTTTGTTTACAAATTCGCCTAGTTGTAGTTTTGCATTGTCTATTTTGAAATGGGTTACCACGTTACCTGGTAGTGCTCGGGCGTGCAATTCCACATTCACCGATGGTCCAGGCGCATAGTGAATAACACTTGGTCTTGATATTTGGTGTTGAGCTAGCATTTGATCTATTGTTTCTAATTCTTCTTCTTCGTTTTGTTCAATTTCATTGAAATTATGTTTTAATTCTTTATGAATGTTTAAAAGCCATTCGTCTTTAAATGAATCTTCGCAAATATCACAGCGGTGCATGTTGTAGAGGTGTCTTCCTCAAAGGTTAACCTGCTACAGATGACACCACCGCTAATGCACCTCTATTTATACCCAATTACAAAAAAAGAAAAAAGGTAGCGGTGAAGTTGGTAGGGAAGGGGTATATATCAATTTTATATTAACCGACGTTTTCAAAGTCTCGTCAGTGGGTCAAGGTCATGTGGACATGTTGCCAAAACGGGGAATAGAGCAGTAAGTGATTCTCACTTGGATCACAAACCGATCTATTCCTTGCTCTGTATTTTGAAGTAAAAAAGAAACTATTCTATTTTAATAATGTTTATTGTGTGGTGTAATAGAGACAGAGAATATACCCTTTTCCTAATAAAGAATACACCTCGTTTGCTAAAGGGATTTTGTGCACTTCTATTTTAATTTCTTCTTTTCCACGAACGCCCAGTCCTTTTACATGCACATTATGACACTCCATGAGAAGTTGGTACACACGTTGGAGGAAGATATCCGCTTCAATTTTTGAGGTGATAGAATGTATGTATACCATGGTAGGTGCTTGCAACCAAAGTGATACTCTGATCTGCAGCATCGCGCTTATATAGCAGCGATTCTACCCTCACTGTAAAATAAAAGTGGTGGGGGTAAGTGTTAGGGAAGAAATATTGTTGTAATAAAATGATATATCCTCCATTATTTTACCAATAAGATTTTTCCAAGTCCTGTCAGTGGGTCAAGGTCATTTAAACATATTACCAGAACGAGGAATAGAGCAGAAAGTGATTCTCACTTGGACCACAATCTGATCTATTCCCCCCTCTGTGTTTAAAGTTCAGTGTTTAAAAAGAAATTAATCTGTTTCATCTGATGATGAAGATGATGATGAGATCATTTCGCAATAGAATAATTGACGCCGACAACTAAATTCCCCGCTAAAAACCAACCCATTGCTACTACCGCTTGTAGGAGTTTCAATATTATCAAAGTCTAAGTCCATGTCCTCCAAACAGAGCAACTGTTGATAATGCTCTGTGGCATCATCGTCATCGTCCGTCAAGAGCTCGAGTTGCTCCATCTCTCCACTGTATGATTCACTGGAAGCTATATCACTTAGTAACTCAAGGTCACCAAACGAATCATCATCTTCATTTACTGAATTATCTTCATTGGCATCGTTAATTTGTATAGGAATGTTGTGTAGAATTTCTAAGATATCATTTTTAGACGGGAAGACGTTGTTTGTGGGCGCCATGTTAGCAGAATGGATGCACCACTGATGGGAAACCTCCTTTTATACCCAATTCAGGTGGTGGAGATAAGTGGTGGGGGTGCAAGTGATAGGGAAGGGTGTTTTATTTAACAAATCTATACAATCCGAAAATTTTTAGAAGTCTTGTAGGTGGGTCAAGGACGCCTGAAATACCTCCCAAAACGGGGAATAGAGCAGTAAGCGATTCACACTTTGACCGCAAACTGATCTATTCCCCGCTCTGTAATTCAAAGGTCTTTAATTTGTTAAACTGTTCATTCATCCTGATCCTCATCAAGAAGGAACAGTTGTTTATACGATGAGGGCTCTTCATCAAAGAAGTGATGAACCGCCAAGTCGTTCTCTTCCAGAAAGACCGATTCAAACGGTGGATGGGTGTGTAAGAGTTGTCTTAGAATTGAGGGAGCCTGCGGTTCTTCAAATTTTTGAGGTGTCGCTTCTTGGAGTTGTGTTTGAAGTATTTTTATATACTTTATGCTCATATTTATAGTATCTATTTTTGATTCCTTTGGATGGATGGATGGTAATATACTTCTTAATTGTTGATAACCCTCATTGAGTCTCGCCCTTGTTTTCCGCTGTTTAGCAGTGTTTTTCTCGGTTTTAAGAGATCTCGAGTTGGATTTGTCTGCCGGAGTATTCATAGCTGACTAATAACTATGTTCCAAAGCGCCTCTTATATACCCGCTTACCCCCACCATTTGAATCATATCATTGACTTAGTGTAATATATTTAAGGTAAAATATCTAGGTAAGTGTGGGCAACCTATTTACATTCTACAGCATATACTGTAAAGTTTTAATAGGTACTAAAATAAAAGAAGAGTTAGAGTGAATTAATTATTTAACTGGGTCAAGGACATACTTAATAAAGCGGAAAATTTGATCCTCTTATGTTCTTAACAATAATAAGAGGATCAAATTTTCCTAAACAAAGAGGAAGAATTGTAATGATATTAATCATCCAAAAGATCATCTACGACAACATGTTCTATTGTCGTATTTGTCTGAGAACATAACCTATTTAACAGTTCTAGGAAAGTAAGATCTTTAAACGGAATGGTACCAGTAACAACACATTCCTGGATTGGTCCGTTAGCATTAGTTCTTGCATCCTGGTCAAACATTACAGACGTGTTTGATGATGACGAGATTTCATTAACTTGAACCGACATGTTTCTTGCAAGGGCAAGACTGCGAGTGATACGTGCAACACGATGCACACAGCTTTTATAGTCAATCCCCTCCACCAAATAGTAATGACGGTGCAATAAAAAGAGTTATTGTTAATTAAATGGTTAATAATATTTAATTAGGGCAAGGACGCCCTTCATCCCCAATAATAAGAAACAATAAGGTTTATCAGCTCAAGGGTTTCATGGTTTATATTTAGTTTAGAGAGAATATAATAGATAGAAGTCTAAGTAAAATCCATTTAATATTTCTAAATGTTTTTGTAAAGAGCAGGTAAATGTATTTCTTGTTTTTAATATTACATAATTATGCGGTCTTTAGTGTATCACTCAAATATTTAATCACAATCGCTTTAACACTCTGCCATGGCTTGGGAATGGCTAAAATATCTTCAAAGCGTGTTATTTGACTAAACAATCTTTGAACATATTCTCCGGGGTTAAGTGTTATTCGTCACTAGTTTAAGTCCTCGTTAAAGGAAAGAAACGCATAAACAAATAACACCCCCTCCCCCTTAAGTGTTATTACTTTATTTATAAAACGTAAACTGTTACAGGTTCCCACAAATCCCCCTACTATTTTTTTTTATATTTTCCAATATAATTTTTTTTTTTTTTTAATCTATATATTTAGCAAGATATATGTTTCTAGTATTACATATTATGGCCACTATATGTAATACTAAAAGATCATATAATGTTTAAACAGATTTTATGTTTTTAACAATTTGTTGTGCATAGTAAATAATAAACAATAGAAAACAAATAAAAAGACTTGCGGTATAGACCTTGTGTGTTGGTTTCACGCGAGTCAGGGATTTAAAACCTTTATCAGTTATCCCTTACAGAATTTAACATTTCGTCCTCAATTACTTCTCAAGGAGTTTCAGACGAAATGTTTAAGTTGTGGTTATACCTCGTTTTGGTTTCACACAACTGTTAAAGAGATTAAACCTTCAACGGTTATCTCGATAATAAACAGATTTTGCCATGATTACTTCACAAAGAGTTTCTGGCAATATCTTTTACTGCATCTCGAATCCCTCAGCGTGGTCACACATCTTGGTAGGATGGAATCTTATTATGACAGCTGTGTTCGGTCTGCGCTCGGAAGGTTTCCCATTCCTCTATTGGTTGGAGAGTTGCAGTCTGACCGTAGTCTGTGCGGGCAAAACATACAGACAGTTAAACATAATAATAATCACAATAATAAACAGGTGACTCGCAATATAGACCTGGTATGATGGTTTCATGCGAGTCAGGGACTAAAACCTTAGCAGTTATCCCTTACAGAATTAACATTCCGTCCTCAATTACTTCTCAAGGAGTTTCAGACGAAATGTTTAAGTTGTGGTTATACCTTGTTTTGGTTTCACACAACTGTTAAAGAGATTAAACCTTCAACGGTTATCTCGATAATAAACAGATTTTGCCATGATTACTTCACAAAGAGTTTCTGGCAATATCTTTTACTGCATCTCAAATCCCTCAGCGTGGGCACACATCTTGGTAGGATGGAATCTTATTATGACAGCTGTGTTCGGTCTGCGCTCGGAAGGTTTCCCATTCCTCTATTGGTTGGAGAGTTGCAGTCTGACCGTAGTCTGTGCGGGCAAAACATACAGACAGTTAAACATAATAATAATCACAATAATAAACAGGTGACTCGCAATATAGACCTGGTATGATGGTTTCATGCGAGTCAGGGACTAAAACCTTAGCAGTTATCCCTTACAGAATTAACATTACGTCCTCAATTACTTCTCAAGGAGTTTCAGACGAAATGTTTAAGTTGTGGTTATACCTCGTTTTGGTTTCACACAACTCTTAACGAGATTAAACCTTCAACGGTTATCTGGTTAATAAACGATTTTGCCATGATTACTTCACAAAGAGTTTCTGGCAATATCTTTTACTGCATCTCGAACCCCACAGCGTGTCCACAAGTCTCGAAAGGATGGAATCGTATGATGACATCTGTGTTTTGGTCTGCGATGCAGTTGGTGCCTGTCTCGGTTTAGCAGCAAGGATTTTTGTTTTACTAAACATTGAACAAAACAATTTAGTAAATACGCTATATATACTTGATTACAGTTTCAAGCGTTGGTGGCGAAACCTTTCACGGTTACCAAACCTCTGTTATATATACTTCCATAGAGTTTCAAACGAATAATGTTAAATATTAAGTGTTAGGTTAGTAACTAAAATGGTGCAAACATGTCGTGCAAACACTAAGAGCTAATGCTACCATGCTGTCTGTACGAATGACCAAAACCAAGTGTGAATCTCTTCCAATGCTGATCTGCTTTTATAGGGCGGATTTGGGGTGGGGGTAACAGCTGATGTATGTGGAGACTTACAAACACGTATTTAACGCGTGGTAAACCCGATCCAGCCAGCACGGCGTCGCCTGTGTATTGTACAATACTGCACGAGTTACACCCACGCTACAGAATTGTGTTTAGCTACTTGCAGGCGCAAGAGCTATACTGAGTATTGGTGATATGCCTGATAAACACACACACACACACACACACACACACGCACACACACACACACACACACACACACACACACACACACACACACACACACACACACACACACACACACGTTGCATCGTTCATTTCCGAATTTAAAATATTGTAAAAACTTGTCTTTACAGTGGCTTGGGAACTGTTGAAATATTCTCTATTAAAATACCAGTTTTTAAGGTAAGTTGATAGAAAATATTCCCCGGGGTTAAGCGTTAAACCATAAATATATTACTTTAGTCCAAGTAATACATTTATTATTTAACGCCCCCTCCCCCTTTAGACAAGACAGAATTTAATAATTGAAGGGTTGGGTTGAGACTCTTTTTGAAAATTCTGTTATTGTTTGTTAAGGTTTACAACAAGATGGCAAGTTTTTATTTTGGAAGAATGATTTTGAAGCGGTTACACCAAGCTACATAAATAGCACATTGTAGCTTGTTTAACGTATTTAAACCTCCTGCCAAACCATCTGAGGAAGTTCTGCATCGCACACTAACGCCCATCGGTTGTTAGGTATGGGCCTTCTCATATACTTTGGTAAAGGTATTTGATATAGGCGGTTCTTATTAGATCGTACAATAGGCATCCCGTCTTTGTACCTTAACAATACGTAAGTTTCGTCTGGGTTCAGTTTATAGATTCTGATTTTTTGGATTTTAGTTTTTATGTTCTTTTTAAATTTTTGAGTGGGCCCGCTACAAGTGGTTGAAGCACTGTCCATCGTTTGAGTTTCTTTTGATTCGCACACCGTTTGAGTTTCTTTCGATTCACACATCGGTGATGGGGATTTTGTGTTTTTCATCAAACCCAGCACGATTGTTTCAAGAGTTTTTACTTTGGCTGTTGTTTCAGTCAAAGTTTTAGTCATAGCGTTGGAGGTGTGCTCTCCACCGCTACCTTCTACTTTGGTTGACACAACGGCTTTTTTTAGATGTACTGAACATAGGTTTTTACCTTTAATGCATTTCTTACCACAAACACTCCCTTTGTTACCGCCTTTAACAAACCTGTGTTTGCAAGTAAACATAGCGTGCTGGGGTTGAATTAAAATAGTTGCAGGCCTTTTTGGTGGAAGTACTGATACAACTGATTCTTCGTCTTCTTCTTCGGATGATAGGTCCAGCCCCAGTTCCTTCATGGTATACTTCCTCCGCTCGGGCTGCAGCTGGTGGAGCGTAGCCTCGGGAAGTTTCCTAGCCCCTGTCGCTGCAACGCTGTTAGACACGGGACGAGGTGTTGGAGAAATTATTGATGGTCTGGTAGGTTTCCGCTCGCAGACAGCAACATCGGTTGAGGAGGAGGTGGATGGGACACATTCCATATTCATAAGTAAATATTATACAGTTACACGTTTAAACTTCAAGTATAAATAAACACAAGTGTTGAAGGATGAAACTGCACGCAGGCGTTGAAGAAATACAAGTAAAGTCACAAGGATGAACGCTTTAAACGAAGGTATGAAAAAACGCAGGTTTTAAAGAATGAAACTGCAAGCAGGCGTTGAAGTATAACACTGCTGAAAACTGTATTAAAGAGATATTTTAAAGGCTAACAGCTTAAAAGTAACAGTTTAAAAATACAAACAACGCACAAAAGTTTTAAGCGGAGGTATGAAGACACACAAGTTTTAAAGATTGAAACTGGACGCAGGCGCTAAAGTATAACTGCTGAAAAGTATTGAAAACAATTTGTAAAGACTGAAAGATTAATAATATTATATAAACACACAGGGAACACAGAGGTAAGCCAGGACCAGGTTGTCAGATAATCTGGAGAAGACTGGTATCGATGCATGTTTTTCTTGCATTATATATAGGTAGCAAAACAAATAAACAACGGTTGAGAAGGATGTGAGCTGCACCGCGCCCACCGATTATTTAGTTGTACTCAGGTGGACGGGCTGGAAGGTCGCCTTGGAGTGCACCACACCCATTAATTGCAGTAATACAACTGGTGCAGTCGCGGACTACCGTCTGGGGACCTTGACTCAAGGTTTATCGCGACTGCAGACATTCTGTTCATATTTTGAAATCTACAAAGAAGTTTAAAGAATATTTGAACCGTTTTAACATCTTTCATTTTATCTTAAATGACTTTGCTAACTTTTATAAAGGTTATTTGTGTTAGTTATATTGTACAATATTCATAACGCTAGTTTAACAACTATGAGTTTTTGTTTCGATCTCTACTTTGTAGGGTTGTTTCTTATTAAATGCAAAGACAAACTTTGAACCTAAACTGTAATATTTAAACATGTTTAGTCGTGTCAATAATAAAAGCCGTGGTAGATATTGTAAGACTGTGTTTTTGTAATTTTTAACCAAACTGATGGTAGGATTCACTCGTTGGAAGTTGTAACTTAAGGTTGTAATTTTACCTCAAATGATGTTGCTAACTTTCGAAACAAGAACTTATAGTTGTTATTAGCCATATAAATATTGTGCGATATAAAGTTTTACAAAACTATCATACGGATTATTTGTGTTTAGGTTATACAAGACAGTTTTACAACGTTGACAAACATTGGTTTTGCAATTTTGTTGGATGTTGTAACGTTTGTAAGTTTATTTGATGTGTAACAATAATACATTCACGATGGTTTAATCTCGTGCAAGTATTCATATGATGTACTTTGTGTAGCAGACAACTGGCCAGTTGTTGTTCAGCGTTGATTATTCTTTGACGGAACCGCATACAATCCAGTAAAAACGTATTTCTTCTGTCTTCATCGTTGGAGAAATGGAAGGTGTTGTCAATTGGGTTACTGAAATACACCTTCCTCATATTTCTGTAAAACTGTGACATTGGAGCTACGGTCTTCACAGTACAACAGTAAACACTCAACTACAGAATGTACAGTGGATATTGTTGGGTTTTGATCTAATGGTTCTTTTATTTAACGAATATGGATGGTTGTGTGGTGGGGGAAACAGTGGGTTCCCATCATGCACTGTTATGCTATGTCATTATACTTTCAACTCTCGCCCAGTACACATCGCTAAAATGAGTGCCACCAACAACGCATGGGGACCAGACTTTACTGATGAGGAGCTGTATGCAATTGCTGAGGCTTCAGAGATCGCTGCAATAGATGATCATTTAGAATTATCATCAGAGACCGCTGCAATAGATGATCATTTTGAGTCATCATTGTCGCAGGAGACGTCACACCAACCCCGTTCGTATCATATTATCTTGAAGGAATATCTAGAACACCTCCAGATGGTTGACGATTGTTTCTCCTCGCAGCCTACATGTGATGATGTGTGGGAAATGTATAACGATGCCTGGTCTAAACTTCACGATTTAGAAACTGAACTGCAACGAGCCAAGACAGCTATGTCTCAATAATTTTATGTTGTATATTGTATGTAAAGATACTATCTTGCACAGGTTTCATTCGTTAGTTTTCTTTTGATACATTTTATTAAACAAAGCTATCGATTCAAACTTGTGCAAGATAGCTTTTTAAAAACTCATTCAGGTGTCCTTGACCTACCCCCACACCATGACGTCACCATGACGTCGTCAGATACGTCATCGGATACGTCATACATACGTCGCATGACCGGAAGCTGTCAATCAAATGAGCTGAAACTCCTAAGTGGCCACTACTTATATGGATGAAACTTGGTATGTGAGATGGTACTTAGATGAGTTCTATTGATATTTGTATAAAAACCCATTATTTTGTGTTCCTTGTTGCAGCAAACCTGCGTACTCATCCCTAATGTTATTCTAATGGAGAATAATGAATATTTTAAAGATGGCTTATTTATGAATATATTTCTTATGAATTCTGGTAAGAGGCATAATGTGTTATTAAGACATATATATTCATTGGAAATTCGCTGAGTACGCAGGTTTGCTGCGACGGGGGTATTTGCTTTTTAAAGTGAGCCAGAAATTAACGATATCGGACCATCCGTTGAGAAGAGATAGGCTTTGAAAGTTAAGATTGGCCTGAGGGAAGCAGGTAGAAACGCCAAATGTTTCACGAATAGAGCCCACTCTTAACAGATGTATATATTAGGCGGGAATATATGAACCCGTGACCTATACCCCTAGCAGTGAATCCAATACGGTGTAATCAGACTAAGTATACGTCACATTAATTCAAACACTTCATGTTACTTTTTTAGCGATTTTCCCCAGTAGTGTGGGTTTGTAGGTTTTGCGCCGGAAGTGACGTCACATCCGGTGAGTGACCGGATGCGCTGAGTCATGAAAGACGTCATCTGAGGCTGAGCCAGTGACGTAGGCGGTTTTGTGACGAAATGAGTAAAAGTTCAAAGTTAAAGGTCACGGTGAAGTTTTTTTAAAAAAATCTACCTCGCACTCGTAAAACGATTGTGATTCGATAGTTGTCATTCGATAAAATATCGAATGAAAACAATCGAATGAAGCAATCGTTTTACGAGTGCGAGGTAGAACAATTACAAATATTATTTTATTTACAATAATTCATATTACAAATATTACTTTATTTTATTTACAATAATTCATGTTTACAATAGTTCCCCGTTGTTGGTTGTCATCGATGTTGTTGATCCGGACGAGTTGCGGCCATCACTTTGCTTTCTGAAGAAAGACGGTAGATACTTCGTTCCCTGCGCAGAGTCCATGTTGTTTTTTGATGCGTAAAGTTCCAAAGATAAATCGTAACCGGACGCAATAAGAAGTCTTAACTCTTCACTAAACACCTCGAGGTCTTGGTAAGTCGCAAGATGAATAGAGTCATAATGAATACACCTAATTTTAATGGACATTTTAATATAATGTTTTACGTTTGTGAAGAGCACTCGATGTTCACCAGTCGAGAGCCGGAGGTGTACTGACTATTCGCTAGCTAACGTTCTGGTATGAAACGAAATGGTGGGGGTAAAAGTGTGGTGGGGCGGAGAAGATGGCGGACAGCAGATGGCAGGCGGCAGGTGGTGCGAGGCAGATGGTTGCTACTACATTCGCCGCCACAGTAATGCAATCCTTCGGCGTAATTCTTGTATTTTATCTTGTCGGTTCATTTGATACGTTTTACATCTACATATGCAATAGCTGAAACACTTGCACTTACGACAAGCTTTCCCGTCAACTTGATCGCCTGGTATTTTAAAACATTGTAACTCGCAACAATATGTCTTCAAATTGTTATCGAAAAATAAATTGTTCATAGGTGGCACCGACATGTTAGCTGCAGCGTGTGTTAGACAAGACTGAGACTAACTTCACTGCTCCCTCTCTTTTATACCTCTTCATAAGTTAACCCTGAATGAAAGTTCAAGGTCATCCATTTGAAATTTAAAAAAAGCAACACAGCAGTATATAAAATAATATACTGCTGTGTTGCTGTTTTATTTCTTTTTTTTTTTTTTATTTTCTTTATTAAACAAACATCTTACAATACAATAAGCTTAAGTCTAACATTGATGACTAGAAATACAAACAGAAAAATACAAACAAAGACATTATGTACAAGGATGCGTGATGTGCAGAGTGAGTTCCGTCGAGTTGTTGCCGCTTACACCGTGTGATACCAAATACAACGTCCCCGGTTGAATATCTCGCAAATCTTCATTTTGCAGCAGTTGAACAAATCGTTTTGGAAGAAATACTTGAAACTTCGGCTCATCTCCTGGAGTGAAAGGTCCTTCGCTCAATGAAACTAGAATTGCTTCTCCATGTGTGGTTTCCACTTTCTTGATGTTATGAATAATGTAGTGTTTTTGTTCTTTTAATTCTGAACACTTTTTAGTTAGCAGAAGGTCGGATTTTGAATGAGTGTTGAATTGATCAACCAGTGTTTGTAGAAACTGTTGTGATGCCATCTTCGTCAGTGGTGGTTGTGGTGTCTTCTGTGATGTTGCCTCTTCGGAGTCTCGAATAATACTCGTGCTGGAGCGGTGCTGTCTCCTCGTATTTATAGGCCCCGCTACCCCCACCACATTTCTGTTCTCCGCTACCCCCACCACATTCCTGCGTTTGTTTCAAGTAAGCAGCCAAACGATACGCGTTGTACAATGCACAGTTTGTTTGACCGTGTTTAAGATCTTTTGCAGCGACACAAATATTACCGAGATTAATGTTAAAGTCCTTACTGATAGTTATATCGAAAACATCACCGTGCGTGTACTTTTGTATCCAGTTCTTTTTTTCTAATCCTCTTGTGTATATATGTGAATATTGTTTGCAAAAGTTAAACATAATACTGTGCAGATTACTGTAGCTTATAAATCCTTCATACCAATGTATGTGATGAAAGTAGTTTGTTATCCATTTGTTTGTACTTTTTGCTTTGGTGTTAAGTTTGTTAAAAGAAAAAGGAGCATCAAACGTGAATGGGTAGGCTACAAATGTAAGCAAGTCTAAAATTACTAATTCCTTGATAATAAACCTATCATCATTATTTCGAAATGCTTGAAATTCTATTACACAAGGCTTTACACTCATTTCTTCATCCCCTCCGCTCATCATGGCACCTAGCGATCAACTAAACTGTTTTCCACACCACGGTAGGTTAAATACCAGGCCGTACAGTTGCAGGCGCGTTGGTGTATATTTAACGTGGGCACCGTCCCCAATAGGCCTACCCCACGTGTGTTCTTCTTTACTAAGTCAAACTTTAGTCTTTTTTAACTTCTTCTTCTTGTGTTTCGTTTTCTTCTTCTTCTTGTTTCTCCGTTTCTTCTTCCTGTGTTGTTTCTTCTGTAGCTTCTGTAGCGATTTCTACAAGTGGTTCAAAATCCTTTAACTTTCTCCACATGCAAACTTCATGAGGTATTCTATTAAAAATAGATGTATCCACAGGTCCGTACACGATGGTGCTATCAGGTTGTTTTTCCAAAGTATCGACCAAATATTCTTTAATAATAGCGCTTGCAAATACCAACTGTCTCATGTACCTTGTAATAGGTTCTGTTGCGTAGTTTAAAACGTAGAATTCTTCACGTGACAGTAGAATCTTATTTTCATGTTGAGTCAAGTCTCTAATTCGCACTTGTAGTTGTCCACGATGTTTAACAATATCGATTTCATTGTCACAATCCAAAAGTCGAATATGTGTTTTCCTTCCACACAAACTGTTAGTTAAATAACATTCTATTAAATGTACATGTTTCAAAAATGACTCCCAAGCATTTTGCGAAAATAAAACCTTTTTTGTTCCATGGTGTAGTATTACTGTAGGGGAATAATCCAATGACTTCATCAATCCAACTGATACACTTTTACTGATGCATGCTGAGATGGGGTAAAAGATTCGCAAAAAAACTTCAGTTAAAATGTGAGGAGGAATATTTTCTTCAACTTTCTTCTTCCTCTTTGGTACTACCTTTGATGGGTCTGCATTACTTTCCTCCTCTCTATCTCTTTTACCAAACTTTAAAAATGCAGTTATTTCCTTGATGATTTCTTCTTCACTAGTATTATCACGTTCCAATAACGGTGCTACCTCTGCATCACCTTGTACAACAGATGGAGAACTCATTTTGTAGAAGATGTTGCCCATGCGACGATAGACGATCAACTGAAGACCTGCATTGTTGCTCCGCTATTTATAGGTTAGCGACAGTGGCGGTGCCGGTGGTGGTACAACGTTTTACAATACCGTCTTTACGATACCAGTCAACGGTGTGTATGTAACAATTTTATCGTGCAAAATTAAACAATACGCAGATGTATTTGCAGGTACGTTTTCTTGAAATTCCATTTCTATTTTTATATCAACACTAGACGATTTTACAGATTCGTTTTGTTTGGAGCAATCAATTACAACAATCGGAGCTTTCGATTCAAACTGTACGGGAGATAGTAGAGGTGTGTTTGTTTTGCCGTAATATGAATTTTGGAACCTAGCGTACATATCGTATAAAACACTGTACCTTTTTTTATCAAAAGAGATATTAAAGTTGTCGTAGGGAAAGAATTGTGAATTCAGGAACACTTTACGATGTAGTAAAGAAGTACGCTGCAGACCTACGCTGCAGCAGAGTGCAACCCACTGGGACGTATACCCAAACAGCGGGCGGCAAGCTACTGCGACGAGACTGCGGACTGCTCCCGCTTATAAAGCCAAAGTGACGTCACCGAAGCGGAAGGGGGGGGGGATGTTACGTCACGGGGGGGGGATCCAACGGGAATATGTGTGGAGATGAAGCTGATACCGTAGTTGGCATGGTAAGATCTAAGCGCGGGACCATGGTAAATTTTCGTTTTGGGGTAGCCTGATGCCAAAAACACCATTCGTACAATTTTTAAACTTTTTATTATAAAAAACTCGCTGATAGCGACGAAGGGTTCGCTGCAACGGAGGTATTTTTATTTTATACTTTTACAACAAACCCTAAGGATTTAACTCCGGGAAGTATTAAATCCCCTCATTGCATGCAATACTCCGCTCCCACAACCTATCATACAACCGGAGCACAATGACAATAGAATCGCAATCGCATATCGCTCGCTATACAATAGAATGCGACCACTCCCGGCAACCCTAGCTCCTAGCTGACTAACCTGTGCATCGCCTCATGTATCACGGCGGCAGCGGCGGTATCTGGTGGCAATAATCGGAACAAAGTGGTGGGCTATCGCGCCATCTACTGGTTATTTACTGTACTGACTGACATGACCTCTGATCCTCCGATCGCGACTATCCCGCCATCTTCCCCAGCAGCGAGTGCCGGTAGAAACTCTGCAGATATTGTAACGAGTACCTGGGGGCCGAGCTTTGCTCGGGGAAGGTCAGACAGTTAGTTTATATGACTTGGAGTAGACTAATTTTTTACCGTGTCTCCCAACTGACGACCAGATTTACTTTCATATTTCCTCTTTCCTATTTCCTATTTTCCTCTTTTCTGCATGTTTAAGCGGTGCGCGGCATTGTTCCGAAAATGCACATCTCCGAAAGGCAGTAATCCGAAATAAATATGTAATTTCGAAGGCATTAGTCCGAAATGCATAACTCCGAAAAGCATTACTCCGAAAATGCACTACTCCAAAAGCAGTATTCCGAAATGCACTGTTCCGGAAATATTTTCGGAGTAATGCCTATCGGAGCTACGCATTTTCGGACCAATGCTTGGCTCTCATGTTTAAGATCACTCAAGCTGTCATAATAATTCAATGTCGTCGCATCAATTGTGTTTTAAAACACCTGTTGATGCAACATCACACAGTTCTACAACAAAAAAAACGGTATGAGTTGATTACATTCAAACTTCTGAAACGGCAACACAAAATGTTTTATATTTGAGAACAACGGTTCATAACAGTCCACTTACTTACTTCAGTGTAGCCGGGATCAGTTCAAACCATAATCTGTTAATCGGGTAAGACTTTAGAATTCGTGTTCATATTGGACAAAATGATTGTCAACTACTGTGTGGACGTGTCTCTGTGTCTACCGCTATGTGTGGAAGGTGTTCGTGTGTCCGTGTGTCCCCGTGTCCACGGGTCGTGATAAGGTAGCCGCCGCGCCGAGTTGTCCGGAATTTTAATAAGCCAGTTTTCTTCTCAGTAAATGCAGCGGCCGCTATACGTCACGTTGTTTCACGTTTTGCTTTTACTACGCGATGAAATATTGCTACCACGAAAACGAGGCCGGTGCAGCCATTAAAAAAATAAAACGTGGTTTTAGCAGAATACAAGCCAAAGTAGTACAACAAATAAATAATTAGCAAAAAAAGGTTTACATTAACTGCACTACTGTCAAGTGATTCACGTTGGTTTGCGATACTATCGATGGTTTCGAACCGCTGTCGCTGTGGGGTTCATCAAGCCGAACGTCAAGGTATCTTCAATCCAAGGTAGGGTCAAGAAGTATAAATATATAATACAAACAACATTCACACGACACGAAATTACGAATAATATTACACGGGCTATTTTTAAATCGTAATATTGTGAGAAGGTTTGAAACTGGACCAGCTGTCATTTGTCATTGGGCTATTAATTAATGATGCTTTCCCAGAACAGGACGACCTTAGATAGTAACAACACGGATTAGTAACATGACCAGGGGTTGGACCGTTCCGTATCAAAACGTTAAAAAATGCTACTGGCGTAGATATACAAAAACGAAAAACTGGCCACTAAAAAAACATTGGCAGATCGCAAACCAACTTGGATCACTTGACAGTAGTACAGGTAATTTAACCCTTTTTTGCTCACGTTGCAAATCACGTATGATGATTTTCTGTGATACAGTGATCTAGAGGCTAATCCACGATAGAACAAAATAATTGTTTTATAATTTGGGAATGTATTTTGTGGTAAAAGAAATACGTGTGATGTCTCAGAAACACTTGGTTGAAAGAGTGCGGTAAACTAGTGTTAAAATTAAATCCTCGGTTAAGCTATTCATACATCGGTAACAATTGAACTCTGTTTTAATCAGTTAGTAACTAAGTTAGCATACTGTCAGCACTCGGAGAATCGAAAAATTGAAGCGTGAAATGTTAAACAAGCTCAATGTGTTTTATAGCGAAGTTCCATACTGAATTTATAAATTCTCGAAACTGCAAAGAAAATGCAATACATCATAAATATGGTTTATAATACATTGACAGTTTTTTGTTTGGTAAACCACCTGTCAGATCTCATGTCAGTGTAAACATGTTAACATCTTGAATCTATTACATCAATGGCAGGATTTTAAATTTAAATTGACTTAATTGATTGTGGAAACTAATGTAATTTTACAAAAAGCTTATTTTATGAACCCGATATGTACTGAAATTCGGACATCAGAAACTGTAAAAGTCAAGCTATTACCGCGAGCAAGAGAGGTGACCGTTAAGGGCGTGGTTTACAGCCCTGTCAACCAATACCAGACAATAGTAGACGTGCTGCATTGCCAAATTGAACATCAGCTGATCGGAATAACACTCGAGTGATGTTTTTACATGGGAAAATGGCAACAGTGACAGCGTAGAGCCGTATTATTGGTTTTGGCCCAACTGTCAACTGTCTACCCGCTGGAATTGGTTTTAGTATACAGTATTGTGTTAGTCTTTCAGCTGTTTTTTTGTTCAGAGTATTTTCACCAATGTTGTTTATTGTTTCCAGCAAAACATCTCATTCTGGTTCGCCACCGGAGGGGCGGGCTTCTGCCTCAGCCGGGCGCTGGCCCTCAAGATGTTACCTCTGGCTGCGTGAGTATACACTTTAAACTGTACATAGCTTAAATGCTACCACACACTAACGAACTTATTCCCGAACGAGACATCGCATCGGACCGAGCTCTGAGCGCTCTCGAGGCGGTTTTTAGAATAAAGATGAAAGAAAGATCGATTCGATGTTTTTTGTTGTGGTCTGTCCCGGGAACAACTTCGAAATGCATTTTGCTACCTTCGTGCCCTGCTCGCTGCTCGATCCGATGTCTTGATTGATGTCTTGTACGGGCTAAAGTCCGGTAGTGTGTGGCCGTCTGACTGTATATCAAACTCTTGCCTGTGTATACGATCATTATCCTACACTCTATAATAATACCAGCAATGTCTGTCGGTTTGCAAGATTATCTCGGAATCCAACGCAAGGATTTCGCTTCAATTTTGGGATTAGGTGGTTTTGACCTCAACAATCGATTGGGAAAACTCCAATTTTGTTCAAAAACTAATTGGGAATGTTAACATTGCGATTTTAGAATTTACAAATCAAGAGAATCATAATATATGTGGATAAATAACCAGTGTGACCCGGGAAATTAACACTTACACCATGGTAAAGTGTAATCAAGTGAGTTCTAGAAAATACTGACTAAAGCTGTTAATGAATAAGTACCTGGGGGGCCGAGCTTTGCTCGGGGGAAGACCAGTCAGTTTGTTTAGATGACTCGGAGTAATATCTCACCACTCCCCCCTACTGCTAATCAGATTTGTATTATTCATTTGCCTCTTTTCTACATTTTTAAGGTCCCTCCAGTTGTTATTTATAGCTCAATGTCCCTTTGATTTATTTTACTACTCTATATATGTAATCTTAACTCAAATCTTTTAATCACTGCTCTCAGGAAACCACATGTTAATAATCATAAACAACATGAGTATTACTTTGACAGTTCCCTGGTTGATTATGAACAGCTGTTACAATTCTTTTGTTTTGATTTGAAACTCCATAAGCCCAATGTTAATTTTTTTAACTTTTCATTTTAGTTTTTTTACGTTATTTGATTTTTCCTGGGGATGAGGCCTGTCTAGAACTTATTTTTATCCCAGAAATTAGTTATTTCGAACATTTGAAGGAAATCGTTGGAGCCGTTTTTGAGATCAGTGTCGCAAGCAAGCAAGCAAACCTTACTCATATTACAGTATAGGATGCATGTAGAATGTTAAAATTAAATTTATAATGTATACGTTTGCATGCAATACATTAAATATACAAACGCAATTATCTGATTGGGCCTGATGATGACCGGTGGGACTGATTGAAATCGATCGCCTTGTACCTCATAAGTACAGAAGTTTAATAAATTGTAAGGTGCTGTGAGGCGTAGTTTATTGTATGTGTTTAATTAAAATAAGCTAATAACAAGTTATGTATTTGGAACCGAACCAAGAAATCGTGATATACAGTACGTTGATTCGTATTCTACAAATAAATGACGCATAGGAAACCTCACCGTAAGAAACACGATGAGAGTCAATAAATATGAGCTATGTAAATATGTTCAGATACAACCGCAGGAAGCAGTGCTGCCATTTCTAGGGATTTATCTCTTTTCTAGGGATATTTTCCACCATTAGGTAATTTCCTGGGGATACAATATTATCTAGGGATTTCCGGGAATATCTCTTGTCATTGGTTTTTAAGTAAAATAAAATTATAAATACCTGAACTTCCATACAAGGTAATATCAAAACACATATTAACCCATGTTATAACATATTTTTAAAATACTTTGCTTTTGTCATTTAATCATAAATTTTGAGTAGACTTATTCGACAAAAGCCTATCGTAGAGAATTTGCAAACCATGTTTGGAAGTTGGAAGTGGAACCAACTCACTCCTTTCAAACTTACAACAAACTTTGGAAGTTGGAAGTGGAACCAACTCACTCCTTTCAAACTTACAACAAACTTTGGAAGTTGGAAGTGGAACCAACTCACTCCTTTCAAACTTACAACAAACTTTTATTTAATTTAATTAAAAATTACTTTTATAAATAATAACAGATCCTACTATAACTATTGCAAGACAATTTAATAGTGAGTTTGTCATAACAATGGTGGATCATTTTCTAAAGTGATGAACACAAATTTAGCTCCTATGGTGTATACAATAGTGTAAGTCGCTTACAATTTATAAACTGCATTAAGTAATGTTTATGAACATTCTTAAGTGATTATATTTTTATAGTCCATTTTATTTATTGACTTTAATGGTAAGTAATTTAGACGGACAGTGTAAATAAATTAAGGAGAGCACTTACATTTTATGAATACTAAGGCAAAACTGGTATTAAATTGGCATCGTAATAGGTTTTAGAGATCAAGTCCGCAAAAAGTGTGGGTTGAGGGATTAATTTAGGGATATTTTTAGAACATCTAGGGTTCCAACTTCTTGATTCTAGGGATGTTATGCTCAGTGTTGTTGGCAATACTGGAGAGCAGAATAATTGAGAAATCCGCTGGCGCCCGCATATAGCAACAGCAACTACCGCGGCGTGTGCATTGACATGCATTGCGTTGATTTACAGCGCCAGTTGTCTCCGTTTTCAAAAACGCGGCAAGTTTAATGGGCGACGCCCGCCTTGCAGTGTTTTAGATGCAAATTTGTCCCCGCGGGGAGTTTTCACAGGCGAATGTTATTTACTGCTCCCGAGGTCTGTGGACGACGCGAGTTAATTGAGTTGTCTGGACGTATTTTGCAATTTTACGTTAAAAAGCTGTCGACGGTGAATGTCTGGGGAAACTTAGTCGTGGTTGCGTTTGATGTTGGGTAGATATTTTTGTGTTTGGAAATTACTTCGCTAGCGGCGTCTTGAACTGCATTCACTGAAACTGATGGCAGGAGCATGCTGTCGTTATATCGATATCTGAAACTGAGTGGGTACTGACAATGAATAAGCGTCTTATAAGAAGAACACGTCTTATAGGCCAGAGTCTGTCAGTATTTAAAACTTGCCGTGCTAGTTTTGCGCTCGGCCACGAGGCAGCGCGCGCTGTCTACCCAGCCACTCCTCCCCCGCGACTGTCGCTACAGCCAACGAGCCAACCCCTTCCCTACTACCTACTACAAGAGCGAAGGGACCTAGGCCACGGCAACACCTCGTGTTTTCGGTACCGGTCTGCAGTGCTAGAGGCGCTTCACAGCGGCGGGGCGCAAAACTACGGATTTCCAGCGCGCCAACTTCAAATAAGCGACAGACTTTTTAACACGGGACCTGTTCTTCTCATAAGACTCTGTATTCTTTGGTACTGATTAGGTTTACCTGACTCGTAGTCCGAAGATCCATTGTTGTGATGGGCCGTGCAGCCGTGCAGTGGAGTCGATGACTTTGCTACGTTGTCCTCCATGAAACTCACTGACACTAGTAACAATGCCTACATACACCACAGTTGTGGTTTATGTCATTGCTGGTAATCAAACTGCAGTTTGCCGGAAGACGACGCTAGCGAAGTCATTGACTCCACTGCACGGCCCATCACAACAATAAAGCTTTGACAAATTGGCATTACTTGTTTATGGCGTATATGAGGTAGAAAGTACGTTTTTATTGGAAATAAAGTCTAAATGTTCCTCGACAATAACTATTGCGGCGTCCCTTTCACTGTGCGGTAATATTGTCAGATTATTTTTAAATTGTACATTAGTATTTTCATCTAAATAAAATAACCATCAGACATAAATTGGAACATAGGCGATTTAAAAGCCCATATGATGAAGCCTAGAATGTGGATGTTTTTGAACCCACAAAAAACCATATAGGAAATAAGAGCTTTTAATGTATACCAAACCTGTACAAGATTGAAGTTAAATCAAGGAATTGTTTTGTAATATATATATATATATATATATATTTATTTATTTATTTATTTATGTGTTCAGTGAAGTACGTTTTAGAATAAATTTTATCATATTATATTATATGGAAATTTTTATAATTTTTTATTCCATAATATTTTCAGTTTTTAGAATGAACAATTTAATCAAAAGTGAAATAAAATAATTGTATGAAGCATATTGTTAAAATTCGTTATCTACAGACCTTTAATTGTGTCACTCGTGGACACTCATGGTAAAATTAATTTTGTTCAGGGATTTCCTGTAAAGTGCATTAGTAAAATAAATATATAATATAAAATATATGTCCATTAGAAGGAAGAGAACTGTCATATTTTATGGTTAAACGCAAAATATATTTCAATGAAAATAATTTATTATCTTGTATTTTATGGGGTGAGTTAAAATAAATTCTAGCTCAAATGTTGCGGGTTCAGGGCCACTAAATTCTACTCCAGCTCCAAACAAACAAACATTTCACCATCTCAGTTCAACCTCTGACTCCCATGTGACTCACGGGAACCAGTCGTTAAACTGTAAATCCACAGAATTTCTTATATAAAGCAGTATTCACTGCCTTCCCATACAGCGCCGAACCACCCGGGTTGGTCGAGTAAATATTCGAGATATCGCTAATATCGATATTTATAGGTCGATATTCGATATTACCGATATATCGATAATTTGCCACCGATATATTTTAATATCGATATTTTGCCTTGAATTGCATTTATCGTTTTACATATTAGTAATACAATTTTTATCGTCATTAATTTTTTGGCCTTAGACTTTCTTCAAACTAGTCAGACAACCTGGGACACTGAACAATAATTTTGATCACAAAATATTCATATATCATACAATTTAATTTAAGTTATACTATTCAGCTTGTATACGGTTTCATTGAAGTTCTGTAGTATTTTGCGAGTGTTTAAAAGTTGAAGTTTATTTTAATTAAAAATTTAATTCTAACGTTGGCGTTTACAGTTTATAGGGGTGGGTATAATACTACGGTTTCTTATAAATTCATGGATAAATTTCACTCTTTGATTTTGGTTTAACCAAAATCTTATAAGTTTAGATTTTTGTACAGTATTGATTTGCGTTTACGATTAAATTAAAAACTTTCCCTTACTAGTACAAAATAACAAGTATTTGCATTAGCAACGAAGAGGAAGTGAACCATACGCAACAAATGAATTGCACAACAACAAACTGTAAACATTAAAATAAACAAGAGGCGAGCGATGGCTATGGGGAAGGTGTAGTAGGCTGGAGAAAAATTTTTTTTTTTTTCAATATATTAGTCGTCAATGAAGTGCACGTTTAAAGTCAATATTCAGTGAAATCATTAACCAATTATAAGTGTGAACCATGTTATACGAAAAATAATAATTTGTATTGATTTAAACGGTCTCAATACTATCGGGCTTCGATACTATCGTGATATCGATATTTCCATTCGATATCCCATGTCGTGTGAGGCGATCCTTCGCTCGGTTGTCTCCGCCCCGATATTTTGAGTCTGTGGGCCCAACGGGGGGCCGAATTGTAATCGCCGATGTCGTCCCCCGCTAAGATGTAATTACTTTTGCCCCGTGCTTTATTGTTTTCCCATTTGCCGTCCTTCTATAAATATGGCGCCCCCTGTCGCGGGCCGGGCACGAAACGAAGCTGACTGGTGTTGAGGTATGGAGGGTGTGGAATGTTGGAGGTAGATGTAGAATGTTGGATGTAGAATGTAGTTTTGTAGCGTTCTACAATCTGAATGTTAGAGTGGGGTGGTGAGTTGGGGGCAGTTAAGCTCTGTAATTTGGTGATCAACCGAAAAGGGGAAACCAAAACGTCTATTAAGAGTCAGCACCACTGGAAGATGCCGGACTCCATCTTATAACGTTGTTCCATGAGACCTACGTTGACTTCGCACCTCCCTCCGTTATTCCTCACCTGATCGTCACAGTTCATTTTGGGTGTTAAATTAATTCAAGGTTTCGTCGTCCCGTAGTGAACTAAAATTTCGAATTTGTTTACAAATGATTGAGAAATTACTGTATACAGTATAAAACCATTGAAAATCAAACAATTTATTGTAGAATCATAATTCCCGAACTAAGGAAATCTAAAATTCACTTGAAACCCACTACACCTTTATCAGGTGAGGGACAAAGTTAACATTGGCCTTATGGAACAAAACTCCGAGATGGCGTCTGGCAACTTCCGGTGATGAAGGCTATAGGGCTGAAAATGCGTTTGTGAATGATTTTAATGATGTTTATTCATTTCCAGTGGATTGGTCAGGTGTTGTTTATTGTATATCATATGAGACCAAGACATACATCAATTGACCGCGAAAGAGAGTGTTACATTCAACTGTTTTACTCTTAGTGTCACATTTGTTAAGGCGGTCCTACACTTATCGCGAACACGCCGGAACATTCGGCTGACCTCCGAATGTTCGGATTATTCTCGAGAAGTGTGGGAGCTACACGAACTTTTGAATACATGCGGGAACATACGGGACGGAATGTTCAGTGAAAATTCGGGAGAATTTTCGGCCGAATGTTCAGGCCTGTTCGCGAGAAGTGTGGGACCGCCTTTATGTTCACAAAGATTTTCTGCAAGGGAGATTTCTAGGGTAATTTATAACGTTTTGTTTTCTTGCTCCTTTGTTACAACATTTACTTAAGTTGACGTCAAATTGCATTCGATTTCAATGACAAGACTAAATCTAGTTCGAACAGTTATAGCGAACCATACCCACATTATTTCTCAAATCATTAAGGATTCTTCTTAACATTCTTAAAAAACATGTTCCAAACATAACAGGAATAATATTAATGTTTGCGGTAAATTTACAAGTTCTTTCAAAAATCACAAAACCTCTTTGAAACGAGACCAAACTTTTTCCAAAGAAAAATAAACCGTAAAAACCCAAGGCTGTTGACTTCTGGGGGCGTGGGGAGGGGGAGGGAGGGGGCAGGGACATTAATTTATCTCTGTTTTTGAACCGACCACTGGCTAATCAGGCTGAAAAAGCCACATAAGGATTGGAACGGGGAGTATTCCCTAATTGGGAGCTTACGCCGCCCTCATTAGCAGAGTGGCTCGGATTCCTCATAATTGGGTCCTCGGGTATTTTAATTGAATACTCGATGCTAAGTTTATCGCGGTCGCGGTTTTTGTCGCTGGTGATTTAGTGCGGGCGATTGTGTGCTGAGCGGGTGTGGACGGAAGGTCGAGAGTCGCGAAGCGGGCATGTGCTGGCTGCGGAACGACTAAATCGCTGGAACCTGGAACTGATGATGTTCCTTGGCCGTAACAAGTGCCCTGTCCCTGTTCCACAGTGATTACATACTATCGATTGTTGGACTATCGATATATTTAGTTTTTAAACAATCGATATTATCGATAGTAGACTATCGATTCAGTGGTTTCAATACGATGTTTCATAATAAAGGTGGTAAAATAAACTGTGATTAAAAATTATAAAATTACGATATTTATTTTCAATTTTAAAATTACATTAATAACTCCAAAATAATCACTTTTAGTAAAAAACTTACATTATATAGTACTGTAACATTATATGTACTATGCTTGTGCTACAGTCCGTTTGCAGTGTTCCCATCGTACCCATTCAGAAATATCGTGCATCAAAATCAGTGGTTCAAGTATATTAAAATTACCGTTTCAAAACATATTTTATTATATATATATATATATATATATATATATATATATATATATATATATATATATATATATAATCATGGAATATAATATTGTAAAATTTTAGTTTTGTCTAAATTTATAACAAGAAAAATTGTGATACTGATTAATGGAATTCTAAAACGTCTTTTGAACTACTATCGATATTGTTCACGGTAGTCTAACTATCGAACTTATATCGATAGTGTAATCGATAGTATGTAATCACTACTGTCCCGCGTCGCGTCGAGGTCGAGCCATCAGGAGGGACGCGCTTTGCGTAATGTAGTCATTCGTGAGACGGAGACGTTACTTCTGCGTCTCCTTCGTTAAATCGGGGTTAACAAGCTTTTCATTCTGACCGCTTTTTTCAACCACGTTGAAAGAAGCTGACTGATGAAGTATTACGGCATTAAACAGTCGTAGCGTCGTAGCATAGCAAACTAGAGCTTAACCTCAAGCTTTGCGGGCATGCTCTCAGGTTCATCTGTCCTTAGTGTGAAACTATCGCTCAAGTGGGAGTTCATGGTTGGTGGTACACTTATCGTCGTGTATACTTTTTTATATTTTTTAAATAATTGTTTAGGTTTTCATCTTAGTAATTCCGTGTTAACATAACTCTATGTTCTTATGAACAGGTAAAACTCGTGTTTTTGTAATTCAATATGATTAGTATGACGAAGTTGTCTCATATTAATGCTTGTATGACGAATTTGTATCACCTTAATGCTTGCCTTTCTCTCTGAAATCTATTGGCCAAAATGAGTGATGGTCCATACCAAAAGGGGACCTTGGGGGAGCATAGCCTTAGGAGTAAGGCCCGTATATTATAAACAAATTTTGATTAAAATTAAAATAACAAGGAATAATGTAAAAGCTCCCAAAGGTCGAGTAAGTACTTCAGGCTGACTGCATGGTAAATTATTGATTTGACGTATTTCAAACTAAGTTTTTTTATTCAAGATTATTTAAATAAAAAAAATTCAATAAACTTCAAAATTAAAATGTTCCATTTCGTACGATTTTTTCAAAATTTTCCAAAAGTACAGTATATTCTGATTACACGTTTCAGTTTCATAAATCTAGTTATTAAAAAATCGTTGGGAAAAACTCAAGTCTGTGGATTCCACGATTATAGTTAGTATATAGTGGATGCTAACGCAACACAACGACATAAAAGTCCTACACGTTTTTTAGACGTAGAACAATTTTTTATTTGGCAAAAATTACACTTGAATGCATCCAATAAGTATCCACGTTGCGGTTTTTTCAACCAGGCGCGAATCCAAAACTGGATGTCCGTAACTCAGTCCCGACTGCAGGCCGGAGCGGGCGGGGCCCTATAAAACAGAACGGCCGGATCGTACTTCTCGCTCATTTTTGTTTTGCCTAGCCTCAAAGTGCGCGCTTGTAAGTGATCAATTCCCAACAAGCACCTGTCGCTGTCCGAACCCGGGGCAAAAAACGACGCGGCAAAAAGAGCGGTGAAAGCCGAAGATATAATTCGCCGTGTCCGAACGCCCCGGACTGGTTTATTTCGGTATCGGTTCTCGACGGTTGGCAACATTGGAATGTCGGACTAATTGACAGCTGATCCCCTTTACACACGTTTCCGCCGAAACGAGCGGAATTGGCGAGAATGATTGTCAGCTGTCAAGCGGTCCTGGTCAAGAAATGGGCAGACTGCTTGTCATTGAATTAAAGATGCTTCAGAAGAATAAAATTAATTGATTAATTATTTTGTACGTTGAAGTTTTTTTAACCTATTGATCGAATACATGATTATCGGTGATTTCTTACTCCAAATCAATGCTATCACATACAGATTGTTAAAACTATCGAACGAACACACACGTAAAATTGTTAAGAGGGGGCTCCATTCACGAAACATTTGGCGTGTCTACCTGCTTCTCCCCTATAAGCCCAATGTTCACTTTCAAAGGTCGTCACTCCTCAACGGGTTTTCCGATATCGTTCATTTATAGCTTATTTTAAAGAGCAAAAAATCCCTAGCGATGTCAGTGGTAAAATTGTAATATTACAAATAATAATCGTTCAATAATATTAAAAAACAAACCTGTATTAACGATTTTTTGGAGTGAACTATTTATGGTTTCGAAATTCTGCTCACTGAAATCACTAGGTATTTTGTTCTAAAACGAACCATAACTCATCGATTTTGGATAAACGGACTTTTAAAGTTAACTTTGGTCTTATGGGAGAAGCAGGCAGAAACGCGAATTGTTACGTGACTGGAGCCCCCTCTTAAACGTAGTCACAGTTCTGCCAACTCAACCACGCGACTCATTTCCACAGTCGCAGATCGCTATCACAACCATTAGTCTCCGCCGGCAGGTACCGACACCAGTGCGGCAGTGCGGCTGTGCGGCTGCGCGGTGCGCGTCTTGTCAACTTTCACTGCGCATGCGCATACGCATATCACTCACGATCAGCTGATCACCTGATAGCGAGGCGCCCGCTCTGATCCGCCCCTGTTAATGAGCTTCATTAGCGGTTTCTGACGTGTATCTCCCTAGCAAAGGTGATAGGAAGATGCTAAATGTTGTCGTGCGGCGCTGACATGGCCTGCCTTGGTGGCCCCAGGCGTTATCGTACATTAATCGTGTCTACTTAAATAAAATCGCCAAAGGTTTTAATTAATAATGAAATAGCTTTCTACAGGAACATTAGTTCTGGGTGGTTCTTTGATAGTAAACGTCATGGATTGATTTGTTTCAAATTGGGCGAGCTTTGGATTTTTATACCATAACTTCCCTCTTCAAAAGTTAGTGAAAGTCTTTCATAATTGCCTAAATATTGCAAAAATGAATTATCATATAATGTGGATCATGTGGAACCTCTCCCTATAATTCAACTAGTTAGATAGACTCAACGAGGAAAGACTTGTGTCTTAAACTGGTATAAAGTATGTACTTCCAAATTGATTTTTAATAAGTTCAATGCTTAAAGCGGTCCCAGTTGCACGTTTACCTGCTTCTCCTGAAGACGGATTAAACGTCCCAACCGTCTTCAACGAATTGACTAAAATATTGTAATTGATGGTTCATTTTAAAGAAGATATTACCTAGCGATTGTATGGAGCAGGATTATAATATCATAGCCAATAATAGTCCAGTAAAACTCCTTAAAAGTCAATTTTCACGATTTTGTAATAAGATAACTATTTGTTACTTCAAAATTAGCATAACCACCTCAATATTTTACAAAAGTGATACATCCATGAAATTGTTCCTCTGTGAATAAAACGTCCTGTTTTCAAGAACAGCAACCGATGTTTATTCTTCGCTAGTCGGAAATCAATAAATCAACCTTATTAATTAAGGGGAGAGTGGGCTCCAGTCACGTAACACTTCGCGTTTCTTTCTCCTTCTCCCATAAGGCAAATCTGTTTGGGTTAACTGTCAAATCCCGCCCCTTTTTACCGGAATTTTCTAAACCGTTGGTTCATGGCTCATTTTTTTCATGGCGGAGCAAAAACATTCTTAGTGATTCAGAGAGGAGAATTTGGATATATTACAAATAATAATCAGCTAATAAATTTACAAACTGTTCAATATTTGCGATTTGTATCTGTTATCTATTTGTGGTTTCAAAACCCTGCTCATTGAAGTCGTTAGGTATTTTTTGCTCTACAAAATGAGCCGTAAATCAACACTTTCTGATATTCCGTTGAGAGACAGGATTTGAAAGTTAACTTTGGTCCTGGACAAACAGGTAGAAGCAGGTGACTGGAGGCCTCGCAGTAACATCAGTGGACAAATTTAATTTATTTCCCAAGATTTCTCCATTAAGTAACCCAGTTGCTTTGGGAAGAGTTTGAAACGAAAGTGGAGCATTTCGTCGCCCTGAGAAGCGGCATTCCAGAGACTCTTATCAGTGATCCGGTCCTGCGTTATCAGTGGCGGGATCTCCTCATTAGGCGGGTCACAGGCCTCCAAAACGCTCTGTCCCACCGACCATTAAAATCCCCACGGCTGTCGAAGACTGACTTTGCCCACATCCATTCTAATTAACCTCTTCGGTTCTTTTTCTTGTTCGGTCGCGGACATTCTTTCAGTGCTGGCGAGACCAGGGTCTCACCCCCTGGTAATAATAAAGGGTTGTTATTTAGAATCAAAATTGATTTGTATCCGACCGGGTAGTGTCGCTAGATTTAGTTTTTGGTTGTAAATTATTTATTGCGATTTACAGCAGTTTTGTATCTGGCTTTGAGATGAACTTGAAACGTCTTTGTGTATGTGTGATCCATACTAATATAGAAACTTTGGAAAATAAAAATAACCGATTCACTTTATTAACAAATATTATAGTTGCTGTTTCATATAATTATTTTAGCCAAAACATGTTGTACAAATTTATGATTACAATTCAATTGTAAATTCACTAATTAATTTACTTGCTTTGAGATGAATTATTTGCAAAGTTTTTTAATCCCCACAAATCATATTTCTAACAAAATCGAAAAGGTTTTTGAAGAAATTCAGTGTTTTTTTTGCGATTACAAAAAGTAACCGTCAGATTAACACAAGCTTTACAAAATATTTACAGCATTGTTGTACGTTTCAAAGTTCATTTTATGCAGCGAATAAATTCAAATATTGTGTATTATAAGAAATACATTGATATCTACGAAAATCGCGTAACCATTGGTTAACCTTTCTTACGTCTTACATCAGAATTTAAATAAAACTTGTAATATATATCCAAAATATGCGGTAAAAAATTAATCGGAATCTCTTAATTTAAATATTTGTGTAATTTCAGGGTCCAATTTTTACTAATAATCCACCAAAACGCACATTTTAGGTTAGTTTCGACAAGTGCGTTAGGCGCGGGCGTGCCAAGTTGTCGAAGTGGCGGGAGTTAAGTAAACAGCTGATGATAAATCAGCTGAGAACATAAACATTCCTCACAGCTGTCGACTACATTCACACAATTCCCTACCGACTACCGGGCCGCCGCCGCCGCCGCCGCCGCCGCCGCGCCACTCAAATATAAATATTTACTGTCTTTTAAGTGTTTCGCCTATAATCACTCCATTAGGCCCGCCAGCTACTTAATGGCTTCGTTGGATCTCTCGCTCTGTCTTGTTTATTGTCAGTTCAGTGGTGTAATTATTTTAGAATATATTTCAGAGCCGTTTTTGGCGTTTATTTGCTTAGCCTTGACTTGAGGATATGGTAATGTTTTAAAATGATCCGTTTTATAAATGTGTTTAAATTAATTTTGTATTGTTAACTTTGATCCCATATTTAAAGTGTATTTTGCTGTCTTGTTGCCCTGTGTGTCTGTGTTTAACACGGTTGCTATTGTGTTGCAGGGATGGAAAGTTCATGAGCATCGGTGAGAAGATTCGACTTCCTGATGACGTTACAATGGGCTACATCATCGGTAAGCACTTTTTGTCACAATTGACGTGCTTTCTTTCAAAACTGACAACTTAAACTAAGAAAATATATATGATGGAATATTTATCATTTATGTTAATGAACTAAAATTAAGAGCTACAAAAATGTTATTTGCGAATATTATCTTGCTTACATTATTGTGTGTTTGTGTTTAAAGTCAATCAAATAATCTTTGATGTGATAAAATAAAATAGTGTTTATTTAAAATTGTAAGTTAACATATTCTTCCTAATCAAATACCAAAATTGTCAGGCCATTTCATATTTTAAAATATACTCATTAAATAAATTCACAAACTTGTAAGATTTAAATGTGGTAAGATTTTGAATCGTTCCGTGAGAGGGCCACTATAGGTACACAATTCAGAGCCAGATAGTAATGTGTTGCTATTCCAAAACATGCTTCAAAGTCAAATCTGTAGGATGAGAATCAATGTACATTAAGACTATTTGTTTCTTGTTTTCAACATTTTATAGACTTAAGGTATTTTAACAGTTCTATCTATGTCCATCTATGCTCATGTTTGAAACCTTATCATACACAGTAATTTTATGTTAATTCTGACACACAAACGCACACTCATTCCTACAATATTAGGAACAGGCATATTAAAAACCTTCCGTTTATCATTGGCTATATGCATATAAGCCTGAATGTATTGGATTATTTTTTCTTTAGTTGCCAGAAAATTTGAAATCATTAATGGACAAACCTCAAAAATTTAAAGATCAATTAAAAAAGTATCTTATTGAAAGACAGTGCTCCATGATTTTCTTGTGGAAACTCTACATTAGTTTTAAGAACAGACCAGTCACATACTCCTGAGAAGAGGGTCTGCGGGACGACAATATTGGTACGAATTAAAAACAACATGAAGTCTCTGCCATGTCAAGTGATGGGGCATTCTACATGTCATGGTATTGAGATAAAATCAATATCTGTTAACATTTTCTCTTTGGAAGCTGCTCGGTAGTTTATATTGCTTATTTGTTGTTGCAGAGCACCTGCTGCGGAAGCCGCTGACTGTGGTGGACCAGTTCCACTCCCACCTGGAGCCCATGAAGTTCCTCAGGCAGGACACCTTCCACGACCAGGTACAGTGGATGTCTCGCAGGACAGTGCTGGACTGTTGTGATGAATATGGATCTGGTCAGGGAGGACTGTTGGTAAACCTGGAGACAACAGTAATCGACAAAACAGAACTACAAAGACAAAACAAACAAAAATACAAAACCAAAACAATCAAATCAACAAAACAACAAAATCAAAGAACAAAACAAAACATCAAAATTAAACCAACAACCACAATCAACAAAAACAAAACACACAAAATTGACAAAAATAAAACCAACAACAAAATTGACAAAAACCATAAATTAACAAAACAAAATCAACAAAATTGGGAGCCGGTCTCTGCCATGTTTTGGTGAGGATAAGAACAACTCACAGAAATCGAGCAAGTCAACAAAGTAAATCCAACGAATAATTGTTCATGATTTAAAAATTATTAAACTTATATTAGCATATTTAACTGAACAAATATAGGCGTAAATCAAAGAAAAAACATTAACAAGTTCCAATTTTGATTACTTTTATCCCAATGATTTGAACGAATCAAAAATTGATTTGAAGAATGATCAATTTTCCTCACTAGTGTACAACCTGACAAAATCTACGGCACGCTTTTTCGACGCATATCGTTACGCAGTATTGTCTCTAGTATTACCAATAGACCTTCCTGGATCTAATAATATTATTTGACAAATGATTATGGGTTTGTTTGTATAAGTAGTTAAGCCTTTTTTACATTGTTGGTTTTGTTACCATAGCAAAAATTAAATTTGTTATGAAATGTCAAATGAATTTTGATGAAACATTGTCACTTCCCTTGCTTCAAAGCCATTTCTCTGGCTTCGAAACAAGGGAAGGGACAATGTTTCATCAATCAATATCACCTATTTATCTCCCTGGATATGTTTGACTGCAGGTTGAGCCTTTACTAGAAAAGTTTCAGCAGTAGATGGAGTTTTAACAAGTACAGTGTATCACAAAACTGGTGGGCTCTTTAGGTGAGAAGAATATTCGGAACATAACAAAATTAGTGACATACTCAGGTTTTTTTTATTATTGTGATTCCTTTTACAGTTCTCTAATTTAGCTTTACGTAATTTTTCCAGCTTTGCCTCGAATGTGCTATTAAGTTTGTTCTCACCAGAAGGCGGGATCAGATTCCCGATCTTGAAACGTCGAGGAACTTGTTTCTCTCTAATCAGTGATGGCAAATGTGCTCGATGATTTCTTAAATAACACGGTTTACAATGTATTTAAAGCAAACCTTTCAAAATGTTGAACCACATAGTCTGTTCGTGTTGTATTCATGAAGTAATGAGTCTCTTTGTCTTCAGATAACATTTAGCTACTCC
Source organism: Allygus modestus (assembly GCA_963675035.1). Classification (NCBI taxonomy): domain Eukaryota; kingdom Metazoa; phylum Arthropoda; class Insecta; order Hemiptera; family Cicadellidae; genus Allygus; species Allygus modestus. Next base: position 456,064,133 of record OY776111.1, on the reverse strand, counting down.
AAGTACAGCAAAGAAGAAATCAACGTGGTGAAAATTGACGGATTCGACAACAGAATTGATCCCACGAGGTGAGTTTCTGATCTGCTTCATGAAATAATTATTGATTCTTAGTAAAAAGTTGAAGCTAACAGAAGATAATGTATCTCTGGTCCTATAAATTTATCATCAGTGTTTAATACCATTGTTGAGTGAAAATTATGATGATTTAGAGCAGGCGACCAAAGACATGGGTTATGTGGGGTTGAGTGCCTGGTTGCTGATTGACTTCTGTTCACTTTACTGCTACAATCTTTTCCCGGTACCTTGAATTACATGGAACTCAAAATTATCTTTAGCTGTATGCTAAGCTACATTTTTGTAAAAAAAAATTCAAATTTTGTGAACAGATCTTCTTTATTATTTACTTACCAATTTTGACATGAGAAGTTAAATTTAAACATTTTTATCAAGGCCTATATTGTATTTCCTCCCATAAATATCAAACCCAAGACAAAACTTTTAATAAAAATATCTCAATCCATTGTGATTTACAATTTTTTTATTCCGATTGGCATATGTCATGCTTAAAAAATTGATGTTGTAACTGACATAAATTTAAATTAATTATATAAATACAATTTTAAAAATAGTTAAAACAATTGAAGTTACGAGTTAACTAACAGACACTCACTTCTTGACCACTGAGCCATTTCACCATGTCAGCTTCCATTAAACTTATCATAAATGATGCGATAGCGCTGACCCCATAAAGCAACAACTGTGTTCGTGACATCACTTTCTATTCCTTAATTTCTGCCTGGTGCCGCATTCTGTACTTATTATATTATATTGTGTAGCATCCTTTGATTACTATATTTTATATATTTTGTCTTAGTCTTAATAGATTTTTTAATATTTGTGTGTGGTAAAACAAATTGGAAAATGTATAAAATTACATGATTTGAATTTAGTTTATTTTAATAACAGAATTGTATACTAATAGTAAGTGCTTTTAAGAAGTCTTAAATTTGAAACACGGTTATTCATTTTCTGATCGTTAATAAATGAGGCATAATGCTCTACATTAAACATTGGTTTTATGGAGTCTGGAGTAATACATCCAAAAAGGTTGCTCTCCTATGAGGTTCTTGTGAGTAAGTTGCTTACTATAAAAACCAAAGTCTATACATTATCTGTTTATTAAATATCTGATCTATTGTTTTTTTAGAAATTTTCTAGACCAGTTTTTAAGAGAAAGCAGTTTTTAAATGTTTGTGTTAGTTACCATATTACCTTACCTACATGATACATGATCTTGAGCATTACAGTTACTTTTTATGGTTGCTCAGGTTCTGGACAACCATGTATATAATACATGTATGTCAGTTTTCTTTTAAATAACAATATCATTAATATTATTTATGTATTTTATTTTTTTCCAGGTTTTTGTCGCTCCATTGCTTCCTGTTCCCGTACTTCACGTTTTGTCCAAGATGACGTTGAACATAATCCGCAGCTGGTTTTACGTTTTATCTGACCATTAACCCTTTGAGTGTCATAATTTTATGGGAATTCCAGTAATCCATGGTGTAATTTGAGAGTAAAAACTGTTGTAGAATTAAATATACTACTTAGGGCCGCTTTCCCCAACTCGAGTTTAAACTAAACCTGAGATTATTTTGAACTTGGAATTAAGGCAAAATTCGTTTTCCCCAACATTTTATCCAGCCAGTTTAGTTTAATCCACAAAATATTAAGCTAATATTAATATTAAGCTGGCAACATGTTTCATACGATTTGATTAATTGTTTACCCTCTAGTTAAACTGAAAGCAAATATTATTCTAAAGGATTTCAAGTTATCTTAGCATAGAATAAAATAGTTAAATAGGGTCCTTTCTGACCAGGTTTAAACTACCCATAACACATTGGGAAAGCGGAATTTCTCGTGAACTTAAGTTTAAACCCAAGTTTAAGTTAAGCTTTACTTGGGGAAAGCGGCCCTTAATGTGCTTTACAATGATACATCAACTTGAATAAGCACAATGTTCAAATGAATCATCTGTATTTTGATGATTAGTTTACGGATTTAGAATTGAAGTGCAAAAGTGTCAACAATCACTTTAAAAATCATCTTTCGGAAGAGAAACAGGCATTAATTTATGACACTCAAAGGGCTAAACAATCTATAAGCAACATTGCAATTTTATTTAGTAAATTTTAAATTATATCTGTGATTTGGTTAATCTTGGTAGCTAGAAGTGTTACTATCACTTTGTTATATTTGATGCAACTATGTGACTATTTTAGTCAACAGAGCAGCTTATCATTCATAATGTATTCAATGTATTAATTTTTCCTTTTTTATATTTTGTACATTGTTTTATCCATGTAGAAAAGACGAATTTGAAAAAAATACTCTAACTTTTATATTTTTGAAAATATTTTGACTGTGTATGAGACTGTGATATATTTTTAAGTAGTTTTTGTGTATGATCGAAGCAATATGTGGTTTGTTGGGCTTTACGTTATTTAGTTGTTTGCAGGAAAGCTTTCAACGCTTTGCCATTCTCAACCGCTGCTTTTGAGACTATAAAAAGGCTTGAGGATTAAAATGACACCAACAATTTTGATGGAGAGCAACAACGTTATTTTTTGCTGCATTTTTGTAAGAAACTGATGAACTTTCAAGACTGTATTCACATTTTGATATAATCACCTGGCCAAATAAAGTCATCGTCTGACAGAGATAAACATTGCTACTTTTAAAGCTGATAGGGTGAAGTCCTAAGGGAGTATTTGGCATTTTCTAAATTTTTACACATTTAGGGGGATCCTAACAAAAATGTGCATATGCAATATATTGTTTTTATATTGATAAGGCCTTCAAATTTTATAATTTTAACCACCTCCCATCATCCTGCTACTTGCCAAACTCCCACAGTTTTGTTTACAGAATCTATACCTATAAAAGGCAAAGCCCTCGCTCACTCATCACTAATTCTTCAACTTCCGGGCATGCTAGAGTGGTGAAATTTGGTACATTGATTCTTTAGGTCTGAAATAGGAAAGTTTTCATACCGATTCAACTGTAGGGCTTTGCTCCACTTGGATTCAAAGTTACTATGTTTTCCTTATGGACGTTCACTTTGGTTTGAGTTGATGAAAATTCAAACAGCTGATCTTGATTCGTAGTTGTTCCACGGGCTAACCACAGAATGCAGCACACACAACTGGCATAGTTTACGCTGGCGATGCCGCAACGGGTCTGCTATTTATATATAAAGATAGTACTTGTATAAACATAAACGTATGGTAGCAGTTGAGAGTGGCGAGACGCCGAAAGCTCTGCTGCGAACAATGAGAAAGTCCGACCCGAAGGACCACATATCGCCCCGATCATGTGACATCACCACCCTTGTTGGTTTGATAACTTGTATATTTTTGAGTGGGATAGTGACAATATTGTTATAGATTTAAATATATTATAGCTAGTGTATTATTATTGACATACAAGTAATGTTATTTTAAAGAAAGATATTTTATTGAAGTGCAATAACATAACTTGCCAAGTTTCAGGTCTGTTTTTTCAGGAGCATTCAGATCCTTTTTTCTGGGTCGTAGTATAAATATATAAAAAAGCACACGTGACATGTGTTAGAAATGAATTTCTAGGACTTCCAAGGTTCATAGTCAGTGGAAGTACAAAAATTATATTTTTACCATTCTGGCTATTTTTAAGTGCCAGTGGTTAGGCAAATGTAAATTTGAGGATTTATAATAATGTTTATTTGCCTTAATTTTTTCATACTGTTTTATGATTAGGATTAGGATAGGCTATTATTACTATCTATATATTGATTGATTTAAAATTAACTCTATAATATTACATTATACATTTTTATGTTTTACTCACTGTTAAGATGAAGAAGTAGATGAAGAAGGTTTTACCTGGAATATTTTGTATACCTTATCTTGAAAAATTGTGTGAAATATTGTAAATTTGTTCATCATAAATGTACATTATTATTTGTGTAAAAATATTGTATATTCATTGTTATAATTGTTAACAAAATAAAATATACTTGAGACATTTTTACTCTGTTTTATTTTGTTTTCCTTTTCTGTGTACAATAAAAATAACCCATCTTGCTTTTTTTTAAATACAATTTTGTATACGTTTTAAAATACGCGCACAAGGCCCTTTGGTGTTAACTAGGTTTTTATTTTGAGTGGGGGAGGAAGAACAACAATACATAATAATTTAATACTGTAAGTGCATTTGTCATACAATTCTTCTCAAACTGCTTAACTTTACCTGAATAAATGCTGTTAGTTTGTCAGTATGAAAATAATTGCATTTCAGGTGAATTTTGAGAGAATTACACTTCTCTCGATCGAAGAACTAAGAAGTAAATACATTTTAATAATCTTATTCTACTGCAAAGTAATAACCGCCATAAAAATAATATCACAAAATAATATAATAAGACATTCTGTTGAACAGTGAGACTTATTGTAACAGACAAAATATATTATTTAAAAACATTATTTAATCGTTAGCATCAAATATTTTTGTCTCTAGTAGCTAAAATCTGTAAAAATGAATATATATATAAGTATCCTTACATTTAATAGTGTAAACTAGCTTTTGTTACGAGAAATTCTCTGTTATATCCAAGCCAATTCTACAAATTGGGTTTTATAAACCATTCCCTTACTTTTAATTGTGCATAAGGTATTTGCATTTGTATATTTTCATCCTGAAGTGCATGGGCATAATTTTAACTAGACATTAGCTGTTGTTACCAAAATAACCCGTTTGACAACAAAAGCAGCTATCACGAGCATAGGAAACAAAACTACTGAATTAGTAACACAAACCGTACAATTCTGAAGAAAAGGCTAAGTCAGAGCCCCCAAGGGCAAATCCTTCACTGTTTGAATAACAACACCAAGAAGGTCAGCTCTAGTATTCAAAATTCAGCCTCTTTTAGCGAATTTCCCCTATAGGGAAGAAGCTATTACCGTAGGTCTCACGGTAAGACTTAAGCCCGAAACCATGATAACTTTTTGTTTTGAGGTCCCCAGATACCAAAAACACTATTTGTTCAAATTTATATATATGTATATATATATATCTATGTGTCCGTGAATACGATAACTTGAGTAAAAAACGTCAGATTTCGATGAAATTTGGCTCAAATGTGTAAAATGACATTCATGACTTTAAGTTCGAAAACCAGAAAAATCAGACGATGGAAAGGGGGGTTTATGGGGGTTTTAAATTTTCCAAAAATCAGTTTTTTGCATTTTCACCCTAAAAATTTAAAAAAACTTAATTTTGGTTTTGACCATGTTACAGACCTTAAAAAAACAAATAATATGGTATTTTGAATTATTAACCTAGGTTAAGTGGTTGAGGAGAAAATCCAAAAAACCTACTCATAAAATCCCCCATGTTAATCTTATGGGAAAAAGGTTTTTTGCTTTTCCTCAGTTTATTTTAATGTAAACTTCACATTTGCTTTATCCAATCTGTTCAGTTCAACAAAACAATCATTTTGGTGTTTAAATTGAGATTCTACGCGCAACCATTGCAGAGATATTCAAAGTGCTAAATACAGTACGTTGTCCAATTTTATCCTTATGGAGAATAAATAAAATTTGATATCTCGATTATTTATGAATGTATGTTGATGAAACTTGGTATGTGGCTTCACGTAGTTCTGGTATATTGATATTTGCACAAAAAATTGATTTTTTGTTGATTATTCCCGTAGCAGCAAACTTGCGTACTCAGCCCCCATGTTATTCTTATGGAGAGTAAGTAAAATGTAATGACTCCCTTAATTATGAACATAAATTAATAAAACTTGGTATGTAGCTTCTTCACTTGGTTAAGTTATATTGATAATTGCATTAAAAACCCATTTTTTTGGTTCCTTGTTGCAGCAAACCTGCTTACTCAGCCCCCATGATATTCTTATGGAGAATACCTGAAATGTTATACAGCGCTTATTCATGATTGAATATTGATGAAACTTGGTGTGTGACTTCACCTAGTTAAATTCTATTTATATTTGCATAGTAACCAATCGTTTGTGTTCCTTGTTTCAGCAAACCTACGTACTCATTAACAGTGTTATTCTCATAGATTATAATTGAAATCGCTTATATTTGAATATATTTGTATGAAACAAATGCTTGGTATGTGGCTTTATGTGGTATTAATACATATATTGCATTGGGAATTCGCTGAGTACGCAGGTTTGCTGTGACGGGGGTATAATTATTCTCCATAAGCATAACATTGGGGATGAGTACGTAGGTTTGCTGCAACAAGGAACACAAAATGTGGGTTTTCGTGCAAATATCAATATAAATCACCTAGGTTTATGTTTATGTGTTGTTGAAGGGACGGATTCAGAGATCCAAAGATTCAAAGATCCTCACACGTCAACTGAAGCTTATTGTGAGTCCCTAGTACGTTAGTTTGGGAAACCAATGCCCGTACCCTTTACGAGATCCAGGAGTTTTTTACCAATACTAACGTCCCTTTCATCACCTGGCTGCTTACAACCAAACAGAGCCCTTCTCCTTGCCCCGAGTCTCTCGCAGTCCAGTATGATGTGCTTGGCAGTCTCTTCAGACTGATTGCAGAGCCTACACACCTGACTTTCATTTCTGAGTCCGAGAGTGTAGAGATGTTTCCTGAAATGGCCGTGTCAAGTTATCAAAGCAATCAACTGCTTAACCCGACCTCTGCCCAACCTCACCAACCAGTTAGTGAAGTAAGAGCTAGTATCTGCTAGCAGCCTTTTGCCAAGTGCTTGATCGACCAGTGTAACCTTGCCATTGCTGGCGATGTAAATCCCTGGACCATTTGTTTATTGTGTGAAAAGCAGTTGTTTTGCTTATGCCACAGCTTGGCTCTGGACCAAAGAATGACATACTGGAACCTCTTTTAGCAAGCTGATCTGCACACTCATTGCCACCTATGCCTACATGGCCAGGTACCCAACCAAGATGCACCGAGTTGCGTGTTGCGAGTTTGCTGAGTGTGTTGTAACATTCCCACACCAGTTTTGACTTGATTTCGTTGGAGTCAAGAGCCTTGAGGGCAGCCTGACAATCTGACAAGATTACTATATGCTTGTCGCAATAGCGTCTGGCAATGCCTAGATTGGCACAAACCATGATGCCAAAAATTTCTGCTTGAAAAATATTACAGTGTTGTCCCAGACTTGCACAGAGTTCTGTTCTAGGTGATTCACTGTACACCCCGTAGCCAGATTTTCCTTCAATGAGAGAGCCGTCCGTGTACCAGACAAGGCTGCCCTTCCTCAGATTTCCACCCTTCTCTGGAGTAGAATCCAACAGAAAAAGGTTTAGTGAAAACCATCTCCGTACTCATGACATCCGATGTCATATCAAGCACAGGGCTTTGAGCAACAGCTTTTGTGATGGTGCAATGGCCTGTTCCAGACAGGCCTTCCCTCCATTGGCCTGCGACTTTTAATCGATAGGCTGATTTCCGTGCTTCTGCCTTGATAAAGATATCCAAAGGCAGTAATCCAAGAGCAACTTCGAGAGCTGCTGACAGGCTACTCCTGAAAGCTCCAGTGACTAGAAGTGTGCCCAACCTTTGTAAACTTGTGAGTTTGGCTATGGCTGTAGTCTGGTTCACCTTTGTCCACCAGACTAGTGATCCATATGTGACTTGAGGCCTTATTACTGCCTTGTACAGCCACAGCGCTATGTGAGGCTTGATCCCCCACGTGTAGCCTACAAATCTCCTGGACGTCATGAGCGCCCATTTCGCCTTATGCAGTGTATTATTACCTAGGTTAAACCACATCCCAAGTTAAATCAATATACAATCATAAATAAGCGATATATACCATTTTGATTTTTCTCCATAAGAATAACATGGGGGATGAGTACGCAGGTTTGCTGCAACAAGGAACACAAAAAATGGTTGTTTTTATAAATATCAATATAACTCAACAAGGTGAAGCCACATACCAAGTTTTATTAAATTATGTTCATAACTAAGGGAGACATTACATTTTACTTATTCTCCATGAGAATAACATGGGGGCTGAGTAGGCAGGTTTGCTGCTACAGTAAAAATCGGTAAAAATTGCTGTTTTGTGTAAATAACAATAGACCACAACCAGATGAAGCCGTATACCAAGTTTCATTAGTATTCGTTCATAAATAAGCGAGATATAAAACTGTTCTTATTCTCCATAAGAATAACATTGGACAACGTACTGCGTTTAGCACTTTCAATATCTCTGTAACCATTTGACGTAGAGAAATGATCAAAACACCAAATTGTGTGTTTTTTAAAGCTGAATCTGATGGTGAAAACTAAAATTACACTTTTTAAAATATTACATGTAAAAACTTCAAAAAACCCATTTTTGGGGTACAAACCCCCCCCTCCAAATTACCACTTTGGATGGGACGATCTGTCTGGTTTTCGAACTTAAAGTCATAAATGATGCTTTACACGATTGTACCAAATTTCATCCAAATCGGACCATTTTTACGAGAGTTATCGCACACACACACACACACACACACACACACACACACACACACATATATATAACACACATATATATATATACAGTTCCGAACGAATGGTGTTTTTGGGATCTGGGGACCGAAAAGTTATCATGGTCCCGGGCCTAGGTCTTAACATACCGACTACGGTAATAGGTTCTCCCTATAGGGGAAATTCGCTAATAAAATCAAAGAAATCTGCCATTTTATTCAAACTGAATGAATGAAATTAAAGAGAACTGATAAATTATTAAATTCCAGGAAAATAGAATGAATGAGCGATAAAATAGAGATAAGGCCAGTCCAGGCGCCAGGGGGAAGGGTGGCAAGGACGGTCTCAAGGTCATCACGCTCGGCAATGACCAGCGCCTGCAAACTTGAACAAAAACCTGCAATACACGCATGTATTGCCGTCAACCTCAACTAAAATAGAAGGCGCTGTCAAACTAACGCGAGCCGCTGAACAAGTGAATTGATTTCTCAGAATACTGAATTGTTTGTTTTTTAATCTGAATTCAATGGTGCAAACTAAAATTTGGGTTAAGCAAGAACTATGTCAAAAGTACAACAAAAAACATGTTTGGGGTAGGAAACCCCTTCAAAACCTCTCTGTGGATGGATCAATCTGTCTAGTTTTCGATGTAGCTTTACATTTATGTATCAAGTTTCATAAAGATCGGACCTTTTTTGTGAGAGTTTTCACACCCTCGGACAAATTTGTAGATACAATTTTTTGCTTACATTTTACTTGGAGTTATTCTACTACAACTGTTACATTCCTAGATGTGGACGTTTTTGTTAATAATTGCAAAGTTAAAACTAAACTCCATGTAGGAAACTAATCAAATGCAGTATTTGCTTACCAGGGCTGCCATCCCACTAATATTATAAATGTGAAAGTTTGTATAGATATTTGTGGCTCAATCACGCTCTAACCACTGAGCTGATTGAAGTGAAATTTGGCAGAGAGGTGCTTGATATTCCTGAGTAAAATATTGGAGTTGCGAAAATCATATAGGGCTTTGCCCCATGGGGTTCAAAATTCCCATGTATTCCTTATGGACATTCATTTTTGTTTAAGCTGATGAAAATAAAAACAGCTGATCGTGATTCGGAGTAGTTCCACGGGCTAACCACAGAATGCAGCACACACACAACTGTCATCGAACTGTCTGTATAGCGAATTTCCCCTATAGGGAAGAAACTATTGCCGTAGTCGGCATGGTAAGACCTAGGCCCAGGACCATGATAACTTTTTGTTTTGAGGTCCCCAGATGCTAAAAACACCATTCGTTCAAAACTGTATATTTATATATGCGTGTGTGTGTGTCCTGAGCACGATAACTCTCGTAAAAACGGTTCGATTTTGATTAAATTTGTTACAAACAACTAGAGCAACATTTATCTTCGAAAACCAGAGAGATCGACTTATCCGAAGGGGTATTTTTATTTTTTTTTGTACCCCAAAAATGGGGTTTTTGAATTGTTTACATACAATCTTTGAAAAAGTCAAATTTTAGTTTGCACCATTGGATTCAGCTAAAAAAACACACAATTTTGTGTTTTGATCATTGGTCTTTAAAATTGGTTGCAGAGATACTGAAAGTGCTCAACACAGCAATTTTATATCTCGCTTATTTATGAACGTATACCGACGAAACTTGGTATATGGCTTCATCTGCTTGGGGTCTATTGTTATTTGCACCAAAACCCTTTTTTTACTGATGGTTCCTGTTGCAGCAAACCTGCGTACTCAGCCCCCATGTTATTCTTATGGAGAATAAGTAAAATATTGTCTCCCTTGATTATGAACATAAATTAATAAAACTTGGTATGTGATTCACCTAGTGGAGTTCTAAAAAAATGTGCCTAACATTCAATTTTAGTTGTTCCTTGTTGCAGCAAACCTGTGTACTCAGCCCCCATGTTATTCTTATGGAGAGTAATTAAAATGATATATATTGCTTGTTTATGAAAGTATATTAAAGAAACTTGGAAATTCGCTGAGTACGCAGGTTTGCTGCGACAGGGGTATTTTACACTTGAAGCGTTGCAGATGAAGTTCTGCACCCGAACTAAAGGTAGCGTTAGCGTTGTGATTTGCTGTGTCACGCTATCTGTTGTTTAAGTGCAAAACAAAGTACACTGATGCAACTTTTGTCTGAATTCTTCCCACAAGTCATTATTACGTTATTGGTTTTACTATTTTTCCAATACGTACATACCTTCTCCTGACCTCTAGCGGCAACCCGATGTATTGCTATGACAGGACACAATACATGCCAATACATGCCAATTAGCGTTAAGCTTCTAAGCTGTTGGTTCAAAACTAAATGTCCCCAATACTCAAATTGTGCCTTCCCGACCGGGTTGGTATCATTTGTTTTCTATAGTCGGCCGCACCTTAACGCTGGGCAGAGCCATCGGCCCGTAGGTAATCTGGTCTATTCAGTCCCCTCCTCACCACCGGCCCTAAATTATCGCCGCTTGGCTGAACGCATGACTCACTAAGTACCTAGTACAGTAGGAATATGTAATATGTCTTATTTTTAAAACATTAGGAAAACGATTGTTATATTTAGCATCGTGACAAAACCCTGACAAATTTGATATCAAACTTCACGAAATTTGGACAGTTTTTAGATCTACTTTGATTATGCCAATATGTTAGTAGAAATTTAACTTTTACACCTATGTCAGGCTCATGACCTGTTTTTTTAAGGCAAGATGACAATTTATTTATTACATCCAAGTCTAGCTTGTGACCCGTTCATAAAGAAATAACTTAGTTGTTAATTAAGGAACATAATTATTCGTTTGTATAATTGTTTGTTTTGAGAAACTGTGAGTCACTCTTCAAAAGTATTATCGAGCGATATATATATATACATCACTAAGTTTTGAGGGTTTTAGGCCTACCCTGTATTTTTTCATTGTGTTTATGTCTGAATTAAACGTTTTTAGTTACGTGCAGTCCTTAAAAATATGTACTAATAATTAAGGGGTTCACAGCTAGTAATTAATAATGTTGATTGTTTAAGAACGGGTCATGACCCTATCATATGTGTAAAAGTTAAATTTCTACTAACATATTGGCATAATCAAAGTACACCTAAATACTGTCCGATTTTCGTGAAGTTTGATATCAAATTTATCAGGGTTTTGTCACGATGCTAAACATAACAATCGTTTTCCTAATGTTTTAAAAATAAGACATATTACATATTCCTACTGTACTGTGCACTTAGTGACTTATGTGTTCAGCCAAGCGGCGATAATTTAGGGCCGGTGGTGAGGAGGGGACTGAATAGACCAGATTACCTACGGGCCGATGGCTCTGCCCAGCGTTAAGGTGCGGCCGACTATACTTATTAGTGTGACTATTTTTATTCTTCACACTACTGTAACATAAAATAAAATACAACTAACCTTATTCACACTTTTATTTTGAGTTTTTAATGCAAAAGTATATTTTGTTGTTATAGTTGTAAATTAAATCATATTTTTTATCATTAAAAATTTATTTGTTGTCGGCATATATTAAAAATGAGTTGAAAAAATACAACTTTACTTTTATAATATACAAATGAAGGAGTATTAGACAATTTCACTTTTTATTTTTTGTAAATTATTATTAGGTTAAGAACGTTACCTGTATAGCCAAACTTTCATCATTCGATTACTAGAAATTTGGGTGGCAGTTAACGTTTAAGAATAAATTAAGCTTTTAATAATTATTTTTTATGTGCTATGATTTTTTTCAATAAGACATCCTTAGGCATAACTTTGCTTGTTTGTGTGGCACGTCTACATTATGACGTGTAAACTGCATAATAGCATTAAATATTAAAATAAATTATTGCAACAGCTGAATTGTCAACTATTATACTGATGTGATACATGGTTTTATGTATAAGCTGTCTGATAAGACCACATCACAGCTATTCTCACTAGATTCAGACACTTTCCACATGGAAAGCTTTCCTTAATTCGATTTAAGGATAGTAACTACTCAAAAATATTTTACAGTTTTCTTCAGATCTTTTCTTCTTTTGAGTGGTTCACACGAGGTTCGTGTTGATCGGTCAGCTCTGAAATAAAAATGTTAGTCAGTTACCAGGCAGTTGTTGTCAACCCAGTTGACAAGTTTATAATCTTCTTTTTCTATAAGGATGGTATGGCAAATTTATCAACAGAACTACTTCACTACTTCTGCACCGACTGACAATTGAGGTATCAAATAAATGGCCTCAATCCATAGTTGTGCAAAGTGGGTTTCAATTTTCGACACTCCATTGTGAAGGCCGCCTTCAGAGTTTTTTTCCCATAAGGATAGCATGGAGATCAATTGCATTTTAAAACAGCCGTGTATACAACGGAATATAGTTTGACTGTATCAACATGTTTTATGAGCTAAGAACACAAACTAGTGAAATGGCAAGGCAAAATCTTTTAAACATACAAAAAAGATGGAACGACTTTGTTTGGTTTCGAGCAACTGGCCGAATAGTAGAGTGTAGAAACTGGCCGAGTAGTGTAGATTTATGTTGAATTTGGCTCACATTAAGAGCCGGCTACCCTGTCGGCCATATTGGTTTTATCGCCCATTCGAATAATGGTTAAGTTCAGACCCCAATTTTTCGCTTATCTCTTGAGATAAAATTTTGATTTTGTTGTCAATTGAAAGATATTCTTACTGTGGGTGATTATTGTGGAAGATATTTTGAAAATGGATTATAATATTTAATAAAAAATGTAATTTTTTTAAGTTTAATAATTTTTTTCTGGTATTCTGTAACACTTATACGAATTTTTATTAAAAAAAATCACTCTACTTTATTTTTAGTAGTAAAAAAAATTACCTAAATCAGATTGAAAATGAAATAAAAATGTGGGTCCTAAATAGATGTTTAGTTAGCATTGCGCTTATGGAGAATCAATCCAATATGACCAACGGGGGAGCGTGGCCTTAATTAAATGTAGTATATGGCAAAAATAGTTATGGGAAGGAACAATTGCATAAACTCAGAATGGCCACTTTCAAGTCTGAATCAAAATTGAAAACAATTTTTCAATTATCTTTTCTCTTTCAATGAAGATGCCGTACGTGAGTGCTGGGAATACTAAATTGTTCAATGAGAGTCTTGCCAGTTTAGATACCAACAATTAGGATAGCTAAATGGAATTCATCATTGTTAAAAGTTGGTTATAGGGTCATAGTTGTCTTACAGGAAAAACCTTCAAATCCATTGTGCTTCAGTACTCCAAGTGGCTTGCAAACAGATATCAATTAAAACGACTATAACCAAAAACTGCCACTACACAGCCAAGAAGCTATTGTTTGGCCAGTTCGTCCAGTTGACAATTGTGGTCAAAGTAGTTTGCAAGAAGAGCCGCCAGGGGCTTGTATACCCCATGGATTAAATCGCAAAAAACTACAGCGATATGCTTATGGGCTTACCTGAACTGATGCTTCAGGGGGACAATTTTTGCACCAAAAGTTTGTGACTGAAAATATTATTTGACTGACTATTCGTTGTAAACTTACCCGGATTCAGATTTGCAGCTGAGTCAGAATCATTCCACGCTTGAAGCTCTCCCGAGCCCAAGTACAGGAAGAGCGCATTCGCCAGGAAAAAGGCAAAGGCAGAGCAGATAAACACAATCCTCCAGTTGTCAATCTTCGACTAGAAAATACCAGTTGTGACGTACAAAATATATCAGTTTGTAAAAATGACATTGGCAAAGCTACGATTTAACAGGGTAGTTCTTTGGAAGTTTGTTCTTTACTTTTTACAGCCCTGTCCTATGAGCAAGTCGAAACTGGAATCTGTTGTGTTTGGAACTTCCATGGCTGCTTTAGTTATAACAGATACATTTTCAATAAATACATAATAAACAGAAATGAGTGGAAATATTTGTGTTGTGTCGTCGGGCGCTCTGTGTTTCAGTAAAACTGATGTTGTTTACGATTTATGAGGCAGTGGAAGTTTTCACACGGGGAGTCTGAATCTGTGCTCACTTTGCCCTGTTTTTGTGTCGTATTTCTTACGCCCATCTCTGGGAAAGCCGGATTTTCTAAATTCACCACATTAGTCCGGATTTTTGAGATTATACTATATTTATTTTCTCATTTTAATGGATTTGTTGTTGTGAAAATACAATTTTTGTTTTATTTTATATCGATTAATAAAGTTTTCACATTAATTTGTCTAATAATAACAATAGGAAAAGGTAATAAAAATAAATTGGAATTTGCAGCTTTCCCCCAAAGGTTAGGAGTTTACAAACAAGACCACAAACTTATTCATATTATCTCTTAAACCCTTTACCAACCTCATCGCTGATCACCTCTCCGACAAAGAGAGGGGCGATGATGGCCGTGATGTTGGCAGACCCGTTGGAGATGCCCATCAGGATGCGGGCGAAGTTGGGCGAGAGGTCGAGATGGTTCACGTTGAAGCCCATGTACACGCAGCAGTTGAGCGTGATGCATATCGCGTACAGTGTGAACGCCAGAGTGGAGTTCTTACCCGCGAACGCCATCCCTAACAGTGCGGCCGCTCCTCCCCAGTGAGCTGGGTGGGAAAAAATATTAATTGCATCTTCATTTTAATTCCTTAATTTACACGATGCAGGTTAGGATGAAGATAACCTTGACAAAGTAGCTTTGCATAGGGTTTGTGGACAAAACCTTGATCAAAAACCATGCAGGCTGCTCATAAAGTTTCTGTCCACACACCCTACGCAAGGCTACCTTGCCAAGGTTATCTTCATCCTAACCTGCATCATGTAAACACTGCTCAACTCTTATTGATAACTTAAGTTGCGAGTCACTCTCTCCTAGACTTGTCGATTTTTTTGTATTTAACCTTATATTTCAAATTCAATTCAACTGTAAGAGTAATTTTAGTATTTAATACATTTTTCGTACTGTAACAACGCTTGACACAGAGCCGAGACTTTTCCAACTTAGTCAGCAATCACGAACGTCACTTCCGCCGATGCACGTGTCATGATTGACGAACGGGGAGGGGCTTGAAACACAGAGTCACAAGTTAGATGTCTTAGCGTAGACACCTCCAAATACTTTGTAAAACCCTTTGTACTTGTTAAATTAATTATAAACTAAATATTTGAAAATACACCAGTATTCTGAGGAATCATTTTTTGATTTCTATTACCTAACATCGGGACTGCTCACCCCATTAGGAATAGTTTTTTGATTTCTATTACCTAACATCGGGACTGCTCACCCCATTAGGAATAGTTTTTTGATTTCTATTACCTAACATCGGGACTGCTTACCCCATTTTGAGCAGTGGTGGCAGCGACGCAAACGTTACCAAAGGCCGACGCGAACGTAAAAAACCGGTAGGCCCTAACACTTACTTCTGTTTGCATCACATTTATTTAATATCACTTATGATAAATCAAAACTCTATTGGTTACAAAGTTTATAAATTCCTTCTGAGAGTCTTTGTAATTGAACCCAACCAGGTCATTCCAACATATTGAAAATTATTGAGTTTAATGAGGATGAACATTTGTAGGACGAATATGGTTTTCTAAAGATGGTAATGCTCTTTCATGCATATTTTGAGGAAAACAGGGTAAGTTTTCGTTATGTATGAGACATTGTTTCAGACTGTTTCTGTAGCCAGGATTATTAAGAAAAATCATAATAACCAATGGTTGTTAGACATAACATTTGCTTGAATGGGACGTGTAGAATTCAAACCACACTCTCACTTCAGCTTCAGCCAGTATGATTATATCGAGTTCTGAACACCCATTTTCACCACTCATCCACTATTCAGACTTTAAAGACATCCTCTGGGATTGCAATCACGTAAGGACAAATGGGAGATGCTAAGGAATACAATTATCAAAACACAGAAAACCATAAAACACGGCAGAGAGCTGACTACCACACCGTCTCCCATCATCCTGCGATTTGCCAAACGCCCACAATTTTTACTTAAAAATTGCGCTTACAGAATTATATATAAAGATTAAATACATTTGATGTCAGCACAATTTTGTTTTTCTTTTGACTTTTCTATTTTATAATCAGATTCTCAAGTTTTCTGTATAAACTCAGTGTTCACTGTTACATAATATTTTTAAGGGCGCTAAAAGTAAGGATTTGTTTCTTAAAACAGTGCTTTATATGTGAAATTACTCACTGTTTTGGTTTTAAAAGAGTTCTTTTAGTATCTACTGCATCTTACTACAAAAACAGTTCTCCTTGCTTGAGAGACATATCCATTTTTATTTTCTATATAAGATGACAACAGCTCAAGGAGTTCCAAAACCCAGACTAGCCTGTTAAATGTGAGTCAACCCCAATACTGTAGGACTCATTTGGACTTAAGCGTGAAAGCTCAGAAGCGCAACTAACCCACTGAGTTCCAAATCTTCCTGGAAGCCGTCACTGAGGTGTAGCCCCTGATGATCAGCTGATCCGCCAGATAGGAGAGGGGGAAGGAGATGATCCACATCAGGAGGAATGGGAACGCTGTCATCAAGCCGTTCTGGAAACATAAGTTGTTATTAAAAATTCATATTGGAACATTGTGGCAACCAGAAAAATGCCTTGAGTTAAAGCCATCCTAAGAAAAAAAATTAACTGCTCTTCTCTAAATTTCATTGTATGAGTTAATGCCCTCGATCACTTGTGAATACACAAATCGCTTATGTTGCCTTGTTTTCTGTCAATGATCCTCTCTATATGTCAATAACCCATTCGTGTTAATGTGTTGTCATGATATCAAAGCTGAAATTGTTGTGATCCAACAGTAATCTAATTAATTTATCCCTTGACTTAATACCATTAATTACTATTTAAAAATGAGGTTCCTTTATCTAATGAGTTGGATCGGTCTTCTCGTGCAGATTTCTTTCATGATTGTGTCTAGAGAAAATATTGGCTGTTGGAGCCTGATGATGAGAATTTAGAATCCTCGAAACCAGCCGCCTACACAGGAACAGAAAGGATCATTGGCAGAAATTAAGGTAACATAAACAAATTTTGTCTTTTCTGAACGATGCTGCACTAGCTCATTTTTGTAGGAACAGTCAAAAAGACAATTCCATGAAACTAACAACACTTTAAAATGTGTAAAGAAGACTGGCAAATATTCAATCAACTACTTATTTATCTTGTTCAAAAGATAATTCTATGCCAAAGAATTTACCCAACCATATTAAAATAGTTTAAAATCAGATCAGAAGCATACATTCAAGTCAAAGATTCTTTATTCATAACATATACGGAATGTACACAATGGAATCAGATATTACAATTTGGGAACCAAACAATCCAGTTCTCAAACAGTAAATAAACTACATTAACATTCAACATTTATATAACCCTTACATTAAATAATCTTACTTTCTTTTAAAAATCAACGCACAAAAACCTTCTAATCAATAAAAATAGGCTACTGGTCATACAACTTTTTAATTTTGTTTTTAATTTGTTAAAATAGAATAGGCTTCTTATTTCTGCGGGCAGCAGTTAAAAATACTCAGTGATTTGTTCATAACATTTTTACTTAGTGTATTTAAAACAAAAATCTTTACTATATCTTGTGTTACAGTTATGAATAAAACCTAAAAAATGTGAACAATTAGTATTTCTTTTTAATTCCAAGATTAATTCAAAAATGTATAGCCGGAACACAATGTCGGAATAATGTTGGAACATTTTCTTTGGCTAATTCAAACCACTTCAATTTTAGTAATATTATTATAGCTTTTTCTACAAGGATTTTTTCTATATTTTCAGTTGAGGAGCCACCATACACAGTAAAACCAAGAGATATTTGAGAATGTGTGTTTATCACATACGTCTTGTAAGTTGACGTTGAGCGCTTCACTGAAGTACGTAGGGATCTCGGTCAGAATCGTCCAGACGCCCCAGTTTTGACCCATGTGGGCTAAAGTCACAGCCCATACAGGTCCACTTGTAAAAATATCCTTCCAAGGAATCGACATCGAACTTGACTGAAAAAATGTTTTGTTATTTTATTATATCGTGGTGTAATTTCTTTGCATTTAATCTAACACTAGAATTGCCCATGTGAAGACTGCGTTGAAACATCTGTTGTGAGTCAGTTGAGCTTGATGCTGCAAGATGGTGCCACCAGTACGATGTCAACTATATAAGTGAGAATATCCCATTAAATTGAAATTTGTATGGTTTTAATAGGTTGTTTATTTGTTACATTTAGCGGTGAAGGTAATCCTAAAAATTATGGCTTAATTGTTGGTTTTGATGAAATACTATGGGAAATACGGTCTACCGACAAACAACCATCCTTGAGAAATAATATATAATGCTGAAGCCTCGTTCAGGATTATTTGAGGCCTATTCCTCAAAGTAAGACTGTTATGGAGTAAATATGTTCATGTTTTGTTCGTAATTAACCATGCAATGGCTGTGGAGAAAGTAATATACAGTACCAAAGCAATTAAATTAAAATGCCAACATAGAATGGATTTATAGTAAAAATTAGTGCCGTTGTTGCTGTTGGAGAGTATTTCAGGAAGGATTAGATTATCCACCGCAGATAAGGTAGATAAAAACAAAAGCTCACAGTTTTAATGGCTCGCTCGTAATATTTGAATCTTAGTGCTGCAATCAATTCACTGGGTAGTGAACCCAGAATAAGGTACAAACAATTGTATGTAGCTGCATATTTTGCCTGGTACAGCATTTAAAGTGAGATCAATTTTGAAATTGATGGAAGACCATTCTGCGAATACCAAATATCTACAAATATGTTTCATAGGTTAGGGGTAGGAATCACCTTACAATACAAGGCTAGTAGAAATTTACTTACAACCAAGGCTAGTAGAAATTTCCACAGATTACTCAAGTGCCAGCTTATCGTGAGCTTACTGTTCGGGGCAACATTATCAATCATGTCATGGTGGAGGCTTTATCCCAAATTACCTACTTCATTTTGATCTTAGATTAATCTATAATAGATACATACATGTTTCATTCAGAAATTGTTTACCTTCTTTTACTTTGTAATGCGTAAAAACACAGTGTTATCAAAAAGTAAAATGTGGTTTAGTAATACAATTCCTATTAATATTACTTTAGAATAACAACAAAACCACTTGATATTTTCACTTACAGCCTTCACACCTTGTGTATAACTCATTATTAATGTATTACTCGTGTAATATGCCTTTAGACTTCAATTTTAATTTTAATTTGAAGTCCACATTTCTGTTAAAGTCATTGTGACTGTGACTCCTGTGTTTTGTATGAGAGACAACCACAGAAATCTGGGCTCTGCTTTAAATATTGGGTTTTGCCGCTGAATATGAGGGTTAATTGTTAATTCTTTTAAACCATGTTCAACATCCTTCAGTTAAAATTGGCATCTAAAGGCATTTTAAATGACTAATACATTAAAATAAGTTATAACTTGAGTTGTTGGCCATTCAACATACATATATAAGCTTTTAAATCGAATAACAAAACAACGATTAAATCTAACTTTGCAGAACACTTGATAAAGTCGAAACACAAATTTACAGATCTAAAAGAACAACTAACAATATTAGAGTTTGAACGAGAAAGAGAGAAGCTATTTGTCAAAGAAGAAATGAATATTTACTTTAATTTTTTTAAAAACCCTTCAAACATATTAAATACAGTTTTACCTAAAAAATCAAACCCGATGTTTGATAAAATAAAAAAAAAATAAGAACAAGAACATGTTCGAATCATGTTATATAGTATTTAAAGAAAATAACAGGAGAAAATAAAATATATTATGGATTATGACAACAACAAAAATTCATATGCAACTTTAAAATACTTAATTTTAACATATGATTAATATTTATTTTATTTTAAATGTGAGGTTATATTTTTATAGATTTTGATAATGGCCTAAGCGCACGAAACATGTCAGTCTGAAATAAAAATGTTTTTATAAAAAAGGGTACTTTGTTAAAATATGAAGATACATCTTATAATATTAGTAGCCCTACTCACTCATTATAACATTATATATATATTTATATATATATATATATATATATATATATATTACACTAACTATTATTTTTCCTATTTTTTTATTTGCATGATATAGATGTAGTATTTTTTTCTTAATACATCATACCTTAAATTTAGAATACTTCATTTAGAACTCATTCCCCATATAACTACTTAAAACAGTTGTTCTATTCAAAACAATTCACAAGGTTAACCAAAGAACGCAGCACACAACTGCAGCGTCCCCAGATAAAGCTAGGAACTGCAACTGGTAAAGTATAAAGATATTGATTGCCACTCATTAACTCACAACTCCCTCCCGAGCTGTTCCCGGGAGCGACCGCAGGATGTAGTCTCGCTCTTCCTCCGAGATGAACCAGTGAGACTCAGGGCCGTTGCCCCCCAGCAGCATCCACAGCGCCACCTAGGGACCAGGAGGCAATTGAACCTTTACACAAGGTTGTCAACATGCTATCAACTACAGGGTTCAAGGTAGAAACCTTGTCAAAGAATTGGAAAATCTTGTTGACAAGGTTATGAAAAGGGTTGACCAATTTACTCGAAGGTTGTCAAAATGTTATCAACAACAAGGTTCAAGATGTATATATCATTGTCAATGAAAATGGAAGCCCTTACAAAATTGTTGACAAGGGTAAGAAAAGGGTCTGGTTGAATGACGATAAGATTTACACTAAGGTTGTAATGACATGGTTTGGTTTACTCAGGGTTTTCATCGCTTATCATTTTAAACCTTGTGAAAACCCTGTTAGAGGTTTGGATGTAAAAGATCCCTTGACTGGGTAATGAGTGGGTTTTTATTAAAACCTGACTCCAACCCCTCCCCATGCTAATCACTGGATAATTGTAAAGTAAAACTGACTGCAAGTTGTAAATGGAACATGCAATTTTATATATTTAAAATTAAATGGATGAGAAAATCAACCGAAAATTTTAAAATAAACTTAAATTCCTTGAACAATTTGATCATGCTGATTGAGGATTAACACAAAGTCTTTTGCCTGAAGCTCTAATCATTTTATGATCCAGAAAGTCCAACAAAGCCTCAAAAACTAAGTTTTATCTCATTTAGTAACATTGAACATCCTGCAAAGAGGATTTAGTTAGCCGAATTCCTGCAAAGAGGACAAACACTTAAAGAGGACTGGAGCCCCCCCTTAATGAGCATCCTGATAATCACCCAAAGAAGTCCAAGTCCTCCGGAGAAGTAGAAGATGCTCGGCCAACCCCACGGAGTGGAGGCGAGCACGCCAGAACTCGCGAGCACCAACATCGAGCCGAAGTTCAGACCTGGGAAGCAAATAAAACACTCCGCTCAGTCAACATAGCTAGACTACTGGTAACAACACATTCAATGTTTTCATGTGTGTTTGGTATTTAATCATTAGAATCATATAACCAATGTTTTTAAAAGTTTTCTTCGATTTTTATTGAGCTTGCACGATTAAAAGATTTATTTCTGAATGTAGAAATGATTTTTATTGTGTGGATACATGCTAGGCGAGAACACTGTCCACTTACCCCTCTAAAGCTTTAAAAAAATACTAAATAAAAGGCTATAAAACGCCCTATATAATGGCGATAAAAATATGACTGTTCTGAACACAATCAAGGCCACATTAAATAAACAGGTCGTAATGCTCCTCCGATATTACGTCATCATACACGACGGCAATGATGTAATGTTCCATTTCTGAACAGCTGCTTTTAATTGAGAGCTTATAATTTTCCTGTCGTCTCGTCTGATAAAGGTTAATTTTGGTTTTCCAAAAAGAAAGGAAAACAAGCAGCTGATCAAAAACAAAACATGACGATATTGCCGTCGCGTATGATGACGTAACGCCGGGGTAGCATTACGGCCTGTCTATTTAGTGTTGCCTGGACACAGTACAGTTTAGCACAAATAATTACATCTAAGGTTAATATTTTGATAAAAACATTAAGCTTTCTTTATAATATTCAAACATAGAATAAATATAAACTACGTAATTGAAGGCAATGTTTGTATGAAACATTGTAGAGTAATTTTTTTCCTTTGTAACAAATAAAAACAGTTTAACTGTATAACTAGTAGTGTGTTTTTTAGTGTTTATCTGTGAAACATTGCAGATGAATTTGTGTATGTTATCTATAAAAAAACTAGTAGAGTCTCGGTAATATAAATTTATCGTGGGCCCATTACTGATATAACAAGTAACAATAAATATCAGCCTCTAAGTATTTATATTTTCGATAAATCTAATATCAATAGCAAACATTACAATTACAATGGTCTAGATAATACAGAGGCTGGATATTGAAGGGTTTACTGAGTTAACTTAACCCCTTTTTCATAAGAGAATTCAATTGCAGACAAACACTAAATCAAAAACATACATAAAAGAAACACACACCTCTATCAACACACTCACACACCTCTATCAACACACTCACACACCTCTATCAACACACTCACACACCTCTATCAACACACTCACACACCTCCATCAACACACTCACACACCTCTATCAACACACTCACACACCTCTATCAACACACTCACACACCTCTATCAACACACTCACACATCTCTATCAACACACTCACACATCTCTATCAACACACTCACACACCTCCATCAACACACTCACACACCTCCATCAACACACTCACACACCTCTATCAACACACTCACACACCTCTATCAACACACTCACACACCTCTATCAACACACTCACACACCTCTATCAACACACTCACACACCTCTATCAACACACTCACACACCTCTATCAACACACTCACACACCTCCATCAACACACTCACACACCTCTATCAACACACTCACACACCTCCATCAACACACTCACACACCTCTATCAACACACTCACACACCTCTATCAACACACTCACACCTCTATCAACACACTCACACACCTCTATCAACACACTCACACACCTCTATCAACACACTCACACACCTCTATCAACACACTCACACACCTCTATCAACACACTCACACACCTCTATCAACACACTCACACACCTCTATCAACACACTCACACACCTCTATCAACACACTCACACACCTCTATCAACACACTCACACACCTCTATCAACACACTCACACACCTCTATCAACACACTCACACACCTCTATCAACACACTCACACACCTCTATCAACACACTCACACACCTCTATCAACACACTCACACACCTCTATCAACACACTCACACACCACCTCTGTCAACACACTCACACACCTCTATCAACACACTCACACACCTCTATCAACACACTCACACACCTCTATCAACACACTCACACACCTCTATCAACACACTCACACCTCTATCAACACACTCACACACCTCTATCAACACACTCACACACCTCTATCAACACACTCACACACCTCTATCAACACACTCACACACCTACTAACACGAACGTAGCAAATCTGGCTCTCTCTCTGGGGGGACCCCATCTGGACAGTAGACCGTGCACCATTGGCATCATGAAACCCTGAAATGACAAGATAAAACTACAATCACAAACAATATTATAAATATATATGCAAAGCCAATAGATTACAATTTAGTTTTAATTTTATTTCAGTTTGGTTAGGAAACAATTTTAATATATAAATTTGCTGTGGGTCTAATATTTAATCTTTATTTTGACTAGATGGGAACCTCAGAGTAATTTTATAATACTACTTTGTTCTTTAGAAAGTTCAGTCATATTAGGAAAATTACCTTAATAAACTCGTATAAGCATAAAACTTGGTGTGTATGTTGAGTTTTACTTCCACAATAACATGCTAAGTCCTCGAAAAAAATTTTGCTACGGCTGCCAATTTTCAAGATGGCGGCCAATTTTCACCTTTTAGCTTATAATTATTTTATTATTGATGATATAGAGAAATGTTTAGAATAAAAAATGTTGGAAATTAAGAGATGCACAGAGTAAAGCTGAGTTTTTGCGTAAGAAATTTCAGTCGAAAACATGATACATTTATTGGTTTAGAAAATACAGTGTATTCCATGTAAAATGTCAATAGTTTTCACAAAAATAGCCGCCATTTTGAAATAGATAAAGATAAGTGGATTCAGTTTTTGCCAAAATGTTTGTTTTGGCAAGACCTTTAAAATGATGTATAATTTGCCTTAGGTTCATATAAGAACATTTTGAGATTCAAACTCATAACCGTTTTGAGCACTCTACATATAGGATTTCAATAATAATATTATTAATAGATTTCCCATATGCGATTTAGTACATATAATTGTGTTGGATGTCTTTAGACTAAACCGTTCTCCCCTTCTACCTGCTGGAAGAGTGGTCTGACCTGCACCTTGTGTGTATTTATAACTTTAAATCATTGATAACTCTAAAACCATTAGGCTTAGAGTTAAAGTGATAATAACTATTATTGTCCATCTCTTAATTCCTAACACTTCTTATTTGAAACATTTCTCTCTATCACCAATAATAAAGAGTTACAAGCTAAAAGGTGAAAATTGGCTGACATTTTCCAAGATGGCCGCCGTATCACAAGTTTATTTTTCGAGGACTTTTAGCGTGTTATTCCGGAAATAAAATTCAACATACACACAAGTCTTATGCTTATAAGAGTTTTTTTAAGGTAATGGAGAATTTTTTTTAGTGACAAAATATTACTGTCTATTTTGAACTCCTGCCGTATATAATCCTCAAAATCTTAAAACCATAAACTTGAAAATTATACTTGAATGCTATCCTTGTATTCAACTTTATTAAACATTTTTAATATACAAAAAGAGAAAATATTTTTTCAAAAATTTAAACAAAATACTAAAATAAACGTTATTTTTGAGCAAAAATTAGGAAGGGTACAAACAGAAAATGGAGAGCATGGATTTGCCAGTGCAAATGCTCGTGTTTTCTCTTATATCCTCTTTATTATCAATTACAATTCTTCCTATTTTGTTTTTAAATCATCCACAAAAGAAAAGTAACACTGTATCAAACTCATAGATAAAGTTACAACCAAAGTTGAACTAGCCAAATCATATTGTGAAAACAAAACAACTGACAAGATAAGATATTCCCAAGCATTGTCTACAACTACGTCATTGTCCACGGGAGGTGTGTTGTTTGTGTTGGCAAAGTACCCAATTCAATTTATGAGATAAACTTTATCATTTGAAGTTTTCAAGACTAAAAATTCATATTAACTGTGCAAGTCTTTACTTTGAATCCTAGCTAACCTAAATTATTTTTATTTACAACTAGCTGGTCCGACAGACGTCCTGTCCTAATGTCATTGATGTCAAATACTTGTTCATTTTCAAGATGAGCTTGTTCGCTTCGCTCACTCGCCTCCTGGATTAGCTCGTTCGCTATGCTCACTCGCCTCCCGGATTAGCTCATTCGCTATGCTCACTCGCCTATCGAAAAAAGAGTTTGAGTTGCCAGTCAACTAGTTTTTTTTTATTTCCATAATGAACATATGTTTATGCCTTTCAAGTCTGTTTAGATATAATCCTTTTATTAACAGCTGTTTGGTGTAACTAACTGAATTTTTATCAACTCAATGGGAACTTTGATGGCCGGTGGGACAGAACCCTTAGGTCGGATTAAAAATTGTCTTTTATAAGAACCTTGTCCTGATATTAAAAAACACAACAAAAAATAATTATTCAATTTGGTGCACTCATTCTCAAGTTATGGAATCACAAAGGAAACCAGGCATTCATTTTTATATATTAAGATTTTTACAAACGCAATTTTCCTAAATCTAAAATAACAAAGTGAATGACCTTGAAGATAAAATATTTCCTGCCTGAAAGAATGAGTTTTTTATGTGACAGAGATTTTATGAATAGTAACTTCATGAAGTCCTACACGGACAGTTAAGTTTTTCCTGTAGTTTTCATCATTGTTTGGTCCTTACACCATTTAGTGTTTAAGATAAGCATTGGAAAGAGCTAGTGCATGTTGAAGGGGGAGGGTTGGTAGTTGCCAATTTCGTGACGGGGGACAAGAAAATTTGCCGGGCAGCCCTTATGACGTGGTTGCATGGACTCTTAGCTACATGTTTGTAATAATACATCATAGAATTTTAGTGTGTTATAGAAATTGCTATTAAAATCAAAGTGGTTATACAATTGATTGTTTTGCTGGACCCAGGTAAAAACTGTGTTTCTATGACTGCTACACCAATGCTTCTTTAGATCAGCCCCTCAAAATCCGGGCCAATCTCGTGACCAGTCTACAGGTAATCGAGGCAACCTAGATTTTAAAATTAGTAAAAAAATAAAGGTTGTATAGTAAACCCTCTGAGGTAGCGTGGATTACCTGTGATAGACCTTGACAGATCCTTATCACAACCATGATAACAGCGCTGTAGTCGGGCGCGAGGGTTAGTAGAGGGGGAGTGAGGATACTGAGGATACTCGCTGCCGCAAAACTCCAGCCGAGGAGCTGCTTGTTGTTCACCTGTGAGGAGAGGAGGAAGAATCAAATCAAATATTTTATTGTCACAATACGTTTACAAATTAGCATTGCTAAAAAAAAACTGGTGACATTGTCAAAACAATAATAATTTATCATAATAACTACTTATAATTGGTACTTACACTAACAAAATCAGACATACCGTAAGAAGAAGAAGAAGAAAATTGTTAAACCAGTGGAGCTTAGAACACCTCTACCAAGCTTTACCATTAGAAGTAAGATTACAATACATGCCAATACTCTAAATTCAAATAATTTCTCTTACAGTTTTTATACTCTAGATGATTTTTTGAAGTCTGTTCCCCCAATAGACCCTCTTTCAATCCAGCTCTAATGGGAAAGATTGGGTGAGAAAATAAGATTAACCTGACAGGTGTTGTTTTGAATTCAACTCCAGTACGGCCCATAGGTTTTCCTATGGGTGAAAATCGAAGTACCAAGCTCCTAGATCTGAATCTACGTACCAAGAATAAGTACGTGGATGTAAAAATCAGGAATACCTTTTCTGCCAACACGCCGAATAGTGAGAGCTGCCAAGCAAAGTATTTAACCTAAAGGTGGTCCCACACTTCTCGCGAAGAGGTCTGAATATTCGGCCGAACATTCTCTCGAATGTTCACTGAACATTCCGTCCCGTATGTTCCCGTTTGTATTCAAAAGTTTGTGCAGCTCCCACACTTCTCGCGAATACTCCGAACATTCGGAGTTCGAATGCATGTTCGGGTTCGCGAGAAGTGTGGGACCGCCTTAACTGGCAGTCTTCAGTAAATGACAGTTTACTAACTTTGTGAAACTCATAAGCTTTTTGTCAATTTCACAAACCTTTTGAGTTAAAATTAATTGGTGACTGTAAAATACTTCTCCAAATAGACACCAATGAATTTTACTCGCTTAGCTTAGTGAGACAGTACCCAGGATATCAATTGAACTAACACCAGAGTTGTAATAACATATAGCCCTTTAATACACATGTTTGATATATCACTTCAATGATAATCTATCTCTAACAACAAGTTCTGACCTTTTGCATTCAAATCAGAGGCCTCTGTGCTCTAACCATTATTTTTCAAGACACGAATGACACTATCTGAACACAGAAACAAATTATCAACCCTCTTAACCTAATTAAATATTGAACAGTCACATAATTTCGGCATCAGCCAAAGTCCATCAATACAACCTTTAAATTACGTAAGGCACAACTACTAAGTAAAATACACACTTTAAACTCAGATAAATGAGATATTGGGCGGTAGCCGCTAGTCCAATTTAAAGGGCCCGTCACTCAAATCAACTCTTGTATAAAATAAATATATCACATTACTATCTTCCAGCTATTAAAATAATATTATTAATAAACACATACACATATAAAGCAATAAATTAAAGTCAAACAATATCACGCCTAAACTCCTTTTAGCCGTGTGGCCATTTCTATTCCCATAAATATTCTCATATATAAAGCTCAAATATTTAAGCTCAAGTTACCTATTCTAATTATATATTTTTCTCCATCTCGGATAAAGCACGTCAATAATCAATGATATCAAAACTTACGAAATTTATATACAAATATTTTACAGATTTTATTACAGCCTGCGGGCCATTTTTATATAACACAACTTGTGTTTATCACTTCCTCAACCACTCATTTCATTACCTAATTTCTGACAGATCTTAATATCTTACAATATCTCTCCTATTCGTCTCTATTTATGGTTGCTTAATTTTTTTGTAAGCTTTCCTTTAAATTTTTAATCTTTATTAAGTTATGATTATTTATTAAGTGAATCCTTCCTTTCAAATTTTAGAGCGCTTTCCTATACAATTTATTTTTAAATAAGAGCAGCAAGGTTAGCAGAAGATAAAAACTTCACATACCCCAAAGTGAGAACTTGGTGACCCAGAGTGGTGAATGTCCCAGTGCGATGTCGGTCCTCGAACCCCCGTGGTCTCGTGTGGTGCTCGTGGTCCCTCGTGTACCCTTGTAGGTGACTCGAAGTTCACTCCTCCGGTCGCAGACTCTGGCCGTATTGGACACCTTCTCCCTTCTTGGTTTGAAGCTCCTGAACTCCTCTCGTGGATGCTGGCTGGTGGCTGGCAGTCTTCTCTCCACTCTTCTGCTCGGCTGTACCCCAGTGATATCGGGCGATGTAGACGATGAGGACTTGGACTCTACGCAGGTGGCAATCTCACCTATCCTGACGTAACCCCGGGCCTACTCGATCCAGCCCTTCTGTCCGCTTCCTCTCTCCTTTGCCGAATCCTCCTCGTACCTTCTTCTCTCCCCTTCCAAGTTTTTCCCACCAGTTCGATGTTTCCCCCAATTTTGATGTACCACGCCCACTACAACCAATCGTGTTATTCTTGAACTTTCGCCCCCGCTGTTATTGGCCGCATTCCCGGTCAGCAGAAAGACGCCATGTTGGAATATTTGGTGAGTTTCAGCTGATTATTTTGCATGAACTTTGTATCGTAATATGACTCTTCATTTCCTGTTATTTTAGTTGTTTTGTCTACGCACAATGACCTTTTGAATTGTCGAACTTCTAGTGAATTTCCAATTTTTAATTAAGTTTGTTTGAATTTAAGTAAACTCTTTACACTCCCGCACCCACGAAAATTTGTCGTCCTTGAAAAATGTATAGTTTTGGTGGTGTTCTATGTGTGATTCCTTGATCATCAGTAATAGTCTCTGGGTTTGGCCTCGCTATGTTAGAGTGCTATGTGGTGGAGCCACGGTAATTTAGAGTTGTATCCATTTATACTCTTTTATCATTTAGTGTAAAAGAGGACTGTGTTAGTATAATATTTTATGAAGGAAATTACCACTAGTGTATCACATTACCTTAATGTGAAATTCTGTAAATGTATATGTTTCCCTGGAGTGAAATATAATTTGTTAGTTTGAATTCTTCATTAAATACCATACAGTGTTTTACATTCTTAAAGGATGTTACTTGAAATATTTTATCTCCCACTCTTGTGTTAGGATGGTCTTTAAAACAGATATCTTTAGTATTATAAATTGGAAATTTAACTTAGCTTTGTAGAAATAATCAATTTTTTTATATCAATTCACTATTAAATGTCATGAAGCTTTAGCTTGCGCGCTATTAACTAACTTCTTCGCAAGATTTAATAGCAATAAAATATTTAATTGAATAATTAAACTCTTCCTCGAGAACATAAATTACATTGTAGAACCACAACAATGTAGTTCCTACAGAAAGTAGTGTAAGTACAGCTGAATAATCTGTAATCTCTAGCTAGATGCAACAGATGCAACTTGTAGCTAGTTTCTCACGCGTGAAGGCACGCTGACTACGTGTAATCTTATCTGTGTCATCCTGTCTGCTGGCTTACGTGTTGTTTCTGTTCAACAGATGCGTGTCTCATCCGGGCATTTTGCTGTGAGCATCTCAGTTAGTCAAGTATGAGTCTCGCTGCGGTATACGAGTATAATGTTGCTTTCATCCGCGTCGCGTCGGTACCGTGTTACGGAGTTGTGTCATACTGTACGTTAATGGTGAATCGTGTTATACTAAATTTATGGATATTCCAAATATACAGGTATATCTAAGTGAATTTCCTAAATATTCTTTTAAGCTGAGTTTATGATAACTTCTCTGTAGACTTCTTTCATCTTTTCACTGTCATATCTTGAAATGCTTTCACTCCAGGACTTTATATAGTACAATACTGTTCTTTTTTATTTATTATTGTAATTCCCAGATATTTAAAAATCGAAAATAGTTTTAGTTTTATTTGTTTCTTATTGAAATTTAGATATAACTTAAACTGATTTTCAATTTATTATATTTTTTTTTTATAATTTCCCTCTTTAAGCACTAGTCTCTTCTGTTAAGAAATTTAATTGTTTTGAAGAATCCCCTGATATATTATTCCACACAATTTTTAAGTAAAGTCGTCTGAATTTCATTGGTTTGACATTAAAATGTTTCCGTGTGCCTGATTGGTTCCAGAGGTATTTCCTAAACCTCTAATACGGCATATTGTTCTATAGGTTCTTATAATACATTAAATTGTATTATAGGACTCCCTACCTCCTTTTATAAATGAAGTGGTTACTTTCAGACATGCGTGCTTCTGCAAATTATATATCTTCTTTCTTGAACAGTAGAAGTTCACCTAGTAATTTTTGTTGTTGTAAATGGAATCTCTTTTGAGTGCGTGGAATAGTGTGAAATCCATGAAAATGGTTGTGGTCTACCACATTTTTAATGCTTAAGTTGAGAGTGTGTTGGAGGTTTCAATTACAATTTTTTTTCCATAATGTTGCTTCGTAAATTCTCCCAATTTCTAAATAAATATTAATTAGCAGTCGCATCGATATACTCGCGATTATATCATGCAAGGCTAATTAATCTCCCAAATTGTCTGAAGTAATTAGTAATTGTAATTTCGTGAGTAATTTGTCTTCCAGCCCATGTGTGCTGCTCAGTCTATATTAAATTGAATTTCTATGCCACGGGGAACAGTGGTCACGGAGTTTAGTACTGTACTTTGTGTTCGTGTCTATACTTATTAATTAGTTAATTAAGATAATTACTTTAGAAGAGCTACTGTATGTAGCGTCCTGCTTAGGCGGACCTAGATTTTAAGTATGTGTGCGTATATGTGTGTAGTAGTCTGTGAACATTGTTCCTTGTGTTTTTGGAAATTCTTAACGATGGAAGGGTTTCATTTTTGTTATATGAACTAATTGGTTAACCATTTTCCCCCTTTTTTTGAGCAGAACCATGTATGTCGTGTCACTAACTCTTTCAGTAATGAAGTATGGTCCTTTATATACATTATCGAATTTGCGATAGTTACCTTTCGAGTATTGTTGGTACCACGCTAGTGCTGTACCTGTCAAATGTGCCGGAAACAAATTTAACTTTGAATTTTCCTGCCAATGATTTGACAATATTTATCAATAAAATCATTTGGATTCTCAGATTGTAGACCATGGTACGTCCCTGCCGATATTAAAGGTAATTTCTCCTTAGACATTGTCGTATCTCCTCTAGGCTGAAGTTTAAGGTGTGCCGGAAAATTTTGATTTACTGGGTTACTGGTCGATCCTCTTAAATTGTCCTTATCACCCGTTTCTTCTTGTGAATCTTGTGACAGTGTGTCGCTTGAACTTCCTACATTAAATTCTATTTCCTCGTATTCCTCCTCTAATAGCTCGTAATCAATCGCCGGAGTGTCATATAAATTGTCCCTTTCACTAATAAACTGTTCAATCCGCCGTAATGACGGGTATTTTTCGCGTTCTGTCTCAGTTAAAATCTCTTGCCAATAATTTTCTTAATAGAACTTTCTTTTCCTCTGTCCAATTATTTTTAAGATAAGCTTTTAAGTCGGCTACAATAGGTCTTAAATCTGCAACTGTGTCATCTTCCCTAAACTTTATATGGAACTTAGTTAATATCCCTTGTAGGTTAACCTTGCTTACTCGATAAATATCTTGTGGTAAAGCACTAATTCCTAGTCGTACATTCATTTCATTGCTCTCCTGATTTTACTAAATTCATGCCTCAGAATGGAAGGTAAGCATTTGGAGCTAACAAGTTTAATTATTCCTAAAACTTTAACTTCCGAGCAAGTAGCTTTCTTCTTATTATTTTTTTTATTTTTGTTTATATAAATACATTTTATTCCCCTGCTTGTAACTCGTTAATAGCTTCCCTATCAATAAATGCAAATCAATAAATGTGGAATTTTTAAATTATTCCCTAACTAATTAACCCTAAACCTAATTATCTAGAAATAATAACCCTCTAAATAATTACGCACCACTTTTTATGGGTAAATCTACCAAACTGTACTCTTTATCTCTAAACAAACTCTCACTGTGTTAGCTCAATCGATTCACTGGTAATTAAACCAATTCGGCTGTCTCCACCATGTAAAATACTTCTCCAAATAGACACCAATGAATTTTACTCGCTTAGCTTAGTGAGACAGTACCCAGGATATCAATTGAACTAACACCAGAGTTGTAATAACATATAGCCCTTTAATACACATGTTTGATATATCACTTCAATGATAATCTATCTCTAACAACAAGTTCTGACCTTTTGCATTCAAATCAGAGGCCTCTGTGCTCTAACCATTATTTTTCAAGACACGAATGACATTATCTGAACACAGAAACAAATTATCAACCCTCTTAACCTAATTAAATATTGAACAGTCACATAATTTCGGCATCAGCCAAAGTCCATCAATACAACCTTTAAATTACGTAAGGCACAACTACTAAGTAAAATACACACTTTAAACTCAGATAAATGAGATATTGGGCGGTAGCCGCTAGTCCAATTTAAAGGGCCCGTCACTCAAATCAACTCTTGTATAAAATAAATATATCACGTTACTATCTTCCAGCTATTAAAATAATATTATTAATAAACACATACACATATAAAGCAATAAATTAAAGTCAAACAATATCACGCCTAAACTCCTTTTAGCCGTGTGGCCATTTCTATTCCCATAAATATTCTCATATATAAAGCTCAAATATTTAAGCTCAAGTTACCTATTCTAATTATATATTTTTCTCCATCTCGGATAAAGCACGTCAATAATCAATGATATCAAAACCTACGAAATATATATACAAATATTTTACAGATTTTATTACAGCCTGCGGGCCATTTTTATATAACACAACTTGTGTTTATCACTTCCTCAACCACTCATTTCATTACCTAATTTCTGACAGATCTTAATATCTTACAATATCTCTCCTATTCGTCTCTATTTATGGTTGCTTAATTTTTTTGTAAGCTTTCCTTTAAATTTTTAATCTTTATTAAGTTATGATTATTTATTAAGTGAATCCTTCCTTTCAAATTTTAGAGCGCTTTCCTATACAATTTATTTTTAAATAAGAGCAGCAAGGTTAGCAGAAGATAAAAACTTCACATACCCCGAAGTGAGAACT
Source organism: Allygus modestus (assembly GCA_963675035.1). Classification (NCBI taxonomy): domain Eukaryota; kingdom Metazoa; phylum Arthropoda; class Insecta; order Hemiptera; family Cicadellidae; genus Allygus; species Allygus modestus. Next base: position 456,030,075 of record OY776111.1, on the reverse strand, counting down.
TGGTGACCCAGAGTGGTGAATGTCCCAGTGCGATGTCGGTCCTCGAACCCCCGTGGTCTCGTGTGGTGCTCGTGGTCCCTCGTGTACCCTTGTAGGTGACTCGAAGTTCACTCCTCCGGTCGCAGACTCTGGCCGTATTGGACACCTTCTCCCTTCTTGGTTTGAAGCTCCTGGACTCCTCTCGTGGATGCTGGCTGGTGGCTGGCAGTCTTCTCTCCACTCTTCTGCTCGTCTGTACCCCAGTGATATCGGGCGATGTAGACGATGAGGACTTGGACTCTACGCAGGTGGCAATCTCACCTATCCTGACGTAACCCCGGGCCTACTCGATCCAGCCCTTCTGTCCGCTTCCTCTCTCCTTTGCCGAATCCTCCTCGTACCTTCTTCTCTCCCCTTCCAAGTTTTTCCCACCAGTTCGATGTTTCCCCCAATTTTGATGTACCACGCCCACTACAACCAATCGTGTTATTCTTGAACTTTCGCCCCCGCTGTTATTGGCCGCATTCCCGGTCAGCAGAAAGACGCCATGTTGGAATATTTGGTGAGTTTCAGCTGATTATTTTGCATGAACTTTGTATCGTAATATGACTCTTCATTTCCTGTTATTTTAGTTGTTTTGTCTACGCACAATGACCTTTTGAATTGTCGAACTTCTAGTGAATTTCCAATTTTTAATTAAGTTTGTTTGAATTTAAGTAAACTCTTTACATGACCGTTTCACAATCGCTTTTTTGTTGGTTGAACTGCCAATTCTATTTGTGCTAATAATAAACCTCGACTTTTAAGTTATTCCTTAAACCACCACTCGAACCAAAGACGGTAAGTGGTTTAGTACATAAGATTTGAACTATTTCAATCTAACACTGATATATTATGGCTCAGTATTAGTATGTATTAGTTGTACTCAACTTTTTTGAAGTTGAAAAATGATTTACATGTTGTCTTCAGTAAAAAAATGCTCATTGTACCAAGTGTTACTTTAAAAATGTTTAATTTAACAAGAAACCCCCATGAGCTGTATGTTAAAACCTAGAGTGATTCAAAAGGAAAAAGATTACATCTACACAATAAACAACATGTAAGTATCTTTTTAAAGATTTGTAAACTGAACAGTGTTCATAGATTTTAAGACAATAAATTATTTTTAAGTGTGAAACTAAAACTCTTAGTGTGCCTAAGGATAGCAATAATATTTCCAAGCTACCTTGTGACCAATCACAGCTGCAGGCAGGTTCATCACGAGATACCCCCAGAAGAAAGCACTCAGGATTATGCTTTTTTTAGTAGAACTCCAACTGTATATTGCACCATTGCCCTGTGAACAAATTGTAAGGTAAGGAACTCATTCGACAAAATAATTAAAATAAAATACCATTAAGTACTTGAACATAAAACAGTAAAAGAGTAGTACATAGTTGTTTGAACACATATAGAAAGGGGATTAACTATAAAATTAGGTAAATCACTTTGCTTACATTTGAACTAATCAATAGTTGCAATGTTTTAATATAACTGAGGCAGAACAAACACCTAATTATGTTCTAAATTCTGACTCTGCAATTTAATTTAGGTATTTACCATCACTAAACTATAATGGACATTTCATTTTGATTAATCGCCTATTTGTAGTTTTATAACAGTGGTGGAGAATCATTTTACTATATTGGACAACCAACAAAAACATTGTAAACAAAAACAATTTAAGTAAACAATAAAACTGAGTGTCTACGTCTAACATTGTAACATTGGAAGCTCACCTGATCTATATCTGTGGTGTCTCTGGTTATGGCAACAATCGCGAGTGAAATGTTCACTCTGATGATGTACGCGAACATCATGCAGAGAAACAGCAGGAGGACTTGCAGGTGCCTCACTCCAACAAATCTTGTCGGTGGATTGTCTGCAATTATTATTTTGTTTTCAGAATTATTAAAAGATAGAAGAAATAAGTTTTTCACCTAAGGTTAGACTATTCATATCATCTTTGACTGAAAATGTTGAGAAATAAAATAGGTTAAACACAGTTTAAACTTAACAACAAATTTAAATTAAATATATCAAAAATAAGCGGCAACAAAAATATTTACAAATGTCTTTTCCTCATTAACACGCCAGAGTCATATAGGTAACATAAACTTACGCGTCATAATTACGATTTTGAATACTACTAGTGGTTTGAAGGGGCCATAGCCCCTAACTTTGCCAGCAAGGTTTACCATATAAAACTTTAATGTCTCAGCTACCTCATCTGACATTGTTTTACTCTTTACTTGCTGAGAAAATTAAAAATGAGTTCACACGCAGCAAGCAGACATGAGAAAAGTGAATTTCCATATAAAAACTTAAAAAAACAAAAATCAATCACATGTTGTAATGCAAACAAAGCACACGTTTTTAAATCTCCATACTATTTAAATGGAAATTATTTTACTTTGCAACAAATTTTCAGGACATAATTAAGAAAAAATAATAATTTCCCCTAAAATATAATGCCCAGACATTTAAAAAGACACCTCTCTGTTTTCTATGACCTCCCTTTGCTCACAATATCATTGTTAGATTTTGGCTTACAGAATTAGATACATAGATAGATTCTACATGGCAATAAGGAGGAAAGATGATCACTTAAATTTGTTTTTAAACATAATAGATATGTAGTACAAATTTCTATCTTAAGTGTGCGATAAGCAGTCTATTTAGTTTGTTGTATGAGTTAAGCGTCCGAATCACTGATAAATATATACTTGTTTAAATTACGTTATCGTCAAGTGGTCCTATTTTTCTTGAAAGGCGACCGGTCTCAATCCACTATTGGGATCTTCATCAGGCAAAAGTCAAAGCTCTAGATCTTTTCTTACATGTCATTTAAAAAAAAATCCATTTTTACATTAAACACTAAAAAACACAAACAAACACTAGAACACGTAAAATTAATTTTTGGTCAAAATAAGTGGTGGATGGAAAAACACAAAAGTTGAGTCTAAACACTTCAGTTGACTTTGAAGTTTGCCTGATGAAGAACCCATAGTGGAATAAAATCGGTCGCATTTTGAGAAAAATAGGATCATTTGACGATAAGGTAATTTTAAATCAGTACAAATATATTTTTGTTGGCTGATAGTGGCGCGTCTGTGGGATGGAAGACTTTCCATATGTTCTTGATCATCACATTTTAGTCATCGGTGGATAGTGTAGGTATTTAAAAACAAATATGAAAGAGTATAATTAATTACCAATTTATCATATTTCTAGCATACTTTTTAAACTGGTACTCATTAGAAAAATATTGCAAATATCAGTGAATTATTAAATTATATAAATATAAAGAAAATATATAGAATTTTCATTTTAATAACCAAGTCTGAAAATGTTGAAAGGACCTAAAATTATAATTAATTTTCAAATAAAAGTATAGCAACAACGTTAATCACAAAAGGTTGTCATGCAAGGTAATCATTTAAATTTTACAATACTAGGAGAAAAAAAGTTTCAACAGAAATAAAACATTACTTATAAGTTGGCAAGTCGAATCTTGTGTTAGACATGATTCTTGAGTTATGCATCTCGGTCGTTTAGAGTTGTACATCTTGATCTTCCACTGACAACAACCGAACACAAATTACCGTGTTGGACTGCTCTGTTATCTATACTTTCATACTTTTTTAGATGAAGCTATCTCATTCATTTGATATCTCTAAGCCCCATGTGTAAAGCACTTGAAACCACTTGATGCATAATGACATTTAACTTTAGATTTGTCTCAATAAAGAATGACATAAATAATAAAGAAATTGAGAAACTTTTAATATTTTTGGCTATACATGCACAATCAATTCATAATATGTTTGAAATACCCCTGGATTTAAAATTAGTACTGCACTTATAACTACTTTTGACTTGCAGGCAAGGTCATCTTCAGGCTGTCCAAGGATCTTCATTAGAAGAATCTCACTATGATAAAATGCAATAAAAAACAATAGACACAAACACGACGTCACGCGGCATGACACACACAAAACAGCGACGGCCAAACACGACGTCGTGCGGCATGACACACACTAAACAGCTACGGCCAAACACAACGTCGCACGGCATGACACACACAAAACAGCTACGGCCAAACACGACGTCGCGCGGCATGACACACACAAAACAGCTACGGCCAAACACGACGTCGCACGGCATGACACACACAAAACAGCTACGGCCAAACACGACGTCGCACGGCATGACACACACAAAACAGCTACGGCCAAACACAACGTCGCACGGCATGACACACACAAAACAGCTACGGCCAAACACGACGTCGCGCGGCATGACACACACAAAACAGCTACGGCCAAACACGACGTCGCACGGCATGACACACACAAAACAGCTACGGCCAAACACGACGTCGCACAGCATGACACACACAAAACAGCTACGGCCAAACACGACGTCGCGCGGCATGACACACACAAAACAGCTACGGCCAAGCACGACGTCGCGCGGCATGACACACACAAAACAGCTACGGCCAATTTTTCTAATGGAAGGCTTAGGACACAATCCCGGCAAAAGTAGAGTCCGCTCTGCTGGTCAGTGTGTTAAAACAGTTATCATACCATTGGGTTTATATCTACTAGAGGGGACACGCAATGCAAATTAACGTGAGAGATTCGTCAACGTAGTTCCATCATACGCCAGGGATCGTTACGGTTTTGTTCATCATATTTTTGTTAGGAATATTTTCGTAGAGATTTTAAAATGTTTAAATAAACCTTTTTTGTGATGGTCATCAAAGTGATATTTTGTTTTCACGGGTCGGGTACGGCAGATGAGTTTACTCGGCCTAACGACGCCGCAGATCACGTAGTTATCTTAATATGACGCTAGATCGCAGCACTGCTTTTACTAACTCTGGCTCCCATAAGGTGTCCCCTCTAGTAGATATAAACCCATTAGTTATACTAAAATTATACCAATCGCTTTAACCAATGGGAAGGGTGCATCAAGGGCTATTATATTTAGTTACTCACCAGTGTCTCTTCCCCACAATGTCTCAAAAGAGGACTTGTACGGTGGGGATAGCTTCTCCTCAATTTAAATTCCCCTAATTTGTAAACTTATTATCTCCAAAGTGTCATTTTGGAGTAGGGGAAGCTGCCTCACCAGTCTCGTCTCTTTCCCATTTGAGTTTGAAAAATAGCGAACATGTGTTAATAACCAATGCCAGTCTTAAGATGAGCTCCAGGCACCGGTGTCTACCTGATTCTCCCATAAGGCCAAGGTTAACATTCAAAGCCCATCCCTCCTCAATGGATTATCCAAAATCGCTGATTTATGGTAGAGAAAAAAAAATACCTAGCAATTTCAGTGATCACTCATTTTTTGACAACACAAATAGTTCACCCATAAAAAAATAGAAGATATCGTTATTTTGGAATGTTGTTGAACAATTATTAATTTTTATATAGACATTTTGCTGGCTAAAATCGCTTGGTATTTTTTTGCTCTTTAAAAAATGAGCCACAGAAAACGATTTGTTTAACCCGTTGAGGAGGGACCGGCTTTGAGTCAACATTGGCCTTATGGGGGAAGCAGATAGAAGTGCTAAATGTCTCGTGACTGCAACCCACTCTTAAGACACACAGATGATTGGGAAAGACAACAGATGCCAGTTACCTAGCATTGCACGGTAATTTTGAGCCGCAAAACATAACTGTCAACAATTTCGGCCGGACACCTCACTATTATCAGTTTAACCTTGTACGCAGTGAGGATAGGGAATACCCCCGTCGCAGCAAACCTTCATACTCAGCGAATTTCCAATGAATATATAACATAACACATTAAAACACTTAACAGGACTTATAAGAAAAGTATTCACAAACAAGCGATATTTAAAATATTAATTATTCCCCATAAGAATAATATTGGGGATGAGTACACAGGTTTGCTGCAACAAGGCACACAAAATAATGGGTTTTTATGCAAATATCAATAGAACTCATCTTAGTGAAGTCACATACCAAATTTCATCCATATATATTCATAAATAAGCGATATATAACATTTTAAGTATTTTCCATAAGAATAACATGGGGACCAAGTACCTAGGTTTGCTGCTACAGGAACCATAGGAAAAATTTTTTTTGTGCAAACAACAATAAACCACAACCAGATCAAGCCATATACCAAATTTTGCCAGTTTATGTTCATAAATAAGCAAGATATACAATTTTTCTCTTTCTCCATAAGAATAACATTAGACAACGTACTGTGTTTAGCACTTTCAATATCTCGGTAACCAATTGACGTGGAGCAATGATCAAAATACCAAATTCATCTGGTTTTCGAACTCGTTCAAATAAATGGTACTTTACACATTTGTACCAAATTTCATTAAGATCGGACCTTTTTTACGAGAGTTATCGTGCTTACGGACACATATATATATATAAATATATATATAAATATATATATATACATATATAAAAATTTGAACGAATGGTGTTTTTGGCATCTGGGGACCTAAAAACGAAAAGTTATCATGGTCTCGGGCTTAAGTCTTACCATGAGACCTACGGTAATAGCTTCTTCCCTATAGGGGAAATTCGCTAAAAACAAAAACACTGGATGTATTCAATGGTTGTACGTTGTGGGTGTGAGGACGGGGCTTGCTGGCCGCATTGTTGCCACTGCTGGCCCCCTCACATTGCTGAAGGTTCAACTATCTCAGGTCAGTGTTTATTTTTGTAGTGGATGCACACGCTAGATTAATATGAGCTCGTTGCGTTGGATTAGTGTTAAATCTGTATGAAGACAACTGGCTGTCAATTATCTGCTGATAAAAGTTGCAGAGGGAGTGTAATAATATATTGACTATTATAATTAGATATTCATTTGTATTTTTAACATTGCAGATAATTTATCTACATCAAACCTGATCACAAAATCAATACTGTAAAATGATGTGAAATGAGATAAAAGTGTTAATTGCTATACCGGCACTAATTATAATCATTGAGAGTAGCTGTTGGCAACAGTGATGTATAATTGACTATTCTAACTGGTTTAACCTTTGGCACTGGTTTTTCTCGCCTTTAGTTTTTAAAGGTTCTATTGTCTTTTTACTAGAATTATTTAGTAAGAAAGTAACCGGGGTTGATTTTGAGCTTAACTTTGATTAAAAGGGAAGGAATATAGTCAGTCATAAATAAATGTATGTTAATATTTTTCTCAACCTGGGGTGAAAAGATACAAGTTTTTAAAAATAGATAAATTAATTAGGGATAAATGATTTTTAAACTGACAATTGATGTTATGGATACCTTAAAAATTGATAAGAAAGACTAGCAGCTAAAAAAACACACGAACCACTTGAAGAGGAGACTTTGCACCCGAAGGAAGCTGAATTTGTCCGATGACGAACGAACTATCCAAAACAGACGCTTTATTATGAGAAAACAGTGAAATGTAGTATTTTAAAATGTAAACAGAGGAAACCTACTTATATTCTAAAAAATTACGCTACATTTACGGAAAAATTATAGTAAAATAACCTAACCTAACTCCGCAGAGCGCTTTAGGCGGCTCTTTTCTTTGTAACATATTACAAATATGGGTTTGTGTAAAATATAATAAAAATTGGTTCCTCAAAAAGTAAACACGAAAAGGTAGAATTGAACCTGGGACTGCATGATCGTAAATCCAGTGCCGTATCCATTAGACTACCATAGCGTATCGAACTAAGTTAAAGTTAAAATTCACCAAGCAGTAGACGGCGCTGTGGTTTTAAAATTTGCCACGGGTAGCGCTCGGTGTGATTTCAAAGTTTTACACCTGGCAGCGCTCATGTAGAAAATGTCTCCTCTTCCAGTGGCTCGTGTGTCTTTTTAGCTGCTAGTATAAGAAAGACAAGAAATAGTACACAATTACAAAAATAAATTAATTGTGAAATTAGATATTACATTTTATAAATCATTTCACCTCGTTTTACCAACACAAGAAGAGAGTTAAGAGATGGTAATCTTTTAATTAATTGATAACACAAGTGGAAATAAAGTTTGTGGTAACTCGCACTTGTACTTGACCGCAATATCAGTCAATATTCAATATTGTAATTTAAGTGGTCGGCTATAATATGGTAAACACTTAAGCCGAGATCTGAACACCTTTCTAAACCTTTCCTTGCAGCAGTTTACCTTTTAATAAAAATAACGATTAAAAGTAAAATATTAGATAAGAACCTTACGATTACGTTAACACAGAAACGTTCAACATAATGATCTTCATTTTTGTCATCGTTCATTACAGTTCAATCGGTGAATAACGTGACAACGGATACAAAGGTAAAAGTAAAGCAAAGATTTAAAAAGTCAAATTTATTTTTCTTTTGATATTGTTATTTTACAATGCACATATTTATTAAATTCGATAAACTATTACCTCCATATTTGTAATTTCACTTGTGACTTTTTCAACGGATTATGTGACATTAAACCATCAATAACACAATAATCAATATAGGTTTCTCAATAAGCGAATTTAAATTGATATATGAAAAACAATAAAAATCATAACAGTTATACTGATATATGAAAAACAATAAAAATCATAACAGTTACAAACACAACAAACCTGTACACGTGTTATCAATCAGGACAGGAATCGTTTTTTCCAATATCTGGATTTAAATCTTCGAAACTGATCAATTCATTCCAGACAATTAAAATAAAAAATGAACAATAATTCAATTCAAAATAACTATACTTAATTGGAACAAGGCCTGCTAATTAGTTTATTAAATCAAAAATAAGTTCTATTTCTATAGTTATATCATCGTCAAAATCATTAAGAGGAAAATCAAATCACCGATTACAAATATTTAACCTACATATGAAACAACTTATGGCAAAATATTTTGGAATGCTAGAATTACGAAGTAACTTATTGTGTGGTGCGTATAGGGTGGAAAAGTGCCAGACTGTTTAAAGGACTACCACTTGAAATAACTCGGTAAAATTAAGTAGTGTAATACAAATAATTCACTCTTAACTGGTGTGTGAAAAATAAAATAAATGAGAGTTTGGTTCCTTTAATCAAAAAATACTAAGAACACATTTCACGTTTTATACATTTTTACAATCTTCACTTATAAGATAGTGTTTTATTAGTTCTATAGACTAATTACGTACAAAACTACGTACAAGTTGAAGTTTTTATGTAATACTTTCAAGACTAAGCAACGTTTTCTCCTTTTTTTCAATCTAGACGAAACTAAGACATAAAAAACTAGATAAAAATATACATAGAAATTTCAGTTTGGCAAATATGGAGCATGGCTTTAATCTTATTACTGCATCAATTCGACTAAAATCAACATCTTTTAGTGTATTTTTACTTGAGCAAAATCTTTTTTTTCTGGAGTAGGCCCTATACTGACAAAAATAACAAACAAATCCAAACATATTGTTTTACAATTTCATAAATTCAATAACAGTAACTTCAGTTTAACTGAGAAAATAAGTTATTTTACATTAAGTAGGAAGGGTATCTGTGTGTTTCCACTGGGATTGATGGGTTATTTCGTAGCTAAAGTAGCCTATATACATGGTTAAAGCAACTGAAACTTAATGTTTATGTTGACTAAATATAACTACTTTTTAATTCCATAGGATAAGATTTTCTAAATTAAATAATCCACTCTCAAAGACTGAAGAAACATGATTTTCTTTAAGCACAAAATGATAAGGAAGAATTAAAAGCACACTAAAATTATACAGGCGAAAAAATGAAAAAAAAAAACACTCAACTCAAAAACCGATAATATTAGTAAAACGACACATAAAAACTGTTGAGAATTAATTAATTTGTTCAACGATTTTGAATTTGCCTTAATAAAAAATTTTATCTGTCTCATATTTTTGACCCCCAAAACGTATTTAAAAAATACATTTTTAGTATAAAAAATTGCAATCCAATATTCTGTGTTTACCTAAACGTAAAACCACAAACCAATCATTTTAGGATGTTTAGATTAGCACTGATAATAAATTATAATAATCTACACACAACAAAATGTTAAATATAACGATTTCCAGCAATATTTTGCCGTAGGGAAAATAAATGTGATATTTAAAGCAACATAACAAAAATACCTATGCTAAAAAATGTACAGTAACAATAGTTAATAAAGATATAATATACAACCTCTCAATCAGTCACAACAATTCCGAGTGAAAACACACAATACAAGAGAAACTGGAATTATGTACAAAACAGACACGGAGTGATGTAGGTTAGAGCTCGTCTCGTAGAAGGGTGTAGCGGTTCTTGGAGGGTCCGAGCTTTTTGAAGGTCGACTCCGGAGGGGTGGTCGACGGAACTTTGCCTTCTGGAGCGCCGATCTTCCCCTCCACTTGGAGAATCTCGTTGGTCTCCGGTCCGTAGTGAAACTCTCTGTGAAGTTTTCCTGAGTACAAGTCTTTGATGAAGTTCAACAACGCTCCGGGCTTCTCCATGTCCTTGACGTCCGGGAACAGATACATATGTCGGAAGCTGTCGATCGCTATCAGCGGAAGGTCGTCCTGGGACTTCCCCAGGTGGTGGAGGGGGTGGGCAAACTTCTCCCCGTCCGCGGTCAGGAAGTTGATGTTTTCTGGAATAAAGTTAATCTTTTACCCACTAAAGTACATTTGATTCTATTCGCTATAGTTTACAATAGGATCCGATTGGTGCTGCACTCTAGAAGCAAAATCTGTAACTAATGACTGCGGGCAACTACGGTTCTCGACTCTTAGGGAGTGGACTAAGAACCTACAGTTGACGCACTCTTAACCGCCTTCCATGAGACCGAACCCTGGGTCGGATAACTAAAAGTGTGGTTATAACGAATCCCTGAGTGTTTCAAATTAAGCACTAAAAATTATAACATTTAAAGACAATTACAAAATAGGTACAAAAATATATACTAAGATGAAAAACTTGACTAACTAAGGAAACATGCTTAGTAAAAAAATATGGACTTGTAAAACATGGACTTGTGACCTGAACATTTTTTACGGTACAGCATGGGTACGACAGCCGTAGCGGCGGACGTGAGTTATATCCTGGAAAGAGGGCGGTTATTCCGATGGGGGTTGAAGCAAGGTTTTGATTCTTCTAAAATTTTGAACTGACTGGAGCAACATTATAAAACTATTGTTAAGATCAATATCTTTAGAAGAATATTGAATAGCAATATTTCAGGTAGATTGACTACCATTCAAGACGAATAATAGTTTCACACTGATAGACTAGTATTTTCCAAACACCATGGTCAGTAGAAATAATGTGTGGCAGATAAGTGGGTTTTGGTATGAAATCCAAATAAGTTAACCCTCTGAGCGCCAAGATTGTGAATGGAGTGGTTGAATTATTGATTGTTTAAATATCTTGATTGTGAATGGAGTGGTTGTTTTATTGATTGTTTAAATATCTTGATTGTCTGGGCACTTAAAAAACTATAAAAAACATGCTTCCCGTGGACACACACACACAGATAGGTGAAAAATAGCTAAACAGCTGAACAGATTTACACTGTTCACCCATTCTGTCAGCTTGGACTTGTGCCGTCCACCATTTGCTTAAGGTCCGCCCTCCCCTTCAACACTGCCACATACAGCTGAACTCTCCATGAGTTGCTCATAAAACACCAAAGGAGACGGGATTCAAACTCTTGATCCAACTGCTACTCCCTGGCCAGGAAAATAGCACCCAGAACCGCTCATGCTCAGCCACTGATGAGAACAGCAGCTGCATCGGCCCGTGTCATCACATCTTACAGTGTACACGCTGGACGAGTTAGTTTGTGTCTGCCAGGTTATACCGCATGTCTGATGTAGTCCGCAAACCGAGCTCGCAATGGTACAATTGCTTTTGTATAGTAATTATCAATGTTTTTAGACGGTAGATTGAGAAGCTGATTATAACTGCTCTTGGCACGCCAGGGTTAAAAGACATTCGATTTTAAAGATTTTTTTTAAGTTTCTAAGAATTTACTGTTATAATTAATAGCATGTGCAAACCATGCTAATGAGCCAAAACAATCACGATTTCAAATTTATTACTTTACAAAAGTGAAGAAGTAGAGCTAAAGACCGATCATGATGAACACTCTATTTTTGCTCTTATGCTTTTTGCTATAATGAGTAACCTTCACCCACTGAACTTAAATGACATTGAGGAAGACATCACTGAGAAAGAAACCCTGAGAGTTGCAGAGAGCTGTCACGTGGGAAGAAACATTTTGTCCAAACAAATGTATGATGTAGCAAATTTGCTCACATAATGATTTAGTGAGCATAGCCTGTTGTCTTGTGTAGGAAAGCAATTGAGGTATTAAATTTGATCACCATCCCTTGTCATGTAAGATAATTATTTTCTGTTTAGCCTACTGTTAGCGTAGTCAACGGAAAGCGACTAACAAAAACAGTGATTAATTAAATGGCAAACTTCTACTCACGTTTCTCCGCAGCGAGGGCTTGACAGACGTCTTTGTAGCGCTTGACAACGTCCATATCCCCAGGCTTGTGGAAAAGAATCAAAAACGGCAGTCCTTCTTCAGTCAACTCCTCGGCGTTTTCAAAAGTAATTTCTCGCACGAGAGGAACGCACTTCTCTGATATCCAGACGTTTGTTTCGTCGTAGCTGAGAAGTGAGCCGTTGAACGTCTCATCCCGTTCGTTTGACTGGGCAACGTCCGGACGGAAAACCACAATAGGTTGGCCCGGAGGATGCATAGCTCTCACCACCTCCCTGTGAACAAAACCACAATGGTTGTGAGGACCAGTGGGGAATGTTTATGTTTATGTGTTGTTGAAGGGACGGATTCAGATATCCAAAGATTCAAAGATCCTCACACGTCAACCGAAGCTTATTGTGTGTCCCTAGTACGTTAGTTTGGCAAACCAATGCCCGTACCAGTGGGGAATAGTTACAAGATGAAATGGAATCAAAAATGGCAAAATAAACCTGTAGATCTATAGATTTTTCTCAGATCTGCTGAAAAATAAAAACATAGAAAGAAAAAACATTTGCGAAACACAAACATAAACTTGTAGGATAACTATAAATTTTTCTCAGGTTTGCTGTGGAAAAAACAGATAGCCTATTAAAAAACCCAGCTAAACAAAAGAAAACACAATACAAAATATAAAAAATATGTAGCCGCTACAGCACAGGTCTGAAATATGAATACAAAAGAGACTCAACCATTTGAATATACTCAGATCAAAATATTTACTTGAGAACTAAAAATTGTCCCTTGAAATTTCCGACCCGCTCAAGACATAAGAGGTGTTTATTATAAATAAAACTATTGGTGGAGAAAACTTAATAAATAAAATGTTGATGGTTTGCAGGGGGTTTCTGCCTATATCATGAAAGCTATGGTTAGAAACTACCTTGGGAAAAAATCAAAAGTTTTAGGGGTGTGCGAGTACTCGAAACTTCCGGGTTTTCGGCCGAGTATTTTAATACTCGAACTCGAAGTTTTGAAAAATACTCGAAAGTTCGAGCATTTCCCGCCGATTTCCGGACGATCGCTAACTATTGCGACCGGCCAAAACGCGTAGTAACAGCTGCAAAAGGCGATCGCATCACGTAAAATCGTCCGAAAATGACGATCGCTAACGATTGCGACCGGTCAAAACGTGTTGTAACGGCTGCAAAAGCCAATCGCATCACGTAAAATCGGCCGAAAATGACGATCGGACCACGTAATTTCGGCCGTAACTGATGATGGAAAACATAATATCGGCAAAAGTAAAGACCGAGCCACTTAATATCGGCCGTAACTAACGATTTTGTCATCTAATATTGAGTATAAGTGATGTCTGGATCAAGTGATATTGGCTAAATGACAACCGGACCGTGTTTGGCCGTGTTCGGCCGGAAACGAATGTCAAACCGTGTTTTGTTTGTCAATACATAATCCAGTTTGATTGTGCTGGCCAAAACTAAGTAATGTATTAGTTATAAACCATGTTTAGATTATCAAATTTAGGTTGCTATCCAAATCCCGTTACACTATTTTAAACTACCAACTGATGCGAAATACTCGATCGAAAATACTCGAAACTCAAAAATAATTGGCACTACTCGACTCGACTCGATTACAAAAATCACTACTCGCACACCCCTAGTTAATTTAAAATTAAAAACATTAAATCAGTAATACAAATTTTAAATTAACATAAATCAGTAAGAAGAGTGCCTTAAAGAAATGCAATTGGTTTTGATCAATTGAATAAATCAGACGCTAATCAACTGAGAAACTGTCTTTTATGGTGGATCCTCTACTTCCTACCCTGTGAAAATATTGTTTATTGTTGATATTAGTTTCTCCGATTTTAATTGCATATCATGGGAACTCCAGAGGAATATCGCTTAAGAAAAGGAAATAACAATGAAAGGAAGAGGTCAAAAGTACTATAACTGGAAAATGGCGAGTCGCAACTTCATTTATCTTCTGCAGTACACATACTAAAGAATACCACCTAAAGAATAGCTCTACAACATGCTTCCTTAGACTTAACAATTAACACCATTTAACACGTTCGCTGCGGCGAGCGCCATATGGCGCTCGGCAGAACAACGCCACGATCTGAGAGCGCCACATGGCGCTCTGTCTACATGCTAAGTTCAATTTGGTCTCGTGCTGGCAGCACTGTGGTGAGGACGGGTATTTTATGTCAGAGTTTTAGCTAGGAATGCGAGCTTTATTTTGGTGTAGGTTGGTAGTAAATTTCCCCGTAAAATTCCCGTTCATAAGGGACAAAAAACCAGTTTTTGCCCCATATTTCTGGGATATTCTCCCTGTTATTGACATTACAAGGGAAATGGCTAGTACCCAGGCAGTGCTGCTACCTGTGGGTGTTTCAGCGAACTACGTCCAGTCTCGTGGAAATGCAGCACATCACCGAACCGCTGTTTTGTGATTCGTCAGACCGAAATAATTGAATTCGTCTGTGCCAATCTGGTTCGCTGCCGTGCTCGGCGCACGCCCGCCATTGGTGGGCCGCAGCGAACGTGTTAAAGAGTTATTTTGGACATTTGACACAATTTAAATCTACCTTAACTATAACTTATCATTCATAGCATTCTAATACTCTGATCACTATGGGGAGTTAGTAAAATTGTCAAATTAGCACTAAATGAAAAGTTATTGTTAAGACTAACAATACAAAAATGGTTAAAATAAAAACTAGCTTGAAGAATGAAACAATTAAATGAGCAGCACTTTGTTGTTTACCTTTTCAACAATTTTAGTAATGAACATCGTTAATGTTATCGTCTGTCAAATAAAAGTAAATGTCCATATAAATACTGTCCGATCGGAACTCTTAAGACCCACGGGGCAGAACCCTAAGGTCAAATTGGAATCATAACCTTCCCCGTTATCAAAATGTTTCTGCTTTACACCTAAATAATCAGTATACAAAATTTGATCCCTCCGCATATCAACAAGTTGTAGAATTAGCGATAAATAACCCAGGGCTCTGCTTATTATACATTAAGAATAACCATCGTGGTTGAGTTATATACATTTAATGTCAATATTCCAGTTATTTACAAGGCTTGAAACTACTTTTTGGAATTATTAGCTTAAAACTGCAAACAAATTTGATGAGAAGAAAACAATTTTCACAGTCTTCGTGACAAAAAAGTATAATCAAATTACATAACTGAGAGTATAGTGTTATTGAGAATTATAATCCGTCAATAAATTGATATCGCAAAACTCCTACGCCTTACCCTACTTTGAACTTTATCTTAAGTATTGGCGATATACTTTGGGACGAAAATAACTCATACAAAGCCAACCATAATAAACGGTATCAGGAAACTGACACATACTTTCTCCCTTTTAGCCCAACTTTAATGAATAAATTACTTTTTATTTACTAAATATAGAATACAAAACATGGTCGAATGTACAGAAACTCTTGTAAACAAGTTGTTTTAAAAAACATCCACCCAAATCCCTGCTTTGGAGGCACTACAGAATCCATTGCTACACTCGTGATTTTAAGAGGGGAAATGCCCCATATTCCCCCCCCGGGTTATTAAGGGGCAACATATTTCGAATTAACTCTGTTGGTCAATGCTAAATTGACAAGCATATCAAGTTTGAATGAAATTGATCAGTAAATAAGACAGAAATAGTAATTTTTGTATTCCCCATAAGAATAACATTGGACAACGTACTGCGTTTACCGCTAAATGAAAATTTCAATTTTCTCCGAAACTAGCAATTGTAGAACAGTAATTTGAAATACTAAATTATTTAGTTTTTAGAGCTCTTTTTAATGGTGAATAGTAATATTTTTTAATATTTATGTTTTTTTATGAAAAATCCAAAAAACTGAATTTTGGATGTTTTAAGTCCTGTAATTTCTGAACCCGAATTTTTACAGAAATGCGGGTGGTGTCATTTTATTGGAGAACTAAAGTTCTACGAACGACTAAAGTTTAATCCAAATCGTTAGAGCCGTTTTTGAGAAATTTGGATTTTTCATGTTTTTTGGCGGTTTTTGGGGGATAATTACCCTTAAAAATCAAAAATTCAAAAAAATGAAAAAAAAGCCTGGAGATATCGTGGATTAGTACCTACATACCAAATTTCATCAAAATCGGTCTATAGGTTAGGGCTCTAGCTCTGTACACATCCACACAGACACACACACACACACACAGACAGACATCACGTAAAAACCACTTTTTTGGGTTCAGGGAGCACCAAAACGAATATTTCCACTAACAACTCAAATTCGAAAATTCTGACGAAAACAATACTTTCTCCATATACTACGTATAAGGGGGAGAAAGTAAAAATTGGGAAAATAAATAACGGAACATATTTTTATTTAAACCAAACAGCATCTTATCGATTTTAAACACATTCTTATACTCATAAAATGTTTATTGGTGTTTATTCTTAATACAAAAAAACCCAACTACACTCACTATCTCATTTATTGCTACATTTATTTTAAGCAATAATACCATGTTGTTCGACTATTTTGAGCAAATAAAATCAATTTTGGTACAAATTATGATCAGTAATCTGTTATGCCTACCGGAATGAAAGAGTAAAAAAATTTAGCCACAACCATTTTAGGACAGTGACAATAGGGTAAGTTAATGAACTAACTACTATAGTTTTTGCATTTTGCCTATTAAAATATGCTTTCTAAACTAACTTTCCCAACTTTCAGGAACATCTGTAAGAAGCAAGAGGTACCGAACCATGCAATGGGGTACCTGTTCAACTGCAATGGGTGAGTAAACTGCATATGATCACTTGAATACAAATTTGGCATTCTAAAACTCGATTAAAACACAAACTTCGATGATAATAAATCTCTACGATTTACCCCTGTGACCTTTTAAACCATTTTTTGTGTAATCCCTCACTCATTACTGAACTTCTCGATGAAATCGGAACACAAGGGAATTAAATTTGATCTAATTAATCGAATCAATTTCTGAATATTAATCATGACAATTCCTCTCCTAACCTCACACAGTGAAGAATTTACCAAAATTTCCATGTAGTATTTTAGCCACTTAACATTTGGTACTTTCAAGAGGAAAGAACCATAAAGAACTGCTTCTTTTGTTTGAACCAATTTCACCAAATTATTATAACCGTTAAAGTTTGTTAAAGCTTGCACGTTTAAATTATCAACAGGATATTTCCAAAATATTTGCCAAGGAAATGAGCTATATGATTAACATAACAGAAATAAATAATGTTGAACGGAAACCTCGCCACTGTTTGAGTGTTGATGAATGAAACTTTTGTCAGTCAAAGTACACGTTAGGTACCGGTATAAGTTACTTATTGCCATCCTGTAGCAAAAAGGTAGAATTACAGGAATTAGGGAGGAGAATAACGAACTAACACCGAGCAGCACTTTACAGCTGTGACACATTACTCAGAAACCTGGAAACCTAGGAAACACTCCCAAACCGATTGTGTGCTCTTACGTCTTAAGTTATCAGGCGACAATTCAAACACTCATCATAAACTAAAAATATCTGTTTTCTTATTCTCCAATATTCAAATTATCTTAATGTATGCTATTGTTTCAAAATAAACCACATTCTCTCAACGATTTTGTTTTGTGATATTTCTGTTTACCGCTTTTTGTAGTGGTATGCGTGGGATAAAGAAAAAACTCAGAAACCTAATGAAGTAAGTTATGATGACTTATTTCAACTTTTTTTCTCAAAACCAAATGTAAACAAACCCAAAACGATTTCCCTTTGAAAGCAAAGAATGAGCCAGTGTTTCCCAACTTTAATTTGAAATTTGCTTAAAAATAAGCAAACAAAATGACAAGTATTTCTTCATATTTAAAATGAGTAAGCTGATTTTTTTTATCCCAACTAAATCAATTTCAGTCAATCAAAGTTTCAATCAAAAAAAGTAGTAGAATCACTGACTCAGTTCTTCGTTTTAAATAAGGTACAACAATAATATTTTGTCCTCAGAACTTTTATCTCTTTTCTACACCGTTCAACTAATCCTGAATACAATCTAGATTTAATATTTTATTTTTACACTGCATCAAAGTTGAGAAACACTAGTGCAAGCGAAACACAATGTGGGGCGAAGTCCAATGAACACCAGTCAATGTACGAACACTCCAAAATCCCGAGATTCAAAATCCGCCGCCCGTTCGCTCACCTTAATCGAACCAACATTTCCACCCCTCAATCGGACCCTTGTGCTTTCCTGGAAAATCTCTTCAACAAATATGGGTTAGCAATTGTGAACAAGCATTTAGTAACAAATAATTAAAATTTAAATAACAAAGTTAACAGAGTTAGTGGTTTAGTTAACGTTACAAAGTGCTTTGCTTTGTAGTTACATAGTGATGAACAAACCGTGTTAATTTGGACTTACTTTTAATAGTTAGGTAGTAGGAAGGAGGCTTAAAAGTAAAATGACTGAAATTCAAAATAGTAAGACGTTATACATTAAACAAAGCAATGTTATTTTACTTCCGTTAGGTTAGTTTACAGTGGATACAGACTACATGAATATTTTCCACATGAAATAAAATTCATTAAAGAAAAGAATATTTCGTTGACTTAAATAAAGTAGCAGATTGATAAAACCCTTACAAGTTCATGTCGTCCAAAAATCTATTGATGTTAATAGTGAAAATATTATTTTATAAATCTATTGGCTAAGCTACGAACTAAAATAAATATTCAATGAATTGAAAATTAAAACACACTAAAATTAAATATACTAAACTAAGATGCCAACAATTATGCCACCTTTTAAACACACATTAAAATAATCAATTAAACAGTTTAAAAAAAATCAAAAATAAACGCTATAAAAAAAAAATTCCTTGATTTAATATTTATAATCTCAATGTAGTTATTACAGAGTATATTAAAACTAAAAGCAACATTGTTAAGCTGGTCTAAATCTGTACATACTATTATTAAAATATTTCCTTAAATTTAAGGATTATGATATTTTTAAAACACTTTCATCTTATAACATGGACGTTTGACTTGAAAATAAATTACCCTAAACATAATGTATTAGTGGGATTTAAAAAAAATAAAAGTAAATAGAAAATTAAACAACAGCAGAAAAAAACTTAGATAGTTAAAAGATATGTTTAAACGGTCACTATTGTAATTTGGTATCTAAACTGATTGGTTTTAAACGTTGAATCTTACACTTTACGAATTAACTAACTTGGGTCCGTCCTACAGCTCGTCCTTCAGTATCGTATATCTGTGACGTGAAGGCTGAAGTTTCTTAAACACAGACTCCGGTAACTCCGAGGTGGGTTGCGGGTTCGTCACAATCTTCATATTCTTCGTTGGTTCCGACGATGTCAACTTCGTAGTCGTTTCTTCCTTATTACTCTCCTCCGTCGTTGTAGTGTTCAAGGTTTCGTTCTCGTCATCGGGACCGTAATGGTATTCCCGGTGGAGTTTCCCGGAGTAGAGGTCCTCGATGAAGCGTTCCAGAGCGTCCGGATTGTCCAGCTGAGTGACGTCCGGGAACAGGTACATGTGGCGGAAGCTGTCGATGGCGATGACGGGCAGATCTCCCTCGGTCTTCCCCAGGTGTGCGAGAGGGTGGGAGAACAACTCTCCGTCGCCATACAGGAAGTTAACTCTCGCTGCAATTGAAAACCTTTGTTAGTCGCGGCTTTGAAATTGCTTGTGGTTTCTTAAAAATTAATTGGAAATTAAATAGATTCTTACTTGAGAATTTGTATACCAGTTATGTGCCTGATAAAATTATTTTCCCAAGCCTAGTGATTTGCTGAGGATTTGTTTGTCAACCCTTCACGTGCTGGATAATGTTATCACAATGTTTTACCTGTACTTCCCCCTCAGCCCCTTGTTTACTATCTGGTCATCGAGTTACCTCTGTACAGCTTATGGTAATGTAAACTG
The DNA here is from genome assembly GCA_963675035.1 of Allygus modestus. Classification (NCBI taxonomy): domain Eukaryota; kingdom Metazoa; phylum Arthropoda; class Insecta; order Hemiptera; family Cicadellidae; genus Allygus; species Allygus modestus. The sequence continues at coordinate 456,009,600 of OY776111.1, read as the reverse complement.
AGTTCATTCATAGACCCAACATGAACCTAACATGAACATAACTTTTCACCAGGAAGTTTGATTCTCTCAAAAACAATCTATCCCTTACCTTAACTAATTACAACCAAAAATCCAACAAATTTGTATTAAATATTAATAATCCATTACATCTAGGTTTAAAACTCTGTTTGATCAAATTGTTTTATAAACTGCCTGCTGCATGTGTATTGATTGTTAACATAAGAGTAATAATTGTTAACTTTCAATAAGCTTTAGTTGTTCTTACTATAATCCGATATTTGTATTCAGCGAATATAAGTTTTAAAACTTGTAGAGGATGCTTTAGTCATTAACGTAATTTATTTGTTTTGATTGAACTAACCATAGATTAAAATTTATTTGGATTAATTCAATTACGATTAGTTCTGTTGGCTAATGACTTTAAACATAGCTGAAAATAGATTTTAGTTTAGGTCTCTGAACAATCTGATAAATACAATACCATTACGATATTTTCTTTTTTTAACTGAGAAATATATTTAATCTTTAATAAAATTGAATTAACTTATTTAGCCTAACGAGGATTGAACAAATATTTATCAAAACACAATCTGGTGAATGGGGTTCTAAGATTTAGTAAATACTTTCTAATAGCAACTAAAATTCTGGTAGAATCAGAAACATTTGTCCGTTTACAAATAAGAACTTGATTTCAAACCAATACTAACTTCTCTCCGCCCTGATCTGTTGACAAGCAGCCTTGTATCTCCGGATGGTTTCTTCATCTCCGGGCTTGTGGAAGAGGATCATCAACGGCAGCCCTTCTTCCGTGATGTCTTCGGCGTTTTCAAAGTTAATCTCCCTCACGAGGGGGGTGCACATCTTACTCCCCCAGAGGAACAGCTCAGTGAAGTGTGTGTGGTTTCCTTTGTAGTTTTCTTTTTCTTCGTTAGACGTGTCGTCGGGGTAAAAAGTAATTTTCACATTGGTGCCTACCTCCTCTAGTTCACTCTTTATAAAATCTCTAAAAAGAGTACCACATGGAAGTTATAAAGACTTAAGCATGTAAGGGTGCAGACAGAATATTCAATTGAACTTCTGAATCCATACAAGCTGCAATAGTTTCAAAGCTAAGTTTATTTGAAACTAATAACTTATAATGCTAGACATTAGAATAAAATATAAAAGAGCAGGTTTATGTGACATTTTTCAAGACTGCTTGGTTTTTTATGTTGGTTATGTTATATATTAATCACAGAAATAATTCCTAGCAAATCCTTACATATAAACAAACACACACAGACGGACAACAATAAACAGAACATAAACCCAGCCTTAAATTCTTAATTATGTTTTTTCACAAAAATGTTCCATGTCTATAAACAGAGAAACCGAGTACGTCAAACAAAGTATATTGTAAAGAGAAAAACAACAAAAGCATGTGTGCTACGCCAAAGCTCTTTTACATTCACTTTTGAGTTTCAAGCTAAATAAAGTAACAGTCCTTTTTAAAAAGATTGAATTTTATTTTACCACCCAAAACCCTAATTTTCACTCTAAAAAGTGATATATATTAAATATATTTACTCCAAATAAAAAAAATTGTATTTACTCGTTATTAGTTTTAAACCGAATTGCTATTTTATAGTTTATGACAATCGGTTCACACAATGTAAGTAGTCGATGTGCGAAATGTGTATATTTTTGAAGTTGCAGAGTACGAAGCGAAATGTGAAATGGAAAAATCAAAACCGGGAAAACTGTCTCTGAAGGCGTGAATATTTTTTTGGGATTGACAGAAAAATCAAGTAAAATAGAGAATTTTTTCTGCGTGTTGTATTAAATATCCGTACAGACTTCAGTACAATGTCTTGCTTGGAATTGTTCCTGTGAAAAATTTGATCCTACAGCATGTTTCTCTATACCAACTCCATTACATTTCTTTGTAAGTGCTGCCCACAAGGAAATCAAGAAATAACAATTTAATTTCCACCATGTGAAAATACCATTAAAAGCGGGGCAGAAACTGTTCAAGAAATAAATAGAATTTCATGACAAACGAGTAAAGAGAACTTAACTAAACGTTAAAAAACTGTTGATGATTGGGAAAAGAAATCATACTAATTTAATGACAAATTTGAGAAGCACGTATACTTATGCTTGTAAAGATACAGTTGAATTAATTTGCTACAAATCTCATGATTTTTAAATGTAAATAAAAGCAAAGTATTCAATAAAAGACTGTAGTCACAGTTCGCTTGTGTGAACTGTGAAATTCTATATACTTCATTGCCTTAAATCTTCCTGAAAAATTGATAAGATTTTATGCAAATTCATTACATGTAAGAGGACTGTATAAACAATCTGTATACACAACTTTGAGACGTTTAAAGTTGTTTAAATGTTGCGTTTCATCAATCTCAATCGTACATATTACTATCCAGTAAAGCCTGCTTTAAATGGTTAATCAACCCAAGCAAGTTTAGTTACCCCAATTTTTCAATCAAGAGTACAACTTATAAGTAGTGTTACAGCAAATTAATTTCATGTTATTCCGATACCAAGTATTCTTTTTTCACATACACAGTTTTAGTATTCTTTTTTCACATACACAGTTTTAGTAGTAAAGTTTAGTCGCCACAAAATAGTTAAAAAAGGATGAAAAACACAGCTAATGTTAATTGAAACTGTTGTCAATAATTTTTTGTGTATTAACTGGAAAACCATACCTATGTTTCATGCAAAGTACTAAAATATTTACTTACCTTTTTGATCAATTAGGAAATTACAATTCGAAGATGTTTTTCACTATACATTACGGCTAATTCTTCACAACTATCAAACTTCTGTGTAATGAATCACCTTAAATGGTTTCTAAAATATCTAATTCAAGTATTAGGCCTAGACAAATACTTTTGAATGGCGTTATGATACTAAAAGGAAATTATCCAGCCAAGTTATTCAGGTTTTGTTTCAAACATATATATATTATACTACATGTGGTAAAAAAGTTCTTGTTTTGACTAGAGTATATTATTACAAGCCAACCGTTAAATAAAGTTTTCTTTGTATCACAAACAGTTTGTTTTCTTCTTCTTCTAAATTTTAGATCTCAAAACAAAAGTATTTCTGAATAAGAGAAAAAAGAGAGGAAGATACTTCTGGTTCGATTAAGAGTATATCAAACAAACTGAGCAATTTTTTTATTTTTAAGAATACAGTAGACTTTATGTATTAAATACATGGATAATAGATTAAGGACGGATTTTAGGGACTGCCCAATGTAGAATATCCACGTTAAAAGTAACAACGACTGGGAAATAACTGCTACAAGTGAAAAAATCTTATCTTTGAAAACTCTCTGTTTACGTTCTACTTTAACTTAAAATCAAAATCATCTTTATTGCAGCAACTTCTGGGAACTTCAGGAGCATTACAAACGTAAATTTGTCTTAAGTACATGACACAGTAGACTGAAAATGTCTCATAACATGTTTACAATTTACATATTGTTAATAAACTGATAACAAACTATTAATAAATATCAAAATATTTACCCAAACCCGACGTGGAAATGGCAATCGTCTTTCAAGTTTGTGGCAACTCTCCTGAAAGTGTTGTACTCGGGAACGTCCTTTCTGTCGAAGAATCCGATGATTATTCTCTTCTTCGACTGGAAACGATTGTAAATGTATTTTTAGTAAATTTTACTTACTAAGAGGTTTTACACACAAATGTTAACTGTAAATTATATTGATGATAAAAATATACAGGTATCGACATACAAAAAGGAAAGAGAATGGATGCTACTGGGTGTAACTGGAAGCATTTGATTTGGTTTGAGTACTTGAGCCAGCTAGGAGATCATTGCAGATATCATAGAGGACAAAATGTGCATTTAAAAATTCATAAATAAACAAACAACTAACCAGCACGTCTTACTTTTAAAACAAAAATAAACATAGAGCCTTAATCAGTGATGTAAACATAACATATTTAAAAATGAATAAATAATGATTATCAAACTTGTTTAGATTTTCCTGGAGCAAAGTGTTTACCGAAACGTGTTACTGTATGATATAAATATTATGAGATGATAACCAACCAAGGAATTGCTTATATAATATTTATGTGACTTAGCGTCAGTTATAAGCAATCCTGTGAACGGATTTATTCTAAACGCGTTTTGTAGCAAATAGTTGAAATACATAAATATCAGACTGTACTACTGGTAATAACCTAAAATTACTATACTATTGATACTAAATAACTACACAAAAACAAATAATTCACAAAATAAGTAATCACAACTCCTTTTTAAAATATTGAACCAACATAAAAAAAATATAAATCAACCCAACCAAAAATTTTGGACCCATAAATAATTTTGGTACCTTAATTTATATAACAATGACTCGCCAAAATTTGAGATTCTTTTTAAGTTCGCTAGAGAGCAAACATAAGATAAATGTGATAGTTGAGTTTAGGCCAACTGTAAATGTGTATACCACCCTAGAAGTTTATTGATACTGGGTCTTCGATCAAGGACTTGGTACCGTTAACAGTGATTCACTCAAAAACTCACGTCCAAATTCTTGAGTTCCATGAGGTCCATGAACTCCTGGATCGGGTCCTCGAGTTGCTTCTTGATGAACTCGTGGAATGCCGTGACGCTCCGCTGGCCGCGGTACTCTCGCTTGGCCGGCTGGCCGTTGCGGATCACCTTTAGCGTCGGGTACTTGGTGATGTGGAACCTCTGGGCCACCTCGGCTGGACAGGAGCAAAAAGTTAAGTTAGGTAAGGTTAGATTAGGGTAAGGTTAGGTTAGGCAAGGTTAGGTTAGGTTAGATCAGGTAAGGTAAGATAAGGTTAGGTTAGATAAGGTTAGGTAAGACAAGGTTAGGTGAATTAAGTTTAGGTTAGATAAGGTTAGGCTAGGCAAGGTTAGATAAGGTTAGGTAATATCTGGCTAGATAGGTTAAGTTAGGTTGTACACGGTGTTTGTTATTGCACTAACAAACTATACAAAGAAGAGAGCAGTAAGAATGCTTAAGACCATGCCAATTAAGCCAAATAACACTTTAAACACTTAAAGATACTTAAATTATTTGTGCTTCACAACAGTGTTTGCAATAATAACAGTAAACTGATTATTTATTTTGATATTGTTTTTCCTAATCCTCATTTACACATTGCATTACTAATTGTTGTGTGGTTGTAATACAACAAAATCACATTAAATTACTGTATTGTGTATTTGTAATAAAATATTATCAAATTATCTTGGTTTAAGTTTAAGTACTAAAAAATCAGATAAACAAAAACACTTTAGTTTCAGGTTTTTTTATGGTAGTGAAAATGAATATAAAAGAGACAAATTGTGAAGAGTATGTAAAGTGTTTAGTTTCTCTGTAGTATGTCCAATTAATTGGCTCTAGTAATAACTTTATTCTTTTAATAGTTTAACAACTTAAATACAACTTTCTAATTAATAATCATTAAGCAAAAGTTTTGAAATGATTTCAAATTCAATATATGAAGCTGTTTATGAAAATCTACCAAAAAAATCTTTAGCATTGATTTTTGTTCCTTACAGAAATGCAATTACATTTAAATCAAACTAAAGTTGTCCTTGGGCAATTGTAGTTTTTCTTTAATACTGAACAGTTTAGCAAAAAAATAACAACAAATGAAAATGTGAAATAAGCTCTGCGTTTTTAATATATATAAATAAATATTTTTAAAGATATTTTAAATGTTTCTATTTTAAATTAAGTGGGACACCTTTATTCAGCACTTGACAAAAGTACACAGCAGATTTTTTCCCTCAGTCCGACCAGATGGAGAAACACCTGTTGCAGTACTGTGACATGGCATTTGTCTAATGTTTATCTTTACCTCTCTCCCAATTTCAAGAAGTTTTAAATTTCATGAATTGAAAATTTCAAATCTTCCAAAAGAAATGCGATATAAGAAACATCGAAGAATTTTTTTTTAAATTAAAGGACATAAGTATTTAGTAGAGGAAGTAGGTCTTGTAAAACTTCTAACCAGTTACAGTTGAGTTCTCTCAGCTATCCTATCAAGGTTCATTAGTGCAAGGGTAAAGGAACATATGTGAACAAATTGCCGAGCACACATTTAACTCAATCAGTAGTATCTTATGTATGTTTTGGTCTAACACAAAAGTTTGAGAACCGATTACGCTGAAAATTTGTATGAAAGTAGGTAGCACAGATGGGTTCTGGATAGGTTAAAAATCTCTTAGGGCTCTGCCCCATGGGTCTTCAAAGTTCCAATGTTATTCTTATGGATATGAGTTTGTTTATTGTTGGCATGTCATTTCAAATATCTAGGTTTTGTGACTACAAGATCTCTCTACGAAAAAACAGAACAACAGCTAGTTTGTGTAAAAGTAAAACTTTTAGAGGGCCCTAAACTGCTTCCTAATTTAATTCTTGAGACATTTATTTTTTTAAACGCCTACAGAAATCAAGATAGCAATCCAGAAGTATATTTTTTTTGGAGTTCCAAAGTTCTAAAATCAATTTTTAAAAGTTAAACATACAAGAGTTAATTATATAAATCAGTTTATTTGTCTAGCTCACTTCTCCCCAAAATGACAATTAGTGTGGTCTGTAGGTCTTTACTTTTGACATCATGGAATAATATTTGCACGTATCAGTTAGGCCAAGTATCAAAACAACAATAGAAAAACTTAGCTTTTTTTGGCCCAAGCTAATCAACGGTCACAACCTACTGTCCTGAGCCCTACCTACAGCACCTCATCTTCCACATCCCTACAGCAAGGTCTCAAGACATTTTTGAAAGACTGCACTGTTACCAGCGAAAAAGCAAGATTCTTCTCATCAAGTCTTGTAAATGTGACCAGCCAAACTCCAGACACTTTCTTTGCCAATATTTCCAGATTTCGCAGTGCAGCACCAAAATACGTGACAGACTGAATTTACGACGCAACCTGTCATCCACACATTTTCGTATTCATCTTTGCCATGTCAATCATTAACAACTTATTATTAGAACGTTTGACCAGTTCCAAGTATTTTATTCATTTTAGATTTTCTGCATAAAATTATGAGCGTTGAATGACATATTTTCAAAAATGGTTTTTGTCAGTTATGTTTGTAGCTTACTTTGTGTTTGTCGTTGTACTATTGCATCAAACTATTTGCGTTGCTATTGTTAATAATAACAGTTTCATACAGTTTAATAATATTATTTAATCAAACTGTTGCTTTGATAGTTAACAGACTGCATTTGCATTTAGGTACTGTTGAAATTTACACTGTCGCAAAATGATAATTCCCGTGAAACAATAAAACAAAAATAAACTATTAATGAAACAATAAAAAATTACTTGAAAAATTCAAGGCCAACAGTTAGACAAACCAGAGGCACAGACCTATTGTTCCGCCTACATGTTATCTTTCGTTCCGCCGTGATAACAGAATGGTAATTTACACACCACATTGATAAAATATAAATGCCGCTAATATAATGTACCAAATTACCATTAACAAGGAAGCTTTCAATGTATAGTAAGCAAAATAAGTTTTATATTATTAACATTTTAATTGCCTTTATGTAGTTATGGAGTTAAATAAATGTTTTTTATTGACACCACTTCTTAGATCTTTTTCTTAGGTTTTTCACTAAGCTTATTTGCCAAGACCTTACATTTAACTGTGTGTCTGATAAATTGTTTAATTAAGTCAGCGAAGCAAGTAAAGGGTTGTAGATAAAAAAGTAATGTTCGTGATTTTTTTTACCTGGTGAAAATCATTTTACAATTTAAAACATCAGAGATGGTTAACTATGTTACTCTGGTACAATACGTGTAAATTATTCATCTAATAAAAAATGCCCAACTGACTATGATAATATGCTTTTACAACAGTAACTATAACAAAAAAAATTTAAATGCAATTAATATGTGATACACAAGAATAGATGTAAAAAACAAAAACACACAAAATTTGATTATAGTTTCAGATTTGAGTTTCGTAGTTGGGATTATTAATTAATCATTTATATTTTCAATTAAGAAAAACAATTTTAAACAAAATGTGTCAGTGAGGGTTCCTCCAAAACCCTCTGCATTTGCCAAAAATATTTGTCATCGAAAGAGCGTGTCTTTACAGCTGAAGTTGTCACAACCTCCACAACACATATCTAAACTATACTGTGTCCAGGATCTCATGGCGGTTGGGTGTTGGATGCCTGCTATGCGTGCAGGACTCACTCACAGAGACGCAAGGGATTAGGACTTTAACTCTTTTCACTTTATTGTTTGGACTGGCCTATTCCTATCCAGTTGCATTTAAAGGCACAGCTGGTCACTTGGGGGCTGAGTACGCAGGTTTGCTGCTACGGGAGCCTCTTTGGCAAGAAATTTTTTTTAGCAAATATCAATATACCACAACGAGATGGAGCTAATACCAAGTACCAACCAAGGTATGAACCAGTATACCAAGTTTGTCAGAATACGTTCATAAATAAGCGAGATATAACATTTTTCTTTTCCTCCATAAGAATAACATTAGACAACGTACTGTGTTTAGCACTTTCAATACCTCGGTAACTAATTGACGTAGAGGAATGATCAAAATACCAAATTATGTGTTTTTTAAGCTAAATCCAATGGTAAAAACTAAAATTTGAATATTTCAAAAATTATACGTAAACATTTTTACAAAAACCCATTTTTGGGGTAAAAACAGCCCCAAAATACCCTATTGGATGGAGCCATCTGGCTGGTTTTTGAAATTCAAGGCAAAAATATTGCTTTACACGTTTATCCCAAAATTCATCAAAATCGGATCATTTTTACGAGAGTTATCGTGCTCACGGACACACACATACACACACACACACATATATATCTACGTATATATATATATATATATATATATATATATATACACAGTTTTGAACGAATGGTGTTTTTGGGGTCTAGGGACCTCAAAACGAAAAGTTATCATGGGCACGGCCCTAGGTCTTACCATGCCGACTACGGTAATAGCTTCTTCCCTATAGGGGAAATTCGCTAAAAGCAGACTTGTGTTTTTATTTTGAAACAGTTTATAAGGAGACCTAAAAAAAACTAAAAAAAATCATGTGTGGGTCAGGCAGCTAAATGCAGCGGGCGGGGCTGCCCCGACATACGAGCGGAAAGGGCTAATGGCCCACCGCCACCTTTAGGCAGTGTGACTCACAACTGGATTTTTTGAAGTTTGAAAAAACCAAAACCAGTCGCTCGAGTTGCTGTGCTGTTCAGTTCTGTGCTTCACAACTGTATATCAAACTTCCACAAACAATTTTTCCCTTATATTTTAATAAAAAATAAATATCTTTTAAGACGGTAAATACACAAAAGATGGTACAAGGTCTCTTATGTAAGTGCAGTATAAGTATAAGTGTAAATATACTTTGTAGTGTTGTGAGACGTAGTCTATTTATCCTGCACCTTTTAATATATTTAAAAAGCAATTAAGCTGATGGAAAAGCCATTATATTCAGTAGTTTTTAAATTGGCCTGGTAAGAATAAATTAAATTAGAGATTCACCTACCTATTTTGTGTAAATTCAATCATTCATGCTACATTATTGTTTCAGACTTTTTTGTCAAACAAATTTATGTATTGACATTGCCCATTACCATTTATGTTAAGATCAACAATAAAATATTCTTCTTCTTCTTGTTAGTGAATTTCCTAAGGAAAAATGAACTGTTAGCACGACCCGAATGGCGAAACTTAAGCCCGGGACCACCATAGAAGTACCTAACATGACCCCCTAAACATGTTTTGGGATGACGTTAAAAATTATATAAGTAGGCTATGTGTTGCACTCTAGTGGTCACATTTTTTGTCCGATTTACTTCAAATTTGGTAAGGAAACTCCTTTCTTTAATCAGTTGGACAAGATTGTAAGGCAAAACGATCGGAAAACTCTAACCCCCTTTTGGATTTTAATTTTTTAGATTTTGAGTTTCATGGATGTAAAATTAATGCATCTAAAACAATGGAGATTAGTGAGGCAAACGTTTTAAGCAATCTCTCATCATTCTAGCACAAATACTTACCGAGTTACCAAAGGAAATGGAAAGTGACTAACCACAGTACTTTGTCTTTTAGGGACTTTACATTAGAAAAGAATCTTATTTATATCTTGGCGTAGTTTTATCATCCACAGTGTCCCCACGCATAATTTCAATCCTGACTGGACCTTATCCTAACCTTATAATGCGTAACATTGTTTGTCCAGCATTGCAGGTAAGTAGAACCAGGAGCCAAAACAGCCAAAAACAGGAGGAACAGCCAACAAATCTCGCTAGCTTAACGGTTAGTGTCTAGAACTTCGATTCAAGGGGTCACGGGTTCAAATCTCGGGATGTTCATAAAAATTTGAGAGGTTTGGACCGCTTTCCTTTGAAAGCGTTTGTAATGAACTCTTAACAAAAATGCCAATGGCGTTGAAATAAAAAAATTATGTTTCCATAAAAATTTGAATGTTTTAGCACCGTTTTTGATTTTTAAAGTCTTTAATGTGGAAATTCGCTTCTCCTCACATGAGCGTGCTGCGTGCGAACTCGTTCTTATCACTACTGACCACCAGTTGCAACTCACTCTGCTGGTCGCAGTCCACCTTGCCCATGACGACCTGTCCCGGCATGGTGAACTCCTGCGCCACCTTGTCCGCGGCCTCGTCGAAGATCGGCGCCAACATGTTGCTGAACCGGCACCAGTCCGCGTAGAAGTTGATGAACACCAACTCATTAGAGGCTGAAAACACATGAAACTCACTCTGGGAAACTTAACGCTTCTTATAGTGTGAAAAACACCTCTCAGGACTTGAGATATGATTCCTCACACAAAAAGAAATCAAAAATTTCTTGTGAAGGCATGTCCTAATACACTTAGTTTCCTGTCTGTCTTAAGTTAAGTGATTTTTACTTAATACGTTATATCTTAGGAACATCTGAAGATATCAAGTTCAAACTCGGTACGTGTATTTAAGACCAATTTTGGTGTGGAATATCGTGTTTATACTTTGTACCGTTTCAAACTGGCGGCCATTTTTGTTTTTCAAAGCTTATATCTTAAAAACCGAATTATTTAAGAAAAGACTGTTAGAATCAAAAAAGTTGTGCCATTTTATCTTAAAAATAATGATTTCAAGATTTTAGCTATAGGATCATAAATAACCGAATAGCTGAGGATGTTATAAGCTAAAACATGATGTTTTAGTCCAGAAATGGTAAAAAAGCATGTTTTAACTCATACAAATCACAACTATTCAGTTATTTATGAACTTGTAGTTAAAATCTTCATATCGGCCTGATTATTTTTTGGACGAAATGACACAGCTTTTGGACTCTTAAGGGTTTTTCCTAAATATTATGGTTTTTAAGATATTAAGCTTTAAAAACAAAAGTAGCCGCCATTTTGAAATGGTACAAAGTAGAAACTTGATATTCCATAGTTTTTTAACACCCTGTACAATATTTGTTTGATATTCGTTGTTGGTTGTGAGTTTATGTTAATTATGAAACTACAGTGGCCGACACCTCGGATTATCCGGACCCGAATCATCCGGATCCTCAATTAACCCGATGAGGTTGTCCAAAATTAAAAAAATTATAAATTACAGTAAAACCGTGATTTATGGAGTGAGCCCCCGTACAGTCGCGACGGTAGAGCATGTGCAAGCGACCAGAATTTCACACCTTTATTTACTATTGACCATTCAATGCTAACCACAACTTGTGAGGTTATGCTGTGTTTATGGCAGCTCTGAGTGTATTGTGTTGCGGATAGGAAATACACAATTCAAATTGCAATTTATGATCATTAAATGGCTTATTTGCATGTATTAATGTAAAGTCCAAATTTTTAATGAAACATATTACAAGTTAAATGCCTGCGAAATTCACACGTCTCTTCTGTTTTACAATCTTTCCATATAATTTCCAGCATCAATATTGCAGGAGCTAGTGTCCCGATTGTTATTTATGCGATGTTATAGTAGCTCCATATTATCCGGATTTTTCACTATCCGGATCAATATTCTACCACATTAGTTCGGATTATCCGAGATGTACTGTATTGCCAAAATTTGTCATTTCTGTATGAGAAAAAAAAAATTCTTTGAATAACGAGAAAAACAAATTTTACAATTTTTCGGGATCAGGAATCTAATCCCATCTTCAGGTCAGAAAAATACCTAGAACATAACCTAATTACACAAAATATCAATGACACAATCCAGGCAAAACTTGAAATAAAACATACACAAAAGTTAAAGCAGTGAACTGTAGAAGCAGTCAAAATGCATAGTAGAACTCCGATTATCCGAATTAATTGGGGATCGGGCCGATTCGGATATGCAGAAATTCGGATAATCAGGTATACCTCGGGAATTAAGCAAAACGCATCACCATATATTAAAGAACGGTGAAAGAACAGTAGCAACTGATGATGAGAAGGGCGGGAAGGGAGTATGACTCATGTTCCCTGCGAAAATATCGCGCTGGAAGGTAACAGCACGGTTTTTTATTTTAGCGCTCACGAAGCCATAGTAACGGAACGGCGCATTATCGCTACACGCGCTCCCGCGTATTTCTATTATTTCACTCAAAATCGATTTGGATAATTGGAGATTCGGATAATTGGGGTTTGGATAATTGGATTTCTACTGTAAAATCAAACCAAATACAAATCAGACCAGTCTTGCTTGGGTTGCTGTGCTTTTTTGTGGTCCATTCCAGTACCTGCTTTTGAGTTCAATTTAATTTTAATTTATTTTACTACTTTAAAAGTCCACTGCTGCTTTAGCTTTATTTGTGTGCTTTTTCCACCTTTGTCTGAATTGTGACACTATTTTTTATGTAATTTTATTTTGTCATAGGGACATTTTTCTCAACTGATGTCACAATCAGATTCCAAATCCCAAGACAAAAAAAAACTTTTTTATCATTCGGTGATGGCAAATGTTTGCATTATGTAACACTTTTATTATAATAGCAGGCCTAATACATTTAATTAAATAACAAACGTGTAATAGACTTATTTTTAGCTCATAAAGGTAGATTAAAATTAATAAAAAACCAAGCTCAAGGTCTACCGAAATTTTAATATTATAGTCTACTAAGATTTTACTTAAGTTTTTGTTTAAGTAAAAACTATTTTATTCAAAATATACTTTGATGAATTAAATAAAACTGTGACTTAGCTTTTACTTTGTGTCTTGGCTTTGTTTTACTTTGTGACTAAACGAGGTCCAGATAACTTAACATCCAACAAACTTTACAATCCTTACATCCATATTGTGTTGAGTTTTTTAAGCTCCAATTAAGTTAATATTAATTAAATTGTAACTAATAATAATAATGTTCAATTACTTAGCCTAACAACAATAATTTATATAGCTGAGTCTAGACTTTATTTAATTACTTTCTAGATTTTAATGCCAAAAAACAATCTTTTATTTTTACGATTGACTCCACACAAAGTTGTTGCATTATAACATTTTGGTATAATTTAATCTCACTCATTTAAAAAAAAACATCAACAATGCTTGGTGAATGACGTAAAGATTTTCAATGTCATTGAGTATAGCCACAAGTATAAAATATGTTGATATATTATGACTCTTTACTATGTATTATCCCAATATTTAATACAAAGCAGATTTTGTGTCACGCTGAGATCTCAGGAACCACTGGACCGACTTTTATAATTTAAGTATCTATGAAAAGGTCTCAAAGCGTGGGTTTGCAGGAAACCATTAACATTTATATCAGCCCTCTGGGCTACGCCCCACAGGCCTTCAAAGCTGCATGTTAATCATTGGAACTGAACAAATTCTGGAATGGCATCACAATTTAAACTAACAGAATCGTATTTGCTCGAATTAGAGCAGCTGGATTTGCATGGTACAGTATTAGCCTATATGATATTTAGTAAGTGCCGCTCATTAAAGATAAACTCACCTAAAACAGAATCTATTGTAGCAGTAGTCAACGACACTGCTCCGCTATTCGTAGGGTTGTTACATAAATATGATACCTAGAACAAAGAACGAACACTTCTTACACTAAAATCTGGGACAGCTTAAGTAAAAAAAAGGGACTTTACCTAACTAAACTCAAATTTTCCCGGAAATTGGCGTGGTTAAATTTAATTTTGGAAGTTTCACACACTAAGAAATACAACAAATTTTACCAAAAGCGTTTGAGAAGAATATTTTTTTTTTATCTTTTTATAGTTTTGGGAAAAAATTAATTTTCAAAATTAAACATAAAAAATCCTGTTGAGGTACTGTACTCTGGGTCTATTGACATCACTGCTAAAGTATATTTTTGAGTACAGAAACCATCAAAGCATTCCATGAACAATTAAAACATTGTTACAAAAATAATAATTTTAACAAATTTCTTCCAAGAATAAGGAAAGAAAATAAATATAGTTATCTACTTGCGGACTGAACTTTGCTTTCAGGATAATATTTTAGTACAGGATGCAATTAAAAAACGTTTTTAAACACTTCAAAATATGGTATTCCCCTTACACTGCAGGCCTAATCACTTACAAACAGCAAGTAATGTCGCTTAGCACTACAAATATGACGCCTCCACATTAGAAATATAATTCAGGAGACAAAAGTTTAGGGAATTAATACAGGGAGTGTACCGGTAAACTAAATTTTAAAAATAATTTAGTATCCTAAGGCAGAATTATAATATTGCAATAAAACCGTTAAGAGTGCAAATAATAAGCTTTCTTGAAAAGTTTTAAAGCAAGAATTAGGATTATTAAAAGTAAAACTAGTTAATATTCAAGTTTAAACTGGCGATGAAATCTTATTTCAAAGCACAAAGGCCCCTTTGGTTAAATAAACATTTTTTAACAATAAACTGAAAGACTACTGTAGACCTTAAGCTGAATATAAATGTTGCTTTAACCTATGTCAAAACTACTGCGCGGGTTATTCCATACCAAATCAACCACAAAAAAATCATTTTAACACCCATTGTCTCAGAATTTGATGAAACGTTGTATATTTGTTCCTTTAGTATAGATAAACAATCATACCAAGTTTTATTGACTTATCGCTAATGGTTTCCATTTTATAGCTCTTTAAAGTTTTTATTAATATGCCGGCCTCCGCTCAGCCGAGGCCACGAACTGACTGTGTCTTATGCAAGAAACAAAATCATATTTTTAATATTTATCAATAGATCTTCATGAAAATTTGGAGGTTTATTCCTTCATATTTATAAATTAACATATTCCAGAAACACATAATTTTCTAGAAAAAAATAATATGTGTATGCTAATTTATCCCCTTAGTTATTTAATAATAATTAGTTAACAAATATGAACTGTTTTAACTATAAATTTAGTATTACCTCTTTGATGAAACAATGTTAAAGCTAAAATGTTAGTTTATGTTTTATTGTTATTTATTTATAAAGCTTAATTTGTTTTATATATAATTAATGGCAAAACGCCTTTGAATTCGCTATATGATTTTAAATACCAAGAGAGGTATCATAAAAAATACCAGTTACAGGAACACATTATTTACTTAGATTGGTTTGATACATCAAAAATCTCTTTTTAAACCCAAGTTGTTTCGATAAGTTCCTCCTCACTTCATTTTTTACTACTTTCAATGTACAGCTGTAATTGCAATCTTTGAATTTTAATAAAAAAAAACTCGAAAGATTATCTTTTGGAGGACATTTATTGCAGTGCCTTAAAAAGCACTCCCTACTAGTATCTTCACATAACAAACATTTGGTGAGCATTGTATGGTCTTCATCAAAACTTGCTGCATTAATAAGTAATTTGACATTCTGAAGGTGGTGCAGCCACACACAGAATGAGTTCCACTGGAGACTGCTACAACACACCACTTTTGTCTTAATGAACAAAGTTTAGAAAATCCTATCTTGGCATTAGGATGTTGCCATTTAAAAGAAGAATATATTTCATTAAGGTTTCTTAAAATTAAACATTTCCTTCCATGCCTTTCATGCCCGGTAAAATTCTAGACTGTTTGTCATCTTGATAAAAACATTTCACTAAGTAAATTGTTACAGAACTTCATTTCCTGCTTGGTTTAGGATCAGGTTCACCTAAAATTCCTTCCTCTTTAAAAAGCTTCGGAGCCTGGCGAACTGTGTAGTCTAAGACTTCAAAGGTTTCTCTAATTTTCTTCCTTGACCACTCAAGAGAAGCAGGTATTGTGAGGATTTGGATCTATTTGGCCTTACTAAAAATTTTCAGCTTTCCTTTTATGACTTCAATTAACTTGTCCATGTCATCTGCTTTTTGTTTTACTCCACAATAATATGAACAACTTGGCACGTTTTGACTAGGTAACTATGTTTAATGCCTTTTAAATTTTCTCTGTATTAATTTTCCTTGAAAATTTTCTAATTTCGGTTTAGCAAAAGAAATTTTACTACATTCACCAAGAGCTTGAAACTTGAAAGGAGAACATCCAAATTCAGGGAGAGATGAATTTAACTTATCAACAGCTTCCTTCTTTTTCTATATGTGTGATAACTTGTGGGTTTCATTATCAGAGGCATAGGCTAAACCATATCTTTATCTCTGTCATCTTTCTTATTGATTAATACATTCCTATATGAAGAACACAATTTCTGACCTGGCTTAACTTTGTAGCCCTTAGACATTATTTGTTTGCAGTATTGCATAGTGACAACTCTAAGAGATTTTGTCCAGATATTTTGTGTTTTTTTTCGGGGGATAAGAACAAACCCTTTGTACAGATTCAAATTAGGTTAAATTCTATGCTTTATGGTGCAAACAGGTTGTGTATAGGGTTTAGTAATGTTTTTTTTCTGAATCAAGTCGTAATTGTATAGCCTAAGAGTTTTATCATCATCAGTCAGCTCTTCCACATTTTCCATAGGCCTACCTGTTTTTGATACGAATGTTGACTTGTGACACTTGTAAAACTAACATTTCAGCTTTAACATTGTTTCATCAAAGTGGTAATAACTTACTAAATTCATAGTTAAAACAGTTCATATTTGTTAACTAAGCAAAACCTTGAAATCGCTTTTCGAAAATTATAAAAATTAAAATTTATAATTTATGGTAAGAATATAGTACGACTTAGAGGGTTCATACAATTTTTCTGAAATCACCATAGTTCAATTAGTTAAACTCCAAATTTTCATGAAGATCTATTGATAAGTATTAAAAATATGATTTTTTTTCTTGCATACGACACGGTCCGTCTTTGGTCTCGGATGAGCAATGGCCAGCATATTAATAAAAACTTTAAATGGCTATAAAATGGAAACCGTTAGAGATAAGTCAATAAAACTTGGTATGATTATTTATCTAAACTAAAGGAACAAATATACCAAGTTTCATCAAATTCTGAGACTTTGGTGTTTTGGCTTGGTTGAGTTGATAAGGAATGACCCTGAGGGTGATATAAAAATTTAACTTTTTTGACCCAGTTTTTTCTTAAGAAGTTGTATCTATAAAGGAACTTAAAAATTAAAAATCTTCTGGTTGGGATGACGTTCCGGTGTTTAATGAAATATGTCGGTGAGGTTTGTTTCAGCACCCCACTTAGCTAACATATTTATTCAATGTTTAATTTGATACAAGCCAGACCTTCAGAAGTACTCTATTAGCAAGCCCATTGAAAAGAATGAAAAGGTAAAAGTTCAGATGAGTTTTGACCAAAATCCTTACTTTTCTGGCCCCCCAATTAAAGTACCGGTACCCATTAATAATCGGGGGCCAGCAATTATAATAAAAGTCATTAACCACAGCAAAATAAAATCCAAACTGTAAATTCTTGTAACTTTAAGTTAAGTCTTAGGCCTAGGCATCACCATAGATTCTAAATTAGACTTTTCGGTTAACATTGAGACAAATTGTGACAAGTTAGACACTGAAATGCATCATGCTTCCTTCTAAAACTCGTTTTAAATACTGTCCATCAAAGTGAATTAAGTGTATAACATAAATGTATCAGGTTTACTATATCGTCAATCATGTCTTGTTAATCATATACCACAGGCTTAGTATTAAAACCAATATAGCCTACAGTTATGCCAGATTATTTATAATCTTATAACTTATTTTCCAATCAGAAGTAGGAATAGATTTTTCTGATTGCTTTAAAAAGAAATCAACCACAGGAGCTAGATAAAATTGTTTTGGATATGCTCTGATGTTGGTTTCCCTTACTCCTCGTTCTTCATCTCCAGTGTGCAAATATTCATAGCCCACTAGCACACGCCTACAACACACTATTGTACGAAATGTGACAATTCCCTGGTCTTCAAGACTGTGGAAGAGAGTAGCAAGGTAAGGGAGCAGGTTGTTTATGACTTAGTGCCTCATGGGAACTCACAACTTCCGTAATGAGGTTGTAGATCTAATGTTAGAATATATAATACAATAATTTGATTATTAATATTAATAAATATATTTTTAAAAGCTTAGTGCATAGGCCAACAGAACCGTTAGGGATAAGTCAATAAAAGGTCGGTGAGGTTTGTTTCAGCACTCCAATTAGCTAGTTACATATATATTCAATGCTTAATTTGATACAAGCCGAAGTAAATATAAGTAAATCATAAGTATGTAATGAGGAAACAATTATACTATTTAAGGTTAGGATGGTATTTTATCCGGCTATAAATAATTATCTCTAAAAACAATAAGTGGAACATTGTTAAATTGTTATTTTTTAAATGAGTAACAGACTAGGCCTAGTTTAAATAAATATCATTCAAATCTATAATTCTACATTTCGTTAACTGAATTATAAAATTATAGCAGATTTAGTCAAAATCACAGAATTTGTACTTACAAATAGGTGAAGTAAAATTGTAAACCTAAAACTTTTAATTTCACGTATTAGGTCCATTTTTTATAAATAATGCACCAACCACGTCCACTAAACACTTATATACATTAGTAAAATCTGAAATTTGCCAGCACTACCGCATACAGGCAGTATCGGTATTTTCAGTACCTTTACCTTTACCTTCAACTTCAACCAATCTTCTTTTTCTTCTAGTAGATTGACAAATGCCGAATGTCCACATAAACAGTTAACAGACATTATTTAAGCACACCATTTAGTTCACAAGCAGATAAACTTACTATATGAAATGTAAATTATGAATATCAGTTATTGGAGTCAGGATTAGTTAATAATATACATAATAGATATACAAGTGGCGTCTCACCCGTCAGAATAACAGTCGTTGGAAATATGGCTGCTTCGTTACAAAATAAGGCAGATTGCAGTGTCGCGAGAAATTGTATCGCTTAGCCCATTCCTCAAAGCTCAAATGTTGTTAAAACGCCAACTGTCTTTTAATTTGAAAAGTCAAAATACTGGATATATGTTTCTTAAGTGCACGTAAAAACCATGGAATCTTAGCTGGTACATCAGGTTTTTCTTTGCGGTTCTATGTGGTGGCCCCCTCTGTGGTGCCTTAGCTATGTGGCCAATTGCTGGAAGTTTCTTTATCTAGGGCAGCGTATAATTGTTTATATATATATACATATATATATATATACACATATATAGATATATATATATATATATATATATACATATATATAAATTTGAAAGTATAGTGTTTTTGGCATCTGGGGACCTCAAAACAAAAGGTTATCATGGTCTCGGGCTTAAGTCTTACCATGAGACCTACGGTAATAGCTTCTTCCCTATAGGGGAAATTCGCTAAAAAGGGTTTCCATGTAAAGCTCATGCAAGGTTATGAAAACATCCTTACATCGGAAACCCCTCTAACAAAGGTTAGCAAAGATAAACAAGTCCTAATGAAATCATTTTGACAACCTTGTCATAACAATCTAAATTTAAACCTTTTCCCCGGTTATTTATACCCTTTTCATAACATTGTCACCATATCCAACCATAACCTGCATACACAGCGCCAGCACCGAATTTAGGAGTTGTGGGCCCCTAGGCTCAACCAGTGGTGAGGGCCGTTGTTACTTTCCCGATCCAAGTTGGAGACCTTTATTTTCATTGCATCAGGGTTTTCTTTGCGGTTCTATGTGGTGTAGCCCCCTCTGTGGTGCCTTAGCTATGTGGCCAATGCTTAAATATGCTCCTAGCTCTAGGCGTATGCCTATGTAGCCTGTACTAAAAAATCAGGCCTTTTTTCATATTACATGGAATAGGTGCCCATAGACGCCACGGTTATGGTGCGGAGGAATGAAATTGGAACCATATGAGTCCATTATATTGCTATTGATATAATGTACTTCTTCCGTGTTTGTGCTGATGGAATAAAGTTTTATCGACAAGTTCGTCCGGTAAGCCCGAGTGTTATTTGCCTTATTACAAACAGTATCTTGCGAAGATTTGAGTCAAGATTGGTTAAGAGAGAGATATAAACTCTTCTCAGTGAGACATTAAGAAGTTCATATTCGTAAATCAGAATATTTTCATTATCTAGAGTAAGTCATGACAACACACTTGTTGGCATTGAGATCCATCATGTCAATTGAAACTCGATGAAAAAAATATATTTTTATGATAATATTAAAAGGCCAAAATTTAAAAAGTCAAATAGTAGCGTATGGGGAAAAACATACAATTGTAATGGTTTTAGAAATTCTAGCAACTTTATAATTTTCGAGGTTTGTGTAAATCATAAAGTTGCTAGGATTTTTTAAATCTTAACCCTGCAATTCTCCACAACACGGCTGAGGTCACCCTGCAGGCCGAGCTGGTCATGTACACAAAACACCTCCCTGATCATTTGTATGTCGTCTGCGTATAAGAGGAAGCCCCCCTTTATATAATTACTAATGTCATTGATATAAAGGCTGAAGATTAAGGGCCCCAAGTGTGACCCCCTGCTAGGGGACGCCGGATAATACTTGGAAGTGAAGATCCACATCTAACTTGGAGAGAACGGCCGGACAAATAGCCGTTGAACCATCGAAATAATGGACCTGAAATCCCTAGGGCCTCCCAAAAAGTAAAGAAGCTCGTCGCACAGCTTCTTCAGAAGATGTGAGTCTGATCCGGTCGAAGGCCTTAGAAAAATCAAAATATATAGAAAAACTGGGACCCCCTAGCACCCCCTTGATATATATCATAAGTCATAAACATAATTTGTGTACGCAATTGTTAAGTTGTATTGGTATTAAATAAGTAAGTTGTATTGCTAGTTCCATCCACGGAAGTACATAGTTGTAAATATTCGTTTTTTATTTAAAGTATTCTAGTATTCAGTATTTGACGCAGCTAAATTAAATCCTCTCATCCTCCGGTTTCAAGCGAAGGAGGAGGTAATAAGGTGATAAGATATATTCACTAACAAAACTCTGTAAGCTATAAGCAAGGAGACGACACAGAAGAGTTGAGCTGAGTATTTTTGCTAGTACTATTTCATATATCCTCCAACTTATACAATAGATCAAATCTAAATTTAATATATTGGCTTATATTTGTTCTAATATAATAACCGAAATCGATAACTTAATAATAGAAGATAAACAACTTCCGGATATAAAAAAAATCAAATATCCCTGCCCGCCCTCTTGCGGTCCCCGTTCCCGGCTTGTCTTTGTCTGCTTTCAGCTTTGTCAAGTTTGGAGTTGGTTTTAGTATAATCGAAGTTTTATACATTTTAATATTGTCTTGAAGTTGTAAGATTTAGATATTTTACTCAGTACAGTGTAGATATTTTCGGTTATTCACCTCTTGCTATTTTCGCTCGTTATATTTTCTGAATTGTGAGATAGACATTGACATTGCATAGCCTACACCCAAGTCAAACTCAAAGATGTCCTACAACACTCGACGTACTACCGGAGGTAATTTATAACAGCGTTATAACATTGTTTGCTTTGCATCCCATTTACTCGTAGGTATTATGACTTTGCATTACCTTTTAATCACAATCACATTGAACTTTGATTAGTGCTACATACAGAATATCTCTGAGGTTTGCATTAACAAAATATCTTACATGTTAGGAGTAGGCCTACTCCGCCATTTTTTGGACATAACTGTCCAATGAGTTTGAAATTAAGTCGAGGCGCTAGGCCTATACATGTTATACTTGTGAAGTATAGTGTTGAATGTTATTCTGTTACCTATTTGGCAGTGAAGTATAGGGTCAAATGTTATTCTGTTACCTAATTGGCAGTTTTGTTTTCAAATAAGTTATTCTGTTTTGCTCTTTCATAACTTGTGTTTGAGCTTTCTGTAACAATTTTTCAGACTGTCAGTGGCCTTCTACATTCATGCATTGGTATTGTTTGTAAATATCACAAAACCACCCCCTTATCCTTTAACCCTAGCCGTGGCCAACCAGCTCCCGGAGCTAGTTTCACGTGATGCCTGAAATGGCCACCAGCCTACGGAGCTGGTACGGGTCGAAATTTTTGTAACGGTAAAAAAATCATTAAAAGTCAACTCAGAAGTGAACAATATTTATACCATTCGAAAGATCACATTCTGAACTTTCATTTTATTACATAAATGAACCGTTTACAAGTTGTATAACAATGTCACGACGATTATAATTACTATGAAATTTTGCCACTACGCCATTCCTGCAGTCGACGCTCGGAAAATGTAAAAACACGACTACTTTGGAATTACCCTGCTCGGGTAATTTTTGTCTTAGGATGTTGCGGGTGGTACCACTGCATAGCCAAAGAGTTTAGTTTCACTGTGGTATTGATTTTTAGAACGAAATATTGATTGCACAACAGTTACGATTTTATGAACACAGCTGTTTTCTGAATTCGTAACAAATGGCCAACCGGCTCCAGGAGCCGGTATGGAAAATGCGAATTACATCCAGTGCAAGTTATAAATACTAGTCATATAATATTTCATTTTGAAGAGGAAGAAATTTAGCTTTTGACATTGGCAGCCTTGCGCATCGCCTTTTCCAGCTGCTGTCTCGCAGATGAAGGAAATGCGTCACTCATCTGACATCTGATGCGTAGAAGTCGGCCATTTCGCGATATTGTCGCCGTCCTTAGTGAGTTTGCGCTCGCGTGTATCCGCGAATTATTGCTAAATCCGTTATTATTTCGGAGTGTTAGTGTTAGTGAAGTGTGTGTGTGTATATAACAGTAATCTTTATGCATTTTATTATGCATAAATATTACTGAAGTGTGTGAAATACTTAGTGTTTGTAAAAAGTTGTGTTGTGTTTTTCTTTAGTAAAATGTCACGAATATACGAGTGCGATATAAACCAACAGGATAACATAATAATGGGAAGGGGGTGAGTAATTATATTTATTTTAGCGAATTTCCCCTATAGGGAAGAAGCTATTACCGTAGGTCTCATGGTAAGACTTAAGCCCGAGACCATGATAACTTTTCATTTTGAGGTCCCCAGATGCCAAAAACACCATTCGTTCAAATTTTTATATATGTATATATATATATATTTATATATATTTATATATATATATATATGTGTCCGTAAGCACGATAACTCTCGTAAAAAAGGTCCGATCTTAATGAAATTTGGTACAAATGTATAAAGTACCATTTATTTGAACGAGTTCGAAAACCAGATGAATCGCACCATCCGAAGGGGGGTTTTTGGGGGGTTTTGTACCCCAAAAATGTGTTTTTTGGGGTTTTCACATGTAATTTTAATTTAAATCAAATTTTAATTTATACCATTGAATTCAGCTTAAAAAAACAAACAATTTGGTATTTTGATCATTGCTCTACGTCAATTGGTTACCGAGATATATAAAGTGCTAAACACAGTACGTTGTCTAATGTTATTCTTATGGAGGAAAAGAAAAATTGTATATCTCGCTTATTTATGAACATAAACTGACGAAATTTGGTATATGGCTTCATCTGGTTGTGGTTTATTGTTGTTTGCACAAAAAAACAATTTTTCGCCTATGGGTCCCGTAGCAGCAAACCTAGGTACTCGGTTCCCATGTTATTCTTATGGAAAATAATTCAAATGTTATATATCGCTTATTTATGAATGTATATGGATGAAACTTGGCATGTGACTTCACTTAGCTGAGTTCTATTGATATTTGCATAAAAACCCATTATTTTGTGTTCCTTGTTGCAGCAAACCTGCGTACTCATCCCCAATGTTATTCTTATAGAGAATAATTAATATTTTAAATATCGCTTGTTTGTGAATATATTTCTTATGAATCCCTGTTAAGTGGCTTAATGTGTTATGTTATAATTCATTGGAAATTCGCTGAGTATGCAGGTTTGCTGCGACGGGGGTATTTATTACTTTTACAATTGTAAGGTAGGATGTATTTCATTATTGAGTAGGCCTAATATAAAAAATAATAATTTTGTAATTTTTCCTATATGGTGATACAATCACACGTTATCTCTTATATAATATGCCACTACCCTGTGTACATGTATATTTATATATTTTATTGTTTCTAAATACCTGCAGGAATAATATATAGATATAATATACTAAATGTATATATAGTATTTGGAGGAATAAATTTCTAAAAAAAGTTATATACTAAATACCGTAGAATTTTTTTTCCGAATACCCTAAAATTTCCAAAATTCATCTAATCATAAGTGAACAATTTTTTACCATAAACTTTATGACTTTGTTACATTTCTTATTTCATTATCTTTACAAACATATACCTACATATTATTATTAGCATATACATATTTACATTACCTTTTTACAGTACTAACTAACACTGTACAATTTTCAAATTTTGCGGTTTTCCGTATATACTTACATAATACTTAAAAATAAAATTCTTTCCCCAACATATTATACATTTCTATGTAGGGAATTGAATGTCCTACTAAATGTATATATAGTATTTGGATGAATAAATTTCTAAAAAAAGTTATATACTAAATATCGTAGAATCTTTTTTTTTTCGAATACCCTAAAATTTTCAAAATTCATCTAAGTTAATCATAAGTGATAACAATTTTTTACCATCAACTTTATGACTTTTTTACATTCCCTACTTCATTAGCTTTACAAAAATATACATATTATTATTAGCATATACATATTTACATTACCTTTTTACAGTACTAACTAACACTGTACAAATTTCACATTTTGCGGTTTTCCGTATATACTTACATAATACCTACAAATAAAATATTTTCCCCAACATATTATACATTTCTATGTAGGGAATTGAATTGTCTACAAAATGTATATAATGAATTTTCCATAAAAAATCGGACGAAAAAGTTTTACCGAGGCTGCTTTTGAAATTTCAAAAATAAATTTCAATTTCTTTATATTTTTTTTACTTCGCTGAAAAAATTATCTCTTAGATCTTTTTTATTTGACTATTACATGATGCCCCTGTTCTTTCTGAACAAAATAAATATGTGGTTGGCTATGTTTAGTTCTCATTTCAAATTTATACGAATTTTCAAAAAAAGGTCTGCAAAATCGCCAAAATTGGTTGGCCATTCTACAGTTTTTGGGTGGCCACTGCTAGGGTTAACCTACGGTACCAAGCAATTTTGTGATTCCTTTCATGGTTTTGACCAACCCCAGTCATGAAACATCCCGGTAATTTAAGCCGCAGCCCCCAAACCACACAAAACTCACTGTTCGTTTCCTCATCAGTAATATCGATGTGCGGTCTATATGTTATCATGGTAATCCGCAATATTATATCCGATTGTATTGTATTGTTTGTAGGCTTATATCTTGCTGCACCGTACCTGGATACCCTCTTATGGATAGGCATACCAACAATTTTCCAAAAGCTATTTATTTAACTAGGACACAACATTTCATCCTTTTGCCCTTAATATTTTGAGGGGTTTGGACTGCTTTCCCTAAAGGCGTTTTTGTGCTCTCATATCAAAATGTTGTTGGCGTTGAAAAACTTGCCAAATAGCGTTCCCGATATTCAAACGTGCCGATTACGCAACGAGTCTTGACATGCAGCTATGATTCGGGGGGGTTTGTCCAAGCGTAACAGCAGGCTCAACTCCACCCGCCATTCCAACATCCGTGGTATGCCCCAAACCATTCAAAAATAGAAACCAAGGTCACCGGGGGAAGTCATTATTATCGACACATTTATGGCTACAAACTTTCAAAAGAAAATATCCAGTGGCTGGGTTACAATAATAGGTACTTTGGTATTATACGGATGCCACTATTTTTGGAGGTTAATTTTTACCGGATACAAAGGATAAATACATAATTCGAAAAAACGTACTTTTATTGACTTACTATAAAAATTTTACATCATTCTGATGAGCGGTCTTTGTGTTTTGCCTCCCAAAAGCCAGCGATGTCCGCTAGGATCGTGTTGAATGCGTCGCCGCCGCTAGCAGCCACACCCGATCGCCACATGTACTCCGCAAAATATACAGCGCGCTGCGGCAGTTATGTTAGGATGGGTTATCATAAAAATACGTATGGTTTCCTCTTCATTTCGAGGTAAATCCCACACCAAAAGAACGTCACTCATTATGAAAACAAATGTAACGTAGTGCACGGCAATAAATCACTCATGACACTGACCCAGATACAGGCGGTGACAGCTGATGCGCGCGCTCCGGTCAACGACCTGACCTTGGCCTATTTGGAGGGGGTTTGGCGGCCGGAAGTATGACTCATCAGGTATCATTCGATTTGTAACGAAACAAGGAAAGTCCTACAATCATTTGTATGATAACCCATCCTAACATAACTGCCGCAGCGCGCTGTATAAGGGTGGCATCCGTATAATACCAAAGTACCCAATAATACAAGCAATATTAGAGCGCTTGGGTCTGTGTTGACCCAGCCGCACTCAATGTGTTAATATTTGGTCTAAATAGCCTGTACTTAACCCTAGCAGTGACCAGTGGCCGAGATTCGGCCCTTTTCTGTGCAGCCGACTGTGGCAGGGGCTGAGAATCGGCCATTCGGGACTGAAAATTTTGTAACATAAAAAACCACTAATAATCAACTCTAAAGTGAACACTATATATATATCATTCGAAAGATAATATCCTGAACTTTCATTTTATTACATAAACAAACCCTGCAGCAGCTATACAACAATGTCACGACGATTAGAAATCAAATGAATTTTTAGCGCGATGCGATTCTTGCAGCCCATGCTAGGAAAATGTCAAAACACGACTTTTTTGAAATTACTCAGCTCGGGTAATTTTTGTCGTGGGAAGTTGCGGTTGGTACCAATGCACTGCTAAAGAGTTGCGCTTTATTTTTGGTATTGATTTTTTGAACGAAATATTGATTAGACAGCATATGATTGTTAGAAAACAGGCGTTTTCTGTTTTTTTGTACAATGGCAGATGGCCGAAAGAGGGTGATCAGGAAAATCGGATTTATATCTAGTGTAAGTTATAGTTACTAGTCAAATAATATGTTATTTTGAAAAGGAAGAAATGTAGAGTAATTTAGTTTTGCCGTTGGCAGCACTGTTTGTAGCCACACTCGATAAACGTTTCATTGCGTTAGCCTATATTGTTTTCTGTCAAGAGCTTGTATCAGCCATTTTGAGTATTATTTTATGTACGTTGTGATATTTCTATCCGTGAGTTATTAATAAATAATTTAGTATTTCGGAGTTTTAGTGTTTGTGAAGTGTTTGTGTGTTTATAACAGTAATGTTTATGCATTTTATTATGCATAAATATTACTTAAGAGTGATAAAAAAATGAAGTGAAGTGTGTTTATAAAAATTGTTGTGTTTTGTTTAGTCAAGCCAATTTGCCAAGTCCGCGACTATATGTTTATTGTTTAGTCAAGTCAATTTGCCAAGTCCGCGACTATATGTTTATTGCTACATAATACATATAAAAATAATAATTTATCCTAGGTGTTATACATTTTTATTTAGGTAATTGAATTTACTACAACATGTTTATATTGGTTTTGGGGTAAAAAATTTGGTAAAAAAGTTATATACTAAATAATGTGAATTTTTTTATAAATACGCAAAAATAGCAAAACATTGTTTTATTTACATGTATTTATAAGTGATAATAATTTTTACCATAAACTTTATGACTTTTTTGGATTTCTTACATCATTAGCTCTACAAATATATATATATTACCTTCTTATTTACATCATAAACTAACACTGTACAATTTATATATTTTTCGGGTTTCCGTTTATTATTACATTACGCCCCTAAAACAACGGAATAAAATTCTTTCCCCAACATGTTATACATTTCTATAAAGGGAATTAGATTGTCTACAAAATGTAAGATAATGAATTTTCCATAAAAAATCTGTAGAAAAAATTTCACCGAGGCTACTTTTGAAATTTCAAAAATAAAATTCTAATTTTTCTTCTTTTCACTTACTGAAAAAATTACCTTTCTAGATCTTTATTATTAGGCCTCTAGTATTTTTAGATTCCCCTGTTCTTATGATCAAAATGAATATAAGGTTGGCTAGGTTTACTTTTACGGTTGAATTTATAAGAATTTTCAAAAAAAAGGTCTGCAAAATCGACAAATTTAGCCTGCCATTCCACACTTTAGCATTGGGCCACTCTTAGGGTTAAACTGAATAACCAACATTTTTGACTTCTTAAACAGACACCAATAAGTTTATTCGACCAAAAATTTGGCTATCTGTTTTAAATTCCTGTGTTTCATAACTTAAGCGGTTTGGTTATTTTCAAATTACATGTTTTATCCTGTATTGATGTTTCAAGCTAAGCTTAGTGAGATTTAGTACAGTGCGATAAGCATCGACCGAAACAATAGAATATAAATTAAGTTTATCGGAATACCATACACTGATAACCATATTCCCATTCGATTGTTAATTGTTTTTAATACACGATCACAAAGTGTTACTTTACAGTAAAGTGCTATATGGTGATAGGTTAACTTAGCTTAAATTAACATTAACTGTGATTAACAAACCTAACCTAACTCGCAGAGCACTATTTTTGTCGTGGTTTGGTTGTTTTCATTTAGTTTTCGATATCCTCATCTGTAATATCGATGTACCTATCATGATAATCCGCTATATTATATCCGATTGTTTTGGCGGACGTTTTATCTTACTGCTCCCTAGTTGTAATTAATGTGGTTACTTACAATATTTCATGTGAGTGTTTATTCTGATCGAATAAGCTTATTACAGTAGAAGTCCGATTATCCGAGGTCCGATTATCCGAGCCGCCGGGTTAACCGAGGCAAATACAGTACTGTATATATACTCGGAAATAAATCGTAAATAAATAAATAAATAATCGTAAATCGGTTGAAATATGTAGCGGCTGTGTGCTAGGTCGCGACGAGTGCCTCTACTGGCTATTGCTAGGTCGAGTATTACAGCTACTCCTATTGGTTGTTGCTAGTGGAGATGGGAATTATCGTTGTTTTCCGGCAACGGTTGTAATGACAACGCAGCTATTCAATAATGTGTTGCGACAACCTGTTATTTGAATAACGATTGCCAACTCGTTGCCGCTAAAGAACCGTTGTCTGTCGGCCAGCGTTGCGGCGTTCAGTTGTCGACGTTGTCGTTGTCGGTTGTTCAATAATTGTAAGCAGTAATTCTGCAACGTGGTGTTGAAACGTTATTAGAATGACAGGGTGTTCTCCGCAACATGTTGCTGCGATAACGTTGCCACGGCCGCAACACTGTTATTCATCCTGTTATGTTAAATAACGCCCATCTCTAGTTGCTAGGACCAATAGTCTTATCGGTCGACTGTGTTCGCGCCATTGTCTCAGTCTACGCCGAACTGATTAACCGTGCGCTTCAGTCCCGTTTTCAATCAGTGTGTTGTTTCACAAATATGAGTGGTAAACGTAAAAGAGTTGTGGTTTCTTTGGAAACAAAATATAATGCAATTAAGAGATTGGATAAAGGGGAGAGTATTAAAAAGGTTTTCAATTCAAAAAGGTAAAAAGGGGTCTCCAGTTTCAATACGATTTTTGTCTAATTATAACCTATAATTTTTACCGCCGTGTTATCCGAGTTTTTGATTATCCGAGGTAGTCTCGGTCCCGTTTAGCTCGGATAATCGGACTTCTACTGTATTTATTTTAGGTAATTTAGGTTCGATTTAGTACCTACTAACTTAATGACAAATTGTTTCTAAATGACAGTTGCTGACTTATGTAGGTTTCTGTATCGGTTATGAATTTGCAGGGCTAAAATATCTTTACTGGCTACGACCCACCTCCTTTTCCTCAGAGTTATCCCTGCTATCAACTGAGCAATATAAAAAATAGGTGAGAATCGTTCACATCCGATCTCTTAGGGATGGTAGTAAAACTACAACCATCCCGAGATCTAGAGATCAGATTTGGACAATTCTCTCCTATTATAGCGAATTTCCCCTATAGAGAAGAAGCTATTACCGTAGTCGGGACCCCCCCGTAATCGGGTAAGACCTAGGCCCGGGACCATGATAACTTTGTTTTGAGATCCCCAGATGCCAAAAACGCCATTCGTTCAAAACTGTATCCATATATATATTTATATATATATATAAAACTTGTGTGTGTGTGTGTGTGTGTGTGTGTGTGTGTGTGTGTGTGTGTGTGTGTGTGTGTGTGTGTGTGTGTCCTTGGGTGCGATAACTCTAGTAAAAATAGTCCGATTTTGATGAAGTTTGGTACAAACACGTAAAAGCAGCATTTATGACTAAGTTCGAAAACCAGGCAGATCGCTTTATCCTAAGGGGTATTTTTGGGGCTTTTTTGAATGTTTTACAAATATTATTTTTATTAAATCGAACTTTAGTTTTCACCATTAAATTTAGCTGTAAAAAACACACAATTTGGTGTTTTGATCATTGCTTTATGTCAATTGGTTACTGAGATATTGAAAGTGCTAAACACAGTATGTTGTCAATGTTATTCTTATGGAGGAAAAGAAAAATTCGATATCTTGCTTATTTATCGACTTATCCTGACGAAACTTGGTATATTGCTTCATATTGTTGTGGTCTGTTGATATTTGCACGAAAAATCATTTTTTTGCCGATAAGCTTAATTTAGTTCCCTTATCAGCAAACCTATGTTATTGTTATGGAGAATAAGTAAAATGTTACCTCCCTTAATTATGAACATAAATTAATAAAATTTTGTTTGTGGCTTCACCTAGTTGCGTTATAAAAAATTGCTTTAAAACCCATTTTTCTATACCTTGCTTCAGCAAACCCGTACCCTTAGACGCCATGTAGAATAATTATGCCATAACATTATAATTAAAATGCCATAAATCATTTATTTATGAATGTGTATTGATGAAACTTGGTATGTGGCTGTATGTAGTATTAGGATACATGTATATGCATTTGAAATTCGCTGAGTATGCAGGTTTGCTGTTACGAGGGTACTTTACATTGCTGCTGCAGTTTAGTAAATTATGTAGATATCCCACATTCATTCAGTTTAAAAAAACAATTAAAAGTATCGATAGAATCAATAAGATTGCTGTAGTTTTTTTTTTGTTTACATTAATTAATTTTTAGCAAATTTAAAATAGCCGGAATTGCAATGAAATTTAGCTTAACTTAAAGTACCGCAAACTGTTCAAACCGTAATAATTAATACAGAAACGTGTTTCTAGTGGATGTTAGATCAATATTTAATTCTCAAAACTGTAAAATATGAAGTTTGTAAAGAAAAATAAATTAAAGTGAGAGTAGTCAAATATGAGAACCAAGTTTAATTTTAATTTTATCTTGTTTTTGTTTTTTTAAGTTTGGAATTTTAATAAATAGGCCTAGGTTATTTTTGTCTTTGTTTACTTACCGTATATAATATTTTTTATATATTTAGTTTAAAAATTGTTTAAAAAATCATATCAATCTTCAATAGGTATTGAATTACTGTTTATGATAGTTCTTAATATCAATAAGTTATTTTTAATCGCCAATAGTTCAAAATAAATATTTTTGATTGATTTTTCTCAACCAAATGAATGTGGGATGCACACTAAACTGCAGCCAGTTTTACAAAGGAATAATTATTTCAAAATGTAGTATCAAAGTCTTTCCGTATTGCACACTTTAGGTGCTGGCGGGAGACCTTCTCCTACGACACAGGTGAATTATCACCAGCAGCCCAACAGGACAGCAGCTGGCAACACGGCTCAGCAGAATCGCAATGCCAACGTCGGTTATTCGACCACGCAACAACCTGCAGCCTTCAACAGTGCGGCGCAGCCTGCCTACAGCACACCTGCCTACACAACCACTCCTCCGCTGCCACCAGCTCAGCCTAAAACTGCTGCTCCTGTGCAGGTACCAATGAAATTTCGACTACTCAAAGAACATGTTGGGTTATTTTTAGAATAACCCATATTAATTTCGATAATTAGCCCGAAACATAAAAATGTACGTTTTTCTATAGGCTATGTTATAAATTCACATTAGCTGAAGGGTTTTTATTTTACTGCCCTAATTTTTTTTATAAGAAAAATCCCTAGTAGGTAATTGGGGACTTACTCTACCCAATTGTTATGTAATAGGTGGAACAGGTGGCAAGTATTGTGAAAGCATCATAGGTAAACATGTTTTCCTTATTAAAATTAAGTTAATCAAATTGCCCATATACATTGCCCATCTAATTAATCTAAAGCCTTCATATAATTTCTGAAGCATCTTTAGTTTTTAAAGCTGCGATTGACTTCCTGTTCAATCTCAACATTTTTTCTTGTTCAAGTTTGTTGGTTACTCCTATTATGTTTTTCAACATTTGTATTAAAAGTAGAAACTTATAATAAAGTAGGCAATACCAAACTAAAGTAGGCAAGTAGGCTATAACTTAGGCTAATAGTTAAAAAAAATTGCATTGTGTTTAGTAGCTATATAGTAGTTATTAGTAGCTAATGGTATATACCATTTTCCTAACTCTTTTTTTTATAAATTTATGGTTGAGGTCTGCCTGAAAATATAACAAGTTTTTAACATATCCCAGTACATTTTTCATAATTTTCTCCAAAACTTGGAAAATTAAAATTAATATTTAAATTATAATTAAGGTTATTAATTGAGTTTGATTTTTTGTTAGTAACATCATTTTCCAATATTCCGTTTGGCAAAAGCAGATCTCTACCCTTGCACAACTAGGTTAATAGGTTACAGTAGAAGCGAGCGAAGACAACCGTATTGATTATATTTTTCTGTTTTCCCTGGGTATCTCAGCTATGCATGAGATCGGTGGGGAAGGTTTGTGGCAATGGCCATATTCAACCAACACTATTCCCAAGCAGTAAGCTACCGGGATGGCGCCGCGCTTATATTTCTGTCGGAATATAAGCGTGATGAGCGCGGCGAGTGTAATTGTGTTGCGAAGTGTTGGTTGGTCACGCAGGCCTTGTGTCAATATCGTCTCCCCGTGTTACTGTTTGCATAGCTTCATTCCCATTTACAGCAGCAACAGGCCCCTCCGCCCCCGCCCAGTACCCCCGCTGCCAAGCCTCCGGTCACCCCCGCTACCACGCCGGCCCCGGCTCTCAAGCAGGAGCCGGTCACCCCCGCCGACACTCCTAAGATGGAAACCACCGAGAACGGAGACGGCGCCGCAGCCAAGGAGCGGTTTTGGAAGAAGCGGCCATGTGAGTATTTTTTTTTCGTGGACCTAGACAGGTTTTCTACTTATACTGGAAATACTGAAAATACTGGAATTATAAGCTACTTCATTTTTATTGTAAACTGGAAATACCGGAAGGCGTACTAGAAGAATATTGGAATTTCATATTGGATACTGGAATTTTATTAAAATAAGATTGATTACCGGTGAACAAGAAATTAAGGTTTGATCGTTAATTCAAATTCACTTTTTACTTTTTAAGTCTAAGAATCAAGAAACTATTCTGTTTATAATACAGTACTGTACAGTGAGAATCAGTCCATAATTAGACTTAACTTATGCTTAATTTACAGAAAACTCTGAACAAAACTTATCTCAATAACAACTACTACAACAATCACTATCTATTTTCTAAGACAAATTTAGAAAAATTTCTTAATTTTTTTAATATTTGTCATTTCCATCAGCCATTGATTGAGTTTTTGAGCACTTAGTGGTAGCACTTTATGATTGCTTCTAAAGTAGACAGCATTCATTGTCTAACATAAATTTCTTTGTAGATTTTGTTGTTGGAGCAGTATGTTAACTATATCGACAGTTTATAAAACAATTAATAATTGTTTTCTTTTGAACCATAATAAAATATTACTGTAATGACATTAATATTATTACCTTCCTATTTAAATGTAATTTTTCTGCGTAATACTGGAATTATGCCAATAATTGTAGTGAAAATGTACGAAATCCAAAATAAAATGTCAGTAGACACCCTGCTAGAGAAGATGGAAAATAATTGTAGTTATAACTTTTTTGAAGAATTTAAAATTCCAAAAATGAGGGGATATGGAGACAATTTCAAAATCCACATAATGCTCGTCGCTGCATTAGAATGTGTCATTGTGCGTGAATACAATCAACGACTGTGTTTTGGATATTGTAATTTAGATCATAGAGTTTTCAATATATGCTAATTAAGATAAGTCAAAGCAGCTTAGAAGGCAATTACAGTTTCTTTGAACGAAATAGACCTAATGGGTGAGATAGGCCTCTTAAACTAAATGTGACGAATAATTTAATAACCAAATGCTTTTCCTGTATAAACATATGTTTTTTTTATATTTAAAACTGGGACAAAGTATTTTTCTTCAGTCTGTTCATGAATAAAATCTGTTTTAGAACTAACAGAGTGAAAAATTCTACTGCACTGCTTAAACTATAATTATTGTTGTTAGCTTTCTGATAAAACTAGGCTGATACTTAGACTACGGTACTGCCCAAACAGAGTCCTAGGCTAACTTTGTTATCATTTGGGTAAAAAAGGTTTTAAGCAAAGGTGATTTGATTACCGTAAAGATTAAATATTTTTTTAATGTCCGATAATATTGAATTTAAATTTAGTTTATTTGTCATTGATTTGTTACTTGTGACTTTTTAATCAACTCTCCTGTAGCCTACAGTGTCTCTGCAGTTGTTTAATGTTGATATAATTAGAAAACGGGCTGTAAAGCCGTAATAAACTAAAATAAAATAAATGCATCCATTTTGTACGATTTGTAATTCTTTAAAATTAACTGTAAATATTTATAATACAAAATTTAAAAAAAAAAATAAATAAATTTACGAGGAATAGTCATTGGTTTTTGTGGTCTGGACGAAGACTTAACAGCGGTATTTATGGAAACCAATGAAACAAAGTCTGAAACGTTGTTTTAGAGGCCTCTTTAAATATAATTACTGAAACCGCTAAGTACTGTTTAATTACCACTACTACTATGGGTAGAACCCATACCCATATGGGTAGGCTACTATGTTACTACCAAGTTTTCTTTGACTTTAACTTAGTCAATGTATACATTTTGAATGTATACAAAATTGTATTTTATATAGTGATATAACAAGAAGGAAAGTTGAAGGTAATCCCGAAAGAAATTAAAAACTCTGGAGCACGCTATACATGGAACCGATTTTCATAGATTCAAATCAATAATTTCTTTATTAGATTCAAATCAAAATTCTTTTGAATCTCATTGAATCAAAAACATTTGCTGCAACATATACCCCTAGAAATAGCTACATTTTATCAAATACATGTTTATATTTTGTGTCTAGTGGTAGAAATAAGAAACAAAAACGGATAAAAAACATGTAACATGGAAAAATGAATCTAGGAGATGAGAAAATAATTAAGTTAATAACTTATAAACCACAAAGCAGTATTTGTTGTCACTTTAACAAGTAGTTATTGGATGGGCCCAGAAAGTTCAGTCCTGGATCACTCTGAATATATTAATACGGTACCTTCACAGTAAGTTATGCTGGTAGATTATTGTCAAGTCCAAAACTCATCTAGGCCTACCGTAATATAGAAAATTGAGTGATTTTAAGTACTGGTAATTAACAATAACAATTTTGTTGTGGTACTAGAAATGGAATGTTTTAATATAATGGAACACCCGAACATTTAAGATTATAAAAACCATGCTTCTAGTTGACACTCACATATAAGGATTGGTAAAAAGCAGCCAAAAACTTGATTATATATGCATCTCACAAAGAATTCACCCATCCTACCAGCTTAGATCTGCGCTGTCCGCCGTTTGCTAACGCCTACCCTCCCCCTCAACTCTGCTACAGACAGGTGAACCATCTATGAGATGCATATATCTTCTCTCGCAAAACCAGATATTTTAGACAGCACTCAGTATTCCAGCATTGCCAAGTTCTTGAACTTGCCGGATTAGCAAGCGTCTACTGAATTTGGGTTTATTTGGGTGTAGATAACTTCAAACATTGTCTTAGGCATAGGCTATATCTCATTGGTTTCCAGCAACTGGTTTCCTCGTTAAAATTGTTTGGTTTATAACTTTTAAAATACCACACCATCAACTATATTATAATATGTTGATTAGCCTGTAATTCTGATGATAAAAATGATTTGGAAAATATACATGAAAAAGCCGATATGGATATAACATCAGTAATAATTTAATCCACACTAATAATAATTTAATCTTAGCTAACAAACCCGATCCATATGCAATTTATGATGGTGGTAGATTCATTCTGACTTGAATTATTCTGCTTGGCTCCCCAGTCGTGAAGGTGTCCAACAAGGTGCGCCGGGCCCGCCAGAACGCCAAACTGCGCCGGATCCTCAACCCCAAGAACGCTCTGACGTTCCTCAACGAGCTGCGCCCCGGCACGGGCAAGTTCGTGGTGAGAGAGGACCCCGGCTGGGGCTACGTGGCCACTGTGGAGGTGAGAACACGTAGGCACACTGACAACATGAGCCGGAACGGTAGACTTCTTGAAAAAGAGGGTGCTCGAGGTTGTTAACCTCAAGGCGCCCAAAAGAATTTGACCAATATCTGGGCAATTATGGTCTCTTATAGAAACATTGATCACCTCTGTCTGTTATACATTGATGCCTAATAGTATAATTCATTACTAGGACCAAAAGTAACTCTTTTCGATACGTAAGTAGTAATCTTTTCGATATTGGCTCAGGCTTAACAGCAGTGGCAGAGCCAAGGTCGGAAAATAAGCGAGCATCGAAATGATTATAGTTGAAGTGATTATGTGTGATGCATCAAAGTCTTCTTGGGCAAGTCTTGTTAGCAAAGTGATAACTGTTTTGTCATCAGCTGCAAGCATTGACAGTGGGAGAAATAGGGAAATGCATGTTTTATATTTTAAAACACACATTAACACTAGACAAACAATAGTTGGAGCACTGCACTTGCCATATAGGCCAACCAATTTTAGTATTATGGTACCGATAATAATAGTAGTTGGTTTTATAGTTTTTCTAATGACCTACGTATGCCCTTTATCGGTGGATTTTTTGGCACCACATCTCATAAAAATCATCATCTACTTGACATATTTCAAGTTAAAATGGCAAGACACATATTTTTTACAAATAGAACCATTGTAACAATTTTTTTTATTTCAGGTTGATGGTAAAACCTTCACTGGTCATGGCCTAGGTGCTTCTAAGGCCAAAGTGCAAGCTTCAGAGAGGGCTTTGAAATACCTCTTGTTGGAACAGCTGTCCAAGTCACAACAGGCTGTTGCTGAAACCAAAGAAGAACCCAAAGGTTTGTGGAACTGCAAATAACTAGCGGGCATCCTGTTCTCCCAGGGCCTTGCAACCATAGAGCAAAGTTGATCTACAAAAATTTTTATATCATTATCAGCGGACTGTAACATTTTAGTTTTATTAAATAACTACTTAAGAATAACTTAGAAAGCCCATGGAATTAAGCCCAGAAGGTGTTTGTTTTTTAAAACCCCAAAAGGCAAAACGAGAGGTAAGAATTTTGATTGGTAGCAAACATGTTAACAAAATAATAGGGGTGGGCGAGTAGTGTTTTTTTTAATCGAGTCGAGTCGAGTATTGAACCAAACTACTCGAGTAACAAGTCGAGTAGTTCTTTAAAAAGTAAAAAAATTTAAATTTTTTACGTATTAAACTTTAATTATAAACATGACATTTTATTGAATTATTAATGTTATTATTTATTTTGTTTTAACCTTAATTTTACCATGAATGAATAATAGTTGTCGAATATTTCAAAATATCGAGGTTCGACTTATCAGGTTGTTTAACCGACACCAGGAGCACCTGAAAGAGATTTAGTGGGGAGGGAGGGTTGAAATTTCCGGCTGCAAAGTCAGTGGAGGTTTGGTGAATGAACAACTTTGACTTATCAATTGACTTGGTTCTCTAGTCAATACTTCGACTTATAGAGGTACGGCAATTGTATATATTCGAGTTATAGAGGTTCTACAGCTAAAACTTCGACTTATAGAGGTGCGACGTCAGGCTAAGATTACTGCAAAAATTCGGGTTATCGAGGTGTTCCTGTTAACCCTTCAACTTGTAGAGGTAAAATAACATAGCATTAGGTAGGCAAGTTCAAGGGGAATGACAAAAATTTGAGTTATCAAGGAATTCGACTTATTGAGGTTCGAGTTATCAAGGTTCCACTGTACTTAATTAATTTCTGGGTTTAAAATCAGTTCTAGACAGGTCACTTCCCTAGGAAAAATCTAATTAGGCCTATGTAAAAAAATCAATTTTGAAAAATTTTAAAAATTAAACATTTGATTTTAGGAGTTTCAAATCAAAACAAAAGAATCATATCAGCTGTTATAGTCAATCAGTGAACTGTCAAAAGTAAGTCATGTTCATGTATGAACATGTAATTTTCTGAGAGCAGCGACTAAAACCATCGAATGAAGATTTAATTAGAATATTCATGTCATATCCAAAATGAATCAAAGGGGCATTGAGCTTTAAATAACAACTGGAGTGACCTTAAACATGCAGAAAAGAGGCAAATTAGCTAAGAAAGTCTGTTCATCGTTAATGGAAATGGTGTATTGGTGAAATATTACCTCAAATCATCCAAACAAACTGATTGACCTTGTCCGAGCAAAGCTCAGCCCCCCCCAGGTACTGGTTTCTAATGTGCTTATAAGACCTATTTTATCCCAGCACTGTTAAAATATGATAACTGGGCTCAATCCCCCATTTAAATTTTCAGAAGAAGAGGCCATGGATACAACGGAGCAGGAAGGTGAGGAACCGAAGGCCAAAAAGCAGAGAGTTCTGCCGGAGGACGAGGTTCCGTGGGGCAGTCTGGCGGCCTTCGCCCTCCACAAGCTGTTCATGGAGTGGCAGAAGGAGGGCCCGGTGGAGGCCCCCCTGGCGCAGCAGACCTTCCCTGTCGAGAAGGTACGATGGTCAAAGTGGCTGGCCTTCAATTTGGTAACATTTCAAACTGGTCCCATTTCATATATGTAACTCTTCGCGCAGATAAGAAATTAAAATCATTCAAATTCGTAATGAAGACTGCCATCTTACCCCTAGAAGTACCGTCTCTTCCTAACCCTTCTGAGAATTAGGTTTGGCATCCCAGGAAAGTACAATCTCTTGCCACCAACTAAACTGTATCACAACCCAGCTCAAACAATTTCCTCGACCTATCAGAAATTACCCGTACGTTTTAAACAACTTCAGTAATGGATGGGACTGGGATTGATTTAATTTTAAATAAATGTTAAGTCACAAATACAGTTTTTTACCACACGGCAACTTACTCAGTGCGGTGCAGCGGTTAGGTTAGTTTAGGTTACTCTTAATTGCCGCGACGTCATTGATTTACAAGCAATTTGCTATTCCTATTGATTTTATATAGTTACCACCACACTAGCATTAAAAGTTACATTATCCAAATTCCCCATTAGTGGGAATTATTTTGATTAAATTTATTTGAGTTGGCACTTCTGTTTCCTGCTGAAAATGCTAGTCCTGCCTAAAAATGTATTTATCTATCTCTAAACCGATTAATCAATAGTATTACATCGGTTAATACATGGGCGTGGTTCCCCGTAGTTGGCATTAAATTGCTTGGTAATTATCAGCTTGAACGATCTTCACATTAGTAACATTACTATTTTTAAACGTTACCAGATTGAGGGGATCCCGTTACAGTCACTTTAATATGTTGTTTCTTTTAAAACGCAACTTTGAAAGTTCAGTGGAAGTTCATAAGAAGGTATTTCTCCTTCCTTAACTTCATTCTCCATCAGCTTGCTTGCATCGTTGAAATTTGTTTTATTAGGGTGCTTACAACACATATATATTTTACTGTCTTGTATGTAAGTACAGCACAAGCACACTTTGTAGTGTTGTAAGACATTTTATTTATCCTGTTTCGTTGTAACAACACGTATCATACTATTCAAGAAATGATTTTATTAGGGCTATTACATCAAAGCTACAACTATGTTTTTCAAATTGGCTGAAGATTAGGCTGTTGCATAAGCGCCTAACACGTTCCATGCGGGTGTGGTACTTGTACCCGCTTGGCTCAACATTGAAACATACGATTTTCATGTTTAAACATGTTTGCGGCAGCGAAGGTGTTGAAGTGGTTATCTTCTCTGGGATTAATCGTAGTTAATGTCAATTTAATTTTTGAAATCTGAAACCTCCAAATCTTTGACGTTTAAAAACAACTAATTAATTAACATTTTGTAAAATTATACTTCCCAATTGAACGCTTGTACTGCCCAATGACTGTCGAGACATCATCTGTTGCCTTGATTTGTTCACCTAGCCACGAGTTAAAAAGTCTAAACAAGTATCATGCTCAAAAGGCATAGATTGCCTTTAAGTATTAAGATAATTATATAAATATTTTTCTTATCCTTAATTATTTTATATTCAACAATTGGAAATGCTTAGAGAGACTCAGCAAATTATGACAAATTTCAGCCATCAAAGGAGTAAATGTGAAAAGTCATCACGTTATGTCCGATGTATTTACAACATGCACATGTTTTGTCTGTTGTTATTTAAGACATTTTGCGGAAATTTGCCATCACTGAACAATAAAAACAAGTTTCACAACTTTTCGGGATGTGGAATGTGATCCTTTCTTCAGATGAGAAAAATACCTAGAGCATAACAAAATTACACAAAGGAATTTTGTTAAATGTTCTAGGCAGAGGTGCCCATCTCCCCAAAGGCAATAGTGCGATGCCTCCCTCCTACTAGCAAATCCAGCTGCTCGAATTTGAGCAAATACAGTTCTGTTAGCTTATTGTGTTGCCATTCCAGAAGCTAACAGCTGATCATGCTTCTGTACTGTGTTTTGTTACGTTCATCAGCTGTCAAGTGCTAAATTTCAATGATCACTTTTCTTCCACAAGATTAACATGTCAACTTTGAAGGCCTGAGTCGTCTATTGTACTAATTCCACACTTAAAAATAGTTTCTTGGGTAGCATAATACGTGTTGTTACAATTAACAGAATAAAATAAAACTACATCTCACAATGACAGAAACACTGGTGTGACTGGTTGAAATCGATCGCACTGTACCATCTTTGTTGTATATTTACCGTCTTGTATGAAAGAACCGCATAAGTTCTTGTTTGTGCATAAGTTTTTGTTTGTTTTAACAAACAAAAAATAATGTTTCAGCCCAACAACTATTATGTTCTTGTAGGTTATTTATTTTTTTACATGAAAATAAAAAATTTTAGTGATGCATTTACATTTCACCAAGATATAACATATTTTCCAAAATCATATTACTCCGAAATTTGACTAAGTTTCCCCAAGTATGGGCATATGCATACAAACAAAATATAAAAACAAATGAAAACAAACAACAACAACAAAATTGCAATCCCGAGTAGACTTGGGGTTGCACGTCCGGGCTACTTACGGCAGCCACGAGTATACTCAGGGTT
Organism: Allygus modestus; assembly: GCA_963675035.1. NCBI lineage: Eukaryota > Metazoa > Arthropoda > Insecta > Hemiptera > Cicadellidae > Allygus > Allygus modestus. The sequence goes on along the minus strand of OY776111.1, from coordinate 455,967,759 downwards.
GTGAGCCAATGGGTTAAACAAAATTATTTTTAATATCCCCCAAAAATAAAATGTTCCCACAAAATCGAGAATTCCCCTCTAACATAAAATGTTACAGCGTGATCCAAGCTATCAATCCCCCCGTTGGCACTCCTGGTTCTAGGTATTTTTCTCGCCTGAAAACGGGATCAGATTTCAGATTCTGAAACGTCGTGAAACTTGTTTTCTCAATCGAATGGCAATTGTCCTTAATCATTTCTTAAACATAAACACAGCATCACCAATAATGAATTAAAAAAATAATTTGACCGTTGTATTTCTTCCACAGTATGATGAGGATGTTGGTGAAGAGGAGCAGTACTTCACCCGTCGCCCTCCCGTGCCGCCAGAGTTCGGGTACCGCGGCCGTGGCTACCCCCGTTACCCCACCAGAGGACGAGGGTTCGTCCCCTACCGCCCCCCTCCCCAGGGCTTTGGACCCCACCCCGCACGCAGGCCCCTCCCTCCCTCTATCCCCGCATCAGCTTTGTTCGATACACCACTGAGACAGCAACAAGCCCCTGTAAGCGCCGCGGTAGGTCTATTTGATTATTTATATAGTTTTAAGTTGTAACCCACTTGTTATTTCGCACCTGAGTGTTACTTGGTACAGGGTAACGGCAACATGTGCTGATGATGTAAATTTAATTTTGTCAAGCAAAACAATTTAACAACCCAAATTTTCCCAGAATTGCAAATGTCATTTTGTTGGAATCCTAATGCTCTACAAACCACTAAATTTTCATCATACTCGCTAGAGCCATTTTTGAGAAATTTTTATTTTTCATGTTTTTTAGTGGTTTTTAGGGGATAAATAGAAAAACATTCCAATTAACGAAAAAAAAAAAAAACTGGAGGGAATGTAGATTAGTACCTACAAACCAAATCTCATAAAAATCGGCCCAACGGTGTGGACTCAAGGTCTTTACACTCCAGGCAGACATCACTCTGAAAAACATTTTTTGGAATAAAAGACCTTTAAAATGAATATTTCCACTAATATATCAAATTCGAAAATTTTGTCTTAAAACAATACTTTCTCAGATTCTATGTATAAAAGTAAAAATATATTTTTCCTGCCTTTTAGTCTTTAAGTTGTTTTTTTTTTTTGTAACTGACGCTATGTATGCAGCCGATGAAGAAGATCCCGGATGACGCCAACCAGCGCCACCCTGTGATGCTGCTGAACCAGATGCGGCCGAACGTGATTTACAACGAGAGTCGCGAGGGCGAGCAGCCGCTGGTCACCTTCGTCATCACCATAGACATCGACGGCCAGCAGTACGTCGGCAGAGGTGCGTGCAACTCACGGGGGTCCTGTAAATCAAATTAGATTTTATTCAGATGAATGAGAAAGAATTGGCCTTGCCATGCATATACCAAGTTATCCCTCCCCGGGGAGGAGGGGGTGAGTCACGTCGTGACACGCTGCGTGATGCGTCAGTTACACTTAGTAATTAGTTAGTGTGACATGATGGGGTGAGTGGGGGGTCAGAAAGGGTTGAGTATAGCGTGCTTAATTTATGCACGGTTCTTAACTCAGTACCTGGGGGCCGAGCTTTGCTCGGGGGAAGACCAGAAACTGACTGTTACAATTCTTTTGTTTTGATTTGAAACTCAATAAGCACAATGTTAATTTTTTTAACTTTTTATTTTATTTTTTTACATTATTTGATTTGTCCTGGGGATGAGACCTGTCTAGAACTTATTTTTAGAACATCTGTATGAACTCTATTAGTAAATTGAATTTGAGGGGGTTTAGAGTTGACAATGCAACTTTGTCACGATTTTTTAGTTTACACTTTTACTTCCGTTTACAAATTGGTGACATCAGCTTGAGCGGTCAAATCGTTATCCGGTTAGGGTCCTGGTCCCTAGGGGTTCAGTTTGGAGGGACTTTATTTTAATATATTTCCTTTTTTCCAGGCAAGAACAAAAAGGAAGCTAAGAAGCAGGCGGCTAAGGCGGCTCTCGCGCCACTGGGCATCATCTACAATGAAGAAGACCCCGTTAGCCTAAACTACTAACTTATTAATGTTCTCAATAAGAGTATTTGACTCTCGTCATTGTGTACACATAATGTGATTTAGTATTTTATAATTTTAACTTATCTATGGTTTATCTTCCATACTAGATGCTGATGTGAATGTGTTTACTTCATAGAAACTTATCATGTTTTATATTTTTACATTTTTATTTTATAGTGAGGACTCACTATTTATGTAGCTGATCTTTGCAGACTATGAATAAATGAAGTGTTTTATTTAGTTGTATTCTTCTGGTATTTTAATCTGTTGTTCCTTGTTACTAGTATTAATAATTTGACTTTGGTTATTCCAATATCTTGGATTAATGTGGGAACAGTTATATTTATGTATGCATCCTGTTTATTGGAAAACCAGACAATTTGATTACAATTTTACTTAAGTAATAAATTGTCGTTTTTTTAGGAAAGGGGAATTATTTTCCCTTTTCCATAACTGCACAGGACATTAATAAAATAATTCCATATACAAACAACCTAAGGCCATTTTTTGAGATGATGGATAGTAAAATAATTCCATATACAAACAACCTAAGGCCATTTTTTGAGATGATGGAGCCTTTTTGGATTTATACTCCATAAACAAACAGCAAGGTAATTTTTTGAGATGATGCAGGCAGTGGCCTTGATGGCTTTATACTCCATAAACAAAAAGTATGGTCATTTGTTGAGATAATGGGAGACAGTGGCCATGTTGACGTTTTACTGCATAAACAAACAGTATAATCATTTGTTGATATGATGGGGACAGTGGCCTTGTTGGATTTATACTCCATAAACAAACAGTATGGTCATTTGTTGAGGTAATGGGAGACAGTGGCCATGTTGAATTTATACTCCATAAACAAACAGTATGGTCATTTGTTGAGATAATGGGAGACAGTGGCCATGTTGACGTTTTACTGCATAAACAAACCGTATAATCATTTGTTGATATGATGGGGACAGTGGCCTTGTTGGATTTATACTCCATAAACAAACAGTATGGTCATTTGTTGAGATAATGGGAGACAGTGGCCATGTTGACGTTTTACTGCATAAAACTAAATAAATTTCCAAATCTTAAAAGTGAGGAAAATACTTCTGAAACAAAATATTTAATGAAGTTAAAAAAAATGTTATACTCGGTGAAATAGTAATAAAAAATTGTTTTTAGTGTAGGATAAATAAGCGGTGAAATTGTCTGTTATAGAATCTGACTCTTGCCTACGTGAAGAAAATCTCTTGCGTTATTACCGTCTCTAGTCTTGCCCTACCACACCCCTATAGATTTCCCTTTGTCATTGGAATGTTAATGTTTTTTTTTTGCTCCAGAAGATTGAAATATCACTGATTAAAAAAATGCCTGACCTTTTTCAGGCTCTTGTGGAAAATAGATACAAAATCTGTACCAGAACTGATCAAAGACAAGAAGAATATATCTATCTCGATATAAATAGAATGCAAATATGGCATCACTTCTGCACTCCAAGACTTGCATGTAAAGACAATACAGTAGTATAGTACAGGCATGCTGCTGACACTACCTGACTGCAGCCTAGCTGATTATAAGGTCTCCGTTCATTAACAGCATGTAAATCCCCATATGGTAAAACTCTCAAGTCAAGAGGATGTTGGAGCCAAATTTTTCTCGTAGTCCTGTGAGACTAACAGGAATGGTGGCCAGGAGACGAACTATGGACATCAGACATCCGCTCTGCTGCAAGGTGTAAGATTTTTGGGTGGGGGATGGGGGGCTCATGACCTCACCCCTGTATCCGCGCCGGACATATCCTCTTTTTGGATCATTCAAAAACGACCTGGCGGATCAAAAATACCCCCGTCGCAGCAAACCTGCATATTCAGCGAATTTCCAATGCATATATATGTATCTTAATACCACATAAAGCCACATACCAAGATTCATCAATATACATTCATAAACAAACGATTTATGACATTTTAATTATTCTACATAAGAATAACATGACGGCTGAGTATGCGGGTTTGCTGAAGCAAGGAACACAAAAAATGGGGTTTTATACAAATATCAATATAACTCATGTAGGTAAAGCCACATACCAAATTTCATTAATTTATTTTCATTATTAAGGGAGATAACACGTTACTTATTCTCCATAAGAATAACATGGGGCTGAGTACGCAGGATTGCTGCTACGGGAGCCTTTGGAAAAAAATTGTTTTTTTGAGCAAATATCAATGGTCCACAACCAAATGAAGCCGTATACCAAGTTTCGTCAGTATACGTTCATAAATAAGCGAGATATAAAATTTTTCTTTTCCTCCATAAGAATAACATTAGACAACGTACTGTGTTTAGCACTTTTAATATCTCGGTAACCAATTGACGCAGAGAAATGATCAAAATACCAAATTGTGTGTTTTTTTAAGCTGAATCCAATGGAAAAAACTAAAATTTGACTATTTCCAAAATTATATGTAAAAAATTCGAAAAACCCACTTTTGGGGTACAAAACCCCCCCAAAATACCCCTTTGGATGGAGCGATCTGGCTGGTTTTCGAACTTAAAGTCATAAATGTTGCTTTACACGTTTATACCAAATTTCATCAAAATCGGATAATTTTTACGAGAGTTATCGTGCTCACGGACACATATATATATAGATATATATATATATATATATATATATATATATATATATATATATATATATATATATATATATATATATATATATATATACAGTTTCGAACGAATGGTGTTTTTGGGGTCTGGGGACCTCAAAACGAAAAGTTATCATGGTCCCGGGCCTAGGTCTTACCATGCCGACTACGGTAATAGCTTCTTCCCTATAGGGGAAATTCGCTAAAAGAAAAATTACCCTGCTCAAATCAAAGAACCCCCCACTGGAGGCAACCTTGAAAGTTAGCACTGAAAAAACCACACCACAGCAGCACCGTTGACTCGTCTACGAGGGCCCGAAAAAAAAAATATGGCGGAAGGTGGGCGCGTCGCTGAAGAGTTTTAGCGTGATATTTTGCGGGGGTTTAACATCCTCTTAACGTTGAAAGAAACCAACAAAGCAGGATTATGTGGCAACAGATTCCGAATATTCTCTATTGCAGGGCCCCCACGAGGGAGGGGCACTTTGCCCTGGGCCCCCGGCCAAAAGCGAAAAATTACCAAGATAATAAAATAGGGGTCTCTGGGGCCTTATAGGATTTTTACCCCAGACCACTAACCACCTCGTGGCCTTATTGGTCAATGTTAACCTACACAGCGAGTTCTAATGTAATTAATCAATATATAAGAGAGAAATAATAATTATTATTTATACCCTCAGGCCCGTTTTTAAGCATAGGCTAAATAGGCGCTCGCCTAGGGGCCCGCACCATACAATTTAACATACAATAACCTCATGCAAGCAAAAAATGTCACCAACCTGGATCTATTATAGACGGCAACAAGACACCACTGGCTCAGCCTAGGGCCCAACGCTCCTAAATGTGGCCCTGACCCCCCATAATAATAACATTTGAAAACGTACTGTATTGTGTTGAATAATAATTCAAAATTGTAGTACTTTAGTTGTTGAGTTGTTTAATGGTGATAAAAGTAAATGTTATTTAACGTTATTAATTTTATGGTAAATTAAAAAGTATAAAACACTAAATTTTGAAACATTTTAAGCACTATATTTTCTGAGCCAAAATGTTCCCAGACTATTATTTTGTTAGTAACATATCATAAAGCACTATAAACTCATCAAAATCGTTAAAGCCGTTTTGATAAATTGGATTTTTTTATGTGTCTGGGGGGATAATTGCATTTTAAAATAAATAAAATTAACAAGAGGAAAATGCTTTTAGAGATACCGTAGATTACTCTGGAAACAGATTGTATATTATTGATAACGGGCAATCTAGAAGCGGTCTTTAGGTCCGTACAGAACTATTCAGACGGACAAACATCATCTCTAAAGCCAAATTTTTGGAGTCAGGGAGGACAAAAACAAATTATAGTTTTAAAGATAACTTAAATTTTATATTTTTGACGAAAACAATACTTTCGCTATATATTATGTACAGGGTAGGAAGTAAAATCGTAGATCGCCAACAAGTATTGAACCCATGTTAGCTAATAGTGCTTAATAAACTACTCAATTTTAGTGAGTATAATCATTAGGTTTATATTTACTAGAGGAGACACCATACGGGAGCCAGAGTTAGTAACCGCAGTGCTGCAATCTAGCGTCATGTTAAGATAACTAACGAGATCTGCGGCGTCGTGAGGCCGAGTTAAATCGTTCGCCGTACTTGGCCGTACCCGACCCGTGTAAACAAAATATCACAAAAAAATTTTATTTAAACATTTTAAAATCTCTACGAAAACATTCCTAACTAATATGATGAACTAAACCACGACGATCCCTGGCGGCGTAAGACGGAACTACGTCGACAAATCTCTAACATTCATTTGCATTGCGTGGCCCCTTTAGTAGATATAAACCCAATGGTATAATTAATTGGGGAGAGTGACAAATAATTTGTTAAATTCGTAAAAAACACAATAATTGTATTATCAAAAGTACAAAATACATTATACTTAAAAATAAATTAGTTAATGTATTCACCCCAATACTCAGAAGAATGATTTTTAGATTTATTACACACATTTTTCAGCTCTACAATAATAATTTGCTGTAAATAAAGCCTTAAATATTGCTAGAACAGTCATTATAGTATTGATGTTTTTCAAAAAGCTTACGCAAAATAATTTTTCCGTCTCAGAGCATCCGTTGGCTACTCTGGAAGTCTTTAGACATCTGCAAAAAATTCGCATATCGGGTTCATGATCATGACTCTTGAGTTGTTTTGTTTAGGTTAATTCTATTTCATAGTTTGAGGTTAATTTTGGCCTGTTGGACTTTGAGGTTATCTTATAGATTTATTACAGGACCTAGGTGATTTATAACTAAATTGTAGTAAAAATTAGCGCCTTTATAATGAAATACTCATGAGCAACTATTACATTTACCAATCTTCAAAAACCATTCCATTGTTGAATATCTTAAAGCAGAATGAAATGATGTCTGAACAGACTGAATTGTCTCTGAAACATTTTTTTATCTACAATGACTCTTTTGGTAAAATTGAGGGTGAGGTAAGTAGGAGACATCTATTTTCATTTAACTAGCCTAATTGTTTTGAAGTATTACGACAATAGAGTATTAGGTTACTTCCTGAATTGTTTTTAGTTTACCGTAGACCTAGTCTAAGTTTCTTTCTAAATTAAACTACTACAAGATTCTGAATCGGCCAAATGAAATTTATGGTTTTATACCTATACAATGTGGCATTTAAGAATATTTTTAAAAAGGTAAGTAGTCCTATTCTCAGAAATCCACTATCTCCCTTTGCTTGGACAAACGAATATCTGCAACACCTATTACATCGTTCAAGAGCTCGAAACAAGCACCCTTTATCATCCTAGGTTAGGTTAGTTTGCCATAAATAAACTCATAAATAAAGGACAGCAAAATCTTATTGATTTACAAGGACTTAACGCAATAAACCAACTAATAGTAGGGAGTTTGACGACCAGAAGTATGATTTATGAGTGTGGGAGTAGAATAAGCGAGACAAGTAGGCTATGCCATAGATTAAACATACTTGTGGTATTCTTAATCTATGGCTATGCCTACTATAATATACCTACTATCAATCTACCTAGTAGGTATTTATGATAACTAATCTAGCTTGACTTCTTAGTGTTTTTTTTAAATGGTACCTTTACCTACCGTACTTCATTTAATATGCAAGTGCCCATTTTTTCAGGAGGATCAAAAGATTATGTACTACTTCCCACCCAAAGTCAACATTGATGAAAAAATGAAAAATGTAGGCCTGAGTGAAGCAATAATCCAATTTACTGAGTAAGTAGCCAATTTGTGTTACAATCTTAAATTATTATGATTTTAACTAACAAAGCTAGTATTGGGACTGACTGGCTGAGCGATGTTTTCTGTAGTCTTTGTAACCTCTTTGTAAAAGGCCGGATTTACAGTTTTGCCGCCCCTGAGCTCGAAATTGCTTTTGCCGCCCATCAAGGGTTCTGATAGCCAGGTCGCAATATACAATTTTACCGTGGGAGTATTTTTAACTGTGGGGAGGAAGATTTTTAGTTTTAGGGTAGGGTAAAGTCAATAACTGTATTACGAAATATAAAATGCTCTCTGTTTATCACATTGTTGTTCATCACTAGTTCTCTAACTTCCCTAAAAGCTGGAGAGGTGAAATTTGGTCCTCTAAATTATTTTAGGTCTTTGAAATTAGGAAAGGTTAAAGCATTTCATCCCGATTGTAGTTTAGGGCTCTGCCCCATGGGTTTTTCAAGTTCAATGTTATTCTTACGAACAATAATTTTATTTAACCAGACGATAGTTATTCTTACGAACATTAATTTCATTTAACCAGACGATAGTATAAACAGATGAAATGAAAGACGTCTTACAACACTTAAGATGTGTTCTTAAGTGTTGTAAGATGTCTTTTATTACATCCCGTGAGTAATAACAACACGTAATATGCTAATCGAAAAGTTGTTGATAAACAGATGTTTATTGTTCGAAATAATTCACAAGGTTTAACCACACAGAATGCAGCAAGCACAAGTGTTGTATTACTCGGGTGAAACTGGGTTCTATAGCGGCTATTTACTAATTCGAGGCAAATTTGTCATTAATTTAAATAACAGCATTTTCTGGGTTAATTTAGTGTAAACATCATAGTTCTATAAATATATCAGGTCTTTCTTGCGTCGGCATTGGCCTGCAAGAAAAAAGTCTTTTTGGAGTCACCTATTTGACTTTTTCCACGGTTGGCAACACTGGAACTAGTATTTCCCACTTTTTGTACTTTTGTGTGTACGAACAATATATGTGTTCTTGTGGCGTTGTTTTAGAACTTTCAATACTTCACAACCTTGCGAGAGTCTTCACACGGAGAAGACCAGGCATTACTACTACAGATCAGAGCCCAACTTCTATGTGGTCATGGTAAGAGTTTTTGTGTAAATTTAAATTTCAAAATATTTGGTTAAATTTCAGAAATATGTTAGGCTATTATTTTTTATAAAAACATTCTTTATCAAGTTGTTATTCTGTTTCAGTACTAGTGAAACATTTTACATCTATATTTCCCCGCCAAAGTAGATTAAAATATTTATTATGAGTTGCATTTTGTAAAAAAAACACAAGTTAAAATAGGGCATATTTAAAAACTCGTGCAAACGTTGTCTTGTAAACTTGTTGTTATTGTCATTTGTTAAAATTTGTAATTTATTATTGTTTACTAATTGTATGCCATGCCACTGCACCAACCTACAAATATATATATATATATATATATATCATATCTTTTTTAAATTGTAATTCTGTTTTTAGCGAATTTCCCCTATAGGGAAGAAGCTATTACCGTAGGTCTCATGGTAAGACTTAAGCCCGAGACCATGATAACTTTTCATTTTGAGGTCCCCAGATGCCAAAAACACCATTCGTTCAAATTTGTATATATGTATATATATTACATATTTATACAGTATATTTATATATATATATATGTGTGTCCGTAAGCACGATAACTCTCGTAAAAAAGGTCCGATCTTAATGAAAGTACCATTTATTTGAACGAGTTCGAAAATCATATGAATCGCACCATCCGAAGGGGTTTTTTTTGGGGGTTTTGTACCCCAAAAATGTGTTTTTTGAGGTTTTTACATGTAATTTTAATTTAAATCAAATTTTAATTTATACCATTGAATTCAGCTTAAAAAAACAAACAATTTGGTATTTTGATCATTGCTCTACGTCAATTGGTTACCGAGATATTGAAAGTGCTAAACACAGTACGTTGTCTAATGTTATTCTTATGAAGAAAAAGAAAAATTGTATATCTCGCTTATTTATGAACATAAACTGGCGAAATTTGGTATATGGCTTGATCTGGTTGTGGTTTATTGTTGTTTGCACAAAAAAAATTTTTTCGCCTATGGTTCCTGTAGCAGCAGACCTAGGTACTCGGTCCCCATGTTATTCTTATGGAAAATACTTAAAATGTTATATATCGCTTATTTATGAATGTATATGGATGAAACTTGGTATGTGACTTCACTAAGTTGAGTTCTATTGATATTTGCATAAAAACCCATTATTTTGTATGCCTTGTTGCAGCAAACCTGCGTACTCATCCCCAATGTTATTCTTATGGAGAATAATTAATATTTTAAATATCGCTTGTTTGTGAATACATTTCTTATGAATCCTGTTAAGTGTTTTAATGTGTTGTGTTATATATTCATTGGAAATTCGCTGAGTATGCAGGTTTGCTGCGACGGGGGTATTCTACTTTTAAGTTAATTAACTCGGCCAATTGTATTCATTATATACCTAAAGGCAATAAAGATATTTTGTATTACAGACAGATATTGTAAGTAGCATGACGAAAACTTAACACTTTCGCTACAGCCAGCCTTTGAGGGTGAAGTCATCTAGGTGCTGAAATTAATTTTTCAGTAGGGGGCCTAGGTCTGATTCACTGAATTTACCACGGATATAGATAGCCCATTGGAACATGACGACAAAAACTAATTGTCAAACAGATCACGTAAAAAATAGGTCTAAATTTTGTATTTGTTAGGATGCTAGTAGTCTATTTTTATTCCATTCATTTACATTTTTATTTCATTGATACGGTAATAGATTAATATGCTGACCGAAATTAAATTTTATTTTATAAAAGTCCCTGGAATTCGGGGGCCTGGGGCAAAGTGCCCCCGTTGCCCCCCTCGTGGCAGTCCTGTAGGGAATAACCTTGTTGTTTATTTACACTATTTTTGTACATGACTTATATATTGTGAAAAGAAATTTCCATTCTTGAATCTTAATCTGGCCGCGTCTGAGTAGCGGTCGGATCTGTAGGCTATTCGATTAGTTACACACAATAAACTTGTTAATTGACAGTTTGACGGTGTTTGTAGACGGTAAATGTACCGACAGAGACGACGGTGGAGGGGACGGCCTACCTTGGGGGAAAGGTGCAGGACAGCGTGTGCCTGGCCGTGGTCAGACAGGCCTACCACCTGTACAGGTTGTTCCACAACACATTCACCAGCACGCTAGAGACCAGCGGCAGTGATCCCACCCGCCTCAAACAGAAGTTGGAGTTGTTTTTCAACACGGTAAATAACTAAATTTGTTGGTTTTGGTTAGGTGATTTAATTTACAATTTTTTCTATGTCTGATTGCTGCGGTTATTTGTTTGAATGCTTTTACTCATAAATCCCTAAGTATCCAGAAATATTCAGGATCCAGCTGCCTTTGGTCAGTAGGCTATTAATTAATCTTTTCTTATTTTGTTTTTTATGTCCCCAACTTATCACTATATTTCTCCATTCTGCTGAGGTATTTTCACTGTCTTGCCAGAGGTTTTTGAAAACCTATAAAATAAATAAAAGATGATTCTATCTTTATCAACCATTTCAGTTTGATCATCAAGAAAATGAGAATGTATAATCTATAACTTGTTGATGAATACATAAAATACGCTAACATAACAGAGAAAATTTAAAAAAACTCATATTTAAAAAAGTTTGTTGTTTATGTGCCATAGTGTTTACAAAATGAACACGTAGTTTACAATTTCAAGATTACCAAAATGAGCTAAATGATTCACAGATTGTAAAAAAATATGCTTTGTTAGAGAAACAACAAAGATTAAATTAAGATGCAATTATCATTTTCACGAAAAAGACATAAACCACCCCTGCGACACTTAATGGTGCCTTCAATGAAAAGACAACATTTTATAATCGGTTACAAAAATAGAAAAAAAGCACCCAAAGACTACTTCCGGTACATCATTTGATTACAAACTGTATGTAGAATCATATGGCGCTGATTCGAGTATTGGTGTACCACACTGTAACAACGTATCGCACCGTGAAGAAAAGGGTTGCGATCGCGACTTTGGCAGTTGGAAGGTTAAGGTTTCGTTCTTTGTCTAGTTGTTGCGGGTTAGTTGTGTGTGTTCTTTTCTTCAACAATTCTCTTAGTTGCTGGTTCCAATACTAAGTCCCAGCTGCCTTTGGTCATCGGGCTGTTGGTGAACAACTTAAGCTGTGCTGGAAACCAAGCCTGCCACAAGAACAATGTCACTTTTAAGAGCTTTTAAGGTTATCAGTATATGTTTAAATTAAGAGACATTTCTTATAATTTATTTGTATTTTACAGTACCTAGCCAACGTGAACCTGCATAACTGTGATATCATGGACATATTTCAAGGTGTGAAGTTCCTACCCCTCGACAAACAGACATTCCTTCATATTCAGTGTTTCGTCAACCTTCTAGAAGCCTCATTTCCTGTGGTCGAATTCACGTCGTTCTTGTACAACGATAGTCTTATATGGTAAATAATCTATATATAAAGCCAAACTGTACCGGGAACTTATGAGAAACCCGTAAGTCTGTCACCTGTTATTTGTTAACAACATACTTGAATGAAAGGTCTCAGTGAAAAAACTGGAGGACACAAATATTTGTTTTGTTTCTATACAACAACTCCTAAAGCCATAAAATAATTAAAAGACTCAAGTTAAAACACATTTGTAAATATTAAATTTGAATCAGTTGTGCCTGAAATCAAGTGGTCGAGCGGAGATGTTGGGAAAAGCTAGTGTTTATCAAACTAATGACTTGATACTTCAGTAGATAATCCATAAGGGCCTATGATACCAACTTCAGTTGAGATGGTATCTGAATTTGATTATGCCAGTGCAAGATAGCGCACACACCTAACATAAATCGGTGATGGAAAATCTCCGCAATATTTTTTAAATAACATAAACTCACTGTCACCAACAATGAGTTTTAAACGAAGAAGTCATACTGTGTTCATTTAGGCCTGTTTAACTCCCAATTATGAATGTAAAATATTTGTTATATATAAAAAAATATGTTTGATAAACAAATAAAACTTTGTTTGGATAAACAAAGTTTTATATGTTATTATTAATTAAACTTTATAAACTCTTAATTCGTAAATTTCATGCATAACCTCTTGGTTGCTATACTAGTTTTGTTTTATAGTTTTAAGTTAATATTATAAATCCTAAGTTTAAGTAGCATCGATCATACAACTGTATTATTTGTTTGATTTTTGATATGCTTGTTTAAAACACAAACAGCTCACTCTATATGATAAGCGGCTAAAGCCTTTTGATTTTGAAGGAGAACAGATTACTTTATATGTGAGCGGCAAGCCTGCTTATTCTCAACACCGACTAGCCAGTCAACGGAGCGTCGTAGAATTGTGATTCAAGTTTTGTGATATTCGTCTTCACTTGGCGAATAAAATGACCTGTCACTAAATTATATGCGAGCAGCCGTTCAATTTATATAATTTGTACTGGGCCGAGTTATTTCTAAGAATTAAAGGGAGGCAGTGGCATTGACCGCTGGACGGGGGTAGCGCGCCCCCTGGCTTCACTACAATAGCTATGTTTTGACAACAGAGTATTAGGCCTGGTCGGGTCTACCTGGACCCTTTCTCTCCATAGCTGGCCGGGACTGTACACAGTGCATATTAGCAACAGTGACTGGTGTCTGGCATCTTTACTTGGCACTGTAGGAGAAAGGTCTTAACACCGTACATTACTTACTTCCTCCTTCCTCATGAAATTTGGCTGAAATGTTATTGTTTTCATATTTTTTACTTTTATTTTTATCTGTGTTTCCAGGAGTGGATTGGAACCGGAGGATATGCAAGTGGTTTATCATTATCTAGTCTTCAACCTGCTTCAGAAAGTTAGCGACTCGGAAGCTTACAACAGCGTTTTACCAAATACTCCTCTCAGCAGTTACGGAAGGTATGAATACTAAGAATATTTTTTTCATTTACAGTATAGTGTATGTCAACAAACCGAAAAGACTGAAACAAATTTAAAACCGCCAGTGGAGCTATAACTTTTACTTTCGTATTACTTTATTTATTTGATTAGTATTCTCTATAAGCTGAGTTACCTTAGTGACGTGAGATCTCATCATTGGTTTGGGTCTTAAAATGTTTAACTCTTACCTGTTTTGTCATTCCTTTGAAGGACTGTTTTAAATATATTTCAGGGCTGCTGTAGGTTCAGATGGTCATTGGGGCTTGATTAGCTAGATTACCTGTCATAATTAATTTGAATAATTGTCTCTCGATGATAAATATACTAGGGCTGATATTTAGATATTTAATGGATGAAAATGGTTTGGGACTAGGAGGTCAGAAACCTTGCTTTCTTGTTATTCAATAGCGTCCAACATTTGTGCCTAATGGCGTATGAACCCTGGCAGGTGTATGTTGAATCCATTACCATAGGTTGAATATAATGTTAAACTTCCGATATATCAGACCTAAATATGAAATAGTGATTAATAGTTAAGAACCCAGAGTAAACTGTTGGTCCCAAGATTTTCCAATAGTAATGCATTGCTAATAATAACCTAATTAGGCTTCATACCAATTATTTGGGCTTATAAAAAGTTAGTCTCAAGGCTGAAAAGAAAAGCCTTCCATAATTCTTTTGACCCCTCCTCAAAAAAGGCCAGGGCAAAATGGTATTCAGTAGTGATCGAATGAGTCTGATTTACCTGTTGCTTTGTTAACACATTTGCTACTGAGCGACGCATATTTGCATCGGTCCGGTCACTCCCACAGACCAAAAGAAATAATCTGAACATTGCAAACAGACCGGGAGGTACAGGAGTAACATTAACAACAGACCACGAGAGAAATTGGGTTTAAATGGACTAATTCACTTCATAATAACCAAAAATGCATTTGTAAACAGTAACAATTGTTTTTATTTTACTTTGAGCAATTTTAAAAACGTTGCATATATGCGTCGGTCAGTCTATACAATGGAAAATAGTAAAAAAGATTGTATTTTTGTTCAATAGACTGAGCGACGCACATTTTCGTTGTTGTAAATTTGATCATTTGTAGGCCTATTCGGTTTCATTGTTAATGTTCTGCACAGTAATCAAAGAAACACCACTAAAGCAAGTCCAAATACTGTAAGGTTAGCCACGTGGACAGTTGTACAGTAATGCATCGAAAATGACAATGTAAACAAGAGTTCCGCCAATTGCGATGTGATGTCACCAATTGTCATACTCACAGACCAAGCAATGTGCATGTGCGTCAGATATTCCTACAGACTTATACAAAGAGATCAGGGCTTTAAAATAGACCGTTGGTAAGAAATACACGTTTGAATAAAAATGGGTCACTGACGCAAATTCGCGTCGTCAGTCTATTTTAATGTGACCAGCCGACTCAAATATGCGTCGGTGGTCTATGTGAATGACAAATTCCATATAATTGCGGTAGCGAATGTGTTAATAGACCTACCTGTATATTATCACAGTGAATGATTAATATTTACTGATATTTACTATTTCCTTCAGTGTTCAGTTTTTTCAAACAAAAAACACTTGAAATTTTAATTTTGTTTAAAAAAGTGAATTTTAAAATGGAGTAGTTAGCAAAAGCAAACTTATTATGCTTTTGTACAGATTGTGATTAATATTAATCTCTTCTAAGTTCCTTGATATTTTCGGTTGAAGTGCTTATTATAACAGGTTCATAACGGGGCCTGAGAACGTGCACAGCAACAGCAACAGTATCGGGAAGGTGCCCAAGGTGTTCCTCACACAGGTGAAGCCGCTGCCGGGGATGTATCACCTGGTAGGGTACAGGCTGGGCAGTTGTGTCGTCTGCTTGTTCATACCAGGTGGGTCTAGCGTACCAGCGGCTAAGGACAGCACCTGGCTTGTAGAGCTTTCAGACCAGGTGTGCTGAGTCGATCTATTTAAGGTTTTCTACTTGACCGGAAGAGACCTCGTAAAAACAGCTGGAAGGTCACGTGATCACCAATCCAATCTGCAGTGTTGCTGGAAACACGATATTTATCGTACGAGTACCATATTTTCCTCATCAGTGTAATTAGAATTAACATTGTTTAACTGCTTAAATTCTATGATCAGCTGTTATTTTATGTAACTAATATATTGTTTTGATGTATTTGTATTATTAGATTAATCGATTAAGGGTTTAAATTTACTTTCTGCATGTCCGGTGACAATTTAAAAATAGCTGTACCATTATTACACCCTTAAGGTTGGCAACACTTTATGGTATGTTGTTGATTTATGAATCAGCTGGACGACCTCGTAAGACATCTTTGCTGCGAACATTACTCTTATGTAAGTAAGCGCACCTGGTCTGAGAGCTCTACGAACCTTGTGAAGGAGTAACACTTCATGGTGAACTGTAACTTTGAGGATGATTGACATGCTATGACTGAGAGGATATGTTGTCAGATTCATGATCATGCGGTCCTTGGAGTCAAATCATAATTTTAGTCAAAATAAAGCAGGTTTTTATACCTTTCCTTCGTCAATCCTTTGTTTACTAGCAGATGACTACTTTCGGGCAAGGGGGGGGCAACAGCCCTGGGGGGGACAACTGCCCTGGGGCCCGGGGCTGTCAGGGGGGCCCGGGCGGCCGGGTCAATGCCTTCTTTAAGACGACACTGTTATCTACAATAAAAACTACTTGGATTCGGACGGCAACAAGGGCCCACACCACCAGGCCTGCCCAGGGGCCCGTGAAAGCTGAGGACGGCCCTGCTATCGGGACTACTGTCCCATTATCAAATCTGGTGCCGATAAATTAAAAAGTAAACATATAGTCACATATTCATAATTAAAACACTAACACAACACAAGCAGACGGTACGATTAAAACAAATATTTAGTTACAAACATTTATGTTAGTGTTTAGGTTCTGACTGACTATGTGTTTACTTTTTAATTTATCGACATCAGATTTGATAATGGGACATTATTTCCAAAACTAATCATCTGCTAGTAAACAAAGGATTGACGACGGAAAGGTGTGTAAACCTGCTTTATTTCGAGCCAAACTTCAATTCTATAGACAATATGAATAAATTACTTGAGGTCTGAAATTTGTTCTTAAAAAAAAATACTTTAATTTGTTTGTGGGTTGAATCTTTCTTTTGTTGTTTTCTTTTTGAGGTTTGAAATTTCTGTTTAATTTTACTTTATTTTGTCTAAACAAATCCATTTAGGTATTTGTAATTATGTCGCACAACGAACAGGCATCACACAGCGCTCTGCGGGGTTAGGTTAGGTCAGGGTTTAAGCTGCGGTCGCATTTGTCGCAAAATGCGACATGCACCACGAAAATGCGACAATATTTGGGCAGGCTGTCGCTTTTTTGCTACAAAGAAAAGTATAAGAAATTGTTTTAAATTTTATTGCAGAAAATCTGGTTTTAACAATACAAATTGCATTAAAAGTCCATGATCACGATCCACAACCAAAAAGATTAGAAGAGTAGTTGGGATGTTGTAGAGGCTTAACGTTGCGTTGGTTGCACTAAGTCACTTTACCGATCGCCTCTGAGCGAGTGGTAGAGGAGACGAGCCTACATTACATAAACAGTGTCTGTCGATTTCAAC
Organism: Allygus modestus; assembly: GCA_963675035.1. Lineage (NCBI taxonomy): Eukaryota > Metazoa > Arthropoda > Insecta > Hemiptera > Cicadellidae > Allygus > Allygus modestus. The sequence continues at coordinate 455,950,146 of OY776111.1, read as the reverse complement.
TGCGTACCTTGTAAACAGAACGGGCGAGTTACTGAGAACGGGCGAGTTACTGATATGACAGTTGTAGTGACAGTAGCTAACCCCCTAGCAGACGTCATGCGCTGTGACTCAAGTTTGGCGCGCACTCTGTAGTAGCCGAGTCTAGCCGAGCGAATCGGCGAATGCGAGAATGTCGAGGGCTAGTTCGCCACCGAAGGGATGATTGCGCTCGCCTCGCAATCACACCGATTCTTGTCGGTTTTTGTGACCGAGTCAAAGGAGACGAGCGGCAGGTCCTCCATACTTAGTGCCGCTCGCGGTCTCGACTCGCTGCAGAATGTGGGCGGTTACACGAGCACGAGTCGCTCGAAATCGCAATGATCGGGCCAAAGTGTTGAGGTACCTTAGCGAAAACAGACAACTCAAAATCGCTGATGCGCAAATGCGATCGCGATATGCTTTGAGGTTATGTTTCAGGTAATGTTCGGGGTGTGTGAGTTTTAGTAGTTGTTCTGGTGCCATATTAGGCCTATTCTATTAGAATGTTTAGTATATTTCCATTACCGACTTTAATGGTTAAAATGGATAAGATAAGTTTCCAAGAAAAGTAGACTCTGCTGAATTATATATTATTAAAATGTTAAACCTTAAAAACAAATACAAGCAAAAACAACTTAAGACCAAAAAATAGTATAATGACACGCGATAAAAATGCGAAAAGGAAAATATTTTTGCTACAAGTCTCTAAGAACTTGTAGCATTTTTGCTCAAAGAATTTTTATCCCAGCTGAATCCCTGGGTTAGGTTATGTTATTTTATTATATTATAGTTTTGTTGTGAACTGCAGACTAATTTAAAAAAATAATGTTCAAATTTGACTGTCAGGCGAGACACAATATTGACATTTATGGGTCAGCGTTAGACAACAGGCGATAAACTTGGCTATGATTTTTGTCCTTTACGTATACCTGTGCTTGGACTGGATTGACTCAAAATGTACGACAATCTCCTTTTTGTGACATCATGGCTCGCAGCCAGGTGCTGTCGCAGATGCTAGTAGCATTCTTTGCACCGTTGTCACCGGCAAGCCAGTGTGTATTCTCTTGAACATGTCAGTTTCATCAGCCAATTGTTTGTAGATATAGTGTAATTGTAATTAACTGGCAACTTGCATGACTCAGCTGACAAAAACTTCCTAAAGCGTAAAAAGTAGCTCATTAGTTTGGCCATCTGTTATGCAAACTAGCTTGTCCAACAGCTTCACTTGTTCACCTGATTTCAGCTTTATCATTAAATCAAATCCACAACTGATAAAAGCTTACTTGAAACTTGTATTTGATTTATGGCATTTGAAGGGATTTATAAAAATCGTTACAATTTACAAAACTTTCCCTCTGATTTTCTCACCGAGACCTGTCATTCAAGTATATGGTTTATGGGTGGTAGACTTATAGTTGTATCATGTAGTTGGCTTTAACAAATTTGATTTACTCTCATGTGTTATCTAATTGTAATGACAACAATTCACAAACTTTAACTGGAAGGTAGTTCTTATTAAAACTTAGCACCAGGTTCTTATAACCAGATATTGAAAATATCTGGTTATATTCTTTTTTAATAATTTTTAAAATTCAAATCTTTGTTAAAATTCATTATTGGCGTTAGAGAGTTTTTCTTATTTAAGAAATTATTACACACTTACATTTGTCATCCCTGTTTGAAAAAAAAAACAAGTTTCACGACGTTCCGGGTTTCACGATTATCCCGTCTTATGAAACGCTATAAAACTTGTTAGTGAATTTCTTATGGTATTTATTAGTGGAAAACTATTAGCATGACCCGCGCGGTGAAACTTAAGCCTGGGACCACCACAGCAGTTCCTAACGAAACCTCCTGAACACTTTTTGGCAGGTTGTTCACTCCAACGGTCACATTTTTTGTCCAGGAACTTACTTCAAATTTGGTAGAGACATTGCTTTCTATAATTAGTTGGACAAGTTCGTTGGGCAAAACAATCGGAAAACTCTAACCGCCTTTTTTGGAGATTTTAATTTTTCAAATTTTTAGTTTTTGGGTCCAAAAAGGGTCACAAAAGCCCCGGATGTAAAATTAATGCATGTAAAAGATGAAGATTAGTGAGGGAAACGTTTTAAGCCCTTTAACATATTTACCGGGTACTGACTTATTATAGAAAATGTAAACTGACCAAACATAGTATGTTGTCTTGTGGGGGTTTTAGATTAAAAAAGGTTGTTATTCAATTGTTGGTGTAGTTTTGTCATCCCCAGTATCCCCACGCCTACTTTTAATCCTGACCTTCTCCTAACCATATAACGTTCAACATTTCCATCCCAATATTGCATTTAAAAAGAATCAGATGCATCAGAACTGCCAAAAAATCTAATGTTTTAATTTTTGTTAAATGCCACCAGTGCTGCGTGCGAACTCATTATTCGTAATTTTCCTTTTACCGACTTTCTCTCTTTCCTCGCCCAGAGTCTGAGCAGCTGACGATGGAGATGTTCCGCAAGTGGGACACGTTCCTGGGGCCGCGGTTGACCAAGCTGGTGCCGGAAGTGACGGCCTTCACGAGTTCACAGGCCGGTTGCTCTACAGCGGTGGAGACGGTCAACCGGTTCGTGTACTTCAACCGGATGAACCTGGCCACCAAGAGCACCATCCACAGCAACGGGAGGCGTGGGTCCACGGTGGCCGTGAGTCCTCAAGTGCTCAGGATACTGGCTGACATCAACTCTCAGCATACAAGGTATTACGATTACGACAGTGGAGCCAATAACTCAAACCTCAGGGGGAACGGAATAAATTTGAGCTATCAAATGTTTCGAAATATCGAGGTTCGACTCAAGGTGATCTTGTTTGTTTGTTTGTTTTTGGGGGGGATTAGGAGGCCCTGGCATAGCCGGATAGGCACGTCTCCCTTGGGATATTGTGCAGCCACCGAAAAGAGGGATGGGAAAGGTGGTAGGACAGGGTCAGTCTGCCTTACTCCAGAATGGGAGAGAGAACCCTCCCTAGCTCCCGGGCTCTGTGGGTGACAACACCTCAGGACGATTCGCCCTCTAACCTGACGAACCCTAAGTTCACCAGACAGGGACCGCCATCGCACAGAGCCTCCAACCTCTCAAGGGTCGGGTGGCCCCAGGACGGTTCGTCCCCCAGGCCAGACTGGAGACCGTCGGGTAAGGGCCGTTCCTCCCAGGCACCCGTCCCAGGCTGCAAGGAAGATCCACTTCTCCCTCCAAGGACTTGGTCTAGACTGGGTATCCAGGCTCAACTGGGAGTCAAGCAACCAGAAGAGACAAGAGAAGGGAAGTTGGTCACACTAGATAGCCAAAAGACTTACCAATACTGTGACAGCTTTATTTTTCTGTACCCAATGTCGACCTCCGTAGAGACCAGTCAGAGAGCCGTCGAGGGCCAAAGTGATCTCACGCAGACTTAGACTTATTGAGGGTCACGGTAACGCAATCGATGAGTCATGGAAGCGTAGAATCTTTACATTATTTTGTGTTTTGTACGCAATAGATTATAACTAATTCTATTGTAATAATAGTAACTAACCATATTTTTAACAGTTGCAAATGTTAATCTAGCAGACCATATGCCATATATTTTGAAAAGTTTACATTGATTAGCTGACTACCTAAATAAAATATAACTCCATAAGATTAACATTGGAACTTTGAAGGCCTGTAGGGCGAAGCCCTGAATGTGGATTTTTTTTCAAATTCCTAGAGGGTATGACCTTTCGAATGATACAAAACAAAAAAAACAGAAACTTACTTTTATACTTATTTATTTATTAAATATGTATTCAATATAATAGTTTTTAAGGGTCTAAAATCGCCAAACGAAAATCAATAAATTCTTTTAACAAGTATTGATATCCATTCACTATGTCAATATAGGAAAAATTAGTAAATGAGCCATATTAAATAAGTGACGCCAACCTGTGTAAAAGAATCATTTCAGTCATTGTATCTCTGTCAAGTTTCTAATCAGGAGGATTCTAGTTTAGTTTACTAGGAATGCTCTGAAGTCAGCAATAGAGGTTTTTGTATTCATTTTATACCTGTCTACCTGGAATGTTTTTTATTACTGATATGGTTTAGGACGATTTTTAGATTTAATCGGGGCCTACTTAAAGAATGTTTATCATAATAAATATGACATCGAAGCTAAGTTGTGTATTTTTCAGGTGGGCTGAGGCGGGTAGTCCGTCTATGGAAACTATTGTGAAAACAACAACGGACCATTGGGTGGTGGGGAAACTCTCGAATGCTAGAGAGTTTTATGTGGTGATTCAACAGAAAAATGCCAATCTCATTGAAATCAGCGGTAAGTTACGGTTTGGTCTGTAACGTTACAAGTTGAATTTGTTCTCTGACAATAATAAACCAATGATGGTGAAATGTTGGTCACGTTATGATTGTGAAACTGTTGTAAAGTAGTACTATGCAAACTTACCACGAAATATAAAGTTTTGTGAAATAAAAGATAAATAACATTTGTTTTTATTTTTAACTCGGGACATTGAAATTTTGGTTATTTATTTCATAGGAACAGAAAAATACACTCATCACAGCAAATCGTGTCTGGTACTCAGTGAATCTCTAACGCATATATTGCCTAACCTAATTTAATCTAACGTCACCTAATCCGTATTCGGAGTTACACATAGATTAATCTTTCAAATCTTTCTCTTTTCTGCCCTTTTCCCATGAAGTTAACAGAGCCCAGGTGAGGACAACAATTAATTCTTTCAAATTTATTTGATATAAATCGGAAGTGTTGCCGATCAAAAAAGTGAAATCAACAGGTTTGTAATCTGTCCCGGCTGATTACCAAGTCTTGTGCCGCTCTCTTTGAGATAAAGTATTAACCCATTGGCGTAGACATACGAGCTGGTCTCGTTCCTTACTTGTAATTTTATTAACCTGTGAATTGGAGTATAAAATTGGTGTTTTTAAATGGATTAATGGCGTATTTTAATTAAAATATTGTTTTATTTCAGTTTAGAGAGTCACATTGGCACACACACAGTAGACATAAGTAAAAATTAGCAAAATCAGTGTTGACCATGTGCAAGTCTCAAAGAATTAATCGATCCCGTCAACTTCCAAGCAAGCCTGCCACCGTTTGTTTTACTTGGGCCCTCCCACCAACGTTGCCACAGACCGGTTAACTCATTGAGAGTTGCAAAACTGGTAGTTTTGGTTGTGTGCGGGAATCGAACCCACGAACATCGTATCACCACCTGGCCAAGGTGTTTCCACGACGTAGCCAACTCAGCTAACACGACCAAAGGCCTGGCGGCGATATTAAGTTTTTTCAGTCAGTCCGCGCCCCTAGCGGATAGAACCGTAGACGCCCGCGGTCATTAGTTACATATTTTGATAGAGTGCAGCACCAATCAATTCTCATTATAGGCTACTGGAAATAGAATAAAATTACTACCTCAATGGGTTAATAGTAATAATGTTGTACAAAGTTTTCTCAAAAGAGAGTTACACTATGCAAGTAACACTTATCATATGCTTAGTGAGTGGATAACACAACATTGTTGCAATATTATCATAGACTCGGTGGCACCGGCAAAGTGGTGTTACCCACCGAATCAGGCAAAGTGGTGTTACCCACCGAATCAGGCAAAGTGTCACTCACAAAGTCATTCTGAAAGGACTGATCAAAAATACGTCATTAATTTAACATTTTTTGTTCCAGATGAAGTGAAAAAAATTAGTGAAAATGAACTCAAAAATATTTTCTTCCACGTCTAGTCAAGATTCCTCGTCAAGTCTATTTACACTTTTAGCTCTAGGACATTTTTTCGTGCCACAGTTTCATCTGGAACTGTCCTATTTTGAGAGCGGTTGAGCCAAATTCACCAAGCAATATGCAACGTAATTTTGTATTGACAATTGTTCAAGGATAGCCTTTGCCCAGTGTTGAACTTTTGAATATTTACTTTGTAAAAAGTTCACCACCACACCACTAGATAGAACATGTCCATTTAAAAAATAAACATAAACATAATGTACAGCTAAAATACATAATGTGGTTATAATTACGTCCATTTAAAAAACAAACATAAACATAATGTACAGCTAAAATACATAATGTAGTTATAATTCATAATGATATTCGTTTGTTATAACTCTTTCCTAACATAATGTGAATGTGATATTTATTTTTATGTACTCGTTGGATATAATTTGCCAGGAAGAAAGTAGTAATCTGTAATATAGTGATGGGTTAAATGATTGTATGTTGTTATTGTGAGGGTGTAATGTTGTAATAGCTCTCTTGTCACTAAAGTTTATAAAAATCGTAATTTGAGGGGAAGTCTGTAATGGCTAAGGATGCAATATAATTTTGTCAAACACAAGTAAAAAGAAAAATCTCCAAACCATCAAAACATTATCTGAAGTTCTATAACCCTTCATTAATCAAGGGACACTTTTGCAAATAGAAAAGGGCCACTTGTAGCGTCTGATTGAAACATCACCGAAAATGGTTGATTGAGAAAAACTGTTATAACATAAACAAATGTATATAGATTAAACCAGTATATGAAACCTAATGAGTATATTAAATTAAATTATTGTCAACTTAACCTGGAAATGTCTTTCAATATATTCCTGCCAGTGGAAATGGAAATGTCTATATTCGATCCAGTTGTTGGTATTTGGACTATGGGCTCAAGTATGTTTAGTTATTAGCAACCTGGAGGCACTAATCATCAAAATTGCAGCTGATGCCACCGTGTTTTGGTTGAGGATAACCTGAAATCAAACAAGACAGAACAGTAAATTAAACAAATAATTAATCATTTGAAAATTAATAACATTTGTTAGTTTGTTAATAGTGTTGTCGTATTTCACGCCAAGAACAGATGTAAATCAACCAAAAAAATTAACTTATTACAATTTGATTATTTTCAGTTTGATTATATTTTTTTGATTATATTCCAGTGATTTGAATGAACAAATTCACTTAAAAGAATCATTCAACCTATTACTGCAGTAAAAAGAAAGAGGACATTTTTCCGCTAATCTTATCAACCTGTTAAAAATCACCGGCTCGGTTTTTCGATGAAAATCATTAAGGAGGGTTGTCTCCATGTTGCCAATAGACCTCCTTGTATTGGCTTAATCCGTAAAATCTTGTAACAAGTTCGCATGCTGCAAGCTGAGGGAAATGAATTTTCACATAAAAAACTTGTAAAAATATAAATTGGTGTTAAAACATACCTTTATTTCCAATGTTTATCGAAATCCAAAACATTTATTTTTTTTGCTGTTCTGATGCTCCTGGTTCTATTTACATACAATGCTGGGAATTTAATTTTGCGCATTATAAGGTTACGGGAAGGTCCAGTCAGGATTGAAAGTAGGCGTGAGGATACTGGGGATGATAAAAATACATCAACATATGATTAACAGGCTTTTCTAAAGTAAAACCCCTATAAGAAAACGTACTGTGTTTAGTCGTATACATTTTCTTTAATAACTCGGTAAATATTTGTGCTAGAATGGCTTAAAACTTTTGTCTCACCAATCTTCATCTTTTTAGATGCATTAATTTTACATCCGGGCCTTTTCTGACCCTTTTTGGGCCCAAAAACTCAAAATTTGAAAAAAACGCTTCCCCAAAACACCGGGGGTTATTGGCTTCATCCGTAAAATATTAAAACAAAGCTTATGGAGTTAAATTCACAACTGTAACTCAATTTGTACTGGGGGGTAGCATTTTCAGTAGAAACACTCTTTCCATAAGCATGTCCCTATTTATAGGGTTATATCAGTGCTTACTCACTGGTTATATTTAATGCATTGTGTAAAAACAGAAGCCTTGTAAAAAATCTTTAACTGAATAATTTAATATATTATATTATTTGTAAAAAAATTAAAATGTTCAATAGTTTAGTTAATATTGAATAACTTAATGTTTATTTCTGTAAATAATTATAACATGTATATATAGGTACAGTACATTTTGTTTCTTTTAGAAAATACACACGGTACATACTACTATTGATACAGATATTGAATAATGTTAATGTTGTTGAATATACCGATATTGTACGTAATTAATTGTTGTTATATTTATACTTTTCCTTTAAGAATATATTAAATCTATCCAATAAATTGCCAAAATGTTTGCAATAACCGTAATTTTTTGTGATTTCAAATAATCCTTGCTACTAACGGTTATTTATAAGTTTATATTACTTCTAAATACATTTTGATAAACACACCTACCACCGATAAATACATTTGAAAAATTAAAATTAAACGTCAAAGTGTACTCTGAACTTTTTTTCAAGGTGGCAGGAAAAATATTTTGGCAATCAAGTTTGGCCTGTGTTGAGAGGGTCCAAAATTGCGATGACTTAAATCATTTTAATAATTTACCAGCATTATTTCTCTACAAGAACTAAAAGTTTTATACTTGAAACCTTCAAATTGTATGAAAAGCCTATAATTTAACTGTAACATATTTGGCTATCAGAAAATAATGCATTGTTTATTTGTTCTGAAATATTCAGTACGAGTTAAAAGCTCTGAAGCATAAGTACTGAATCGTAAGCGTGTTTAATTAACATCATAATTTCGCTCACACATTCTTCCTTCTTGACCTCACTGTTACTCATTCCTTGTTGTATATTAATTGTGCATATTAATGTTTAATATATATAAATGGATTGAAATAAACTATTTTTCATGAAGGTTGTTTATTTGCTTTTTCCTCATTTTGGAAATCAATCGTAAGGTTTTTACTAAGCTAGTTGTTAGCCAAATATTATCAGAGTATCGGTAAGTGTAAGGGTATTATGAGAGTATCGGCATTGACTATATTTACTACAGTCAATGCTATCGGTAAGTGTAACAGTATTATGAGAGTATTGGTAAAGTAACAAAACAAAAAACAACAACATAAACAAAACATTATAAGAGTATCGGTTAGTGCAAGGGTATTATTAGAGTATCGGCATTGTAACGGTATTATGAGAGTATTGGTAAAGTGTAAGGGTATTATGAGAGTATCGTTAAGTGTAAGGGTTTTATGAGAGTATCGTTGAGTGTAAGGGTTTTATGAGAGTATCGTTGAGTGTAAGGGTTTTATGAGAGTATCGTTGAGTGTAAGGGTTTTATGAGAGTATCGTCATAGATTAAGCATACTCCTTAGGAGATATTGCATTAGCAAGTTGTCAGACGAAGACGGGTGAACAGTGGCGTGCTCCTGCGGGACTTTCTAGTACTAGCATAGAATTAGTGCCGACGGCATCAGCGCAGTGGCGCAGCTCGTGGCCACGTGAGGAACCAACGATCCGCGGGCTAGGAGGGGATACGACATCCGTGTGCGAGAGAGAGCGGGAGTACCTGTGCGATAGAGAGAGAGGAAGTGAGAAAGATAGGCGCTGCCGACGCGACACTGCCCTAGTGCCGTGGCTCGCACGCAGGGCGTCTGCGAGCCACCAGCCCCAGTGCCTTCCTTTCGTCAAATCGCGGCTTCTCCCTTGATAAATAAATGTTCTACGTTCGCTTGTGAAAATACTCTTACTGTTATAATTACAAATTAGTGTAATAGGTGTATAGTATGTATAACCGATATTTCATTACCAATGATTCAGTGAATTCATAACATACAATATTTCCTTATTAAAATCCCACTTAATTCTTTTCACAATTTTTTTTCCTTTTAATTTCGTCGGGCGGAGAGGAAATCCTCATGGACACTCAAAAATCCGTATTCGAGAGTAGTGCCGGACTTTTACCGGCTAAAAAAACTCCGCGAAAAATTTAAAATTATTAAAATAAATAAAGTAATTTCTGTGATTTGTGTAATTAACTTTGAAAACATTTATTAAGTTCAAATAAAATGTATGTTCGTTTTGAAAAAAAATTGAGAAAAATTAAGAAATTATACAGGTTTGAAATTAAAGAATATCAGTAATTATTATGAAACGTGATTTACTCATCAATTCAAAGCAAGGTTGTTATCTAATATTTATTTACGATATAGCGTATCACATTTATTTTTTGGCTGATTTTAAGATACCCATCTGATTTTAAAAGGACTTGTATTGTTAATAATTTTGTACAATTACTAGCTTTGGTTAAGTTTTATCACTTTAAAATTTTTAAACAAATGATCTGGGCATTGAAAGAAAGCAATAGCCTACTTGTTTTGCAGTTTCATTACTTTTTCCCAATGGCCACCATATTTTCCACCGGGCTGGCGCAGTTCTTTGGACATGGCTTGTAGAGTTCTTTTGATTTTGGCAGAGACGATCTTGTTCATGATGAACTCCCTGTGCTTATAACACTCAGTGCCACCTCTCATCCAGTCTGGGTGGGTCTTGAAAATTCGTTGTTTTGATTTCAGAATGACATTTTTCTTAAACCAAACAACGTGTATTTTGGTCTTTAATATATGATCCAAAACTGTTAGCACGATGTCCACTACCTCTGTTGTTTCATCTGTTGGATATACGAGACTGCTTGTTTCATCCCGGTACTCCTTGTTTCTGATGAGGGCCTCTTCAGGATTGTCTGCTGTATGACCAGATGGCAGCTTCAAAAGTTCCCTCCTGCAGTCGGCACATTGGAATTTTTTCAAGCAGGACCGAACGCCGTACCCGGTGAAATACCTTAGTAAAAATACAAGTTATTAGTTGAAAAATGTAGCTCTTTGTGTACAAAGTGTTAAAATTATAAACTTATTTTTGTAATTATTTTCTTTAATTAATTTAAAATAGTTGTAAAATGTATAAACTTACAATGCTTTCCCACTCAAAACACTTTTTTAGTAAAAAAAAACTTAAATGAGGAATTTAATTTTTCACACCTAACGGAACAGGATTCTAATGATGGCAATGAGGATCTAAGATCGTCGTCATTATCCTCTTCCGTGTCCGAGTCTGGGGTGAGAGGGGTTTCCTGTTCCGCAGTGGAGAGGGCGGTCGTGGCTGACTGACAGGCTGGTGAGGATCCGCTGTGTGGTTCTGCCTCTACCGTCATTGTTGACAGAAGTTCGTCGTCGTCGGGTTCGCAGTTGGCTCCAGCTGGGGGTAGGACCAGAGCTGCCTGTATCCTATGCCTCAAGTTTTGGCGGAACAATCGAACAGACGGATTTCTTTCGAACCTAGAATATACAATTTTTTTAGAAAAACAAGTAAACGTATTTGTTATTGGTTATTTTGTATTATACGTTTAAAATTATTGTCAAGCAAATTTCCATTGTGTAATGACAAGCAAATTTAATATAATTTTAAGATAATAAAATTTACCTAATATTATATTTAAATTTAGTTTACTTTACTTTAATTTTTTATTTACTTATATTTAATTTACCGCAAATTATTTTGTTGATAACATTGTGGAATAACCAAGCGTAACGTAAACAATAAATCATTTGTATTTCATTTGGATTACAATATTACACTAAAATATGCTAATACGTTTACATACCCGCACTTCTGCCTGGCGACCGAAAACTCATTTTCGATTGGGTCCTGGTTTAGCCTTCCAGTCAAGAGGTATTTTGCCCCATCTTCTTTCAAATCGGTCCAGAGCATTCTGGTAGCAATCAATGAGTGCTCCAAGCTGTTCAAACAAGGTGGCCTTTTTTGGTTGTTTAACATGTTCAAAGACTTCGCCCAGATTATGTCTTCAACTAATGCAACAAACGGCTTTTTAAGATGGCTGTTGCTAGACGCGGAAATAGCACATTTGTATGGGTTCGGGCTGAACTTATGTGTGCTATTCATCACGTCAAATACGTTGTTCATCCGTTCGAGGAAGTACGCTGTATCAAGCGCGCTTGAAGGCAGCTCTCCAGTTTCAACAGCAGTTTTCATGGCTGCACTGACGGATAAGCTGAAAACTTGCGTTGCCAACTTAACCGACATCTTTTCGAAACTGTTTGGCCGGATGTGCTTCTCCGTCAGTTTGGTTGCTCTAGACTTGGCGGCTTGGCTGTCGATGTTGTAGAGCATTTGAACGTTAGCCCAGTCAACAACACCAATACTGGGCTCTTCACCCGGCTCCCCTGAAGCAGCTGCCTTCTGCTCATCAGGACTGACTGTTTCCTGAAACATTCACATCATGTAATTACATTGTTTTATAAGTCCCCTATATTTGTGAACATGTCGTTAGATGTTACATAATGAACATACGGTAGCTAAACATAATTAAATTGAGTATACATTAAATAACGAAATATTAAATCTTGAACGTTGTAACACCACCTACCTCATGAGTTACAAACGTGGGTGTCTTGCTAAATGTCATCTGCCCCACAAAACAGCCGTTTTTTCTCTTCATTAGATTGTTCCGGATACATTTGATAACATGAGGAAAATCGTAGACGAAATAGATTTTCCTACCGTCGATTTTAAAAAATGGGGCTTCTGAAGACGTGTTAAGTAGCGTAGCTGCTTTTCTGTTCACCGAGCTTTGGTCGCAGACTACTGCTCTCACTTTTAGCCCAGCTTTTTGCACAGCATTTATGCATTTCGGAACAAGTTTTGCCACAACAGAGCCGTTCACCATTTTATTGGTGGCAAAATAAGCGATTGGCATTTTCCATCTATAGGTAAGCCCTCTGACCATAAACAGAAGGACATGGGTAGCTGGATATGGCTTACGGCCGTCTTCTCCTAGATCGAACAATCCTGAAATACCACAGTAAGTTTAAATACCCCCCGTCGCAGCAAACCTGCGTACTCAGCGAATTTCCAATGCATTGATATGTTTCTCACTAGTACATAAAGCCACTCACCAATTTTGACAAAAATACATTCATAAGTAAGTGATCTATTACATTTTATTTATTCCCCATAAGAATAACATTAGGACTGAGTACGCAGGTTTGCTGCAACGAGGAAGATAAGAAATGAGTTTTTATGCAATTATCAATATAACTGAACCAGGTGAAGCTACTTACCATGTTTTATTAATTTATGTTCATAATTAAGGGAGATATAAAACTTTACTTATTCTCCATAAGAATAACATTAGGGCTGAGTATGCAGGTTAGCTGCTACGGGGACAATCAACAAAACATTTATTTTTTGTGCAATTATCAATATACCAGTACAACATGAAGCCACATACCAAATTTCATCAATATACATTCATAAATAATCAAGATATCAAATTTTATTTATTCTCCATAAGGATAACATTGGACAACGTACTGTGTTTAGCACTTTGAATATCTCTGCAACGGTTTGACGTAGAATCACAATTTAAACACCAAAATGATTGTTTTGTGGAGCTGAAGTGATTGGTAAAAGAAAATGTGAAGTTTAAAGTAAAATTAACTGAGGAAAAGCCAAAAACCAAATCCTTATATTAGTTGGCAAGCAAAAAATTGTGGTCTTTCTTCTACGAGTTTGTGTGGGGGGAGAAATTATCGCATACCGTTAGAAATGTAGTACCGAACTTATTACATTTCGATATGGAGGCCATTTAAATTTGAATTTGAATTTTACTCCATTTTGAAATTCAATAAGTTTGGTAAGAACAATTTTTTTTAAACTTTAATAACAATAAACTTAAAGTTTATACCAAGTATCATGTAAATATCTCCAAGGAATTTTTAATTATACATTTTTTTTTAAATACGAAATGGCAAATAACGGCTTAAAAAAATACAGTGTATAAAAAGCGTACCTCATTGCTAAGGCTTGCAACTTCTCTTCCTCGGTCCATGACATTTTCTTCATATTTACATGCTTCAATTGCATACAAACAAAATTTGAAACATTTACTGGTAGCATGTTTTGAACTGCAGATATCACCATTTCCTTTGTAATGGTGGTCTGTTTATTTTGCAGGCGCTTTACTTTCTGCTGATAGTTTCGCTTAAGTTTTCTTGATAAATTCAATTTAGCTAACAACTTTTTTTTCCCAGGTGTCAAGGTTTGTTTGGGGGTTTGTTTACGCCCCTTAACGCTTTTAAATTTTTTGTACTGTGGAGTGTGGACAGTATTTGAAGGACTAGGCGTGACAAATAAAGCTCTACGCGAGTGCGCCTCGCAGCCAGCCTGTCTGTCTTCAACGTGAGGTTGTTGATTGATATTTGCTCGTGGGGTTTGCATTGGGTTTAATGGTTCTTGATACAATTGAATTTGCTCTGATGGGGGTTCTATGTGGTTTGGTTGCTGGGCCACGAGCATGTGTGCAGCAACCGTTGACGGCGCGTCATTCATGTCTTGCAAAGACAAAATTGTTGGGATTGCACATGCGTGTAATCTAGTTTTCAGAGTGCTTAAAAAGCAACTGTCTTCAAAGTGCTTTTCACACACCACTCTTCTATCCAAATTTTTCTTCGTGGCCGTATCTAAAGCCTCATTTGCACAATTATGGATCCAAACATCACAAATTGAAGGTCTTTTTACAGGAAATCTAAAAAAGTTTAGCATTGGATAACGAGCTTTACTTCTTCCACAGCCGGTGAAGGAACACAAGTTGCGACTGTATTTTTTTTTCATCACAAGAGGTCGACGCCATTTTCCCCTAAAACACATGATGTAATGTAAAATAATGACACAATCAATGTGTAATTTAAATGTGTAAAGAAACCCAATGCAGAAAACCTACGTACTTAGCGAATTTCCAATGCATATATATGTCATAAAGCCGCTTAACACGTTTCTTTAATATACATTATTAAATAAGCAATATATCACATTTTAACTATCCTCCATAAAAATAACATGGGAGCTGAGTAGGGGCCTACGCAGGTTTGCTGAAATCCTAGGTAATCAAAGTGTGATCATTATTTTGTTGTTAAAAATTTAATTATAAAATTGAAAACTGTGTCAATTAATTACGCCTACATATAATATTTACTACATTTACTATTATATCAATGAGGCGGTGTCTGTCTATTGTTCCATCACGCCAATGCCACTGGACCAATTCTGCTGAAGTTTTGCGCGAATCTAGGCAACCGGTATATATCCATAAGGGGCATAGGCCTATTGCAGTTTAGAAAAGTCCTCAGGGAAAGCCCACGGGCGGTCGTTTTGAGTTCTGAGTTAATTAATAAACACATGAAACGGCCACCGACTCGGGCCTAAGATTTATACAAATGTATAGCATGGTAAAGCAACAGTAAACCAGACTTGTTCATGTCCATGCTGATGTACATTTCATAACTCCTCCCTCCAGCAAATAGTGTAAATGTCTTTGAACAACAGAAAAACCTCTCATATCGGTTATTGAAGAGTGTTGCCAAAAAGGCAAACATACATTAAATAATAATAATAATAATAATAATAATGGTTACTTACCAACTGCAGAGAATAAGTGTGTTACCTCGAAGGAGGTTGACACTCAGTAACACTTAACTGTATCACAATACAACAACTAGGGAGCGCACTTGAATAAAACAATGGTAAACCAATGTCGATGCAGACTCAACTAAGATCGCACTGTAAATGACGAATCGAGAAGGTGGTGTAGGTGAGGAATCAAACTGGGGAAAGAGGGGTATTCCTTGGGAAAGGGGTGTCAGGCTGTCTAAGGCTATTTTTAGCCAAATTCAGACCGCGAATTTCCCGCCAACACTGTGAGTGACTCATCTTCGCCAAGGTCACCACTACAACCCTAGCGTAAAAGTGACAACTGTTCGCGCAGATATTATGGATACTCGAGTTTACGGTATCACACCTACGAAACGGCCAGTCCGATTTTAACGAGAGATCTCTCAAATGAACGTAAATATTGTCAAATTTTATATTACGGAGTTTCAAATCTTTACATCGATTTTTTAAATTTATATAAGGAAAAAAGTGTAAAATATCGGTGTTTTTTTACAATGTGTGAGTAAATCTCAAATTTAAACGATTATTACAAAATATCAAGTAAACGTATCTGCTTAAAATTGTTATGGCGTATATAAGGGTTATTTAAAAACACTTTTGTCACGTTTCATGAAAGGAATTCATGACTACCTATATAATAAAAATAAACTTAATTGTAATCAGGCAAATATGTGTAATTCAAAGTATATATACAGGCGTCACAAAAAAGCGTGGTGTGCTTCGCAGAATTTGATTCCACATATGAAAATAAGTCCAAATTATCTACTACAATTGTTTCAATTTCAGCTAAGTTTAGCCGTAATCCACCATTTTCTATTTTATTTAAAATAATTATTATTTTAAGAACCCTACTAGATATTTTTATGAAACATTGTATTTAAACCGTTGATACCTAAAATTTCCAAACATATTTTTCTCAAAACTTATCTAATTAAAAAATGACAGTCATTTGAAAATTGTAAAGTCAAATTTCATGAAAACCAGTAACTTGAATGAAATGTTGCAAGAAACAAAATATTGAGTAATTCTTAATACAAATCCAACGACACCTCATTTATTAATCAGTCCACAAAAGAAGAAGTTGTGGTGATTTTAAAGATTAAAATTGAACTCAGAATTACGCTTAACAATCCTTAAGCTTTTAATAAAGATAAACCATTACAAATAATTGTGAACAGGTTAATAATAACAATTAAATGTTATGAAAAAATAGTTTTAATATTTTAATTTTGAAATCGATAATCTTACTGTAAATACGCTAAATCTCATAAAGATGGTTACAATCCATTTTTATTTTTATGTTAATAGCTGACCTGCATTTTATCACCTGTTAAAATTGTACTGTTACTCATTTTTTCCTTCTTGCAGTTCAGTGTTTCATGTACTTTATTCCTCATAAATGGTAGACTTCTTGACATTTCTGGACCACAACTAATTATGCTTATTGCTTATGAGGGATGAAGCAGGAAACAGTGAAGAACAATGCGGACATAATTAAGGAACAGTGAATTTATTATCATCTGAGATTATTAAGATTTCATAAATTTTGGACTTTGATAAATCACAGTGATTTCACAACCACTTTGGACTCGGTACTTGCTTTGAAAAAAAAACATCATCCATTATTAAAATATGTTGCAACTACCAATGTTTAAATTTATGGTTCGCAAAAAATAAAAATAACTAAATTAAATTTATTGGGAAAACTCAAAAACAATTAATATAATCATTAATCAGATTTATAAGGCAAGGTCGAACATATTCTTTCTCAGTCTTCACCTGTTAATAACTAGCGTATAATAATATAACATTGTAATGTGAATGGGTTATGACATTCCTATGAAAATCGAAAGACGCTTGCGGCAGTTTCAGGCAGTACACCACCTCGGCGAGGCGCCTCGGTCGTTGGCGGTGGCGGGACGTGGTAACGGGCTTCGGTCGGTGCCCTCAGCGGAGTGTGTGTGTTGGGGGTTGGGAGATGGGAGATTTAAGAGGGGTTAGCGGAGGGGCTGTCAGGATGGGCGCGCGGCTGAAGGGGGAGAGGGGAAGGGCAGCGACAGCAGCGCGGCAGCGTAGACGTTCCGAACTAGCTCCGCCGTCGCCTTGGACGTACAAGCAGACCGTGTACGCTTGTCCCATTACGATGGGTGATCTCCTAAGGAGTATGCTTAATCTATGGTATCGTTGAGTGTAAGGGTTTTATGAGAGTATCGTTGAGTGTAAGGGTTTTATGAGAGTATCGTTGAGAGTAAGGGTTTTATGAGAGTATCGTTGAGAGTAAGGGTTTTATGAGAGAATCGGTAAGTGTAAGGGTTTTATGAGAGTATCGTTGAGAGTAAGGGTTTTATGAGAGTATCGTTGAGAGTAAGGGTTTTATGAGAGAATCGGTAAGTGTAAGGGTTTTATGAGAGAATCGGTAAGTGTAAGGGTTTTATGAGAGTATCGTTGAGAGTAAGGGTTTTATGAGAGTATCGTTAAGTGTAAGGGTTTTATGAGAGTATCGTTGAGTGTAAGGGTTTTATGAGAGTATCGTTGAGAGTAAGGGTTTTATGAGAGAATCGGTAAGTGTAAGGGTTTTATGAGAGAATCGGTAAGCGTAAGGGTTTTATGAGAGAATCGTTAAGTGTAAGGGTTTTATGAGAGTATCGTTGAGAGTAAGGGTTTTATGAGAGAATCGGTAAGTGTAAGGGTTTTATGAGAGAATCGGTAAGTGTAAGGGTTTTATGAGAGTATCGTTGAGAGTAAGGGTTTTATGAGAGTATCGTTGAGAGTAAGGGTTTTATGAGAGAATCGGTAAGTGTAAGGGTTTTATGAGAGAATCGTTAAGAGTAATGGTTTTATGAGAGTATCGTTAAATGTAAGGGTTTTATGAGAGTATCGTTGAGAGTAAGGGTTTTATGAGAGTATCGTTAAGTATAAGGGTTTTATGAGAGTATCGTTAAGTGTAAGGGTTTTATGAGAGTATCGTTGAGAGTAAGGGTTTTATGAGAGATTCGTTTAAGTGTAAGGGTTTTATGAGAGTATCGTTGAGAGTAAGGGTTTTATGAGAGTATCGTTAAGAGTAATGGTTTTATGAGAGTATCGTTAAGTGTAAGGGTTTTATGAGAGTATCGTTGAGAGTAAGGGTTTTATGAGAGTATCGTTTAAGTGTAAGGGTTTTATGAGAGTATCGTTGAGAGTAAGGGTTTTATGAGAGTATCGTTAAGTGTAAGGGTTTTATGAGAGTATCGTTAAGAGTAATGGTTTTATGAGAGTGTCGTTAAGTGTAAGGGTTTTATGAGAGTATCGTTGAGAGTAAGGGTTTTATGAGAGTATCGTTAAGTATAAGGGTTTTATGAGAGTATCGTTAAGTGTAAGGTTTTTATGAGAGTATCGTTAAGTGTAAGGGTTTTATGAGAGTATCGTTGAGAGTAAAGGTTTTATGAGAGTATCGTTAAGTATAAGGGTTTTATGAGAGTATCGTTAAGTATAAGGGTTTTATGAGAGTATCGTTAAGTATAAGGGTTTTATGAGAGTATCGTTAAGTATAAGGGTTTTATGAGAGTATCGTTAAGTGTAAGGGTTTTATGAGAGTATCGGTAAGTGCTTTCTGTAGTTAATTAGGTGTCTGTGGATTTGAATTCTACCTTCCGTTGGTTGGCATGTGGGGAAGGTTTTACGTAGAGATCTGCAATACCATCTTTCCTTGTCTGCCATCCCGCCTGTGGACTGATACTGTCTCTCTCCTAGGACTTCTGTCACTTCTTTACCTCCTAATCTTTCAGTCTCTGTGTAAGACGCCTATGACGCAACTAGGGCGTATTTCAAGACGAATATTAATGAATGGATGATGAGTGTAGAATGGGCGAGAGACCTTTTGTTGCCTTGTTACTGACTAAGACTGACTGATTCTTTAGCCAGGATCAGTATAAAATCAAATATACTGTATAAGGCTTATTATGTTAGGTTTCGTTTACAACATTTGCATACGATTCCAACAGACGGTGTAAAAATCTGCATTTTTGACTTTTTACATATATTTCAAAATAATTCAATTAATATAGTTTAAGGTTTATATACAACTGTACATTAGGAATTGAACTTCCTACAAAAATTATATAATGCAGTTTCTATAAAAACTTGTTTATGCTGACTTTCGAATTGTTATTTTTTAACTTTTTTAAAAATTTACTTTTTCATCACTCTGTATTTTAAAATACCCCATTACCATGCAGCTGAGATCTACGAAAATTATCGATTTCCTTGTAACATAACAAAAGATGATCTGCTGACTTTTGTAACATTTTTATTTTTCAAATAATTCAACAGGCAAGGAAAGTTGTATTTTATTCCTTGGGCATACAGGCCTGATCAACCTGTATAGTATCTTATCAGCTGGATAAGGAAACAAAGCTGCAGCTCCAGCCGGCCCAACAAAGAATTCAGCTCTACATTCCTGTTGAACTACAACAATTGCCTGACAGGCTGTACCTTGCTCCGCCCTCC
The DNA here is from genome assembly GCA_963675035.1 of Allygus modestus. NCBI lineage: Eukaryota > Metazoa > Arthropoda > Insecta > Hemiptera > Cicadellidae > Allygus > Allygus modestus. The sequence goes on along the minus strand of OY776111.1, from coordinate 455,930,318 downwards.
CCCCTCAGTTTCTGAAGTTTAATACTGTGAGTGTAAGTTTGGCATCTACAAGGACCACATGTTCTCCAGTTCCTGCACGACATAAGCTCCCTCCTTGCTCATTTCTGGATTTTAGCTGAGGTGAGGTATTTAATTTTCTTTAGGAATAACTGTTTTTAATTTAATTTGATGAACATTTAAATACCTTTTAATATTGAATTTTGAGAAATTAGTTTTGCCAGAGATTAATAAAGTAATTTTGACCAACCATAATGAAACTTCTAAAATGTGAAATGCACATGTGTACTGTAAAACAATGTTAACTTTAATATTAATTTATACATATAATTTGTAAAAACATATTTGGTATTTGGTATTATTTATTTAAATAATTGTTATAATTTTAAAGCCAAGCATAATTTGGGGATGGAATTCTGTGTGAAATAATTTAACAGACAAACTTACTACTTTCATGTTCAAGCAAAGCTAAAACATGAGTCACCTTCCTGAATGTTAATTCTGGTAATGTTTTATCTTAGTTTATTTCAGGATATTGTTTTAATAGATAGGATGTAACAAAATAATATTATTACAATATATTATTTCTCAAAATATTTTCACCAAGCAAATATGAACTTATAGACATGATTAATTTGAAGTAGATATTTTTATGTAAATTAATATTGGGTGTTAAATAAAAAAAAAAATTTGTTGAACCAGACTAAATGTGTTACAGTAAATAATTAGGTTGTTAGTGTTAAATGTTTTCAGTCATCTACTTTCATTAAGCAGATGTATAAAATATTTTACTGGAGGTATTAAAAATAGCATTCTTATTGAACTTAGCAGTTGAATTTGCCAGTAAACATATTTAATATGAGGCTTGAGCTGTACATAATTATTGTTTAATACTGCTCTTTTGTAATATTTCTTGTATGTTTTAAATTTGAATAATGAGCTTATTATATTGTTTATCAGAATAGCTCATGGTAAAAATTAATGAATTAATTATGTGATTGTAAAATAGATTATGTTCTCTTGTTAAAAAGTAACGGTTAATCTGAGGAGGACGATTTTCTGGATTTAGAAGTTAACTTAGTTATGATTTATTAGGCCTAGATTTTATTGCCATAATGTGCTCAGGGATACCTGCGGGAGCTGTCTGTGCCTGCCTGTGCCTGTCTGTACGTGTCGGCTGTACTGTCTGTACCTGCTGCCTGTGCCGTGTACATGTGTATGCGCCTACCTGAGTGGACCTGCGTCTCCCGGCCGGTGACTTGTCACTGCACTGGAGTTGTCAGGAGGCTGCTGCCTTACCTCGCCTGGTGTCAACCGGAAGTAGCTACCTTGCCTTCTCGAGTGTCGACCGTCATTGGATGTGGTCCTACGTACCGATAAGTGGCTCTTTAATTATTATTTGAATGGAATTTCACTTACCTCTAAATTGTGAAATTTTAACTGGTACCAGTAATATTTATAAATTCAATTGGACTCAAAACTGTCTTTGAAAGTTTTCTTTGACTCGACGACCATCGGAGTGCCGGATTATTTCTTCGCTTTCGAGGGAAAACTTAAGTGCGAATCATACCTCCGACTCCCATCAGGAATCAACAAGCGCATTGCGACTCTTGTGAAATATTTATTGGGTCAGACTAATTAATTAAAATATGTGTAATATATTCAACAATTTATTTATTTATTTGTAGATTTTTGTATGTTTAGTGTGTATTATATGTGTATGTGTAATCATTTCAGGGACTTAGTGGCCGGCCAAGGTATTTGAATTGGGAAAATCATTTGTTTAGTATTAAGATATTTTGTATTTGAATTTGGGTCATTGATAAAACCCCTGGACATTTGAGAAGGCCTCATGATGTAATAGTGTTTTCTTGTAATTTAAAATGGGCTGATATCTTGTTATAGTTATTGATTTTTGTCTTATTATAATAAATCAGGCTCTGTAAAATTCAGTTGTCTTCATTTATCAGCCAGCTTAATCTTGAGAAACTTAGAATATAATTGACAGTTACCAAAAGACATACTAATTGAAATATTTTGAATTCTCAAAAATAATCTATAGGCTAAATTCTTGATTTGTAGATTTAATGTTTTATAGAACCAAGTTATTTTTGAAAGTCAATGGCTTTAAATCTGGGTATGTTGAACATGTAATACTTTTTTGGTTATAATTTATAGTGTTATTTTGTTGTGATTGTTTATTGACGCTTTTCATATTGGTTGGTATTGATAAACTTACCTCAGCTAATTAAGAAATGGGTCTTTTCCTTGTTCTGACCCAGTGAACACAACTACGTCTGGAAACAAGGTGGCGCCCTCTTTAAATATTTAAATATAACAAAATACCTTAGTGATTTGGACTATTTTGCAAGACCATTTATCCCACCCCCTAGGCTGAGCAAACCGGGACCGCTACACTTTGCCTGTCCTAAACATTACTTTTACTGTCCCAAACAATACTTGTCCTGTCCCAAACTAAACTTTTCCTGTCCTAAACAATTGAAGTTCCTGTTTTAATTCAACAGGAGCACCAGTGTGATTTCGTTATTTTTGACGATTCCGTGTTCAAACAGCTGACTCTAACATAACACTAAAATTAATTGTAAACCCGTGTTGTGTTAACTTACAGAAAATTACTAGACTATGAAATATTAGATAATTTTTTTAAAGGTTTGTGTGGTTATTTGCATCGTGATGAAAAGTATCGTTCGCTACTCGTCAGAAAAGTCCTATTTCGGGGCTCGATAGCATTTTCCACGCTCGGCTTCGCCTCACGCATAAAATGCTATCTTGCCCCAAAATCGGTCACTTTCGTGACTAGTAATATAGTGAAATATTCTATTTTCAAATATTTGTTGTTTGTATTTTCATCTTCTTTCCAAACTAAATGAATATGCACATTTATACAGTGTGTAAAAAAAGTCCGTCCCCCCCCTTTAATTTGTTTGTTTGTTAAAAAAAACAAATCACCTTTGGGGTACGATACTAACTTAACCCAAAGTATCTTTTGACATTATCGGAAATTTTGAGTGTCCCCCAAAAAATGGGGGATTTTGGGGGCAACTCAAAATTTTCAAATGTAAACCCCTTTTGAGTGACCCCTTATTTTAAATAGCTTTAAAAAAATAGACGAATGGTGGAGGTTGGAGGTCTGTTACGTATTTCTATCCAAAATGGCAGCTTGTCAAATTTTGAATACAACTCATTCTTGAAACCTGGTGTCTAAGAATTTTGGACTTTTAATTTCAACTTTGGTGACTTAAAACTGGAACAACTTGAAGAAATGCTATTAAATAAAGAAGTGCAAACCCCTCATTTTAAAGAGATTTTTAAACCTAGGCGAAGGCTGACAGTTAAAAGTAAATTTAACCCCTTCAAAAGGGGTTTACATTAGGAAATTTGGAGTTGCTCCCAAAATTCCCCATTTTTGCGTGTTCTCAAAATTTTAAATATTACCAAAAGAGACCAGTTCTTCATTTAATAGCATTTATTCAAGAGTCGTTTCAGTTTTAAGTCATCAAAGGTGAAATTAAAGCTCCAAAAGTCTTTCAAGAATGAGTTGTATACAAAACTTTGACAAGCTGCCATTTTGGATAGAAACACGTTACAGACCTCCAACCTCCACCATTCTTACAGACCTCCAACCTCCACCTTTCGCCTAATTTTGTAAAGCTCTTTAAAATGAGGGATCACTCAAAAGGGGTTTACATTTGAAAATTTTGAGTTGCCCCCAAAATCCCCCATTTTTGGGGGACACTCAAAATTTCCGATAAAGTCAAAAGTTACTTTGGGTTAAGTTATTATCGTTCCCCAAAGCTGATTTGTTTGTTTTAACAAACAAAAAAATTAAAGAGGGGGGACGGACTTTTTTATACACACTGTATGTTTACTACATACAATTGAAATTTATAAAAACAATCTCCAAAAAAGTCTGCAAAATTGCCAACTTTGTCCTTCCATCGAGCAATGTACCGTTGGCTCAAGGTTCGTAGAGCTTCACAAGGTGTGCTGAGTCGATCTATTTAAGGTTTTCTACTTTACCGGAAGAGACCTCATAAAAACAGCTGGAAGGTCACGTGATCACCAATCCAATCTGCAGTGTTGCTGGAAATTTTATCGTATGAGTACCATATTTTCCTCATCAGTTTAATTATAATTAACATTGTTTAACTGCTTACATTTTATTATCAGCTGTTATTTTATGAAACTAATGTATTGCTTTGATTTATTTGTATTATTAGATTAATCGATTAAGGGTTTAAATGTTCTTTCTGCATGTCCAGTGACAATTTAAAAATAGCTGTGCCATTATTATACCCTTAAGGTTGGCAACACTTTATGGTATGTTGTTGATTTATGAATCAGCTGGACGACCTCGTAAGACATCTTTGCTGCGAACATTGCTCTTATGGAAATAATCATACCTGGTCTGAAAGCTCTACGAACCTTGCCATTGGCCCACTCCTGGGGTTATGTGTCGCTATAGCGAAACAAAACACATCCGCTGTGGTGTTTACTGTCGCTGCGTCGACAGTCAAACAGCGTTTACGGAATAGGCTCTGGGGAGCATTAAATCTGATTGAACCGGACCGAAATTGGTTTCGCCGTTTACGGCAGATTCTAAGCTTTCCCCCGATGTCTGTCTGCAGACGCCAATCGTACTTCAGCAGACAGGTGAAGTGTGAATGTTTGTTGTGCGTCGTTAACCTATCTTCGGGAATGGTGTTGTTTTGCGATGTTTTTCGTTCTTTTTATTTGTAAAAATTAACAGTATTGACACACGTGGTGCTTTAGAAGAAAAGTTTAGTGATGATGAATGGTTGGTTTATGTTCCTGGAGAAACTGGCGGCAGTGATGAGGTAAATAATCCTTCCGACTGTAACTTGGCCTCGGCCACTTTGCCCACTTGCACGCAACAACAGACCTTCCGACTGTAACTTGGCCTCGGCCACTTTGCCCACTTGCACGCAACAACAGACCTTCCGACTGTAACTTGGCCTCGGCCACTTTGCCCACTTGCACGCAATAACAGATTATTATCTAAAACTTCTTTATTTGCTGCTTTACCTGATTATTTGTTTATATATTTAGTATCCTTATACAATTTAAAACAATTTGGCTATTTTGAAAATTGAATATGCTAGAAACGTTTATAATTAGATGGAGCGCAAATTTAAAAATGTTTTTATTTATTTTTATTTTTATTTATTTTAACATCACATAATTTTTCTATTATAATTTTTTTGAGATGTTATATACACAATATAGAAGCCCATGATTTTCTGAACAAGAAAAACTATACAATGATGCAGATTGGAGTGTTTTTTGCGTTATTTACATTTATTTGAATAAAACACCGCAACACTGCAAAATCACCAAAAATAGGCAAACATTAAGACCATTATTAAAGACCCTTGGAGGGTTAAGAAATTAGTGGGGACATTTTCCATCCCTAATTGACAAAACAAGTTTCAGGTTTCTGCATTTTGGTAATCTGATCGTTTTTCAGTTGATAATAGTACACATTTGTCTCATTTATTGATGGAAAATGCCAAATATTTTCTTAATTCAATGAGTTAGTATTCTATTTATTGGACAAAGCGTTGCTTGTCACACTGATTTTTCAATTGTCATCCGTTTCAAAAGCATTAAAAGTCCTCTAGGCGCAGGAGGCTTGCATTGTAGTCTAACTCGGTCTATTTCAGTTTACTTAAGCCTGACCTGACCAGTTTAACCACTGAATACACAATTACTAAGGTCTAAGGTCAGATATTCAGACACTTTTGACGCTTGGACCGCGGTGGACAATGTTTTGTATTAAAACCAAAGATAGCATGCGTTTATAATACAACTTCATATGCGTAAAACTTGATATGCTGGTCAAATACTGTTAGCATTGACCAAGAGGAGGATATTCAAAATACGTTGTCACTTAACTCTGGGGGAATGAGGGGGGCATTGGGCTAAAATGGAGAAAGTATGTGTCAGTTTTCTGATACAGTTTATTTTGTTGTTGTTCAAAGTGCAGAACTACATTGAACAGATGACTGAGCTTTTTGGCTGAATTTTACCCAGGAGACGTGACCTTAAAGCGGGGTTTACACGGTCAACTTGAGTTGAGCAACCTGGTTCAAGTTGAATGTTGAAAGCAAATTGAAGCGTGTCTAATTGATGTTGACTAGTTGAAAGAAAGTTGATCAACTGAAGTTGACAGTCAACTCAGATTGAATGACTTTGATATTTTTGTTTCAAGTTGATTGTTGAACTGCTGTTTGCAGTAGTTTTTACTTGTAGTTGACTTCAACAATGTTAGCCGTGTAAACACACTCGTCAACTAGTAGATTCAACTGTAGTTGATTCAACTCCAATTGCTCAACTCAAGTGGACCCGTGTAAACCCCGCTTAACTTTTCTAATGTATTTTAGTGTATTCGTAAATTCATAGGTTAAACATAACACGCAGTTAAGTGTTTGGCCGCTAGAGGTGGCCTCGGCGACTCATGTCGGTAACGTAGAGCGTAGTTCCCACCAACCCCACCAGTCTGCGCCGTATGTCGGTAACGTAAGACATAGTTCCCACCAACGCTACCAGTCTGCGCTAGCTGTCTTAACGGCAACAATTATTCCTTATTAACGTGTTAAAATTTGAATAATTCCGTTTTTGTGTCTTCATATTAATAGTTAACTAATTATAAATTATTAAGAAAATAAAATGTCCACAATTTATGCTTATTTTATAATTCGTTAGATGTTATTTTTACTATAACTGATACAGCTTCTCACTTGTATAAAAATCGGTTTCTTGAATAAATACTGAAATATTGTCCTAGAAATCGGGGAGGCTGCCGCTACTTCAGGTTGTCAAGTGACGAAAGTAATAAGTAAGATTATCTGAAAGGTCGCAAGTTGTATCTCTAACCTGAGTTGAACGAGCGACCTAATCACAGTAAGCTATGAACCAAAAATTAATGGTCAGTATATCAGGTAGCAGGTACCCCCTCCGTCCTTCCACTGTCCGAGCACCCCACATTGTAGCACTGCCTTCTCCCTACCGGTTGTGTGACCCGTCGATTCTTGGAATTTCGGTCTCTACCTTAACCTAAAGCAACCAATAATTGAACCATTGCGTCCTCTAAATAAAATACCCCCGTCGCGGTCTTAGCACACCTGCGTACTCAACGAATTTCCAACGTACGTGTACGCAAAAACACAAAAATGAATGGTGTTTCCACATAAAGCGACTTACCAAGTTTAATTCATAAATAAGTTATAGCTAAAATTGTATTTATTTTCCTTAACATTAAATATTAGGACATTAGATGCAGGTATGCTGCATAAAGGAGAAAATAAACGTTTGTTTATGCAATTATTAATATAACTCTACCAGGTGAAGTTACATACCAAGTTGGATTAATTTTACATCATTCACGTTATATTTATTCTCTATAAAAATAACATTAGGGACTAGTATGCAGGTTTGCTGTAACAAGGAAGATTAGAAGCGATGTTTATGAAATTTTCTAAATAACTCAACCAGGTGAAGAGCTACATTACAAGTTTTACAATAATATATAGATTCACAATTAAGGGAGCAGATATATCAAACTTTACTTATTTGGTATAAGAGTAACATGAGTATGAAGGATTGCTGCTACAGGGACAATTGACAGATTTTTTGTTTCTAGAAATATCGATAGACCACCACCAGGTGAAGCCACATACCAAGTTTAATCAATGTACATTCATAAATAATCTAGTTATACAATTTTATTTATACTCCATAAGAATAACATTGGACAACATACTGTGTTTAACACTTTGAATATCTCTGAAACGGTTGGACGTAGAACAACAAATTAAAAACTAAAATGATTGTTTCTTAGAGCGGAACTTATCGAGAAAAACAATTGTGAATTTTTCAGTGAAATTATCTAAGGAAAGGCTGACAACTTTTTCCCGATAAGATTAACATAGGAAATTTCATGAACGTGTTTTATGGATTTTCGCTGCAGGCAATTAATTTAGGTTAATGATGTAAAATGCAAAATTATTTTTCTAAAGTCTATTTCAACCCAGGAGTAGGCGCGGTCACCACCGAGATCGTCATGTCCGAGTTCGTCACATCTATGAAAATCAATGAGCCGTACTAGTTAGGGTCGGTTGTCCTACCTGCCCCGCCGGGTATGTCATGCCTCCTCCGCCCGAACAGGAACAACTTATCCTAGTCACAGATCACAAGAGAACGGTCAAATACAGTTCTGAATCTTTACGCTCACAGTTTACTGATGTTGGTTCTTCATGTAGCTAAAAATTATACAAACTAACTCGTGACAAAATTGATGACAAAATTGAAGTCATACGACTACATATCGCACTGAAAGGATGAATTAGGCCGATTGATGTTTGTTCGTGAGTCCGAAAAACAGCCTTAGTACAAAAGGATTCGTGTTACAAAATTGAAAAGTGTCATACAAAAGGATATCGCACTGAAAGGGGTGCATTCATTATATTATACTAGGATAACAAGATTATTTTAAGAAAATTATTCGTATTTTTAAGCCCAATTTTTCATTTGTTTCCAGTAAAAATCACACAACACATTCAAACAATTCAAAATTGAGTAATGCAAGGGTGGGAAATGACTCACCGCGGTCACCGCCCTCAGGACCACCTTGGATAAGGGTATATAACCTTGCTGAGATAAACAGTCATTTTTTGCAAAGCGTAACATTGCATTTTTATTAGTGTTAATTGTAATAATGTTCTCGCTTATTTTACATTTTCAGGATGTTTACTCCGTCAACTATTAAATCATGTGGGATCTTCATTATTAGAGCAACTATCAACTGATAATGCGGAATGTTAAAATTTTTCAAGAATATTGCTGTTTACATTTCAAATAGAGTTTAAAAAAATGCAAATGTGCATGTTTGTTCATTAGCAAGGGCTTGGTATTCGTGCAGATAAAATAAATACAATAGTACAGCTGTCAGTTTAAATTTACCAAAGTTGTAGTAGTTTTTATATGATATTTTCGCAATTACTTACTTAAAAATATGTTAAATACATTCTTACAATTGAAGAATTTAATAAATATAACAACCAAATCTTATCATGGATAAAAGTTCAATTGAACTTATATTTAACACTTTTAATATTGCTCGGCGAAATGTACAGGCTAGTTGTAATTTTCAGCTACATGAAGAACCAACATCAGTAAACTCTGAGCGTAAAGATTCAGAACGGTATTTGACCGTTCTCTTGTGATCTGTGACTAGGATAAGTTGTTCCTGTTCGGGCGGAGGAGGCATGACATACCCGGCGGGGCAGGTAGACGGCCGCCCCTAATTAGTACGGCTCATTGATTTTCGTAGATGTGACGAACTCGGACATGACGATCTCGGTGGACACTGTAGGCGGAACCAGTCGACCGTACTAATACCCTCACCCCTAGAGTCTATTGTGCGAGATAGGGTATGGGCAAGCGTCGTCGGCCTTTGTCGGTGAGTCATTGCTGCTGGTCCCAGTGTCAATATGCAAACTTTTTTAATTGAAAGAAAAACTTCAAACAAAATATATCACGCGCTGTGTTTTGATCGCCTGATTATTTTGATACCAAGTATGAAGGAAATCGGTTAATTTTGTGGAAGACAAAGTAAATAATTAAATCGTATACGTGGTTTTCAAACAGTGTTTAATGGACATAAATACTCAGTAAATTTTCTTTGATTAAATTATGGATGAGTTCGCAGTGGACAGACAGTTTTTGTTAATTAAATGCATTATTAAAATATATACATAAAATATATACTGTTATCAATAATGCATTTAATTAACAAAAACCTGTCTGTCCACTGTACTGTATATGGCGGTATATATTGTGTACAGTAGTAATTAAATGGTTGTTATCAAACTCATCCATAATTTAATCAAAGTAAATTTACTGACGTATTGACGTCCATTAAACGCTTTTTGAAAAACACGTATACGATTTAATTATTTACTTTGCCTTCCCCAAAATTAACCGATTTCCTTCATATTTGGTATCAAAATAATCAGGCGATCAAAACACAGCGCGTGATATATTTTGTTTGAAGTTTTTCTTTCAATTAAAAAAGTTTGCATATTGACACTGGGACCAGCAGCAATGACTCACCGACAAAGGCCGACGACGCTTGCCCATACCCTATCTCGCACAATAGACTCTAGGGGTGAGGGTATTAGTACGGTCGACTGGTTCCGCCTACTCCTGGGTTGAAATAGACTTTAAGCTCTGTTTCCCCCAAATAAGTTAATTTTGGTTTTCTCCATTAAACGTTGAAACCAAAATTGTGTGTTTTTAACGTATTAGAGTGAAAAATGCAAAAAAAATGTTTTTGGAAAATTGTAAACCACGATAAAACCCCCTTCCCATGGTCCGATCATTCCGGTCTTCGAACTTTACATTACACATGTTTGTCAAATTTAATTGAAATCTGATGGTTTTTGCAAATTTTATCGCGTTTAAATTTTAAATAGCTAGCTATTTATGGGGTACAACGTACAACACCCCCTAAAACTCAACATTTATTACTTTTAGTTCGAAAATCAGGCAGATCGCATTCCAAAGGGGCATTATTTTTTTTTTTTTTTGGGGGGGGGGGTTTGTGTCCCAAAAATTGGTTTTTGGATTTTTTTACATATAATCTTTGAAAAAGTCAAATTTTTGTTTTTACCATTGGATTCAGCAAAGAGAAACACACAATTTGGTGTTTTTTATTGTTGCTCTACGTTAATTCGTTCTAGAGATATTGAAAGTGCTAAACACAGTACGTTGTTCAATGTTATTCTTATGAAGAATAATTAAAATGGCACACATTGCTTACTTATGAATGTATATTGATGAAAGTGGGTATGTGGCTTCACCTAGTTAAGTTATATTGATATTTTAATAAAAACCCATATTTTGTTTTCCTTGATGAAGCAAACCTGCGTACTCAGCCCCGATAGTATTCTTATGGAGAATACAGTAATTTAAATGTTATTATAATAAAGGAACTTCGTAAGCGGCTTAATGCGCTCTTAAGATATTTATGCTTTGGAAATTCGCTGAGTACGCAGGTTTGCTGCTACGGGGGTATTTTACAGGTGTTATCGTGTTAAAAGTCACACAAAAGGTGAAAATTTGGGTTCCCATATAATCTTGGAACAAATGGTGTTTAGTGCAGTTACTTATGAGTTTCCGACCAAAAATCAGTGGCGTAACTTATTTTTTGGGCCCCCCCGCAAACCTATTTTCAACCCCCTCCCCCCCAATTTTACATAATTGTACAGTTTCACCCTATTCTGGCATAAGGTTGCTTGAGCCAGACGTTTCCTAACCTCCTGATACATATTCCAGCATTGTTTAATTTTAGTGATTTAGACCCTAATAACGGCAAAATGTTCTTATTTAGGCACTAATGTTTTTAATCAAGTTTCATCACGTCAATGTAGTATATAAGAATTAAGTCGACAAGTGTCAAAACAAATGTTTGAAGCGTTCAGGTCCCAGGTCAGTAATTCGCTCTGTTCCTTTCAAAATGTGGAAAAGTATTTGGAGTGAATTCAGATTCAGTTTAGAGTAAAACCCAATGAGTTAAAATACAATACAGGAGTCATTTACTCTTCACATTACCAGATACGATTCGACAGCACGCTTATTGAAGGTTATTTGTCAGAGAGTATAAAATCTCACTGATCCTATAATGAGCCGCCGATTTATCATTCATCACTATTCTATACACATACTGATTCAACCTTCTAAGTGATTTTTCATCACGGAATTTTCACTGCATCGTTCAACAACTTTACTGACATAGTAACAAATATTTTAAAATCCTTTATGCAAAATGGTGAGATATTTGTTAAAATAGCTAACTTTAAAATTTACTTTTAAAGTAGCCTGATAGAATTCATAAACATTAAAATAATAAAACCTATTGCAGTTTTAAAAAGTCTGTCAATATTCAACAATAAGCAGAAGGAATGAAATGTATTATTACAATCCTACGGATAAATTGATTCTTAACGTTTACTAACATCATTGCTGTTTTGAAAATAAAATACCCCGTAGCAGCAAACCTGCGTACTCAGTGAATTTCCAATGCATGTATATGTTTCTCACTACCTCATAAATCCACTCACCAAGTTTTTATAAAAATCCACGAATAAATAAGTGATGTATAGCATTTTATTTATTCTCCATAAGAATAACATAGAGTACGCAGCTTTGCTGCAACAGGTACACAAAATATGTGTTTTTTTTGCAATTATCAATATCACTTAACAAGTTGAAGATGCAAACCAAGTTTTATTAATTTATGTTCATAATTAAGGGAGATATTACATTTTACTTATTCTCCATAAGAAAAACATGGGAGCTGAGGGGAAAATCGGCAAAAAATTATTTTGTTGTGCAAATATCAACATTCTAGTGCTAGGTAAAGCCACATGCCAAGTTTCATCAACATATATTCAAAAATAATCAAGATATCAAATTTGTATTATTCTCCATAAGGATAACATTGGACAACGTACTGTGTTAAGCACTTTGAATATCTCTGCAACGGTTGGACGTAGAATCACAATTTAAACACCAAAATGATTTTTTTGTAGAGCTGAACTGATTGGTAAAAACAAATGTGAGTTTTACATTAAAATTAACTGAGGAAAAGCAAAAAACCTTTTTCCCATAAGATTAATTTGGGAGATTTTATGAGCACGTTTTTTGGATTTTCTCCGCAACCTAGGTTAATCATTAAAAATACTATATTATTTTTTTTTTTAGCTCTATAAAATGGTTCAAACCAAAATTAAGTGTTTTAAAAATTTTAGGGTGAAAAATGCAAAGAACTGATTTTTGGAAAATTTAAAACCCCCATAAAACCCCCTTCCCATGGTCCGATTTTTCTGGTTTTCGAACTTAAGAGTCATGAATGTCACTTTACACATTTGAGCCAAATTTCATCAAAATCAGACGATTTTTTTATGATTTTTTTATTTTTGGCTTTTGGAGGCCCCCTTGAGCCGGAGGGAGGCCCTCGGCGATAGCCGACCACCCGCCCTGGCCAGACCGGGCCTGCCTCTTGAGCTGCGGGACCCCCCCGGAACCTCTCCCATTATACCAGTTCTAGATCCGCCACTGCAAAAAAATACCTAGTGATTTCATTGAGCACAATTTGAATATCACAAATAATAATCGTTCAATCAAATTCAAAATATTCTTTATTTGCGACTTTTTTATGGGTAAACTAATTTTGGTGACATCAAAATTGTGCTCACTGAAATCACTAGGTATTTTGCCCTTTAAAATTATCCATGGATTATCAATTTCGGATAATTTGTTGAGGTGGGACGGAATTTGAAAGTTAACATTGGGCTTATGGGAGAAGCCGGTAGAAATGCGAAATGTTTCGTGATGGGAGCCCCCTCTTAAGCTGCCAACATTAATGTGATCACCTAGACTAGATCAGATTCTTTATCTGTGCCACGAGGAAGTTTAATTCGTCCAAATCTGTGCCATCTTCATAAACCACAGCGCTTATTCCATTGATCCTGCAGCGGCGCCGTACTATTGTACCGCAAGGCCCGGGCACTTTACGCTCTAGCCTCTATATAGAGTAGCGGTGCCGGTCATGGACCTTCCGTCTGCTCTCTCCAGGGGTCCGCAGTCACTTCCGGTGCGGCGCTCACTTCCCACGACCCGTCACATATTGACTCCATCCGAGCATCCGAGGAAGTGTCACTGTCGAAACGGTCCAAACTATCGCCGGATGCCGGACAAAATATCTATCCGGAAATATAGCCTACCCGTTTTCACCGGCCTCTGCAGAGTTTGTGAAAGTTACCCTACTCTTTCGGGAAAGTCCTTAATTTGACGAGCCCGAATTTTATAGAGGGTCAACCTGGACAGTTCCCTTTATCCTTATGCGGAAGGTATTTATGAGTGTAGAGGACCCTTCTTCCAATCCCCAAGTCTCAAAAATCCCCTAATTCCAGAAGATCCCTTATTATCCCTACTTTGCTATCTAGTTATGCTATGCCCTCACGCGCACTCACGAGTGGCCCTGGGTCCTAGACTCCTTGGGGATTTAGAGACGAAATCATTCAAAAACGTCAGATTACGACCCTAAATTCTGGTCAGAAAAACAGATCATCAAATCTATATCCCCTTGCCTGAGGTCGTATTTTGAAGTGATCAAGGTAAGTATCTTTATGCGTATACAGTTCTGGTCACAGTGCTTTGCATCTGGTTAGTGTATGCTCTGGAATGACTTCGCCTCTATTTGGCTTGGTACCGTTAGTTTTGCAATCTATTTTTGTCAACAGAAAGCAAAAATCGCTTAATTAATTTTAAAACATTTATTTTGGTTGTTTTAACAATGTCTCCTTTTTATTTACGAGAAATTTCAGTAGTTTCTCGCCTTTCCCAGGTGCCAAGCATCGTGAACCGATATAACTTGTAAGATATAATTAGAGATTTCCTTTAGTTAGACAGTCAGTTATATTTATACAATTTATCTCTTAGCAAGTTGTCTTCGGCATCGCTATTCAAAGTCCTCAGTTGAATGTGTACTAGAATGTAAACGTGTTCAACAAAAACCGTCTTCTCTAACTTCTCTGGGGGCGCAAGAACGAGATCGCCCTTGACGCGGCCGGCGGAAGTGGTGAGTCTCGCCGTTTGTCCACTTGGAGGGCGCTGAAATCGCAGCTCCAGTAACCAGTAACTTCAGTAACCCTATCGGGTGGTCGTGGTCGGAATGAAGCGAGCGAACTGTGAAGTAAACAACACTTCTGGGGCCTCCGTTCGGTACGGTTACGCCGCTGTGGAAAATAGACCTGATGGCGATTTTTTTGCAATTCTGTTACGCAAGTCCATCATGACCACATAGACTGGAGCGTAAAAGGAATGATGTGTTTTTTTAGAATTCGGGACACTTATTTTTACTCCTTTTACTCTACCGAACACCCTCGTCGTTATAGGGGTTAAAAGGGCTCCAGAACCGAAATTTATCCCGTTTCTACCTTCTTCTTTCATATAAAGCTAAAGTTGTGTTTCAAAGCCGTCACTCCTTGACGGATTATTGGAAACCGTTGATCCATTTTAAAGAGAAACAAAACCTTGGCGATGTCAGTGAGCAGAATTTTGATAATACAAGTTCGTAAAACATAGTTCAATAAAACTACAAAACACTTAATATCGCTATTTTTGCTATAGGTTAACTATTTGTGGTATCAAAATTCTCCTTACTGGAATCGCTAGGTATTTTTTTCACTACAAAATGAGATATAAATCAACAATTTTGGATAATCCGATAAGGAGGGACGGGGTTCGAAAGTTAATATTGGTCTTATGAGAGAAACAGTGGAAGCCGGTGACTGGGGCCTTATCCTATCAGAATTGCCTTGTGGGCCTAGACTTGACGCAGAATATATTGACCTGTGGGTACTATTATTAGTTCAAACAGTTGGAGTAGTGCGAGATTTAGATCGGTCCAAATCTGTTCATCTGTAGTCAATTGGTCGTATTATTGTGTTATGTATACAAAATATTAGTCAGTATTCCATGTTCACGCCCAGCTGGTTATCTCAATCTCCGGCAATGGAGTAAACCACAGGTCAAGATATTCCGTGTGAAGTGTAACGAAGCAAGCCAAATTTTCCACCCTGAGCGTTTACAATAAATGAGGATGCTATTTTTTACAGTATTATCCATTTGAAAGGGTCAGAAATTCTGGGGAAGTACCAAAAATGCTAGAAGTTCTGCACGTATATCAGTGTCACTCACTACAATTTCAGGAACACTGGGACATTTATCACATGACTGCTAATAGAAACATACTTACATACAATAATCCATTGGAAAAATCATTAACCACAGCGCTTATTCCATTGATCCTGTTGCGGTGCCGCAACACAACATTTAATACCAAGCCAAGACCCCCTAAGCTTTCACCAATGCCTTCAGGTATCCAATGCTTCGTTGCATTCAAACCACACGGTTACGCCGCTGTGGAAAATAGAGCTGATGGCGATTTTCCCTGCCCACACGCGCATCTGTGTTTACCGCAGATAACCGTATCACACCGTGCGATATCACGGGGTCTTTATGTTATATTCAATTTCACAGTGAAATGGTAGTCTTTTAAAATTGTATCTTCTACCTGATTCAATAATAAAACTATGGGCACTAGAAAAACTAAAGTTGGCCACCATATTTGGAAATTGTCGGATAAAATAAAAAATTCAAAATCATAAAATTAAACAGAACCAAAAATCCAAGGAAGTTGCTATTGAACTTGTTTAAATAGCTCTCATAGTTTTAAAGAAAAATAGCTGGCACACTTATATCAATCACCCTGTATATATAACGTTAACAATAAATATTATAAATACCAATGCTAGATGATCAATAATAACAACAACAACAAAAACAACAACAACAACAACAACAACAACAACAATGCAAGAGAATAATACACAAGAACATCAGAACATCAAGCTGCAAGAACATCAGAGATCCTTGTCTTGAAGGCAGCCACAGAGTCGGCGTAAAAGTCCACACGAGGTGACACAATATTTCCAAGCCGCTGTAGCCGAACAAGAGTGCTAT
Source organism: Allygus modestus (assembly GCA_963675035.1). Taxonomy (NCBI): domain Eukaryota; kingdom Metazoa; phylum Arthropoda; class Insecta; order Hemiptera; family Cicadellidae; genus Allygus; species Allygus modestus. The sequence continues at coordinate 455,913,689 of OY776111.1, read as the reverse complement.
TTGATTCATGATTTGATCCAACGTGACGTCTGCCAACAACTTCGTTCGATCTTGTTACTCGCATGATATAGATTAGCGGCCTAGCTAATTTCCAAGACAGGTTTTTTACAGGCTAGTTTTGAGGCTGATAATTATTTACTTTCTACAAGATGAGTGAAAGTGGCTCTCTTGCTCTAATGTGTATTACTGTCGCTGTTAGGAATGAACAGCCCAGAGAACCTAAATTTTAAATTTAGAAGAAAACCCTCTCACAGGATTACAAGACCCATTTTTCATACAGATACTGCTCATTTAAGAGCATAGGGTATTTTAATTTAACACTACACAGACTGTTATTCAGCTGCGGTGGTTGGTTATTTTCAATGTTATTTCTGTTAGCATGACCCATCTAAATTCGATTTAATAGGACGATAAATTTCTAGTTGGGGAAAATCACTCGCAATAAAAAAATACCCCAGTCACAGCAACGATTCAAGGTACAATATCGTTTTGCTGGATCCAATGTTAGAAATTAAAATTTTATTTTCAAATAGAATATTTTTCCAACGACAGGGGGGCATTATATAGGGCCAGCGACGGTGGGGGGCGGGGGGGCAATAGGCGCAAATGCCAGGGGCCTGGTCAGCAAGGGGCCCGGGACCGAAACGAGGCGAAAATATAATAATGTAACAAATTTAAAAAACAAAAAAGATTAAATGCATTCACAAATCAAATTTAACAGTTGTAAAAAGTCGGGATGGATGGGACCCGAAGTTTCATGAAATTTTCAAAATAAATTAACCTTGCTTTTCGGGCGGGATTTAATCTTCTTCGGGACGGGAATATTACGGCTGATTGAGGTGCGTCATCAGTTACGTGCTCAGTTGTCTATCATGACAATGATGCGTGGTCCGATTGTCTTTTATGGAGAATCACAGCGCGATCGTCATTAATTTCTGTTATAGTACAGTGCAATCGTAATATACGGCCTAGATTATGCGGCACTATTGTCATTTATGGCCGATATCACATGTTGTGATCGTCATTTGTGGCCGATATCACATGGTGCGATCGTCATTTGTGGCCGATATCACATGGTGCGATCGTAATTTGTGGCCGATATTATATGGAGCTGTCGTCAATTACCCTTAATTATTAACCCATTGGAGTAGACATACGAGCTGGTCTCGTTCCTTACTTGTAATTTTATTAACCTGTGAATTGGAGTATAAAATTGGTGTTTTTAAATGGTGTATTTTAATTAAAATATTGTTTTTTTCAGTTTAGAAAGTCGCATTGGCACACACACAGTAGACATAAGTAAAAATTAGCAAAATCAGTGTTGACCATGTGCAAGTCTCAAAGAATTAACCGATCCCGTCAACTTCCAAGCAAGCCTGCCACCGCTTATTTTACTTGGGCCCTCCCACCAACGTTGCCACAGACCACGTTCCAATTCTATCGTCTCCAAGCCTCTTAATCGACATCATCCATCATAACGTAACGTAGTGTGCATATCGCGTTGTCATTCTGGTAGTCACTATTTATTACGTGCCGTCTGCAACGTCTGTTCTTTATGCTGTGCTGTGTTTTAGCGAATTTCCTCTATAGGGGAGAAGCTATTACCGCAGTGGGTATGGTAAGACTAGGCCCGGGACCATGATAACTTTTCGTTTTGAGGCCGGGCCCAGATGCCTAAAACACCATTCGTTCAAATTCATTTATATATTTATATAAAGACACGATAACTTTCGTAAAAAATCCAATCTTGATGAAATTTGGTATAAACGTATGAGGCAGCATCTATTTTCATGAGTTGGAAAACCAGAAAGGTCCACTAAGGGGGGTTTTGTACCTCAAAAATCTTTTTTTTATTTTTTATATATAATTATTTATCAAGCCAAACTTGAATTTGCACCATTGAATTCAGCTTAGAAAACAAACAATTTGGCACCTTGATCAGCGCTCTACGTCAATTGGTTACCGAATCATTGAAAGTGCTAAACACAGTACGTTGTCCAATCTTAACCTTATGGAGAAAAAGTAATATTTTATATCTCACTTATTAATGAACATATATTAATGAAACTTGCTATGTCGGTTCACATGGTTGGCGTTTACTGATATTTCCATACAAACCCTATTTTTTGTGGTACCCATGGCAGAAAACCTGCGTGCTCAGCAGCTATAATGTTATCCTTATGGAGAATAATAAACGTGTGATTACTTGTTTATGAACATATATTGATAAAACTTGGTAGGTTGCTTCATCTGTTGGTGTCCCATTGGCGTTTGCACAAAAACCAGATTTTTGTAGTCCTTGATACAGCAAACCTGCATACTCAGTCCTAATATTTTTCTTATGGGGAATAAATAAAATATCATATCTCGATTATTTATGAATATACTTTGATGAAAAAGGGTAAGTGGCTTCCTGACGTAGTGAAGTACCATTTGAAATCCACTGAGTGTGCAGGTTTGCTGCTACGGGGGTATTGATATATCTTAATATCTCTTTGAGACACCACACCGACGCAACTATGGCGTTTTTAAGACGAATATTAATGAATGATGAGAGGCGAAAGATTAATTAGTGAGCGAGAGGCCTTGTGTAGCCTTGTTACTGACTAAGACCACAGAGAATACTAAGGCCGACTGATTCTTTAGCCAGGATCATTAATTAATAGCCCAATGACCAATGGCAGCTGGATCCAGCATCCAACCTTCACCACATTTTCTCAGGATATTGCTCAGGATCGAACTGGTGAACTTCAGATTATGAAGTGAGCACGCTAACCACTGTGCTACCCAGCCAATTTTGCTAGTGTGTATATACAACTCATTTGATTTCTTCCTACAGTTACATTGAAGCATTGAAACCTGTGGGCAGAGCCCTAAAGATGAATGCAAATTGTAAGAGTTCGCATAATCGACACTTTAAACTTCCCATCAGTTCCATATGTTCTTTATGCTGTGCTGTGTTTTAGCGAATTTACCCTGTAGGGGAGAAGCTATTACCGCAGTGGGCATGGTAAGACTAGGCCCGGGACCATGATAACTTTTCGTTTTGAGGCCGGGCCCGGATTCCTAAATCACCATTCGTTCAAATTCATATATATCTATAATAGGATAAAGAAGAGGTGGGCCTTGATAGGTGGGTGTTGAGACCGGGGCCAGAATTGTTGTGGTTTGTGTGGCATTGCAAATCGGCTCAGTTGTTCCTCAAATCTTGTTCCTCCAAAAAAACCTGCTTATGTAATAGAAAATGAAAAACAAGTCTACCTATTAACTCAGATTTCTCTTTCAACATCAATCTTGGCACCTTCCTGTGTTCGTCTTGGCATCGCTTCAGGCCCCGATACAAAGACAACTCGGTATGCCACAAGTGTTCATTTTATACCCTCCGCTATTCCAGCCGCAGCCTATCAACGATCTGTATTGGTGACACGGTGAGGACGCCACGAGGGGCATACAAAGTGTCATCACGCCAGCCGACAATCCGGTCTTCCTTCCTAGTTAATCCTGTAACTGTTCACAAACCTGTGACCGGTTGTTGAACTGTTCCGCTGTTATGTCACTAGATTCATCAGGGCAGATGATTCAGTCTTGGACTAAGTCTGTTGTAGGTGTATGGAGAACCAGGAATGTTTCATCGTTTGGAGTAACAACAACTTAAGAGGGGGCGCCCGGTCACGAAACATTTGGCGTTTCTATCTGCTTCCCCCATAAGGCCAATGCTAACTTAAAACATCCTTTCTCAACGGATTATCCGACATCGACGATTTATGGCTCATTTAAAGAACAATAACTCAGCGATTTCAGTGAACAGAATTTCAATATCTCAAATAAATAGTTCATTCATAACAAAATCGTAAATTTTGAATAATTTGTTGTGTCAAAATCTTGCTCACTGAAATCGCCGGGTACTTGTATGTCATTTTAAATGAACCATAAATTAACGATTTCGGATTATTCGTTGAGGAGGGGAGGGCTTTCAAAGTTAACATTGGCCTTATGGGAGAATCAGGTGGAAACGAGAATTGTTACGTGGCTGGAGCCCCCTCTTAGTCCCGTTAATATTATAAATGTGAAAGTTGGGATGTTTGTAGTTCCATCACGTAAAAACGACTGGACCTATTAACCTAACATGTTGCATGATCATATCACATATACACCTGATAATGTCCACTCGAACCTTGGGCTCCACCCCACGGGTCCTTTAAGTTCCAATGCAAATCTTATAGGAGGATATCATTTACAAAATTACTAGCTGTAGACGTTTGTCAGTTACTACAAAAGAAATCATAGGGTAAAACGTAAACTACGATTTGATGGTGCTGGTTAGATTAATATTTTAAATGTGATTTAATTTTTCGTGAGCCCCAGGTAACAGCTTGTTATAAATATATAAGTTTACAGTGTTCTTCTGAAATAAGCAATGGACGACATGATATTATCCAGTTTTCCTTAAAAACGCCATTTTTGTGGGAGCAGGATTAATAGTATAAAAGTTGACGAACTATTCACTATTTTAAAGATAATTCTTTTGTCTGAACTGCTTTCATTATAATTTATTTCTGAGTTGCATATTTGTGTACTTATTTGATTAATCATTTCAACAGCTGTATCTATGTATTTCCGCATGTACGTTTCCGAAATAAATTTTATTTGATTTAATAGTCTCATTTGTATGTCCTTTATTAAATTTTCTATTTATTTCTGTGTGAAGGTACTTGACGGTTTTTTATTAAAGATGGATTGAATTAAAACCTTGTCCATAACTAATAAAGATGCATTAACAGAGATTTAACACTTTTGTATTTGTATTTTTAAAGTTAAAAACCAAAAATCCATATTATATAATACAAATATTGTATGTAAGTAAGAGAACACGTAACATATTTCACTGGTTTGTAAAGCATATTATGGATCGATTATGCGACTTGTAGTACATGATAATTCGCTTAATTAAAAGGGTTTTAATATTGGGGGATTGTGGACAGAACTCTCAATCCCCCTCAAATCCCCCTCAAATCTCATATCATTCTCATATCTCATATCTCAAATCCCCCTCAAAGACCAAGTTGCGGTGGCGCTTCCCCCGAACCCACTTTGTGCGTATACAAAGATCCCATCTTTCAAACACAGAGTAATTCCTCGATCACTTTAAGGAAAATGTGGAAATATAAATTGTCTAGATAAACGATCTCAATCCGGACATGGCAATTTTGTCCGTCATTCAGAGAAACCTTGTGTAGGTTTCTAATAAGCCAACTGATATTTTCCAAGCAAAGCTCATCCCCCTAATAAAACTCCAACTCACATCTCGATAGTTTCCTTGTCCACTTAAACTTTAAGAGGGGGGTCGAGTCACCTGATTCTCCCATAAGACCAATGTTGATTTTTAAATTCTCCTCAACAGATTCTCAGAAATTATTGACTTATGGCTCATTTGATAGAGCGAGAAACCACCTAGAGATTTCAGTAAGTAGAACTATGATACCACAGTTAACTCATTACTAAGATCGCAAATATAGAATACTACCCGACCCGTTGCAGCTTCGCCCGCGTAAACTATGATGGGAGTGTGTGCTTCAATCTGTGGTTAGCCCGTGGAATACGAATCAAGATCAGCTGTTTGAATTTTCATCAGCTCAAACCAAAGTGAATGTCTATAAGGAATACAATACATGTGAACTTTGGGACCCAGCGGGGTGGAACTCAGGGGGAATTTTGTAATACCGTTTCTTAGCAAGCACCTATGGCCAAAGAGAAACCTATATGTCAAATTTGAACTACGTAGGCCTTTATATGGAGATTTCGTGATAGGTCAGTCAGTCAGTAGTATTTTGATTTTATATATTAAGATTTTGAAATCGTACTGAACGATTATTAATTGTGATATCAAACTTTGACCTCACTGAAATCCTTAGGTAATGATTTGTTCTTAGAATCATGAACCAACGACTTCTAATGTTCCGTTGATGAGGGAAGGGATTTGAAACATTGGTATTGTGGGAGGAACATGTAAAACATGGAATGTTATGAGAATTGCTGTCAACCGTAGGTTTTCAGTTCAAATATAAATTATCCAAATAACATTCGCCGTGTGTGGCAACTGGCAAGGAGAAGGCTTGATGAGCAATTGTAGTCTATTAGAACACAACATCTGCCGGCGGGAGTGGCATGAGGCATGTGGCATGTGGCATGTGGCATGTGGTAGTTTGGTAGTCTGGTGGTTTGGTAGTCGCGACCTACTAACACTACCCCACATCACTCTTTCCCGGCGTGGCGTGGAGAACTCGAGATGTTTTAAATATAACACAGTTCGATCGACTCTGATTTACTTCAAACTGAAGTATTTGGGTCGAAAACAACCTTTGGGCCAATTAGTGATAATAAACACGTTCCATGCAAACTGATGAAAGATGTATTTACTTTAGTTGTATATGTGGCTATTTTTAACGCTTGAAAAAATCACCATCGCGAACAATAAATTGCAAAATATTAATTTTAAAGGTAAAATAAGTGTATGCGTTGTTGAATTTAAATTGTGATTAAATTATTACCAACCGGTGTCTCGTTCTCTTCACGGGAATTTCGCAGGAAAAGTTTGACATTTTTACATTATAATAGCTACTTGAATAAATAAAATGTGATTCCATAAAATTAACATAGGACCTTTAAAATCCCATGGGAGTCCCAGGACTACCTTAAAACTGGTCTACACCAGCTTTGAGGCTGACATTGGGTACATCAAAAGAAGTTGTCATTACATATGGTAAGTCTTTTGGCTGTACATTATTATGACAAACTTCCCTTTCACCTTTGGCCCCTTCATTTGCAGCGGCTAGGGACAGAATCTCCGGGTTTGGCCCCAACTGCCAATCTGAGAATGGATGGCCCCTGGCTGTTACACATGGATACCCTGTCAGTGGAGTTGACCAGTTGGAGGTCAGAATGCGGGACCCTTATTTGAGAGCCTTATCCCAGCTGTCACAGGGGCACGGGAGTTGGGCCCTCTGAAGGGTCGATTTGGCTACCGACCCATCCCACCATTTCCTTTCCTACTATATCCTATCCTACCGGTAACCTACGCAATATTCCCGCATGTTTAAGATTTGCCTATTATAACAGCTATGCTGGGGTTTCCTAATCCGCAACAATGATGATGATGATGATGATATGATGATGAATCCAATGGGACGGAGCCCTGAATGTGGAAGTTTTTTAAACCCCCAAAAGGCACATCTTGCTTGTAAGAGCTTGCGGTTGGCACCAAACATGTAAAAATAGTTTTAGAGGCATAAAATCAACGAACAAAAATGCGTAGACTATTTAATAACGTAGATGAATTTTACATTCGCATTACAATAATACTGATTTTGTACAGGGAATCATTTTACCACTTTCGTTTGATAGATCATCCAAAACAATTTTGGTCTAGCATTGTGAGAACTATGTCTTTTACAGTGAATTATCTTGGCACACGCCTAAGTTGTATTAAAGAGCATCAACATGTCACTTTCTCCAATATAGCGACCGCGTCCTCTTGACCGACGATGGTCAGAACACAGCCGTCGGGTTATCCCAGGTTTATTTGTTCGCAGTATGGAATATTTGGAGTTCTTCGATCCCCGAACCCAATCAGAAACGTGTTGTAAACAATTATCGAGGTTACAATGGAAAATTATGTTTTGAAATATTTCGAGGTCGTTTCTTAATTGTTTTGGGGTAGCTGAACTGAGTTAGGAAAGTAAGGAAATCAAATTTAAATACTTTAAAATATATTCCCACTGAATAATCCATGATAAGAGGGGGCTCCAAGAAAATATCGCGTTTATACCTGCTTCTTGCCATAAAGCTATCTTACTTACAAAATCCCGCCCTCCCAATCAGATTATTCGAAATTGTTGCTGATGTATGGGTCATTTTAAAAAGCAAAGAAACAACCAGCGATTCCAGTGAGTAGAATTTTGATACTACAAATATTTAAATTAAGAATAGAAAAAATATTGATTATTTTGGAATTTCATTGAAAGGTTATTAACTGTGATATCAAAATTCTGCTCAATGAAATCACAAAACATATATTATAGTTATATTTTCTCAAACAGTATTGTTGATTACCTGGCTCACCAATGATGGCTCACCTATGTTTCTGACTGTTAACTGTTTAGAGCTTCATGAAGGACGATTTAACTCACTGATTAGATTAGCATATGGAAGATAGAATTACTGGAGGCGGTCCATTTGCTTGTATTGCGTTATGATGAGATCAGGGCACTACTACAAGCTATAATCTTCCCAACGAAAATCGTCTTCCATGAACAGAAGATTCTGCTTGCATGTAATTTCAAACGAGAGTGTTAATCCTATACTCTAATATGACTAAGGTTTGCTTGCTTGCTTGCGACACGGATCTCAAAAACGGCTCAAACGATTTCCTTCACATGTTAGAAATAACTAATTTCTGGGATAAAAATAAGTTCTAGACAGGCCTCATCCCCAGGAAAAATCAAATAATGTAAAAAAACTAAAATTAAAAGTTAAAAAAATTAACATTGGGCTTATGGAGTTTCAAATCAAAGCAAAAGAATTGTAACAGCTGTTCATAATCAACCAGGGAACTGACAAAGTAATACTCAAGTTGTACATGATTATTAACATGTGGTTTCCTGAGAGCAGAGATTAAAAGATTTGAGTGAATATTATATAAATAAAGTAGTAAAATAAATCAAAGGGACATTGAGATATAAATAACAACTGGAGTGACCTTAAAAATGTAGAAAAGAGGCAAATGAGTTATACAAATCTGATTATCAGTAGGGGGAAGTGGTGAAATATTACTCCAAGTCACCTAAAGAAACTGACTGGCCTTCCCCCGAGCAAAGCTCGGCCCCCCAGGTACTAGGAATTATTCATCTACACTGGTTTCTCCCGGGTATAATATTTGGTTAAAAACAGCTGTTTATTTGAATAACATTAAATAAATAGCATAAAACTGTAACTGTATGGTTTCATTTGATTAACATTGGAATTTGGATGTTCCATGGGGAGTAAGTAGCCTTAGAGGATTTAGAGGAAAATGAGAGTCAGGTACAACAGCTGTAACCTAAAGGAACCTACCCTGAAAATTTCATGCTTTACTTCCTTGTAGTTTAGCCGTACGGCGATCCACACACAGACAATAACTCTGCTTTATTTATGTAGATAAAAGGTTTCCAAAAGTCTTGACAAATTTAAACCTGATATAGAATGTAGAAGTACATTTAGATTATTTCAATACAGTACCTCGTTAGTACATTTGATAATGCATCTTTTGAGCGAGTTTGCAAATATTTAGTTCATCTTTTGCTCAAAACTTATTGAAATATTTGTTCATCCTCCACTGTTGCTTTCAACACTAGCTTGACAATAGAATGCGCAAATGAAAGTGCAGTGTATGTATGCCGCAGCAAAATCTGGCTTCGAAGGCAAAGGAAATTACGTAAGCGATATGTTCAAAATATTTTTTAAAATTAATTTAATTACGTCAGTAGTACTAGTCTATCTGTATACCGTCTACGACACTGGGCTGGGATATTGTCACTAAATGGCTTCCTTACAAATTATATACAAGGGCCAACACTGAACTGTCGAAACGCAACAAACGCCAACATTGCAGCGTGCCAAGTTCTAAATTCCCTGTTCTCTACATTATCAGATTTGGCTCCAATGATCCACTCAACACACTGAGATATGAGCTATCTTTTGCGCTTTCATGACGCCTGCCGCCTAAGTTATTTAAGGTTATGTTTTTTGGTGTTGGGAAACCTTGTAAAAAGGATTTTTTTAATACATCTTCCGCATTTTCTTTAATTTAATTTGGGTTCTTTATCCTGTTATAAGGAAGTTTTCCCAGCAATTTATTTACCATTACACTGCTTTATGTTAACTTACAAAATTTATTTTATTTCTAATGTTTCTAATTGTGTGCCATTTTATAATTTCTGTTGAATTTTCTTCCCTCAAAAATATTCATGTACTAGCTGTGTACCGGTCCTTCGTACGGGTTACAAATCTAAATAATAGATTAATTTGAAAAAAAGAACAACCAAATTCATTTTAAAATATTAAAATTACATTTTACATTTTTAAAGTACAGTTAAATAAAACTTTCCCAACTTTAAAAATGACCTATGAAAACTCATCAAACCAAAATTCAAAATTAACTTTTAAGTTGAGACACTCAATGGTCGGCTACAAAAAATATATTTATAACAAGGCATGCATAGATCTCATCCCCCCACGTCTCACGCACCACAAAGGGTCTGTTTGAAATCTCCAGAGAACAACACCGTGACTCCCCATTATTCACATACTCCCCCTCGTTGTTGTTTCTTATCATTCAAGGTGCCAAATTGCAGCTTTATATGTTGAGTAGTTTGTTTGTGATAATTATATTAGGCCAGTGGGGCAGAACCCTTATAAGTATATTTTTATCTGGAATATGTTTGCATTGAGCTATTAGCTGTCTTTCCAAAAAATGTCTGCTATGTACTCCAGTAGCAGGTGCAAGATTGTTAAAATAACTATTCTGAAGGTCAGGGGCGGATCCCTGATTCATTTTCGTAACGGGAATAGGCTTCTGTTTGTTCTGATAATATTCTAAGTTTTGTAAAAATACATTTTATTTTTTCTTAAATTTAGAATTATTCTCACAGAGCTTTTTTGAGTTTTAAAATGTTATTCAAATTGAAATTTGATGACGTGCTAAAATGCTTATGCCATATAAAATGTGACTTTGGATGAACAACATTAACAAACGCCTATCAATATAGATGAGGTGGTCGCTTTACGCTAATCCATACCAAAGGGTCAAAAAGAGAGGGAATCAAATCAAATTTAACTAGCCAATTTCATTTTCTTCTGTTACGTTTATCGATGGTAAAACTGAGACTCAATTGGCAAAAAAAAACAAAAAACGGACGAAGTGTTGACAACTCCAAATACGTATTCCAGAGACTACAATTCATGCTGTATTCCAGTTGACAACGTATTGTTGACTGTTTCTGTTACTTATGTTTCGCAAGTTGGCAGTTCTGTTCAGCCATTTCGTGGTTAACTTGAATCACTGTTGACCGCAAAGTCACGAGTTATTTGTCTTGCGGAAACCAAAGAAAAACTTCACACGACCTGTGGATAACGTATTTTTAATACTTTTCTAAGTAAAATATTTAAAAGTGAAATCAAAATAGATTTTACAATTTCGGATCATCGTAGTGAATTTTACAGAAGTTTTAGGTAATTTGTTATTGCAATTTTAAGTAATTACAGTTGACTCACCTACAAAAATAAAACATTATTTTGGTGTTTAAATGTTGTTCTTCGTCCATGTGTTGCAGAGATATTCAAAGTGCTGAATATTGTATGTTGTATAATGTTATTATTACAGAGAATAAGTAGGATTATATACATAGCTCATTTATGAATACCGTATATTTTAATTAAAATTTATATGCAACTACATTTTATAGTGGCTCATTGGTTTTGACTTAAATGCCTAATTTTTATGCGTCTCTGTTGCAGAAAACCTGATTAGTCAGTGAATTATTGTTCTAATAGATAATTAATCAAATGTTAAATCCCGCATGTTAATGAATATATCTTGATAAAACTTGGAAAGCGACTTCATGTGGTTGATTAAGTATAGATAGTTGTATTTTAAATTTGATGAGTACGCAGGTTTGCTGCAATGGGGTATTTATTTAATCTTGCTCAACCTCAGAATAATGAATATTTAGACCTTAGAATAGAATCGATAGGCTTAAGTCAAAGAATCAGCTAGCAGTTTCATAAACAACAAATACTACTGAAGCTCGTGCAGTAAACAATCTGTTGAATGTGTGAAGTCACTGCCCTTGACGTTAAAGTAGAACATCTATCATCTAGGAATAGAGAACAGTTACGCAATGCGAGACAAACTCGCCTAGGTTATCGGGTCAGGGAGAGGAGCAGATTTACACAGAGAATTGTGGGACAAAACAAAAACAGCTGAGATGAAACAAGCCAACTGAACATCCCGGAATTCCGCACCACACGCGCACACACGCACACACACACACGCACACACACACACACACACACACACACACACACACACACACACACACACACACACACACACACACACACACACACACACACACACACACACACACACACACACACACACAATGTTAAGAGTCAGTATTTACAAAAAGTGTACATTTCTTGGTTTGAGAGTGTTTTGAGATATGGAATCGTACATTATGGAGGAACATATTCCACTGTTCTAAAACCGGTAGTTGTGTGTCAAAGAAATGCCCTCCGTACAATATTTAATTTAAAAAGAAATGATAGAGTTTCTTACCTTTTTGCAGAGAATAAAATTCTTACGTTTGATCAGTTGCATGTTTATTGTATGATAATGTTTATTTATAAATACAAGAGTTTGTTTAGAATAAAACCTGTAAACAGAATGACACGATCTGCCCAATATACATTGATTGAAGAAGGCTTTTTTAGGAAAGAAATGAGTAAACACCAATTTTGCTGTCTTGGCCCTAAATGTTTTAATGATTTTGTAAAATATTTTGGAAATGAAATTCAGTATAAAACTCTGTCTGTAGTTAAATCTAAAGCCATGCAATATTCAATGCAGTATCATATTGAGTGAAGTTGTCAATATTTTTAAAAAATATTTTTGTTTATTTTGTTGTTGTTAATTTAGTTTTCTGCCTGAATATTTGATTACTTAATGAATCTAGTCATTTCATCTTTCACTTGCTAGCATTATAAGTTTGCATGAATTGTTATGGAAGCCTGATAATGTTGTATCTAATATAGTCTATTTCTTGTTATGAATTTGTTTTAGAGTTTAGTATTTTTGTTTTAAATTATTGAATATACGTAACATATTTATACTGGTGAATTTTGTTACCGGAGCATGATTAATGAAAGTGGTGGCCGTTGTCTGTGATTTAAAAAAATTCTGAAATTTGTCATCATCATGTATGAACTGTTCCTGAGAATTTGACGGAAGTGTAAAAGAACTGTACAGCTGTCAGTAAAGAAATAATGTATTAAAGAAAATGTATATTTTTCTGTCCCGCGCGTGTCCTATGTGACACATGGGATTTTGTAATAAACAATAATTTTTCATGAATAAAATTGCTTGAACTTGAACTTGAACTTGAACTTGAACTTGAACACACACACACACACACACACACACACACACACACACACACACACACACACACACACACACACACACACACACACACACACACACACACACACACACACACACACACACACACACACACACACACACACACACACACACACACACACACACACACACACACACACACACACACACACACACACACACACACACACGCACACACACTGGCGGAACAAAACAAATGATTACCATAAGTGGGTTTGTTTATAAAATTGTTAAATTAGAAAATTGAGAAGTGGACTAATTCGGAAACCTTACTTCTTGATTCTTTAAATTAAAGAATCAAGGTATTAAAGGTCATGCACTAAATAAATTGAGAGAAGAATATATATCTCCTATACTCTTATATGAGCAATGTTTGCTTCATTGGTTGGTTGGTTGCACAATTGTCTCGAAAACGGCTCCGAGGATTTCCTTCAAATTTTGGAAATAACTAAGTTCTGGTATAAAAATATGTTCTAGGCAGGTCTCATCCCCAGTAAAAATCAAATAAAGTTAAAAAACTAAATTGAAAAGTTAAAAAATTAACATTGGGCTTATGGAGTTAAAAATCAAAACAAAAGAATTGTAACAGCTGTTCATAATCAATCTGGGAACTGTCAAAGTAATACCTTTTTGTTTATAATTGTTGACATGTGGTTTCCTAAGAGCAGTGACTAAAGCTAATGAGTGAAGATTGCATTTATAGATTGGCCATATCCGAAATAGTTCAAAGGGGCATTGAGCTACAAATAACAACTGGAGTGACCTTAAAAATGCAGAAAAGAGGCAAATGAGCTATAACAATCTGATAATCAGTTGGGGGAAGTGGTGAAATATAACTCCAAGTCATCTAAACAAACTGACTGGCCTTTTCCCGAGCAAAGCTCGCCCCCCCAGGTACTAGATCTTCTAAACTAGTTGCGATCTAAAATCAGTGACTGCCGTATTTCTTCAATTAAATTTCTTTAGGTATAATACAACTGTTGCACTGGGATAACTGTGTGAGCTGTGTTAACTGTGATTTTATTAAAACACCAGATGTTTCCGACGCCCGTTGCTGCACCCAAGAACTGTGTTGAAATATCTTCACTCGTAATGTTTACCGCATAACTCGCTACATAAATAAATAAACAACTGTTAAGGCCTTTTCACACCGCAATCCGCGACGTCCATGGACGTGCCAATTCACACTTCATATGGGCGGATTTGATTCCCGCCTAATCCATTCTACATCTATCAATTCCTCGTCATTGTTGACTTCTACATTGTTGATGTTAACACTATTGACTTGGCTATTGTCGTCATCAAGTGGTGGGACGTTAGTTTCACCCCTGAAAGTAATAATACCCGTAATTTCTAATAGTATACGGTGTACAGGGTGTCTCTCAACTCTAATAGGATATTTTTAGGTATTATGCTTGAATCAAAGACAAATAAAAATATAATATTTAAAATTTGCAAAACGTCAGCAGCTATTTTTTCCCCATGAACATTGTTATTTGAAGTAAAGGTTGTTGTATTTAATTTAAATTTTTTACAGAGCATAATAGCATAAAGACCTACTTACAGTGAATAAATCAATTGTTTATTATGTCTACTTTGAAAGGCCAAATTACTTGAGATAAAACATTTCCGGTCTAAAACATCATGTTTTAACTTATAATAATTACAATTTCTCAGTTATTTAAAATAGTACAGTTAAAATCTTTATATTATTATTTTAGGACAAAATGACACAACCTTTCTGATTCTTACGTGTTATTCATTAAAATTACGGTTTTTAAGATATTTAGCTTTAAAAAAAATGACCGCCATTTTTAAATGGTGCAAATTATAAACTTAATATTTTATGCCAAAATTCTTATTAGATGTAATACATACACCAAGTTTAAGCCTTAGTGGTTAATAAGATATGGTCGATTATGTAAAAAACACATACAGACAGGCGGAAAACTAGGCACTTTAGAACTTATGTTTATAGGAACTTTTTTACTCATTTTGACCTAAATAACCATATTTTAAAACTTGGGAACGCACTTAACGGACACCCTGTATATTAAACTTAAAATTATTTGGGACCTGACGGTGTTTACTTTGTAAACGAAAGGCCTTGTCCCCAAATAATAAAAAACTACATTAGTAATTTGACGTTTTTAATTTTAAATTGAATGAGCCAATAATTGTTTGGACACGCTCTGTCCTCCCCCATGTCCCGGGTCACGCACCACTTAACAAGTGGGCGATATCGAGAGAGTGACTCAGCGAGATGGTAATGGGGCTTAATTGATCTGAGCGGAGCCGCACCACCCAACCATCTCGTCGGCTAATCCCAGAGAATCTTATATATTTTATATTTCATTTATAAAGCTTTTATAAAAGTTGACTATGCGAGTGATTAATTTATTTGCGATTGCAATGTAGTTATTGTATGCTAAAAACTATAGAGTAAAATAAATTTAGGGTTTTCGTTAATAATAGTGTAAATCTAGTCGCTCGAATTCGAGCATACGTACCATATGTTGTTGAATTCGAGCATACGTACCATATGTTGTTGAATTCGAGCATACGTACCATATGTTGTTGAATTCGAGCATACGTACCATATGTTGTTGAATTCGAGCATACGTACCATATGTTGTTGAATTCGAGCATACGTACCATATGTTGTTGAATTCGAGTGGTTTGTTTATATTGTAGTCCAGTTCATTTATTGGTTAATATTGTGAAGCTATTTTAAAAGTTAGATAAACAGCTGTTCTTGTTGTGTTGTGTTGTGTTTTGTTTGTATCAGGTGGAATAAAATTGTTTGCTATTCTTCTATAAGACTAATATTGTACTTGTACATTTTTTAAGCCTGGGAGTGGACTCTGATGGTAGATGTTACCCAAAACCACAAAAGATACATCTGTATGCATCTAACGTTGCATTAGGGCCTAAGGGCTTTCAAATAACGCATGGAAGATCATTATTTAAGATGTACAGTAATAACTTCGCCGGTAGCTTCTTCCCAAAATTCAGCTTATTCTTTTAATAAATACGACACAAAATAATCATTGTGCAAATTTTTTATTTGTGAAAAATGGCTTACATTTAATAATTAATTGCAATGTTTGTTGTTTGTAAAACGAATGTCAACATTTTCAATTTGTAACTAAAGGAAAAATAATGAACAATTCAGTTGTTATCGTAGTATGGGTCAGTTAGTTGTTGGTTGGTTATTGCAGTTGTTATCGTAGAATGGTTCAGTTGTTATGGTTCAGTTGTTGGTTGGTTGTTACTGCGGTCAGAGGTTGTTCAGTTGTTATGGTTGTTGTCGTAGAATGATAGAGCCTCGTGGTTGTTATGATTCTATGGTTCAGTTGTTGGTTAGTTGTTACTGCGGTCAGCGGTTGTTCAGTTGTTATGGTTGTTGTCGGAGAATGGTAGAACCTGGTGGTTGTTATGGTTCAGTTGTTGGTTAGTTGTTACTGCGGTCAGAGGTTGTTCAGTTGTTATGGTTGTTGTCGTAGAATGATAGAGCCTCGTGGTTGTTATGATTCTATGGTTCAGTTGTTGGTTAGTTGTTACTGCGGTCAGCGGTTGTTCAGTTGTTATGGTTTTTGTCGTAGAATGGTAGAGCCTGGTGGTTGTTATGGTTCAGTTGGTTAGTTATCACTATGGTCTGCGGTTGTTCAGTTTCAGTTGTTATGGTTGTTGTCATAGAATGGTGGAACCTGGTGGTTGTTATGGTTCAGTTGGTTAGTTATTACTATGGTCTGCGGTTGTTCAGTTTCAGTTGTTATGGTTGTTGTCGTAGAATGGTAGAGCCTGGTGGTTGTTATGGTTCAGTTGGTTAGTTATTACTATGGTCTGCGGTTGTTCATTTTCAGTTGTTATGGTTGTTGTCGTAGAATGGTAGAGCCTGGTGGTTGTTATGGTTCAGTTGGTTAGTTATTACTATGGTCTGCGGTTGTTCAGTTTCAGTTGTTATGGTTGTTGTCGTAGAATGGTAGAGCCTGGTGGTTGTTATGGTTCAGTTGGTTAGTTATTACTATGGTCTGCGGTTGTTCAGTTTCAGTTGTTATGGTTGTTGTCGTAGAATGGTAGAGCCTGGTGGTTGTTATGGTTCAGTTGGTTAGTTATTACTATGGTCTGCGGTTGTTCAGTTTCAGTTGTTATGGTTGTTGTCGTAGAATGGTAGAGCCTGGTGGTTGTTATGGTTCAGTTGGTTAGTTATTACTATGGTCTGCGGTTGTTCAGTTTCAGTTGTTATGGTTGTTGTCGTAGAATGGTAGAGCCTGGTGGTTGTTATGGTTCAGTTGTTGTTTGGTTATTGAAGTTCTTATGGTTGTTATTGTAGAATGGTAGAACCAATCGCATTATATATTTGTTGTAGCCATACACAGTAAAGAAAAAATTATCATTAATTAAAAAGTCGTACATAATAAAATAAATTCTGCTGTTTAATTCGTTTCTGCTCTATGCTGAAAAAGTTTCGAATTGAGTACAACATCGTTTTTTTTATATATATTTTAGTTGCTCTGAAATATGTATTTATTACCAAAATCATAGTTACACAACAGTATTATTAGACTTATATTATTTGATTATAAGTAAAATAGTTGTGAAAGAGTTACTCCTCGTTTCGATGACAATAAAACGTTTACCACAATATAAACAATTAATCAGGCGACAATGGAAAATTATTGACAATCTAAACACTATAATTAGCTTCGTGAAATTCCCTTCAAGCAGAGTATTGGGAAATCCCTCCCTGCCGCTGCAGCAGTTGGCAGCCCTGCCTGTATTGTTGCAGCCCAGTTTCCCGCCGCGGTTCAGTTGTCGTTGTCAGCGCGATGTGGACGGGTATTTTGCTCCTCGCGGCCTGCTCGGTGAGTGTTGCGGTCGAGCCGTTCCGCGTAGTCTACGAGTGGTACAAAGTGGACTTCAGCTGGAACAACGATGAGCACAAGCTGGAGGCCTACACCAGGAAGCGGTACGAGCCTAGGAACAACGTGATCGAGAACGTCAGAGTCTGGGAGGACGTCGCGTTCCTGACCCTCCCGCGGTCTAAGGGCGGAGTCCCCGCTACCCTGGTGACGGTCCCTTCAGCGCCCAACGGCCCCAGCGCGTCCCCGAGGCTGGAGCCCTTCCCGGACTGGAACTTCCAGGAGGTCGGTCGCTGCGACCACCTCCAGAACGTGCGAGCGCTGGAGGTAGACCCGGACGGTTACCTCTGGGTGGCGGACTCCGGGGTGGTCGGGGAGTTCCGGGAATACTCCGAACCCGATAACAAGTGTCCTCCGAAGATTGTGGTTTTCGATATAAAAACTCGCACGCGCGTATCCGAATACGAGTTTTCCAGGGAGTTGCTCCCGCCTTCTTCAGTGCTGAGCGACATCGTCATAGACCCCAGAGGCAGCAAGACGGCGTACATGAGTGTTGTGAACGAGTTTGAGTCTTTCGTCGTGGTCTATCAGAACCAGACCAGGTCCGCGACAAAGGTGAAGCTCGTCGGCTTCCCTGAGGTCAAGATGACATCTGTCGTCGTCAACGGCACGGAGGTCCCCATGAGGCTGAACAAACTCTCGTTGGGTCTCTCCTTGAAGAGGAACACCCTGTATCTGAACCCGTCGTGGCAGGAGACGTTGTTTTCGGCGGACCTTCACGAAGTCCAGAGTTCGTCTTCGAGCGACACCCGCCGCGTTGGGCACCTCCCAGGACTATCCTACGCCCTCGCCGTTGATTCTAAAGACAGCCTTTACTTCTCCGTGCTCGAGGGTGACGCTGTAGGAAAATGGAACACTTCCCAGAAGTTCGACCCGGACCATTCCATCATCGCTCGGGACCACTCCTTCCTCCAGTACCCCTCTTCCTTCGCCCTAGACAAATACGACACCTTCTGGATCATCTCGAACCGCCTACAAACTTACTTCAGCGGCGACGTGAACCTAGAAGTTCCCAACTTCCGGTTGCTAAGAGCCTATTCCGGAACTAAATCCTACATGTACGCGACTACGGAAAATTCGAGTGCCAGGTTTACAGTGAATAGTTTTATGATTGTGTTATTGTTGTCTTTTATTGTTTTAAGGTAAGATAACATCTATATTTTTTATTATTAGCATTGTATCATATGTTTCATTTGCTGGAAGTTAATCGTTACCACATACTGTAGAATTTAGAATATATATTCCCCTCCAAACTTTAACATTGATACTTTTTTCCCAATATATTTGTAAAAGCGAATAACTCGTTTGGTAAATTGAATGAGGATGTACAAAACCCATCTGAGTCTGTTTACGTTTTTATAAAAACAAATATGTCACTAAACTTAAAACATTGATTTATATTTTAATGTATCGCATACTGTTTTTGATAAATATATGATTTTTATCGAAAAAGTACTAAGATAAAGCTGCTGGCGATAATCTAAAGCCATGTATTACAGAAAAGTTCTGGTAGTTTTTAAAGGCAGCAGTGTAAAAATATATCTGTAAAATTTGTTCACAAATATCCTACCTGTACATCTGTACAAGTAGCAGTACAGAGCAGGTTGGTACACCAAGTCGCACATGTGCTGTAATTCATCATCTTTTACTTAGCGCACAAGATAAATTGTAGGGAATACTTAGGCCGCTTTGTTTTATAATGAGAAAATACGATAGCTTTTTCTTTGCGTTTATATTTACCAGGTCAAAATATTTAAACATTGAACATAAAACATTTAAGCTCATTTTTCCAAGTTTAACGTGCGTATTTATCAGATGCATACGGTCAGCGATTTTTACCATTTTCAAGGTTTTTATAAAAACAAATATGTCACTAAACTTAAAACATTAATTTATATTTTAATATATCGCACACAGTTTTTGATAAATATATGATTTTTAACGAAAAAGTACTAAGAAAAAGCTGCTGGCGATAATCTCAAGCCATGTATTATAGTAAAAGTTCTGGTAGTTTTTAAAGGCAGCAGTGTAAAAATCACAATAATCCATAGTTGCAACCTTTACAATTATTGTTATATTAAAAAAATGACATCTAAAGCTTCATTTCATCATGCGTCGCATAGCTTTCTGCATTGGTAATATTATTTATTATTAGCCTAAAAACGTATAGTGAAAAGTGTGGCCTACGTGGCTGTATGACGTATACAATTTCAGTAGCTATCATTTATATTTTTTAGCATGTATATGAAGTATGTAAATAGATTAGCTTTATTATAGATTTTAACCAATGTATATGATTGTAAAATATGTTATGTATTGTACAGCAACAATAAATTATGTTATTTTGTTATTTCGTGAGTTTTTTCCTGAATTGAATCGTTAAATTAATTATCATATAGAAAGCCGATTTTCATAAAGTTAATCGTTGATAATTGATTGATATGTATTAAACGAATTTACAAAATTGTCATAAAATTTGTTATATTTTTTATAAATATATGTAGTTTTAAAATATAATAATTTTTAGATCATTTTAATTTAAATGAGCGAAATTCAGTTTTATGAGGAGGTTTCGTTAAATAAAATAAGAATTATTTGATTCGGTTTGAGATTGTAGCAAAATTTTCAGTAAGATTAAAACATTTTAAGTATGTTATTATAATATGTTTGGAAATGTTAATGGCTTCCTTACATTAAAAATATAGGAAATAATCATTCCCCCCAAACTTTTACTAAACAAATCATTTATATTAGTTTAGAGTAATAACCCAAGCTTATTGATTACAAATTGAAAATTGTTTTGTTAACATTGAACATGATATAACTTCAGAATGTAATTAAATAC
Source organism: Allygus modestus (assembly GCA_963675035.1). Lineage (NCBI taxonomy): Eukaryota > Metazoa > Arthropoda > Insecta > Hemiptera > Cicadellidae > Allygus > Allygus modestus. The sequence goes on along the minus strand of OY776111.1, from coordinate 455,892,682 downwards.
ATCTTATACAACTTAAAAAAAAACTTATTCTGTACTCATGCACAATACAGAAATATACATTTATAAGATTGTAATATAATTTATAATTGGGTCTGGTGAAGATTTCTGTGTGACGGATGTATTTTTACTTTGTATATTTATTTATACGTATTTATATATAATTTATTTGTATATTTACTGACCTTTATACGAGTACAATGTATGAGTAATATTTGTAAGTGTTGTAAGACATATTTAATTACAAGTGTAATTAAAAAATACAAAATAAATTTATTCGATAATAATTTAGTGCATTTAGTGCAATGATTTTAATTTACGTCTTCATAATTAATTATTTACTAAGCATATTCCTTTATCAAAACAAGATATTTACACACTGAATAAGGTTTATTTGGTTACTGGTTAATAGTTTCCTAATAAAAATACCTGCGGAGAGTTCTTTATTTTTATCAAATTGCAAATAGTAAATTAATGTTGAGACGAAGTATAAAGTAAAAAATAAATAAATAATAAAATATAATAATAATAAACGAGTTCGCACGCAGCACGCTGAAGTGAGGGAAGTGAATTTCCACAGAAAAAATTTTAAAACTCAGAATCAGTGTAAAAACAAACATTTATGCCAATTTGTATTGAAATCTTAAAAGATTGATTTTTTGGCTGTTCTGATGCTCCTGGTTTTATTCACCTGCAATGCTGGGAATACAATTTTGCAAATTAAAAGGTTAGGAGAGGGTCCAGTCAGGCTTGAAAGTAGACGTGAGATTGCTTGGGATGGTAAAAGTACACCTACAAATGAATATTAGGCTTTAATCATGTAAAACCCCCATAAGACAACGTACTGTGTTTAGTCGATACACATTTTCTTTAATAACTCTGTAAATCTTTATGCTACAATGACGAGAGAGGGCTTAAAACTTTCGCCTCACTAATTCCCTTATTTTACCATGAATAAATCTTACATCCGGGGCTTTTCTGACCCTTTTTGGGCCCAAAAACTCGAAATTTTAAAGATTTTCCCCAAAAAAGGGGTTTCGAGTTTTCCGATTGTTTTTCCCAACGAACTTGTTCAACAGATTACAGAAACGAACGTCCTTACCAAATTTGAAGTAAATCGGACAAAAAATGCGACCGCTAGAGTGCAAACACACACACACACACACACACACACACACACACACACACACACACACATATATATATATACAATTTTGAACGACCCCCCAAAACGTGTTCAGGGGGTCACGTTAGGAACTTCTATGGTGGTCCCGGGCTTAAGTTTCACCGTGCGGGTCATGCTAATAGTTCACTTTCCTAAGGAAATTCACTAATAATAATAATAGTTTTGTGGAATGTGATTATTATTTTCAATGCTAAATGTTACATTAATGTTGTATTACTTTTCTTCTCAAGTGTCAAACTTCACCAGTAGCTTGACCCGAATGGCTCATTTAATTAGCCATTGCTCTGACAAATTACACCACATGTGGCCGCCATTCGTCCCTCAACTACATTCTTGAGACTTTCGTTTCATCTGCTAACAAAGATGTCCAACGTTGATAGTAAAGGTTTTTGACGATGAGATGGAGAATGACATACACTTCTGGAGCATCGAGTGATTTAAATCTGGAAATATACTCGTAATTTTCTTTTGAACTTATTAGTATTTGTTTACGTGAGTATTGTTTATACATGTTAATTTATTAAAATATTTTCAAATCTTAAAAATAAAAACACATTTTTTGTTTGGAAATATTTGGAATTATGGTCATAATAGTGATTGAAATTTAAGATAATTAAAATCTTTCTCACAAATGGTCTCAACTAATGGATTAATTAACGATTAATTATCCATACGATAATGGATTCGTTATCGCCACACATCGTTTGGCCATATTCATAGTTATTCTTATCTTAAAGTCTATAGTCTCTTGATCTCAAATGCTATTTAGCTTTTATTTACTCTTATTGCTTCAGTGAATTGCCAATAGGTTACCGCAAAGCGAGAATTATTCAGGAACAACGTAGACTTTATAACGTGACCCTGAACACGCACATTTTTATAGTTTTGATTTACTTATTGGAAAAAGTAACTTTTCATAATGGTCATAATTCATAATTCGTTGTAAAATTGTTTATTTTGCATAAAGCGTTTTCCCTTAATCATTCAAATAAAAATTATAAATTAAAATGTGAAAACTAATAATTAAATCTGACAACTAATGTTGAAGGAAGTACTTTGTTAAAATTAAACCTTAACTTTAAAGTTTCCAAGTTAGAATGCAAAATTCCTGCACACTAGGAAAAAAGGTCGACCTTATCACAAGGAAAAGAAGACAAACAGCTGTTTGTTGATTATAGGAGTGCCCCATCAATCTACATCTCATGTTCTGTTGCAATCACATGCCATTGTCTTTGTTTGCTACGAAATGCTTGCCAAGGTTAATCGAATAGTTCTTCCTCACGAGAAGCGTAATGAAGCGTGTACGATGTTCCGAGAGTTCTCGGGGGAAGAAATTTGTTTTTAGTTTTTGAATTTATTTGTTCAACACTGCACCAGTGACTATTTACTATGACAGGTAAATTCACACCTCCAGTCTTATTTTTGTTTCACATTGCTAGTACATGGGGGCCGAGCTTTGCTAGGAGAAGGTCAAAAGTTTGTTAAGATGACTTGGAGTAATATTTCACCACTTCCCCCTACTTATAACAAAGTTTATAGCTCATTTGCATCTTTTCTGAATTTTTAAAATCACTCAATTTGTTATTTATAGCTAAATGTCCCTTTAATTTAATTTACCACTTTATATATGTAACCTTCACTCAAAGGGTTTAGTCACTGCTCTCAGGAAACCACATGTTAATAATAATAAACAACATGAGTATTACTTTGACAGTTCACTGATTTTTTATTATAAAAAGCTGTTATGATTCTTTGCTTTTGATTTGAAACTCCATAAGCCCAATGCTATTTTGTTAAATTTTCAAATTAGTTTTTTTACATTATTTGATTTTCCTGGGCATGAGACTTATCTAGAACTTATTTTTAACCCAGAAATTAGCTATTCACAACTTTGGAAGGAAATCGTTGGAGCCGTTTTTGAAATGAGAGTTGTAATCAAGCACGGACGCAAGCAAGACAAACTTCCTCATATTACAGTACTAGCTGTTCTCGCAGGCTTCGCCCCGCAAATAATAATTTATAACTATGACAGTGCTGCATTCTGTGGTTATCCCGTGGAACTACTACGAATCAAGATCAGCTGTTTGTATTTTCATCAGCTCAAACTTAAAGTGAATGTCCATAAAAATAACACAGGATTGGATCTTTGACTCCCCGTGTGGCGGAGCCCTATGGCAATTTATTAAATCCCTTTCTTACCTAAGACTCAAGGGGAAGGTATGATCCAAATTTCATTGCAACCCGTTCTGTTGTTTTTGAGATTTCGTGATGAGTGAGTCAGTGAGTCAGTGGTATTTGGATTTTATATATTAAAATAGGATTCATATAGGGCCTACTACTTGAGTTGCAGTATCACGGTTTACTTTTGTTTTGGAATTAACTACATTATAAGATCATTTAATGGAAGCTAGCAAACAAAGCGTTGAGGTTATAAATACGTCCTCCACTGTTCATATTGACGTAGCAACCCAAGAAGCTACCAATGAAACCTAATGGTGTTTATCGATCAGCTGTGATAAAAGTCTTGAAATAAAAAACTAATCACATAAATTCGTCCAATCAGTAAGGAAGGATTGTGGAGGGGGACTTTCTCTCTCTCTCTCTCTCTCTCTCTCTCTCTCTCTCTCTCTCTCTCTCTCTCTCTCTCTCTCTCTCTTGTTTCGGCCATTCAGTCATCTCTGTACAGTATATAATGTTCCCATCGTCGCTATTGGTTGTAAATGTTCATTTTTCGAAGTAGTTCCAAATGTTAACCACAGAATGCAGCACACAAACTGCTGTATTCCCCAGTTACTGCTCCAGCCAGTGAGGAGGGGCTTCCAGTTAGTTATCGTAGGGATTTGAAAATTAACTTATCCTATAGTCTAATATGAGTAAGGTTTGCTTGCTTGCGACACCGATCTCAAGAATGGCTCCAACTATTTCCTTCAAATGTTCGAAAAAACTAATTTCTGGGATAAAAATAAGTTCTAGACAGGCCTCATCCCCAGAAAAATCAATTAATGTAAAAAAACTAAAATGAAAAGTTAAAAAAATTAACATTGGGCTTATGGAGTTTCAAACCAAAACAAAAGAATTGTAACACCTGTTCATAATCAACCAGGGAACTGTCAAAGTAATACTCATGTTGTATATGATTATTAACATGTGGTTTCCTGAGAGCAGAGATTAAAATATTTGAGTGAAGATTACATATATAGAGTATTAAAATAAATCAAAGGGACATTGAGCTATAAATAACAACTGGAGTGACCTTAAAAATGTAGAAAAGAGGCAAATGAGTTATACAAATCTGATTATCAGTAGGGGGAAGTGGTGAAATATTACTCCAAGGCATCTAAACAAACTGACTGGCCTTTCCCCGAGCAAAGCTCGGCCCCCAGGTACAAGTTAGCTTATAGAGAAGCAGGTAATAACGTGAAATATTTCACGAGTGGAGCCCACTTTCGAATTTATTTCCAATTCACAGCCTGTCGGAGCCAGCGTGCCATCACGCCTACAACGCGTCTCCTGTACAAAGACACGGGATACAAAAGCTGTAGGAGGAAGCGAAGCGAGGAAAATTATATTGTGAGCTGAAAATAGCTCGATGGCTTTCACCTTCAAAGTTAATAAAAGTCGCTTCGTGGGAACAAAGCAGGAAACCTTGCATCAATAATGGGAAGGTCAATCGGTTATGTAATTGTTGTAAGTTTTCAATCTGTAAATTAATTCAATTAAACGCAAGTATTCCGTGAGTTTATGTATCTTTTCACATAACTTAAGTGATTATGTGAAAACATGATAATTTTTATTTTGATTTTAGTCGTGTTTCTTACTGTTATTAGAGAATTTCCTATTGAAAGTGAACTATTAGCATGGTGAAACTTAAGCCCGGGACCACCATAGAAGTTCCTAACGTGACCCCCTGAACACGTTTTGGGGGTCATTCAAAATTGTATATATATATATATATATATGTATTCAATATATATATATATATATATATATATATATATATATATATATATATATATATATATATATATATATATATACCACATGTTTATAGCTCACGTATAAACAAACCACGAAGTACCAGTTACAGTATCACTGAGAGCAAGCACTCAGTAAATAATAATAATCTGACAATCACAAATATTCACCACAAAATAAAATATAAACAGAGTCTTATAAGAAGAACACGTCTTATGGGCCAGAGTCTGTCAGTATTCCTACTTTAAAAAAATATATCAATCTCCTTAAACCTTGACATTGTACTACGGATTGCATTTGGTTTTTTATTCTAATGAGGCTTCTTGCGGCGGTTGGTGGGGTTATAACGTGGTTTTTGTTCATATGTATATATATATATATATATATATATATATATATATATATATATATATATATATAACACAAAAGAAGAAAGAGGGTTGTATGTTTGGTGTTATGGAGGGGGAACCCAGCTCGCCTACCTTTAAACTGCTGCGGTGCCGGGTTAAGTTGTGAAATTACGAGCCCACAACTCAAACAAACACACTGTGTGTCGCTGTGTTTTTGGTTTTTATGTATGTATGCACTCTAGCGCTCGCATTTTTTGCCCGATTTACTTCAAATTTGGTAGAGTCGTTCCTTTCTATAATCAGTTGGACAAGTTCGTTGGGCAAAACAATCGGAAAACTCTAAACCACTTTTTTGGGAATTATTCTTTCAAATTTCGAGTTTTTGGGCCTAAAAAGGGTCAGAAAAGCCCCGTACGTACAATTAATGAATGGTAAAATGTGTGAATTAGTGAGGCAAAAGTTTTAAGCCCTCTCTCGTCATTCTAGCATAAATATTTACCGAGTTATTAAAGAAAATGTATATCTGCTAAACACAGTACGTTGTCTTATGGGGTTTTTACATTAGCAAAGCATGTTATTCATTTGTTGGTGTATTTGTTTCATCCCCAGCAACCTCGCACCTACTTTTAATTCTGAATTGACCTTCTCCTAACCTTATAATGCGCAAAATTGTATTCCTAACATTGCAGGTAAATTAAACCAGGAGCATCAGGATAGCCAAAAAATAAATGTTTTCAGATTTCAATAAAATTGGCATAAATGTATGTTTTTACACTGGGTTTCAGTTTTAAAAGTTTTATATGTGGAAATTCACTTCCCTCACAGCAGCGTGCTGCGTGCGAACTCGCTATTAAAATGCAAAGATTTCTTAAACAAATTTATGGATTAAAAGTAAATATTGCTAAACCTTAGATTTAGCAATTCTTTGCTTAAAGTTCATTGTTAGTGATGGTACGTTTATGTTATTTCTGACATTATTGCGGACATTTTCCAACACTGATAACAGAAAACAATTTCACGGTTATAAAAATAACTTGAACATAAAAGTTTTATTCACGTTTTCTAAGTTCTGTGATACTTTTAGTTTCATTCTATCGAATGCTTTTACAGTACTCTGTTTTAAATGTTCCATGATTTTTCCAGTATTGCCTTTTTACCTTTTTACGTTTTAGGTGACCTTTTCACCTGATGAAGGCGGGAATCAGATTCCAGGTCCCGAAACGTCGTAAAACCTTTTTCTCTAGTGATGAAAAATGCCTACAATAATTTTGTAAATAATATTTTCCAATTGGAAAACTGCATTGGTTTTTGGACGCAAACCGCGTGGATTAAAATCGGTCTTAAATTTAATCGGTGTTTAAATGTGTTTATACCCAAGTAGAACCGAATTTCTAAACTAACAATGGACTGAGACTAAAGACCAATTGTGTAAAACCCAATTACAATATTTAGCAATATTCATTCAATTCTCTTTTCGATTGCCTTACAAATCTTCAACTCAATTACCACTACTTTATTGGTCAAACTCAAAGGGCCACACTAGTAGTTTAAAGCAGACATGACCTACAAACTTCAATTAGACTCATTAATTTGCTTCGCGCTATGTCAGTCTACACGCCTGTTAGTTTGCGTACGTACGAAGTCATCATCATCATAAACTCTGTAATTGCATTCAAAAATCAGCAACACTACTTCAATGGGTTACTAAGACCGGGGTCGGGGTTCACGAATACGGCACCAACCCTTAAATGAGTGTAAAAAAATACCCCCGTCGCAGCAAACCTGCGTAATCAGCGAATTTTCAATGCATAATATATGTCTTAATACCACATAAAGCTGCATACCAAGTTTCATAAAAATATATTCACATATAAGTGATTTTAATTATTCTACATAAGAATAATATCGGTAATAATGTAGGTTAGCTGAAACAAGGAACACAAACAATTGGTTTTAATGCAAATGTAAATAGAATTTAACTAGGCGAAGCCACATACCAAGTTTCATAAATATTCAGTCATAAATAAGCGCTATATAACATTTTAGTTATTCTCCATAAGAATAACATGGGGGCTGAGAACGCAGGTTTGATGCTACGGGAATAATGAACAAAAATCAATTTTTTGTGGAAATATCATACCAGTACTACGTGAAGCCACATACCAAGTTTCATCAACATACATTCATAAATAATCAAAATATCAAATTTTATTTATCCTCCATAAGGATAACATTGGACAACGTACTGTGTTTAGCACTTTGGATATCTCTGCAACGGTTGGGCGTAGGAATCACAATTTAAACACCAAAATGATTGTTTTGTGGAACTGAACAGATTGGTAAAAGCAAATGGGAAGTTTACATTAAAATAAACTGAGGAAAAGCCAAAAACCTGTTTCCCTTAAGATTAACATGGAATATTTTATGAGTAGGCTTTTTGGATTTTCTCCGCAACCACTTAACCGTGGTTAATAATTCAAAATACTATATATATATATATATATATATATATATATATATATATATATATATATATATATATATATATATATATATTTAAGCTCTATAACATGGTCAAAACCAAAATTAAGTTTTTTAACAATTTTAGGCTAAGAAATGCAAAAAACTGATTTTTGGAAGATTGAAAACCCCCATAAACTCCCCGAAACCATTACATATAAATCAATTGCAATTCAGCATAAACTTAAAGTTAAAACGCACTTAAAGTTATAAACGTGTTTCTTATACCAACAGTTTACTCGAATCAATTTAATTAAGATAAAACACATGTGATCCAAATAATGTTTACCCATGAGAATAACATGACAACTTTGAGGGCCAGTGGGGTGGAGCCCTGAAGGACAATGGGGAAAAATGATTTCAAGACTAATTCGTTTCGAAACATTTTCAGGAAAATCCCTTTAATTTAACTTTCCCGTCTTCAAAATCGGTCATGAATTACAACGTGGTTCATTATACAAGATTCATTAGGGAATTTAGAAGATTAAGATGGCAACACAAATATATAAATTAGTGTTTAAACTAATTGCTCTACAACTAATCATTGTGGGGAAAAATTGAAACTTTCAACTGGTGGTAATCACAGTAAGTTCTCTATTGCAATTCTTATGAATAAATAAAAACACAACTCCTCTGTTTTTAACAGAGAAATTTCAATAAATCTTGGCATATATTCAAGCGAACATTGACCAATAAATAACGTTCGGATATAATACAGGAGGGGAGGATTTCCCCCCTCAAAGCCACTTATTGAAACAAACAACTTTGTAATGCAGCTAAGAAAGACAGAATGAAGGCGGACAAATTGTACAATAAGTAATTCTTTATTTTCTCGTATATTTTGTGGGTTTATTATTTCCAGTGTATTTAAAATAATAAAGGTATATTCGTATATTTCCTCTACTTTTCCCAACGGAGCCCTTTCATTCTGGAATAATTCAAGCATGTGGGTCGGGTGTAAAACCATTCGGTTATCTCAGATCTCAAAAGTTTCTGGTACAGATTGGCTTTATAATACGGGCGACATGTTTTGTCCAACAACACAACAACGCTTTTAACCCACCAATTAATTCCAAGTACATTATACTACTGACATTTCTGTAGACCAACCCATCAAGTGAGACAACTAACGCAGTCTGTTAGAGTCGGTGGAAACTAGATGAAGTCACCACCGCAGTGCAGATTGCTGGACTGTGCTTCACTCTGGTGGAGAATTCAAAAACGACTTCTAACAAACTGCAATACCGACGGCACGGGCATAAACGACACAGATGCCGCAAAACGCTGTAGTTCCAGGTAATTTATTTTTTTACAGTTATAAAAGATTAAAAGCTCTAAATATCCTGCTATATACTAGTATGAAAGGACTTATATATTTATTTAAACAAATTCACGCAAGGACACCTATTAATTAAATGTAGTTGTTGCGTGATAAAACATACCACGCTATTTATTCGTTAATGCTGATTGTCATAACTATAATTTATGGTTAAAACTATTACTATAATAAAAGACTTGTGCTAATATTTTAACTTCATAATTCGGTTGTACATCCTAACCATATTCAGTAAAAAAATTCAGTTTCGTATGCTCATTTCTCCATTGACTACCGGTGTGACGAGTTGAAGTGCAAGTATATTTCATATGCCAATGTAAATTGTAAATTCTTTTCTGGACGGAAGTTTAAGTAAAAGAAACTTTTAGGTTATAAAATAAAAACTGACAATAATTTTAGGATATATAGTTCTTAAAATAAGACATCACACATGAGCGCCGAGCTGTCAGATGTGGCGGAGGTCTAGTGACCCTCAACGCCCTTCAATGTTATTGTTGTTATGAGGGTGAAAATACACAGAACGCGCGGCGCGGTGCGGTGCGGTGCGAAGCGGCGCGAATTGGCGCGACAACATCAAAGTCATTCATGGCTATGAGCATAAACACAAACGGACAGCAGGCGACGCTGCACGAAGCGGACGCGGTGCGGCGCCAGGGTTTGGGACAGTTGAAACGCGACTAGCACTATGGACGGCGAGCTGTTCATCAACCAAGTGTTCTCCAGACCCCCGATTTGGCAGTCAAAACATAAAGAACACCATAGTCTTATGTCTAGCAAAGTGTTTTTTTCACGTGTGGAATATCGTAAAAGTTATGAAGAAGAAGAAGCCATATTGTTCTATCATTCATATGTCTTTAATGAGGTCCAAGGTGCGTTAAGTTCAGTAATAAATTCAGAAAAATATTTAATATACCATATATGGATTATCGAAAACAATGGGCACTACATTTTATAGCGACCCCGGCTTGATATCGTCCTTCTTGCGCAAGTTAGGGTGTTAAAAAAGTATTCATTATACTTGGTCTGAAAAAAATTCATTCAGAAGCAAATTCATATTCAAATTGTTTATTAACTCATAACATCTTACAAATGCGCAATGTACAAAGACAGGAGTTTCGTCATAAGCTAGGTAGGAGTTACCATACTAAATGTAGTTACTAAAACAACAAGTACAACTTAATTTAAAAAGTACCTGGGGGCCGAGCTTTGCTCGGAGGAAGCCAGTCAGTTTGTTTAGATGACTTGGAGTAATATTTTACCACTTCCCCCTACTGATAATCAGATTTGTACAACTCATTTACCTCTTTTCTAAAATTTTAAGGTCACTCCAGTTGTTATTTATAGCTCAATGTCCCTTTGATTTACTTTACTACTCTATATATGTAATCTTCACCCAAATATTTTAATCTCTGCTCTCAGGAAACCACATGTTAATAATCACATACAACATGAGTATTACTTTGACAATTCCCTGGTTGATTATGAACAGCTGTTACAATTCGTTTGTTTTGATTTGAAACTCCATAAACCCAATGTTAATTTTCTAACTTTTCATTTTAGTTTTTTTTTAGTTATTTCCAAGATTTGAAGGAAATCGTTGGAGCCGTTTTTGAGATCCGTGTCGCAAGCAAGCAAGCATACAAGCAAACCTTACTCATTTTATAATATAGGATTATAACAATATTTTAACTGAATAATAAAGATCCAGATTCAAATGTGAGCTGTGAATACCAGCTGGTCTGTATTACATGGTGATTAATTTATCCGATTTATTAGAAAAGTTTCTTGTCAAATTTGTTTACATTCAGAAACTATCCATAAAAAATTCAACCTGAAAAAATATAAACACTCATTCAGAAGTGAAACATTGAGTGATATCAATGAAATCAAGTTTTATAGTTGAACTCTATTATTGGGCAGGTGGGTTCAAAGAAAGAAAGTTCAATTAGAAAGTAAGTCAGGGAGTAAAATATGACTTTCATAATAACGAAAACACTCTGTAAATACTACAGTGTATCTTTATTAAATGTATTTAAGTTTTCGTTTATTTAATTTATATTACATAGCATCAAAGGTATAATGTTCTCCCAGTAATTTTTTTGTATCTTTATATTAATAAGCAAGCACAAAACTATCCCTCCTTTTTTCTCAGCGTGTGTGCATCGTAGGAAAAATTCACGCATACCGTTAGAAAGGTATTGTCCTGTAGATGAACAGAATCCCATTATAATTTGCATCGGCCCTCAGGGCTACGCCCCACAAGCTTTCAAAGTTTCAATGTTAATCTTATGCAAGAACAGTAATAGATTTGAATTGGATACTTCACAGCTGATATAATAACGAGTTCGCACGCAGCACGCTGACATGAGGGAAGTGAATTTCCACGTAAAAACTTTTTGAACTCAAAATCAGTGTAAAAACATACATTTGTAAATTTTGATTAAAATCTGAAAACATTGATTTTTTGGCTGTTCTGATACTCCTGGTTTCATTTACTTGCAAAGCTGAGAATACAATTTTGCGCATTATAAGGTTAGGAGAAGGTCCAGACAGGCTTGAAAGTAGGCGTGAGGTTGCTGGGGATAATAAAAGTACTCTAACAAAGGAATAACAGGCTTTTCTAGTGTAAAACCCCTTAAGACAACGTTCTGTGTTTAGTCGATACATATTTTCTTTAATAACTCGGTAAATATGTATGCTATAATGACGAGAGAGGGCTTAAAACTTTCGCCTCTCTAATTCCCATCTTTGTACATGCATTGACTTTACATCTGGGGCTTTTCTGACCCTTTTTGGGCCCAAAAACTCAAAATTTGAAAGATTAGTCCCCAAAAAAGGGGGTTAGAGTTTTCCGATTGTTTTTCCCAACGAACTTGTCCAACTGAAAGGAACGTCCCTACCAAATTTGAAGTAAATCGGACAAAAAATGCGACCGCTAGAGTTCAAACACATATATATATATATATATACATACACACACACACACACACACACACACACACACACACACACACACACACACATATATATATATATATATACACATATATATACATAAAATTTCGAACGACCCCCCAAAACGTGTTCAGGGGGTCACGTTAGGAACTTCTATGGTAGTCCCGGGCTTAAGTTTCACCGTGCGGGTCATGCTAATAGTTCACTTTCCATAGGAAATTCACTAACAAATGCTAGCATACAACAGCAAGAACAGATGTTCAGGTCTAATGCAACTGTTACTCACTAGGTGAGCCTTTCTGGGTTTAAAAAACATGTAACTTTAGGGCTTCTCCTCACAGGCTTTCAAAGTTCCAATGTTATTCTTATGGAGTTATATTTGGTTTAGTAAGACAGCTGATTATAAAGTAAATTAAACTTTTTGGTTTTCTGCCTGCCTGCTAGATCCCCGTGCGGAGAACGGGACATCAGCTAATTACAATTGGGGTTTTCTTTTGGGAATTTGTTTAAAAATAAAACATAGTTAAGTACTATCATATTGGTATAGAGCAGGATTTACAGAGGTTTGTAATTCAATGAAGTATTTACTTTACTATATTAATGAAAAAGAAACTAAGGGTACTTGAAAATACAGTGTTTTGTCGTCTTTGTAGTTTTGTCCGCGCCGCGCCGTCGCGTCGGTTACGCAGTTTGTTACAAGTAGTTTCAGCTTTCTGCTCCAGAGTGAAGCACAGTACAGTAATCTGCACTGCAGCGGGGACTTACCTAGTTGCTGCCGACTCCAACAGAGTGCACCGGTTGTCTCATTTGATGGGTAGGTCTTCAGAAACAATGGTAGAAAATGCTTGGAATTTGATTGGTAGGCTATAAGTGTTCTTGTGTCGTTACACAAAATGTGTCACCTGTAAATAAAGCCAAACTATACCAGAAACCTTTGAGAATATCATTAGTTTGACAAACTACTACTGGAATCAATCATGAACGAAACGTCTCGGTGAGAAAATCGGGGCAAATGGATTAGCATTGATTATACATCCTACGGAATTATACATTCAGTAGTCTGTATCATTCTGTTTCATTGTCAAAGATATAGTTCCATAATATACCTTTATTACTTTAAATATACTGGACATAATCAACGCACCAAATATAGGAGTAAATAATTGATATCTATAAAAGGCGAAGCCCTGGCTGACTGACTGATTCACTCATCACTAATTATCCACCTTCCCATGTTGGTAGAGAGCTGAAATTTTGTACACTGATTCTTTAGGCATAAAATAGGAAAACTAAATGGTTTTCATCCTGACCTGACCTTAGGGCTCCGCCAGAGACTCCGACAAAGTTCCCAAGTATTCCTTATGGAATTCAATTTTGTTTTGAGCTGATGAAAATACCAACAGCTGATCTTGATTCGTAGTAGTTCCACGGGCTAACCACAGAATGCAACAAGCACAACTGTCATAGTTTGTATAAATCATTTGCGGGGCGAAGCCTGCGGAAACAGCTAGTTTCTTTATAAACATAACTTAAACATGCGTTTTTTTAATACTTTGTTTACAAACTATAATGTGGTTGTAAATAAATAAATAAGGTTTTTTACTAGAAATTTTTAAACAAGAATGTTTTTTTTCAAAATAATAAAAATACTGTATTTAAAATTCAAAACAATATTTTTTTAATATTATCGAAATTTAAATAAAATATTCTGTTTCGCACTGGTGATTGGGAGTTGTGTCGTCACAAAAACTAGTTTAACATTCTTCTTTATCCATCGCAATTGGATGGTCTTTTACATTGAGTATAATTAATAAATATAATACTCCAGTCGCAGCGAACCTACAAACTCGGCGAATAACAAATTGTAATCTTGTAGGTCTCTTTAGTCCAGACCCTGTAACATGTTATGGGGCCCTGTCTACAGGTCCCATGTCTACTACTTATTTTTTGAGGTTGGTAAAATTAAAATTGTAACTTCTTTAGGCTACGAGCTTCGTGCATGCTGAATTTCCCAATTCTTTCAAGTGGTCCAACAATTGTATACCTCAGTGAGTTGTTATTGTGGCTGTACCTAATAGCCAAATATAAATGTCTGAGCCATAGGCGAAAGGATAGAAAGGTTTAAGGGTTTTCCTTTAAGAGGTACATTTTTTACGACCCCTCTTTTACCAGTTGTATTTGTTCCCATCACTTTGCTACGGTTATGTAAAATAAGACGAAAAGTGAAATAAGTTTCTTCAATCCTTCATTTAAAGATCAAAGTTATGTGTGCACAGTTTTATGGAAACAACAAAAATAACAATATAAAATGTATAATCTATAACAAATACATACATACTGTAATATATTTCATACATACTGGTATTTGTATTTTTTGAAAAATAACTAAGTAGTAATTTTATAATCTTTTAATATTAATTTCAGCTAAGTATAACCATTGATTAAAAATAAGAGAGTCAGTTGCTGCATAACCATGAACAAAGGCAACAGCAAGCAACCACCATCTTGTCTGGGCAAACAAATATGTCAATGCTGCCTGAAGATCAGGTCTAAAGTTAAAAATCCATAAACTTTTTCTTATGTAAGTTCCATACTTACCTACTTATATACTTTGTTCTCCACCCAGTTGCCCCGGTCACAGGCGTTGAGTGTCGTCAAAACATGAGGTCACAGTGACCAACATATCACCAACTAGTGAAAAGTTCTGCTAAGGAAAAGGGGGCCGAGGAAAAAGTGTGGGTTAGAGCTACAGAAATCAACAAACTCACTCAAGCTATAAAAACAGTGTTGAGGCAAAAAGGATTTTAAATCAGTTTTAAATCTATTAATATTGATTTGCTTCGTAATAAATGTTGGTAAGAGCTTAAAAATTGTAAGACCAGAGCACTTCAACATCTTTTCAAACAGAGACGGTTATGTTGGATTGCAAATTTGTTTTTAAAACGGGTGTTGTAATTATGTGTTGGATTAATGTATTATGAAGAATGAAACTTAATGTAGGTAGTAACCTCATATATATACAAGCATGGCACGGAGAGCAGACCCAGTCTAATGAAATGATCTTTACAATTGGAGTTGTGAGGCAGCCTACACAAACTCCTTAATGCTTTCTTTTGCCATACAAAAATTCGCTTGAGATTGGATTCCGTAGCCCCATAAAATTAGGAGTAGGAGATGTGCGACTGGAGTAAGCAGAAGTAGACTGATTTAAGAAGATCAAGATTTTTGAATTTTGAGAGATTTTTCAAAACAAAGATTCTTTTAGCCAATTCCCTTTCAATCTTGTCCAAATGCTCACCCCAGTTCATACCACCATCCAATTTCACGCCCAGAAAGTCAACCACAGTTCCACAATCAATTTCACTGTCACCAATGAAGATGTTTGGTCTTGAAAATTTTGAGTTTTGTTTTTTGTATGTTTGGATGTAAACATACTGAGTTTTTCAGGATTGAGTTTCATTTTTTTCAGAAAAAAATTGGGCTGCTTCATTAATTTTGATAATTGAGTCAATCTCGAGTTCATTCAGGTCTTTGCTCTTGGTGACGATGGTTGTGTCATCAGCAAAAACAAAAATGTCGCTTTCCAGGATTTTTTCAGAAATGTCGTTAATGCAGATAAAAAAAAGGAATGGGCCCATTATTGATCCCTGCGGAACTCCACAGGAAATCAGTTTCGGACTGGACAGGACTGACTTAATTTTAAATTTTGAATCGTGTTGAATCTTGGTAACCTGGCATCTATTATTGAGGTAGAACGAGATCCACCTCAGCGCATCGCCATTAATACCGAGTTTGGACAATATCTGAGTGAGAATTACTGCATCAACACAATCGAATGCCTTCCTGAGATCGGTGTAGCATCCAATCACCGTCTCGCCAGCATCCATTGCCTCAATGCAGCCATTTACAAAATTAATTAAAGCCAATTTGGTGGACTTGTTTTTCCTGAAACCATAATGGCTCTAAAATCCATTAGAGCCAATTTGGAGGATTTATTTTTCCTGAAACCATACTGTCTCTCACACAGGAGGTTATTATCATCCAGGTAAGCCGTCAGCCATCAGTTCCAGGTAGCTCCAGGTAAGCCGTCAGTCAGTTGATCACAAGCCACCTTTTCAATCAATTTAGAAACAACGGGGAGAAGTGGTATCGGGCGGTAGTTGCACATCTCCCTCTTGTCCCACTTTTTGAAGAGGGCCTTAAACCTTGGCAATCTTGCAGCTGTTAGGAAACACCACTGCTGATCGAGACATTTATGATGTGCACCAGGGGTTTCAATAGAACATATTGGCAGAACTCCATAACCTTCATATTTAAACCATTCACAGCGATAGAGGTTTTTGGTTTGAATTTTACAAAAATGGAGAAGATTTTGTTCAATTGTTTTGAATTTATTAAAATTCTTGATAAATTTAAAAATGTTCTTACAATGCATACACATCAGCTGT
Source organism: Allygus modestus (assembly GCA_963675035.1). Classification (NCBI taxonomy): domain Eukaryota; kingdom Metazoa; phylum Arthropoda; class Insecta; order Hemiptera; family Cicadellidae; genus Allygus; species Allygus modestus. Next base: position 455,875,915 of record OY776111.1, on the reverse strand, counting down.
TGTCTCTCTTGCACTACCTCTTGTTTAGTGCAGAATTAATTTAAACTAGTCAATATTTTGGCGAATGTTACCCGTAAGACCTGTGATTGTGTTTTAATTTTTCGAGAAAAATCCAAAATGTTATAAGAGCAGAGACTTTGATTTGGCTATGGCTCTGATGCTTCAGCTATGGAATTTGGAATAAAGAAATACAAAATTGAGGTTTTAGGTTTTATCCTAAACCCCCCTTCTTCCTTTACTAAACTACAGTAAAAAAAACATTATAAAATAATAAACGTAAAAAATAACTTCTTTTTTTAATAGGAAGAATATAAAAGTATTTCACTAGTATTTTTTTCTCTTCCAGACTGTTAGGTTTTTGCAATTTTGTTTTTGCATTTTTCAAAAGTACTTTTTACTTGAAAAACAAAAAGTTCTGCAAAGGAATTTTGGAGATTATAGAATCTAAAACTCCACATTATATTTTTCATTGCTCTATAAATTGTAATTACAACTTGTAAAAGTGCAAATATTTAATTCATTATTCACTTTACGCCCTGGTCAGACTTAAAAAACAAATTCTACGTAAAAAAACTCAAATAAAATCTCAACAAATTTGTATTATAACACTAAATTATTTTTTAAATTTTATTAAGTTTTTATATTGTTTATAAGTTATGAATAATGTTTAATTTTGTTAAGAAATAATGGTTGGAATTAGAAAAAAAAGAAAGAGTTCAATATTATATAACATTTATTTGACAGTATATTACACATAAAAAACTGTAAGATGCTAGAAAAGAACAAAGTTAAGTACAACTTAAGTACAGATTATCTACAGAGTCCATCAGACTTCTCAGTGGTACAGTATAAAAACACAACAGAAACTTCTATTCTAAACAATAAATAATTATTGAAATAATAGTTACTAACAAAACCATCCATCCGACATTAATACTGTTAAATTGGCAAACAAAAGCCTGACATTCGATCTTAAATAGGTATAAATTAATTAAACAATTGTATTTCTACAACAATTACAATTTTGATATTTCACAAGTACCGGTATTGGGCTTTGTACAATCTTTAGCAATTGACTGTTGTTTTTGTTTTAACTCGACATGTAAATTAAAAAAAGATGTTTAAATAAATAAATAAATAATCCACCAAAAACGCTAGTCTTAACAAAGACTATAAGTCAATTTCAGGGCAAGAAACAAAACATACAACTTCTTGACATTACTAAACTTCAAATATTCGTAATAACCATGAAAGACAATTTTCAATCAAGACTTTTAACAAATAAAGCATCAAACACGTACAAATAAATAACCCTCAAAATCAGTAAAAATAAAGCAATAGTAATACCATGAATAAACGATTGGCTAAGACAAATTTGGCAAGACTCTCTTACAAACCAGTCTAAACTACATTCTTTGATAAAAAATGAATTGTTCCTAATTGGAATGTTTGCGACCGTGTGACAAATTTTTCTTGAGATCAAATCAAGATCTTGGAAAGATCTTGTCTTTGGATTCAAAAGCCTTGCAATCTAAATGTACTTTTCCAGTCAACCGTTCCAGGACACAAACTTTGATGCTCGGTCTACAAGTCAGTGGATCAATAACAAACTGCAACACTCAATATCGACCAGTGTTGTAGTGTAAAGGTCAATTTTTAACTGTTTGCGATTAATCTAAATCTAAACACTCGTTTTAAAGGTAGATTAAATCACAATCGTATATTAGGAAGTGATGTCTATCTTAACCAATTAACAGGAAAGTATCAAATATTTAAATTTTGATCAATTTACAAAATTTACTAGTACCTACTTTTTCAGTAGTCCAAACTTGTTAAATTTTGAATTACTGATAAAAGCGCTTTTAATTTTTTTGTAATGAACAAAACGTTATAAAAATATCTTTAATTTTGACCTTATGAATATTGCAGTTTATAAGCATCACTTCTCAAAATACTGCTTAAATGTTAACATTTTCAATTCAAAATCTATAGGGTACTAAACTCCCAAAAATGTAGTATTCCTTCCAGAATTCAAAAAGCGTCCTGGTCGTCAAATCTTCAACATATCATTTTCACGTGACAAATTACTTTTACACATGTTGGCCATGTGTACCAACAGTGACTAGTCCACAGTAGACGTTGCGACACTGATCGTTCTCTCACTCTTCCACTGACCGAGCACCACTCCACTCCGACTAGATGATGTCGCACACTCAGCCTCCACAGATCAGGACTTGAGCGCGACGGGGGTGGTGGGGGGCGGGGCCCGCTGCTCCCCCCCAGGCCGCACCTGCTCCAGCACCCGGATCAGCTGGTCCAGGCCGTACAGGAAGCCCTCCTCGTGGTTCCCGGGGGACCAGGGACTCCGGTGGTTCACAGTCAGGGGAGACGGCACCGGCCGCGTCTTGGCAAAGTCTATGAGCCACGCGCCCACCTTGCTGTCGTCATACATCAGCAGCAGACTGCTCCCGACCACCTGTCAACAACACTGATATCAAACATAGGAATTTTGTGGTCTTGAAATCCTTGACGTTTGCTTTCAAGATTTTGATCTAAACAAGAATGTACTCCTGAAACATTCCACGCTTCTACCTCTTCTCCCACAAGGCTGGTAACTTTCAAATCCCGTCCCTCCTCAACTCAACTTGAAATCGTTGATTCACGGATAATTTTGTAGAGCAAAAAAATCTATTTCACTGAGAAGAATTTTCTACCACAAATATTTAACCTATAGAAAATAGCAAATATTGAATATTTTGGAATTTAATGGAACAATTTTTATTTGTGACAACACAATTCTGCTCAATGAAATCGCTAGGTATTTATTTGCTATTTGAATACTGTAAGCTATGACTTAAATGATTTCAAATAATCCGTTAAGAAGGGATGGGATTTGAAAGTTAACATTATGGGAAAAGCGAAATGTTATATGACTGGAGCTGAATAGTTCAAATGACAAAAGATCATCAGCAAGGACAAAAGTTATTCTTTGTGTTTCAAATTTTAGAGTAAAAAGACAAAATTTTGTTTGTATAAGGTAAATTGGATTGTTAAAAAAGGGGAAAATTAAAATTTTGCTACAGCCCTTCTTTATGACTGATGAATTTATTTAAAAATTGTGCGATGTTGTTGGTAAATAAATGATATTTTAATTAGAACCTATTCTTTTGTAATGAGTTTCAAAAATATAGAACACTAGAGATTACTTCTTTAGCAATAGTAATAATGATATAAGAACATAATTTTTAGGGGGTCAAGTTTTAAAGGTCATAAGCAAATTTGAATTACTTATCTTGTCAGCAATAAAATCAACCTACCTCATGTTGTTTGAAGTACTTGGAAGACTCGAGCTTTGTCCGGATCTCGTTGAGCCTGACGATGAGTCTTTGTCTGACGTCCTCTCGGCTGCCGAGGAAGAGCGAGATGGCGTCTAGGATTTGTTTATCGCTCTTTACACACTTCAGATCCGTGACAGGGGGGGAACCTCGGAACTGGAACAGAGAAATCAATGTTGTTGATTACATTGCATTATAAATGGATTATTGAAATATTTTGCAAAATCAAATAATCCCAAATTCTAAAAGATCCTAAAAGTTGTTTCATAATAAGGAATTTTAATTTTGGATCCTCAACACATCATCTAGTTACTGGAGAGAAAGTTGTTAAGAATATACTGACTACATTTCAAACATATTGTTGATTGAAAATTTGAATATATTTTTTATATCTCAAGATGCTCTAAAAGTTTCAACTGTGGCTGAAATCCAAAGAAAATAATAATATCCGAAAAAAGACTTTATGGAAATTATTCTTGAATGTCTCATTCAATCAATGACAACTCTTCGCTGAAGAAAATTATGATGACATTTATCGATTCTCACCTTCATCGCTTCTATCCGGAAGCCATGACTACAGGTCGAACTCTGCTCCTCTCTAAACTGCATGTACCTCAGCTTAGTGATGGCTTTCTGTTGGTGTTCTTCCTCCGTTGGAGCGTTAGGGTCCAAGGCCACCATCTGGAGGAAAACAAAGGTTGATTAATCATCTGGTTGGAAATTAAAAGATGAATGGTTGAGGTTTAAAAGATTTGGTGAATTGGATAAGTGTTAGTCAGGAGATGTTTTAAAATTCAGAAATTCAATTGGTGCAATGAACTGTGAACAGTACATGTATTTAAGTAGTGGAAATTGCCATAGAGACAAATCGAGGTGAAAAAGTGATAACTTTTTAAGTTTTTGAGGAAGATTAGAAAAAAGGTAGTTTTGATTTCATAGGCAATATCAAACAATTATGATTCTGGCTGATCTCAGTTTAAAAAATTCCAAAACTGATTGTGTATGGATGGCATTTAAGTAAAACGGTTTTAATAAATTAAACTCTATGTTTTTTTAAGATTCTTTCAAAACAACTGGACCTACCTTGTTGTAAAGATCCTCCCTCGCCTTGGAGTTTTGGACCTCGTCCTCCAGGAACGTTCTCCTTCCCATCTTGATGTCCATGACATTGGGGTCGCGGAACGAGTGCAGAAGATCTTCCAGCTCGATGAACGTCTGACCCCCGTACTGGACCTCTCTGTGAAGAAAAATAATCATTAGTCTTTCTCACTTGGTAACAGGTTCCAAAAGATAACTGCAAATAACTGATTGAAAATAACTGAGTTGATTAATGTGACTGAAATTATCAGAGGCAGTAACTGTTGATTTAGTAACAAATCCAATTTGAGAAGTTAGAATCTATGTGAACAAGTTGAATCTCTCACAACATTTGCTAGAATTTCACTACTGAAGTTTATCCAATTTGAGATGTTCGGATCTGTTAACAAGTTTAATCTCTCAACATTTCCTAGAGTTTGATTGCTGAACCTTGTCCAATTTTAGAAGTTGGAATCTCTCAACAAGTTGAATCTCTCTGATCACTTGTCAAACTTTGATTAATGAATCATTACCGGATGAAAACAAATTGATAAAAGAATACCATTTAGAATGTTAAAAGAAATTATTGAAAAGTTAATGTAAAAATTCTTACTGAAAAATAACATGTTCCTAAAAATTAACTGTAACCGTTCTATCTGTGATAAAAAAGTAACGCACCTGAGGTAACGCGGAGTCACGTCTTGCAACGCCGGTTCCAGGGACAAAGCTTCGTACACGGCCCGCTCGGTGCCGCCGCTGCACTTCTTCCAGACGGTGCCCGGTCCCGCCGGCGCGAACGCATCTGGGTGGCCGCTCAGCTGGAACCACTGGTTTCCGGCACACGTGTTGTTACTTCCGGTGGTCGTCTGGTTCCCGCCCTGACGCAGCAACACGTCGCTGGCCGGCGCTGTCAGCTCCAGGGCGTTCTGGAAGGAGAACAACTCAATTAACATCGGTGAATTTGGCAACCACCAACGGATTTTGAAGAGTAAGATTAATGAATGGAGATTTTGTAATTTCACAGGTGTAAAATAGCGTAATAGACTAAAATAATAATAATAAAGTTCAGAAAATGGATCAACTGTGTCATTGTTAAACACTCGAGTAAAAGACAAAGTAGTAGTAAAAAATAGTGTTAAAAAAGACGAATTGACAAATCTAAGGTGACTTTTTTCTAAGTAATTTCTATTAATTGTAACACTAAAACAGTAAAACTTAAAATAAATGTTCGACTTACCAAAGCCAGAAATTTAAGCAGCGAGTGCTCCTCATCCCTTTTCCGCACTTTTTTCGTGCACGAAGAGTGCGTCACGGTCCTCTTGTGGTCGCCGGACTGCTGTAACAGAAGGAGGAGAAACTTGGTTAGGAAATTCAACATTCCGGCACTTGGGACTACAGACTATCACACAAATAGAAAAAATCTCTCTGGGACTGTTGCTGTGACGAACGAAGGCCCTGTCTATTTCGGTTCACATATTAGCGCCCCTTCACTGTGCGGAGCCGGACGCTACAATGTAGGTCGCCCTCGATGTTGTACCGTAGCAACACACTTTCTCCCTGCACCCAGCCCGCCGCGCACTGTGGACGCTCTCGCTTATCACTACAGATAAGGCGTTGATAAGCGCGCCCGCTGATACGGCCTCTGTCAACAATTGTGAGCGACGAAGCCTAGTTTGAGTTAATTTCCATTGCTGCGGAAAAACCACAATGCATCAACTGTAATTAATTGTTAAAAATACTTTAAATCGTCAAATGGGAAACAATATTTTTGCAATTAAAAATCGGTGTCGCGACTCAAGATTGATAAACACTGATTTAGAAACCAGCAACATAGTTATCTCATTAGATCGGTGATCGCTATCGAATGGTTCGATTATCGACTATGTTATCGATATGCAGGAAGTCGATGCCGTATCGAGTTATGTGGACGTCGCAAAGACGCCGACATGCGTCAATTATCTTAGATATCACGTCTGCCGCGACCTCGTGCCCACAATGCATTGCGTCGCTTCCTAGCGCGCGTGCCAATGGAGTTCAAGGGCGTGGTCGGGTGTCTAGGAGGAGAGAGAGAGAGCTCATCGAATACCTCTCAAAACAGAAAATATATAACCTCGAAGATCTCGTAAAAAAATATTAGAGTGTGTAAAATAACGGTTTTTGCACTTTTGATAAAAAGGGATAAACGCTATTGGCCGATAATTGATAATTTGTTATTGTCGGTAAACTTTAAACAGGTGTCTGATTTAGACTGAACTTCAGCTTAAAGAGATGCTATATTAGAACTCCTGTTAATGCAAATTTTAAACGAAAGTTTAAAATTATTACCATATCGACAACGGGTTACGATAAAAGATGTGCTTATTTCTGTCTACATTTTGATCCAAATTTTGGTTAACATATATTCCCGCCAGAATGGGATATTTTCATTATCAACGCGATTTATCAGTCTGCTCAGAGATAAATAAAGCTAATACTTTACATAGAAAGTTTACCAGTATAAAGTGTTTCCTTTGTTCCCTCAACTGTTGATTTAGAATTTGCTTTGTATCCAATACTTGACCACCCCGGCAACCAATATCACTAGCGCTACTCTAATATTCATGTCACACCGTAAAACCTGTCACTGCGAGGTGCAACGTGTGTACTTTATCGAAGCATTTCTCGTCGAATCCATCACTGATAACGGCGATAACATATGTTGCCGCCACATATGGTGGTACTACTGATAAAGATATAATGGTGGAAAGGTGTCAAGATCCGCGGCGAGATAAGGAGGCGCGGAGGACGACTGGTATTGGCCAGACGTTTCCTTGCGACATCACGGTCATCGCTACCACGCTAACTGCCGAGTGTGTGGATTCAGCGGTCATCGCTAGAATCGCTACCACGCTAACTGCCGAGTGTGTGGATTCAGCGGTCATCGCTTATCGGTAATTGTCGAGTGTGTGGATTCAGCGGTCATCGCTAGAATCGCTACCACGCTAACTGCCGAGTGTGTGGATTCAGCGGTCATCGCTAGAATCGCTACCACGCTAACTGCCGAGTGTGTGGATTCAGCGGTCATCGCTTATCGGTAATTGTCGAGTGTGTGGATTCAGCGGTCATCGCTAACTGCCGAGTGTGTTGACACGCTAACTGAAAAGTATGTTGATTCAGCGGCAAGCAGCTGAGGATCACGGGAAAATGTGGAAAGCCTCGGGTGGAAGAGTGGGCTCCAGTCACGAACAATTTCACGATTTCACTTCATTCTCCCATAAGGTCAATGTTAACTATCAAATCCCGTCCCTCCTCAACGGGTTATCCGAAACTGTTGAGTTATGGCTCATTTTAAAGAGCAACAAATTACCTAGCGATTTCAGTGATCACAGTTTTGGTATCACAACTAATAAGCGGTAAATTTTTAAATATTAAATATTTGCTACATATTTAAAGTTTAAGAATTTGAGAAATTAAAATTCTGCACACTGAAATCGTTAGGTACAATTTCGCTGTATAAAGTAAGCTATAAATCAACAGTTTTGGAAAATCCGTTTAGAAAGGAGGGATTATAGAAAGTTAACATTGGCCTTATGGGAGAAGCAGGTAGGAGCAAAGAGACAAATAACAATATAATATAGTAGTGTTAAATAAATTTACATAACTGACTACGGATTTCTGATAGTGTCGAAAATAGCAAGACGTAAAGCCATGACATAAATGTGTTGAAAACGCGATACAAAACATATGAATAAATAGTGGGTTCCCTTACGTAAATATCGTAGGAACCAGAGAGGTACCGGACTGCGAGCGGGAAGGGGGCACTTGCGTCAGACACAACGGGAAAGTCATGGCCGTCATTACGCGTAATTTGAAATTGTAAATCAAAACTCGTCAGCGAAACCGCAGCAACCCACCTCCCGGCTGTGAGTGAAACAAATTGAATTCGGGCCTTCAGTCGGGAAATATGACATTTTTGATTGAAACGGATAGAACTACCATGAATAAAGTTTTTTATCGTGTTATTTAAATTTTGTTATCGTGTTATTTAAATGGTAAGTACATGTTAAGAAGTAGATGAGATTAACAAAACACCACATAACACCATTCGATATAACAAAATGAATTCGTCATTCCAATCTTAAGTTTCAAATGAGACGAAACAAAGTAATCCATAATTAATTAAATTGTGTTCCCAGTCCAAAGAGACATTAAGTTTTTATAATCACAGAATAAATTAGAATTTAATTACGTACCGGTGAAATTGATATTTGAAAAGGTTTTGCTTAGGAAAAACATTTCTGAGACTTTAATAATGTTTAGAGTTCAAGGGATAAACTTTTTATATTAATGAGGCATAAAAGCAAACATTTTAGCCAGGGACGGAATGTAGAAAACTGTATGTCACAGTTGTAAATTGTGACAGATTAAAATAAGAATCTCTCAGCAAAAAAATAAAATATTAAACAACTGAAATGCGTTTAAAAGTTATTGAAGAACGAAAATGCTAAATATTTATTATTACATGTCAAAATAAAATATTGAAAATAATAATGGACTATAACATAAAACGCTGTCTTTATAAAAAAATACAATTTTTGTTTCCTTAATGTAGGTTCAGTTAAACGATAACTCCACATAATCTAAAAATTCTTCACCATCAGTTTCAATCCTACCTTGGTTCCACAAAACACAAATATCCCCTCGACCATCTCAAGTGTCGAGTATCCAAAAAGCACACAAACACAAAACTAACACGAACCCCCGGGGAACACGAACGACACGAAACACCCACATGGAGAACTCGTCACGAACTGCATCTGTGAGCCGAGAGCTATCTAACGGGTACAAGGTCCACAGCTTCGCAATAAAACTAAATTTGAAACAAACCTACGAAAAAACCGAATGTCGTCAGATCCTCGGTGACCCGCGAGGCGCCTGCCTACCCATCCTCCGAGTGGCTGGTGATAAGGTGATAACACAGGTCAGAGAACAAAGAGATAAGGGAATTCGATAAAAAGCATTAAATAGCCTATATTTGTGTTACAGAATAATTTTTAGATCACGACGATATTATTTGGTGGGTTATCTGAACCTGAATTAATTTTTGTTCCGAAATTGACAACGTAATTGCTCGCAGTTCATTCACTCTGTTTCAGTGCTTCTGATAATAACTCGCAACTGGTTGGGTTACTGGTTTTGATACGTTGTTTCTAAATGAGTGAACAGTTGAGCTCTGACGTAGCGGTGAGTTCATGCGTAAAACTTAGATCTGATAACCGAATATCAAAATTAGATTGGCAATTTATTTTATATTAATTCGTAAGATACAAATATTAATACCCCAACAAAGAGGAGGTTACAACAAGCAATTCGTTTTAAAAATCGAGAAATGATGTTTAACCATTTTCAAGGTGTTAAAGGAAATCGGGTCGGCAAAATAAATCTTGTGCGTGTTTTTTTTAGATGATAGATAAGATTGATATATAATAAAGCGCCTATACATAACTTCATTCCACTTCATTCGATATAACAAAACAAATCTTAAGTTTCGAATGACACGAAAGAAACTTAACATATTATTTTACTTTTGAAGAGCGTAGAACTCAAACGACAATGTAAATGAGAAAACATTGGTGAACATTTGTAAATTTCAAAGCCTGCTCTTTACCAGACTTGATTGACATTTAAAGCATACTTTACATTGGTAATGAAAAGCTGTTTGATGCTTTTGTTTTATACCTGTCGTGGTTTTACGGTCGTATATTTATTTGCAAGACGGATGGTTTATTTATATGATATAATGCACTTGCACATTACAATGTAATCGAAAAATAATTGTATTCTTATCCAAACCGCATCAAGTTTAATGATTAAAATTACCGGTGTAATCTCTCCTTTGGTTAATTCATTCGGCAATATCATAACCTTTTGTCTTACTTCGCCTCAACCGTGACTTCTGCCATTTCATCTTCACCTTTCAACCCCGCTAACTACATAACACGCGGCAACAGAAGGTGGAACAACTGGCGGTACACTGAACACAGAGCCGCTACCATATCGAGCCGCCGCTTCCGCGTGTACCGCCGCAACACCGCACAATCAGCTAACAGCTAACTAGCCGACGGACCCATAAAGCTTATATCTGACACTGACACCGCCTTCGCGGCCAGATGTTGTGCTACACTGCCTCCAAATGTAATCACAAGTACTGGTTCTGTGCTTGTTTCGGTTCTATGTAGTTCATTAATTTATGTTCGTAAAAACTAAAAAAGATTGTACTGCTTGTAACTTAATAATTTAGATTATTTTCGGTTTTAGCATTCTCTATAGATACTATATCTATAGTCAATGGATTTAGTCTTCAAACTCTATTTAATATTTCGTATATTTCAATATATTATGTAGTATTTTTATTTTATTTTTACATATTAGTACTGGTAAGATTACTATGTACTTATCTATGTATAGGGCGATGTTTCATATTTGAAGTTAAACGCGAAAATGGTCCCATCAAACTCTTAAAACGTATTTTAACTTACTGTTTACGAAAACTGAACAAGTCAAAGCTGGCTATTTATAATTAATAATTGCATTACAATAATTACCTGACCGGAAATGTGAAAATTGTTTGAAATGGTACTTAATATTGTCGAAATATGGTTAATGTGTTTTATTAAATATTTGGCGGTTTTGATTTTTTTCTGTAAATACTCGATTGTAAATAAATGTAATTACTATTTGAATAATGAGACAGTCATTATTTTATATCATGACACGTTTCTGTTTTTAAATTAATTATTAAACATTGTTATAAATTATTGAAATTATTTACGTTAAGATAACAAGTTGAATTTTTAATACGATAGTTGCAAATCAAATCAAAATTAGACAATACCAACTCTAAATGAATTTCCTTTGAATTACAAGAAAAATTTACTTACTCTGTATTTCATCAGGGCTTGGAACTGTTCTAGAGCGATCTCCACAACAGATCGCCGGGGAAATTCCGCACAGACCCCGGCGGCAGACATGGTCTTACACATGGGAACTGCTTTGGCACTCACGATACTCCTCTGGCACTAGGCACTGCACTGACAAAGGTAATAGCTACCGACAAGACTGCTCAAAGGCGACTGAAGGCGCCAAGGCAGCGGCGGCACTAGTCGACCGCATCGGCTGACGTGCTAGGCGGCCGGACACGCCCGAAGTGGGGCGGAGATGCACGAGCGGGCCCGAAGTGGGACGGAGACGCACGAGCGGGCCCGAACACCGTCGGAGCCACACGAGTGTTGACGAATACCCAACAATGCTTTCGGATGCCATTGTAAGAGAGTGCGTCAAGGGGAAAACGTGTGTCAATCGAGTTGTGAAAATACGAAAATAATTATATGCCCTAGGGAATGGTTTTATTTCACAATTTCCCACAAACCTTCAGAACAACTCGAGAGGAACTTTAGGCTGTAATTACCTTAGTTATTGAAAATTTACAACGAAAAAGAGGCAGTGAGTTGCATTACCGGAATAGGTGGCAATAATTCCAATAAACTATTGATGCATTGAGTTATAAAAATAGCTCACTTTCAATTACTTTAGTGAAAATAATTCGTTAAAACACTTTAAAAATATGACGCAGTTATCAATTTGTAAAATAATTACTGAATACAATCGTATTTTACCAAACACGCAAAAAAAACAAAGACAACTACGGTATTGGTAATTTTAATACATACATGTAACGGTTTCCCCTGAAGTTACTATTCGAACATATGTGATTGTCTTGCCCCATTCGTAAAATAAATAGCTGTTCAGGGTTACGAGGGTTGTACGAGGGGGCTCTCAGTATAATCAGGCTCTCACATAAGGACAATTTCATTGAGTAGAATTAATCAATGAGAAGCATTTATGGCCCCCTCTTAAATTTGTACAGCGTAAACAAAGGATTACCTGCTCCATTACAGTTGAAGTAGCGAAGTAACCAGTACCTGACAACTCCGGCACTTTACTCCATCGAATTGTTGTCACGCGACGCAGCACTCTAAGGCCCTCTGTAGCCAGTACACACTGATAACAGTGATAATAACTATTAACCGCCTTTATCTAAACGTGATTTCACCTACGTACACACTGCCAGAGCTTAGTCAGTGATGCGTTATTTCCTGACGCAACATCGTGGGAAATTAATGACAAAATAATATACATTTGTCAGAATTCACATAAGTGTGTATTTGTTCAAGAGGGGGCTCTAGTCCTCTGCATCTACCTGCTTCTCCCATTAAAACAATGTTAAGCCCGATCCTCCTAACGGATTTTCCGAAATCGATGATTTATTAGTGAATTTCATATGGAAAGTGAACAATTAGCATGACCCGCACGATGAAACATAAGCCCGGGACCACCATAGAAGTTCCTAACGTGACCCCCTGAACACGTTTTGGGGGTCGTTAAAAATTGTATATATTTTATCGAACTCATGAAAATAAATGCTGCCTTACACGTTTATACCAAATTTCATCAAGATCGGACCATTTTTACGAAAGTTATCGTGCCTACGGACATATATATATATTTAAAAAAATCAGAAAAACCATCACCATCTTTTTTTGCTTTTTTTTAAGTTGTGTGTGTGTGTGTATATATATATATATATATATATATATATATATATATATATATATATATACACACACATATACATGAATTTGAACGAAAGGTGTTTTTGGCATCTGGGGGCCTCAAAACGAAAAGTTATCGTGGTCCCGGGCCTAGGTCTTACCATGCCACCTACGGAAATAGCTTCTTCCCTATAGGGGAAATTCGCTAAAACCGAACTAAAATTCCAAAGGTAAATCGAAACTAATGTTAAGAAACCAGAAGTAGAAAAAATTCCAATTGAAGTACCTTCCGAACAGGAGAGAACTGATTCGATACAATAGCATACAATCACTCCCTCCAAGTAGAAATCGAAAACAAAGTAAGTAAACAATAAATAGAATGCAATTATTGCACGTAACTAAATCATTTGCCCCAGCGGTAAGACATAATACATTATATTTATAGGGCACTTGTAATACTTCACTGATGAATGATTTCTACTACAACTTTAATTGTACATTCTAGCTAGCCTGACTGTATGAGCCATATACTACACAAGTGTTATTCAGCGTGTCCCTGAAACTAAAGGTGTGGCTACCCGCCTTAGATTACGATTACATAATAATCAAACAACACTGTGATTTTATTTGACAACCTGATCTGTGCTATACATCAGCTCTGCTTCTATTAGACACTATGTATCCTATTACTACTTACTATACAGACAATTTATTAATCCTATTAAATTTGTTCTTTACGATTGGGAACACTTTTACTTTCTCCCCTTAAACATAGTATATAGAGAAAGTATTGTTTTCGTAACAATTTTCGAATTTGAGTTATTAGTGGAAATATTCGTTTTGGTGCTCCCTGAATCCAAACAAGTGATTTTTACGTGATGTCTGTCTGTCTATCTGGATGTGTACAGAGCTAGAGCCCACACCAATTGGTCGATTATGATGAAATTTGGTATGAAGGTACTAAACCACGATATCTCCAGGTTTTTTTTTTCATTTTTTGGATTTTTTTATTTGTAAGGGTAATTATTCCCCAAAACCGCTAAAAAACATGAAAAGTCAAAATTTCTCAAAAACAGTTCAAACGATTTTGGTTAAACTTTAGTAGTTTTTAGAGCTTTAGTTTTCCAATAAAATGACACCACCCGCATCTCTGTAAAAATTCGGGTTCAGAAATTACAGGACCAAAACATCAAAAGTTAAGTTTTTTTGGATTTTTTATAAAAAAAATATAAAAAATATTACTATTCACCATTAAAAAGAGCTCAAAAACGAAATAATTAAGTATTTTGAATTACAATTCTACGATTGCTGGTTGCGGAGAATTCAAGTTAGCATGGACCAACAGAGGAAATTCGAAAAATGTTGCCCCTTAATAACCCTAGGGGGGGCATTTCCCCTGTTAAAACCACGTGTGTAGCAATGGATTCGTAGTGCCTCCAAAACAGGAATTTGGGTGGATATTTTTGAAAACAACTTGTTTACAAGATTTTCTGTACATTCGACCGTTCTTTGTATTCTATATTTAGTAAAAAAAATAATAATTTATTCCTCAAAGTTGGGCTAAAAGGAAGAAAGTATGTGTCAGTTTCCTGATACCGTTTATTTACTCAGTGATGTCTTAAGGACAATGGCCAATGATGGTTGGCTACAGTAACACGAAAGGCCATATAAAAAGTTCAGAATAGTTTAGAGGGGAAAAATACTTGAAAATTTAGAGATGAGAAATATTATTACTTCTAATAATAGTTTTAACACATTTTTTAAGATGGGGTCCAGTCACCGGCTTCGACCTGCTTTTCCCATTAGGCGAATGTTAATTTTGAAAGCCCATTCCTCCTCAACGGATTATCAGAAATCTTTGATTTTGAGTAATTTTAAAGAACAAAAATCGTAAATCTGGAGTGTTTTAGTATTTCATTGAATTATTTGTGATATTGAAATTTTGTTCACTAAAATCGCTAGCTCTTTAAAATGAGCCATAAATCGACGATGTCAGAGAAACCGATGAGGCTTTGAAAATTAACATTGACCTTATGGGAGAAGGTGGGAAAAACGCCAGTTGTTTCGTGACTGGGGCCCATAAGCTATATACGTCTTAGGCTACTTATGGAACTCGAAAAATATATAAACTACTCATAAAAACCAAGCCATGCGCAGGACTTCTCTGTGGGCTATATCATGTTTCAAAGATCCCGGTTATTTTAAACTAGAAATAAGTATTAATTTCTTAAACAGCTGTATTTTTATATGAACAGTACTTAGACTTATTGCTTATTTTTTATACTTAGACAATAATCCTTGATTCGTAATTTACACTAGCTTGCTATCATTTCCCAAAACATATTATGAATCAAAGAATTCCCTGAGCTCAAAACTCTGAAGTTATCTGTTAAGGCATTCCGTTAGAAACCAACTGAATATCTATATTTAACGAGTTATTCTTGTGCGAAATATCCCAGAAGGCCAAATACACCTGGGTTTCCAATGTCTGGTTCAAATATGCTGGGAATGTGAGGATTATAAAGGAATATTCTCACTTCGTTCTTGAAGTGACACAATCATCCAGTTATATTATGGAGATATATTATCTAGTGATTCAATAACAGCTAGCTGGAGGGTTCCGAACTTCTTTGGAACTTATTATTCTTTGCCTTATACGACAATCAACCCAATTAAAATTGTCCTTTCGTCATTAGTTGGTAGCTATTTTTGCAGAAAGTAAACTTAGAGGTTCTTTATTTATTCTAAACTAGCTGTGTACCCGTCCTTCGTACGGGTTGTATGTCTAAACAATAGATGAATTTGAAAATAATAACAACCGAATTAATTTTAAAATATTTCATTGATGGACGTGAGGATGGCACAAGACACTTTCGAAATTAATCTGTTTATGAACCTCAGGGGAAAAACTGTCGATCAGTAGTTCCTGTTATTCATCGATTGAACAGAGTGAAGGAGGGATGTTTATGAGACGACCTGTTTCCCAATGTTCTGTTCCCAACTTTTAGAAGGACCTAATACAAATCCTCAACCCTTTAGTCTTATCGAAAAATAATTTTTAAATTTACTGTTAAGTTGAGACACTAAGTAGTTGGCTACTTAAAGTATATATTTAGAGAGGCATAGATCTCGTCCCCCATGACTCAAGCACACAAAGTGTCTGTATGAAATCTCTAGAGAGAACAACACCATGACTCCCCATTATGGGCCATGTTGTTGATGATGATGACCTTTAAAGTACCAAATTTCAGCTCTATTGGTTGAGAAGTTTGTGATTATTATATTAAAGGCCAGTGGGGCAGATCCCTTAAGCATTTTTTATCTGTTTTTTCTGCTTCCGAATTTCATCTCCATCAGGTCAGTAGCAGATGCAAGATTTTTAAAATAAGTATTCTGAAGGTTCGGGGGTGGCGCCCTAAAACACGTTCTTAACGGGAATAGGCTTGTGTTTATTCTGATATATTAGGTATGTTCCTACCGAATTCAACCTAAAAGGTCCGAATTAATGCTCATAAAATTACCAGCAATAAAAGTAAATTAGGCAGAGTTGGGTACGATTTTGTTTCAAACCTAGACTTTTTGTACATTTGCAGAATAAGGGGAACCACTATGCAAAATTTCACCTTCTTAGGCATTGTCGTTCTTTACTTACAGTGATCACAATGCGAGCGAGTGAAAGTTCTGAAAAATATAGATTTAGATACTAGTATGTCCACTCTGTAAAGACACCTGGGTTAATAAAACCTGGGTAGAAATAAGTATTAATTTCTTAAACAGCTGTATATTTATATGAACAGTATACTTAGACAATAATCCTTGATTCGTAATTTACACTAGCTCGCTATCATTTCCCAAAACATATGATGAATCAAAGAATTCCCTGAGCTCAAAACAAATATATATATATAAGTTGTTAGCGACCCCTAAAAAGTGTTCAGGTGGTCACGTTAGGAACTTCTATGGTGGTCCCGGGCTTGAGTCTCACCGTGCGGGTTATGCTAATAGTTCACTTTTCCACAGGAAATTCACTAATAAATCACTCGATAAAACTTAAAAATATGACATATTTGCTATTATTATACGTTAACTATCTGTGATATCAAAATTCTGCTGACTGAAATCACTAGGCATTTGTTACTATTCAAACTGAGTCATAGCATAGATTAAGCATACTCCTAAGGAGTATGCTTAATCTATGGTCATAGATAACGATTCCAAATAATCCGATAAGAAGGGTTGGGATTTGAAATCCATAATTAGCTTTATAGGAGCAGCAAGCACAACCGTGAAATGTTTCGTGACGAGTAGTGATGGGATGATCGAACGAAAAAAGTAATCGAATGAACCGATGAACAATTATACCAATAATCGAATGATCTTTCGGTTGATTTTAATCGAATGATTTTCATTCTTATCCGTATATCAATTACGTCAAACGTATGCTGATATATAGCATTACATTTCAATGTTGGTAACTAAACACTATCACAAATTTAAATTTGTTCCCCATTTTCATCACATTTACAACTTCTTATTGCATTATAAAAGAAAACGAGTAACTAATAACTCTCGAAAAAGTTTTGTAACGTTTCTACCCAAATGCCTTTTATAAGTTCATATCTTTCTTAAGTTATAACTTCCTTGTTCAAGTTCCCCAATGCCACTAATATTATGATTTTTGTTTATACCATTCATACATTTTGATATACCTAGCATTAAAAGTCTGGTAACGATTCTCATTCTCATAAAATAACTGTTACATCTTTTTCCTTCCCAAGGATATAAATATTACAATTTGTGTTTGGCTTTGAGGATTAAATTAGTTTTATACGTTTTATGTTAAGTTTTTTATCGTTTAAGGTTATCTAGCTGTTGAATAATTTGTATAGGTTTAATTTTTACTTCTCTTTCTTATATTTTTATTGTATAAACCAATTTTGAAATTGTATTTCTTAAATTTTTACTTTGTTAACATACATGTTTAACAATAAATAGTCATATAAGTTCATTTGGTTTTTATTTTTCCTTTTTTCACAGTTAGGTTTTGTACCGATTATTCAAAGACAATAATCAATTATTTAAAAAATCATCGAGTACTCGATAATTTTCCAATAATCGAATAACCGATGATTTTTCATTCGATTATCCCATCACTAGACTAGCTCACTCTTACCTGAAAACTCTCAAGTGTAACTTCCCCCTCCCCAAGAGGATTAATTACTCAGAATTCGTTTACATAGTGCTTTTATTCAAACCCTCCTACGAGACCGACCAGCGGTCATCATGACCAGTTCTGTTGACGACACCGTCATCGTGACTGTCGCCCTGGGACAGCCCTGCAAGTTCCGGAAACTATCGCCGACCGCTCTCCGGAAATGCTCGGTGACGCTCGTACTACGGGAGAGCGGCGATCGCCGAGGGGCCGGGGTGATGAAAGCTACGCGCAGTAGAAAGTTCCGGGGCGGCCCGGC
Source organism: Allygus modestus (assembly GCA_963675035.1). Classification (NCBI taxonomy): domain Eukaryota; kingdom Metazoa; phylum Arthropoda; class Insecta; order Hemiptera; family Cicadellidae; genus Allygus; species Allygus modestus. Next base: position 455,857,441 of record OY776111.1, on the reverse strand, counting down.
TGGGGAATGAGTCGATGGGACTGGGTCAAGGAAAATCATAGTTGGACCGTGATTTAAAAAAGTAAACACAGGAAAGTGTAAACGAGGATAATACACCCCTTTAATGTGCTGACTCAATTTATACAGAATTTCCAATAAAATATTCCTGATATTTTTCTCTGTATACATTTTAAAATCAATTAGTGGAGAGAATCGTAAACAAATCATATCCGATTCCTCTGCCGTTCTTCGACTTTTTCCTTTCCTTCCAAACAAATCAAGTCCGAGTTCTGTGCCGTCCTACGTTTCCTTTACTTCCAAACGAATCATCCATGAGTCCTCTGCTTTTTTACTTTTCCTTTCCTTCAAAACAAATCTTGTCCGAGTCCGCGTCCGTTCTCTGACGTTTCTTATCCTTCTAAAAGAATCTTGGAGTTTCGAAAGAATTTTATATATAACTAAAATCGCAAAAAGTAACCTGGAGTAACTGCAGAAGGAATTTTTAGAAGAACGAGTGATCTTTTTCATCCGAGATAATTTTTATACTCAAAATTTATTTTCAAATTTGACTTTACTCAGCTGACTTTCAAATGACTTTAAAATTATTTTTCAACTGGGAAAACAGATAGAGACCCTTAACTTGAGATGCAGCTCTAGTCAATTGCTTCTATCTGCATTTCCCATAACACCGATGTTAACTTTCAAATACAGTCCCTACTCAAGGGGTAATCAAAATTATTTATTTACGGCTCATTTTACAAAGAAAATATACCTAGCGTTTTCAGCAAGCAGAATTGTCATATCACAAGTCGTCTAACAATACAAAAATAACAACGAATCAATGTTTTGGGATGTTACTGATGTTACTGAACGCTGACTCCTTGTGATGTCAAAGAAGCTGCTCACTGTAATCCCTAGGTCTAGTTTCGCTCTATAGAATGAGCCATGAATCAACAACTTCAGATAATCCGTTGAGGAGGGACAAGATTTGATAGTTTATTGGTCTTAGGGGAAAGCCAGGTCAAAGCAGGAGACTGGGGGCCCCCTGTTACTGAGCTGAGTCAATTTATACTGAATCTCCATTAAAGAAGTTCTGATATTTTCCTCCAGAATTTCCCTGATAGCTCTGAGTTACTATCCATTTTGAAACCGGGAACTGTGAACAAATCATGTCTGAATCCCCTGACATACTTTAGCGTTGAATTTATTTTCAAAAACCTATTTTTTAAATCTAATTTTGAAAACGAAATCCGGAACACTTTTTACATTTATTTATAGTATTTGGTCACAAACAGTGACTTTTAAATCTGGGATAATTTTCCTACAGTCGATTGATTGAATTCTCTGATTGGGCCTGATGATGACCGGTGTATTAGTTGAAATCGATTGCCTTGTCTTTTTTTTTGTATATTTTACCGTCTTATATGTAAGTACAGTATAAGTGTAAATAAACTTTATAGTGTTGTAAGACTATTTTATTTCTCCTGCTTAGTTGTAACAACACGTATCATGCTACTAAAGAAATTATTAAAATAATTAATATTCTAAAAAAAAATACCCCCGCAGCAGCAAACCTGCGTAACCAGCGAATTTCCAATGCATAAATATGTATCTTAATACCAAAAAAAGCCACATACCAAGTTTCATCAATACACATTCATAAATAAACGATTTATGCCATTTTAATTATTCTTCATAAGAATAACATGACGACTGAGTATGTAGGGTTGCTGAAGCAAGGAACACAAAAAATAGGGTTTTATACAAATATAAATATAACTCAAGAAGGTAAAGCCACATACCAAATTTTATTAATTTATGTTCATAATTAAGGGAGATAATACTTACTTATTCTCCAAAAGAATAACATGGGAGCAGAGTACGCAGGTTTGCTGCTACGGGAACTATCGGCCAAAAAGTTTTTAATGCATATTTCAATAGACCACAACAATATGAAGCAATATACCAAGTTTCATCAGGATAAGTTGATAAATAAGCGAGATATACAATTTGTCTTATTCTCCATAAGAATAACATTGGACAACGTAGTGTGTTAAGCACTTTCAATATCTCTGTAACCATTTGATATGGAGCAATGATCAAAACACCAAATTGTGCGTATTTTTAAGCTGATTCCAATGGAAAAACTAAAATTTGACTTTTTCAAAAATTATATGTAAAAAACTCAAAAATCCCATTTTTGGGGTACAAACCCCCCCCAAAATACCCCTTCGGATAAGTCGATCTGTCTGGTTTTCGAACTTAGTCATAAATGCTGCTTTACACGTTTATACCAAATTTCGTAAAAATCGGACTATTTTTACGAGAGTTATTGTGCTCACGGACACACACACACACACATATATATATATATATATATATATATATATATATACATATACAGTTTTGACCGAATGGTGTTTATGGCATCTGGGGACCTCAAAACGAAAAGTTTTCGTGGTCCTGGGCCTAGGTCTTACCATGCCGACTACGGTAATAGTGTCTAGCCTATAGGGGAAATTCGCTAAAAAAAAACAAAAAAAAACTATAAGATTCGCTAAAAAAAAACAAAAAACTATAAGATATATTTGTTGTTTAATTGCAGTTCATTACCGCTAAATATTGTTCGTATTTAAAAACGAGGAAATATTTTGCTCATTTTAAACGGTCTATTATCACTATGTATATGTCTTACACAGTGATAAGTGCTAAGTGATATACACGTTCAAAACATCAATTGCTATAGCCTTGTAGTTATCAGTTTTTTACATAAAATGCAAGTATAACTATGACATATTTTGTTCAAAATAGATGAAAAATAGATGCCAACAATTATTATGTATTGTTTGAACATAACACTCCAGTGATTAGTGTGGTGGGACTTGCTTTAGAAATAGAAGAGAGGAAAACATTTTCTAACAATGTATGATAACCATATGTTGACTGTCACAAGTGGTAACAAGCACCGGGGTTTTTTTTTTACAAAACGCTGGTTCTGCTACCTTTTGCTTAATTGGCTGTAGTTTTTTTTTTTGAGTTTACAGTTTTTTAAACCAGTTTTTTTTTCAAAATTAAAAGGAGTTTTTTTATATGTAATTAAAATAGAAAAGACATGTAGAATTTGTATGTATAGTTTAATAAAAGTCTGGTAACTATTTTCAAAATTTATTGCTATACTAAGATTTTATTTTTTGATTTATTTGGACTTTACCTATCGCTTCTAGTGTTTAAAACTACACTACGTTTCGGGAGGTAAGGAAACTCCTCCCGTTATCAAGTGAACCCTACTTACATCTAAATATCAAACTCTTACACCTAACTAACCTACATTTTTTTGGGATTTTTTGATTTTTCTTTTACATTCTAATTTACACTAACACAAAGATAACAAAAAATCAAATACAATACACTAACACAAAATTTATATACACACCTAACTAACCTACATTTTTTTAATATTTTCCTTTACAATTTAATTTGACTAACAGAAAGATAACAAATATATATACAAAAAATCGAATACAATACACTAACACAACATTTATATATACGAACAAATGAAAACTGACAATACATTACCTGTTCTGTTCTGTAAACGTAGTGTAGTTTTAAACACTAGAAGCGATAGGTAAAGTCCAAATAAATCAAAAAATAAATTCAAATCCATCGCTATTATGAGTTTCAAAAATACAGTATACTAAGATATTGGTTAGTGGCTTAGAGTTGTGCGAGTGTATTAATACGAGAAGTGACATGATTGTTGATCGTTGCCGTTTATTAGTTTTGTGTCGCTAGGCAAATCTGCGTGGAGTTTTGTGTATTATGAGTTCCACGTGTCGTGCCTCGAGGGTACAGGATTTTACGGTATAATATTGCGCGAGGTATTGTGCCGCGAGTGTATGGTGAATTACTTATGTTTATGTCGGGAGTGTGTTATCCCCGACATGGTTGCGTTATTATGTTTATGTCGGGAGTGTGTTGTCCCATACATGGTTGCGTTATTATGTTTATTTCGGGAGTGTATTGTCCCCTACATGGTTGCGTTGTTATGTTTATGTCGGAGCGTGTTATCCCCGACATGGCTGCGTTATTATGTTTATGTCGGGAGTGTGTTGTCCCCGACATGGTTGCGTTATTATGTTTATTTCGGGAGTGTGTTGTCCCCGACATGGTTGCGTTGTTATGTTTATGTCGGGAGTGTGTTGTCCCAGACATGGTTGCGTTGTTATGTTTATGTCGGGAGTGTGTTGTCCCAGACATGGTTGCGTTATTATGTTTATTTCGGGAGTGTGTTGTCCCCGACATGGTTGCGTTGTTATGTTTATGTCGGGAGTGTATTGTCCCCGACATGGTTGCGTTGTTATGTTTATGTCGGGAGTGTGTTGTCCCAGACATGGTTGCGTTATTATGTTTATTTCGGGAGTGCGTTGTCCCCGACATGGTTGCGTTGTTATGTTTATGTCGGAGCGTGTTATCCCCGACATGGCTGCGTTATTATGTTTATGTCGGGAGTGTGTTGTCCCCGACATGGTTGCGTTATTATGTTTATTTCGGGAGTGTGTTGTCCCCGACATGGTTGCGTTGTTATGTTTATGTCGGGAGCGTGTTATCCCCGACATGGCTGCGTTATTATGTTTATGTCGGGAGTGTGTTGTACCCGACATGGCTGCGTTATTATGTTTTTGTCGGGAGTGTGTTGTCCCCGACATGGTTGCGTTGTTATGTTTATGTCGGGAGTGTGTTATCCCCGACATGGCTGCGTTATTATGTTTATGTCGGGAGTGTGTTGTACCCGACATGGTTGCGTTTTTATGTTTATGTCGGGAATGTATTGTCCCCGACATGGTTGCGTTTTATTTTTATGTCGGGAGTGCGTTGACCCCGACATGGTTGCTTTTTGAGTTATTGCGCGCTTGTTTGTTTTTACAGAGGAGTTTTGGTTTCTTGCGTGCCAGCGGAGTGATGCCTTGGAACAGATCTGTGGGAGTCTGTGAAAATTTGTTTATCAGGATTGTGTGACCGTTTATTAATATTTCAGGTTATACGTCTGTGGATAAAGAGCTTGGGAACCGAGTTTCCATGGTGTTTATTCTAACAGTTTTTGTTTCAGGAGCCAGTGAGAGCCTATTCCCTGTAAAAGAGCTGACTACTGAGAGGAAGCAGATCTTGAGGCGAAATAGAGTTAATTAAATGTTTATAGACAGTAGTATGCCATCTTGGGGTTTTATGGGTAAAATAGTTGAGAGTATTTTTGTTATTTTGTGGTAATTACTTGTTATTTATTTAATTAAAGGTTTACTTATTTGTCTGCAGGGTGAAATAGTTTATAGAAGGTGTGAAATAGCTAAGTGTGAAGAAGCGGACTAGAGTGCGGAAGTTGCTGCTGTTAGCATTTGTTTCAAGTTGAGGAATGCTGAGTTGCTGTGGGAGTTGACCCGACCTTGCTGACAGAGTTGTCTAACATGGTGATGAGATTTGTAAATGTTTGGTTTGGGCTGGAGATATTGCTTTGATCATTCAGGATGCTTGTGCATGCGTGGTTTAAAATGCTTGATTTTAAAGACTAACAGATTCTGGTTTTATATAGCTTAGTTATGCTGGGATAATCAAAGGTTTTTCTTTACAAAGCTTAATTTTTAAAGAATTTTCCAAATTTATTAATCTGGATGTAACTGATTTGGGCCCAAATCATATTAATTTTGTTCATATCTTTAAATCTTTATTGGATAGATGTGATAATTAGTTATGTTTATTTTGTTTGGTGTTTTGGCAGTAGGTTTGCATTTTAAAAGGGGTGCAAAATTATTTTTGCTCTGTGAAGAAATCAGTAAGATTTTTGTTTAAGTGACATGACAATTTATGCCAAGTAAACTAAAGTTTTTGTATTGACTTTTAAAGGTAAATTGTAATGGGGAGTTTTATTTTCAATATTAAAGTGTGCATCAAAATAATAGACCTAATATAACATTTATTATTAAATTATTTATTTTCTTAATTTCTCAGGAAAGGTTTTTATAGAATTGAACATTTATGAAATTGAATGGTGTCCAACAATTAACTCACCACGCAATTTGTTTTAACACTATGTAGTAATTTTGTGTCATATAATCGATATGTTATTGTGAAGAAGCAAAACTATTAGAGTCGTTGAATGCAACATTTAGGTCTTATGAGGTGATCTGACAATTTAAAAGATTAGTTAGTTTAAAATTTCTTTGAAATATTTGGTGGATAATGGAATTAAATGTTTGAATTGAAAGAACTAGCATCAACATTATAAAGATTTGTGTTTGTGTCATGAGATTTATATAAAGTTTCATCAAATTTATTATCCATGCTGTTTTCCTTTGTTTTATCGAGAATATTTTTGGGGCAACACTTGCCAAATACTTCTTCTGTTTTCAAGATTAGTTGACTGTATGTAACGTAACGTTTATCCCTCTTGCAAACAATAATTGTGGTTTTTTAATTGCATTTTATGGTTTTATGTATGTAATTGTTTTGTTAATTTTTATATAGAATATTTTATAGACTTTCCATTTCTTCGACCTTTCCCTGACCTAACGGCCAACCCGATACATCAGTGGAAGTTTCACTCCTTCACCATAGGGATCTTCTGCGGCAACCCTGGAGCAACAGATCACGTGATCTCCACTTCTTCAACCTCTTGGATCTGGACTCTGTTTTACACTACTGGACTTCGGTCTTCTTGGGCGAACATTTGAAGGCTCGCACCAGGAGGAAGGTTTACTCATGCTGTCTGGACAGTTATGGGGAGAGCGACAATGGTTCTTCAAGGAGTTGGTGTGGATTTCCTTTCGCCTGGGCTCGTCACACTCTGCCAACATCAGTCTCTGCCAGTGACTTCTCCGTGCCATAGAACTTCCAGAGGGATGTGGACATTGTGTCCTGAGCTTTCAATTTTTGGTTTGGGATTCATTGGGATTGCCTACAACTGGGAGAGGTTCATCTTCATCCGAGGAGCCGCATCTTCGTGGGATTGGTCAGTCCTTTCTAACCTATTTTCTTTCCTTTCCTTCATTTTTATTTTTGTTGGTTGTAAATGAATTTTTATTGTTGATGGATGTTAGTTACATTTAATTTGCCAATATTATTGTTTTTATTTTTTCTTTATTTTATGGGGCATTTAAGAGAGACGCTGAGAACATCGTCTCACCAATCAAGAGGGAAGTAATGAAGGGGAAGAGAGTTAGTTAGTTTATTGTAATATTTCTGTAGTTAAACTTGCAAGAGGGAAGTAAAGGTTGTGTAAGGAGGAAGTATTGGGCATGTTGGGTGAGTAGGCTGGAATTGTTATCAAACAATCACTTGTTTTGCTGATCTGCTGAAGGCTCTGGCTTAAGTAGGTCAGCTGGGTAGTTTTGGGGGTCAGTCTGTCGGTCTGTGGGATGGAGTGTTATGGTGTGGTGTTGGGGCTGGGGGGCCTCAGGGTCCAGGGCCTGTTAGGTCTCGGACCCAAGTAAGTTTTATAGTCACTAGTCTTTTCTAAATTAATATTTATACTTTCCAGACTACTCGCCCTTGAATCTAGATAATTACTTGTTAATATATTCCCTTGTTAATATATAAGGTTTATTTTCATTGTCATCACATTGATATTTTACCGTTTAATCACCATTTGTAAAATGTAGAGTTTTATTCTTTGTTTAATAAAAGTTTTATTATTACATTACATGTCTCTTTAATTTGTTGAGCTACGTCCTCGCGGTGGCAAGTGGGTTTATACTGTTTGGCCAGCAGATAAGCTTGCTTGTCCGTCACATTGACATTCTTCAGATTTTTTAAACAAAATTATGTACACCGATAGAATACAACATGGTGAGAAGTTATTTGAACTGAACAGTAGTACTTGTTACTTGTTTGCAGAACAATTTAAAGCATATTCTCTAAGAATCAACAATGGTAAATTTGCCTCGGAAGTCTCTTATGCCCAAAAACAAAAATTATTTCAATTTAAAAATAAACTCCTAGGTAAATAGTAGTTTTACTTTAGAAGATAAGCAGATCACTTTTAATGAGGAAAGCAGTAACCTGAGTGAAAATGTTTTTTTAGAAAATTGAATTTGCTTGTTTTTCACTATAATATTCAGGGATGTGCAAAAAAGTTAGACGAATTAAATATTATTTTGTCCAAATACCTCAGTAAATACAAAATATTACTATTGACTGAGCATTGGTTAGGTGATGACAATAAAGATTTTTTAAATATCTCAGGATTGTCATATGTATCAGGGTATTTTAAAGAGGAAGGTGAGAGAGGTGGCTCATGTATTCTGGTTAGCAAAGAGTTGTTGGATAGGGTCAAAATTGTTTTGGATTACAGAAATTTTGCCATGAAGTATATTTTTGAATTCAGTGTTATAGAAATTAGCCTTAATTGCTCAATTTTTGTAATTGTATGTATTTATAGAGTTCCAGATAAAAATAATTTTGAAACATTTTGTACACAATTAGAATTATTACTGGATAGAATAGCAAGTAAAAGAAATTATGTAAAGCAAAATATTATTTTGGGTGGAGACTTGAATGTAAATACATTGGTTAATGACTGGTATTCAAAAAAATCATAGATATTGTTAGTGCTTATGGCTTGCACCCATGATTTAATGTGCCAACAAGAATAGCAAAGAATTCAAAAACTTGTATCGACCATATAATAACAAATTGTTTTGTACAAGATATCCAAATATTTCAGCCGGGTCTCTCTGATCATACCGCCCAACTAGTGGAAATACCTATTTCAGAACAGGTCATAAAGAAAAAACCTAGTATTAGAACATTTACGGAGGACAGTATAAGTAGATTTAATGATGATTTAAAAAATGAGGAATGGCAGACTTTGTATGGCGTAGCCTATGAAAAAAATGATTCTGACTTTATTAATAATATATTTAGGGAATTTTTACAAACATTTTTGCTTCATTTTCATTCTAACTTTCCAAAGAAATATGTTTCAAGAAATTTCAAAAATACCAAAAAAAGTGGCTTAACAACAAAATAATTAGTCTAAGCTCAAAAAAACGTGAATTATTTATATTAATGAAACAAAATTCAGGAGACAAAAAGTTAGAGAACCAATATAAAAATTGTAAACTGATTCTAAAAAAGGAGGTTAGTAAGGCTAAATTAGATTTTTACAATAACACAATTCAAAATGCTGATAATATATCTAAGGCTTCTTGGAATGTTGTTAAACAGGAGTTGGGAAAATTTAATTCAAAACCCACCAATATTGAGATTGACATAGGGAACAATATTTTATATCGACACTCAGAGGCTGCTGCTTTGTTAAATAATCATTTTTTAAATGTAGCCGATAAATTAAATCTCAAGCCAAATATAAATGTAGCTTTGACTTACTCAAAAAATTACTGCAGTAATTTAAGTGGTTCACTTTTCTTAGATCCTGTCTTGCCGAATGAGATTCTATCAGCTATAGGGAATCTTAAAAATAAAAGATCCTCCGGGTGGGACGATGTTCCATTGTTTTTAATTAAGCGAGTGGGTGAAGTTTTTGCCCCCCATTTAGCTAACATATTTAACCAGTGCTTGACATTGGGGATATTTCCGGATGTTCTTAAATATTCCATTATCAAGCCAATTAAAAAAAATAAAGACAATACTTTGGATGACTTTCCACCAATCTCATTATTATCAGTTTTTTCTAATTTGCTGGAAAGGATAATTTTAAATAGGCTTTTACCTTATCTTGAAAAACATAAACTAATTAATAAAGAACAGTTTGGTTTTAGGCAAAATCTTTCTCCCATAGACGCTGTTTCAAAATTCATCGAGTACGTTATTAAAAATATGGATAATAAAACCTTATCTGCAGCAATATTTTGTGATTTATCTAAAGCGTTTGACACCATTAACAGAAATATTTTGTTAGGAAAAATGGATAATTATGGAATCAGGGGACCAGCAATTAATATTATAAAATCCTATTTTGAAAAACGTTTTCAGTTGGTGCGAATTAATGACCAAAGAGGATCGTACGATACAAAGTGGGAAATCAGCCATACAGGATGCCCACAGGGGTCAATATTAGGACCGATTCTTTTTTTAATTTATGTCGCAGACTTGCCAAAAAATGTTCATTCCACATTTTCGAATACCATTCAGTACGCAGATGATACTACCGTGGTAGTCCAAGGTGGGAGTCAGGGTGATCTTGATCATAATATAACTGACTGTATCTTTAATTTAAGTACCTGGTTTAAATAAAATGGATTAAAATTAAATGAAAACAAAACTGAAATAATTAAATTTAAGACTCGTGAACCACTTCCAAATTCAATTTCAAACAAAAGCTTTTTTTATACATTTTTAGGAACAACAATAGATGCTAAATTAAACTTTTCTGCCCACGTTGAAACGTTATGCAAAAAATTAAATTCTTCTTGCTTTGCTCTAAAAGTATTGTCAAATTCGGTCAATCAAAGTATTTTAAAGACAGTTTACTTTGCAACTATCCAATCTAGATTAACTTATGGATTGGTTATTTGGGGAAGTACATCAGCTGAAAATTTCAATAGAGTATTTAGAATTCAAAAAAGGGCCATACGAATTTTGCATCATGTTGCGGTTGACGAGCCCTGTCAACAATTATTCCGAGAATTAGAATTATTAACCTTACCCTGCCTTTATATTTATGAATTATGTAAATACTTCATTAAAAATAAGAAACTTTTTTCAAAATTACACTAATTCTTATAACACAAGGCAAAATTTCATAACTTATCCCTCACACTCAACTTCTAAATTTGAAAAGACTCCCGACTACATGGCCCGCAAAGTTATGAACAAATTTTTAATGCTGGATAGGGACACGGTTTTTAATAAAAGTTTTTTAAAGAAAATTAAAACATTTTTATATGACAAAGCATTTTATGGGTTGAATGAATTCTTTGACTTTAGCTCTAAGTTAGTTTAAGTCTGAGATGTCATTGTAATGATAATTGATAAATGACCATTGACCATTCTCTATGTACTGTTTTGTATATTTTGGAGAAATAAAGATCTTATTCTTATTCTTATCGAGTTTATTTTATTCATGGCAAAACGACGCGCTTTCTAAAAAAATACGAAAGTTTATTTTACTAACCATAAACATGATTTGCGTGAACTTAATAAACGTACACTATTTTGAAATACCTTATTGTGGTAAACATTTTAAAGAAATTATTTAATTGAAATGGATTATAAAAGCGTTAACATCTATTGAGATTTTTATATCGTGACTATTCCTAGTTTTGTTAAATAAAAAGTCTGTAATAATTGTGCCAGTTTATTTAGTATAATTTAATTTAAGTATAATGCGACGTAAAAATGTAAGCATGAGTAGAATAACAAAACACAAAAGAACAAAAGTTAATAATAAATCAAATCTGCTAAAGTAAAAAAAATGAAAAGTTTAGTTTTACCATCAAATATAGCATCATTCTTCATGAATTAGTGACACATTTTAGCATGTAAAACTAAATGGATGGAGTGGATTAATTTTGAAATGAAGATGACGAATAACAAGAAAAAAATATATTCACCCAGCACAAGAATTTGTGTTTAATGCAGCACTTGTGGTCCCCGTGAGAATCCCGCGTAACTTCACGCTGAAACATAAAAACACTTTATAGAATTTAACAACAAGGTGTAAGGTAAAATAATTAAAGAAATGTACATAGTCTGTTAATCGTCTAATTATAATTTAGAGAAAAGATTTTATAATATATTTATAATACCCCTTCTAGTAAAATGTAAATAGTCTATTTCGCAGTTTAATGTTCTGCAGGTAGATATATTGTACTTGTTTACAGGCAGGCTATGTGTAATAAATTAAATAATATACTAAATATTAAAACTAGCAGAAACAAATGTTAAATAAGTACATTAATTCGCTTGAACTAAATATCTACATATTAAAAAAAATCCTGCTTTTTGTTCACCCACTTCCTGAAGTTAATACTTAACCGATTTTGATGATTCTTTTTTTATTTAAAAGGTAATTTCAAGTTCTAAGTCACTGTTGAGCCAAGTTCGATTTAGGCCCAGGGCTCTGCCCCACGGGACTTCCAAGTTCCCATATGGGGGAGAGTTTGATTTGGTTTATGCCACATGTGTTTGATCTTGATTCAATAAATAGCTGTTATAAGGATTATATCCGCAAAATATTGCGGGGAGCAGCTCGTTAGATATTTTATATACTGTTTTTATAGCTATGTAAAGTAATTAAATAAATCTCCCCGAATAAAACCACAAAAAAAGTTGACCATTGTACTGACTTACAGCCACCATGATACAGTAAAATTAAATAAAAACCAATAAACCTATTATTTTAAAAACAAGCTATAATTGCACCTCATATACTTTTTTTGCCTAACTTTATAAATATATTTCACACCATTCACAAATTTATTTACGAGGGTGCTTCAATCACTTGCTACTCCAATAAGACCGATGTTAACTTTACAGTCCCGCCGCTCCTCAACGCATCAACCAAAACTGTTGATTTATGGCTCATTTTATAAAACAAAAAAAATACCTACCTAGCGATTTCAGTGAGCAGAATTTTGCTATCACAAATAATAGACGTTCTATAATATTTCAAATCACTCAATATTTTATATTTGTTTATAGGTTAACGATTTGTGGTACCACAATTCTGCTCACGGATATCGCACGGTATTCTTTTCTCTACGATTTTGAACGAGATCGCACGCAGCATGCTGACGTGAGGGAAGTGATATTCCGCAATAAAACCTAACAAAAACCAAAAAATCCAAAAAAGGGTTTAAAACAACACTGGGAATTTTTTTGGAAAATTTAAAAATGTTATTTTTTGGCTGTTCTGATGCTCCTGGTTATATTTTAATTGACTATTAGGATGGAAATGTTGTACATTATAAGGTTAGGAGGAGGTATAGTCAGGACAAAAAGTTGCTATACGGGTATTGGGGGTGGTAAAATTACAGAAATTTATGAAAAACAGCCATTTTCAGTGTAAAATCCCCATAAGACAACGTACTGTGTTAAGACAATTAGCATTTTATTTAATAACTTGGTAAAAACTTGTACTAAAATGATGAGGGACGGCTTAAAACTTTTGGAATTTAACGTAGAATAATTTAATATTTAAAAATTTTCTGTGATTTTCTGTATTGTAAAATTTAACATTTTCTGTAATAACTCAGTAAACACTTGTGCTAGAGTGATGGGGAAGGGCTTAATATTTTGTCATTTCACGTAAAATAATTTTATATGCAATAATGGGCCCAAGAACTCCAAATCTGAAAATCTTCAAAATTTGAGATTTCGGGCCTAAAACGGGTCCCCGAATGTAAAATTTTTAAATATTACATTATTTTACGTTAAATTCCAAAAGTTTTAAGCCCTCCCTCATCATTTTAGTACAAGTTTTTACCAAGTTATTAAATAAAATGCTAATTGTCTTAACACAGTACGTTGTCTTATGGGGACTTTACACTGGAAAAGGCTGTTTTTCATATCTTGATGTAGTTTTATCACCCCCAATACCCCTATACCAACTTGTTATCCCGACTGTAACTCCTCCTAAACTTATAATATACAACAATGCCATTATCATGGTCAATTTAAATATAACCAGGAGCATCAGAACACCCAAAAAATTCCTTTTTCAATTTTCCTAAAAGAGTTACCAGTGTTGTTTTAAACCCTTTATTAGATTTTTGTAAAGGTTTTAATGCGGAAATTCACTTCCCTCACGTCAGCGTGCTGCGTGCGATCTCGTTTGATGATACATGACACGTAAAGTTTAATGTTTGTCTTGTTTGATGCACTCCTGTCCTACCAGGCGAATCAGCAAAGCGAACGGCTGACGGCACAGTGGTGAGTTCGCTACGTCCATTCGTCTTTTTACAAGACCGCGTACTGTTCAAGGTAACACTATATTGGAATGTGTTGAATAAAACAGGTAAAACTACAGAATAATTTGTTGGGAGATTTGCCAGAAGCATTTAAGATCCTCAAAGCCATGTGCACCAAGGGCATCGAACCTGTGACCTCTTGAAACGAAATCTAAGACGCCGATAGCGAGACAGTCAACTTAGAAAGTTTATCGGATTTGTTTACTTTTCATTCGATTGTTTAGCTTTGTAATCGTCTGAGATGTTTCACTGGTCATTGTGAAACAATCAGACAAAACCAAACAAACGAGAGAACATTGCTCCTGCTGGGTAAAGAAAAAACGTAAGTCAAATGACGCAATATTATCAACATGGGTTTCTACTCCAACTTGTAAAATACGTTCGCCTAGGAGAATTTCATACTTTGTGGTTTTGTCTCTGGATGACTGTTGTCTATAAATCGTGTAGGTTTACCTAACTGCCAAATATACCTTATATCCGTTCCTTTAGCGGATGATGCGTTCTGAGCATACTCATTTTCATTTTAATTCTTTCACCGAAGATTTAAAAATGATGATTAAAATCCTCAAAATTGATATCCACCGAGAAGCAGAGCCTTGATCACTCTGAAAGGCTTAGGACCAATACCTTTTATAAGGTCTTTTCTCTTCAATCAAATCGTGTTCAGGGCTTGGCTAGTTTGATTTAAAATACACCTATTATGAATTTAAGCATATTTATCTTAAGAGGGGGGTCTAGTCAGTTGCTCCTCTTAAAAAACAATGCTAACTATCTCATCGGATTACCCAATTGTTGACGCATGTCTCATTTTATAGAGCAAACAAGTTCCTAGCAATTTTAGAGAGCAGAATTTCGATATTAAAAATAATAATCATTCAATAAAATTCCAAAATATTCAGTATTTGTATTTTTTAACCGTTAAATATTCGTGATAAAACATCTGCTCATTGGAATCACCAACTTTTGGTTTTCTCTATCAAATGAGTTTTCAACAATTTTGAATTTTCCGTTGAGAATGGACGGGATACAGTTATCATGGGCCTTACGAGAGAAGTAGGAAAAACCTGAAATGTTTCCTGACTGGAGCCCACTCAACGGAGAAAACCTTGACCTATTTCTTACCCTAGGCCGTGATCAACAGAACAATGCCGAATGCCATCTCACGTTGCCAGATGCGACATTCGCCTCCGAGTCAGCAAGTCGCAAGCGTCACAAGCACTGCGGTATGATAAGTGCGGCACATGCATTCCAACGTGAGTGATTCCATTATCATATTCTTCTCCAACCGATGCTTGGGTGTTGATGGATGCTGGGGCATCAATCGATCTGATGACAGTATTGAGGAAGCAGTCAGTAGGTATTGAGTCGGGGCGGTTTGGGTTTTTCTATTTTAGTTATAGTACTGATTCAGTCACTGCAAATTGAAATAATTGGAATATTCATGATTTAAACCCACGTGAAGACGGAAGCAAATTTCGAAGCAACGTGATCAAATCGCAATCACGTTAATTTAGAGATACGTTGGGAATAAGAACTTACTTTAGAGGAATAGACATTTGCATTGGGATGTTACAAGTAAATGCAGCAAAATAGAGGACTTGACCTAGAGGACTGATAATGAGATGCTGAAGAACCAAACAAGCTTATCGCACTTTTTACCAGCTCTATTACTACGAATACTCGGGTAAACGTTATGATATTACAAATTCTTAAATGTGTTTATTTTAAATTACAGCTTTTCTGATTGAATCAAAACCAGATTATACCAACTTAACAGGTTGAAATAATAAAAATAAATTAAAAAAATAGCAGCGTTGATTAACAATCAAAAAGAGGGAAAACCTTCAGATAAAAATTATTAATTAGGAAGGACCTAGAAGACATTTTGATCAAAGGAGGACTCTTGGAGAACTTGAAGACGAGTTAACCCTGGCGGAAAAAAAGGAAAATGTGCCCTTCTCATAGCTAAGCTCGTCGTCTAACACTCAGTAAGGATGAAAACCTTCCTTCTCTTTTGAGGGTTAACATAATCACAATTCTACTATGATGAACGTTTCTGCAACAACTTATTATGAAGGTGATTCTACTAGGTATAATTTCCTAATGACGCCGACGTTGGTATAAGTAACAAAGCCTTGTGCGTCATCGTTTTTTGGAAGATTAACAACACATTTTGAAACACTGCAATGGTTATTAGCACGTATAGATTGTTAATAGAAAAACAGGAAAAATACCTATGCTGGTAACAGAACCTACTAAAATTAAAGACATGATTTTATTTGATCAAAACGAGAGATACGAATATTTTGATCGGGTGAAAAGCCATCCTCAAGCACATAAATGATTCAAATTTCTTAAAAATTATATTAAATATAATATACGGTATTCAATTTAGGATGAAATATGCAGGTTTTAAAATATATAATAACTGGTCCGCCTTAATAAAACAGTTGACGACAAAATGGACGACGGATGGAAACATCAAGTAACTAACAAGAAAGTAGCAAGTAACAAGTTTTGCACGGCAAAAAAAACACTAACAAACATGAACTGTAAACTGGCCTAAACTATGGTATTTTATTCGAAGGAAATTGTCCATATTCACTTATAAATAATTTATGAAAGTTGAAAATTGTTTACTCGTTGTAGCTTACTGGCTAATTAGGAATTGCTAAATACGAATGTGGTACAATCTCGCCACTGAAGCGACCACATTAATTTCTTGTAATAAATCAATAAATTACTACTCTTTTAGGAAAACAAATGTTGCAACGTACGTCTGACTAAAGTACCCAAGATCTGAGAGTTTCCTTAATTTCTCAACTTTCTGTTCTTTTATTGTGAAGTTTGTAGGTTTTCCTGAACTGTTACGCACAGTGTAAATTATTATCCTTGTATTTGCACAGGGGTTTAGGGATCGAATATATTAGAAGTACTCAATACAAAAATTTTCAGCCCAAAGTATAATTGGGAAGAATACTTTTTTTAAGGAAATAAACTGACTATTCTCTTCAACAAGGAATAAATTACGAAAAAAGGGGAAAACCTCGAAACACAATAAGCAATCACAGGCCACTTACCTCAAAATATCCCAAGGAAAACATTGCAATGTAACAGTACAAGTTAGAACTAACCCTTCAAGTTTCTAAACATGGTCACAACCGTTAAACCCTTCGAAGATAATAATAAACTGTACCTAACAAACACTAGCAACCGTCACAGTAAAAGTTAGCACTTTGGACAGTTGTAACAACCTCACTGCACGAATCCGAAGAGGAAGTCAAGAGATAGTGTCGACGAAATCTGAGAGTTATGTTAGATCAGAGAGTCCGGGATGTCCTGTGACGTGGATGGAAATATAACCTTCGTACAAGACAACAGCTGATACATATGTAACACGTGATCAGAAGCATTATTCGGCTCAGAGAGTGCTGTATAATAAGATTTGCAAGACAAATCGAGCGATCCGTATTAGCTGTGGGCGAAGGCGGTTCAATGTTACAGTTACGGGCAATGTTCAAACAGGTGATAAGGGGGCTCCAGTCGCCTGCTAACGGTTCTATAACACTAATATTAAATTTTAAATTTTGGTCCTCCCTGGACGGATTTAAAAAAATTGTTGATATAGCTTAGAAGTGGCTTGGAGGGGCCACAGCCCCTAACCTTTCCCCAATACTCTGCATCATCTGATTTTCATGCTGAGGAAAATAGTACACTTTAAGTAGCATCACGTGTTTTAATGTAAACAATGCAGACGTTTTTAAATCCCCAAGCTTTTCTTATGGCAGATTTTTTACATTATTTCTTGTTTGACGGTAACTTTTTGGAAATACTGCTATTTTTCCCGAGTCCCTGGGATCGAGACCTTTAAGGTGGTGCAGTCGACTCTATTGACAAGCTATTCCGCCTAGAGGTCAGGCCAGTCGCTGCTCACTCACACACATGCAGAGTCCCGGATGCTCACTCACACACACGCAGAACCCTCCCCTCAACTACCCCCAACACCCAACTTCCCCAAGTGGTCAAACCACTTTCACTCAGCTGGGCTTGCTACACGCCCTGCCCTGAACCGTCATCAGGCACCAAGATTCTGAAATGGCAAATAGCAAGTAGCACAGCGGGAACTCAACTCAAACAGCCTCTCCGCATGTGTTTTATAAACATATTTATTTGTTATACAATTTTCAGCGGTTAATATACTATTTAAAAATGTCATATTTAATGAATTCAGTCAAGTCTCTCAAATCTATGATATCGTAGATAAAATTAATTCAAGTTGGAAACGCTCTACTAACATTCAAATAACCCCGTCACAGCAAACCTGCGTGCTCAGCGAATTTCCAATGCATGAATATGTGCCTCGCTACCACATAAAGCCACTTACCAAGTTACATAACAATACATACGTAAATAAGTGATATATACCATTTTTATTATCGATTTATTTGGACTTTACCTATCACTTCTAGTGTTTAAAACACTAGACAAGTTTTTAAACCCTAGAAGCGATAGGTAAAGCCCAAATAAATCAATTATAAAATTCAAATCCATCGCTATTATGAGTTTCAAAAATACAGTATAACATTTTATTTTAGGGCTGAGTACGCAGGTTTTCGCTGAAACAAGGAAGATAAGAAACTTTTTTAAAAAATTATCAAATTAACTCAAGAAGGTGAAGCTTCATACCTTTATTAATTTAATTTAGGTTCATAACTAAGGGAGGTAGGCCATATCAAACATTAACTATTCTTCATAAGAATAACAATAGGGCTGAGTATGCAGGTTTGCTGCTTCGGGGAAAATAACAAATTGTTTTTAATCAAATATTTGTTTACAAAAATCGAATTGATACAGTTCATATGATAACGGGTTTTAACAAGATCCAGTATAAAATAGATTGAATCACGGATAAAATATCTGGTAACAATTAAACACATTAACTTTGAAACAAAGTCTAAGGCATCATTAAACTACTGTTACTGATCCTAACAACATATTAAAATATCAGAGCTAACCGTTTGTTTGCGATTTTAATGTACAAAATTAAAATTGCAATGGTTAAATGCTAGTAGAGCAATGGTTAAATATTTTTATACTATAGTGAAGTTTGTAAACTTCAGATGTGCCCAAAAAACGGGTGGCAGTTTGGTAGTACCCAGATAGGGAGGGAGGCAAATGGTTTCCAAAAATATACATACCACCAAGAGATATCCTGGTAAACCATGTCAGTCAGGTCCCGAATTTTGTATTGCTTGAATTCCTTTACAGCAACTCATGCGGACAGCTAACATAAAACCAATAGTCACGGTCCGAGACAGTCCGTAGAAACCACAATACACCATGTTTAAGAGTAGGACTGCCTGTCTTTACCCAAAAACAGGCTGTGAGGGTAAGAGTAATTTTGTCTGTTAATGTGCAGTGTAAAAACTTTAAAATGACACATCGATTGTCCAAATCGGTTGAGAAATAACGACGTAGCAGGCCAAAAACGAAATTCCTTAGCGATTTAATATGTAAGACTGGGCCGTATTTAGGACCTCTGGGGCCCCGGGCGAATACGAAAATGGGGCCCCCTAACATAAATACAAGCATGTATGTAGGTATACATACAATAGTTATTTATCTATTCCGTAATATAACCTTATTAATTTTAATTGTCTAGACTGTAATAAATACACCAAATATACAAATAATTAACAAATTTTAATTTGTTGTGAAAGCTTTAAAAATTTGCAAAATAAAAATGTTGTATTTAATTTTCTTTACAGGATTTAGTCTAGTTTTAGCTCTCAAGCCTATATCCAACAACAAGCTACTAATATATTAAGTTAATATGCAATAAAAACCATTATAACTAGTTAAACCAACAACTTATAAATTTAAAAAGAAATATCTCGTGTAATTGCTTTACCACAAAAATCATTGTAATAACATGAAAACAATTAAAATATAGCACATATGAAATGTTTTGTTATGTTTTGTCATAATAAATGTTATATGTTTGAATTTAATACACATTGATTTGGAACTCTTTAAAGGTCGTAGATCAACATACTGCTGGATAGACTTTATTAAATAGTATTTCATGCAGTATAGACGGTAAAAACTCCTTCTTTCTCGGCATTTCTAGGCTGAAAAATCATAAATTATATGTTCAAGTAACATAGGCAACGCCAACACAAAATATAATTTTCTAAACTCTGGTTTAATGCTAATTCAAAGGTAACTTTTTACAAGTTTAAACTTTAAAACGTGTTCTTTTTCCGGATGCAGTTGATATTATCGCACATAAAAATATTCTTAAAGAGATTTATATGTTTGGAAATGTAGTAAAAAGTCAGTTATATTGTAGACGTTTGTACATTATTTTCGAGATAAGTTTACGTGATGTTGATACAATGAAATATTATCTTTATCATTGGGCCTTGTTTCTTCCTACGTTAAACTTGATGTGGAGGGTAATCGGAGGATTCAGTGTTGGCAACAATGATAAGCATACATTCCGTAACACTCACTGATACCGGGGCAGTGCTGATCGTATTGAGTAATAATTAAAGTAAACAAAGCAGACGTTTTTAAATCCCCATGCTTTTCTTATGGGGGATGTTTTACGTTGTTGTTCGTTTGCTGGTAAATATTTAGAAATACTGTTATTTTTCCCGAGTCCCTGGGAACAAGACCTCTCCCATTATCCTGCAATTAGCCAAACTCCCACAATTTTGACTTTAAAATTTCGCTTACAGAATTATATATAAAGAAGATACGAACAAAATAACAACAACAAAAACAGACTAAAAGCTACCGTACCATTATTATTATCATCTTTATTATTAATTGTATATCATATTTAGGATAACCTGAAACACTTATGACTACTCAGTGTCCTACATTAACTGACTTTCGTAACCAATTATTGTTTTGATACTATTATATAATTACTTTATTTTTGGCTGTTTGTTCCTAATAATTTATAATATATCATAATGAGTTTTGTGCAACAATAACAACAAACTTAAATCGGCTTGAACGGAATATGCAAGTTCCAAGTACGGCAGAGCATGGCTGTTATAATTTATATTAAACAATACAATACATACAATCTATGCTCAGCAAAATAAGTGCTCTACAATGCCATCAGTAGTTATGTTTCAAATCTTACCTGGCCAATTTCAGTTACTGTATTTGGGCAAGTTTATCAAGTCCGCACATGGTATTAAAAATAATACAAATTATTGAATGACTTTGGATTTGATACTTAGTTTGAACGTACACCTTTTACATCTTAAAATTATTTTTATTGTTGTCAGTAGAGAAATAAACAACTTTTTCAGAACAAATTATAAAAACTGCCTCCTTAGTGGTCTGAAGGGTCCCACTTTCGTGGCCTGGGGGCCCCCCTCGGGCCCGGGGCCCTGGGCGCTCGCCCCGTGCGCCCTTACGGCCCTGATATAAGGCTAGTTTTGCCCAACAGCTTCTATTGTTCATCTGAGTTCTGTTTTATAGTAAAATCAAATCACAAAGCTGAACAAATTATAATCCATTGCTCTTTATAATCAAACGTGCAACTGATTTGTATTTTAAAATATGGTTGGCTACTATTTAATGTGAAATTTAAGACTCATAAATTATGTTTGATTTACATAGAAAAAGCAAAGAAAACAGTGTATGAACAACTTGATTATTAGCTAAGAAAACCCCTTTTCACTAACAGAAATAAAATGTGGCGGTTTTGTCTTAAGAATAAATTTTTAGGGCCTAATTAACAATTGTAAAAATATATTAAACATCTTTGATGGGCATAAAGAAATCCGACTTTAGGCCTGCATACAACTTAACACAACCTGGCTTTTAGACCATTGTTTTATTTGCAAGGAAGACACCTCCTCTGTCACAGGGTGACGGTGCCGGCTGTCGGCGCGGTGGGCCGATGCGGGGTAGTGAGAGAGAGAGAGGAGATGTGTGAGAGAGTAAAGGGATGTGCGAGTGAGAGAGAAATATGGTGCGCGGGTGCCTGCACGTGCGAGTCGGGGCGATATGGGCGGCTCAGGGGTAGGTAGGTGTCTGGCGCGGGCTAAAATTGAAAAGTTTATTGTACACAACTTTTTTATGAAACTTAATTTTTACATATTGTTGTATATAACTGTCTTTGTACACCCTTGGCTTGGGTTAGCTGAAGTTTTAAAACCACTTGAATAAAAAACAACCGAGATACAAACTTTATTTCCTGAAATAATAAAAAATTTAATAAAATCCATTTAGGTGACCCTTAAGTATATTTTTTGAAAATACGTAAACCAATTTTGAAACATTTGTGATTGGCCGTTTTCAACTGGTGTATAATACAAAATACCTCTAAAACGGCACTTCAAAGGGTGAAAAAACCAACATAATGGAAATATTTTTCCAAAAAAATGTGTGTTTACGATTTGTATAATCGTAATAAACAAAAAACAGTGAGAAAAAAAATTAAAATTTTTTTGACTGCACAGCCTTAATTTGAGCCGTCTCCCATCATCCTGCGATTTGCTAACTCCCACAATTTGACTTAAAAATTTCGCTTACAGAATTATACATAAATATATTATAGGGAAAAAAACCTAGCGAATTCAGTGACAAGAACTTTAACATAAAATATAGTAAAAATATTGGTTACATTGATTATTTTGTAATTTTTTAACTGTTATTGTTTGTGATATCAAAATTATTCTTACTGAAATACGTAGGTATATTTTGTACTATATAAAATGAGGTACGAATTAACAATTTGTTATAATACACTGAAAAAGGACGGAATTTTAAAGTTTAGATTAGTCTTAAGACAGACATAACCTGAGCCCCGTCTTGAAGTAGAGAGTAGAGATATTACTTTTAGAGAATTTCCCCTATAGGGAAAAAGCTATTACCGTAGGTCTCATGGTAAGACTTAAGCCCGAGACCATGATAACTTTTTGTTTTGTGGTCCCCAGATGCCAAAAACCCCATTCGTTTAAATTGTTATTTATAGATATATATATATATATATATATATGTGTCTGTAAACACGATAACTCTCGTAAAAAAGGTCCGATCTTAATAAAGTTTGGTGCAAAATGTGTAAAGTACCATTTATTTGAACGAGTTCGAAAACCAGACGAATCGCACCATCCAAAGGGGAGTTAGGGGGGGGGGGTTGTACCCCAAAAATGTTTTTTTAGTGTTTTCACATGTAATTTTTATTTAAATAAAACTTTAATTTGTACCATTGAATTCAGCTTGAAAAAAAAACAAAAAACAAACAAAAAACAAACAAAAACACAATTTGGTATTTTGGTCATTGCTCTACATCAATTGGTTATTGAGATATTGCAAGTGCTAAACACAGTACGTTGTCTAATGCTATTCCTATGGCGAAAAATAAAAAAATATGTCTCACTTATTTAAGAATATAAACTGACGAAACTTGGTATATGACTTCATCGGGTTGTGGTTTGTTGTTTGCACAAAAAAATTTCCACGTATGGTTCCCGTAGCAGCAAACCTAGGTACTTGGTCCCCATGTTATTCTTATGGAGAATAATTAAAATGTTATACATCGCTTATTTATGATTGTATTTGAATGAAACTTGGTATGTGACTTTCCTTAGATGAGTTCTATTGATATTTGCATAATAACCCATTAGTTTGTGTTCCTTGTTGCAGCAAACCTGCGTACTCATCCCCAATGTTATTCTTATGAAGAATAATTTAAATAATTGTATTTATCGCTTATTTGTGAATATATTTTTATGAACCTTGGTATGTGGCTTTATGTGGTATTGAGACATTGGAAATTCGCTGTGTACGGAGGTTTGCTGCGACGGGGGTATTATTGCATACGTTCTGAAATTTGAAATACGTTTAAGTTGATGCGGGATGCGTTATGAGAATTTAATTATTTTGGAAATTAAAAAACATGCAACGTTTCACCTTGACAAACGAATATTGACGATAATTAATTGGGTAAAAGAACCTTTTACGTGAAACAATTTGGTGAGATATAGTCTAGATAAATGCACACGTCACCAATGTACCGTCAATGAATTTTGAAACTTAGGGCGACATAAAGAGTATAAAGAGTAAAAACTGACTTAATTTTTATTACGTGAAATAGGTGACTTGCAGGAAAGATGCTGTATCTATTAATTATCCAAGTATAGTGTTCCTAAGCCTTTTATCATTATAACAACTTATCTTTTTCAAACTAAAGCCATTTCAAATGTGTTGACAAGCATTGGATAATAGGTTAACATGTAGCGTCAATGAACTTAGATATAACCGGTTTTAAATCAATTGCAATACTGAGAAACAGATGCATGTTAATAGATAAAAAACTGTATTGTCAGACAAATTGTAATTAACTGTAGTTTCAACCGCTACTGTCATCTTTGTTATAACTGTCACTATGACGAAGACTTGAAAAAAAATCAACGGTTGTGTAACTTAATGTAAGTAGAACAAATATAAAAAATATAAAAAAGATTATGCAAACATTTAACCTAATCTTATCACACTAAAGTAAATTGGATTACAAATTCAAATATAATACTTATGAAAATATGCAAAAAACATAGAATCTTTTTAGTGAATTTCCCATATAGGGAGGAAGCTATTACCGTAGTCGGCATGGTAAGACCTAGGCCCGGGACCATGATAAATTTTCGTTTTGAGGTCCCCAGATGCCAAAAACACCATCCGTTCAACACTATATATATGTGTGTGTGTGTGTGTGTGTGTGTGTGTGTGTGTGTGTGTGTGTGTGTGTGTGTGTGTGTGTGTGTGTGTGTGTGTGTGTGTGTGTGTGTGTGTGTGTGTGTGTGTGTCCGTGGGTGCGATAACTCTCGTAAAAATGGTCCAATTTTGATTAAATTTGGAACAAACATGTAAAACAACATTTATGACTTTAAGCTCGAAAACCAGCCAGATCGCTTTGTCCAAAGGGGTATTTTGGGGGGGAGTTTTGTACCCCAAAAATGGGTTTGTTGAGTTTTTTTACATATAATTAGTAAATCAAATTTTACTTTTCACCATTGAGTTCAGCTTAAAATAGAAACAATTTGGCGTTTCGATTATTTATGGGATGTAATAAAAGACGTCTTACAACACTTAAGAATACATTTACACTTATACTGATTCACATACAGACGGTAAACATACATAAAAGATGGTACAAGGCTATCGATTTCGACCAGTCACACCGGTCATCATCAGGCTAATGAGAGAACTGACAAATTGTACTCTGACTTTTGTATATTTTCATAAGTATTATATCGTCAGTTCTCTCATTGGCCTGATGATGACCGGTGTGACTGGTCGAAATCGATAGCCTTGTACTATCTTTTATATATGTTTACCGTCTGTATGTGAATCAGAATAAGTGTAAATATATTCTTAAGTGTTGTAAGACGTCTTTTATTACATCCCGTAAGTAATAACAACACGTAATATGCTAATAAAAAAGTTGTTTCGGTTATTGCTCTACGTCAATTGGTTACAGAGATATTGAAAGTGCTAAACACAGTACGTTGTCCAATGTAGGATGAGTAAAAGGTTACCTCCGATACTTATAAACATAAATTAATAAAACTTGGTATGTGGCTTTACCTAGTTAAGTTATATTTATATTTGTATTAAAACCTTCACATTTTCCGGGGTAAAAAGTATCCTATGTGTTAATCCGTGTGCAAAATTTCAATTAAATCCGTTCAGCCGTTCTTGAGTTATAATATTTGTAACTAACACCACTTTGTTTTATATATTAAGATTCCGTAAGCGAAATTTGTAAGTCAAAATTGTTAGAGTTTGGCTAATCGCTGGATAATGGGGGAGGGCTCAAATTAAAGGTCTTGATCCCCGGGACTCGGGGAAAATAGCAGTATTTCCAAAATGTTACCAGCAAACAAGAAATAACGTTAAACCTCTCCCTTAAGAAAAGCATGGAGATTTAAAAACGAAGTGACTGCATACACGTCCAATGTAAGGGCAAATTCACTTCGCTACCGCTTAGGTTAGGTTGGGTTAGGTTACGTTACGTTATGTTACGTTAGGTTAGGATAGTTTAGGTTACGTTAGGTTAGGTTAGGAGGTTTTCTGGCTCTCAATTTGTTTTAAAAATCACAGGAAAAGTAACGTACGGTGCATAATTTGGAACGGACGTGAACAGTAGCGGCTCACGTCGGACGTGTACGTAGCCACTGCCATTTAAAAACGTCTGATTTGTTTACATTGAAACATGCGATTAAAAGTGTACTTTGTTTATGAAATGTCATGTGTTCGTACTTGGAGCAAGGTTAGGGGCTATGGTCCCTTCATGCCAATAGTCTCAACGAAATCGGATAATCTGTTTAAGACGGACGGGCTTTGAAAGTTAACAATATGTGAGATGCAGGTAAAAACGTGAAATGTTTCTTGAGAGGAGACCACTGTTAAAGGCAGACACTTGTATATTTCACCACTATCTCAATACTTGGGGTAATAACTCTTTACTGGATGTTGTTGTTGTGGCCTGGAAGCAGGGAACGACCGGTGGACGGATCACTGCGGTCATTGTACCGGGGAGGTCACCGCGAAGAAGAGAGGTTGATAGAAAAAATGAGATACACCAAGGCCACCCAAGACCTGCTGCCGAGGTCTCCATAATCCAGAAGGAGAAAAACTATGCGTTATATATATGTAATATATCGAAATGAATCATAAAAATTGTGTCGTCTTAAAAAAATATGGTATGACGACTTTAACTACAGGATCTAAGAAATAGTGATTTTTATAAGTTAAAATATGATGTTTTAGTCCAGATATGGCAAAACAGCAAGTTTTAACCTATACGAAACACAGATACGCAGTTTATTATGATCCTATAATTCAGATCTTCATATAATTATTTTTAGGACAAAATTACACAACTTAATCGTAAATATTACGGTTTATAAGATATTAAGCTTTGAAAAATAATAATGGCTGCCATTTTGAATTGAACAACTTTTTTACTACCGTCTGTATTAAATGTATTAATACCGTCTGTATTTAATTTGTTTACCGTCTGTATGTGAATCAATATAAGTGTAAATATATCTTAAGTGTTGTAAGACGTCTTTTATTATATCCCGTATTTTGAATTGGTACAAAGTAAAAACTTGATACTCCGTACTAAATTAGGTTTTATCAGTCATTATACATTTACTAAGTTTGAAGTTGATGTCCCAAGTGGTTAAAAAGTTATGTTAAATTATGTAAAAAACAAATTCAGACGGATAGACGGAAAACCATACGTTTCAGGACATATGTTCATTGTAACTTTTTTGCCTAATTTTAAACGTACAATAACATCCTAAACTATTGGAACGTTTTTTCCAAACACCCTATAGACTACCTGTTTTTTTTACCTATTTTTGAGATCTTTTGTTTTTCAAATTTCTAGGTAAGAGGGCGCTCCAGTCACGAGCCAGTTCACGATCTACCCACTTCCCCCACATGGTCAATGTTAACTTTCAAAACCCTTTCTTCAACGGATAACCCAAAATTGTTTATTTTTGGCTCATTTAAAATAACTACAAAAATACCTAGCAACTTCAACAAGTATAACTTTGATTTTAAAAATGATTAAACTTTATAAAAGTGGTAAATATTGACTTTTTCAAATTTATTTGAACAATTATTATTTGTGATGTCGAAATTGTGCTCACAAAAATCACAAAGTATTTTGTTGCTCTTTAAAATGAACTACAGACCATCGATTCTGGTTAATCCGTTGAGGAGGAACGGGCTTTGAAAGTTAACATTGATCCTATGGGAGGAAGCAGGTAGAAACGCAAAATGTTTCGTGACTGGAGCCCCTTCAATCCTCTCTCTGGGCTTATCACGGACCTCGAGCGATGTTTGATCCATCGATAGTATAAGCGTGAACTGGTGTCCACATCATCACAGCTGCGAACAACGTTTTGCATCCTAATAACGTATCCAACCACAAACAACGATTTGCATCTTAATAAGCAACCAGCCCAACCTTGACATTACAACTGTGTACCAATGACTCTGGCTGAACCCCTCTTGAGAGAGATGTGCGTATCAGCAAAAAATATAAAAATTAAAAATTAAATTAAAATTATATATGTGTCAACACATTTTTGACGCACCTTTAAATCCTATTTTACTTAAAGAGAAAAAACGTATACAATATTTTGCTAGGGTAAATATATCACTGAATTGTAAATTTAACATGATATCCTAATTTTAAATTTTATTTAGATACGTTTTCTTTTGTGAGGAAATGTGTACAGTTTAAACTTTAATATATTATCCGGATGTTATAAATTTACTAGGATATTTTTCTGGACATCACATTTTAAATTTCAAAGAAATCTAAATACATTAACACCTTTTTTTAAACTGAATAAGTAATGTTTTATAAGTAAAATATTTAAAATTTCTTTTTTAATAGTAACTGAGTGTTACCAAATTTTGATTGTACGTACTCTGTCTCAAAATCGAAAATACAAATATGCATGATGCTGCAGCTGACACCACAAATTCGTCATTTTCCAAACTATCGTTACTCAAAAAGTACAGGATTTTCTACTAAAAGTGTACTAGACTATGTTTGCCACAACATAAACAATATAACATATAGTTAACTATTAGTAAGCCACCTCAGTGCGTTGTGTTGTATTACTTTAAATACTGTAATTTCCTACACACATTGATTACAAAACTGATTAGATGTTAAACATAAACATTCTTGGGGAGCAGAGATATTTGGGAATCTGAGGTGATATACTACAATATCCAATCCAAAGGAAGCACAGCTGTACTTTTAAAGGGGGGTGGGGGATTGCAATGATCAACCGAAGGCATCACAGAAACAGTGTACTGTTGTTGCAACCAAGGGGGTGGGGGATTACAATGATCAACCGAAGGCATCACAGAAAAAGTATATGTTGTTGCAACCAAATGTTTTGTCACATTTATTTTGTTGAGGAAACAAAATATATTGTTAGTAGTAACACAACCATTTGCTGTAACAACAAAATGGAATTGTTCAAACATTTTGTCTTCCCAAGAAAATATTTTGACCTGATATTTTTCTAAAGCTAAAATAGAAAAATGCCTGTTTATGCCAATGGTAATATAATATCATATCTAAAACTGTATTAGTTGTAGTTAAGTCATCGTACCAACCAAACATTTTGTTCATTTAACAATATATTTTTTGTTAGGATAAACAAAAATGTTGTTGCTAATTAACTAAATAACTTTCAACAAAATAATTTGGTTATTTCAACAAATATTGTTTTAAACCAAAATATTTTGTTGTTGCAACTATTTTTGTTGTTTTTCCAACAAAATATTTTTTTCTGTGCATAAAGATAATTTTTCCCAACATATACTAGTACTTAACCTTCACCCAAATAAAAACTATTACAGTATCAGTAGTGCATTTCATAACAAATAACAAACACAAGATTTAATAATAGGCATACAAAACAAACAATAGCTATCAAAGTTATCGAAGCAACAGTTTGCGTCAAGATTGTAGCAGATGACCTTTCTAGAATTTCAAAAATGCAAGTAACGGATGGTAAAAAATCTCGATGCTTGACGCACTGCGATGAAACCCGGTTAGTTTTTGAGACGATTCTCTGCAAAACCGGTTTCATAGTTTTCAAGGTCACAGTTTGCGTATACTAGCTCAGAATCTTGTCGGAAGAGGTTACAGCTGATCTTACATTATCGGAAGAAATATTCCGAAATTTAAATCTGTAAAATTGTTGATTGTGGCAACATTATTTTAGCCTATTTTCAATTTACTTTTGAATTGTTCTTTGTACATTTACAGGCGTCATACAAAATAAAAATTACGAAAAATCAGCGTTCTATATTTTTAATTGTTGACACTTTGTTATGCAAATTCAGCATCAACACTCACCCTTATGTTTTACGAATATTTGTACCTCGTATTGGTAATTATAACAATAAAATATGTCTTTTTAGTGAATTTCCTATGGAAAGTGAGCTATTAGCATGACCCGCACGGTGTAACTTAAGCCCGGGACCACCATAGAAGTTCCTAACGTGACCCCCTGAACACGTGTTGGGGGGTCGTTCAAAATTGTATATATATACATTTTAAATTAAATTAAATGTATATTAACCCCTAATACGGATCGGTTACGAATCGGTAATTCGCATATCGGTTGGTTTATATATATATATATATATGCACTTGTGTTTGCACTCTAGCGGTCGTATTTTTTGTCCGATTTACTTCAAATTTGGCAAGGACGTTTCTTTCTATAATCAGTTGGACAAGTTTGTTGGGCCAAACAATTGGAAAACTCTAAACCCCTTTTTTGGGGGTTAATCTTCCAAATTTCGAGTTTTTGGGCCCAAAACGGGTCAGAAAAAGCCCCGGTTGTAAAGTTAATGCATGTAACAAGATGGGAATTAGTGAGGCAAAACTGTTAAGCTCTCTCTCGTCATTTTAGCATAAATATTTACCGAGTTATTAAAGAAAATGTGTATAGACCACACACAGTACGTTGTCTTATGGGGTTTTTACATTATAAAAGCGTGTTATTCATTTGTTGGTGTACTTGCAACCTCACACCTACTTTCAAGCCTGACTGGCCCTTCTCCTAACCTTATAATGCGCAAAATTGTATACCCAGCATTGCAGGTAAATGAAACCAGGAGAATTAGAATAGCCATAAACTCAATACTTTCAGATTCAATAAAAATTGGAATAAATGTATGTTTTTAGACTGATTTTGAGTTTTAAAAGTTTATTATGTCAAAATTCACTTCCCTCACGTCAGCGTGCTGCGTGCGAACTCGTCATAGATCTGGAATTGTTAAAAGTATATGCGAAATATCACCTGGACCGAACGAGTAATTGTGTGATTGTAACATTGAAACTGTTTCCTACATGCTAATAGTTTTAGAAAGTCTACTTTAAAGAGGTATTATGTTATTTTGTTATTACCTAACAGTTGCTGTGGGCCTCGTAGTAAGTTGAACATCTAGGGGGGGTCTCCAGTCTCTTGATCCACCTATAAGACCGATGTTCATTTCCAAATACCTTCCCTCCTCAACGGATTATTCAAAATCATCGAATTATGGTTCATTTTAAAGAAAAAACGAGATCGCACGCAGCACGCTGACGTGAGGGAAGTGAATTTCCGCATTAAAACCTTTAAAAACATCTAAAAAAGGGTTTAAAACAACACCTGTAACAATTATTTTGGAAAATTGAAACATGTTATTTTTGGCTGTTCTGATGCTCCTGGTTATATTTAAATTGACTAATAGTATGGCAATGTTGTACATTATAAGGTTAGGAGAAGGTATAGTGAGGATAAAAAGTTGGTATAAGGGTATTGGGGGTGATAAAATTACATAAATTTATGAAAAACAGCCTTTTCCAGTGTAAAATCCCCATAAGACAACGTACTGTGTTAATACAATTAACATTTTCTGTAATAAATCGGTAAATATTTGTGCTAAAATGATAAGAGAGGGCTTACAATCTTTGGAATTTTACGTACAATAACTTAATATGCAATAATGTTAAATTTGGGGCTTTTCCAACGGTTTTTGAGCCCAAAAACACAAAATTTGAAAAACTAAAATCCCCAAAAGGGGGTTACAGCTGTCCGATTGTTTTGCCCAAAGAACTTGTCAAACCGTTTACAGAAGGGAAGGTTCCTACCAAATTTCAAGTAAATCGGACAAAGATTGCGACCGCTAGAGTGAGAACACACACACACACACACACACACACACACACACACACACACACACACACACACACACACACACACTTTATATATATATATATATATAAAACGTTTTTAGTGACTCCCAAAGCGTGTTCAGGGGGTCACGTTAGGAACTTCTTAAGTCACGTTAGTGGTCCCGGGCTTAAGTTTTACCGTGCGGGTCATGCTAATAGTTCACTTTTCCATAGGAAATTCACTAAAAAAATACCTAGCGATATCAGTTAGCAGAATTGGTATGTTATAATAATCGTGCAATAACATTCTAAATATTCAACATTTATGATATTTATTTATAGGTTACTACAAATAATATCAAAATTTTGCTCACTTAAATCGCTATGTTTTTTGCTCTAGATAATGAGCCATAAATCAACGATTTCGAATATTCCGTAGAGGAGAGGCGGAATTTGCAAGTTATGGGAGACGCAAGTAAACACGGGAAATGTTTCGTGACTGGAGCCCACTCTATGGCCAAAAAGGTTGGGAATCACAGTCTTATTCAATGTAATTCTAAACTCGAATTTATGGGACTTTTGGAAATAACTTATTCAGTATATTTTTCGAAATG
Organism: Allygus modestus; assembly: GCA_963675035.1. NCBI lineage: Eukaryota > Metazoa > Arthropoda > Insecta > Hemiptera > Cicadellidae > Allygus > Allygus modestus. Next base: position 455,825,180 of record OY776111.1, on the reverse strand, counting down.
TTTTGACTAATAACCCACCACCTCACCACTATTACCCGTCATCCAACAGTGCAGAATAGATTTAACCAGGCGCAAAGAAACAGCTAAAAAACACCAGCAACGTATCCGACCGTAAACAGAATCCTCATAGATAACATTTCCCAGAAAACCATATCCAACTAATACTTTTACAGAAGGGCAACTTTTAAAGATGGGGCCAAACGAAACAAATTTTTAAACAGAAGAGGAAACATTCACACTTCTACCAACTTAATTTACCGGAAAACCGACACATTTCCGCTAAACAATTTCCGCGATCCTCGAAATTACAATGTTTACTATATTTTCCCCGCCCCCAAGCGAATGGCAAAGTCGCAGGAGGATAACACACGCACACTTGTACACGTGTCGTGTTTAACAGTACATCGGTCCCGTACACTTATTAGTTATTACACATGCCAGCTGATTACCTTGTTTTGAAGAGCCGTATGGAAAATTACTCTTCATGCAAATGTAGGACAATGAACTCTGAGGTGACGGTTTTTAAACTACCTTTCTCACGTGCCTTTCTTGTATAGCCTTAAAGCGTTCGATCTATTCTTCAATTCCACTTTCCTTTCTCAAAGTTTAATTTGTAAATTTAACAAAGAAAGTAATAATAACTAGCAACCATTTTATTAGAAAATTATATTTTATTAGTTTACTGTAACGATTTGTTCTGAAGATATTGCCTTACAAATATATATTATGTTAAATTAAATTAAATTTCATGAACGATTTCTGAATATGAAAATTGAATAATCTATACCTATGAATACAATTTAAACACTATTGGGTATATAAACACTGAAATCGCTGGATACATTTCTGCTCTATAGAAAGAGTCATAGATCAACAGTTTTGAACAGCCCTTTGAAGAGGGACAGGATTTGAAATTTAACATTGGTCTTATGGGAGAAGTAGGTGAATGGAGCCCCCTCTTTAACTCATAACTTTATTCAAAATCACATGTGAAGTCCAACTTCAAAATTATAGTCAGTTTGTGTAAAAGCCCAAGGGGATTACAATTTTCCTACACTGAAAGAAATATTACAGTATTCTAAACAATATTGCATAGTAAATGCAATTCTGGTAGTTTTTAAAAGATTTATCTTAATTTACACAATAGTTATGGTAATGTCCTACCATCACGTCTGTCAAAACTATGATAATATTCTTGCTAAATTATTTGCAGTGAGGCTGGTAATTACATCAACATATTATTGTTGCTAATACATCATAACGACAGTAGTACAGTAAGTAGAAATGCTTAGCGAGAATATTCTGGTATATTATACCAGATTCTGTTGTTGATTACACAACAATGTCTCAAAGTGGAAATGAGTCGTCACCGGCCTGATCTGAAGCGTGAATGCACCGCGACAAGCAATGTTATAGTTTATCGTGTGATCGGTATCGAATGAGTTATACTGCAATATGTATGTGTTAAGTGTCTCACTGTCTCAGTAATGTTTTTAATAATGTAAAGAATAAACCTAAGGAATAACTGAAGATGTGGCTGTAGCCACAAAACATGCAATGGCATAACCTCAAAAAGTATATTGAACAGGTAAACCTTTTTATTTGTTAAAAATAAAAATCCAGCAGTTTAAACATGAATTCAGAATATTATTTAGGCTTTCTATAGCCTAGATTGGATATTAACAAGGTAAGAGTAACAAAAAGACTGATATTAAGTTACTAAGCCTTAAATAATCATAATAAATATTATCAAAAATATGATTAAAGCCAAGCGAACGGTGGTCTATTGACCCCATACTTCTGCAGCTTTCATGTAGGCAAATTTATATAACTGATTTTGGTTAGTTTTCAGGTTATGTTCGTTAAACTGTAGGGTTTTCCGTAACCACTCCACTGTATTAACCACAAAAACAACTTATTGTAGAAATAAAAAAAGGTATTGCCATAGCTACTATACATTCTGAGAGGAGAGTCAACCGAACTTATAGCTGGAGCAATAACTTATTGCAAAAGTAAAAATAAGAGTTATTGTTATAAATACTATAAACTCTAGTAACAATTACCATAATGTTTAGTTTTATTAACAATAACGTATTCCTCTGGCAGCAAGATGTATTGCTTGGGCTCCAATTTCATTATTGTAATATTTGCAATAATTTCTGTTGCACGCTACAATAAAATATTGACAATAACAGGATTGTAGTTGCTACCAAACACATTGCTGGGACCATATTTACAATAATTTATTGTTCCACATACCATATTCTGGTTCATATAACAATAATCTTTTTTCAGTGTATATTCCTTTTAATTTGAAAAAATCACAAAATTTAAAGAATATTTACCTGCGGTTAAGTGATAAAAGCTACTCATCGGAAAAATCAGAATTAACAACGTTTCTGGTTTCGACAACGTTTAGGCGTTTTGTTGATAAGATAAGACTATCATCAGGAAGCTCTCCGCCTACGTCAGAAGTGAACTTGGGGTGGTGGTAAGAACTTGAAAACTCGAAGGAACAGGCAGATGGTTGATTTATAAAGTAATCGAACACAAAATCCTTGAAACGTATATAATGTCACACAATGTAACATTTGAACAATGAGTGGAGTTTATGTTGGTTAGAACGTCACTGAATTTGGTTTAGACAAAAAGTGGCTTTCTAACTTTGATTTGTAATCTCAGTAAGTCTTTAATGTATTTTTTAAAACTTTGCATTAAAATTAATATTTCAGTGTAGACTGATTTTTAATGAAAAATGATACCTGTAATTGAGTTTTAGTAGTTTCTTTTGTTGAATGTGAAAATTTAAAATGAAAAAAAAAAAAAAAAAATTAAATGAAAATGAATTATTTCCGGTGAATGTGAAATGCGTTGTGTTTCTTTTGTGGAACTTAATGTAAAATGAAATACTATCGAAATAATAAGTCAAATATTACTAAACACAAGGTCAAATGGAACGTGGGCGCCATACACATATTACGTAACGCATTTTTTAGTTTTTTCAGCCCCCCATGTAACGCACCATAACGCTTGACCGTACCCCCCACCCCCCAATGCGTTACGTAACTCGTCGTAGTAGGGTTTAAAACAGCTTAAACCTTTTGAACATAATTTTATTAGCAATTTAGAATATAGTTTTCAAAGAATCATTAAACTTTTAATGACTCAGCTAAATGATATCAGCTAAAACGTAAGAAATTTAATTTTTAACAAATAAAAACATAAAATAACTTAAAAAATAAAGATGTGGCATTGCGCAACACTGTATCAAGTCTCATGATTTTACACTCTAAAACAACACAAAACATATGTTTAAAGCAATAGAGAACTTACTCAAAACACGCTATGTATTTATTTTTAGTTAAACTGCGATTAAAATAGTATAACGGAAGTGCTTTTTATATAACTAACTGTACCTTGATTTAGATATCAATTTGATTATTTTTAAATTTTTTAATATTTATAACAGTATCAATAGATACGGGAGTGCGCCAGCTCTTAGGGTTATATGGGTGAGTTACGTAACGTTGATGCAACCCTCCCCCTCCCCATATAACGCAACATAACACTATGTCATACCCCCTCCCCTCCCTTAAGTGCGTTACGTAATATGTATATGGCCGCGTGTTTCAATTAAGTAAAAAACTCTGCTCACACAAATCGGTAGGTTTTGGTTTGCTCCTTAAAACAACGACTTAGGCAATAATTTTACCACAAATTCTAAGTCATAATTCAACGATTTATAATAATCCGTTGAGGAAGGACGGGATTAAAAGTTAGTATTGGCCTTAAGGGAGAATCAAGTACAAATGTCAAATATTTCTTGACTGGAGCCCCCTCTTAAGCCAGCCTCACACTCATGAATGCACTCGAACATTCAGCGTACTCGTGGATAATGTGAGAGCTGCACCAATACCGCCTACCGAGTTCTTACATGGATGAGAAGCAATCATACATGTTTCTTGAACCTCCAGCAGAATGTTCTGCCGCTACTCGCGCATAGTGTGTGACAATGTTTATCCTCTCTCCGCAGCTCGTAACTCTAATCCCTTGCAGTTAAGCCTTAATCCCAATTCGGATTCATCACAAACCGCGTCAAACCGACGCAAACTCTACTATTGAAAGACGGTCCGCGTTTACGCAAGCGCGTCGAAAACGTCTGTGTGACGTTACTAACGTCCGACGAGGAAAACCCTCCCACGGATTCTGCAAAACACCGCAAACACCGTGATTTATCGGAACCGCCGTTCAGCGTGACGTCCGTGACGGCCGTGACGACGACGTCCTTGGGGGGAAATCGCGGGGGGGACGGGGAAATGTGGGGAAACGGGGGAATCGGGGGTTCTGGGAAACGGCAATAACGGAGACAGAGCAGGACGTTGGCTCACCTGACAGTGACAATTGACAATGGACCATTGTGTATTGAGGCGGTCTATGAAACAGAATCGGTTTGATCGAAAACGTTCACCTTGAGAACGACTTTGACCCTGTATTGTTTACAACATAGATTTATTTAACAAAATGCATCACGATGTCCTGAAAAAGGTACAAGAACTTCGATCGAACTCGGCCTATATCGAAAAAGTTGTGTCAAATACACGATCAAAACATGATACGTTATGAACGAGGACATCTGTAAAAAACGTAATCGGACTCCATATGACAAAGTTATATAAATTAAATTTTAGTAAACTGCATCATGAGATGATTTCAGTAATTTATTTGTCACGGTAAAGAATAATTTTGTTTATAACATACAAAACCTGAATATTTAGTTATAACTTCACACTTACTGCTGTCCGACCATTTACTGTTGACTTGATGACGCTAGTAAACAAAGGGCCGAGGAGAAACCTACCACCTTTACATATTGACTCCCCCAACCAAGAAACTATCGATGAAACGAAATGGTCTTTAACGATGAGCTGTGATAAAATATTGCGATTAAAAACAATTAAAATAACTTTGTCCAATGGGAAAATGAGGGATGGGTTTTGGCGGGGGTAAATTTCCCTTTATCACCTTCTAGTTGGCCATCAAGCCATCTCGGTACAGCAGCTCAACAGTTTCACTTGATCACTTGATCGCTTGATCACCACATTTCAGTTTTATAGTCAAATCAAATTACACAGATGATCAACCTATTCCAATATTTACAAATGTTTTTAACTTACACTTAAATTTTGTGGTCTTACAAGAGGGTGTATACAAACTAATATTTTCACCAACGCTTTTCTTGACGAGACCTTTCATTCAAGGATATTGTGCACAAGTGTCAGTCTTACCGTTTTCTTCATTGTACATCCGGGGCTTTTGTGACCATTTTTGGGCCCAAAAACTGAAAATTTGAAAGACTAATCCCCAAAAAGTAGGTGTAAAGTTTTCCGATTGTTTTGCCCAACAAACTTGTCCAACTGATTATAGAAAAGAACGTCCCAACCAAATTTGAAGAAAATCGGAAAAAATGCGACCGCTAGAGTGCAAACACACTTATATATATATGTATGTATATATATATATTTTTTTTTGTTGAACGACCCCACAAAAAAAGTGTTTAGGGGGTTACGTCAGGAAATTCTATGTTGGTCCCGGGCTTAAGTTTCAACGTGCGGTTCATGCTAATAGTTCACTTTCCATAGGAAATTCACTAATACATACACGGGTGTCTATGACTAATTATCTTGCCAGAGTTGAGCTCAACAACATTTACAATGTAACATATATTAGATAAGAGAGACAGACGCCCGTCGTCGAGTGTGAGACGTGTCAACAAGAGAGTTGGGAAGGCGGCTGGGACCGCTTCTGGAATATCGTACTGAGGTTGGTATTCTCAACTTGCATTAGTATATGGCAAGACATCTACTTGTTACGTGTTTTAAAATTTGTACAAATAAAATAAAATGTACCCTAAATTAATTGTACCCTATCGACTGTACATTAAATAATAGAGATTAACTCATAAGCTATAGTTTTGTACGTCAAATTGAATATACTGCATCTTAATTCCCTACGTTTTTTATCATTACAATTACTAACTGAAATTGTTATAAACTGCACCTATAGAAGTGCTGTTTATGTTTCTATGAACATAACATTTTAGTTTTAAATCTTTGATTTAGTATTTATAAATACTACGGGGAATTAATATCTTATCTAGTATATTCTAGCCACGAACAAAGTTCGCAAGGAATTTTTATCTGTAAAGAAATTGTGATTAAACAATTAAAAACTGTGAAAATTAATTTGGTAGATTCATTTAATAAAATAAAAACATTTAGAGGTGGCTCCAGTTACCTGCTTTTTCCGTAAGACCAATGTTAACTTTCAAATCCCGTCGTTCCTCAACGGATTATCCAATAATGGTTATTTATGGCTCATTTTGTGGAGCAAATGTGTGTGTGTTTTATGTAGGACAAATGCACATGTTAGTCAGTGAGCAGAATTTCGATATCCAAAATAATAATTGTTCAATAAACTTCCAAAATATACAACATTTGCGATTTAAATAGGTAAACTATTTTTGTGATATAAACATTCTGCTCACAGAAACCCCTATGTATTTTTATGCTCATTAAAATGAGACTCAATCAACGGTTTAGTGTCAGCCGTTGAGAAGAGGCGGGATTTTTCCTTCACTGAAGCCTATTCCTATTCCGGTATAACAAATTAAATTCTTCAAAATACCACCAGTATTTAAAAAACCCACTTCGAGAATCAAGAGAACAGCTCTATTGGACGCATCCAAGTGGCAATCAACTTTATTACCACGAAGCTAATTCCCCGCCAACCTCTTTAGTTCAGCGTCTACCAACGCTAGTGCGTCACAGATGGCTGATAAGAGTTCAGGAACTGATAAGGAGTAAATCTGGATCAGGCCATACGCTTGGCAATGTCAGACCATTCTTCTATTTCTGTAATTTCTACGCAAATGCCAAGTCCTTGATGCAAACTCGTTTAGGAAATTATGAGATAATTTAACGCTATCTAATTAAATTTAGACTGGATTGCTATTATTAGTTGTTTTCTAGTACGTCGTTCGGGGATGTAACGCGTATTGTGACGGTTGTACGTCTCCCAAAAATATTTACTTCGAAGGACAAGTTCGCGATGCGGTCAGGAGTGGGCTCCAGACACGAAACTTTTCACGTTTTGAATGCTTCTCCTTATTGTTGATTTATATCTCGTAGTATAAAGCAAAAATATACCTTAGGATTTCAGTGAGGAGAACTTTGATATGACAAATAGTCAAATATTGAATATTTACAGTTTTATCGTTGAACGGTATTATTCATGACATAAAATTCTGCTCTCTGATCTAATCACTAGGTAAGCATATTCTTGTTCTTTTAAAAGAGCCATAAAGCATCAACTTTGGATAATCCTTTGTGGAGGGACGGGCTTTGAAAGTTAACAATTGGCTTATGGTAGAAGCAGGTAGAAGCTGTTGTGCGCTCACACAGTTTCGCACCCCATTATCGAGGATCACGTCCCCCGGCCGACTGACGTCAACAGAGGGTCTGCAACCCTCCCAACCCCATTCTTCCCCGAACCCCAGACTGACCCTCGTGTCGACGGCGACCAGGTGACTCAGTCTCTGCCTACGTGCACACTATCACGTCTCCGACAGGCACGTAGCTTACTTTGCGTGACGGTAATTCAAACGTGCAGACATCATACAGAGAGTGCTCCGAGACTTGAAACAAAACTTGTCAACGTTTTCGTTGACTGAACTTCTTTCAGATCACTTATTTTTCAAAACTAAATGAGAAACCTTTTCACTTTTGGAAAAAGTAACTTTTTACATAAAAAAAAAATGCTAAACGGATGGACTGACCTCATTATTGACCAAATAACTCGTGTAAGTAAAATTGCGCATAAGTTACTGACTACATCGACACAACAGGTATTTCCGGGGAGGTGGGCGGAAATAGCACCCAGCATCGCAAAGGTAAGTAAGTAAAAAATAGAAATACCCCCGTACAAACCCCCCCCCCCAAAATACCCCTTTGGATAGAGCGATCTGGCTGGTTTTCGAACTAAATTCATAAATGCTGCTTTACATCTTTGTACCAAATTTCATCAAAATCGGACTTATCGCACCCACGGACACATAAATAGATTTGATATATATACAGTTTTGATCGAATGGTGTTTTTGGCATCTGGGGACCTCAAAACGAAATGTTATCATGGTCCCGGGCCTAGGTCTTACCATGCCGACTACGGTAATAGCTTCTTCCCTATAAGGGAAATAAGGGAAATTCGCTAAAAGACAACAATCCGATGAACAATCCGATCGCCTGATAAGTCACACGAATCTTAAGGTCCTATACCTATGCATTTTTTATATTTTAGACCCCCCATCAACCTCCCACCCCTTATTATTATTCAACGTAAAGTTCATACAAAATCCCCCTTTCCCTACGGATGCAGTTTCCCCCCAAAAATAACAACTAGCCTACCAAAAGCAATTTACAGTTCACTTTGCAACGATTCTTAAAACAACTGTACACATTTTAAAGAAACAATTTTTCCTTAACAACGTTTTAGACACTGCCCAGGAATTAACGGTACACAGTTGCAATCTTTTCATTTTACAATTCACTTTGTTGTGTCTACTGCAGATTTTCATCGCAGAAAAGTTCAAATAAAGTAGAAATAAACAGGATAAAAATGTAGAATGTTTACAAACACTTAACTATGTAAGGATACAGCACAACTCTTAAGACTGGAGTTACCAACATAGGCCTAAGTTATTTGTAAACATTTTAATGTCACAAAGATTCTAGACAATATATTGGGTAGCATAAAAGTGTAGACGCCCTGATTGGGCCTGACGATGACCGGTGTGACTGGATAAAATCGATCGCCTTGAACAATCCTTTTTGAATATTTACCCGTCTTATAAGTACAGTATAAGGGTATAAGGGTATATTTTTGGTAGTGTTGTGAGACGCAGTTTATTTTACCTTTTTAAATATTCTAGAATAAAACTTAAACTATTTGCTTTGCGTAACGGTGACAGAAAAAATTTTCCCCCTCAGCAAAAAAGGATAGTAACGCTACACCATCCCTCTCTCAAAAGCGTTACGTAATATATCTTTGCTTATAGCAATAGTCACTGGTAAAATTAACACACGTTTCACTACACGTGCAGTGCCACGCTACCTGAATCCCCCCTCATTGTTGTAGAGAGATACTACATGCACGGGACGGTGTAATGACACTTAACCAGCTAGTATGAAGAGCCAAGTCATCATCATCATGTCATCAGCATCCGCTCGCCATCTCTGTGTGGAGGCAGGTACAAGAACACCATAACATGAATGTATTACAACACAAAGGGAATGCAAAGAGGAGCATGATTAAAGAAACTAAAGGGCTTTAGTGAGCGATTTGTTATCAGTGGAGACTAATAAGTGTATTTAACTACGATTTAATAAGTTGTTAATTGCAAATAAAGTTTACAAAATAATGTTTTATCACTAACATTTATATTTTAGTTTTAGAAGATTATGAATTTTATGTTGTTAAATTTAACTATTTTTTAAATAGCTTATTATTATTATTTACATTTTTTTACTATTATATTTTCCTTTACCATAAGTTTAGGCGAAACAATACGGCATGATCAATGTGTTCTATGTTTTCTTTGGAGATGACGAATATTTTTATATTAAAAAACCTCCACTTAAGAATATATCACGGGAAAACTATACGGACATCTACAACTCCAAAAGGGGCTCCGGTCACCTGATTTTCCCAAAAGAACAATGTTAACTTGAAGAACTTGAAGAAGAACTTTACTTGTTCAACATCCGTCCCCCTGGTCTCATTATCAAAACGAGTTGATTCATGATGTTGTTTTATAGAGCAAAGAGAAACTTACGATTTCAGAGAGCAGAATTTTGACATCACAAATAATAATAGTTTAACAAATTCCAAAATACTCTATATTCGGTATTTTTATATAGGTTATATATATGTGATATATAAAAAATAGACCACACCGAAATCACTGGGTACTTTTACTATTTAAAATGAGCCATAAATCAACTATTTCCAATTTTCCGTTGAGAAGGGGCGGATTTGACCTTTAATAATGGCATCATGGGAGAAGCAGGGGAAACATGATATTTTTCGAGACAGGAGCCCCCTCTCAATATTTTTCTAAGTTAAGTGTGTAATGCCTCAAAGGAACCAAACATATAAATTTACAAAATAGTTTTACATTTGTAACGTAAAACTTCAATACACCTCGTGAAACGGTTGCACAATCCATCCCCACCGTGAAATTGTATACGGATAAAGCTTAACGGATTTATTATTCATCCGTATAATGTGATAAATACGGATACGTACAGAAGAACTGTACACGAAGCTGTTCCAAGTGGCTCGGCGCTGCGGTGGTATTCAGGCCCCGCATGCGATCCAGGATGTATGATCAGCTGTTATTTGCATCTGTTTTGGCTACAGTTGTCACATTGTCAGCTGTTTATCATAACATTGTTGCTAAACAGCTCTGTCGATTTATTCCATTCTCCTTTCAACGATAACGCTTGTAAAAGCAGTTTGCAACGAGGAAAACATCTCTGAACAAATTGTGGAAATTTCATGCGCAATAAATTATGGACACTGAAATCAATTTGTTTTCATGAACTATTAACACAGTAAACAATTACTGGGTTTCGGTTTTAGAACGTTTCTTGAATAACGAGTAGGCATAGCCCCTCCATAAGAAAGCTATATTATTATCAGGCAAGGCTTATTTGACTAAAACGTATGAAATCAAAGTCCCAAAGTCCCGCATTCCTGCTCTCATTACTGAGTGGGAAGGATTTTGTCACAATACACGCGGTTTGTAAATCAATTCAGATCATATTTCGGTGTTTTAATTCCTCTAAAAATAGTTTTCTGATAGTCTGGGGCACACCACAGGGAAGTCCCTCCCTTCTTCCCAAACCAAAAACAATCGACCCACAATATAAAACCCAAATGTTCTGGGACAGTTACTACCTCTGGCAACAGGGTTCAAAAATAACTTCATGGCGTATTGAAGATTTTCCGCACATATTTTCTCAGTAGTGTACAGATAAATAACATCGTGTTTAACATTGCTATTCAAGAATTTGATATGAAAAAAATTTAAATTTGAAATTTAAAATAATCCAGCGAGATAGACTTCGAATGGGAAAATCATAACCGAGCAGAATATTTTGAAATCCCCGACATCAAAGACCAGTGGCTAAAGAGCACACGCTCAACAGCGACCTGTGATTATATCATCAGTTAAAAGCTGGACGAATGCCTCACCTCATGTTATACAATTCCTACGACGCCGATACTAAACTGCACGCCATTTCGAAACGTTCTATTAGGCCTACAAGGCGACTCCAGCAGAATAATGACTCATACCAAAGAGCAAAAATGTACTAGCGATTTCAGTGAGCAGAATTTCTATTCCACGAATACCGGTAATCGATTAGCAAAATCTAAAAATATTTAACACTCACCATTTCTTCGTAGGGTAACCATTTCTGATATCAAATATCCGCTCATTGAAGTTGCTTGGTGTTTTTATACTTTTCAAAATAAACCATAAATCAACGATTAAGAATAATCCGTTGAGGAGGGGCGGAATTTGAAAGTTAAAATTGGTCTTATGGGAGAAGTAGGGAAAAACGCGAAATGTTGCGCGACTGGAGCCCCCTCATAAAGCTTACAGAGTCCACACGATGAAAACGGATCTCATAACTTTCCAAGGCTTTAATAGTGTTGCAGAATACATTCTGCGTCATAATTAGGCATCAAGACAATTTTCTACACTGTAAAAAGTATAAAGTTAGTCCGCACGTAAAGATCATTCCACCCATAAAACCTCACGTGCAGAAGCCGCAAGGTGTTTCGACGAATCCGGAAGTCTGGTCTTCCCCAGCAAACGATCGTTTCAAGCGCGTCATTCTCGTTTCACTATAATACTCTAGTATGCAATTAATTTTATTATCCGCAACCGGATTCCTTCGTGACACTCCTAACCTCTATGTTAGTTCACTAAGAGGTCTTTAATAGAAGCTACCAATATAACAATTCATGTTTGCCTTTTCAAGTTTTGTTTTTACTCCGAGGTTATCTTTCATGTGGCGAAGTTATCAATGATAAGGATAACAGCGAGTTTTTGGCGCGTTCAAGAAGAGAACGATATTATATTTCCAGATTTCTCTAACAAGCCTATGACAGTCGTCTCACTAAGAACCTGATCCACCTAACGTTGGCTTGTGTGCTTGCACTAATCGCAGCACCATGTCTCTAACAAGCCTATGGCAGTCGTCTCACTAAGAACCTGATCCACCTAACGTTGGCTTGTGTGCTTGCACTAATCGCAGCACCATGTCTCTAACAAGCCTATGACAGTCGTCTCACTAAGAACCTGATCCACCTAACGTTGGCTTGTGTGCTTGCACTAATCGCAGCACCATGTCTCTAACAAGCCTATGGCAGTCGTCTCACTAAGAACCTGATCCACCTAACGTTGGCTTGTGTGCTTGCACTAATCGCAGCACCATGTCTCTAACAAGCCTATGACAGTCGTCTCACTAAGAACCTGATCCACCTAACGTTGGCTTGTGTGCTTGCACTAATCGCAGCACCATGTCTCTAACAAGCCTATGGCAGTCGTCTCACTAAGAACCTGATCCACCTAACGTTGGCTTGTGTGCTTGCACTAATCGCAGCACCATGTCTCTAACAAGCCTATGGCAGTCGTCTCACTAAGAACCTGATCCACCTAACGTTGGCTTGTGTGCTTGCACTAATCGCAGCACCATGTCTCTAACAAGCCTATGGCAGTCGTCTCACTAAGAACCTGATCCACCTAACGTTGGCTTGTGTGCTTGCACTAATCGCAGCACCATGTCTCTAACAAGCCTATGGCAGTCGTCTCACTAAGAACCTGATCCACCTAACGTTGGCTTGTGTGCTTGCACTAATCGCAGCAACATGTCTCTAACAAGCCTATGGCAGTCGTCTCACTAAGAACCTGATCCACCTAACGTTGGCTTGTGTGCTTGCACTAATCGCAGCACCATGTCTCTAACAAGCCTATGGCAGTCGTCTCACTAAGAACCTGATCCACCTAACGTTGGCTTGTGTGCTTGCACTAATCGCAGCACCATGTCTCTAACAAGCCTATGGCAGTCGTCTCACTAAGAACCTGATCCACCTAACGTTGGCTTGTGTGCTTGCACTAATCGCAGCACCATGTCTCTAACAAGCCTATGGCAGTCGTCTCACTAAGAACCTGATCCACCTAACGTTGGCTTGTGTGCTTGCACTAATCGCAGCAACATGTCTCTAACAAGCCTATGGCAGTCGTCTCACTAAGAACCTGATCCACCTAACGTTGGCTTGTGTGCTTGCACTAATCGCAGCACCATGTCTCTAACAAGCCTATGGCAGTCGTCTCACTAAGAACCTGATCCACCTAACGTTGGCTTGTGTGCTTGCACTAATCGCAGCACCATCCTACCTGAAGAGGGGGCTCCAGTTACGAAAAATTTCACGTTTTTATCTGCTTTTCCACAAAAAAGAAAAACATCTTTTTCTCTGTGGCTCCTCCCACAAGGCAAATGTAAACTTTCAAAGCCCATCCCTCCTCAACGGGTTATTTGCAATCATTGATCTATGGCTCATTCTAAAGAGTAAAAAACCTAGAGATTTCATTGAACATAATTATGATAACAGGTGTTAACCCATAAAAAATAGCAAATACAGAATATTTTGGAATTCTACCGAACGATTATCATTTGTGACGCTACTCCGCTCTCTGGAATCGAAGGTATTTTTAGTGAATCTCCTATGGAAAAGTGAACTATTAGCATGACCCGCACGGTGGAACTTAAGCCCGGGACCACCATAGAAGTTCCTAACGTGACCCCCTGAACACGTTTTGGGGGGTTTCTAATAACGTTTTCGGGTCAGAATAGCCCCGAATGTAAAATTTCTGAATATTCAATTATTGTACGTACAGTTCCAAAAGTTTTAAGCCCTCCCTCACCATTCTATCAAAAGTATTTATCGAGTTATTAAAGAATTTGAATTGCCTTAACACAGTACGTTGTCTTATGGGGATGTTACACTGGAAATGCTGTTTTCCATATCTTAATGAAGTTTTATCACCCCCAATATCCTTATACCAACTTGTTATCCTGACTATACCTCCTCCTAACCTTATAATGTACAACACTGCCATCCTAATAATGAATTTAAATGGAACCAGGAGCATCAGAACAGCAAAAAATAACATTTTTAAATTTTCCAAAATAATTGTACCAGTGTTGTTTTAAACCATTTTTTAGAGTTTTTGGAAGGTTTTAATGCGGAAATTCACTTCCCTCATGTCAGCGTGCTGCGTGCGATCTCTTTAACTATTAAATGAGCCATAAATCAACAATTTTGGACTATCCGTCGAGGGAGGACCAAAATTTCAAAGATAGGCCTCACATTACTCTTGGGAGAAACAGGTAGCAGGCGATTGGAACCACCTCTTAAACGGCTGTTTCGAATATTATCTGTGACACTCCGATAATCCGTCGAGGAGAGATGTGATTTGAAAGTTCAAATTGGTCTAATGGGAAAAGCAGGTAACTGGAACTTCCTATTAATTTCCTTATTAGGAATGTTATGTCAATATTCCATAATTTAGAAACGCGCTAGATTAGGAGCGTGAGTAGACGTTTTCAATACTACAACAATATATCTACCAGAATAGACTCGTTAGTCCGCAGGAACTGCGTCATAAGGTTAATATTTGAAGAACTGAGTCATCAGGGCGACAGTGAGTTATAAATATATTTGTCCCCAAAGCTCGATGGTAGTCGTTCTGGGAATTGCAGTTCATCAATTTAATGTCTCCTTAATTAACGACTGGAACGGTAGCGCCATCCTGTGATCAGGATGGCTGCAGAGGAATCACTAAATCAAGGAAAGTCTAACATATGTTTTTCAAATTTTATACAGGTGTTTGTCGTACATTATAACGTCTATTTTTGTAGTAGTGGCATGAGTAGCAGAGTGGATGACGAGAACATAAATATAATTGTAGCTAAGTCTATTTAATGGTTTGTTATTCCAGTCAAACAATTGCAACTGCTAATTAGGTTAGCACAAGGATTTCGCGGTGGGTATTACATAGGTAATGATTCCCTCTGGGGGTCTTTACAGTTACTAGAACCACTGCTTGCATGCTCTCACTTGAATACGCACAACATTCGTGATTTATGCATTTATTATCGGGGATTTCAAATCAACATTAGGAGCAAAAACGAGATGGAAGCAAATTTTCGTCATATTGCCTCATAGCTACAGAACAGTGATTCTAAAAAAGTATGCATTTGCATTTATTTAAATCAATAAATACTTACATTGTCACCGGTAAGTAATACATACGTAAGTAAATAAGTAAAACGTATGTAGAGGTAATAGGCAAGTAACAAGCGGTTGATTACTTATTTAAATATTTTTTGAATTATTCCTTTTACTCGCAAAGCCTAATGGTTATATTCATAACTAACGACCAAAATGTGTACGATTTATAATCAAAACTTTCATTTTTAAGAGATTTCTTTAACATTTTCCTTTCTAGGCCTTACAAGGTTGAAATTTATTTAACAATTGGAAGAGAATAAACGTAACAAAAAAAGAAAACATCAGTAAGCAAATGGACCCGATATAAATTATCCAATAAAAAACCTGTCTGTATTTTGTTACTAATTTAAAATCTTTCCCAAAGTATAAAGAAGTAGTCCGTCAGAATAATGGGTCCTAAAACACAGCCCTGAGAAACTCCTTTCCGCAATTCAAGTCACTTAGTTCCTACAACAACCTAATCAAAAGACAAATTAACTAATTACAACAATCAATTCCCACTCGCTCCCGATTGATAACACCACTCGAGTACGTTATCAGCCAAGCCCAAGGTCGTCCGGTAGTCCGGTAGTAGTACGTCCCCACTCCGCGACCCGCCTCATTCATCGCCCCGCGCTAGTGATTACATACTATCGATAGTATC
This sequence comes from Allygus modestus, assembly GCA_963675035.1. NCBI lineage: Eukaryota > Metazoa > Arthropoda > Insecta > Hemiptera > Cicadellidae > Allygus > Allygus modestus. The sequence goes on along the minus strand of OY776111.1, from coordinate 455,809,115 downwards.
GATAGTTCGATAGTTTTCTACTATCGATTAAGTCCAATAGACCATCGTAAAAATTATCGGTAGTTAAAAAAATACGTTTTAAGATTCAATTTAGTATTAATTCATAGGAATCACAACTTTTCTTTATATATTTCCCCGAAAATGAAATTAAAAAATATTATTATAATATTGGCAGGCATTGCTAAGAAGTATTTGTGTGCACCAGCCACCTCTGAACCTGCAGATCGGGGTTTTCCCCAAAAAAACCTGCTTCAGATTATTCCTCTGGCTTGTGAATGTTACCTGACTGTATGTTTAATACGACAAGCCAGAGGAATAATCTGAAGGCAACAGTCACAGTCAGCAGATTGGTAAATACAAGATGTGCCTCTTGAACATTTAAGAACAAAAATAAGACCTGCCCAGCGTTTTAGCGTTTTAATTCAGTTTTAAATTTGAAAATAAATATTATATAATGTAAGTTTGACATTGAAAGTATTTATTTTGAGTTATTAATGCAATTTTAATATAATTTTTAATCGCAGTTTATTTTATCACCTTAACTATAAAATCTAATAAAATCATTGTAAAAACAAAACTATCGATAGCACTATCGATATTATCGATGGTTTTAGAAATATCGAAAAATATCGATAGTCCTACAATCGATAGTAAGTAATCGGTACGGGGACCGCGCGCGGCCAGCGGCTCGTCTTGAACCGGACGCTAGCCTGGGCCTCCGCCCCGCATGATAAGGAGGTGATGCCGCGACACCTGAGGACGGACACGTTCACAGCAGGACGCCGTCGTGGCTGCTGATAACGAGTGCCCGCAAGGACGTTGCATTCTACGCCTAACGTCCATCGGTTCGGTGACGTTCGGGAAAGGATGTTCGCCTAACATGAGGCGAATGAGAACGTTCGACGGTGAGGAAATATCGCCACGGTTAGAGTAACGTTTAATTGTAACATGTAATATAATAACTAATTACTATCGTAACAAAAATGAACTAGCTACTAGGAAGTACCTCATAAAATTCGCGTGCTGGCTACAATCGGACTTGTCTGTGGTGGTACTGTCAAATAAAAATAAAATAAAGGATATAAAATTGTTTAACATCTAATTTAGCGTCTTATATATCTTATTTATTAGTTAAGTTTGTATTTATTTTTTGATATCTTTACTGTGATGTATTTGAAGGTTGTTCATGCTAGTCTTGTTAATGAACAAACTAGGTGCCGCATTGAACCAATTTTCACGGCTTTGTTTATTTGAAAAATTGATTACCTTTGTTAAAGGTAAGACAAAACACTTGGCTGGCTACGATACAAAACCGGTGTACGTAGCTTATAGAGGAGCCAAGAAGAAAAGCTAATGCCGATAAAAACTGGTCACGTTGCATAAAAAACCAAACAATTGTATGACGTTAGCAGTTTAATAACACTGATTAGGCTTATGTGGTGCGTCACAATATAATTTACTGGCATACTCATTATATTGTGCATATCATGGCGTATACTTATGGCAATGTGATAGCGCGAAAGAAATTAAAAATTTCATGTTGGAGACGTCTAATTGAATATGAGCACTTTGGACTAAAAACGAAGTATAAGACTACATTTATGCAATTTGTTTTATCTTTTTACCTGTAATTTAATTTAAAGTTCGTATAGTACGATTCCACGATGTATACAAAACTTATCCCGTACCAAATTTCAGCATAATTGGTCCAGTAAATACAAGTACGTTGCTGTACAGTGACAGGTAAATTAAACATAAATGTGGCACTAGTTTAGAGTTTTTCATTGTATACAACGTTAAAATAACTACAAATTGAAAGATTATAAGCGACGCGCGACGCACGTAATAAAATGTCATTTCTTGCTTATTTATTAATATGATTTGATTAAAGTTGGTAAGTGGCTTCATGCCTTAGTAAAGTACTATTTGAAATTCGCTGAGTATGAAGGTTTGCTGCATCGGGGTATTTTTAATTGTACTTGGCCAGCAGGTAACGTATTAAAAAATACAAATTATTAATTTTTAAATTATTAATATTTATTTTATAATGAATTAAAATATTTTTCACTAGCGATGTTGCTAGCCAAGTACAGTTAAAAAATAAACAACAATTTCAGAGAATCGTTATTTAAATATCTTTGGATTCCGTGATGAAAAACGATGTCAGAAACAAGAATTGTCTGTAATATGCAATTAATTGTCTCTTTTTCGCGTGTAAAGAATTTAATCAAGTATAGTTTAAACGAATACTCCAACTTTGGACAATTGGAATACATCAGAAGCAGATTCCACCACTGAATATGCAAAATGCTTACTCAGTGCTATAACCACTTAGGCCTATGATTTTATGAATACAAATATTATCCTTAGAAAATACAGTTTTATACATATTAATAGAAAATTGTAAACAAGTTTGTTTGCAAGATTTATATTAGTTACGGGGAAAAGCTCTGTTACGTGACGATAGGAGGGCGGGGGCGGGGGTGAGAACGCCGCCCTTACGTAACATTGAGTTACGTAAGGGCGAGGGATTGTAGTTACGAACAAAAATTCGTTCCGCAATATACCTTTAAGAGGGGGCTCCAGTCACGCAAGAGTCCGCGTGTCTACCTGACTCTGCCATAAGGCCAATGCTCACTTTCAAAGACAGTCTGTCCTCAACGGGTTATCAGACATTGTTCACTCATGGTTGGCCCGTCACTGGCTGGCCCGACAGACGTTGTCCTGTCCTAATCTAATTAAGTTTGTTTTACGTCAAATTCTCGTTCATTTTCAATATGAGCTCAATCGCTTCGCTCACTCGCCTCCCAGGTTAGCTCGTTCGCTTCGCTCACTCGCCTATCGAAAAAGGGTTTGTGTAGCCATTCAAGTAGTTTTTTATTTCCATTATGAGAATTGCCATTTAAGTAGGTTTTTTATTTCCATAGAACATATATTTATGCCTTTCAAGTATGTTTAGATACACTCCTAATAAACACATGTTCCCATAAGTTTAAGTTTTTTACAAAAAACAGCTGTTTTATCGAAACATTATCTGTTTATTAATTAAAAGCAGAAAATGATTAACACATTTTCCCATAAGGATTAACAAGTAAACTTGAAAAGCCAAAGGGGCAGAGCCCTTCACATTTTCCGGGGTAAAAAGTATCCTATGTGTTAATCCAGGAAATAAACTATCCGTGTGCAAAATTTCATTTAAATTCGTTCAGCCGTTCTTGAGTTATACAATTTGTAACTAACACCACTTTGTTTTACATATTAAGATTTTAAAGAGCAAAAATATTTAGCGAATTTAGAGAGTAGAGTGTCCATAACCTAAATAAGTTCACCTATCAAGAAAATGTTGAGTCATCCATTAAGGATATTCCTTTGACGAGGGACAAATTTTAAAGTTAAAATTTCCCTCATGGAGTAGCAGGCAGAAACATGACTGGAGCCAATCTGGACTGGAGTGCTCGTTCCCACTCAATCAAAAAACCATTACATTTCCGATTTCCTAAATCTGGGCATCATGATTTCATAATAAACGGTTTAATTTTCAATTATATTACAATACAGTTTCTCATTAGTTTGTAAAAAAAAACTAAATTCTAAATTGCGTTTCAATAGAGGACGATGAAACCTTTAACTTTACACCTAAATTAATTGAATGTGACGATCAGGTGAGGAGTAACGGAGGCACGAAGATAACATTGGCCTTACAGAACTAAACTCTGAGATGGCGTCCGGTAGCTTCCGGTGATAATTTCTTAAGTAGACGAAACCTTTTAAATTTCCCGATCGCACCTGACAAACTCAGAATCTTAAACAAAATTCAACACATCTAGTGAAAAGATCCGAACCGAATTCCGACGGAAAACAACAAAACCACAACGTCTTAAATCTATTTTTAGTCAAGACGCAAATCCACTATCAAATTGGATCGCTTATATTAACAGGATCCGCGGGAGAGGACGAGCCAAGGATCACGTAGGCGCAGGTAATCCGAGGGTTAACACAACATTAGCATCCATAACGACGCAGTATCTAGTATCTGCCCCCGGTCCGCTGAACTTGGCACCTGTTTCCCTGCTGCCGAAGATAGCATGAGTGATCGCTGCTGTTCAGATCATTGAAACTTCTCGACGTTTCGATTGTTGGAACTTCTCGATTCGATTGTGACTTATGGAATGACTTCTCGATCGGTTCAATGTTACAGAAGGGTGCGGACTCCTGCCAAGAAGGATTTCATCTTTATAACACTTCTCTAATCCACAGAGAGGGTAAAAAGTAACTAGGATTAAAAACTGTTATAAATTCTGTAATATTACTGATTTTATTTTGGCAATAGTGTCATAGTACTGAGTGTTTAGCTAGACCATGGATGTGTATAGCAGTCCAAACCTCGAACAGTGGGGGAATTGGAAAACATAATTCTATACTAGACGTTATCACCAATATCACAATTGACTTCCTTCAGATGAGTTTTAATTCTATCCCTGGCCATTTGGGGAAAGTGGTTGACAACACCGGTGCCTATGTTGAGATTTAACAGATTCCTATGTTTTTTTATGTAGCGAAGCACAGGTACATGGTTCTTTAAAAAAATAAGGATCATTATTACATAATTTACAACACTTTTGTAATACCTAGTTAATCTTCACCCTCGCCGTGTTTGAAGTCTTTCCGATCTCCACGTAAACTTCAGGACTTGTTCTTGGGATCAAAACAAACAACCATCTCGGATGCATCTCGCTAGCTTAACGGTTAGCGTCTTAGACTATGGTTCAAGGGGTCACGGGTTCAAATCCCGGGGTGTCCACAGAAATTGGGGGGTTTGGACTGCTTTCCCTGAAAGAGTTTGTGTTGAAATAAAAAACAACACAAAACATATAAATGTTATATAAACATAGAATCTTTTCGCTCCGTTACTAATATGTATGTCTATTAATATTTTCAAATGTTCCCCATTCCCTCTCCCATCAAAGGTTTGGGGAGTCACCCCTCCCTTTTGCTCCCACCCCTCGCCCGCTTAGAAAAAGCAGAACAATCGCCACCGAATAAAATATTCTTCTGAGTGATTATGGTCAAATATTTATGACACTGGGGACAAAACTGCGGGCGACCATTCGAATGAAGTATCCGGTTGTTCCGCCAAGTCGAAAGGATCAATAAGGAAAACGCCTAGATATATTTCTGTCTGAACGTCTCGCCACCCCACATCACCAGATTTCAGGTAAACATTCTAAACTATATTCTACAAATTAAAAAAATCTACATATTTAAAAAAACCTGCTTTTTGTTCACTCACTTCCTGACGTTAATACTTAACCGATTTTGACGATTTTTTTTATTTAAAAGATAATTTCAAGTTCTAAGTCACTGTCGAGTCAGAATTTCGATTTAGGCCCCAAGGCTCTGCCCCACGGGACTTCCAAGTTCCTATGTTATTCATATGGAGGGGAGTTTTATTTCGTTTATGTCACATGTGTTTTTTCTTAATTCAATAAACAGCTGTTATAAGGATTTTGTCTGCAAATGTTTGCGGGGGAGCTACTCGTCAACATATTAAAAAAATCCTGCTTTTTGTTCATCCACGTCCTAATACTTAACCGATTTTGATGATTCTTTTTTTATTTAAATGATAATTTCAAGTTCTAAGTCACTGTCGAGCCAGAATTTTGTTCCCAGGGTTCTGCCGCACGGGTCATCCAAGTTCCCATGTTATTCATATGGAGGAGAGTTTTATTTGGCTTATTTCACATGTGTTTTTTCTTAATTCAATAAACAGCTGTTATAAGGATTATATCTGCAAAATATTGCGGGGGAGCAGCTCGTATAATGTCAATTAACGTAACGCAATTTATTTAGACACATTTTAACTATACTTTTTCACGTGACGTCACGTTTAAGAGGGGGCCGGACCTAGCTCCGCCAGCCGCCAGCTCCGGTCGTCTTTTAACATGGGGCGCTACTATAAATGTTTTATTTTATTGAATTCCCGCCTTTAAATACAAAAATGATCGCAGGCCAAAAAATCTGATAGTTGTTAGCCGTATGACCTTAGAATCAAAATGTATTATTTAAAAAAAATAACACCTAAAATATGTAAACTAACTTTCTTTTTTCCCATAAGGAGTTGTGTACTTTTGAAACAATTTATAAAATGACACGTTTTATATAAATTAGATTTGATCCAAACTCCAAACGAAAATGCGGAATTATATCTGACTCCTGCCCCCTCTTACGAGCGGGCTCCCGTCACAGCTGCTTCTGCCATAAGTGAAGCCAACTTTCAAATCCCGTCAATCCTCAATGGATCACAACCTACAAATTGTGAATTTATCGCTCATTTTGTAGGAAAATACCCCCGTCGCAGCAAACCTGCGTACTCAGCGAATTTCCAATGTTTTAATACCAAATAAACCCGCATACCAAGTTTCATAAAAATATTCGCAAATAAGCGATAAATACAATTTTAATTACTCTTCATAAGAATAACATTGGGGATGAGTACTCAGGTTTGCTTGAAAAAGGAACACAAAATAATGGGTTCTTATGCAAATAACAATAGAACTCATTTAAGTAAAGTCACATTCCAAGTTTCATTCGTATACACTTATAAATAAGCGCTATATAACATTTTAATTATTCTCCATAAGAATAACATGGGGACCGAGTACCTAGGTTTGCTGCTACGGGAACTATAAGTGACAAGTTTTTTTGTTGCAAACAACAACAAACCACAACCAGATGAAGCCATATATCAAGTTTAGTCAGTTTATATTCATAAATAAGCGAGATATAATTGTTGTTCTCTATAAGAATAACATTAGACAACGTACTGTGTTTAGTACTTGCAATATCTCAGTAACCAATTGACGCAGAGCAATAATCGAAATACCAAATAGTTTTTTTTAAGCAATGGAATGGATTAAAATTTGATTTAAATAAAAATTACATTTGACAACTCCAAAAACCCATTTTTGGTGTACAAACCCCCCCCAAACTCCCCTTTGGATGGTGCGATTCGTCTGGTTTTCGAACTCGTTCAAATAAATGGTACTTTACACATTTGTACGAAATTTATTTAAGATCGAACCTTTTCTACGAGAGTTATCGTGCTTACGGACACACACACACACACACACACACACACACACACACACACACACACACACACACACACACACACACACACACACACACACACACATATATATATATATATACATACATAAATAAATAAATATATATATATAAATTTAAACGAATGGCGTTTTTAGCATCTGGTGATCACAAAACAACAAGTTATCATGGTCTCGGGCTTAAGTATTACCATGAGACCTACGGTAATAGCTTCTTCCCTATAGGGGAGGAAATTCGTTAAAAATAGGTATAGCATATTCAGTGGCAGACCTTTAATATAATAAATAATAATCGTTGAGCAAATTTTAAAACAATCAATATTTGCTGCAATTTGTGCAGTAGGATTAACTATTTGAGAGCTCAAATTCTGCTCACAGAAATCGCTAGGTATTGTTTTTGCTCTTTGAAATGAGCTACGGACCAACGACTTCAACCATCCACTGACGGGGACGGCATTTAAAAGTTACCAAGTCAATTGGCCTCATAAGAGAAGCAAGTAAAACCGAGACAAATTTCGTGACTGAAACCAATAATTAACTGAATTAACCGAATAATGTCCATTAAGTACTCAAAACATAGTTATTAACCAACTAGCTGATAGCCGCAGGCTTCGCCCCGAAAATGATTTATAAATATACCCCCGTCGCAGCAAACCTGCGTACTCAGCGAATTTCCAATGGAGATATAAATGTCTTAATACTACATAAAGCCACTTATCAAGTTTCATAAAAATATATTCACAAATAAGCGATATATACAATTTTAATTATTCTCCATAAGAATAACATTGGGGCTGAGTACGCAGGTTTGCTGCAAGAAGGAACACAAAAAATGGGTTTTTATGCTATTATCAATATAACTCAACTAGGTGAAGTCGTATACCAGTTTTTATTCATTTATGTTCATAATTAAGGGAGACAGAGCATTTAATTATTATCCATAAGAATAACATGGGGGCTGAGTACGCAGGTTTGCTGCTACGGGAGGATTATGCAAAAACAATTTTTTGGAGCAAATATCAATAGACCTCAATGAGATGAAGCTGTATACCAAGTTTTGTCAGTATACGTTCATAAATAAGCGAGATAAAAAAATTTTCTTTTCCTCCATAAGAATAACATTAGACAACGTACTGTGTTTAGCACTTTCAATATCTCGGTAACCAATTGACGTAGAGGAATGATCGAAATACCAAATTGTGTGTTTTTTAAGGTGAATCAAATGGTCAAAACTAAAATTTGACTTTTTCAAAAACTGTATGTAAAAAATTCAAAAAACCCATTTTTGGGGTACAAAACCCCCCCAAAATACCCCTTTGGATAGGTCGATCTGTCTGGTTTTCGAACTTAAAGTCATAAATGCTGCTTTACATGTTTATACCAAATTTCGTCAAAATCGGATCATTTTTACGAGAGTTATCGTGCTCACGGACACACACACACACACACACACACACACACATATATATATATATATATATATATATATATATATATATATATATATATACACATATATAGATATATATATATATATACAGTATCGAACGAATGGTGTTTTTGGGGTCTGGGGACCTCAAAACGAAAAGTTATCATGGTCCCGGGCCTAGGTCTTACCATGCCGACTACGGTAATAGCTTCTTCCCTATAGGGGAAATTCGCTAAAACTATTACAGTTGTGTGTGCTGCATTCTGTGGTTAGCCCGTGGAACTACAACGAATCAAGATTAGCTGTTTGTATTTTCATTAGATCAAACAAAAATGATTGTCCATAAGCGATTGTCTATGGGAAATTTGTCGGGAACTCTGGCGGAGCCCTAAGATCAGATCAGATCAGGATGAAAACCATTTAATTTTCCTATTTTATGCCTAAAGAATCAGTGTACAAAATTTCAGCTCTCTACCTACATGGGAAGGTGGAGAATTAGTGATGACTGAGTTAGTCAGCCAGGGCTTTGCCTTTTATAGATATGGATAACATCTTAACGTGAAATTTTCATGTTACTGAAAATGAAATATCCAGCCTAATTAAATCATATTTTTATCCTAAAAGCATCTGCCACGTCAATTGAAAAGTTACAATTTCGGAAGGACTTCTTAGGCGTTCCTGAACAAAGATGTACACTGAGTATCTTGGGTTGAGTGTAGCAACCGATTATTCATACTTTCCAGTCAAAATACAACGAAAAACATTCAAGTCTGACCAGATTTTTACTTAGATCCAGGGCGAGGAATGATTTTTAACTAAATATATCGATATTATTAAAATAATGTCTAGATTTATATTCAGCTAGGTTTTTTTTACAAAACTTTTATCTCTACTTCTTCGTGTGAAAACAAGGTCCATAGATAGTTTGCAAGGTCTGATCAATCGATATATTTAAGGTTTTCTAAATAACCGGAAGAGACATCGTAAAAACCGCTGTTAAGGTCAAGTGATCACCAATCCAATCTGCAGTGTTGCTGGAAACACAATATTTATCGTACGCGTACCATATTTTCCTCATCATTGTAATTAAAATAAACATTGTTTAACTGATTAGACAATTGTATTAGCTGTTATTTTATGAAACTGATTATTGTTTTGATTTATTTGTATTATTAGATTAATGGATTAAGGCTTTAAACTTTCTTATGCATGTCCAGTGACAATTTAAAAATAGCTGTACCGTTATTGTTCCCTGTAAGGTTGGCAACACTTTATGGTATGTTGTTGATTTATGCATCAGCTGGATAACATCGTAAGTCATCTTTGCTGCGAACATTACTCTTATGGGAATGATCATACCTGTGCTGAAAGCTCTACGAACCTCGTCTGAAAGCTGTTCTGAAATAAATTAAAAGTCAAAACAGAACGACGTCATCACACAGCATTTAATTCAACAACACTCTTTTCTATAAATACCTGACAGAGCCTACACGACTCAGATAGTCATGCCTTGGTTCCCATAAAGGCCAACGAGCAACGAAGCGCAAGATTTAATGCGATTCTGATTGACATGCACTCAAGGAAATCAACTTCAATGGAACATTAAACCGTTATCGTCCTTCTAAAGATAACGAAGCCTGCGGCTGGGGCACGTAAAAGGGTACGCAAATACACAAATTAATAGCAACTATAATGGATGATAGGGAGGACTCGGGGTTTCTTTGATACGAATTTCATCTATACTTATTTAATAGGCAAGCAGGTTTTTTGTGACAATCACTCCTCCTAAACTACTGAACCGATTCTCATGTTTTTGGTGTCATTGGAAAGAGCCTAACGTGAAGTTGTGCAGGAAACTTTTTTATAGAGACATAATTTGTGAGTGAGGCCCTAGGGCCCCTTAAAGTTGAGTTTTTTTCCATAAGTTTAACATTAGGGAATAACTATAAGTTTTAAGCAATCAGCTGGATAGAGTAAACACAGTTAATCAGCAGGCCATGTTGGCTTTGGAACGGTAAGACAATATTTATACGGGAATGTCAGTATAATATTACGTTGTGATCGCGAGCGAAGCCGCGACAGGCTACTAGTTTAATATAATGAACTTAGCTACACCTAATTTGGTTTACTGACATGATCCTACGTTTTAAAAAAAGTTGCTACTTTTTAAATATTAAATATTCGAATATCAAAATGCTACTTAAATCCCTAGTTATTAGTGAATTTCCTATGGAAAGTGATCTAATAGCATGACCTGCACGGTGAAACTTAAGCCCGGGACCACCATAGAAGTTCCTAACGTGACCCCTCTGAACACGTTTTTGGGGGTCGTTCATATATATATATATATAGTGTATGCACTCTAGCGGTCGCGTTTTTTTGTCCGATTTTCTCTAAATTTGGTAGGGACGTTCCTTTCTATAATTAGTTGAAGAAGTTTGTTGGGCAAAACAATCGGAAAACTCTAAACCCCTTTTTTGGGGATTAATCTTTAAAATTTCAAGTTTTTGGGCCCAAAAAAGGTCAGAAAAGCCCCGGATGTAACATTAACAGATGGGAATTAGTGAGGCGAAAGTTTTAAGCCATCTCTCGTCATTTTAGCATAAACATTTACCGAATTATTAAAGAAAAAGTGAATCGACTAAACACAATGGTGTCTTCATGGGGTTTTACATTGGAAAAGCCTGTTATTCATTTGTTGGTGTACTTTTATCATTCCCAGCAACCTCAAGCCTACTTTCAAGCCTGACTGGACCTTCTGTTAACCTTATAATGCGCAAAATGGTATTCCACGCATTGCAGGTAAATGAAATCAGGAGTATCAGAACAGCCAAAAAATCAATGTTTTCAGATTTCAATAAAATTGGAATGTATGTTTTAAATTGGTTTTGAGTTTTAAAAGTTTTTTATGTGGAAATTCACTTCCCTCACGTCAGCGTGCTGCGTGCTAACTCATTATTATTTTTTTAATAAAACATAAATCAATGATATTGAAAAATTTACCAGAGACAGGATTTGAAAGTCAACATTGGCTTTAAGGGAGAAGCGTGGAAACGTGAAATGTTTCGTGACTGGAGCCCCCTCACAGCGATTCCCTACTCCTCGACCCAGTTTCCAGCCACGTGTTACTACCCCATTACGTTAACTACGTTAACTACCGCCACGCGCCGGCGCGGGTGTTATACGGTCACGCGTATTTACCAACAAGTGAGAAGAAGCCGTCTGCACGGACTGTTCGTTTGTCGGGGGATGGGGGGGGGAATGTGGAGCACCATTGACGTCACAGGGCAAGGTTGACGACCAGCAGTCGCTCCGTCTCCCTCTTGCAGACCCTCTCTCTAAGGTCATTACCCATTTGCAGCTCAGGCAATCTTGGATGGCGAAGGATTAGCATTTCGCTCTCGCACGAACAGTCGGGCCGCCGGACAATAACTGGGCTATACATGTCACCCCGTCACTGACTCATAACGATACAGGCATATTATGCTATTAAGACTTGTTTTAAATTGTGTAATTGTTTTGTTACGATACTATTGGAGTGTAAATGAAAATCCAAGAAAAATTAACCCATAGACCATATTACAGTAAAGTAAGGCATAATTGCAATTGTTGGCACTTAAAAATATCGTGTAATTTTCCACGGTCCTCTGCAATTTAAATTATAAATAACATAAATTCCTCTAAACTAAAGAACACATAAGGAACACCAAAAAAAGGTTACTGAGGTGACGGCTGTGTTAAACACTCGCCAGAGACTAAAAATTGATAAACTTTGAGAGCACTAAAATACTAGCAGCTATTGAAGACAAATATAAACGGAAAATACGTGAAGCAAAAGAAATATATAAAAAAAATCCAAATAATATGAATTTAGATTGTGGATTTAGGATTGTGGGCCTCATAGAGCCAATTGATGAGGGTCGAAGGAGAAGCCAAATCTCAGTAATTCTGCTTTGAGGCCACTGTCCAATTCCGGTCTATCAACACAAATCAGCATTATGTGCTGGCTATTAATAGAAACTTAATCTTAGAACTGTTCTGTTATCGGTATGGCAATACCCTACTCATATTAGAAGTCAGAGGGGTTCGGTTGAAAAGAAATATACTCGTTTAGGCACTTACATTCTAGGTTATGATATTCCCTTAACGGATTCACTCAAGTGTGAGTTGTCCTTCAGAGACTGACATACCTTCCTCTCTACTCCTGTAAGTTTTATATAAGCGGACTTTCGACGGATAAAACTGTATTGTGAGCTCTGAAACAACAAATGGTTGTGATTAAGTGAAGAGAAATAACTTAGGCATTCTAATGAAGAGTCAATTATCCACTCTAACGCAGGCGGTATAACAATGTCAAACAGACTTTAAGGGGGAACCCCACCCACAAAATGAAAAAAATCATAGAATTTATTATATGCTATTTTCTTAATCTTTACAATTTTCGGTTCAACTGATATAATAAGTGGCCAAATTATTGTTGGAAGGTATTGTAATTAACAGTAAAAGTTAGGTTCGCAATCACATTTACAGAAAGATAAATTCGAACGAAGACGCGTTCAAGTACAATCCCTGCAACGTTTAATTGTATGCATTTTTAATTACTAGAACAGCTGTAACTAAAGTTCTAATCAATTAAAAAACTTATTTTATATTTTACGTAATATAAGATTACCAGACACACGGTAAGGATTATTTTAAAATTAAGAATGAATATTACTAAATAAATAAATAGTAACACAACACTACACAAGTTAAAATAAAAAGAATTAAAAATCCTTCTGGCCCATTAAAAAACTAAACTACAGCTTCCAATTAAATATAAGAGGATTAACATTTAAAAAAATATTGATATCTGTCTTAGAACTTGAATAAAAAAAGACCTTATAAAACAACCCCTTCGTAAGGGTTGATAGGATGGAGGCCAAAAAAGAGCATAAATGTATTTTCTCCCTTAGGGCAAAATAACAAAAATACAAACATTTCCCCTCAATATTATAGATTTTGGTTTTGTGGATAAGGTTCTTCCTTAACTTATTTGTCACTGTTTATTAGGAAATATTTCTAAATTAAATAAATTTTAATTGAGAGTACAATCACAATTTTCAAATACCCCCGTCGCAGCAAACCTGCGTACTCAGCGAATTTCCAATGCATTTATATGTTTCTCACTACTACATAAAGCCACTTACCAAGTTTGACAAAAATACATTCATAAATAAGTTATTTATAACATTTTATTTATTCCCCATAAGAATAACATTAGGACTGAGTACGCAGGTTTGCTGAAACGAGGAAGATAAGAAATTAATTTGTATGCAATTATCAATATAACTGAACCAAGTGAAGCTACTTACCATGTTTTATTAATTTATGTTGGTAATTAAGGGAGATATAAACTTTACTTATTCTCCATAAGAATAACATTAGGGCTGAGTATGCAGGTTAGCTGCTACGGGGACAACCAACAAAACATTTATTTTTTGAGCAAATATCAATATACCAGTAAAACGTGAAGCCACATACCAAGTTTCATCAATATACATTCATAAATAATGGAGATATCAAATTTTATTTATTCTCCATAAGGATAACATTGGACAACGTACTGTGTTTAGCACTTTGAATATCTCTGCAACGGTTGGACGTAGAATCACAATTTAAACACCAAAATGATTGTTTTATAGAGCTGAAGTGATTGGTAAAAGCAAATATAAAGTTTAAAGTAAAATGAACTGAGGAAAAGCCAAAACCCTTTTTCCCATAAGATTAACATGGGAGATTTTATGAGCATGTTTTTTGGATTTTTTACGCAACCACTTAACCTAGGTTAATAATTCAAAATACCATATTATTTGTTTTTTAAGCTCTTTAACATGGTCAAAACCAAAATTAAGTTAAAAAAAATTAGGGTGAAGAATGCAACAAACTGATTTTTGGAAAATTTAAAACCCCCATAAACCCCCATTCCCATTGCCCGATTTTTCTGGTTTTCGAACTTGTCATAAATGTCAGTTTACACATTTGAGCCAAATTTCATCGAAATCGGACGTTTTTTACTCAAGTTATCGCATTCACGGACATATATATACGCAAGAGAAATATAGCTTCTTCCCTACATGGGAAATTCGCTAAAAGGCATCTAATGATGTAGTATGAAGTCATAAGTGGGTGTCCATAAGTTATTCAGTTTAGTTCTCAAAATGTGAAACCAGTACCTAAGGTAAAAAATTTGAAGAACCATTGAATGGGATGAAATTAAAAATATATTCAATAAAAAGGTAAGAAATAAATTTAAAAGCTAATAATGAATAAATTGACAGTAATGAAAAAAATGTATTCACTAAAAAGGTAAAAAATATATTTTAAAACTAATAATGAAAATATTAGATCATTTCGAGACAAAAATTAATAATCAATTAAAATACTGAACATAGTTGACACAAGAGAGGGCAAAAAATCAATACAAATAATAAACAAAAATCAAACACTAGACATAAACCAGAAATAATGTTACAAAACAAAAGACAATCCTACAGTCGCTAAGCGGGTAATTAGATGACCTTGGGACCAGCAATATCACCTAATAATACCGACTGATAACGCTGTGAACTTTTGACCGACCTTCACGCTCGACGGCCTTCAGTGCAGTTACAGTGCAGCATGGTAACAGTGTTACTATAAAAACTAATATACTTTTTTACTTTCTCCCCTTATCAATAGTATACATGGAAAAAGTATTGTTTTTGTCAAAACTTTCGAAATCAAGATATCTGTGGAAATATTAGTCTTGGTGCTTCCTAAACCCAAATAAGTGGTATTTGAAATATATCACTCTGTAGGGATGATACATACCAAAATGGCCCGATTTGTACAACGTTTGGTCTGTAGGTAGGTACTGATCTACAGTATCGTCAGGAGTTTATTTTTTAATTTTGAAGGGTCCTCCAAAAACAGCAAAAAATCGTTATTCTACGTCAAATATCTTTGGAAAAAGATTCAATTTTCAATTAGCGAGAAACGCAGTAAGTTATCCAATGTTCTTTATGGGGGGGGAAACCATAATTTCTCTCCTATTATCCGATAAATTTAATTAAAACTTGTTATGTTACGTTAACATGGGGCAACAGAGAATAATCGGAATACATGTTGCCACCTAATCCTGTGGTTGGGGGAAAGAGAGGGTCACACCGCTATGAGAAGCAATGAATCTGCGCAATGCCTCCAATAAAGAAATTTGAGTCGATGTTTCTAAAAAATAATAATACTAGTAGGCCTTCTATACATTTAAACGCACTTAATATTCTATATTTAGTAAACATGAAGGAATCTACACATTTAAAAAAATCCTGCTTTTTGTTCACTCTCTTCCTGAAGTTAATACTTATCCGATTTGGATGATTCATTTTTTATTTAAAATATCATTTTAAGTTCTAAGTCGCTTTGAAGCCAGAATTACGATGTAGGCCTCAGGGCTCTGCCTCACGGGAGTTCCAAGTTCCCCTGTTATTCATATGGAGGAGAGTTTTATTTGGTTTAAGTCACACGTGTTTTTTATTAATTCAATAAACATCTATGTTATAAGGATTATATCCGCAACTTTTTGCGGGGAGCAGCTCGTTTGTTTTTTAAAATAAGGCTAAAGGAAGAAAGGCTATTTCTCAGTTTTCTGTTACCATTTTTTGTAAATTTATTCTTAAAACAAATCGTCAACAATAGTACAATGTCTGGTGTCTACATACATGGTTGAATGTGAGGCTGATTACGTCCGTGGGTAGACTAGGAAGACTTAGGAAATATGACCTTGACTACGCTAAAGAGCGTTGATTTGTACTATTATGTTTTAATTATTAACAATTACCATTTTACTAAACAAATAGCCCAGCTCCCATGGAAATTACCTATTGTTTGGTGTCAATTGAGATTAAAATCTGTATTTTTAAATAATTTCTTGCAATTTATTCAGCGATTTTAGGCCCCTTACAAATACATTTGTATACAAGTTTGCTATCGATCAATAACTCATACCCCACTAATTAGATGTGCCTTGCAGGTTATTGAAAAAAATAAAAATTGTCAGGGCTCCGCTCCAAAAGATTTCAGAGTTCTAATGATAATATTATAGAATTATTTTATTTATTTTAGTTAACTGATAGTGTTGTGTTGAAAGGAAACTTCGAAAATCTAATATAACAACAGCAAAAACAACAGTTCTCCCAAAATGTATTCATTTTACAAGAGTGTCTGCGGTGTCAGGCTAGTTTATACCAGACTAGTTTTTATAATTTAATTACAGTAATTTTAAAAATAACCTATATAAAAATCGTAAATTATATATTTAAGTGGTATACTTACTATTGACAAGAAGCCATTTGTTATGACGTACCTGAAACAAACATTACTTTAGGCTACAAACTACAGTACAATTAATATTGCTTCAGCAAGGTATACAACACCCTAAATCCAAATAAATGTCACTAGAAGGTTGAATACAGTATTGCCTCTTTAAATCATACTCTAAACAATCTTAAAGGAATAAATCAAAATTTTACAACTGGACACTATGTAAGGACATTATGTTTTCCCATTATGTACATATCCTGTCTACCTGGGAAACAATTATTTCAGCATGTTGGTATCACTGCTTTTGGTTGTTTTATGATGTTCTTAACATTTTTGCTGAAAAACATTCTCTCCAAAAATGTGTGTGTAAGTTACCTATTACATATATTCATGTTGAAATCAATTTTTTATTGACTTGGGTATCTTAAAAACAAGTGGTGTAGTAGTTTAGCCTAATAATAAACTATCTATTATTACTTAATTTTTATTTACGTTATGTCATGATTTTTCAAAACCAGGGTCAATATAAACAAATAAAAATAAATAAAAAGGCTTGTAATTACCCAATTACATAGCGATTTAGGTTATTACCGGTTTTTTTTACCTTATAAGGTTCAAAATACGTCTTTTAAAGGCTATGTTAAAAATCAGGGTAGGGTTTTAATATTTTCCAAGCACTTAGGTAATACATGGAGGCTTAAGATTTAACATACAATAACATATTAAATTAAATAAATAAATTTAATTTAAATTTAACATATATTAACTATGTCAACATAAAATCAAATGTTTGTTGCTTGTTTCTTGTGCAACTCTTATTTGTATTAACAACTTCGTATGCCAATTAAATACAACAGACAATCTCTTAATTGCTCTCTGAATTGTAGTGTGTGTTTACTCCGTTAATTTATACCTTTTTATACCAAAATTTTTACAACAATCTAATTTATATATATCACAAAAAGAAAAGAAACACAAGCAATACCAAGAGTCCGTTTAATTTAAAGCCTACAGTTTACTTATACCAATTACATTAACGTTTCACTTGTTTAAGGGGTTTCGTTACATTTTTCACTTTTTTACATAAAAAAGTCCATTTACAAATTTTCTTTGCACAATATTTATATTGCAACTTCTAATTTCATAAAAAATTGTGTTTCCATTCATAGTAACATTGGGAAATAGAAACAAACAGCAAAAAAAAAAACAACTGTTTCTATTCACCCCACCGCGAGGGGTGAATAGAAACAGCAACATTTTAATTTTTTTTTGTGACGTATATTTAAAAAATAGTAATACTGCTTCATAGAAGAAGGAAAGATCGGAAATTGAGGTAGGTTTTATTGGTTTAGCATTACATTTAATACCAGTTATGTAGCTACAAAGTTGAAAACTGTTTATGTTCACCGCGTTTTACGGTATCCTCTAGATGGTGGTCCATTAACCAATTTATATTTCAAATCATGTCATTTTTATATAAAAGCAGTGTAAAATATTTGCTTTCCTGGCGTAAAACTTTGTAGAACTGTTTGCTGATCGTGCTACGAGAAAATAACACCAAGAACAGAACCAGATAAAACCAGTTGATATTAGACGTACGAAAACTGGGAAAACACGACTAGGATGTGAACAACAAACGTGAACGTGAACGAGTGTTAACGAAACCGAGGGTCAGGAAATGAACGCTTTGAGTTGTGAGCGAGTGAATATTTTGAGTGAAATATAATTTTGGACTACACTTATAAAATCGGACACACTGCTGCAATCGGCTTTGAACTATTTAATTCGTTCAATAGTGAATTATAAATGACCCAACCTTAAAACATGCCCCTCTTTTCAACATTTTATCATATGATATTGACCCAGAATCACTTCTGCGGCAATGATCATGGTTCAGTGAGATATGCACTTAAATCTGACCAATTTAAACAATTTCGACCGCAACCACCAACACTTACGATATTAATGTTCATGCCAAATGCAATAACATATAAATCGAGTTTACAACGTACCACAATCTTGAAAAAAAAGATTATAAAAACACGGATCGCGGTTATTTGTTAAGCATGAAACAGTAGGTAACAATGATGGGTTACAAACGACTATCACATTGGGAAACAATATCTCGTTACTATGTAGCTTATCCAAGATGGCGGCCAACACTTTTAAAATGGTAAAATTAAGTACATCACTCAACAATGATCGGTGTTGGTTTAGGATCATTACCTGATGAAATATATAAAAGAGGAATATGTTTTAGAGTTGGAATATTTAAAATACCCCCGGGTAGCAGCAAACCTGCGTACTCAGCGAATTTCCAATGCGTATACATGTATCTTAATGCCACATAAAGCCACATACCAAGTGTCATCAATAAACATTCATAAATACACTATATAAGACATTTTAATTTTTTCCATAAGAATAACGTAGTGGCTGAATATGTAGGTTTGCTGAAACAAGGAACATATAAAATAGGTTTTTATACAAATATCAATATAACTCAACTAGGTATGGCCACATACCAAGTTTTATTAATATTATGTTTATAATTAAGGGAGATAACATTTTCTTATTCTCCATAAGAATAACATGGGGGCTGAGTACGCAGGTTTGCTGCTACGGGAACTATCGGCAAAACAATAGTTTTTTGTGCAAATATCAATATACAACAAAGATATAAAGCAATATACTAAGTTTCGTCAGGATAAGTTGATAAATAAGCGAGATATACAATTGTTCTTATTCTCCATAAGAATAACATTGGACAACGTACTGTGTTTAGCTTTCAATATCTCTGTAACCAATAGACATAGAGAAATGATAAAAACACCAAATTGTTCGTATTTTTAAGTTGCATCCAATGGTGAAAAGTAAAATTTGATTTACTAAAATATCATCGTTAAAAAACTCAAAAAACCCATTTTTGGGGTACAAACCCCCCCCCCAAATACCCCTTTGGATAGAGCGATCTGGCTGGTTTTCGAACTTAAAGTCATAAATGTTGCTTTAAATGTTTGTACCAAATTTCATCAAAATCAGACCATTTTTACGAGAGTTATCGCACCCACAGACACATACATATATACAGTTTTGAACGAATGGTATTTTTGGCATCTGGTGACCTCAAAACGAAAAGTTATCATGGTTCCGGGCCTAGGTCTTACCATGCCGTCTACGGCAATAGCTTCTTCCCTATAGGAGAAATTCGCTAAAACACCTTGAGAAGAAATAAAGCTACTGAAACTCAGTCCCGCAATCTCAATGACAACATCAGTGAACAAATAAATTTTAAAATATCTTCACAAAACCGTAAGTTTTAGCTGACTGAAAATAAAGAACTTACTAACCAACAATGATTGGCGGGGGTCCGGGGTCGGTATGTTGACAAATATAGAAACAATCAAGGGGTGACATTTAAAACTCTGTATAACAGAAATAGGCGAACCCCCACAAGATAGGATCTGCTTGATTTGTTCGATTAAATATGATATGACTAATTCATTTGTTATGTTCCATTTCCTGTTTCTATAAGGAAAAACAACGCTTAGGTTCACCCATGTCCGTCTAAAACATTCAATCGAGGAGAATTAGTTAATTAATTTTACTACGATGAAAATAAATCCCAGGTAAATAAAATGGATCCCCAGTGGGCCCTTATAATCCCGTATAAGTGCTAGTACATGAATAATGTAGCCTAAGGATATCTCTGAATCCTTTTTCACATACTGTATAGACTTAGGTTTCGTACCATTCCGTCTTGTCCAACTCTTTCATTCAAATGACTCGACCTTCCGCCAAGCTTCCTTTATAAGCCTTCTCTCCTATCTCCGCCACCAAACTCATCCACTAATGAAATTCCGCCTTGGAATATTCCGTCGTCCAAATCGCAGTTGATTACCCTCCCGTTACCTTGGAGCCTTCCATTTATACAAGCCCTTTCTGTTGACCCTGCCAGTCTTCGCTATCCCTCCGGGAGGTCCCCTTCGATATATTTGGTCTAAAAACTTAATTTTTATTTTATCTAATTTGCGTACGATAAAATTTAATTTTTTAAAATCTTCTCGCTAACCCATTTTTATATCGTGTTGTGGATTTTACTCCGGAACTGAAAAAATATAAACCGTTTCGAATTTGTAAGTTCATTTGTATTACCGACATTTTAGTTCACTATCGATTTTTTAACTTAGATTATTGCAAATTTAAGTAACACATGACGGGTTTTCATGTGAAAAATCCAATAATTTTGAACTACAGTATTATTTGTAATATAGTTTAAACAAATATAGCAATTAGGATTTCTAAACGCGTATTTTTTCGATTTTCATCATCCACGGGTTTCACCCCATGACGACAACACTACAATCGTACTGGAATACAACTAAGTCCCTTTTCATTTCCTTTCATTAAAATTATTATTCGATGCTTCTTTTGTGAATTTCCTCTTTCCTTTGTGGTATCGCCAAACTCCATAATCGAGTCGGAGACAATCGGGCCAGGGAATGATCAAGAGCTCAAAATTACTTAAAAAACCGTCTCAACCTCACCCTCGGCCTTCACCCCTAGGCCCCACTTAGCCATTCGGACCCTCAGCAGGTAGGGGTCGGAGTAAACAGCAACATCCCCCGCGGCCCACCAGGAGGCGCGGGGTGTTGACTAGAACGTAGCTTCGGCGAACTGTCTGTGGAAAGCTACCGGGACGTCATTTGGAGCTTTCCACCCATCAAGAGAGGATCACGTGAGACAAACGAGAGGACAAACACCTTGAGGCTGGTGAGACTCGCGCGACCTGTCTCACGCCTCACAGGAGCTGCCTGCAGTGTTACCGCACGGGGGTGAGCAGCTAATCACCGAACAACTCATCTAATGGCTTGGATGGGGTTGCAATGCGGCTGGAAGGAAGGCAGTGATTATTAGATGATTCACAACCGAACGTTACATTTAAGAAATTATCGCGAACATTTTCCATCACCTAGAGAAAAAGAAGATTCACGACGTTTCGGGACCTAAAACCTGATTGCTTCTTCAGGTGAGAAGAGTATCTTGAACATTCCGAAAGTAGTGATACAATCTATGAAAAACACAAACGACTAAGTCGAAGGAAGACAACTAGTTCTGTTTAGGATTTTCTGTGGGTTTTCCCAGCTTCAAATGGATTGTGCTCTATTTGGGTTGTGTTCTAGGTATTCTTTTCACATGAAGACGGGATCCAATTCTAGATCTCCAAACGTCGTGAATGTTGTTTTTCTCTAAGCAGTGATGGAAAATATCCGCAATAATTTCTTAAATAACATAAAGTCACCATCACCGAAAATGAATTTTAAATAGTAGTATTCATAGAAGATTCGTTGTTCAGGGGATATCTTATACCCTTAAGTGTTAGTTCCTGGGGGCCGAGCTTTGCTCGGGGAAGACCAGTTTGTCTAGATGACTTGGAGTAATATTTCACCACTTCCCCCAACTGATCATCAGCCTTTTTTAGCTCATTTACCTATTTTCTGAATTTTTAAGGTCACTCCAGTTGTTATTTTTAGCTCAATGTCCCTTTGCTTTATTTAGGATATGACCACCCTATATATACAATCTTCACTCAACATTTTATAGTCTGTCCAAACAGCCGTGCGCCCTGAAGGATTAGGATAGCCTTCAGTTCACAACAGATTGGCAGGTCATTCGGTTAGTCACTCTCTATCGAATGAAATACATCGACTGTTGAAATACACCGACTGTTGAAATACATCGACTGTTGAAATACATCGACTGTTACCTGCAGCTGATTATTTAGGCTGGACTGAGACAGAGTCTGCACTGCAGACTGCAGTCTCATCTCATCACTTCAACATATATACGGTTACAATTGTGATATTTTACTATTTTGATAGTATTTTATCTAAAAGTTTATTACGAGTAATTTGGAGGGAAGCATCTCTAAAAGAAATATTTGTAAACTTTGTCTACCATTTAAAGTAAGAGTTACTGAAAATAAAGATAAGGACAAGAAACAAGTTACTTAACCTTGAGTTAGGAACACACCCTAGCCCATCCTGTCCCTACCCTGGCTCATAACCTAAATTGACCTGTCATTTCTCTTCCCTTGGCATCGCTCTCCCCCCTTATTTTTCTTTCTGCCACTGAGACTTCTTGATCCGAAATTAAATCTGACAGTGTGATGCATTTTATATTTAAGAGTTAGTTAGATTTTATAACTTAAGTTATTTTTCTACAAAGCATAATCCTTAATTCCTAATAATTATTAATATGAAATTACACATCTTTAATAAGTAGTTAAAATGAAATAATAATAATTAGCTGAAAAGTATCCTGCAGCAATCGAAAAAGTCTAGCAATGACAAGTGATAAGGTATTAAGTTAGGCCTAAGCCTAAAATGTCAAGGAGAGTTAACTGGAGAGGTAAGTAAGGAGTGATGTGAAATAAAAGGTGACAAGATCATATTAACTGTTGTAGGCCTAGTCACACCAAACAAACTCGGCCTACTGCGAAGGTTAAGTTGAGCCATTTAGTAACCAAATTCACGATTACTATTACAATTACTAATTTACCTATTGGTAAATAAGTAGGCATAACATTCTTGTAGGCCTATACAAAAGGGCAAACACAATATGGTCTACTTACATTGCAAATACTAGCATTTAATTTGCTGTGCAAGAACAGACAGTCAACCGAGGCTAATTTCATAAAGGAATATTTGCTCAATGACTGCAAACAAATAAGTTAACTATCGTTTCTATTGAGCATTATGCACAAGTATTGGCGTTGTAATAGGTTGAATGCTTGCTTGCTATTACCAGTATACAGTATAGGATTTTAAAAACATAAGATGTTGTTATTGGACTTTTAGACAGGTCTAATACAAATACATCCGATAGTACCATGGGGTAGGCTATATTGTTTATAAATTACCTACGATAAAATTAGAAATTTCGAAAAGGTGCTGAAATTAATTAGACACATTGATATTTCTGAGCAAAAACGTCCACTTTGGGGTGCTACGAACAAAGGTTACTTCATTTAACAAAATGGTTTAAATAAACCTAGCTAGAGTTAACTTGTAAAATCTAACAAGGATGGAATTTGTTAGTCCATGATTTGGAAGTTATTTATTTAAGTTACTAACGGTAATTCCGAATTACATATGAACAATTATAATGAAGAAAGATCTAATGGCCTATCCCTAAACTGACAGGTAGAGTTGGCCGGTGAGGAATGTTTTTGTTAACACATTAATTAATTGGTATCACTTGATGCGTTTTATCACAGACAAGAGATAACCTACAATTATTAATACAGCAGAGCAGTGCCAGTGTGTCCTCTTTCTTTCCCGTCTTATAGACTAAGACTAGACTGTGTTTGTGTGTGTACCAATATCCATGTAGACGGCGCTGCTAATCGACTTGTCGACTACGACCGTCACATCGATAGTTCATAATACGATAGTCGATAGTTACCGAGTGACCTGCCAATCTGTTGTGAACTGAAGACTATCCGAAGGATTAGGACGACCCTCGCTCCCCCACGCGCAGGCACACTCACACGCGCGGCCCGGCCTACCTGCCGCTAATGGTTCTTCTATGAATCACCAACTAGCCCTTATGCTACTGTCTTATAGTCACTGCTCTCAGGAAACTACATGTTAACCATGCGTATTACTTTGACAGTTCCCTGGTTGATTATGAACAGCTGTTACAATTCTTTTGTTTTGATTTGAAACTCCATAAGCCCAATTGTTAATTTTTGTAACTTTTCATTTTCGTTTTTGTTACATTACTTGATTTTTCCTGGGGATGAGACCTGTTTAGAACTTATTTGTATCCCAGAAATTAGTTATTTCCAACATTTGAAGGAAATCGTTGTAGCCGTTTTTGAGACCAGAGTCACAAGCAAGCACGGACGGACGCAAGCAGGCAAACCTTACTCATATTAGACTATAGGATAATTCAAAATTGTATCGAGGGAGTTCAACAAATTTGGATAGTTAAATTAGTACGATTCCATTTCAAAGATACATTGCGTATTTACTTTTAACATTTTATATTTTTAAGAGAATTTTCATGTTGAGAAACACTGAAAACACGGAACATTTAGTTATTTTAATACATTTTTAATTCTAGACTGGTCCGAAACTGTCGAATTTAGGTACAGTATATTAGGCGAAATCCCCTTGGTTGGAACTTTAAGGTAAATAAAACAAGTACTCTTTCCCACATCAAGGATATGAAATGTAAGCTTGCGGTGCGCGAGGAAAATATTTTGAAGCTTAAGTAGGCGTACTTAATGTGCTTTGGGGTGGTATTTTCTTTTACAATTAGATGTAAAACTTAAAAATTTAGATTTTTCGATCAAACAATAAAATCAATGAAGGTGATTTAAGTCACTTAAAAGTGGGCTCCAGTCACTTGCTTCTCCCGTAAGAAACATGCAACTTTCAATCCCGTCCCTCCTGCAGGGATTATTCAAAATTGTTGATTTATGGCTCATTAAAAAATAAAAGAACTTCTAGCGATTTCAGTGAGGAGGATTTTAATATCACAAGTAATAATGTTGAAAAAATACAAAAATATACAACATTTGCTGTTATTGTATGTATTTATTTCTGGGGTAAACCGGGAAAGCGCCAACGCTGCCCTAGGTTGCCGGGTAGCTGGTTAATCAGGTGGAAGATGGAATGTAAACAAACAACGAGTTCGCACGCAGCACGCTGACGTGAGGGAAGTGAATTTTCACATAACTTTTAATACTAAAAATCAATGTAAAAACACGTTTATTCCAATTTGAATAAAAATCTGAAAACAGTGATTTTTTGGCTGTTCTGATGCTCCCGGTTTCATTTACCTGCAAAGCTGGGAATAAAATTTTGCTCATTATAATGTTAGGAGAATGTCCAGACAGGCTGGAAAGTAGGCGTGAGGTTGCTGGGGATGATAAAAGTATTCTAACAAAGGAATAACAGGCTTTTCTGGTGTAAAAACCCCATAAGACAACGTACTGTGTTTAGTCAAAACATATTTTCTTTAATAATTCGGTAATTTTAGATGCTATAATGACGAGAGAGGGTTTAAAACTTTCGCCTCACTAATTCCCATCTTTCTACATGCATTAATTTTACATACGGGTCTTTTCTGGCCCTCTTTGGGCCCAAAAACTCGAAATTTGAAAGATTAATCCCCAAAAAAGGGGTTTAGAGTTTTCCGATTGTTTTGCCCAACGACTTGTCCAACTGACTGCAGAAAGGAACGTCCCTACCAAATTTAAAGTAAATCGGACAAAAATTGCCACCGCTAGAGTGAGAACACACACACACACACACACACACACACACACACACACACACACACACACACACACACACACACACACACACACACACACACACACACACACACACACACACACACACACACACACACACATATTTATATATAACGTTTTTAGTGACCCCCCCAAACGTGTTCAGGGGGTCACGTTAGGAACTTCTATGGTGGTCCCGGGCTTAAGTTTCATCGTGTGGGTCATGCTAATAGTTCATTTTCCAAAGAAAATTCACTAATGAACGCTACGGATTCTTACTGTCATTGGGCTCTAAACTCATCGAACCACAAACGCCTGTGAATGTTTTCATAGCAAGTTTAAAAATCGTGTCCGTCTCCTGACCCGAACATTTTCATCCTTCTTGACACCCTGATGGAGACCCAGATATAAACACATTGGTACGAATACCGCTAAAACCAAAGGACCAACGAAGAAAAACCCTTGTCTATCAACAGTTTGTTGATAGAAAACTTTTGCAGGGAAAAACGGAGATATTTATATATTACATTTCTTGAAATGCGTGTCTGTGAAGGTGGGTTGGTTGCAAATATGTTTACAAGTAAAATATGGCTATTTTAATATTATATAAATAAATACTGGTTGTATATTTAACTTATTTGATGTTTTATTCCTGAATTAAGTCAATTCATTTTGGATAACCGCAATTCAGAGTACAGGTAAATTTGCATTAAATAAACCCATAATTAAGAGAGGAACTCAACTAAATCTGTTGGTCTGAACTGGAAATAAAGAGGATACACGGGTACACCATTATTTACCATTATTTTCTAGGAAAGTTTCTCAGAAATATTTCTAACAAAGGGAAAGCCGCACTGGCGCTTTGACGGTGTGTTTGGCGGGGGGGGGGGAGGGGGTAGATTTGGCAGTGGCGCTTTGCCGGTGTGCTACCTGGCCTAGTGGCGCTTCCAGTAGCAATGTTTCTTTCTCCTTTTCTCCTTTTTTTGTGGACTTTTTTTACGAAAAGTGGTACTCGACGATCTGTCTTCGAAAAGTACATTTCTGATTTATGAACAACGTATTTCTATAATGCACTTCACACAAGAAAAAGCGCAATGGAATAAAATGCAATAAAAGTGTTCAAATTTCTTTAGCCGAAATCAGTAACTTGTCTTTAGAGAAAAGTCAAATAGAAAACACTATTGCTAAATCCACTTACTTATTTTGCAAATATCCTGTTCAATCTAACTAAAAAAAACATATATAGGAATTTTTATGCTTGGGCTGTATGGAATTGTGTGGTAGACAAAAAAACAATAGTAATCAATATTAATAGTATATTTCACTACTAGTCACGAAAGTGGCCTATTTCGGGGGAAATGCTATCGAGCCCCGAAATAGGACTTTAGTTACGAGTAGTGAACGATACTTTTCATCACGATGCAAATAACCACATTAAACTTAAAACAAAATTATCTGATATTTCATAGTCTAGTAATTTTGTATAAGTAAAGACAACACGGTTTTACAATTCAGTTTAGTGTTAAAGTTAGCTGTTTGAACACAGAATCGTCAAAAATAACGAAATCACACTGGTGCTCCTTTTGCATAAAACAGGAACTTCAATTGTTTAGGACAGGAAAAGTTTTGTTTGGGACAGGCAATGTATTGTTTTGGACAGGAAAAGTAATGTTTAGGAAAGGAAAAGCCAGTTCGTCATTTTTTGTTTTGTTACAAGGAAATCGATAATTTTCGTAAACCTCAGTTATATGGTTATGGGCTATTTTCAAATATACAGTGTGATGAAAAATATATAATTAGTAAGACCGTACAAACAAAACACTTTCAGCATCGTCCAAAACGTTCAATGTCGTTGTTTTATTATAAAGGGTTGCTATCGTACCAAAAATAGAAACAAACAAGAAGCTAGTTAAATTGTCAACTCTACAACCTTGAGGTTCTCTAATAACACGAAGGAATCTACAATCTGTGGTTCACAGAAGTGTTGACATATCTGCAGGCTGTTGATAAGATTCAAAATACAAATAAAAATGTCTTTATGGTTAGGACTACGGGTCAGTGATCGAAGAGTTGTAGGGGGAGACCCGAGGACTACGCCCCCAGATCAGGCAGTACTACGAATCATCAACAGAGCTTTACCTCCCAAAAAGCTGCTTAGGAGTTCAATCTTAACGGCTGAAGAGGGCCCAAGCGCCCTAGCACAGTGGGCCAGGGACTTCCCCGCCCACTGGAACCTCACAAAACAACAACAGAGTTCAATCTTACACCGCGCGCAGACACGTGGACGGTCGGGGAGGTGTCCCTGCCCCTAATCAGCTCTCGCTCGGCCGATCCGGGTTTTGGCCATGCGTCACCCACTGAGCTCAAGCACAGTCGGTACAATGCTTTGCATTTCGCCATAAAGTGTACATATTAACGTCATTTTTTAATCTGCATCAAATATCAAGAACATTAAGTCGAAACACGATATAATTGCGACGCTATTAAGTATTCACTTTGTTTTAAAATAAAAGACAGTTTACAGTACAAGATTCAGAATATTAAGAAACTATTATATTCTATTAACAATGTTTACATTGCAAGTGTTTTTTGGATTTGCATAAGCTGTAGTCAACGCGCTTACCTAACAACACTTTTAAGCCAAAGTTTAGAGGATGTTCCACTACTGTTTTAGGTGCGGTGGTTAGGCCAGTGTTCAGATGACTAACATTCCACTGTTATTGTGTATACATCCCCCGGTCCAAAGGCATGACACATTTCCCTACGCGACTAGTTTTCCGTAAGTAGGTAAATTGTTTACGTGCAGATCAGTTTTTAGTCGGGGTGGTTGTTTAAAGTCGGAAATAGTCGTAATTAAGAAAATCTGTTTTTACTTGTCACTTTATATGATCAATAATTAGACTGACAAACTACATGTGACTTAACAGATTTTTTTCAGGGATATGGTTTCACCCTCAGCTCCTGTGAGAATCTGGATAACACTTCATGTACAAACTTGTAAATAGCTATAGTTTGTAAATAATCTAAAATATATATCTTGTTCTGTTAACTGTCTTTTATTTTAAAAGAAAGTAAATATTTCATAGCGTCGCAATTATATCGTGTTTGGACTTGTTCTTGTTATTTGATGCAGATTACAAAAATTGTGTTATTTTAGCGAATTTCCCCTATAGGGAAGAAGCTATTACCGTAGTCGGCATGGTAAGACCTAGGCCCGGGACCATGATAACTTTTCGTTTTGAGGTCCCCAGACCCCAAAAACACCATTCGTTCGAAACTGTATATATATATATATATATATATATATATATATATATATATATATATATCTATATATATATATATATATATATGTGTCCGTGAGCACGATAACTCTCGTAAAAATTATCCGATTTTGATGAAATTTGGTATAAACGTGTAAAGCAACATTTATGACTTTAAGTTCGAAAACCAGCCAGATCGCTCTATCCGAAGGGGTATTTTGGGGGGGTTTTGTACCCCAAAAATGGGTTTTTCGACTTTTTTACATATAATTTTGGAAATAGTCAAATTTTAGTTTTTCCCATTGGATTTAGCTTAAAAAAACACACAATTTGGTATTTTAATCATTTCTCTACGTCAATTGGTTACCGAGATATTGAAAGTACTAAACACAGTACGTTGTCTAATGTTATTCTTATGGAGGAAAATACAAATTTTATATATCGCTTATTTATGAACGTATACTGACGAAACTTGGTATACGGCTTCATCTGGTTGTGGACCATTGATATTTGCTCAAAAAAACAATTTTTTACCAAAGGCTCTCGTAGCAGCAAACCTGCGTACTCAGCCCCATGTTATTCTTATGGAGAATAAGTAACGTGTTATCTCCCTTCATTATGAAAATAAATTAATGAAATTTGGTATGCGGCTTTACCTACATGAGTTATATTGATATTTGTATAAAACCCCATTTTTTGTGTTCCTTGCTTCAGCAAACCTGCATACTCAGCCGCCATGTTATTCTTATGGAGAATAATTAAAATGTCATAAATCGTTTATTTATGAATGTATATTGATGAAACTTGGTATGTGGCTTTATGTGGTATTAAGATACATATATATATACATTGGAAATTCGCTGAGTACGCAGGTTTGCTGCTACGGGGGTATTTACACTTTATGGCGAAATGCAAAAAATTGTAACGACTGCGCCTCTAGCTCCGAATTTTAATACCGAATATTTAATATTTTGCAATTTTACTGAAAGATTAATATTTTTTATATAAACACTGCTCACTGACAACGCTACGTATTATTCTGATATTTTTAAAAGAGTCATGAATCAAAAATTTCGGATAACGCGTTGAGGAGGGACGGGGTTTGAAAGTTAACATTAACCGTATGGGAGACGCAGGTAGGAACGCCAAATGTTACGACGATAGAAAATGATTCCCTTAAGGGAAATTCTACCCTCAAAAAGGTCAGTAGAGGCAAAACCTATTTCAAAGATCTGAAGCCCTCCTTTAGGGAAATTCTACCCTCAAATAGGTCAGCAGTAGAGGCAAAACCTATTTTAAAGATCTGAAGCCCTCCTTTAGGGAAATTCTACCCTCAAATAGGTCAGCAGTAGAGGCAAAACCTATTTTAAAGATCTGAAAGCCCCCTTAAGGCAAATTCTACCCTCAAAAAGGTAAGTAGAGGACCTATTTTAAAGATCGGGTATCGGACTGCAGTATATATTCTTCGCAACTCTAAGCAATTTGCAATACCAAATTCGGGAGATTTGTCAACAAAAATGCCATTAACATGTTTTACATGGGTTTATGGGTTTTAGATGGTTATCGTCGTCGGTGGTCTGTAATCAACGACAAACTGTTGGGGCGCCTGCTTGTTTGTCATTAAGCTTATTAACTAATGACCGTAGTCAGAGAAGCGGGCGTTTTAATCAGTAGCAGTAGAAAGCATATCCCCATATTAGACTTCTTTTCAAATATATCTCGAACAACACATATTTTAAGTCGACTTTACGATTCCTCTCCAAACCTCCAAATCTCCAACTGAACGTATTTAAATCATATTCGTCACGAATAATCTTTATATTAATAGGCAATCACAAAACTTGTCCTCCTTTTTTCTCAGCTTGTGTGTGTCGTAGGAGAAATTCGCACATACCGTTAGAAAGGTTGTGTCCTGTAGATGAGCAAAAACCCATTATAATTTGCATTGGCCCTCAGGGCTACGCCGCACAGGTTTTCAAAGTTTCAATGTTAATCTTATGGAAGAACAGTAATTGATTAAATAATTCAATATTTGACAGCTATTGATATAACAAATGCTAGCAAAACTGGGAGAACAGATGTTTCAAGCATAATGTAAATACAAATACTACTAGCTACTGGAAAGGTAACACCCTTCTATTATCATTTTTACCTCAACGTTAAGCAAATTAAACCTGTATGTGAGGGGGAAGGATGAGGGCTGGGGAGAGGATGAGGTGGAGAGGTTTCAGGCATAAATAAAAAGGCTACTGTTTACTGGAATGGTAACGCCCTTCTGCTACCCTTTTTAACTCCACATTAAAAAAAATTACCTAGGGGTGAGGGTTGGGGAGGGGGAGGGGGAGGGAGAGAGAGAGGGAAGAGAGAAGGAGAGCGAGATGAGCACAACAAAACCCACTAAATATTAAATTTTTTCAAATACTCGTCAAATAATATTTGGTCGAATTTCGACCATTGGGCGGTTTCTAGTAAACATTAAATACTAACAGGGGGCTCCAGTCACCTGCTTGTCTAATACGACCAGTGTTACCTTTCAAATCCCGACCTTCCCCAACGGATTATGAAGAATTCTTGATCGTATTTGAGTTATTTTATAGAACAAATATATCTAGCGAATCCAGTTGGCAGAATTTTTATATCACAAATATTCGTTCAGTAAAATTCCAAAAGTATTCAATAATTGATACTTTTTTATACAGGGTTTCTATAGAATTTAAATTTTCTATTTACCTGACTCTTTCTTGTTTTTCCCTGACCCTTCTGTAAAACTCCCCTGACTAACTTTCGAAATACGACTTAGCATTTTCGCATTTTGAGACTTAACAAAGATTACAAGATTCATTTTGTGAAGTAGCGTTAAAGTAGACTAGTAATAAATTTTGTCTATAAGCTACAAATTTATTTTAACATCTTTAGTTCGTCGGGTCGAGACGTAACAAAATAAGCTTTACCTCTGGGTTCCCTGTCTTTCCTTGACTTTCCCTGACCGAATTTCCATTCCCAGATTTTTCCTGACCTCTCCTGGCTGTAGAAACCCTGTTATCGGTTACTACCTATTTGAGTTATCAAAATTCTACTCACTGAAATCGATAGATAATTGATGAACGGAGTGAATCACTGTATTGATGAAGAAGTTTCAGTGGCCGTGTGTGGGTGTGTGTGTGTGTGTGTGTGGGTGTGTTATCGAAATACTAAATAACTGTAAAACATTTCTTAATGAAATTTTGAAGGAGTCATTTGGGATACCAAAGGGATGTTTTAACACAGCATTCGTATTTTATTTTGGATTTTAATAATTATTAAAACTAATTTTAATGTTTGATATTCAGTAGTTGAATTGGTTTTCGTAGTAAGCTATTGACTATGGTTGTCTTTAAAATGTCAGCTGGGATTTGTCTGTGTTTCACTTGAGGGATTTTTATCCCCTATATGGGATATTTTGACTGCTTGTGGGATAAAATGGGATTGTGGGATAAAGTGGGATTTTTTTGAAATCGGCATTACGTCTGCTAGTTTGCTTACAAATTACGACCAGAGCACCTTAGCAGTAGCACTTCTAGTGTATTTTCTCGCCGTACTGGCAGTTGCGGGGTTTCCCATTTTTAACCTCGCTGTCCGCACCTATTATGATTTTATAAACGTCACAGAACGAACACTGAATCATGTCAATTTCGCTGGCCGAGCCATGTTGGAATTAACAAGCAAACTATTTGCCATTATTTAGTACCTACTTCGTACTCTTTAGTACTACCATTAAAAATATTAGTACCTCTCACGTAAATAAATTATTTAATTTAGTTAATTCACCGTATCATTTAACGTATGTCGCATTGCTCAAAATCCTTTGAGGTACTAAAATGTAAAATACCTATAGGTAATTAGTAGATCTAAATAAGCTCTATCTAACGGTATAAATATTGTACTAATACATTATTCAATAATCATATAATATTTAACATTAATTGTGCTGCAATGTTTAACAAATCAGTGGGAAAGTGTGGGATATGACGAGGGATACTATAAGGGAGAGTCTGGGATAAAGTGGGATTTTTTGTATCAGTGCGTGGCATATTTTTACCGTAGAATGGAAACACTGCATATTTGTTTATAAATTACTCAAATGTAAACATAACCAAAACTATGGATTTGGTTATGTTTTGTTCCATAAATTTTTTTTATTTCGAAATAGTTTAAAATGTGAGTGTTATGTAAATTAATAGTGTTTTGTCGTGTTTAAAACAATGCTTGTATCTATTTAGATTTATTATCAGTTTATTTTTTACTGGAAAACTTCGATGTAAAAGCTAAGTGTTTGGACTAGTGATGATAAATTAATACAATAGGTTTTGGAATTTTTAAATTACTGGGACAGTATAACTCTTGTAACACGACTGACTGTGATTGATAATCAAGCGTGTTGTAGACCTATAGTAGTTTCTTTACATTGTGAACAAATTACTTGATGGCAGACTTACTAAACTATCATACGTGCAAACTATCTTTATTACATGTAATGTACCAAATAAGCCTCACTGTCACCTAATGACATGGGATTAAAGTTTTGTAATCTACCGGTCAGTAAAATAGTCTGGTTACAGTTTATATTTGTTTGCATTTTCTGTGGTTAATATTGATTTTCATAAACAATCAAGATGTCCAAAACTCCGTAATCCCAACCGTCTACATTGTTCAACTAATTACGATGTAAACAGATGCCCTCCTGAAAAATTGTCATTAATGTAGATGTTGGATTTTGCTTTTAAATCTCTCGTGCTGCGATTTCAGTAGCTTGTGTATTTAAATTCAAACTAACATATATTAATGATGTAAACATTTTTAAATTTAAGGTATGAATTTTATAAGATACTGTTATATAAATAAATCATTGAATACCTTTTTTTAAATTAAATGGGTTTAAAACAAGTATATTTCTGTATGTTTAACCCCCTGATTTTGGAGCTGGAAATTAATAGGTCTAATAATTATTGGCAACTTTTCTCTCAGGTTATATATTTAAAACTCGTCGAAAACCATCCGGTACCAAAAATATATTAGTCATTGGCCGAGTCTTAAAAAAGCGTGAACAGGAGCTAGGACATGTGACCAAATAAACGCAGTCAGTTTAATCTAATTTGCTAGGTACACACAGTGGTTTTAAGAGGTTAATTGCTCCACCTCACCCTCCAGGGTTAGATGGAAACGTATTCCGCATATTCTCTATTCATTGTTGCTAGATTAGGAAACCCCAGAATAGCTGCTATAGGCACGTTTTCCATAAGCGGGAATTTTGCGCAGGTTACCAGAAGGTTAGGATATAGCGGGAAAGGAAAGGGTGGGATGGGACAGGCAGCCAAATTGGCCTTTCAGAGTACCAAC
Organism: Allygus modestus; assembly: GCA_963675035.1. NCBI lineage: Eukaryota > Metazoa > Arthropoda > Insecta > Hemiptera > Cicadellidae > Allygus > Allygus modestus. The sequence continues at coordinate 455,774,273 of OY776111.1, read as the reverse complement.
TCCCGTGCCTTGTGACAGCTGTGATCAGGCTCAATGTGGACCCGCTCTGCCCTCCAACTGGCCAACTCAACGGATGGGGTATCCATGTACAACAGCCAGGGACCATACATTCTCAGGTTGGGGACCAACCCCTGAGTTTCCGCCCCGAGCCGCTGCAAGTGGAGGGACCAAAGGTGAAAGGGAAGTTTGTCATAATGGACATCCAAAAAACTTCATATGTAATGACAATTTTATTTGCTGTACCCAATGTCAGCATCCAAACTGATATAGACCAGTTTTAAGGTTGTCCTGGGACGAATATTCTCTATTGGTCAATGCTAACACACCAAGTTTTAATAAAATTAATAAGTATACAAGAGATATATGTTTTTTATTTCTTATAAGAATAACATCGGACAATATACTTAGTTTACTGCTGAATGGAAATTGAAATATTCTCCACAACCATTAGCCGAATAGCCTACTAACGAAATACTAATTTAACCGTGTGTGGATTGGAGTACTAATTTTTCATCTTTTAGAGCTTTTTATGGCAATGAGATAAAACTGTTGAAACCTGCTAAAAATATTTAAAGTTTATGGTACTAAGAAAGGTAAAAAAACTGAAGTTTGGGATCTCTTAAGCCCTGTAATTTCTGAACCCAAATTTTTCTAAAAAATCAGGTGGTATATTTTATTAGAAACATAATATAAACCACCAAATAAAAAATCCAAAGATTTCGAAAGCGGCTCCTCAAAACTGCTCCAGACCTATATACTACGTTGTTGGGTACCAAAATATTATGGATACCTCTTTGTTCTTCCCTCAGGGCTCTGCCTTTACTATCACTCCCAACTTTTAATTTTAACGTATGATTCGTTGGATTTATTTTGTTAAAGCAGCATCTCCTGAAAGATGTCCCCACGTTTGATACGCCGCCCTACTCAACCATAGACCTCCACCGCACAGGAAAATTTTCTTTGTTATTATTTACACCTTTTTTTAGTAATTTTAGAAAATTTTCAATTATACAAAAGTTTTTGTTATTTTCTTTTAACCCCGACCATAGAGCTCCGATTCGCTGGCTTTAAAAGTTGCCTTGTTAAATTTATGGAGGAAAGATGATCCTTGGGTAAGCGTTCGGGAGTTCGGGTCAGCGTTCGGGTTGAGTACTACTAGCTGGTCAGACAGACATTATTCTGTCGTAATGTCACTGAATTTGTTTTATGTCAAAGATTCTCGTTCTTTTTCAAGATGAGCTCGTTAGCTACGCTCACTTGCCTATGTTTATATAGAGCTTGCTTCGGTATTGAAAATGAGTTGCTATTCAAATAGATTTATTATGTCTATAATAAACATATGTTTATATGCTTTTCAAGTATGTTTAGATATCCTTATAACAGCTGTTTGATGAAACTAAATAACTAACATACAATACCGACTTTGTTTTATGTATTTAGATAATGAAAATCACTTAATAATATCTTGCCAGCACTTAATAATATCTTAATAATATACACTAGGCAGCAATACGGATTTTAGCAATTTGAAATTTAAGTAACTGCACAACGCCATCTGTAGAGCCTGATATAAGCGTAGGTTATATTATATAAATCAAACAGGAAAGTTGGCCGGGCTGGTAAGGGCCCGCACTTGCATTTAGGGTGTAGACCAGAGCCTGTACAGACCTAAATTCAGCCCTGGCCGTCTGTATGCAGAACTTCAAACATGCTAGAATCCAGAATCATTGTCCCTGTCTCGTGTACATTCTATGTGCCTAAGAGTAAAAATATGTTATAGTCAATCAATATAAATGCTGGATTATTTTGACTCAATCCTATCCTACACTATGATATGAGTAAGGTTTGCATGCTCGCTTGCTTGGTTGATTGCTTGCAACTCTTATCTCAAAAACGGCTCCAACGATTTTCTTAAAAAATATCTAATGTGTCCTTCCAACTACTTGTGTTGTAAAACCTGATATCTGGGTTAAAAATAAGTTCTAGACATGTCCCATCCCCCAAAAAAATCAAATAATGTAAAAAGCCGCTATGGAAAATTGAAAAAATCACATTGGGCTTTTGGAGATTAAAATAAAAGCAAAAGAGTCATAACAGCTGTTCAAAATATTTCAGCGAACTCTCAAAGTTATACTCATATAGTTTAAGTACTACCTGTGACTGAGCTTTGCTAGGGAAAGGTCAATCTTGTTTATGACTTGGAGTTGTTTTTCACCATGTTGTACTAACGAGCATTTTTGAGGTCACAACAGTTGTTATTATAATGCACCTTTGAGTCATTCTGGATATGACCACTCTACATGTAATCTTCATTCAAAGGATTTATTATCTGATTTTATGGAACCACATGGAACTCATGTTGTTTATGATTATTAACATGTGGTTTCCTGAGAGCAGAGATTAAAAGATTTGAGAGAAGATTACATATATAGAGTAGTAAAATAAATCAAAGGGATATTGAGCTATAAATAACAACTGGAGTGACCTTAAAAATGTAGAAAAGAAGCAAATGAGTTATACAAATCTGATTATCAGTAGAGGGAAGTGGTGAAATATGCTCCAAGCCATCTAAACAAACTTACTGGCCTTCCCCCGAGCAAAGCTCGGCCCCCAGGTATCATATATACTCTAATATGAGTAAGGTTTGCTTGTATGTTTGTTTGCTTTCGACACTAATCTCAAAAACGGCTCCAACGATTTCCTTCAAATGTTCAAAATAACTAATTTCTGGGATAAAAATAAGTTCTAGACAGGTCTCATCCCCAGGAAAAATAAAATAATGTAAAAAAAATAAAATGAAAAGTTAAAAAAATTAACATTGGGCTTATGGAGTTTTAAATCAACACAAAAGAATTTTATCAGCTGTTCATAATCAACCAGGGAACTGTCAAAGTAATACTCATGTTTTTTATGATTATTAACATGTGGTTTCCTGAGAACAGAGATTAAAAGATTTGAGTGAAGATTTTATATATATAGAGTAGTAAAATAAATGAAAAGGACATTGAGCTATAAATAGCAACTGGAGGAACCTTAAAAATGTAGAAAAGAGGCAAATGAGTTAGACAAATCTGATTATCAGTAGGGGAAAGTGATGAAATATTACTCCAAGTCATCTAAACTGACTGATTGGCCCTGCCCCGAGCAAAGCTGGGCCCCCCAGGTACTTTCGTGTTAAAACGGATATGAGAAGGGTGTTACCACTCCAGTAGTCAGTAGTATTTTTTATTTACATTAGTCCTAAATTATCTGTTCTTGCCGTTGTGGAGTTAAAACGGATATGGGAATGGTGTTACCATTCCATTAGTAAAATGTTTGGTTTATTAATTATCTGTTCTTGCTGTTGTGGAGTTAAAACGGATAACAGAAGAGTGTTACCAATCCAGTACCTGCCTACATATCTTTACAAAATTCAGTCTTCGTTCATCCTCTTACGGGAAGAATGAGCGTACACCTAGTATCTGCTCTATAGAATGAGCCATAAATAAACAATTTAGGATAACCCGTTGGGAAGAGATTTCACAAGGTAACATTGGCCTTACGGGAGAAGCAGGTAAAAGGTGAAATGTTTCGTGACTGGAGCCCCCTCTGAGGTAAGCGGTCGCCCAGCCCGAGTTGCTCTACAGCCACTCACCAACCGCGTGATTGGCCAGCCAGGTGTTGCTGTATGGAGGAAGTGCTTTCAAGACATCGCTACAGGTAACCACCTCACGTCCTGCACGTGGCGTAAGGCATCCTGTCCATTAAATCTTTACACCTCTCTATTACCGCTCATGGCTGAATAGAGGCGACAATGTCTTACTGGGTTGATATACTGTGGTATTGTTAGAAGAAGCTGACATCTGTCCAGGACAACGGGTCTTCGCGTCGCTTGATGAAAACACTAAAACATTTATTTGACCGGTCAAACAGCAGTAGTAACCTAAGGTTCAAATTTCCACCTAAGTGCCTGTGTTACGATCAACTGATACCACATAAATGGTAAATACAGAAAAATATTGAACCCCAATGGTCGAAATACGACCAAAATATTATCTGACAACTAATGGCTGTTGGCGTGAATGTGTTAGCACATTATACTACAGTAGCAGTTAAACAAAATAATTTTAACTAGTGCTATGATGTTTAGAACTTCAGGACTAATGAAATGAGTTAGTTTATTATCTAGTGGGTTCTGTTGCTCTCTCTCTCCTCCCCTCCTCACCTGCCGGTTTATTGTTTACGTGGAATTAAAATAGATAGCTACGGGTGTTGCCATTCCAGTATTCAGTAGTATTTATATTTACATTATGCTTGAAATAACTGTAAAATAAACGGTATCAGGAAACTGACACATACTTTCTCCATTTTAGCCCAACTTTAATGAATAAATGACTATTTACTTACTAAATATAAAATACAAAGTACGGTCAAATGTTCAGAAAATATTGTAAACAAGTTGTTTTCAAAAATATCCACCCAAATCCCTGTTTAAGAGGCATTACAAAATCCATCGCTACACACATGGTTTTAAGAGGGGAAATGCCCCCTATTATCCCCCCTCAAGGTTATTAAGGGGCAACATATTTCAAATTTTCTCTGTTGGCCAATGCTAACTTGACAAGCGTTTCAAGTTTGAACGAAATTGACCAGTAAATGAGAGAGAAATATTAATTGTTGCATTCCCCATAAGAATAACATTAAACAACGTACTGCGTTTACTGCAAAATAAAAATTTAAAATTTCTCCGCAACCAGCAATCGTAGAATAGTAATTAAAAATACTAAATTATTTAGTTTTTTTAGCTCTTTTTAACTGTGAATAATAATATTTTTATATTAGTTTTTTATGAAAAATCAAAAAAACTGAATTTTTGATGTTTTAAGTCCTGTAATTTCTGAACCCGGATTTTTACAGAAATGCGGGGGATGTCATTTTGTTGGAAACATAAAGCCCTACAAACGACAAAAGTTTAATCAAAATCGTTAGAGCCGTTTTTGAGTAATCTTGATTTTTCATGTTTTTTGGCGGTTTTTGGGAGATAATTACCCTTAAAAATCAAAAATTCCAAAAATGAAAAAATACCTGGAGATTTCATGGATTAGTACCTACATACCAAATTTCATAAAAATCGGACCATTGGTTAGGGCTCTAGCTCTGTACACATCCATACAGATAGACAGACAGACAGAAACAGAGACATCACGTAACAACCACTTTTTTGGGTACAGGGAGCACCAAAACGAATATTTCCACTAACAACTCAAATTCGTAAATTTTGACGAAAACAATACTTTCTCCATATACTATGCATGAGGGGAGAAAGTAAACGGGGATATACCAACTGCGCCGCGCGGTCAAAAGGGTCCCTCCTCGGACATACACAAACTGCACTGCGCGGGCACTCTGCAGAGTAATATTACGATTGTACAAATGTACTTTACTCACTGACAGATGTATGCATATTACTATTTAGACAGATTAAATGTAAAACGTAAAATACATTAGGGTTCGCCGTTGTATCTGTGTCGGCTCATCCATCATTTATATAATTCAAAATCCTGTTAAAATGCGTTTTTTGTGATAGATATACAATTTCCATGTTGATAAAGGGTGAGTATATTTTTGTAATCACTTAAACACGATCCAATAAGCGATCGTGGGATTACGAACGTTCGTTTAGATTTTATTTAAGTAAGTGTTCAAACTAAGTCACCATACCGCTGTTTTATTTATGGGTGTTTAAATTCTTTACCACTGTTTTATTTATGGGTGTTTAAATTCTTTAGTTATCTACTGGAGATATTACCGACCAAGTCCCGGCACAGTTTCCCGGCGCAGTCCTCGGTAAGGGGCTCAGGAGTTTCCCGGCGCAGCTGGCGTCGCCCCTTTTTAGGAATGCGGGACACCCTCCGAATACCTATGACCGCGCGGCGCAGCTGGTATATAGTAACCCGTAAAATATACAATTCCATTGCTACTGTTCTTCCATAAGATTAATATTGAAAGTTGTAGAGCCTGGGGGCGGAGCCCTGAAAAAAGGGTTGTATACCTGTCTAACGTTATGCGTGAATTTCTCCTACGACGCACACCGCTGAGAAAAAGGGAGGGACAATTTTTTGCTTGCCTATAAATAAGACTCGCGATCGCCCAGAGGTCGAAATCCGACCAAAAATAATTCTACGTAAACTCAAAGTTGCACATACGAATAATGGATGTTTGCGTGAATGTTTTTCAACATACTGCGTGAGCAGTTAAATAAATGCATTTGAACAAGTGTCCTTATGCTGAACTTTACGAATAACCACTCTTTCTCTTTCCCCTCCTCCCTCCCCCTCTTATCCTTCATCACCTTCTCCTCTCTCACAAACAGGTTTAATCTGTTTAATGTAGAGGATATCGGATAAGATAAACGGATAGTATGTTACCATTCCAGGAGTTAGTAGTATGTTTTATTTACATTAGTCCTGAAACATCTGTTCTTGCTCTTATGCTAGCTAGAATTTGTTATTATTCTCCTCTCTCACAAACAGGTTTAATTTGTTTAATGTAGAGGATATTGGATAAGATAAACGGATAGTATGTTATCATTCCAGTAGTTAGTAGTACTTACATTAGTCCTGAAACATCTGTTCTTGCTCTTATGCTAGCTAGAATTTGTTATTATATCAGGTGTCAAATATGAAATTCAATTGATTACTGTTCTTCCATAAGATTAACATTGAAACTTTTAACCCCCTCCCGGCGTAGCCCTGAGCACCGATGCAAATTATAAGGGATTTCCGCTCACATTCACAACACCTTTCTAACGGTATGCGTGAATTTCTCCTACAATGTACACTCACTGAGAAAAACATGAGGTACAGTTGTATGCCTGCCTATTAATATAATGATTGAGCATTGAGAAAGGCCTCTACTCACCAGTGACAACTACTTGTAGCACGGTTAATAACTTTATTGTCGTCTATAACAAATACATGACGTTACCCTAGTGACTCCGTGTATGCTATATTTAACTCGTCCCGTCTACTGTAGACTAGCAGACAAGCGCGTTTGTTTGTTTGTTCCAATCCGGTACCGGAGTGCTGCACCCGACACCGACACAGCTGGGGGCAGAAACACATGTTGACTGTAGAGCAGCAGCTGGTTCCCGTGACGTCTTTCCAGTCCTTTAAGGGCAGCTGGTCGTAGACGCGTAGAAAACTACTTGGAGAGAAAGACTCAACAAAGTTCTTTCTGAGAGAAACCTGTTTTGTAAAACAGAAAACCTCAATGTGGTAGTCAACAACGTGATGGAAATTAAATCACGAACTGGTTTGCATGTCCTCTCATCAGCTCAGAACTTACTCTCCTTACACAGGACCCATGGCAACAAAACCGCAGTCGTTCATAAAACAAAGTTAGAATTACAAAGTATGATAAAAGCCATATCCAAATGGATTCATCCCTAGGACCGATATCGAAGACGGACGGAGTAATTGAGGATATGAACTGAGGGTAAGGATATATGATAGGTTCTTCCTTGATGGAAAATCCCCCAAAATGGAGCTTTCATCATAATATGTTTATGAAAAGGAAAATTCAAAGTACTAACATTTAAGGACCAATTGCTCAGTAAATCTTTTAAACCATTCCTCTCAACGACATTACTTAAAAATCAAACTTTCTACTCAGGTATTAAGTTGCTTAATGCAGTCCCATCCCACCTAAAGAGAGTTATAAATATGGACAAATTTGGGAAAGAATTAAGACAAGTTTTGGTGGTAAAAGAGTACAACAGTGTTGAGAGTATTTAAATTACAAAAACATTTCTTAATGTCAAACCTTTGTACTGATTTTAAACAATTTCTGCTTTGTTCCTTATTTTTACTCGTGTTATTGTGTAATATTACGGACGTTTGTCAATGCTCCATGTTAGTCGAATGACGACAAAGCACTGATTTATGATTTCCGGAAAAAATGCCAATTCTAATCGATTCTAAAAGAAAACAGGACCTCAATTATTCAAGGTTGTCTCTAAACCTTAATGATTCAGTTGACATCGAATGAAGAACGTGACGTCAACACGACTAGGAACTTGGTCAACAAAAGTTTCAATACCACAGATTCTGAGCGGGATGTTTTGCAGGGATAAACATTTTCCGACAGCAAACTGCATAAACAGCTCAATCAAAGTGGTTGACCTAAGTCATGAGAGAGCCGTGAGACATCAGCTGGCAGCTGAGTGCTGAGTGCCAGGAGCGTAGCGCGTGACGGTCATCTGGACGGCTCCGACTGGACGGACTACTAGAGTAGTAGAGCTATTGTTAGACAACGCGGAAACCTATTAACCAGTCATGAGTGATTCTGTGATTCTTACAATGTGGTTCAACTGCTGGCTGGCTTGAACCATTTAACATATTTTGGTTCAGTAATCCAGCAAAAAGTGTGTCATTGTAATGAGGACTTAAAACAATCATCAAAAGTGACAGGAGGGTGGGGTGTTGATGTTCCAAGAAGAGGGGGCTCCAGTCACGAAACATTTCTCGTTTTTACCTGCTTCTCCCATACGGGCAATGTTAACTATCAACAAATCCTCAACGGGTTATTCAAAATCGTTCATCTACAGCTCCGGTCTACCCCTCCCGCGCAGCGCTAGGAAAGGGTTTGCAGGATCCCTCTTTACAGCTGCTAAATACTTAACTAAAGTTAAAGTATAATTTTAAAGAGAAAAATATTACCTATAAAAGTCCCTATTTACTTTTTTAATCTGTTTAGTTAAGTTGCATTTACAAGCCCTTTTAAATGTACAAAAAATTAGCTTTTTTTAAACTAAAACAACTTATGACAGAAACATTATTTTGAAATTTTAAATACGAGCAATAGTAGGATTAACTTTCTTCTGTCAGCTCCCGTTTATAGTATGTTGATAGAATAATTATCATAGCCTCAAACAGGGAGTCTGCGGTCCTCCGCAACGCTCCTTTTCCCTATCCTAATAATGTTTTTTCACGCGGTGGCACAGATCTTTCCGTAGGGTAGACCGGAGGCTTAAAGAGCATAATATACCTAGCGATTCCAGTGAGCAGAATTTTGCTATCACAAATAGCTGACCTATAAAAATAGTAAATACTAGTGGCTTAAAGGGGCAATAGCCCCCTCACCTTGCTCCAAGTAGGAACACATGGCAGTTTGTAAAATAAGTACACACTTAATCACATGTTTTCATGTAAACAAATGCAGACGTTTTTAAATCCCCGAGCTTTTCTTATGGGGGAAGTATTACGTTATTTCTCGTTTGCTGGTAACTTTTTAGAAATACTACTATTTTTCCCGAGTCCCTGGGATCGAGACTTTTAATTTGAGCCGTCTTCCGTCATCCTTTGATTTGCCAAACCCCCACGATTTTGACTTAAACATGTCGCTTTCAGAATTATATATAAAGATGTTTGTCTTCGATTCATGACATTCATCCATCTAATTTAAACCTGCGGTCGGGCCATTAGTGCAGTATACATTGACCGTGTGCGCAAAACGACTAGGACCGCGAAGGATCCCAAGTGACCGTGAGCGCAAAACGACTAGACCGCGAAGGATCCCAAGTGACCGTGCACGCAAAACGACCAGGACCGCGAAGGATCCCAAGTGACCGTGCACGCAAAACGACCAGGACCGCGAAGGATCCCAAGTGACCGCTGTGCGCAAAACGACCAGGACTGCGAAGGATCCCAAGTGACCGTGCACGCAAAACGACCAGGACTGCGAAGGATCCCAAGTGACCGTGCACGCAAAACGACCAGGACCGCGAAGGATCCCAAGTGACCGTGCACGCAAAACGACCAGGACCGCGAAGGATCCCAAGTGACCGCTGTGCGCAAAACGACCAAAGGTTTTGACAGATTCCTGACCACTGTGCGCAAAACGAGAATGCCCCCGTTGAGGAGGGAAGGGATTTGAAAGTTGACTGTGGTCAGGTGGGAGAAGCAGGTGACTGCGGCTTGAAATAACTATCTAAAGTGACAGTAGGGTGGTGTTTTTGTTCCTTTTCCTAAAGGTTAAGGTAAAAAAACAGGCCCGACAATCCCGGTTACACTGGGATTATTCAGAGAGGGCGAAAATCATTTCTTGGTGCTTCATTCTGTGGGGAATTTAAATATTACACAGCTAATATTATCATCTTACCAAATTACATCATCGTCTGCCATATGATAAATACTGAAACTTTTAAGGCTAATGAGATGAAGCCCTAGGGAATTATGGTAATTTGAATTATTACACAATTAGGAATCCTAACGATTATTTTGATATGCATTATGTTAGTGTTTTAACACGATAACACCTTTAAAAATGGCATGTATTATTTTCAATTTCCATTATAAAATTAGTGGATTAACTCTAGATACCACTGGCCTTATTAGCGAATTTCCCCTATACGGAAGAAACTATTGCCGGGGGAAGGTGACGGGGGTATTTTTGATAAACGTTAATTCTTTACAGCGATACATTCAAGACTTTTGACTTGTACTTGAATATTCAAAGAACAATTAGGTAAAGAGAAAAGCTCACGCACGAAGAATATTCAAAGAACAATTAGGTAAAGAAAAAAGTTCACGCACGAAAAAGGGAATTCGAGCTCAGGTATACAAAAATGAGGATTTTTACAAGTAAAAGTTTAATTTTAATTTTATTATGAATTTAATCTTCATGCGGAGTGGCAAGGCTTGGTACATATTCCACAATAGCAAATTTGTCAAGCCATCGGCAGGAAGGGGAGTTGTAGGAATGGGGTGGGTTGGACGTGGGACGGGCTCCTCCCTTGATACCTGCTCCATCAACCTTTCTAGAGGCGGTGGGCGCTAGGGAGGGACGTTCCGATACTGGCTTGGACCCGATATTCGGTATCGATACAATATTGAAACCAAAGTATCGATACCCACAACTATTGGATCCAAAGTATCGATACCTTCAGTATCGTATCGAATGATATCGAAAACTCAAATCATAGCGTTTACTAATGTTTACAGCCATTACAAACAGTAAAGTATTAATTTAACTAAGAAAAATATTCATAAAAGTTATGAGCAATATTTATTATTAATAAGGGATATTACAAAAAAACTAAATAAAAATAGTTGTGTGAAAACGAAGCACGGTCCGGATTGCGGGAAGGCAGGATGGCGGACTAGCGGAATGAACAGATGCACTTCTGTAATTCTGTAAGAGGAACGCGGGAGATAGCTTAGAGTCGATTCCCTCTATTATAAGTAACAAGAACTATTTTTTAATTTATTATTTGTGTTTATATTGCTAAAAAGTATACTAAACAAAACTTATCAATCTTAATAACGTACAAAATGAACTATTTTTCCGATACCGATACTCTAACTTTTCTTTCGATACCACGATAATAGAGGTTAACCGATACCGATACCCTGAGTATCGAAACCAAAATATCGATACCTACTCGTATCGGAAGTATCGAAACGTCCCTAGTGGGCGCTGCACTCCTAGGCATAATTACAAGGCATAAATATTCAGCTGACACCACAGACTACAGCCTGCTGCTAAACAAAGGTGAAAGAAAAGCTTGTGATAATGAATAGCTTCCTGTGCCGTCTGTACATTACCTTACCCAGTGTCGAGCTCCAAGCTGGTATAAGCCATTCTAAAAAGAAGTGCCAAGGGTGACAAGTGTATTGTTCGTGCAACCTCATTGAACGTGTCTATGTTTAGATATGTACACAACCTTTGTTGAAGGTATAAATAAAATAAAGTCAAGTTCTGTCAAGACGAGACATCTTCCATTCAAGTTTATATATGTTTTAATCGTCATAAAGAGCAAATTTTAATATCGATGTTAAGGGCCAAACAGAAGATACACTTAAAGCATCATTCCTTTCAACTATAGTACCTTGGGGACCGAGCTTTGCTCGGGGGAAAGCCAGTCAGTTTGTTTAGATGACTTGGAGTAATATTTAACCACTTCCCCCTACTGATAATCAGATTTGTATAACTCATTTGCCTCTTTTTTACAGTTTTAAGGTCACCCCAGTTGTTATTTATGGCTCAATGTCCCTTTGATTTATGTTCCTCTTTGGAAATCTCATGTTACATGAGTATTACTTTGACAGTTCCCTGGTTGATTATTAACAGCTGTTACAATTCTTTTGTTTTGATTTGAAACTCCATAAGCCCAATGTTAATTTTTTAACTTTTCATTTTAGCTTTTTTACATTATTTGAATTTTCCTGGGGATGAGGCCTGTCTAGAACTTATTTTTACCCCAGAAATTAGTTATTTCGAACATTTGAAGGAAATCGTTGGAGCCGTTTTTGAGATCAGTATCGCAAGCAAGCAAGCAAGCAAGCAAGCAAGCCTTACTCATATTAAAGTATAGGATTTCACTTTAAAAAAAACCAGCGGATTCCCACGATATTATTCACACTCCCCCACTCGCTAGAGGCGTACGAGTAAACACTTGAATTACCCACAATCATGCAAATAAATACTTAAAAAGCAGTTAAAAGGCACCGGATACAAACATAGTATGTTTCCACTAGCTTGTTATTTGTACTTCCACAACAGGACGGTAAACAATTACTAGTTTCTGTTGATAGGTTCAAGGAACTAGGCAGGGTAGACCTTCGGGCCTACCATCACATATAGGACAGGTCCGTTAGAAAGTTGACCGAACCATTTGTTGACGTTGTAGAACATGTGGAACAATAAATATAACTGAATAGCCTTGTTGGTATGATAGAAGATCAACAAAATAACTTTTACTGTATGAACAGTGATTTGACATCACAGAAAATTGAAGTGATACGGGAAATACACTGAACTGAATAGTGTATTGAATTGGATTTAGAACAATGAACTGAAACAAACATTCCATTGACTTGTCACTAAATCATTTGCAATGGAACAATAAACTGAAACGAACAGTCTCATGACTCGAAATAAATCAGTTGGAATTGGAACATTAAACTGAAACAGTCGGTATGTTAGCTTGTTTGTTTATCAATTGAAATTTGAGCAATAAACTAAATAGTCTGTTGACTTTCCAGTAAATCAGTTGGACTTTGAGCAATAAACAGCCTGATGACCCGTTATATCAGTTAGATTTGAAGCAATAAACTGAACCGAAGAATCCATTGATCTGTAGGCAAATCAGTTGTATTTGGAGGAACTAACTGAACCGAATAGCCCGTTGGCATACTGTATTAATAATAAGTCTGTCGGATATGAGCATTAAACGAAACCGGAGTGTCTCCTGCACCGTTGGAAAATCGATTGAGGAACACTAAACTGTACAAACATATATATTTTTTATTTTATTGTGCTTAAATGCCACCAGCAGCTTTTTAGAGCACACTAAAGTTGTAAGTAATAACAGTTCAAGTCCCTTATATAATTTTCATTCACCGATTCAGCGCCGCGGCACCAGTACTTCATTGGTGTATTTAGACACCACAGGTATCGAACCCGTGACCTCTCGGACTGAAGACCAGGATGCTACCCGTTAGGCAAGCGAGAAACTTTTCGTCCGGTTTTACCATTTACACGAGCATTTCTTCTGAACTTTCCAGTTCCCACAGCGCGAACGTCACTACACCCGCAGGGGAGGCCCTCAATTAAATCCTGACCCGCACACGTCAGATTACAGGAACATCTGACCGCAGAGCGTTATGGGATTGCCAACGGCCCAATCACATAATGGGAGGGGCTAACCGCCAGGTCCTGTACCTGTAATCATCAGGTACTTAATTTGAGCAACGTAATATGTTGCTGGGCGAGTTGGTGAGTGATATAATGACAGAAATATTTCAAACTGATATTCGGTGACGGAAGTCTTTGAAGTGTATACGACTGATATCTTTTAGTAATGTTCGTTTTCTAAATCTCCTGTTACGAAATTAATGCCAATAAAAGTTGATCGATAACTGTATAAAACAGGATTATAATTATACTGCAGAGCTCCTGCAGAGAATTTATCTTTATTTCCTTAGCCTTTTCCAACAATTCTGGGAAATCCGCAGGTAAAAATTCGAAAATTATTAGAAAATGGCACTAAATTGATGGTTTTGTCTGCATCTTCTTGACCTTTTACCAATTTCCTTAATTTTTGCTGTCATAATTCACGTTTCTATTTGCTTCTTCAATAATGTAGCCTTTTAAATCCCGTCCCATTTTAACTTAAATAATAATCCGACAACATTTTTACCATCACTGGTTTTTCAAAGAAAAAAAAGTGATTTCAGAGAGCAGAGGTACAAATACAAATCGTTAAATAAAATCCCAAAACATTTTAATATTTTCAGTTCGTTTAAAAGAATAATCATCCATCGACACGCTGCTCAGTGTTATTTCAGTTCATTTACTTATTTATTTATAAGTGAGCCACAATTAATGATTTCAGATAAACATTTGTTGTTGGAGGGGATTTAAACGTTATGATTGATCTTATGGGCGAAACGAGTAAAGACGCGAAATCTCCCGTTACCCTCTTTACCACTGAATGTATAACTCGCATATCTATATCTATAAAAGGCAAAGCCCTGGCTGACTGACTCACTCACTCATCACTAATTCTCCACCTTCCCATGTAGGTAGAGAGCTAAAAAGTTGTACACTGATTCTTTAGGCATAAAATAGGAAAAATAAATGGTTTCATCCTCATCTGACCTTAGGGCTCCGCCAGAGACCCCAGCAAAGTTCCGATGTATTCCTTATGGACATTCAATTTTGTTAGATCTAATGAAAATACAAACAGCTGATCTTGAATCGTAGTAGTTCCACGGGCTAACCACAGAATGCAGCACACACAACTGTCATAGTTTATATAAATTATTTGCGGGACGAATAAGCCTGCGGGAACAGCTAGTACAGGATAAATGAAGGAAACCGATGTAACACTATTAAAAAGAAAAATATGGTATAGCAATTCAGTAAATATCAACCCCATCTCAATTTCTGTTAATACATATAGCACAGACTCCTTACAAAAACAATATTGGTTTTAGGAGCATTATCTATAATATTATAAAGAAGAGGTGGTTTCTGTCTGTCTGTCTGATGTTCCGGGTAAACGAAAAAACCACTGAACCGACTGGGCTGAAACTTTACACAAAGGTAGACCTTGAACCCTTAGGCCTATTCACTTCCATAAAATCCCCTCGGGCTACGCAGATAAGGACACTTCCATTTGACAGATTTAAGAGCAGAAGGAAGAACAGCCGTTTCAAGCTAACTAAAATGCAAACTGCATTAACTATTGAACGGGCAAAGAAAACCCCTGTGCGAAGAACGGGTATATCAGCTAGTTGTGCTAATAAAGAAAAAATCAATAGTATATTTCGCACCAAGGGAAGAAAGTGGGGTTTTGCTGGTCCGAGATCGCGTTTCATGACCGAGGCGAAGTCGAGGTCGTAAATCGTTCGAGGGCTATGCAAAACACTTTCGGCTGAGGTGTGAACGCTATTTTTCACCATACAGTACTACAATTATTAACGGGTTAAATGTGATCGGTCATAAAACACGAGCGGCCTCATGCAATCTCGGACTAAATACAGTTAACCAATAAAAAAAACATCGATAGCGCAATGTTTTGAATTTTGTTGTTATTTTTTCCAGTGTTTCACCAAAGAACAGAAAATAGTATGCATGTATTAACCAGGTAACGTCGTGTACGCTTGAAAACAAGTTGGCAACACCGGCTAAATAGATCAGCTGACTTTCGGCCCTAGGCCCGAAAATTGAAAAACTCTGCTTTCGGTATTCAAATGACGTTCCGAAAACAGGTGATTACAGCGTAGTGTGGTGAAACAGTTTTTTTGTTTAATTCCTCCTCTTTTTTCCTCAAGAGGAAAGGCAGTCAACTAGAGTCTACTGTATAATCATGCAAATTGAATAACAAACGTGACATGAATGAATTCGAATATAAGGAAAACCCTATCATAAACGAAGTTTAATGATTTACATATTAGTACGTAGTGCCTGGGGGGCCGAGCTTGCTCGGGGGAAGGCCAGTCAGTTTGTTTAGATAATTTCGAGTAATATTTCACCACTTCCCCCTACTGATCATTAGATTTGTATAACATTTACATCTTTTCTATATTTTTTAAGGTCACTCCAGTTGTTATTTACAGCTCCTCTGATTCCTCTGATTTATTTTACTCCTATATATGTAATATTCACTCAAATATTTTAATCTCTGCTCTCAGGAAACCACATGTTAATAATCATAAACAACATGAGTATTACTTTGACAGTTCCCTGGTTAGGCCTAATTATGAACAGCTGTTACAATTCTTTTGTTTTGTTTTGAAACTCCATAAGCCCAATGTTAAATTTTTCAACTTTTCATTTTAGTTTTTTTACATTATTTGATTTTTCCTGGAGATGAGGCCTGTCTAGAACTTATTTTTATCCTAGAAATTAGTTATTTCGGACATTTGAAGGAACATTCGTTTGAGCCGTTTCTGAGATCAGTGTCGCAAGCAAGCAAGCAATCAAGCAAACCTTACTCATATCAGAGTAGGCCTATAGGATAGGATTATTGATGTGTTAAAACACGTTGATAATTTGTCCATGTTATTTTCCATTATTATTTTCATGTTGGTGATTCATTACTCTACTTAGTAGGGGGCTCCGGTCACGAAACTTTTGGCGTTTGTAACTGCTCTTATAAGGCAAATGTTTACTTTCAAAGCCCGTCCCTCTTCAACGGATTATCAAATATCGTTGATTTATGACTCATTTTCAAGAGCAAATAAACGGTATCAGGAAACCGACACATACCCCCTTTTGGCGCAACATCAATAAATAAATTACTTTTTATTTACTAAATATAGAATATAAAGTACAGATGAATGTACAAAAAATTGTCTAAAATAGTTGTTTTCAGAAATATCCACCCAACCCCCAATTCGGGAGGCACTAGAGAATCCGTTGCTATACAAAGTGGTTTGAAGAGGGAAAATGCCCCCTTGTCCCCCCCGGGGTTAAGTTGCAACATATTTCGAATATCCTCTGTTGGTCAATGCTAAATTGACCTGCATATCAAGTTTAAACGAAATTGATAAGTAAATAAGAGAAATGGTACGTTTTGTTAGATAAGAATAACATTAGACAATGTGCTGAGTTTACCGCAAAATGAAAATTTCTATTTGCTGGCGGTACCAGCAATCGTAGAATAATAATTCGAAATACAAAATTATTTAGTTTTTGAGCTCTTTTTAATGGTGATAAGTAATCTTTTATAAAATTTATGGTTTTTTATGAAAAATGAAAATAACTGAATTTTGGATGTTTTAAGCCCTGTGATTTCTGAACCGAATTTTTCTATGAATGCGGGTGGTGTCATTTTGTTCACTACATTTTTGGTTACAAACCACTAAAATTTAATCAAAATCATTAGCGCCGATTTTGAGAAATTCTGATTTTCCTTTTTGGGGGATAATTACTCTTAAAAATCAAAATTTCTAAAAAATGAAAAAACGGAGATAACGTGGTTTAGTACCTACATACCAAATTTAATCAAAATCAGCCAATTGGTTTGGGCTCTAGCTCTGTACACATCCAGACAGACAAACATCACGTCAAATCACTTTTTTGGGTTCAGGGAGCTCCAAAACAAATTTTACCACTATCAACTCAAATTAGAAAATTTTTACGAGAACAATGCTTTCTCCTTATACTATGCATAAGGGGGAGAAAGTAAAAACTAGCAATTTTAATGACTGAAATTTTGTTACCACAAATAATAACAATTTAATCAAAATCCAAAATATTCAATATTTACGATTTTGTATGACTGAACTATTTGTGATATCAATGTTATACTCGTCAATAACTCTAGGTATTTTAATTTAATTTTAAATGAACCATAAATAAACATTTCTGGATAATCCGTTAATGAGGGACGGGCTTTGAAAGTTAGCATTGGCCTGTGGCAGAACCAGTTAGATACCGGTGACAGAAGCCCCCTCCCTCCCTCTTGATACAAATAATTCTGCTCACTCGCCTGAAATATACTTGAAATTGCCAGGTATATTTTAGCGTGATAAAATGACTCATAGGACTCACTTAGGATAATCCATTGAGGAGGTACAGGATTTAAAAATTACCGTCGGTATCGTATGGGAGAAGCAAGTGAATGGAACACCCTCTTAAACTGAAAATTTACTAAATATGCTGTGAAATTAGAAAAGCAAAAAAACCTGGAAATGCAATTTGAGGACTACTGTCACTGAATAAAATTTTCTTGAGACCGAGTGAGAATAAAAATCCTGAAAGTTATATTTCTGTTTTTTACGGGGCAACTCCTTCATGGTCCAGGGATGAAGACTCCCATGATCATACCACAATCTGTTGTCGAAGCTCCATAGTGTTGTAAGCCGACTTTGAATTTTCAAAATAAAACTTATATCGGCATTTTGTACCTATTTTGTTCATTTTTGTACCGAAAAACAAACAATTTGTACTTCTTTTCCTTGGAAGTTATAACCAATACAGAAGTCGGACTACACGTCTATAAAAAAACTTCAAAATTATTTAACTTAAAAACGAATTATGTCACAATTTTGTACTCTCTTTATGTACTCTATTTTGCACCATTATACGACATAATTTTTTCGATTTTACAGTACATATATTTTTTACATAGACCTGTGAGCCGACATTGTTTTTATGAGTCATTATTTTTGTGGGTCAAAAATAGTACAAAACTACTGGTTTGAAGGGGCCAAAGCCCCTTTGAAGTACTTTACTCCAATACTCTTCCTCATCTGATTTAATCACATGTCATTTCGTAAACAAAGTAAACTCCTAATCGCATGTTTTAATGCAAATAAAGCAGACGTTTTTAAATCCCCATGTTTTTCTTATGGGGGATGTTTTACATTATTTATTGTTTGCTGCTAACCTTTTGGAAATACTGCTATTTTTCCGAGTCCCTGGGATCGATACCTTTAATTTGAGCCCTCTCATCATCCTGCGATTTGCCAAACTTCCTAAAATTTGACTTAAAATTTTCGCTTACAGAATTAAATAATTTTTTTAATTTTGTGAACTTTTGTTTTTGGGATATACCTGTAGTCCGACTTTATTGGCTTTAACATCCAAAGGAAAGGGGTACCAAATTTTGTTTTTGTGGTACAAAAAATATACAAAATTCTTAAATACGTTTTATTACGAAAATTGTCGGCCCACAACCCTAGGGAGCTTGTTGTCGATCCAGAATTAACTGGAGCGTCCGAGAATAGCAACCGGACATCAACAGACTTAACAGACAGCACGTGGGCTCGTGGTGGTCCCAATTGCCGCTCGCGGGTCGCTATGTTGAGCTGAGGCCAGCACTCTGATTGAGCCGCTCGATGTCTCTATTGGATAACAACTCGGGTGTTGACGTCGGTGACATAATCTGTTTACTTCTTGTTGCAATACAAACCAATTGACTGACTGGATGTGTTGTTTTAACACCGGTTGACTAATCTGCTAACGAGGATAGGGCAATGTAACGGCTCACAACTGCTGGATAAGTCGCACCACAGATCTTCTATGGAATGGGCACAGAGAGGCTACAAACATTTATAAATACCCCCATAGCAGCAAACCTGCGTCCTCAGAGAATTTCCAATGTATATATATATATATATGTATCTTAATACCACTTAAAGGCACATACCAAGTTTCATCAATATACATTCATAAATAAATGATTTATGACATTTTAATTATTCTCCATAAGAATAACATGGCGTCTGAGGATGCAGGTTTGCTGAAACAAGGTACACACAAAATGGGTTTTTATGCAAATATTTTTATAACTCAACTAGGTGAAGCCACATACCAAATGTTATTAATTTATATTCATAATTAAGGGAGATAAAATTTGACTTATTCTCCACAAGAATAACATGGGGACTGAGTACGCAGGTTTGCTGGTACTGGGTTTGCTGCTACTCGGAAAAAATCATTTTTCGTGCAAATATCAATAGACCACAACAGTGTGAAGTAACGTTCCAAGTTTCGTCAGGATAATTTAATAAATAAGCAAGATATACAATTTTTTTATTCTCCATAAGTATAACATTGGACAACGTATTGCGTTTAGCACTTTCAATATCTCGGTAACCAACTGACATAGAGCAATGAACAAAATATCAAATTGTTTACTTTTTAAAGCTGAATATAATGGTGAAAGCTCAAATTGGATTTACTAAAATATTATATGTAAAAAACTCAAAAACCATTTTTGGGGTACAGAAACCCCCCAAAATACCGCTTTGGATACAGCGATCTGCCTGGTTTTCGAAATTAAAGTGATAAATGTTGCTTTACATGTTTATACCAAATTTAATCAAAATCGGATCATTTTTACGAGAGTTATCGCACCCACCCACCCAAACACACACACACACACACACACACACACACACACACACACATATATATATACAGTTTTGAACGAATGGTGTTTTTGGTATCTGGGGACCTCAAAACGAAAAGTTATCATGGTCCCGGGCCTCTGTCTTACCATGCCGACTACGGTAATAGCTTCTTCCCTATAGGGGAAATTCGCTAAAACAATAAAAAAATCAGAGCACAATTGTACGAGAAATGTTACGCGCAAGTGATGGAGTCCACGGAGTTACAACAGACAAGTAGACAACTGGCACGACGACCCTTCGCGCAAGACTACAACAGCCTCAGACACCCGCAGCATTTAAGTTACATATGTTTTCCTTTCTCTGTTAAGAGGGGGCTCTAGTAATCTGCTTCTCCCATAAGACTAATGTTAACTTTCAAATCCCTTACCAGCTCAAAGGATAAGCCAAAATTGTCGATTTACGGCCAATTTTTTTAGAAAAAAGATTTAAGAGAGCAGAATTTTGATATCACAAATATAATCCCAATAAACAACATAGCCAAATTTACCCATTAAATTTTGAAATGAAAAACCTAAGAAACACATAATACAGATTATCGCTATGGTGAGGAAACTAACGGAACAATATTTTGTTTAAGACATCTCTCAAGGACACGACCCCTTTTTGCAGGAAACGTTCCGTTGAACCAAGTTATTATGTTATCTAATAATTAAACTCTCGTTAAAATCAACAAGCTAAGCAGATCGAAATTATATTTATCCTTGCTTACAGTTTAAACTAAAAACGAAAGAATGCTAATACCTGTTTATAATTAATCAGTGAAAAAAAGTAATACTCATGTTGTTTAAGGATTAACAAGTGGTTGCCTGAGAGCAGTAACTAAGACCATTGAATGAAGATTGCATACAGTGTGGTCATGCCATAACCAAAATGAATCAGAGGGACATTGAGCTATAAAAACAACTGGAGTGACCTTAAACAAGCATACAACCAGGCAACTTACCTAATCAAAACTGCTCATCAGTACGGGGGCTTGGTAAAAAATACTCCAATCCATCCAAACAAACTGACTGACCTTCCCCGAGCAAAGCTCGCCCCCATTATTCGATAAATCGCCGGCCGTTCATCACCAGCAGTTCTCACCCACGTGAGTCACCGTTTCGACACAACCCGCTCCTAATAGACAGCGTGACGTCACGGCGCGTCGCATCTGTTTCTCATGAGGCCAAATCTGAATCAGATTCCGGGTTCACAATCATGTCTTTATCTAGTCATCTCGCTAAGCGATTCCGTGTCAGAATTAGTCATCTGATTCTTTGTCTTGTCTTAATTGTTCGGTGGTTACGATTCAAAGTGTGGGAGCGAATTGGACCAAGATAACACATTTCCAAGTGATAGTATATATCAATTTTGAATTTTAGAACTAACTAAGTTGAACTAGAGTAGACCGCATGAAAATGGTCCGATGGTTCATTGCCCATATGATTCCCCCCTCACCCCCTCTCATCCAACACTGTTGCCTTACGAATTTCACAAACAATGATTCCGTCTGTGTTTTTTGTTTTAATGTTGTGTACGACAGTAATGGATTTAAATACCCCCGTAGCAGCAAACCTGCGTACTCAGCGAATTTCCAATGCATCTATATGTATCTTAATACCACATAAAGCCACTTACCAAGTTTCATCAATACACATTCATAAATAAACGATTTATGGTATTTTAATCATTCTCAATAAGAAAAACATGGCGGCTGAGTATGCAGGGTTGCTGAAGCAAGGAACACAAAAAATGGGTTTTATACAAATATTAATATAACTCAATGAGGTAAAGCCACATACCAAATTGTATTAATTTATGTTCATAATTAAGGGAGATAACACTTACTTATTCTCCATAAGAATAACAGGGGTCTGAATACGCAGGTTTGCTGCTACGGGAATATCAGCCAAAAAATGTTTTTTAGTGCAAATATCAATAGAAAACAACGATATGAAGCAATATTCATCAGGAAAATTTGATAAATAAGCGAGATATACAATTTGTCTTATTCTCCTTAAGAATAACATTGGACAACGTACTGTGTTTAGCACTTTCAATATCTCTGTAACCATTTGACGTAGAGCAATGATCAAAACACCAAATTGCGCGTCTTTTTAAGCTGATTCTAATGGGAAAAAATAAAATTTGACTTTCTACACTCATAATTCATTCATATTCGTCTTAAAATACGCCCTAGTTGCGTCGGCGTCTTACTCAATAATTTCATAATTTAATGATATGTATCAATCCCAGTACGATTGAAAGGTCAAAGATTTATGTCGCAGTAAAAAGTGTCGGATTTAAGATAAAGAATTACGGAATATTCTATATTAATTACACTATTATATGCGTTTGCTTATG
Source organism: Allygus modestus (assembly GCA_963675035.1). NCBI lineage: Eukaryota > Metazoa > Arthropoda > Insecta > Hemiptera > Cicadellidae > Allygus > Allygus modestus. The sequence continues at coordinate 455,751,519 of OY776111.1, read as the reverse complement.
ACCTACAACGAACCAGCTTTTTGGCCGACTGACTTGACAAACAAAAGGTAACAAAGATGAAACAAACCTGTTTATCCGGTAGGTTTTCAAGGTCATACAAATAAAATTACAAAAGTTGCGAAAACACGGTTTGCAATCGGTCGTTGTCATTGGCTTCTTGACACGGAGAATAAAAACACGAGATCAAAGAGTACAAAGACCTCCGATAACCTGAGTGCCGTCAAAAGCCCTATCTTAAGTGATTTCGAACAACGAGTCTCAGATGGTATAGCAATTTCCTTTACTTTGCTAGAGGTAAAAACCTACCGAAAATAATAAATTGTGAAAATGCTTTTTATGCTGTCTGATTTGGTTACTGTTTACATGTCGAGGAAAATAAAACAATATGAACGCTTGTTAAACGAAAACAAAGCAGACATTTTAAATCACTTTTAGAAAAACAAAACAGAAGTTTTGCAGTCCCCTATGTCCTGGGAGTTCACTGGAAGATTAAGATCTTTAATTTGAGCCCTCTCTCATCATGTCGCATGTGATTTGCCAATCGCCCACAATTACGCTTACAGAATTTTATATGTAGATGTACACAAACAGAATATCCGTAAGAAATAAATTAAGTTACTTCTCGGTGACTATACAATTAAAACCAAAGTTGGAAAAGAATTTCTTGATTTTCATTCAGCGACTTTAGACCTCTTAAATTATTATTTGTATACATGTTTAGTGATTATCAAAAGCTCTTCCCCTCTAGATCTGTCTTTTGATTTGAAAACCATTTACCTTTAGGGTTCCGCCCAGCGGTCCTTACAGTTACAATGTTATTCTTATGGGCAATAGGTTTGATGGGTCAGATAATTACTTAAAACAGATGTACTTGGAGCAGGACTTTTAATCAGCTGTGCGAAGAGCGGGTATCAGCTAGTTTTTAATATGATAACAAGTCCTAGTACAATGGATTTGGCTTTAATAGGAGCTCCTTTAACATTTCTAATTATGAAATGGACCAAAAGGCTTTCCCCTGATATTTAATTTACAATCTTTTCCATCAGGTTTCCAGGTGTAGTAGACATTATGTTCACACCCAACGTTGAAACAGCAAACCAACATAAACATTTTTCTTACTAAAAGAGATTTTCCACTTTACCACTTCCCACCTACAATCTTTGCTCCTCAAGACTTTCCACGGACGTTTCACCCCGGATCCGTCGCCGTGTATCCGGTACCAAACCGTTGATCCTGCGCTAAAAGTAGCAACAATGGGCGAAAAGTGGATTGCTTTCTACCACAAGACAGAGGTCCGGCCGGGCGAAACTGTGGGTCCGGGTCACGGAGAGGATGGGGAGAGCCTGTGGGGAGGTGGTGGCGTGACGGGACGGTGACCTGCCCACTGGGGAATGAGATGACGAGACCGTGGGGAGAGCCTGTGGGGAGGTGGTGGCGTGACGGGACGGTGACCTTTTCACTGGGGAATGAGATGACGAGACCGTGGGGATTAAACTGTGGCTGTGTCGAAATTAGGCAGGAACAGCAAGTCATGCTTAAGAGGGGGCTCCGGTCACGTAAAATTTCGCGTGATGAAGCGAATTAGCGGCAATGATAAGAGGGGGCTCCAGTCACGACACTTTTGGCGTTTTTAACTCCTTCCTCTTAGACCAATGTTAACTTTAAAGTTTCGTCTAGTTATTATTTGGAATATATAGTTTTAAAATTTAGTAAGAATGTTGAATTGGGGATTATATAGCGATTTCATTGAAAGCATCTGCGATTTACGCTTTAAAATTCCAAAAAAATATTTAATTTTTAGTATTTCATGGTGAAATATCAATAAATCAAAAATAAGCTTGAAACTTTTCTCACTGAAATCACTTTGTTATTTTTCCTATTTAAAACAAGCCATTAATCAACAATACCCGAGCACTACCTCGCTGCCGAACACTCGCTTAGGTTGGATGGAACTTGACAGATAACATTGAAACCCTCTTAAGGGTTTACATGGATTTAGGGGTGTCCCTCAGCCCGCCCTCCCGCAACGGATTATTCAAAATCGTTAACTCATGGCTCATTTTAAAGAGAAAAAGGAATACCAATATTTTATATTGTTTATGAGTTTTTATGGCATCAAAATTCACCTCTCTGAAATCGCGAGATTTGTTTTGATCTGTAAAATCTAAATATATAAAATACCCCCGTCGCAGCAAACCTGCATACTCAGCGAATTTCAAATGGTACTACAGTCATGAAACCACTTACCGACTTTTTCATCAAAGCATATTCATAAATATGCGAGATATGACATTTTATTTATTATCCATAAGAAAAACATTAGGACTGAGTATGCAGGTTTGCTGCATCAGGGACCACAAGAATCTGGTACACCAATGGATCACCACTACATAAAGCAACATACCAAGTTTTACCAATTTATGTTCATGCACAAGCAAGATACAGTATGACATATGTTTCTTATTCCCCATAAGAATAACATTATAGCTGCTGAGTACGCAGGTTTGCTGCCATGGGGTCCACAAAAAATGAGTTTTGTATGCAAATATCAGTAAACCCCAACCATAGGAAGCCACATACCAAGTTTCATTAATATATGTTCATTAATAAGCAAGAGATAAAATTTTACTTATTCTCCATAAGATTAACATTGGACAACGTACTGTGATTAGCACTTTCAATACCTTGATAACCAATTGACGTAGAGCGATGATCAAAATACCAAATTGTTTGTTTTTTAAGCTGAATCCAATAGTGTAAACTCAAGTTTGGCTTTCAAAATAATTATATGTAAAAAGTTCAAAAAAACCATTTTTTGGGTACAAAACCCCCCGTATAATGGTGCGATCTGTCTGGTTTTCGAATCCATGAAAAATAAATGCTGTCTTACACGTGTATACCAAATTTCATTAAGACCGGACCCTTTTTACGAAAGTTATCGCGATAACTTTCGTAAAAAGGGTATATATATATATATATATATATATATACCCTTTTATATATATATATATATAATATATATAAATATATATGAATTTGAACGAATGGTGTTTTTGGTATCTGGGGGCCTCAAAACGAAAAGTTATCATAGGGCCTAGGTCTTGCCATGGAACCTATGGTAATAGCTTCTTCCCTATAGGGGAAATTCGCTAAAAAGGATGCTGGTCAATTATATGTTCTTGCGCTTCTTACCACTCAACCAATTGCGATGAAACTTTGCATGGTCATTAAGGTTGACCAGAGGAATGTTTACCACTAATCAAAGTCCTAGCACCTTAGGGCTGTGCCCCGCTGGACTTTAAAGTGACCATGCTATTCTTATGGAAGAAAGATTTATTATGATTTCACAGATGACTAATTTAAAATATTGTAAACAGCTGACTATTTATTTAGGTAGCGAACTTGTAATCCTATACTCTAATATGAGTAAGGTTTGCGTGCGTCCGTGCTTGGTTGCTTGCTTGCCTGCTTGCATGCGTCACTGACCTCAATAACGGCACCAACGATTGCCTTCAAATGTTGGAAATAACTAATTGCTGGGATAAAAATAAGTTCTAGACAGGTCTCATCCCTAGGAAAAACCAACAATGTTCTTATGGAGTTTAAAATCAAAACAAAAGAATTGTACCAGCTGTTTATAATCAATCAATGAACTGTCAAAGTAATACTCATGTTGTTTATGATTATTAAAATGTGGTTTCCTGAGAGCAGAGATTAAAAGATCTGAGTGAAGATTAAATATTATATAGAGTGGTCAAATAAATCAAAGGGACATTGAGCTATAAATAACAACTGGGGTGACCTTAAAAATTTAGAAAAGAGGCAAATGAGCGATACAAATCCGATTATCAGTAGGGGGAAGTGGTGAAATATTACTCTAAGTCATCTAAACAAACTTACTGACCTTCCACGAGCAAAGCTCGGCCCCCACGTACTGTCAATATTATAAATGACGATTTTTTAACACTTAACATTGGCCTTACGAAGAAAGCAGGTAGAAACGAGAAGTTTAGCGACTGGAGGCCACTCTTAAAAAATATATATAAACACAGTTTAACATTATAGTCTCTCTAATACTAGAAAACAAAAGAAAACAACCAATGCGAGCATCATTGAGTACGCGTCTTCCTTGTGCACCCAAAGGTGCCTTTGACGCACCGGAGTGCAAATCTAACCCATCATAATGTAAGACCCGGAGACGTGCCGTTGTGTTGGTAAACACTGGTACAAGGCTTCGCGCTGTGGACGTACACATTGGCACGTTCACAACTACATTTACGCACACGTAACAACGCCTAACATCCTAACATCCATAACAGCATTCAACATGCAGCTTTCAGATTTCCTTTATTGATGTAAAATATCTTATAACTATAGCAAAATGTCTTATCAATAAAATATAAAAAAACTATATCGTACAAACAAGTAAAGAAAAAATTCTAAGTAATAAGTATTATAATAAGAATTTCCGTTAAGGAAATTTGAGTTTCAAAAATCCTTTTCTACTAGGTACTCTCTCAGCCTAAATCTTCAAAAATTCATTTCAAGTCTCAAAAAACCGGGATCTGATGCACATGGACAAGTTTGGTTTTGATGGAATGTCCTCCTAGATCTAGGATTTAGCAGATTGCTTTTGTATCTAGGACTGAAATTATAAACTGATAAATTACGAATGAAAAATAAATGTGGGTATTTTTTTTTAAACGTAAAGATTCTAAAATGAAGATAGATGGAAAAGTCAACATAATGTTTTCACGGAACACAGATCTGCAATTATCCCCATGATTGAGACTAAACATGATCCGAGTGGCTCTTTTTTGGAGCTTAAATAACCTTTTGGCTTTTTAGTTTTCACTACCCCATATTGGTACACAGTAGGTAAGCGTAAAACAAACCAAAGTAGGCTGTAAGAAGAAAACGTTGATCTTTAAAACAGGAAAGCCTTCGAAGAATAAATATACTACTGCTTAATTTACCGTAGACTTCGCAAAACATACTGCACAACATCCAAACTTTATCAATACATTATGCACAACCCAATACATAACATGTAAAACTCGAGGGAATAGAGGCTCCTACTGAGATTATTATTTTTAACTCTCCTTTATCCAAAATATTCTACACTGCCGAAGAATGCTAAAAGAAATGCTTTCCAAGTAAAGAACTAGGCCTATCTGAAAATAAAAGGCGAATAAGCTTATGAAATTGGTCCACTGTAGAAGATAATGAACGTTTAGGCTATACAGAACGCTAATAAGCATCCCGAGAAATTATCTTTGAAAGCCGTGGATTTTTTAGGGACTTCCACGAGTTTATGCAACAGAGAGTGGGCTCCAATCATCAAACTTAATTCACGTTTTCACCTGCTGCCCCCATAACACCAATGGCAACTTTTAAAGCCATCCTTTCTGAAAGTATTACTCGAAGCCGTTGATTTATGGCTCGTTTTAAAGAGCAACAAACACTTAGCGTGTTCACTGAGCAGAATGTTGATACAAAGAGTTGACCTATAGAACAATTGGAAGTTGTGAATATTTTGGAATTTTATAAACGATTATTATTTGTGATGGCAAACATCTGACCACTGAAATTGTTAGGTCATATTTTTACTCTATAATACCCCCGTAGCAGCAATCCTCCGTACTCAGAGAATTTACAACGAATAAATATGTATCTTAATACCACTTAAAGCCACATATCAAGTTTCATCAATATACATTCATAAATACATTTTAATTATTCTCTATATAAGAATAATATGGCGTCTGAGGATGCAGGTTTGCTGAAACAAGGTAGACACAAAATGGGTTGTTATGCAAATTTTGTTACAACTCAAATAGGGGAAGCCACATACAAAATTTTATTAATTTATGTTCATAATTAAGGGAGATACCATTTTACTTATTCTCCATAAGAATAACATGGGGTCGGAGTACGCAGGTTTGCTGCTACGGGAATTATCGGCAAAATAATAATTTTACCTGAAAATTTCAATCGACCACAACAGTATGAAGCAATATACCAAGTTTCGTCAGGATAAGTTGATAAATAAGCAAGATATACAACGGTTCTTATTCTCCATAAGGATAACATTGGACAACGTACTGCCTTTAGCACTTTCAATATCTCGGTAACCAATTGATGTAGAGCAATGATCAAAACACCAAATTATTTGTATTTTAAGCTTAATTTATTGGTGAAAACTAAAATTGGATTTAATAAAATATTTTATGTAAAAAACTCAAAAAACCCATTTTTGGGGTACAAAACCCCCCAAAATATCCCTTTGGATAGAGCGATCTGGCTGGTTTTCGAAATTAAAGTAAAAAATGTTGCTTTACATGTTTGTACAAAATTTAATCAAAATCGGATCATTTTTAAGAGAGTTATCGCACCCACGGACACATATATATATATATAAATATATATCCATAACGTTTTGAACGAATGTGGGGACCTCAAAACGAAAAGTTATCATGGTCCCGGGCCTAGGTCTTACCATGCCGACTACGGTAATAGCTTCTTCCCTATAGGGGATATTCGCTAAAATGAGTCATAAACCAACAATATCAGATCATTTGTTGAGTAGGACTAGTTTTAATATTTGTCTTATGGCGGATGCAGGTGACGGGAGCTCCTTCAGTTAATTAGGCCTAATAATTCCGGATAAAGTTCCATTAATTTTCCTTGTATATTCACAGGTTTTAAAAGTATAACCATTTCTTGATTTTGTTTGCAGTTTTTTTCTCTGAATGGGACTCAAAAAGAGGCGTTACAGGTAAATATTATTACAGTACCTACTTCAACCTCTGAGACGAGTACACTTATGCCAATGAACAATGACCTATCTGCTTCAAAAGACCGTCAAAATGAAAAAGACATATTGCAGCAAAGTAGTGGGCATTCTATGAAATACCCATTTTAAGAAAAAACTGAAAACTGCCATTTTTAAACCCGATGTATCCACTCAAAGCCGTTGACACCATTCCTGCGCGGGTCTTCGAGTTTGTTGCCTACGATTTTTAAACACAAGCAGCAGATGTGCGTCAAACCACATAAATATTAAAGCTAAATATCAACATTTATAAACAACTGGGCTGAGATTCAAACAAATTACAATAACTCGACGGCATCACGTGGCCAATTGACGTCAATTGAATTACATCATGATCATGAACAAAAGCGGATGAGTCACAGACAGTGCGAATGCGATATAAATATTGATATTAGAAGGAAATGTATCGTTAACTTATTTGTAGTTCAAACACAATGTGCAAAAATCACCTTCCAACAAAAAAAATATTTAATTGCAGACTAGCAAAATTTAAATTCCAGAGTAAAAAATTGTATATGAATTTATATACACTAGTTAAAGGGTATGACATATACGGAAATAAAAAATCTGACTGTTAGTCAAGACCTTGCTAAATGATAGTGTGAGTAGGGATTGTTTGTGTGTTTTCTTTCTTGCAACTCTGATCTCAAAAACGGCGTGAACGATGTCCTTAAAAAATTTGAACTAACTATTTTTTTGATATAAAATAAGTTCTCATTCCCAGGAAAAATCTAATTAAGTAAAAAAACTATATTTAAAAAAGTTAAAACAAAAAACATTGGGAATTATGGAGTTTGAAATAAAAAAATCGTAACAGCTGTTCATACACAACCAGTGAACCGTCGAAGTAATATTCATGTCGTTAAGTATAAAATAAGATTTCTTAGGAACAATGATTAAAAACAAACATTGAATGAAGATTGCATATAGAGTAAACATACGCAATCAAAAGCATATATAAAAATACAACTTGAAGAAACACTGAGTTGTAACATCAACTAGAGTTATCTTAAACATGCAGAAAATAAGTAAATTACATAAGGAAATCTGGTAGCCATTGTGGGAGGGGGGGGGTTGGTGATGAAAACTACTGTTATAAAAGATCTATTAAACAAACATACTGATTTTCTCCGTGCAAAGCTCGGTCCCCAAGTACTAATATACAATTTAAGGAAGGGGCTACTGTAAAACAGAATTCGGACCTAATACTGGGTACAATAGCTACACATACTTTAGACTTGACAACACATTCGTGGTCCGCCCAAACTGGGGTGTATCTGGACGACCAAGTTCTCACAGTGTAAACATTAAGAACCTTACATTAGCTACAGGACGTAAACATTTCAATGGCCTAAAAAAGACGTCTGTTATGCTTACGTGGAATTTGCCGCGATTTATTTTATTGTATTGATTGGGCAATAAGTATCTCAAAAGACGTAAGCAGGACAGTGGAAAAACTTAGTCATTCTTTGGGAGAAGGGAAAAGGAAGGCGCGCATATTCGTTGAGTAATAACATCTAATCAGTGTGAACACAATCTTCTGCAACTATTTGTTTAACGAAGTTTTGGATTATGTAAAGATTTGTTCAAAGATAATTGAAGTGTTTCATTCCTAAATGATATAGCCATTTAACCTCTAATTTAGGATTAACTAGCAGACGTACCCGTTCTTCGCACAGGGGTTTTCATTACCCGTTCTATAGTCAATGAAATTTGCATTTTAGTTAGCTTGAAACAGCTGTTCTTGCTTCTGCTCTTTAATCTGTCAAATAGAAGTGTCCTCAGCTGTTCGCATTTAAGTTTCTGAATGTTTACTTTCTTCTGAAATATAAACATTGAAACTTAGGATGTTCACGGGGCGTAGCATTTTAAGGAAGTGAATAGGCCTATGTGTTGCATGGGTCCAAGATCTACCTTTGTGTAAAGTTTCAGCCCAGTCGGTTCTGTAGTTTTTGCGTTTACCCGGAACCCGGAACATCAGACAGACAGAAATCACCTCTTCTTTATGGTTATAGATTACCATGAAAAAGTCTTGCTAACTTATTGACATTCGATAGATGAAAAGAGTCAGAAACCCCCATTTAATTATCAAAACAGTCGTTGACATTAAAGAACGAGTTTTCCTTGAAAACCACTTTTCTCAAAAGCCGTATTTAATGTTTTCCAAGACCTGAAAACTACTTTGACGAGTCTGTCACCTTTACTTTAGCGGCTTTTGGTCTTTTACCTTTCTTACCTTTTACCACTTTTTTACCTTTTCTTGTCTTTTACCGCAAAATATTATGTGCAGTTTGTAGCACGGATTGGTAATGAGAAACTAGTTGTTATTTTACTTACGTCGTCATCTAAGTTTGTTTGTGATGAACGCGAGTCGGCGCTAGGCCATCATCAGCATCCATACACTGTACACTAGATTATTCATGAGATCTGCGTTGCTAGATCTAGACGCAAACTGCGGCATTTTGTAAAAAAACAAATATTTATGTGTGTAAATACTCGTTTTTTTTTTTAACAACACGACGCAGTTTGCTACTAGACCAACGCAACGCAGATCTCATGAATAATCTAGTGTACAGTGTATGGATGCTGATGATGGCCTAGCGCCGACACGTGTTCATCACAAACAAACGGATTGACGACGTAAGTAAAATAACAACTAGAAGAAGAAAACCCATTCCTTCTACTTGGCATAAAGCATCAGTTCGTTTGAGAATAGCGGCTTAGTTGGCTTTATGGTGGATGAATTTGATTAGCCCACTCCCCTTTCTCTTCATACCAGGCGAAATAACTGAGCTGATCTTTTAGTACCAAAGGCGGACGAACTGTTCAGAAAATGTTTCAGAAAAATTAATGATGTACACAATCCAGTCATGAAATCTAAGCCCAAGGTAAAATTAATTTCGAATCTTTAAAACATTACTTGCCAGGGGCTCCAGACATCCGCTTCTCCCGTAAGACCAATGTTAACTTTCAAATTATGAACCTCCTTGATAGATTATCCAAAATTATTGATTTAAGACTCATTTTAAAGGTCCAAGATTTCAGAGTGCAGAATTTCGATTTCATGCGTGATCGAATATTTTGGAATTTCATTAAACGATTAATATTTCTGTTCCCAAAATAACGCACATAGAAATCGCTAGGTATTTTTACTTAAAAAACGAGCCACAAATAAAACAATTCTGATAATCCGTTGAGGAGGGGCGGAACAGTATTATGGGAGAAGCAGGTGGGTGACTGGAGCCTCCGCTCTAAATAATGTCTGGGGTCAGATTGATGAAGGTAATTCGCGTGACAATGCTCCTACGACATTTTTGTTATACTGTATATCCTATACTCTAATATGAGTACGGTTTGCTTGCTTGCTTGTGACACTGATCTCAAAAACGGCTCCAACGATTTCCTTCAAATGTTCGAAATAACTAATTTCTGGGATAAAAATAAGTTCTAGACAGGCCTCATCCCCAGGAAAAATCAAATAATGTAAACAAACTAAAATGAAAAGTTAACGAAAATAACATTGCTCTTATGGAGTTTAAAATAAAAACAAAAGAATTGTAACAGCTGTACTTAATCAACCAGGGAACTGTCAAAGTAATACTCGTGATGTTTATGATTATTAACATGTGGTTTCCTGAGAGCAGAGATTAAAAGTTTTGAGTAAAGATTACATATATATAGTAGTTAAATGAATCAAAGGGACATTGAGCAATAAATAACAACTGGAGTGACCTTAAAAATGTAGAAAAGAGGCAAAAGAGTTATACAAATCTGATTATCAGTAAAGGGAAGTGGTGAAATATTACTTCGAGTCATCTAAACAAACTGACTGACCTTCCCCGAGCAAAGCTCGGCCCCCAGGTACATAATATGAGTAAGGTTTGCTTGCTTGCGACACTGATATCAAAAAACGGCTCCAACGATTTCCTTCAAATTTTCGAAATAACTAATTTCTAGGATAAAAATAAGTTCTAGACAGGCCTCATCCCCAGGAAAAATCAAATAATGTAAAAAACTACAATGAACAGATAAAAAAAGTACCATTGGGCTTATGGAGTTTCAAATCAAAACAAAAGAATTGTAACAGCTGTGCATAATCAACCAGGGAACTGTCAATGTACTACTTATAATGTTTATGATTATTAACATGTGGTTTCCTGAGATCAGAGTTTAAAAATTTGAGTGAAGATTACATATATAGAGTAGTAAAATAAATCAAAGGGACATTGAGCTATAAATAACACCTGGAGTGACCTTAAAAATGTATAAAAGAGGCAAATGAGTTATACAAATCTGATATCAGTAGGGGGAAGTGGTGAAATATTACTCCAAGTCATATTAGCCCACAACTGAGTGGCCTTCCCCCGAGCAAAGCTCGGTCCCAGGTACTAGGTTAACTAATTGTGATACAATTATGATACCAAAATCATGAGAGGAGGGTGGGGGTTTTAAAGTTAACATTTGTTCTAAGGGAAAAGCAGGTGTTGTGACTGGAACTCACTTTTACATAAATACAGATATTTTACCTGGCGTTCCTCACATCATAAAACCAGGGCGCGGCGTGGCAACCAAAGCAATGACGCAAACGTCTCCCATATTAGGGCAAAGGAAACAGTAAAATCTCGCGTCTAAATAACTCCAGATGTTTGAAAATAACTCAAAGACTGACGTCCGTTTGCACGTCACTCGTAGTACACGTAGGCTACTGATCAATATTTGTAATAACAATGTCGTGTCAACCTGTTAGTCTTGGCAGTGCCTGTTATATACAGGGTGAACCGAAACTTTCTGGAACAAATTATTAAAATTGTTAAATTATTATTTTCCCTTAGGTTGAGAGAAAACATATTTTACAACACAAATATTGTTGCCTGTATACATTTTTTACAAATCTCGAAAAAATCTCAAGAAACAATTTAAAATACAGAAGCGGATGTTTTAAAGTTTTAAGTTGAAATTTCCAAAAATGGTAAATTAAAACAAATATTATGAGAGGTGATAAATGTAACGATTTTACCAATAAATACACACTTAAATCGCAGCGAATAGGCTGTAATAGGTATGTTTAAAACGACAGATATTTGTACAAGTCGTCGTCATATTATGTTTGTTTATCATTTCATTCTCTCAACCGAGGATTTCTTTTAAATTTAGCTCGAGTATCTAATATTATTACGATTCTAATAATTCTTTATATATAATTCTGTACACGAAATTTTAAAGTCAAAATTGTGGGAGTTTGGCTAATCGCAGGGTAATGGGGGAGGGCTCAACTTAAAGGCCTTGATTCCAGGGACTCGGAAAAAATAGCAGTATTTCCAAAATAATACCAGCAAACGATAAATATAAGTAAAACATCCCCCATTAGAAAAGCATGGGGATTTAAAAACGTCTGCTTTTTTTCATTAAAACATGTGATCCTACTTATAATGTCCCATTTTCCTAAGCTTGAAAATCAAATGAGGAAGAGTATTGGAGAAAGGTTAGGGGCTTTGGTCCCTTCAAGCCACTAGTTATTATTTGAATTAAAAAGTTTAAACAGCCAACATTTTGAATGGACACCACAAATTTCAAGGCGTTTTTGATCTATAAAGGAGTTTACATAAAACAAATTAGATAGACGGATAACTGGGTACCAGTGACCAACCCATGTTTGCGTTGTAAAATATTTTTGTCTCATCAATCCAAGGGACGATTTTTCTGATTTTTCAAGCGAGTTCCGGGAAACTTTGCATATATCTACGGTTATATAGGCTGCAAATCTCAGTTATGTATCTGATTAAATTAAATTGGGTATTTAATTTTTGTAAGCAACACGATAACTTTACAATTACCTTACGGTTTATTTTGTATAAAAGGATTAAGAAAATCGAGATATTTTTAACACAGAAAACTCAATTTAACGATATTTGTTGGGCATCAATAATAGTTTTTAATAACCTGGCTTTCGAGTGTAAAAGGCTGATACCAACATGAAAGTCACAGTATCAAGTTCAGGAAAAGTCACCGTGGTATTTAAAATAGCTAATATCTAAATGAACGTGCTGAAACGGCTAAATACTCACTCCTAATCTGACGATAGCTCTAGTGGAATCAAATACCTGAAAAAAAACAAAATAGTTAATTTTACAATTTAAAATTTACCATTTTTCACATGCTCATAGAAGCTCGTTAATTGCGAGGAAAGGAGAAAAAGGAAGCAAAAAAGATTCCGTTTTACAAGGAAGAGAGTTAACAAACAACGTCTAATAAACTGCAGAGAGAGCGGCGAGGAAAAGAAAAGTCAAAGACACAAACGGCCCCCCGGTCACAGAGGTTGGCCTGTGACGTCAAAGCAATACATAACCAGAACATAAACACGGCCATATATCACCGGCGTGTAAACAAAACTAACTGGCTATTTAAGAGTCTTCATCACCTTTGAGAAAATTTCGACCGTACAGTCTGGTTTGATTCCAAAGGACCTCGTATAGTCAGGTGCGCCAGGCTAGGACGAGGGGCGAAGAGGGGGCTCTTTTCTAAAAACATCAGACCATCTACCACCGCGCCGCCACGCCGCAGGCCGTCGCAGTCGTCCCAATGGGTAGTACTTCCCCGACTGCTACGCTACCCCAGCTCGCCATGTAGAGCTCGCCAAATGGACAGAAAACGGTCCGCGGCATTATCAGGCCAGACGATAAGTGAGTAATCCCGAGCGGTGAGCGCGTTGTCGTTTACACTTTCCTGTACATCGTAATAATAATAAAACTACAATGAAACTTATATATTCATTTTCTGCATAAATTTCCGCATCCAACAGTAAAAATATATTTTAGTTTACAATTATGTGTAATTTTTAATAATAACAATACTAGAAAGCTGTAACAGCATGACATGAAAAAGTCAGCAAGTGAGAAACTTTTTATTTTTGAGGTAGAAACAAACTTCCAGCGAGAAAGTTGTAGCTAATTAGATGATCTTAAATTTTCATTCAAAACAATTTTCGATATAACTTATAGTTTGTTCAATAATCCGATCTAAATAACCGCTATGTTCAGTTATAAGCGCGGCGTCGTCGCGGACCACGGCTCCACGCTGTTCTACCATATCCAGCATAGTTAAATGATCCTCATTTTACTTAGATTTTCACCTGTAAAATATTAATTATGTACATTTTACTCCATCTTGTATTGAGATTACCGTTTTTTAACATAGCTTTCGATTTTGATAGAAAACTCAGTTATCGAGATGTAATTAGGCTCATGAGGAATCGTATAATTTGATTTGTAAAGTAAATTAGACAGTAAATAATAAGAGACTTACTTGTATGAAAGAATAAAACATTATTTGATAAGATAAACATTATCCGATTAGTGATTGATTATATTTTACTCGTGAAGCAACAACTTTTTTGAATCAATAATGAAATAAAATATTTCAGTAAGAAAACATAACGTTGCCTGTTATAAAACAAAACTTACATCCTTTTAAACTATCTGTTACTTAAACATTTATTCCCCCTCCAAATATGAAAGCTTATTAGTCGTAAATGAAATAGCTACAAATTTGATTAAAATGACGAATAAATATATGTTTTATATAAAAACTTAAAACTAATCCTCTATATCAGCAATATAACCAATCCTATACAAATGTGTTTGGCAGCGGAACGTATCAAGGAACTTGAATACGAAGGATACTTAGTTCAGGGTTTCTACAGAATTTCAATTTTCTATTTCCCTGACTTTCCCTGACCCTTCTGTCAAACTCCCCTGACCAACTTTCATCATACGTCTTCGCAATCTCGCTTTATAAACAAGCGTGTGTGCACAGTTATTATATTATATATTTAATATGTAAAACATTATTTTTTTCTATATCATGTACGTCATGAATGTTAATAAAACAAAATTAAATAAATTGATCTCACTAAAAACTCAATAATTGAGGATTACAAGATGTTAATAATAAACTCATAGGAATCCTTGGATCATTAGCCAACAATTGGGACTTCACCTGAAAAATACTGCTACAACAGATTGTATACAACCTGGAGCAAACATTTCCTCAGTTTTGTCATCATCGGGGATCAGATGGAAAATAAGAAGCACCGAATTATCATGTAAATTTTGTATGATTACTCAGAGGAAGTTATTCTTGTTGTGATAATGACCCTCATAACCTATTTTGAGACTCAACAAAGATTACAAAATTAATTTTGAGAAGTAGCATTAAGGTGTAATAGTAATCAGTATTGTCTATAAGCTACAAATTTATTTTCATATCTTTAGCACGTGGGGTCGATACTTATTAAAATAAGCTTTATTACTGGGTTCCCTGACTTTCCCCGTCCTTCCCTGACCAAATTTCTATTCCCCGACTTTCCCTGACTTCCCCTGACAGTAGAAACCCTGTAGTTGTTAATAAACCTTTCTACCGAAAATATAAATTGAATAATATAGAATCAATGTTTTTGTCTCAAAACTCAAAATTAAGCCTCTCCAAAAGCCTTACAATAGTTGTTATATAGTTTGGTGTCATATCAAAAATTGAGGAATGTATCGATTAAAGCAAATATGGCAGATATAGAGTCGTAAATTATTATTTTTTTGATACAAATCAAGGTTAAGTACGTGAAGATCGAGATATTTATACTAATATTGAAAACTACACGTGTTTTTACGTCATAATCAGAGGTTAAATACATTTGAATTTAGTACCAAAAGCTAAAGAATTTATCCTGTGATATGATTCCGAAAACCATTTTAAAATAAAAAATTCCTCGCGCCGTAAACCTCATTTAACTCATTTATTTATTTATTTTACCCAAAAAGGGTACTCGGTTTAAGAAAGTATGCTAAAGCCAAGATATATACAGGGGGTCTCTGAACTCTCTACAACCTTTTCAGGTGTTATTCCTGGACCATAGACAAGCCAAAATATCATATTCAAAATTTCTAAAGCTCAAAAGTTACTCGTATAGCCGCCATTTTGTTTTTTCACATAGGAAATTTTAATTCGAGAACGGCTAGTTATAATTAAATGAAATTTGGTATTTAGCTTTATTCCCTAAATACCTAATTACAGAAAAAATGATTTTTTTTACAATCATTAATTTCAAAATGGCGGCTGCCTAAAAATGTCAAACGTAAATATCTTAAAAACCGCTCATAGTAAAAAAATTACATTAATTACGCTTTATTTAGAGAATTTAATTGCAAATCTAATGACACCAAATTTACGGAAATCGGTTCATAAATAACGGAGAAAATCCATTTTTAAGATAGTGCATTCTTGTCAATATCAACTGTTATCATGTGACATCGCTGCTAGTGAGCCACGTCGATCAGCTGTTTCAAGTATAATTCTACCAAACAGCTGATTAAAACATTAACCAGCTGTTATTAAGTTCATTTGCACCAATCACCTGATTGATACCCTTACGATTCCCAGGGTTCACTAATGCTTCAAATAAAACATAAAATATAAAAAATGCGTTAAAATTACAAAAAAATGGATTTATTTACATGAGATATGACTACAATTCTACAGTATTTACAAACGATCTTCAATATACCCACCGCCAAGTCGATTGCACATCGTGAACCTCGATGTCATGGATTGCCAGACAGCTTCAAATTCATTTTTCTCTTGGATGACCGCAGCCGCCTCTACAATTCTACCGATCAGGTCCAGTTCATTTTCAGTTCATGTTTTAATCAGCTGTTTGGTGGAATTATACTTGAAACAGCTGATCGATGTGGCTCACTAGCAGCGATGTCACATGATAACAGTTGATATTGACAAGAATGCAATATCTTGAAAATGGATTTTCTCCGTTATTTATGAACCGATTTCCGTACATTTGGTGTCATTAGATTTGCAATTACATTCTCTAAATAAAACGTAATTAACGTTTTTTTTTTTTACTATGAGCGGTTTTTAAGATATTTATGTTTGCAATTTTTAGGCAGCCGCAATTTTGAAATTAATGATTGTAAAAAATCATTTTTTTCTGTAATTAGGTCTTTAGGGAATAAAGCTAAATACCAAATTTTATTTAATTATAACTAGCCGTTCTCGAATTAAAATTTCCAATGTGAAAAAAACAAAATGGCGGCTATACGAGTAACTTTTGAGTTTTCGAAATTTTCAATATGATATTTTGGCTTGTCTATGGTCCAGGAATACTACCTGAAAAGGTTGTAGAGGGTTCACAGACACCCTGTATATATCTACATATTTAAAAAATTCCTGATTTTTGTTCACTCACTTCCTGAAGTTAATACTTAACCGATTTTGATGATTCTTTTCTATAGTCAATATGAAGTTCCAAAAAGATATTGTGCTGACATTTCATGTGTTGTTTCGAAACACTAACTAAATTGAACCTTATAGACGGCCACACACTACTGGACTTTTCCCGAACAAGACCTCGGACCAGACATCAGACCGAGCAACGAGCGCTCTCGAGGCGGTTTTTTGACGAAAGATCAATGAAAGATCGGTCCGCTGTCTTGTTCGGGGTCTGACTCGGGGTTCGGCAGTGAACTGTATGGTACCTTCATACGCTGCTCCGAGCGCCGGCGCCGTCACGAGCCCCGCCACTAGCGCTACGCATGATTATATATGAATAAGTTTTGTTGTAACATTTTAAATGTTAGCAAAGTTATGGTATTTGTTATGTGTTCCTTTATTACATTAAATTTATATGTATTTGTTACCATATTCAATTTGTTATAAATTGCATGTCGCATTAGTTTTTTACTGTATTTACTAAATTATTACAACCTCGTTATTGTTGTTACAATCCTTCTACAAATAACTCTATATAGTTGATGAAACCCTTATTTTAATATGTGGTCAGATAAACCATATGTTTCAGTTTAGAGTGTAAAAAGCGTATTATTGTAAAAATCAACACCAACCAAAGAGCGTAAATACCAACCATGTAGGCCGATTGTAAACTAATTTATGAATTTTCATTTACTAACTCACCTGTTACGTTCTTTGTGACCATTACAAAAATATTTGAGATTCTTGCACTTTAGGTGTTCCCCAAAAAGATGTCTCGGCGATTACCGCAATCCGCGAGGATGCAGCACTTATGTAGAATTTATGGCTAAATCTTAAATTAGCAATTCACGGCAAAAATTAAGAGGCAAGTCTAACAACATTCCTGCGACTGTCTTAGCCATAAAACCTTATGGATACATTATAAGGATATTCTGTAGGAAACTCACATTGTAAAACTCTTGACAATGTATTTTCGAATTAAAGCTGCATCAAATCCCAACAGTGTTACTGTAAGTTATAATAATTTGTCGTCTTAGTTCTTCGTTAAAATTATTTTTCGTTGAGTTAAACCATTCAAGAACTTCACCAGAGGAAGTTAATTTGGTTAATATCCCCTCTCAAGCATCGGTTAAAACGAAGATCGATCTAAAATAATTCTAATCCTTTATTTAAGAGGTTCAAATGCAGTTTGTAAACCTGAGGTTAAACGAGTTAGGGTCAAAATTAACCGGTTGGTTAGTTTGCGGTTAATCCAACAATACCACCGGATTACCTTTGCACTGGTAAACGTTTAAACCAGCCTAAGCTACTTCTGTTTGATGACCAAACTCACTTAAACATTTGTTACAGATAACAAATTGCGCGTTCAATTTAACTAAGTAATCATAAGGCAGGAGCTATTTATAACTCATTACAAAATGTTAAAAGCGGGATCCAGGCATCAGCTTCTACCAGCCCAATGATAACTTTGAAACCCCGTCCCTCGTCAATAGATTATCCAAAATTGTTGATTTATGGTTCTTTTAAATAGAACAAAAATAAACCTAGTGATTTCAGTATGCAGAATGTTAATGTCACAAATAATAATTAATAAATAAAATTACAAAATATTCAGTGTTTGCATTTCATCATAGGTAAACTATTAGTGGGACCAAAACTCTGCTCAGTGAAATAGCTATAGGCTTATTTGGTATTTTTAAAATCTATAATATTGTTAAGAAGAGGTGGTTTCTGTCTGTCTGTCTGTCTGTCTGGCTGTCTGATGTTCCGGGTGAACGCAAAAACTACTGAACCGACTAAGTCCCTTCGGGCTACGCCGTGATCGTCTAAGTTTCAATGTGTACATTTCAGAAGAAAGTAAACATTCAGAAACTGTCATGCGAACAGCTGAGGTCACTTCCACTGGACAGCTTAAAGAGCAGAAGCAAGAACAGCTGTTTCAAGCTAACTAAAAAGCAAATTGCATTGGCTATAGAACGGGTAAAGAAAACCCTTGTGCGAAGAACGGGTACATGAGCTAGTGAGATATAAATGAACAATTTCGTATAATCCTTTGAGGAGTGACGACAATTGAAAGTTTAAATTGACCTTATGGGGGGGGGGGGAAGTAAAATGTGAAATGTTTCATGACAGCAGCCCGCTCTTAAATTGCATACTCGCAGAGATCTTTGCCGTCACCTTCACCTTGAGAATATATCAGTCAAGGTAAATGAGTCAAGGATGTCCCACCATTTCAAACGAACACCTTGCTGCACAAACACTGAAATCAAAACAACACGCGGTTAGAGAAAGTTGGGCAACTTTTGCGAACATGAGAGATGTAAAGGACATCATAGATTGCGCAGAAGGAAGCCCCGAACTCCTACAAGGTGCAAATTCCACTTTAAAAATAATATTTAAATATTCAAAACTCGTATATTTAGGGTGTTTCCAAATGAATATGGCTAACTTCGGGATATTGTTCCTTATGTAAAAAGGAACCTAAATCATCATATAGCCGGGGGTCTATTTCTTTTTGTTTACTGTCTGTCCGTCTGTCTGTATGTGGTTTTTACTAGAACATTTATATTTAAAAAGCAGCTTGTCAAAATTCAACAAAATAGTGGTTAAATACTCTTTTTTAGAAAAAAGTTTTTTCATCAAATCTTTCCGATTAAAAAGGGCGGCCATTGAAACTTTTTAAACTCAAATATTTAAAAAAAACTAGAAATTTTACAAAAAACCTTTTCGAGTATAAAAAGTTAGAGAATGTAATTATAAATCCATATCTCCTTTAAGATTGAAAATCGGGTTAAAATTAACTGAACTATGACTGAAAAACGGAACACATGGCTATGACTGAAAAACGGAACACATGGCTACATTTTGCTATCACAACTAATCAAGATTCATTTTAGTTTTTTTACATTATTTGATTTTCCTGGGGATGAGGCTTGTCTAGAACTTATTTTTATCCCAGAAATTAATTATTTCGAGCATTTGAAGGAAACTGTTCAGTGTTCGAAACTGTTTTTGAGATCAGTGTCGCAAGCAAACAAGCAAACCTTACTCATATTAGAGTATAGTATTAATTGAACTATTGATTTATTTAAGGTTCCGGTCAACCCAATCAAGAAATCTGCATCGCCGCATGAAAATACATTGTTAAGATAGGAAAAAGAAGCGTTGTAGAGGTCCGCAGGATTTCGGTTTGTTGCTCCACACTATAAACAGAATTTGATAGAAGAAGATAACTCTCTACTGATGTTAGTTTTTAGAATTTCAAAATATTTGTTCTGTCATAAGTTGCTGTAGTTTTAAAAAGCTCGAATTTGAACATTTAAAAGGGATTGTAAATGCAGCAACTGGCCTAAAAAAAAGTGAAAAAGTAAAATGGTAAACCGGAGCCTTAATGTCCATTTTAGCGAATTTCCCCTATAGGGAAGAAGCTATTACCGTAGTCGGCATGGTAAGACCTAGGCCCGGGACCATGATAACTTTTCGTTTTGAGGTCCCCAGACTCCAAAAACACCATTCGTTCGAAACTGTATATATATATATATATATATATATATATATATATATATATATATGTGTCCGTGGGTGCGATAACTCTCGTAAAAAAGGTCCGATTTTGATGAAATTTGGTACAAACGTGTAAAGCAGCATTTATGACTTTAAGTTCGAAGACCAGACGGATCGACCTATCCGAAGGGGTATTTTTGGGGGGTTTTGTACCCCAAAAATGGGTTTTTTGAGTTTTTTACATAACATTTTTGAAAAAGTAAAATTTTATTCTTTCCCATTGGAATCAGCTTAAAAAGACGCACAATTTGATGTTTTAATCATTGCTCTACGTCAATTGGTTACTGAGATATTGAAAGTGCTAAACACAGTACGTTGTCCAATGTTATTCTTATGGAGGATAAGAAAAATTGTGTATCTCGCTAATTTATCAACTTATCCTGACGAAACTTGGTATATTGCTTCATTTCACTGTGGTCTATTGATATTTGCACAAAAACCCATTTTTTGCCCGATAGTTCCCGTAGCAGCAAACCTGCATACTCAGCCCCATGTTATTCTTATGGAGAATAATTAACGTGTAATCTCCTTTAATTATGAACATAAATTAATAGAACTTGGTATGTGGCTTTACCTAGTTGAGTTATATTGATATTTCTATAAAAGCCCATTTTTAGTGTTCCTTATTTCAGCAAACCTGCATACTCAGCCGCCATGTTATTCTTATGGAGAATAATTAAAATGTCATAAATCGTTTATTTATGAATGTATGTTGATGAAACTTGGTATGTGGCTTTATGTGGTATTAAGATAAATTAATGTGCATTGGAAATTCGCTGAGTATGCAGGTTTGCTGCTACGGGGGTATTTTATCCACTAGACCCCTCCAAGCCGATAAACTAGAACATTTTGTCAAATTTAACGTTCTGGCTAGTACTAAAACTAGTTGTTATCTGCACGCAGAGAAAACTAACCAATTAGTTTAGGAACCTAGTGAATACAACCAGGAAAATCGCCCGGTAAGATGTCCAACCCACAGACCCTATAAAACTCGCCCGCGGCGAAGATAACGGCTGGTTTGCAAACAGAGCTAATAAGCCGCTATAAATAAACCGGGGTGATATAAGGTCAACAAACCATCAGAGTTGATACCAGCCTCTGATTTGAAGGTCGACTCGAGATTGGCTGGTTCTGCTATAGCCGCAGTGTCGACTGTTATCTTTATCGAAGTGGGTTGATGAAAAGCAATCAGTTTTGCGAAGCTGTTACACGTTGCAAAGCACAATAAATCTTGGTGCAACTGATTGTTCATGCTCATCGGTTGGCCTCTTCATCTGTGGAGCTGACTCAAGAGACGGACACGCTAAGTTAAAGATAATTGTTCATATTGCAGGTTTTGGTTGTATTTTGAATATTTTTCGTAACAACTCGCATTTTTGGAGTTCTTTGGACAGTTCGTATGAGATTTCGATATGATTCCGATTTACATGCACTAACTGAAAGATGAATTTTCTTCTATTTGCAGGTTTTACTTAATTTGATGAGGTTTTTTTTCTAAATAAAAAAAATTTAAAATATATTTAAAAATTTTCTTTTCGAGCAATGGGCGCTTTAGTTTTACTTTAGTTAGTTTTATCCTTACGTACAGTACACTAAAGCTTAATTTGTTAGCAAGACTCATCTGTTATTTCCAAACAGATTTTTAAAATGGGATACACATATAAAAATTATCTAATGTACACATTTCATACACATTTGCAATTTTCAATAGTTTACGCGCTTTAAACATTGCAAAACCAACGTAACTCAAATCAATTGAATTAACCAATTCAATCAAGTAATTTAATTCAATTCGTTCTACTAACCCTTGTAATTCGTTCGATATACGCGACTTGTTCATTATCACTATAAAACAATTTCATATTTCATATCTATAATTCAATTTCGTAGATCAAGGTTGTCTCCAGTATTAGTTAGAGCTCAGTGGCTAACCTGAAAGAATCGATTAAAATCAGGCAACAATCTTTTTCAGCCAGGCCATTGACGCACTGCTAGCCTACCCCCCTCCACAACCCCTCCCTTTGTAACTTTCCCCCCACTACCACATTATTCTCTAACCTGTACCCCTAAATTAGCACACAAGCCATGCACGACGCGCGACGCTTCGCTAAGAATTTAACAAGCCGAGCTTCAGTTAGCGGAACTACTTGTTACATTAAGAAGTAGTATTCTCTTACGTGTCGAATAATTTTGTTTCATAAATCTGTGACATTCTTAAACCACAAAAAAATTAACTGTACGAAATGTTAAATAAAAATTTTGAGCATGATCTGAAAGACATACCTTTACTATTTAATTACAATTTCCTTAAAAATAAATACCTATTTGAATTAGTAGGAGGATGTTACGAATGGAAAGTGCGGGAGTTAAAATATTGACCAAAATCCTGAAGTCACAATTTGAAGAGATAATTTAAAATTCAAACACATTTGAGGTAAAAATATAGCCAAATTCAAACAACCAACATAAATAACAAAGGTTCCAAAAAACGTGTAAAAATGTTTTCAAAATAGACAGACCTTAAGGAAATGGAAGCAGAGAGAGCAAGAGGCCATGGCTGGTGGTGAACTGTGATATCCCCCGACCTGCGACTTGCGTCAGAGCGGGGTACAGAACTGGAAACGCTATCAGCCGACGCCGGGTAAGCCGGTACTAGACATGTAGCGGAAATAACGTGGGCCTGCAGTCACCACGGTGGAAACGGTCGAAACCGAAATAAGGGAAAAGATTATGAAAGAATTCACAACGATATTGACAGTACATGGCTATAAAACTAGGTAAATCTCGGGAAGAGCAGGACAAGACATGACAAAGGTCTAGTTCGACTAAAATCGAATTACAGAGGAGTACCTGGAGGAAGAGCTTTGCTCAGGGAAGGCCAGCCAGTTTGTTCACATTACTTGGAGTTTTATTCAACTATTTAACCCAACTAATTAGCAGATTTTCATTGATTTGCCTCTTTCCTGCATTGTTAAGGTCACTCCAGTTGTTATAAATAGCTAAATGTCCCTTAGATTTTTCCTGCTGACAAGACCTTACTAGAACTTATTTTTAACCCAGAAATTTTTTAACTATGACATCTGAAGGAAATCTTTGTAGCCGTTTTTGAGATCAGAGTTGCAAGCAAACGCATCTTACTCATATTGTGTGGGAGTATAGGATTACAGAGTATTGTGTAACAATGTTACTTTGAGTATGAAGACATGAAGAGCTACGAATAATTGTATTTACTTAGTTCGATGCTTCACCCAAGACCGATGATAACTTTTAAATTACATCCCCATTCAACATGTTAATTTAGGGCTCATTTTACAGAGCAAAAATAAACCAAGCGATTCCAGTGAGAGAATTTTGATCCAACAAACAATAATCGTTTGATGAAATACCAAAATATTCAATATTTGCTGTTTTTGTTTTATGTTAAATATTTGTGATACCGAAAAAAATTCTGCTTAAAAAAATCGCTAGGTATTGTTTTTCTTTATAAAAAACCACAATAAGCGATTTCGAATATTCCATTGGGAGGGGACGGTATTTGAACGGTAACAAAGCTGGTAAAAACGTGAAATTACCTGACTCGATCCCACTCTTATGAAATAACTCTAAAAAAACTGTCTCCTTTTCAGCATCCTGGAATTTTGTGACGTCCAACAATCACGTTACAAAATTTAATACACCCGTCGCAGCAAACCTGCGTACTCAGCGAATTTCCGATGCATATATGTCTCACTACTACATAGAGCTACTTACCAAGTTTCACAAAAATACATTCATAAATAAGTGATACATAACATTTTATTTATTCTCCATAAGAATAACATTAGGGCTGAGTACGCAGGTTTGCTGCTACGGAGATAATCAACAAAATGGTTTTTTTGTGCAAATATCAATATACCAGTACTACGTGAAGCCACATACCACGTTTCATCAATATACATTCATAAATAATCGAAATATCAAATTTTATCTATTCTCCATAAGGATAACATTGGACAACGTACTGTGTTTAGCACTTTGAATATCTCTGCAACGGTTGGACGTAGAACAACAATGAAAACACCAAAATGATTGTTTCGTAGAGCTAAACTGATTGGTAAAAAGAAATGTGAAGTTTTAGTAAAATTATCTGAGGAAAATCCAAAAATCGTTAAGATTTTACCCATAAGATTAACATGGGAAATTTTATGGACGCGTTTTTTGACTTTTCTCTACAACCACTTAACCTACGTTAATGATTCAAAATACCTAATTATTAGTTATTTTAAGCTATATAAAATGGCTATAACCAAAATATAGTGTTTTTAAAATTTTAGGGAGAAAAATTCAAAAAACTGATTTTGGAAAATTTAAAACCCCCATGAAACCCCCTTCCCATAGTCCGATCAATCTGGTTTTCGAACTTGAAGTTATAAATGTTACTCTACACATTTGTGCCAAATTTCATCAAAATCGGGCGTTTCTTTCAGAAGTTATCGCTCGGAGTAACGGACACACACACACACACACACACACACACACACACACACACACACACACACACACACACACACACACACACACACACACACACACACACACACACAACACACACACACATACATATATATCTAAATTTGAACGAATAGTTTTTTTGCATCTGGGAACCTCAAAACAAAAAGTTATCATAGTCTCGGGCTTAAGTCTTACCATGAGATCTACGGTAATAGCTCTTCCCTATAGAGGAAATTCCCTAAAACGGTCCATTTTTCAGCATCCTGGAATTTTGTGACGTTGTGACGTGTCACAAAACTTAAAACTCAGCACGTCAGTACATCTCGACAATCTCTTGATCCCTCCGTACGTTTATGTGACGTGTATATGACGTAGGAGGAAAGCAGATCCACTAGAGGTGACTCGGGTTTCGCCCATTGTGATGCTAACTGCTCGTTCCAGGTGTCACGACATTGGCATTGTGGTGAAATGAAGAAAGGGGCCACTACGTCAACGGCTGCGAGAGGATGCGTCACGAAAACCGACGCGAAATTCCGATTTATTGCTTGAGGTGGAGTGTCGGGTTTGACTCCCACAAGCGCATCCAGTTGTTCGGGGTTGCAACCAATCCTGGGCTTCGAAAATGTTGGTGGTGTTTTCAGTCAAATCATGTATCACCAACCTCGATGTGTCGGTGATAACCTTTTTATGCATGACTAAACAAGTTTAGTTATACAGATTTTACTACTTAATACTTACAGAAACAATTGCATTTATGGTTTCTTAACCGAAATTCAGGATTTCATGGAAAAAGCACAGGGCTTCGACATTTTGGAGGAGGAAAGAGATAGAACTCTGCCATAAGCGTAATTTCCGTATTTTAATTGGAGGGGGAAACATGTTCGTGATCGTGATTAAAGTGACTTTTCATACATTACAATAATATTTTATAAGAATTATTGGGGGGGGGGCAACTGCCCCCTCTTGCCACCCCCAAATTAAGCCTATGGACATAGATAACTCTCCTCTTGAACAGTACACTAAAAACCAACATAAATCAGTAATATTTCGGCTAGCTGTGTAGCCGAAATAGTACTGATATATATTTGTTTTTAGTGTCCTGTTCACCTCATTCTATTACGATGTGTCTTCTCACTTTCCCTGTATTCAGTAAACCTTTCAAGTTTTCCTGGTGTACATGGAAATTCATTTCCTTCAGCTGGTAATACGAAGGAATACGACGTCCTACCAACGAAGAAAACGAACCACGGCTAAATACGACGTCCTACCAACGAATAATACGAAATACGACGTCCTGCCAACGAAGAATACGAACCACGACGAAATACGACGTCCTTCCAACGAAGAATACGAACCACGACGAAATACGACGTCCTACCAACGAAGAATACGAATCACGACGAAATACGACGTCCTACCAGCGAATAATACGAACCACAACGAAATACGATGATCTACCAACGAAGAATACGAACCACGACAAAATACGACGTCCTACCAACGAAGAATACGAACCACGACGAAATACGACGTCCTACCAACGAAGAATACGAACCACGACGAAATACGACGTCCTACCAACAAAGAATACGAACCACGACGAAATACGACGTCCTACCAACGAAGAATACGAACCACGACGAAATACGACGTCCTACCAGCGAAGAATACGAACCACGACGAAATGTGAGTCCTATCAATGAAGAATACGAACCACGACGAAATACGACGTCCTACCAACGAAGAATACGAACTACGACGAAATACGACGTCCTACCAACGAAGAATACGAACCACGACGTCCTACCAACGAAGAATACGAACCACGACGAAATACGAAGTAGTTACAAATAATACGTAGGCTACCGGAAACGTCGAACGCTCGTTTTTTTCTGGAAGGTGGATAGGCAGAAAGCATGAACTTCTAGGGCACCTCAAAGCCCAGGCTCGCCTGCTATCTAGCCAAAACGTCCCAGGGACTTTAGAGAAAGCCGCCAGTCTGACAACCATCACAATATATTCAACTGTAAGGTCTTAGTAAAGAAATTGGAGAGTAATATTGTTGTATAACCTCTCGTAGGTCCATAAATAAAATATAAATGTCAAATAGAAAGATATTTTTTAATATTATAATTTCACCATCTTTTTTCATTTGATTTGACCAAATCTGAACGTAGATGAACAAGCGAATTTTATTGTTGGTAAATTCCTAAAATATCATTTTAACTTAGTAGGGCAGTAAATGGAGCCCATTTTAAAGTTTATTAGGACAAAACGACTTTAAGGTAATTTATTTTATAAACATGTATCCTATACTATAATATGAGTAAGGTATCGTTGATTGGTTGCTTGCTTGCTTGTAAAACTGATCTCAAAAACCGACTCCAGCGATTTCCTTAGAATGTTGGAAATAACTAATTTATGGGATAGAACCAAGTTCCAGAGAGGTGGAATTTCCAGGAAAAACCAAATTATGTCAACAAAAATTTGAAAATTAAAAACATTACAGGTTTATATTGAGTTTCAAATCAAAACAAAGGAATCAACAACTGTTTATAATCGATCAGTGAACTGTCAAAGTAGTGTTTTATTGTAGTTGTATTATCATGTGGTTTCATGAGAGCAGTGATTAAAACCACTGAATAAAGATTACATACAGTATGGTCATATCCAAAACGAATCGAATATACATTCGCTACAATAAGAACTGGAGTGACCTTAAACATGCAGAACAAGGCAAATCATATAATAAAATTGGGGGACGAACGATTACTCCTAGTCACCTAAACAAACTGACTGACCTTCCCGAGCAAAGCTTGGCCCCCAGGTACTTTAATGCATATTTCATAATTTAAAGGCTTTTCTCTAGTGAGTTCTTTTTCAAACAGCCGGTATATAATGCAAGCTTGACGATAGCTGGGGACGGCAGTTTAGAGGGAAGTGACAATCAGCTGGCAACAGGACAAGGCTGGCTAGGAAGCCCCAGGAATGCCATTGGCACCTCGCCCCGCCTGTCCCTCCTCACTGTCCGATCCGTCTCACCGCATGGTTTTAATTTGGTCAAGAGTGGGCTCCGGTCACGAAAAGTTTCCGGTTTCTTGATTCTCCCATAAGGCCAATGTTAACTTTCCAACCATGTCCATCCTCGACGGGTTATTCTAAATAGTTTTATTATGACTCGTTTTAATGAGCAACAAAGTACCTTGCGATTTTAGTGAGCTTTATGATATCAGGTTACCTTTAAATATAACAAATATTGAATATTTTGGAATTTTAATGAACTATTATTATTTGTAACATACAAATTCTGCTCACTGAATATAAAATTCTTCTAATACAATAAATAACGGTGGTAGTTTGTACGTATTTATGGATGTTTAAAGTTCAATCACGCAAAAAACTGGACCAATGAAGCAAAACTTTAGCGTGAACATAGCTTACATATCACATTAACATATATACCTGATAATGTCTACATCCAATCTTAGGGGTCAATCCCACGGGCCCTGTAAGTTCCAATGCAAATCTTGTGGGAGGATGTCATTTATAGAGTTACCAGCTAAGATGTTAGTCAGTTACTGCGAAGGAAGTCATATGGTAAACTAAACAAAAATTTTATTTTATTTTTACAAGTTTTATGTGGAAATTTACTTCCCTAACGTCAGCGTGCTGCGTGCGAACTCGTTATAAATA
This sequence comes from Allygus modestus, assembly GCA_963675035.1. NCBI lineage: Eukaryota > Metazoa > Arthropoda > Insecta > Hemiptera > Cicadellidae > Allygus > Allygus modestus. The sequence goes on along the minus strand of OY776111.1, from coordinate 455,722,661 downwards.
TGTGATGGTAATCGTATTTGATTTGAATAAAATGCATGACGCTCAGGGCTTCGGATCAAACGAGATTAGTTACATATGAATGATGCATAAACGACTGCAGTGTTACGTGTCTGGTTTGTCGTGAAAACCTGCCACTATCAATGCCAAGGTGAATACGTTTTATAAAATGGAAAACTACGTTAAAACAGTTAAGACATTTAATTATTACCAAGCCTGACCATTCCAGTTACACCTGGGAAGATTCATGAAGAGCGAAAAACATTTGGGTGCACTAAGAGCGTAAAGTAGGTCTTTATCGCTTGGGACAAAATCGTCCCGCAAGACCTAAACACACTTGACAACCGAATTGCATACAACAATTTCCTAGACCTGCAATTATGGATGTCACAAAACTTAAAAAAATAACTCTCATCAATTTCAGTACTAAGGTTATACGTGCATTAGAAGTATTTAGTCGTAATCGGGTATCTATAGAATGGCTTATACAGCTGCCTTCTATCTCGGAGTTTAAAACAAACCAAAAACTTCGGTATGATTTAACAGCCGTTATGAAGTTCGGAAAAAATAAAGGATCTCTGATCGCAGAGCTAAATCCAGGGCGCGAAGCCATTGGAGTCCAGCCTCACTTGTTCCATGCAGGCCGATCATCCCTTCAGGGAAAGAGCCCAGGGGACAGTCATTAACACAGGAGCCATGAGTACACCGTTTACTAGAAAATAAATCAATACTAATGTCTAATTTTCACACCTTATGATATTTAAAAAATCGAATTACATCTTAAATAATCACCGTTGATCATTAGTTGATTTTAAAGTTTATAGAGCTATCTTTTTGTGCTTAAAGCACATCTTTTTAGGAAAAATAAAGGCAAAATAACCGATCTGGCTCCGTTGGGTTCTTCCCCATCGAATGATCCACGTTTCAGCCTCCTAGGTCATATCCGACACCTTCAGAATCTCGGTAAAGCCACGGGTTTACCATTTCTTCCGCGGAAACACATATTAGGATTCAACCATAGAAAAAATTCTACATAATGTTATCGTATAAACTGTTTACAATCCACTTTAAAAGATGATTATTGTAGTTCAGATGATTACTGCCACTGGAGAAGGCGCGGGCCCAAACATGTTTCCGTGAAGGCTAATTAAATAGTTGGGGAAAATAATATGTGTAAAAATATAACTTGTCGTTGCCTGTTTGTTCCTTTGTGCATCTAAAATGTCCTATCTAAAATGTTTAAAACTCCCGAATCTCTAATCTTATAAAGGAAAGATAACTTCCTTTTTCGCCGATCAAGGAAGTGCCAGGATAAGCCTCAAGGACTTTCCTGAACAATTGCGTAGGCGGGTTGACGTAAATTCGTTTTTTGGGAAACCTCTACCTCCGGGGGAGAGATAGCTGCTCCTCGGTCCTAAACTTAGGAATCTTGACGTCAGTCCCACATTAGAGAGGGTCGTTGTTATCTCTGGCTTCAGTTGGCTGAAAATTCGAGAAGACGTTTCTCTGGAAATCTGATGTTTATAATCGATTTTTTTTAAGAAGTAACATTTATTGTTGTCGCCTCGTTGTAGTGGAAAATGAAATTATAAGTGGTGGTTTTATATAAATTTTTTTATATACACACTTTTGACGGCCGGACCTGTAAATGGAAATCCTCTACGGAGCAGCTAAAGCTAAATTATTTCCATAAGTTCATGACTGGATTATCGGCTAAAGGTCCACATAAAGGCAAACACGCGCGACACTGGACACGAAATTATGGGAGATTGCTTGAAAACTGGATCATAGGTCTAGTTCATATTTAAAAAGAATTAACAAATTGAAAATACCCCCGTCGCAGCAAACCTGCATACTCAGAGCGAATTTCCAATGAATATGTAACATAACACATTAAAACACTTAACAGGATTCACAATAAATATATTCACAAACAAGCGATATTTAAAATATTAATTAATATCCATAAGAATAACATTGGGGATGAGTACGCAGGTTTGCTGCAACAAGGCGCACAAAATAATGGGTTTTTATGCAAATATCAATAGAACTCATCTTAGTGAAGTCACATACCAAGTTTCATCCATATACATTCATAAATAAGCAATATATAACATTTTAAGTATTTTCCATAAGAATAACATGGGGACCAAGTACCTAGGTTTGCTGCTACAGGAACCATAGGCGAAAAATTGTTTTTTTTTGTGCAAACAACAATAAACCACAACCAGATGAAGCCATATACCAAATTTCGTCAGTAATGTTCATAAATAAGCGAGATATACAATTTTTCTTTTTCTCCATAAGAATAACATTAGACAACGTACTGTGTTTAGCACTTTCAATATCTCGGTAACCAATTGACGTAGAACAATGATCAAAATACCAAATTGTTTTTTTTTTTAGCTGAATTTAATGGTAAAAATTAAAATTTGATTTAAATAAAAATATATATATATATAAATATAGAATAGTTTTTTAGGGTCTGAAATATATCCTTTACTCTTATATGAGTAAGGTTTGCGTGTTCGCAACACTTATCTCAAAAACGGCTCCAACGATCCCTTTCAAATGTTCAAAATAACTAATTTCTGGGATAAAAATAAGTTCTAGGCAGGCCTCATCCCCAGGAAAAATCAAATAATGTAAAAAAACTAAAATGAAAAGTTAACAAAATTAACATTGGGCTTATGGAGTTTCAAATCAAAACAAAAGAATTGTAACATCTGTTCATAATCAACCAGGGATCTGTCAAAGTAATACTCATGTTGTTTATGATTATTAACATGTGGTTTCCTGAGAGCAGAGATTAAAATATTTGAGTGAAGATTACATATATAGAGTAGTAAAATAAATCAAAGGGACATTGAGCTATAAATAACAACTGGAGTGACCTTCAAAATGTAGAAAAGAGGTAAATGAGTTATACAAATCTGACTATCAGTAAGGGGAAGTGTTGAAATATGCTCCGAGTCATTTAAACAAACTGACTGGCCTTCCCCCGAGCAAAGCTCGGCCCCTAGGTACAATAACAAAGGCAAGTAAGAATCTTATATTGCCGAAAAACAAGTCTGCAGGATTAATTTACTTTTTTTCCAAAAATAATCCGAAGGGCTTTTATCTGCAGTATAAAAGTGGATTTTGTTCTCGAATTTTCAAAACCCCAAAAAGGATCAACATCTCTCAAATGAGGATAAAAACAGCCATAACAAATTGTAAGCAAAATATCAGACTTGACAAACTGAGCAAGCTTTCGGAGAGCAAACGGACAAGAAATAAGTTTTCCAGTTATGTTACTAATATGATCATTAAATTATAAGTGAGCATAAAATGTAAAAAAAACCTACCGCAGTTTCAATTTTAATTGATGTATAGGTTATAGTTTAATTTATATAGACTAACTTAAAATATTCGTGAGTTAAATTTAGCTCACAGCAGAATACATAACCTAAATGGAGCAGAATTATCATTTTGTATTTACTAAACAGACAAAATCTAGATTAAGCATCTATCTAGAAAATCTGAAAGGATGATTCCCCTCCAGTGGTTTCTTAAACTTTGCATTCCATATATTTTGGATTGAAAGTCCCCAACATTTTATGCTACAACACTTTCTGAATATGGTCCCATTATCAGTGTCGACCATTATAATAAGATCAAGTAGAACATTTTGTATAGCCTTAACGCATTGAAATCACTTCTCAGTTGCAATATCCAAAACGTAAGTCGCGCCTGCGCTTTGTAGAGCCGCGTTGACGCGTGACTTTGACGTCACTGGTCTGTCTCTTTCCAGCAGCCGGTTATCAGGTGACCATCTCTTCCCCTCACCCCCCCCCCTTTCCCACCCCCCTCTCTAGCTGACGCTGAAGACTTGTTGACACAGATTTTTCTTTTGTTCAAACCAATCATTGTGAAAATAGCGCATCATGTCTGAAATTGCCTGTTAGAGCACTATAGGGTTACTCGTAGACTGCAATTCAATAAATGACGTTAAATACAAATAAAATATGATAAAATAAATACAATAGAATTCAACCAGTCACATTGGACGCCATCAGACACAATATAATTACCGTGTGACTGAATGAATTGGGCACCTTGTTTGTTTGTTTGCTTTTTGGGGGATCAGGAGGCCCCGGCATAGCCGGCTGGGCACGTCTCCCTTGGGATATTGGGCAGCCATCGGAAGGAGTGAAAAGAGGGATGGAAAGGTGGTAGGACGGGGTCAGTCTGCCTGGCTCCAGAAAGGGAGAGAGAACCCTACCTAGCTCCCGGGCTCTTAATAAGGGTGACGATTTCCTCTCTAACCCCCGGTCGTCCCCCTAAGTCCATCAGACAGAGCCTCCAGAACCTCTCAGGGGTCGGGTGGCCCCAGGACGGTTCGCCCCTCGGCTCGGCAGACCGGAGATCGTCGGGTAAGGCCGTTCCTCCCAGGCACCCGTCCAAGGCTGCAAGGAAGATTCACTACTCCCTCCAAGGACTTGGACTAGACTAAGTATCCAGGCTCGACTGGGAGTCAAGCCCCCAGAAGGGACAAGGAGGAAAAAATGAAGGGAAGTTGGTCACACTGGATAGCCAAAAGACTTACCAATACTGTGACAGCTTCATTTTGCTGTAGCCAATGTCGACCTTTGTACTAGTATAGACCAGTCAGAGTGCCGTCGAGGGCCAATTGGGCACCTTCATAGCACATAATAAAATATGTACAATACGTGTAATGTGAATGCATTATGTTGAAAGACTTGATGTTACTTCTTTTGCAATTGTGGCTGCACTTAAAATTCGAATCAGTTAAAATGATTAACTCACTAGCACGAAAATGTAAAGTTCATAGTGTTTAAGAAGACCCAACCCTTGCTTGTTACTTAAAATCTTTTAACACATTCTCAACATTCTCAAATAAAAACTGATGCGATTATGATACAAGCAAATAGTAAGTATTTGTGTACCTTATAGTAGTTACCAGGTTTCTAGTTCTTTATATATTTGTGTGTCAACGATAGTTTTAAAAATAACAATGTTTACATTGAGTTCTTAAACGTCTTGTAAGCAAAAGCACTGTAGTGAAGCCTCTATTGGTTGATTTGGGACATGTAAACGACATGCAACGTAAAACTATAGCAATCATTATATAAACAACTATAATTTCTCATGCGAAACTTGCGCATTGAAATACCTGCTTTGGGTTACTAAATACTTCCGCTGTAGGATAGTGCCACCAGTACAACGAAAATTAAAAATTGGAGAATCACCCATTAAATTATAATTTCCGTAATTTTTTGCATTTAGCGGTAAAGAAATTTTCAAATTAATTACTCAATTATTGATTTTGATGATGTTAACGAAGGTTTGATCCATCAACGAATAAGTAACCTTGAGAAATAGTATATAACTGTTATTTTCCGGTACAATATAAATCGATACATTGAAAACTCTTTACTTGACATCAAGTGATGTTTAGTACCCGGGCTTGACCTTAATGCTGTATTAAAACAAAACCAATAAGCAAGGATAAATCGCCTGTCATGCCCAGGGCATCAAAGAGTCAAGTAAATTCAATCACATAGGCAGAGAAATCGATAGAGCGAACATTTATTCTTAGTCCTAAATTATTAAATTGACTTGTGGCCCAAAAACTCAAATTTTGAAAGATTAATCTCCCAAAAAAGGGGTTTAGAGTTTTCCGATTGATTTGCCCAACGAACTTGTCCAACTGATTACAGAAAGGAATGTCCCTAGCAAATTTGAAGGAAATCGGACAAAAAATACGACCGCTAGAGTGCAAACACACACATATATATATATATATATACAATTTTGAACGACCCCCCCAAACGTGCTCAGGGGGTCACGTTAGGAACTTCTATGGTGGTCCCGGGCTTAAGTTTTACCGTGCGGGTCATGCTAATAGTTCACTTTCCAAAGGAAATTCACTATTAAACAGATCACTAAGCATGGCATTACAAGAACAGTAAAACCGTTTAAAATCCTACCCTTTTCCACTCATGCGTTAAATGCGCAACACCAAACATGTTATTCGGACATAGACTTGTTAATTGTGAACGAACCCACAGCGTGTTTACGTGAAAGTTGCATTCCAATACCCTAAACAGGAGCTCTGATTGACATAACTCTCGTCAACAGAAGTTCAATCTTAATGCTAAGCCTGCCTTGACGTCACACCGAGGCTAGACTGTCGTTAACCGATAGTAACGTAAACTTTCGATTTTAAAAGCCTTGTAGTTTTTCAACCAGAGTAAACTAATCACTTTCCATTTCCAAATTCCGTTCTGAAAGCTCATTAATTTCAGCTATTCCTGGGGCATTATCGCTTAAAGTGTTTGTGGGGCGTTCACTGGAGCGATAAAAAGCGCTTACTTTCGTTTTGCAATAACTATGTAACTTTGTTTGTTGTTTTGTTTTGTGTGCGATTTTATTTATATTATTATTTTGTTTGGAGCAATCTGAAAAAGAATTAATATCTAGTATTTTCTCTACATACAATATGTACTTATTTCAATGGTTAAAGAAATGTTTAAAAAATCATAAAATATCACCCATTTATAGAGCTGTTGATATAACCATAAATATTTACTGTTATAATAAAGAGAGTTTACACGCAAGAGTAAACGGAAAATCCTGTTCAATAAGATGTTTATCGGAACCTAAAAATCCCTTACAGATCCGCCTCACAGGTGTCTAAAGTTCCCATATTGTCCATTTGGGTACTTGTTATTTATTACCACCATATAAACAGCGTGCAAGACTCTCAAAACATCTGGCTTTTTGTAACCGTCAATTCCCCGAACAAAGAACGGGATACCAGAGTAAGTAAAACATATTTTAAAAGATTTAATTTAACTCAAATTACAAATCGAATCGTAAAATTTTGACTTTGTTCTAATAAAAACTGAGTAGTAGATTTAAACTGTTAAATTTACCGACAGTTAATTAAAAGTCATTGCTACTAATTAATGATCATGTCTAAAGAATCAGTCGATCTTGGTCTACACTCATCAATCATTCATATTCGACTTAAAATACGCCCCGGCCTCTTAAAGAAAAACTAAGATATAAAATAGAAATATAATTGATAGTATTTTTGTAGTTCCTAACAATCAACACAGTAATAAAATATACGAAGGATCTCGTTAGCAAAGAACATATAATGTTAAATTGTTGATTAATTTTGACGTTTTATAAATTTATTAAATTAAAGTATTATGTTATATCAATAAATTACATATTTATAAATAATTAATTTAATTATGTTTCGCTGGGTACTCAGGTTTGCTGCAAAGACATTATTTTAATATTGCGAACAACGTAAACATCGTACAATGCACATTTGCAACCAGGGTAGCCAAACAAAACATGCACAACCTTTCCGGAAAGTTGGGATTTTAAACAGGTTTTTAGATATGTGTTAACATTTGCGGGTGGTAAACAATTCACACATTACTGTGCTTCATGTAGGTGTTTGTTTGTTATTTTACAAAAACGCTCTAGAGTAAAAACAATTAATACTAATCCATACGATCATGTAACGAGTGGTTCCAGCCACGAAACACTTGGCGTTTCCATCTGCTTCCCCTTTAAGGCCAATATTAACTTTAAAAGCCCTATCCTTCTAAACGATTTGGTTAAATTATGGCTTATTTTAATGAGTAAGCAATATTTATACAAGGTGTACATAAAGTCCCGCACGGGTTAAATATTTTTTGAATGATAAGAGATAAATCAATAAGGTTTGGTACATCAACACTACACTTAAAAATCTACTTTTTGAAGGAACTATCAGTTTTCTGTCATATCATGGGGACGTCCCGCAAGGAGTCAGAAGGAAATCTTAAATAGGAGCATAGGTCAATATGCATATCACTTAAAAGGGTTTATCTAGCAGAGTTGAATGCCGCAAACCGCACTAAAAAAGGTTGATCCAGTAAAAAATGGCGGCTGTTCAAAGGTTTTATTAAAAAAAGATAAGATATTTCTAATTGTTACTGTTACCAGTTTTTCCCCGTTATCAATAGATTTGGACCAAATTTGTAACCCTTGAGGATAACTAACGTCATAATTCACTTCTGTATTGACAGGCATAATGTAGTATTTAGATGCAGTATTCCATTTTAGTTGCAGTTTTGCTTTAATGGGGTTGTGGCTACTAATAAAATGTAACCAAGTAAAACATTTGAACAGCCGCCAATTTTTACTGGATCAACCTTTTTTAGTGCGGTTTGCGGCATTAAACTCTGCTAGATAAGCCCTTTAAAGTGATGTGCATATTGACTTATGCTCCTATTTAAAATTTCCTTCTGACTCCTTGCGGGACGTCCCCATGATATGACAGAAAACTGATAGTTCCTTCAAAAAGGAGATTTTTTGGTGTAGTGTTGATGTACCAAATCTTATTGATTTATCTCTTATCATTCAAAAAATATTTAACCCGTGCGGGACTTTATGTACACCTTGTATACAACAAATAATAATTAATTTATCAAATTCAAAATATACAATATTTACTAGCCTATTTAGCGAATTCCCCTATAGGGAAGAAGCTATTACTGTAGGTCTCATGGTAAGACTTAAGCCCGAGACCATGATAACATTTTGTTTTGAGGTCCCCAGATGCCAAAAACACTATTCGTTCAAATTTATATATATGTGTGATATATATGTGTCCGTTAACTCGATAACTTGAGTAAAAAACATCCAATTTCGATGAAATTTGGCATAAACGTGTAAAGCAAGATTCATGACTTTAAGTTCGATAACCAGAAATATCGGACTACGGGAAGGGGGTTCTATGGGGATTTAAATTTTCCAAAAATCTGATTTTTTTAATTTTTTACCCTACAATTTTTAAAACACTCAATTTTGGTTTTGACCATTTTATAGAGCTTAAAAAACAAATAATATGGTATTTTGAATTATTAAACTAGGTTAAGTGGTTGCGGAGAAAATCCAAAAAACGTGTTCATAAAACCTCCCATATTAATCTTATGGGAAAAAGGATTTTACCTTTTCCACAGTTAATTTTACTGTAAACTTCTCATTGGCTTTTACCAATCAGTTTAGCTCTGCACAACAATCATTTTGGTGTTTAAATTGTGACTCTACGTCCATTCGTTGCAGAATGTTCAGTGCTAAACACAGTACGTTGTCCAATGTTATCCTTATGGAGGATAAATAAAATTTGATATCTCGATTATTTATGAATATATATTGATGAAACTTGATATGTGGCTTCAACTAGTACTGGTACTGGTACTAAATTGATATTTGCACAAAAAAAGATTTTGTTTACTGTCCCCATAGCAGCAAACCTGCAAATTTAGCCCTAATGTTACTATTATGGAGAATAAATAAATTGCTATATATCACTTACTGATAAACGTATTTTTATGAAACTTGGTAAATGGCTTTATAAGGTAATGAGAAACACATACATGCATTGTAAATTCGCTTCGTATGCAGGTTTGCTGCGACGGGGGTATTTATTAACACCCTAATTGTCATATCGACATTCTACCCAGGTAAATCACTAGGTATTTTTCCCCTTTAAAAATTTAATTTAACCATAAATCATCAATTTTGGAGACTACGTTTATGAGGGGTTGGCTTTGAAATATAACATCGCTCTTACGTGAGAAGCAGGTAGAAACATGATTGGAGCCTACTCTGACAGGAAATTATATACTCATATAATTGCTGCGGTGCACAAATTTATCTAATGTTGTAAGAAAAATATCTTTCAAAAACTGTGGTTACACAAGTTAGAAACCCTCTTTCAAGAGGAGTTCAACAATTAAATACACACAAGCAGGAAATACAAGAATAGGCAGACCGTAGACGACGTTTATGTAACAGTGGCGTCTGTTATCAAACATCTGAAAACAAACATGACAACTACTGACGTAGATCAATATTTGCTCGCATTAGACTATCAACTTCCGCCGTTGTGGAGTTCCTATGTTAGGGGAACTGCATGACGTAGAAGAAACGCAGGTAAAATGACGTGCTGTGACAAATGAATTAGTTGAATATGACAATATTTATAAGAAACCGATGCTATTAAGGTTTTAGTGGTAGTAATGACGCATTCGAAATATAATGGCCGAGGAAACTCTAGAAAGATAGTTGGTTTCTAGAGATGCTAGCAGTTGAAGAGGTTCTACAATTCTCACGCAACACTATAACATATAGACCATCAAATCTATCTCTAAATGTTATTTGTGGTATTATAATAATAAATTTCACGAATTTAGTGCAAAAAATAATTAAATTAACAACGATAAACCAACAAAATTTATATTAACTATGGAAATAACCCCCAATTGGTCAAGGTTAAATAACTGAACGAATTTCCTTTAGGCTAGTAAAAAAAACATATTGGACATTTTAGCGAATTTCCCCTATAGGGAAGAAGCTATTACCGTAGTCGGCATGGTAAGACCTACGCCCGGGACCATGATAACTTTTCGTTTTGAGGTCCCCAGATGCCAAAAACACCATTCGTTCAAAACTGTATATATGTGTGCGTAAGTGCGATAACTCTCGTAATAATTATCCGATTTTGATAAAATTTGGTACAAAGACGTAAAGCTTCATTTATGACTTTAGGTTCGAAAACCAGCCAGATCGCCCAATCCAAAGGGGTATTTGGGGGGGGTTTGTACCCCAAAAAAGGGTTTTTAGAGTTTTTTACAAATAATATTTTAGTAAATACAATTTTAGCTTTCACCATTAAATTCAGCTTAAAAAACAAACAATTTTTTGTTTTGATCATTGCTCTACGTCAATTGGTTACCGAGATATTGAAAGTGCTAAACCCAGTACGTTGAGCAATGTTATCCTTATGGAGAATAAGAAAAATTGTATATCTTGCTTACTTATCATCCTGACGAAACTTGGTATATTGCTTCATATCGTTGTGGTCTATTGATATTTGCACGAAAAACAACTTTTTTGCCGATAGTTCCCGTAGTAGCAAACCTGCGTACTCAGCTCCCATGTTATTCTTATAGGGAATAAGTAAAATGTTATCTCCCTTAATTATGAACATATATTAATCAAATTTGGTATGTGGCTTCACCTAGTTGAGTTATAAAATGATTTGCATAAAAACCAATTTTTTGTGTCCTTGCTTCAGCAAATCTGCATCCTCAAACGCCAAGTTATTCTTATGAAGAATAATTAAAATGTCATAAATCATTTATTTATGAATGTATATTGATGAAACTTGGTATGTGGCTATAAGTGGTATACATATATCTGTATTGGGAATTCGCTGAGTACGCAGGTTTGCTGCTACGGGGGTATTTTCCTATATAACAAGTTTACACAAAGCGGTAATATTTTAACTGATATATAGGCCTACCTCTGGTCCATAAAGCGATACCATTTGTTTTAAAAACCGCTAACAAAATATTGATTGGTCACAATTTTATCTATAAATGGACCCCGTTCGCCAAACACCGGGTGCCGAAAAAACTCGAAATTAGACGCGATAGTTAATATATTGATTGATCACAATTTGATTAGTTTTATTTCTAGGTACAATTTTATATAAATTATCTGCTGGAAAATCCACAAAACACAATACTACACTACTGTATCTTTAGCTTTTGTCAAGCTTAGCTTTTTTGTTGTTTTTGAACAGCTTTTGTCAAGCTTGACAAAAGTAGGTGTAACCAAAACATGGATTTATTTTCAGAAAAACTATCCTGGACAAATGTATATGTTATGCCATGAACTCTTATCTAGTCTAGACTGATGTGCAAGGCGCGTCTGTTGTTGATGCTTGGATGCATACTGATGCATGTATGTCTGACCGAGATAAGATCACAGACACTGAAGTGCATTCATGAAGTGGAATAACAGGCATCCAGGAAGAGTGGAGGCTGTTTACAATCTTCCTTGAACTGTGTAGGTACCTACTAAGATACTTAATCATATACTCTAATATGAGTAAGGGTTGCTTGCTTGCAACTCTGATCTCAAAAACGGCTCCTACGATTTACTTTGAAAGTTGTAATTAACTAATTTCTGGGTTTAAAAAAGTTCTTGACAGGTCTCATTCCCAGGAAAATATCTAACCATGAAAAAAAACGGATTTAAAAAGTAAAAAATAACACATTTTTGCAAATAAAAAAGAATTATAACAGCTGTTTATAATCAACAAACGAACCGTCAAAGTAGTGCACTATTGTAGTTTAAATATTAAAATGAAGATACATGAGAGCAGCGACTAAAACCATTGAATGAATATTACAAACAGTATGATCACGTAATATCCGAAATGAATCAAAGGGACATTGAGCTATAATAACAACTGGAGTGACTTTAGTCATGCAGAAATAAGGTATTTGAACTAAGTAAATCTGCTCGACAGTGGTAGGTCGTGGTGAAAATTACTCCAAGTCATATGAAAAAAAACACCAGACTGACTTACCTTCCCCGAGCATAGCTCAACCCCCAGATACTAAGTCTAAAATGGCTAAGTCGGGCAGGTAATTTTGCAAACTGCATCATGAAAAGAGTCAACCATCAAAATAGGCTTTCCAAGCTACAATTTAACGAAGAAGTTTGTCATCGCTTTGGAAATTCATAGGAACATGTTTTAATTATATGAGCAAAACCAACTACTTTTGATAACACCGCGCATTCTTATAATTTAAAGACCAATTTTGGAATGCATGTACTAGGATCGGAAATGCGCCGAACGATAGTTGTAAGTTAGTAGGGAAAACCCCCTATTAAATAGCGTATCAAATGTCATTACGACTCCTCATCTACCAAGATCCAAATCTGTAGTGTTTAAGATTGTTTAATGAGCGACTTCCCATCTTCAAATCTCATTTATCAACGGCGTATTTTGTTGATATAACATACCTCCCTTTAGCACTTTATCAAAACCAACTATACAGCCAATAGTTTTTGACTACATTCACCACTAAATGTAAATACCCCATAGCAGCAAACTTGCATACTCAGCGAATTTCCATTGCATATTAATTTATCTTAATACCACATAAAGCCACATACCAAGTTTTATCAATATACATTAATAAATAATCGATTTATGACATTTTCATTATTCTCCATAAGAATAACAAGGCGGCTGAGTATGCAGGTTTGCTGAAATAAGGAACACTAAAAATGGGCTTTTATACAAATATCAATATAACTCAACTAGGTAAAGCCACATACAAAGTTCTATTAATTTATGTTCATAATTAAAGGAGTTAACATGTTACTTAACATGTTACTCCATAAGACCTATAAAAATCAATAGTAACATGTTACTTATAACATGTTACTCCATAAGAATAACATGGGGCTGAGTATATAGGTTTCCTGCTACGGGAACTATCAGAAAAAAAATGGGTTTTTGTGCAAATATCAATAGACCACAATGAAATGAAGCAATATACCAAGTTTCGTCAGGATAAGTTGATAAATAAGCGAGATATACAATTTTTCTTATCCTCCATAAGAATAACATTGGACAACGTCCTGTGTTTAGCACTTTCAATTTCTCATTAACCAATTGACGTAGAGCAATGATTGTGCGTCTTTTTAAGCTGATTCCAATGGGAAAAATCAAATTTGACTTCAAATTTGACTTTTTCAAAAAGTGTATGTAATAAACTCAAAAAAACCCATTTTTGGGGTACAAAACCCCCCTAAATACCCCTTCGGATAAGTCGATCTGTCTGGTTTTCGATCTTAAAGTCATAAATGCTGTTTTACACGTTTGTACCAAATTTCATCAAAATCGGATCATTTTTACGAGAGTTCACACACACACGCACGCACGCACGCACGCACACACAGTTTCGAACGAATGGTGTTTTTGGGGTCTGGGGACCTCAAAACGAAAAGTTACCACGGTCCCGGGCCTAGGTCTTAGTATGCCGACTAAGGTAATAGCTTCCTCCCTATAGGGGAAATTCGCTAAAAATAAATAAACAATTCAAACCCACACAAATTATAATTTAATGAGCGATTCTCACTTGTAGAATTGTCATGTGCTGTGAGACCACCTTGACAAGGTCAACCACCTCCAACAGGTGCTTCAATGCGTAAGCTGCGTACGGAATAGTGTATTTCATCACAAGTACCGAACGTGGCATTTTCCGGTGCGCGCCCAAGTTTCATGTGCGAGGCGGAGCCGAACACAGGAACACTTGAGGCGAAGCTGAGTACGGGAATATTTTGAGCAAGTGCCGGAAATCACTTTCGGTACTAGTTATGAACAATACTTTTCATCACGACGCCTATTTCTGTTTACATTCAGATTGTTAAAGAGTAAAAACAGCTGATTTAAATTGTAAAAACAAATGGTAAGGAAAAATTAGTGCGCGTAGTGGACGAATGGACAACCGATTGAGAGCAAGAGAAAGTAAAGTTGGAGCAAGGGAAAATCAGCTGATAGTTTTTCCCTTGCTCTAAATTAGAGCTTGGGAAACGATAATTTTCATTGTCATCAGCTGTCATCGGAAATAGCTACTTTCTGTACGGAGTGATGAAAAAGTATTCTACTGTTCGGAGAAGACTTGATGGCTATACATAGTTATAGCTATAGTACCTGGGGGCCGAGCTTTGCTAGGAAGAAGGTCAGTCAGTTTGTTTAGATGACTTGGAGTAATATTTCACCACCTCCCCCTACTGATAATCAGATTTGAAAAACTCATTTGCCTCTTTTCTACATTTTTAAATTCACTCCAGTTGTCATTTATAGCTCAATGCCCCTTTGATTTATTTTATGACTCTACTACATATGTAATCTCCACTCAAACATTTTAATCTCTACTCTCAGGAAACCACATGTTAATAATCATAAACAACATGAGTATTACTTTGACAGTTCCCTGGTTGATTATGAACAGCTGTTAACAATTCTTTTGTTTTGACTTTAAACTCCATTAGCCCAACGTTAATTTTTTTTTACTTTTCAGTTTTTTTACATTATTTGATTTTTCCTAGGGATGAGGCCTGTCCAGAACTTATTTTTATCCCAGAAATTAGTCATTTCGAACATTTGAAAGAAATCGTTGGAGCCATTTTTGAGATCAGTGTCGCAAGCAAGCAAGCAAACCTTACTATTATTAGAGTACAGGATTATAGTTAACAAGAGGGTGAGAGGGAGAACACCCCCACCAAAATAATATTTTGCTTAATCTATTATGCAAGTGATTATTTGTTTTATTGCAAGATTTACAGCTGACCATTAAACATCATTGGTAATTTCATGGTTGGCTCTATCCTTGAATCTTCCCCCTCAACCCTTTGTTAACAGGCCATTAATTCATTGTCGTCCAACAGTTGTTCGTTACGTACAGTACTGTGCTTCCTTCCTGTAATGTGTTGCAATTCAAATGAATAGCCAAAGGTCGCCTCGCCTCATTACGGCTAGCTCAAGCGCTCTAATCACTAATTACCAGATACACTGCGACGTAATTAAGCGTAATTGATGATAATTAGCAGCCACGCCCACACACCTATACTCCCATACACCCTGGCCCATAACACGCGTTCCTATACTCCTTATTGAAAGCACAGTAGCACACGACCATTGAGTTAGGTGCTGCCGTTTGAACTACTTAGGCAGAACCCGACCTACCACGACACAGCTGCAGATACGCTAGTCTTATCTTCCTCTTTACCCTTGGTCCCCAACACAGATTTAACCCATCGCCCAGGAACGCAGCTCGCTCTGGTAGCATCTCGTAAAATAACACAACGTTCGGGATTTTATTACATACTGGAGACCGCCCAATGGTCGAAATTCTACCAAATATTATTAGAATATATATTTGAATATACAGTCGACAAATATTTGAAAAAAGTTAAATATCTAGAGGTTCTGTTGCCCTCATCTCTCTCTCTCCCACCCCCTCCCCCTACGACACCATCAGGTAATTTTTAATGTGGGGTTAAAATATACAGCAGAAGGGCGTTACCATTCCAGTAATCAGTAGCCTTTATATTTATACCTGAAACCTCTCCACCTCATCCTCTCACTGTCCCTTATCCTCCCCCCTCACAAACAGGGTTATTCTTTTTGACGTGGGGTTAAAACGGATAAGAGAAGAGTGTTACCATTCCAGCAGTCAGTGATATGTTTTATTTATGAATCATCTGTTCTGGTTGTTGTGCTACATATTTATTTGAACTGGAAACCGCCCAATGGCCGAAGTTCAACTAAATATTATTTGACGAATATTTGAAAAAAAGTTTAATATTTAGTGGGCTGTGTTGTGCTCATCTCCCTCCCCTCTCCACTCCTACCCTCCCTCCCACCCCTGTCTTCCCCTCCCCAGCTTTCCACATAAACAAAATTTGTTTGTTTCAAAAATAAAACTCAAAGTAAACACTAAAATACATGCCTTCATGAACGTTCTACAAAATATTTCAGCTTATTACATTATATAGTGTACAAAATCATAGAACTCCGTTTCAAAGAATTTTAATGATTGGGAAAACAAATGTCATATCGTGTTCTAACTTCAAAACACAAATAGTGAAAATCCATTGACCGAGTTTTCCGCTTTTCGACGTGACTTCGAACACGAATCAATGAAGTAAACAAACTAGCAAGGAAATCATTGGTCCATAAATGATAATTACTAATGATTCCACGGTAAGAGGTATATTAGATTAGATTAGAATTAATCTTGTATTTCTATCCGTTACATAAAATGGAGTAAACATTAATGAATAAGCAACGACTGAACACTATTCTGAGTGAAACAAAATGTGAATTTGGAAAATAATTGATTTTAAACGCTGAATTTGGAATTAATGTAACTATATGGGAATTCTAGCGATCTAAAATTGATGGTGTTATCTCGATAAAATCCTATACTCTAATATGAGTATGGTTTGCTTGCTTGCTTGTAAGCTTGCACATCTGATCTCAAACGGCTGCAACGACTCCATCAAAAGTGGTAATCAACTAATTTCTAGGTTATAAAATAGGTCTCAAACCCTAAAAAATCTAATAATGTAAAATACACCCGTCGCAGCAAACCTGCGTACTCAGCGAATTTCCGATGAATATATAACTTAACACATTAACCCACTTACCAGGATTCATAAGAAATATATTCACAAATAAGCAACATTTAAAATATTAATTATTCTTTATAAGAATAACATTGGGGCTGAGTATGCAGGTTTGCTGCAACGAGGAAGATAAAAAATGGGTATTTTTGCAATTATCAATATAACTCTACCAGGTGAAGCTACATACCAAATTTCATTAATTTAGATTCATAACTAAGGGAGATATAAAACTTTACTTATTCTCCATATGAATAACATGGGGGCCGAGTATGCAGGTTTGCTGCTATGGGGATAATCAACAATAAATAAATTGTTTGTGTAAATATCAATATACCACAACTAATTGAAGCCACATACCAAGTTTCTTCAATATACATTCAGAAATAATCGAGATATCAAATTGTATTTATTCTCCATAAGGATAACATTGGACAACGTACTGTGTTTAGCACTTTGAATATCTCTGCAACGGTTGGACTAAAACAACAATTAAAACGCCAAAATGATTGTTTTGTAGAGCTAAACTGATTGGTAGAAAGAAATGTGGAGTGTTTAGTGAAATTATCTGAGGAAAATCTAAAAACCGTATTCCCATAAGATTAACATGGGAAATTTTATGGACACATTTTTTGACTTTTCTCCAAAACCACTAAACCTAGCTTAATGATTCAAAATACTAAACTGTTTGTTTTTTAAGCTCTACAAAATCTAGTGTTTTTAAAACTTTAGGGTAAAAAGTTCAAAAAACTGATTTTTGGAAAATTTGAAACCCCCATAAAACCCCCTTCCCATAAACCGATCGATCTGGTTTTCGAACTTAAAGTCATAAATGTTAGTCTCCACATTTGTGCCAAATTTCATAAAAATCGTGCGCTTCTTTCAAAAGTTATCGCGGTAACGGACACACACACACACACACACACACACACACACACACACACACACACACACACACACACACATATATATGTATAAATAGATATATATAAATTAGAACGAATAGTGTTTTTGGCATCTGGGGACCTCAAAACAAAAAGTTATCATGGTC
This sequence comes from Allygus modestus, assembly GCA_963675035.1. Taxonomy (NCBI): domain Eukaryota; kingdom Metazoa; phylum Arthropoda; class Insecta; order Hemiptera; family Cicadellidae; genus Allygus; species Allygus modestus. The sequence goes on along the minus strand of OY776111.1, from coordinate 455,704,543 downwards.
TCGGGCTTAAGTCTTACCATGCCACCTACGGTAATAGCTTCTTCCCTATAGGGGAAATTCGCTAAAAACTCAGAAAATGTCATAATTCCCCTAAATGATCCGCCCTGAGGCCATATTGGCCATAACCGTTTCAATGTTTATCTATTGCAGGCGATTATGTTTGTTGACCAGGTGGTTTTGACCTCGAATATCCGAATGATACTCGTGGAAGTTCATTACTTTCCCCACAGAATGCAGCACAAACAATTGATTTCGCTGTCCATGGACAGTAAATACATAGCCCGATAAGTAGGGACACGCTTATGGAAAAACGATTTCTAGTGAGAACGCCGCCCCCCAAACACAGTAGAGCCAGACTAGCTTATTCAGTCCAATAGGTACGTTGTTAGCAGTTCACGGATCGAAAATATTTTCACTGTTCAACAGCTGGATGGAATAATTTTACAGTTATTTGTTATTGTTTTTTTAAACAATTTTATTCTGGTTCAATGTATACTTTACATTATTCACAGGAATTATAAAAAAGAGGCAAAATAACAATATTAGGCTCGCTTCGTTTGAAGAAACCGAGGAACTTATTTAAAACTCGTTAGTTAGAATGACAAATTTCCGCAAACGAATTAAAGTAATCATGGCTAGAATAAACTTTTTTTTTTTTATTCCAAACAAGTTTTCGAAATGATTTGTAGGCTATGATAACCTAATGCCATACAGACTGAAATATTCAAAAGACAAATTACAACAGCAAAAAATTTCTTAATTTATTCTACTTTATTCGAGATACGAGATAGCATTATCTTGTTATTCATTTCCGTGACTGCAAAAGATGTTCTTAATTTGGAATTCTTTGGAAGTTCCGGAACATTTTTACAAATCAAAAAATCCATTCTATTTTTTCATGAGAATATTTCAACCGATAATCAAAAAGGTCGTTTAGAATATTTACCACCACCAGTCCATAATCTTTTTGGGCTGCCAATATTTCTCAAAGAGACGTAGAGAGTCTCCATATCAAGTAATCATATTATAATAGTTCCCAAATATATGGATACAATTGCATAAAAATACGACAAACAGAAACTACGCTAATTCCTGCTCTGAACTTGGGGAGCAGAACTAAAATAAATTAACATGGAATGCCCCTTCTTATAGCGTTATTAGCAAATTTCCCCTAAAGGGAAGAAGCTCTTACCGTAGGTGGCATGGCAAGACTTAAGCCCGAGACCATAATAACTTATTGCTTTGAGTCCCCAGATGCCAAAAACACTATTAGTTAAAATTTATTTATATACATATATATATAAATATATATGTATATGTGTGTGTGTGTGTGTGTGTGTGTGTGTGTGTGTGTGTGTGTGTGTGTGTCCGTTACCGCGATAACGTTTGAAATAAGCGTCCGATTTTGATGAAATTTGGTACAAATGTGGAGAGTAACATTTATGACTAAGTTCTAAAACCAGATCGATCGGTCTATGGGAAGGGGGTTTTATGGGGGGTTTAAAATCTTCCAAAACTCAGTTTTTTGAACATTTTACACTAAAATTTTAAAAGCAATAGATTTTGGTTACAGCCAGTTTATAGAGCTTAAAAAAAACAAACAATTTAGTATTTTGATTCATTAAGCTAGCTTTAGTGGTTGTGGAAAAAAGTAAAAAAAGTGACCATAAAATTTCCCATGTTAATTTTTTGGGAATACGGTTTTTATATTTTCCTCACATAACTTCACTAAAAACTCCACATTTCTTTCTACTAATCAGTTTAGCTCTACAAAAAAAAAATCATTTTGGCGTTTTAATTGTTGTTTTACATCCAACCGTTGCAGTGATATTCAAAGTGCTAAACACAGTACGTTGTCCAATGTTATCCTTATGGAGAATAAATAAAATGTTATATTTTGATTATTTATGTATGTATATTGATGAAACTTGGTATGTGGCTTCAACTAGTTGTGGTATATTGATAATAGCCCAAAAAAAGTTTTTTCTTGATTTTTCCCGGTAGCAGCAAACCTGCATACTCGGTCCCCACGTTATTCATATGGAGAATAAGTAAAGTTTTATATCTCCCTTAGTTATGAACCTAAATTAATACAACTTGGTATGTAGCTTCACCTGGTTGAGTTTTATTGATAATTGCAAAAAAAAACACATATCTTATCTTCCTTGTTGCAGCAAACCTGCGTACTCATTTATAATGTTATTGTTATGGAGAATAAATAAAATGCTATATATCACTTATTAATGAATGTATTTTTGTGAAACTTGGTAAGTGGCTCTAGGTAGTAGTGAGACCCATATATATGCATTGGAAATTTGCTGAGTACGCAGGTTTGCTGCGACGGGGTATGTATACATTGCCATGGATCTCCCCGGTGGAAACGTCAAGTAGTTCAGTTACAGATGCTTATGATTATGCTCCAGTCACGATATTACCTTCTTCCCCCATAAGGCCAACGTTAACTTTCAAATCCGGTCCCTCCTCAACGGATTATTCGAATTCGTTGATTTATAACTCATTTGACTGGGGAAAAATGCCTAGCGATTTCAGTGAGCAAAATTGTGATATTACAAATAGTTGACCAAAACAAATTAGCAAATATGGAAAATTTAGGAATTTTATTTAAAAGATTACTTTTTGTGGGACACAAAATATGCTCAATGAAATCACTAGAGTGGACCGCATGAAAATGGTCCAGGTTAATTGCCCATATGATTCCTCCCTCACCCCCCCCCTCATCCAACACTGTTGCCTTACGAATTTCGCAAACGATGATTCAGTTTGCTTGTTTTGTTTTATGTTGTGTACAGGGAGGTTTATTGTATTACTGGAGGTAACACTGACGAACAAAACTGCGAGCCGTTCTTTCCAAATTTTGGTGAGGCAAAGAACTACTAGCTGAAATCGAACGAGTCGCTAAAGTGAATCAAACAAGCACCTATCCATGATTTGAAACTCAATAAACTTGTATTTGTTTATTTCATCATAATTAATCATGTTTCACGGAAAGATTAGATACATAAAGCAAACGAAAAAAATTAATTTACTCCAACTTTTATTAATTTTATTCCAGTGATTTGGATGAGTAGATTCACTTATAGGAATTAAACAGCCAATCAGAATAGTTCAAAGAACGATAAATTTGCCTCACCAGTGTACCAACCTGACAAAATCACCGGCTCGCTTTTCTGACCAAAATCGTTGAGCAGTTTTACCTCCAGTTATACAATAAACCTCCCTGGTTGTGTATGATAGAAATGGATTTCAAAACAGACGTCAGATATACTTTACCATATGTTTTATTCGTCCCAAGCTATTTGGCAATAATTCCATCGGACTACTTTGGCGCTACTTACTCGAGGTATTTCTGCCATTTCAAATGAATCAACGCTGTATAATAACTTAACCAGTTGAGGAGGGGGGACGGGACTTGAAAGTCAACATTGGCCTCATAAGAGAAGTAAGTAAAATTGGGATATTTACGTGACTTGAGCCCCCTCTTAAAAATAGTTCCCCCTTGTCCACTGTAGATAGCGTGGAGCCTGTAGGTAACCTGACCGTGAAGCCGTGGTTTGACACGTCAGCTGTTGAAATGTTCTGCATGACAACAGCTGATCGAGTGTCAGATAACAGCTGATAAAATTCAGTCCCAGCTGGTCCCAGCCACCACACGGTGTCGACAACACTGATAGATGAACATATCCTGTTGCTATCATTACGACTCGCTAACATCGCAGGTTCCGTTCACGAACATAAATTTTAGTCGGTTCCCACAGAATAGCTTAATAGCTTAAGAAACATGCATTTATAAAGGTGGGTAAACAACGTCCAGTTTATCGGGATCCGAAATATGTATTTCGTTTTTTTAAAAGTCCGAGGACTTAAACAAGAAGAGCTTGATGTATCTGTAGATCCAATTTCTGTAGATCCAATTTCTGTGGATCCAATTTCTGTAGATCCAATTTCTGTAGATCCAATTTCTGTAGATCCAATTTCTGTAGATCCAATTTCTGTAGATCCAATTTCTGTGGATCCGAATGTACAGTCGTTTTAAGAATGATGTCTTTTAGCGAATTTCCCCCATAGGGAAGAGGCTAACATCCATTGGAAATTCGCTTAGTATGCAGGTTTGCTGAAAGGGGGTATTTAAACTGTAATACAACTTTTGAATCAGTGTCCTTTGGGCGCTGGGAAATCGGGGACCATAAAACATGCAATTCTCAGGGTCAAAACCACTCTACACAGACTGCGTGCTGGGTATCCCATGTGCTTCTCATGATACGATGAGTAGGGATTGCATCTCCTTGACTAAAGGCAGAAGGTATAAAGGTATCACGCGGCAATGTGGTATATTTTAATGTCTTCAGTCGAAGTGACGCAATTCATAGTCATCGTATTCTGAGAAATTGGATGTTTAGAAATGCTCCGTCTATTAGACTCTGAGAAACATATTTTTTAAAACTATAATGTCACAAAATCCAAAGTACACACTGTTTAAAAAGTGTTCATTTAAAATCAACGGTTTAATACTATCTCAGACTGTACTTTAGGAATTACAGAATTTGATGCACAGATGTGTTTAGTTTTACGCATTTAAAATCCTCGCACTCTCAGATATTTCAGTTTTGGACTTTAAGAAATGAAATACACATTTTTGATCCTGAGAAATTGGACGCTGAGATAATTCCCAATTTATAACAAAATCTACTTTATACAGCTTTACGAATTAAATATGATAATGCAAGAACATTAATCGAATAAACCTGACCTACTTTTTACCAACTTAAGAACTGCCAATGAATACAGAGTCTTGTAAGAACAGGTCCCGTGTTAAAAATTCTGTCGCTTATTTGAAGTTGGCGCGCTGGAAATCCGTAGTTTTGCGCCCCGCCGCTGTGAAGCGCCTCTAGCACTGCAGACCGGGAGCGAAAACACGAGATGTTGCCGTGGCCTAGCTCCCTTCGCTCTTGTCGTAGGGCGGGGTTTGCCGTAGCGGCGAACGGGGGGGAGGAGTGGCTTGGTAGACAGCGCGCGCTGCCTCGTGGCCGAGCGCAAAACTAACACGGCAAGTTTCAAATACTGACAGATTCTGGCCCATAAGACTCTGTATTCATTGGAACCGCACTATTTCAGTATTTTCAGATTATATACTATTCCTACCATGTGAAGTATTTCAAAAAGAATATTAAGGTGGTGCAGTCGACTCTATTGACAAGCTATTCCGCCTAGAGGTCAGGCCAGTCGCTGCTCACTCACACACACGCAGAACCCTCCCCTCAACTACCCCCAACCCCCAACTTCCCCAAGTGGTCAAACCACTTTCACTCAGCTGGGCTTGCTAAACGCCCTGCCCTGAACCGTCATCAGGCACCAAGATTCTGAAATGGCAAATAGCAAGCAGCACAGCGGGAACTCAAATCAACCAGCCTCTCCGCATGTGTTATAAACATATTTATTTGTTATACAATTTTCAGCGGTTAATATACCATTTAAAAATGTCATATTTAATGAATTCAGTAAAGTCTCTCAAATCTATGATATCGTAGATAAAATTAATTATAAGACGTATTTTAACAAGTTGGAAACGCTCTACTAACAAACAAATAACCCCATCGCAGCAAACCTGCGTGCTCAGCGAATTTATAATGCATAAATATGTGCCTCGCTACCACATAAAGCCACTTACCAAGTTACATAACAATACATACGTAAATAAGTGATATATACTATTTTTATTGTCGATTTATCAATTATAACATTCAAATCCATCGCTATTATGAGTTTCAAAAATACAGTATAACATTTTATTTTAGGGCTGAGTACGCAGGTTTTCGCTGAAACAAGGAAGATAAGAAACTTTGTTTATACAATTATCAAAATAACTCAAGAAGGTGAAGCTTCATACCTTTATTTATTTAATTTAGGTTCATAACTAAGGGAGGTAAGGCCATATCAAACATTAACTATTCTTCATAAGAATAACACTAGGGCTGAGTATGAAGGTTTGCTGCTTCGGGGAAAATAAAAAATTGTTTTTTATGCAAAGCATATAAATAGGCCAGAACTAGGTCAATTCACACACCAAAGTTTCGCTAAAATATGATCACTTTAAAGAAACTGGAAAGAGTATTTTTTATTTGAATTAAACAACAGATAATTTTAATCAAATATTTGTTTACAAAAATCGAATTAATACATATGATAACGGTTTTTAAAAAGATCCAGTATAAAATACGATTGAATCACGGATAAAATATCTGATAACAATTAAACACATTAACTTTGAAACAAAGTCTAAGGCATCAGTAAACTACTGGTAGTAATCCTAACAACATATTAAAATATCAGAACTAACCGTTAGTTTGCGATTTTAATGTACTATATATATGATTGGCCTAGTAGAGCAATGGTTAAATATTTTTCTACTATAGTGAAGTTTGTAAACTTCAGATGTGCCCAAAAAACGGGTGGCAGTTTGGTAGTACCCAGATAGGGAGGGAGGCAAATGGTTTCCAAAAATATACATTACCACCAAGAGATATCCTGGTAGACCATGTCAGTCAGGTCCCGAATTTTGTATTGCTTGAATTCCTTTGAATTTTGTATTGCTTGAATTCCTTTACAGCAACTTTAGAGACTCATGCGGACAGTTAACATAAAACCAATAGACATGGTCCGAGACAGTCCGTAGAGACCACAATACCCCATGTTTAAGAGTAGGACTGGCTGTCTTTACCCAAAATCAGGCTGTGAGAGTAAGAGTATTTTTTTCTGTTAATGTGCAAGTGTAAAAACTTTAAAATGACACATCGATTGTCCAAATCGATTGAGAAATAACGACGTAGCGGGCCAAAAACGAAATTCCTTAGCGATTTAATATGTAAGACTGGGCCGTATTTAGGACCTCTGGGGCCCCGGGTGAATACGAAAATGGGGCCTCCCTAACATAAATACAAGCATGTATGTAGGTATACATACAATAGATATTTCTCTATTCCGTAATATAACCTTATTAATTTTAATTGTCTAGTCTGTAATAAATACACCAAATATACAAATAATTAACAAGTTGTAATTTGTTGTGAAAACTTTAAAAATTTCCAAAATAATAATGTTGTATTTAATTTTCTTTACAGGATTTAGTCTGGTTTTAGCTCTCAAGCCTATATCCAACAAGTTACTAATATATTAAGTTAATATACAATAAAAAACATTATGACTAGTTAAACCAACAACTTATAAATTTAAAAAGAAATATCTCGTGTAATTGCTTTACCACAAAAATAATCGTACTAACATGAAAACAATCAAAATATAGCACATATGAAATGTTTTGTTTTGTTATAATAAATGTTATATTATATGTTTGAATTCAATACACATTGATTTGGAACTCTTTAAAAGGTCGTAGATCAACATACTGCTGGATAGACTTTATTAAATAGTATTTCATGCAGTATAGACGGTAAAACTCCTTTCTCGGCATTTATTGGCTGAAAAATCATAAATTATATGTTCAAGTAACATAGGCAACGCCAACGCAAAATATAATTTTCTAAACTCTGGTTTAATGCTAATTCAAAGGTAACTTTTTACAAGTTTAAACTTTAAAACATGTTCTTATTCCGGATGCATTTGATATTATCGCACATAAAAATATTCTTAAAGAGATTTAAATATTTGGAAATGTAGTAAAAAGTCAGTTATATTGTAGACGTTTGTACATTATTTTCGAGATAAGTTTACGTGATTTTGATACAATGAAATATTATCTTTATCATTGGGCCTTGTTTCTTCCTACGTTAAACTTGATGTCGGGGGTAATCGCAGGATTCAGTGTTGGCAACAATGATAAGCATACATCCCGTAACATTCACTGATACCGGGGCAGTGCTGATCATATTGAGTAATAATTAAAGTAATCAAAGCAGACGTTTTTAAATCCCCATTCTTTTCTTATGGGGGATGTTTTACGTTGTTGTTCGTTTGCTGGTAAATATTTAGAAATACTGTTATTTTTCCCGAGTCCCTGGGATCAAGACCTCTCCCATTATCCTGCAATTAGCCAAACTCCCACAATTTTGACTTAAAAATTTCGCTTACAGAATTATATATAAAGACGATACGAACAAAATAACAACAACAAGAAATAGGCTAAAAGCTACCGTACCATTATTATTATCATCTTTAGTATTAGTAATTGTATCATCATATTTAGGATAACCTCAAACACTTATGACTACTCAGTGTCCTACGTTAACTGACTTTCGTAACCAATTATAGTTTTGATACTATTATTTAATTACTTTATATTTGGCTGTTTGTTCCTAATAATTTATAATATATCAAAATTAGTTTTGTGCAACAATAACAACAAACTTGAATCGGCTTGAACGGAATATGCAACTTCCAAGTACGGCAGAGCATGGCTGTTATAATCTATATTAAACAATACAATACATATACTCAGCAAATAAGTGCAATCTATAATAAGAGCAATCTATGCTCAGCAAAATAAGTGCTCTACAATGCCATCAGTAGTTATGTTTCAAATCTTACCTGGCCAATAATTTTAGTTACTGGATTTGGACAAGTTTATGAAGTCCGCACATGGTATTAAAATAATACAAATTATTGAATGACTTTGGATTTGATACTTAGTTTGAACGTACACCTTTTACATCTTAAAATTATTTGTATTGTTTTCAGTTAAGAAATAATAAACTTTTACAGAACAAATTTTAAAAACTGCCTCCTTAGTGGTCTGAAGGGTCCCACTTTCGTGGCCTGGGGGCCCCCCTCGGGCCCGGGGCCCTGGCCGCTCACCCCGTGCGCCCTTACGGCCCTGATATAAGGCTAGTTTTGCCCAACAGCTTCTATTGTTCATCTGAGTTCTGTTTTATAGTAAAATCAAATCACAAAGCTGAACAAATTATAATCCATTGCTCTTTATAATCAAACGTGCAACTGATTTGTATTTTAAAATATGATTGGCTACTATTTAATGTGAAATTTAAGACTCATAAATTATGTTTGATTTACATAGAAAAAGCAAAGAAAACAGTGTATAAACAACTTGATTATTGGCTAAGAAAAACCCTTTTCACTAACAGAAATAAAATGTGGCGGTTTTGTCTTAAGAATAAATTTTTAGGGCCTAATTAACAATTGTAAAAATATATTAAAAATCTTTGTTGGGCATAAAGAAATCTGACTTCAGGCCTGCATACAACTTAACACAACCTGGCTTTTAGACCTTTGTTTTATTTGCAAGGAAGACACCTCCTCTGTCACGGGGTGACGGTGCCGGCTGTCGGCGCGGCGGGCCGATGCGGGGTAGTGAGAGAGAGAGAGAGAGGAGATGTATGAGAGAGTAAAGGGATGTGCGAGTGAGAGAGAAATATGGTGCGCGAGTGCCTGCACGTGCGAGTCGGGGCGATATGGGCGGCTCAGGGGTAGTTAGGTGTCTGGCGCGGGCTAAAATTGAAAAGTTTATTGTACACAACTTTTTTATGAAACTTAATTTGTTGTATATAACTGTCTTTGTACACCCTTGGCTTGGGTTAGCTGAAGTTTTAAAACCACTTGAATAAAAAACAACCGAGATAGAAACTTTATTTCTGAAATAATAAAAATTTTAATAAAATCCATTTAGGTGACCCTTAAGTATATTTTTTGAAAATACGTAAACCAATTTTGAAACATTTGTGATTGGCCGTTTTCAACTGGTGTATAATTCAAAATACCTCTAAAACGGCACTTCAAAGGGTGAAAAAACCAATATAACGTAAATATTTTTCCAAAAAAATGTGTGTTTACGATTTGTATAATCGTAATAAACAAAAAACAGTGATAACAAAAATTAAAATTTTTTTGACTGCACAGCCTTAAGAGGGGGCTCCACTCACGTAACATTTCGTGACCTGCTTCTCCCTTAAGGCCAACGTTAATATTCAAATCCCCTCCCTCCTCAACTGATTATTCGTTGATCTTTGGCTTATTTTAAAGGGCAAACAATACCTAGCGATATCAGTGAGCAGAATTGTGAAACCACAAACATTTAACCTATAAAAATAGCAAACATTAATTATTTTGGAAATTCTGCTGACTGAAATAGTGAGTTATGTTTTTGCTCTATAAGATAAGTCATTAATCAGAAATCTCGTATGATCCGTTGAAGAGGAACGGGATTTTAAAGTTAACGTCGTTACTTATGGGAGAAACAGGGGCGATTAAATAATTCGATAAACCTCTCTAATGACTAAATAAAATTATCTGCTTTGGGTATTCCAAAGGATTACTACCCCATATAGTACTGGATAATCTTGTGTCCATCCCGAAGACAGTTTTGGACGAAACCTCTCGAGAGTGATAAAAAGTCGTCAAAGGTCACGAAATGCGGGTCAAAGGTCGAAGAGTCAAACGAAATTGTAAAAAATTAGCTTTTGGATAGTAAACAAGATAATTTAACTTAACTCCTCAATAAAACACTCTGTCTTGTAGATAAGGGCAGACTATCGCATGTTACGGACTGGGTTATCGTGTAAAAAATAAAACGATTAAGGGATAAACACTTTTATAATTACATTTTAGTAAAGATCATTAAGAAAAATAAGGTTTTTACTGTCAAACAAGTAACTACAGTAATAGTGGGGACGCTTTGATGAATAGAAATCATCCCTACTTTAAACAAAAATACTGTGGTGTGTTAAAAGACTTAAAGGTAAAATGTAATGTTGACCAGGTTTTTAGTAGATTTTTCCAGAAATTAAAACGTTTGATGGGATTTCAAAATAACAATAAAATTAGTACGGTGTCTGATAAAGCTAGTTTTGAATTAAAGCAAATGTTTGAAGTTATTATATGTTAATATTTATATATTATTTCTCAAGGATGTTTTTTTTCGGTAGGCCTTATCTCCCTCCATACTTCGTCAAGACAAATAGCTGAGCCATTTTTTTTTAAGATTACCACACGAATTTCAAAATATAAAAAAATACACAAACAATTCAAAACAATACAAATATTATAATTTAATAAATGACTAGCTAATCCAACTGCTCGAATTCGACCAGATTGTGTTGCCATCCTAGAAGTTAGCTTAAAACAGCTGATCTTGCTTCTGTAGTGTTTTGTTTCCTTCAACAGCTGTCAAATGCTCAATTTCAATGATTACTGTTCTTCCATAAGATTAGCATTGCAACTTTTTAAGGGCCGTGGGGCGTAGCCCTGAAAACAAACGGGAATCCTGAGGAAATTTTGTAAATCTTCGCATTATTCCCTTTAATTTGACACATAAATCTTACAAATCGGTTCAGTACTCTCTGAGAAGTTAACGTTTCAACTGTGTATTAATATATAGGATATAGTTTATTTATTTGTCAAGGTACTGGTGGCGCCATCTTACAGCGTTTAGTTCAACTAACGCAAAACGGATGTTTTAACGCGCAAGCTGCGCATGGCCAATTTAAGTGTAAAAAATCTAATCAATGGAGCAACCTTAATATGATTTTGGATAATTTATAAAGTTTTCTTATTTATAATAAATACAGAGGAACCACTGATTTATCCTATACTCTAATATGAGTAAGGTTTGCTTGTATGCTTGCTTGCTTGCAACTGATCTCAAAAACGGCCCCAAAGATTTCCTTCAAATGTTCAAAATAACTAATTTCTGGGATAAAAATAAGTTATAGACAGGCTTCATTCCCAGGAAAAATCAAATAATGTTACAAAAACAATACCCCCGTCGCAGCAAACCTGCGCACTCAGCGAATTTCCAATGCAAATATGTGGTTATCACTACTACCTAGAGCCACTTACCAAGTTTCACAAAAATACATTCATTAGTAAGTGATATATAGCATTTTATTTATTCTCCATAACAATAACATTATAAATGAGTACGCAGGTTTGCTGCAACAAGGAAGATAAGATATGTGTTTTTTTTTCAATTATCAATAAAACTCAACCAGGTGAAGCTACATACCAAGTTGTATTAATTTAGGTTCATAACTAAGGGAGATATAAAACTTTACTTATTCTCCATATGAATAACATGGGGACCGAGTATGCAGGTTTGCTGCTACCGGTAAAAATCAAGAAAAAACTTTTTTTGGGCTATTATCAATATACCACAACTAGTTGAAGCCACATACCAAGTTTCATCAATATACATACATAAATAATCAAAATATAACATTTTATTTATTCTCCATAAGGATAACATTGGACAACGTACTGTGTTTTACACTTTGAATATAACTGCAACGGTTGGACGTAAAACAACAATTAAAACGCCATAATTGTTGCGTTGTAAAACGCCATTTGATTGTTTTGTAGAGCTAAACTGTTTGGTAGAAAGAAATGTGGAGTTTTTAGTGAAATTAACTGAGGAAAATCCAAAAACCGTATTCCCATAAGATTAACATGGGAATTTTTTTGGACACATTTTTTACTTTTCTCCACAACCACTAAACCTAGCTTAATGATTCAAAATACTAAATTGTTTGTTTTTTTTAAGCTCTACAAAATGGGTATAACCAAAATCTAGCGTTTTTAAAATTTTAGGGTAAAAAGATCAAAAAACCGATTTTTGGAAAATTTGAAACCCCCTTCCCATAAACCAATCGATCCGGTTTTCGAACTTAAAGTCATAAATGTTACTCTCCACATTTGTGCCAAATTTCATCAAAATTGGGCGCTTCTTTCAAAAGTTATCGCGGTAACGGACACACACACACACACACACACACACACACACACACACACACACACACACACACACACACATATATATACACACATATATATATAAATTTGAACGAATAGTGTTTTTGGCATCTGGGGACCTCAAAACAAAAAGTTATCATGGTCTCGGGCTTAAGTCTTACCATGCCACCTACGATAATAGCTTCTTCCCTATAGGGGAAATTCGCTAAAAATGAAAAGTTAAAAAAATTAACATTGGGCTTATGGAGTTTCAAATCAAAACAAAAGAATTGTAACAGCTGTTCATAATCAACCAGGGAACTGTCAAAGTAATACTCATGATGTTTACGATTATTAACATGTGGTTTCCTGAGAGCAGAGATAACAAGATTTGGTGAAGACTACATATAGAGTAGTAAAATAAATCAAAGGGACATTGAGCTATAAATAACAACTGGAGGGACCTTAAAAATGTAGAAAAGAGGCAAATGAGTTAAACAAATCTGATTATCAGTAGGGGAAAGTGGTGAAATATTACTCAGAGTCATCTAAACAAACTGACTGGCGTTCCCCCGAGCGAAGCTCGGCCCCCCAGGTACTTTCTTATAAGACGATACACGATAGGTTCATGTCATAGAAGTACCTATAACTTAATTTTGGTCTTCCATTTGTTTAAATTTACTTACGTACACATACTATAAGCGTTTTACATTAAACTATTAGATTTTTATAATTGAAGAAGTGCTGCTAAGTAAAAAGGAAAAATACCCCCGTCGAAGCAAACCTGCGTACTCAGCGAATTTCCAATGCATAATATATGTCTTAATACCACATAAAGCCGCATACCAAGTTAAAAAAAAAATTCACATGTAAGCGATATATACAATTTTAATTATTCTCCATAAGAATAACATTGGTGATGAGTTCGTAGGTTTGCTGAAATAAGGAACAAAAACAATTGGTTGTTATATAAATATAAATAGAATTTAACTAGGCGAAGCCACATACCAAGTTTTATCAATATTCAATCATTAATAAGCGCTATATAAAATTTTAATTATTCTCCATAAGAATAACATTGGACAACGTACTGAGTTTAGCACTTTTAATATCTCTGCAACGGTTGGGTGTAGAATCACAATTTAAACACCAAAATGATTTTTTTAGCTGAACTGATTGGTAAAAACAAATGTGAAGTTTACTTTAAAATTAACTGAGGAAAAGCCAAAAACCTTTTTCCCATAAGATTAACATGGGAAATTTTATGAGTAGGATTTTTTTTGGATTTTCTCCGCAACCACTTAAAGTAGGTTAATAATTCAAAACATAATGTTTTATTTGTTTTTTTTAAGATCCATGACATGGTCAAAATAAAAATTAAGTTTTAAAAAAATGTTAGGGTGAAAAATTCAAAAAACTGATTTTTGGAAAATTTAAAACACCCATAAACCCCCCTTTCCCATGGTCTGATTTTTCTGGTTTCCGAACTTAAAGTCAAGAATGTCACTGTACACATTAGAGCCAAATTTAATCGAAATCGGACTTTTTTTAATCAAGTTATCGCAATCACGGACACACACATATAATATATACATATATATAAATTTGAATGAATAGTGTTTTTGGCATCTGGGGACCTCAAAACAAAAAGTTATCACGGTCTCGGGCCCGGTCTTACCATGAGACCGACGGTAATAGCTTCTTCCCTAAAGGAGAAATTCGCTAAAACAACCACGCTGTCACGTAAACAATAATGATCTGGGAAGGTCAGTCACGTACGTTCTGGGAAGCCGTGATGAAAAGTGGGATCGTGAAATTCCCCAGCGACTACTAAACTGAAAAACGTTGTTTACAAATACAACAAACCATGATAGCGTCACGAGCATTCGCGTGACTTATTTAAACGGTGGTGAATTAATTAAAGTTTTACGTAAAATAATATTTATAATTTATCAAAACTACACATCCGAGATAGTTTGATGCAATCTTATCACACGATCAGCTTATCAGTATGACACAACGGACAAGCGTCATGTTATAATGTACCACGTCACCAGGCAATCTTATCTTTCCATCTGATATGATAATGAACTACGCAATTCGATAAAAATATAAATGTGTCACAACTGTCCACGCGTTGAATGAATGAAAACGTGATAAATCACGAGATCAAAAAATGTTCAATGTTTATATTTGGTATAATGTAATGAAACTGAAACATTTGTAAACAACATCTCCTTACTTAACAAAGATTTTAATTTATATATCCTTAAATCTCAACAGTAAACCAAGTAACATAGATCCTATCCTATATCCTATACTGTAATATGAATAAGGCTTGTTTATTTGCAACTCTGATCTCAAAAACGGCTCCAACGATTTCCTTCAAAAGGTTATAATTAACTAATTTCTGAGATAAAAGTAAGTTCTAGACAGGTCTTCATACTCAGGAAAAATCTAATAATGTAAAATAACGATTTTGAAAAAATAAATGATTAACATTTGGATTATGGAGTTTCAAATCAAAACAAAAGAATCGTAATAGCTCTTTATGATCAACATATCAAGCATTAAGATGTGTTTTCCTAAGAGCAGTAACTAAAATCATTGAATGAAGGTTACATACAGTGTGGTCATGTCATATCCAAAATTAATCAAAAAGACGTTGAGCTATAATAACAACTGGAGTGACTTTAACATGCAGAAAAGTGGCAAAACTAACTAAATCAGCTCGACAGTTGACGTGGTGAAAAATGACTCCAAGCCATCTAAACAAACTGACTGACCTTCCCCGAGCAAATCTCGACCCCCACGTAGTATATTGATACAAAAAATGATTTGTATTATAGCCAAATCTAAGGAACTACTGAACCGATTTAAATGATAATGACGAATACAACAAATATGACAAGGACTGTAGGTCCTATGAATTTCCTTATATAATTTATATTCGCGTTTTTGTCTCTACCCTTCAGGCCTGTAAAGCTTCGATGTAAGCATTATGGGAGAATAGAATTAGTCGGAATTATTATATATTTGAAAGCTGCTGATAAATTAACAAAACACAAAACAGCAACAATTACATGTTTCACGGACACGATATAAATGATGACCACTGGAATGACAACACAGTACTCATAATTCGCACAGAGGGGAGTAGTGAATTCAGAAGCTTGAAAAGAACATTTCCTCGAGTTCGAGCAGTATGAATCAACAAAAAAACTAAGTTAATAAACTAAGTTAATAGACTAAATTTAAATTTAAAAATTTTACAAAATAAAGGTTAGGGTGTTTCAATGACTTTTTGAGAAATTTTATCCTACAGGGTTGAGGTTCCACTATATACCGTCTGTATAGGTGAATCTTTAAATCAAAAAATATCGCCTGTAATTTCAAAAAATACTAACAATCTGACATATATGTTAACCTAGCAAACTAGAACTACTTATAAACTAAGATTTGTACAAATTAAATACCAAAAAATTAAAAGTATACACAAAATAAATTGAGTTATGCAAGTCATAAAATCAACAACGCAGAAAATTCAGACATGCAATTTTGTTGCTCGTGATCCAAGGTCAAAAGTCACATCAAGATTTGTAAGGTTACAACGTCGCACGACGCTATAAATACCACCCATTCAACATGCGGGAGTACGAATGATCAGATAGGGCCAGCGTAACTACTACAGATTGTTCTAATAACAACACGTGCCAGTTACAGCGACTGAGACATGTTAAAAGAGCTATTTTAAAGGTGCGTTTACATTAAGCAATTTTGTAGTGCAACTTTATATGTAACTTATGCTGAAGTATATGAAACGTAGTAACCCCGCGAGCAACCATTGAGCAAAATATAATCCCAAAGTTGCACATCCAAGAGGTAATGTCACTTTTGGAATTTAAAATTGCTGCAACACATATATAACATCCGTGAAATATTGAATAAAATATTGCTAAAGCTCTAGTGCAACTTGAAGGCTAACTCTGCAATCCAAGATGCTTTGGATATTGCTGACCTTTCCTTATTACATAGCGGTGAAATGGATACAGCTCAGTCAATGAAGGTGTTTTGAGTCGGAACACTTGTTGGTAAAGCTGATTTGATTTCTCAGGTGATAGGCTATATTTATGAGCAAAATGTTTTCCCAAAAGTTCCATGAACTCCTCATGGAGATTCCCCCTACTCCTCTACAAGTTAAAAATTGAGACCTTTCTATATTCTAGTACTAGCTTCCATCGTTCCCGGTTTCACCCTGGAATACGACAGTTGTGTGTGCTGCATTCTGAGGTTGACCCGTGGAACTACTACGAATCATAATCAGCTGATAGAATTTTCATCAGCACAAACCAAAGTGAATGTCCATAAGAATAACACAGGGTTGGAACTTTGAAGCCCCGAGGGCATAGCCCTATGGGAATTTCTTAAAATACCTTCTTAGTGGGTGCCTATGCTACAAGAGGAGTCTACATGCAAATTTCGTGCTTCTAAGTGCAATGATTTGTCCTGGGCGTTGATCGGAATTTCGTATCTATAGATATAGATAACTTTTTAACTAAATGACGGCGAGGGTTAATATTGTTATTACTGTATTGGTAAATTTCCTATGGACAAGTGAACTATTAGCATGATTTATCTATATACGATTAGGTTTTATAGGTATCTACGACAGGTTTTTTAGTTCCCTCGTAAATGAAATACGTTAACAAAGTAAAGTTATGACTCCTCGTTAAGTTTTTACTGTATTTTTGTCTCATACGTAAACACACACACACACACACACACACACACACACACACACACACACACACACACACACACACACACACACGCGCGCGCACACATACTGCACACATTTTTAGACATCCTCTAAGACGTATAAAAATGTCATTGAGGAGACAGAAAGCCATGGCGTCATGGTGTTTAATGGTGAACACCATTGATGATTCTGAGTGTTTTGATATGAACTAGTCTGGACGTTTCAGGTCTAAGGAATGGATAGATGACTTTTAAGGATTAGGCTCCCATCACGAAAAACTTCGCGTTTCAACCTTCTTCTGCCATATAATACAAATTAATCGCCTGCGAATTAATTGAAGTAATTAAAGTATGACTATCTTTAAAGAACAAAATATAATTCAACAATCTAGTGATTTTTGTTGTTGTGTAACTATTAGCTATCCCATAACAAATAACAGATATTGAATATTTTACAATTTTATTTCCAGAATTATAGTTACGATGTATAAATTATGTTATTTAAAATGAGTCAACAATGCATATTTTCGGGTTATCTCGTACAGGAAGTGCAGCTTACAGTTTATATAATGGGAAGATAACAAAAAATATTTTGTGATGTGGGAAATATTATCTATAAATAAAATAAATAATAAAGTCTTCGAGTATATTAGATGAAATTTATTGTAAATATTGAATTTTAGTATAGGGAAGGAGTACAACTTGATAAAGACGTGAACTATTACTTAGATTTTTTACGTCGATATTTGATAACACAACAAGAAATTCGACAATTTACATTTTAAATTACAAATACATAAGCAACATCAAATATTAATGAACTATTGAAGCTACTCTATGTATTTCAACTGTTTTAATTAAACTGATAGGCACTCAATTTAATCACGCTACACAATATTTATGTTGGTAGCTCTATTTAATATGTTCAATACCAATGACATATGTTTATATTATTGCCTTTTCCCCGGTTTGATTAATTTACCATATTACGTAACAACTTGAGTGAGCGGCGTGCAGTAAACAGGTCTTCGGTTCATTTCATTTAACAGATAACTCTTCGCTTCATAATCAGTTTTCTCATAGTATTTCGTAATACAATTATTGAACAATCCCAACAGAATTGCTTTTATGCACTCTAATGGATAGAGTCAGATCAATGATCAATTGCCTTGCAGATAACAATTTCAACTCCAACACTAATGGATATAACAAAAACGAGATCGCACGCAGCACGCTGACGTGAGGGAAGTGAATTTCCGCATTAAAACAAAAAAAAAAATCAAATAAAGGGTTTAAAACAACGCTGGTAACTTTTTTTGGAAAATTGAAAAGTTATTTGTTGTTGTTTGTTGGCTGGTTATAATTAAATTGACTAATAGGATGGCAATGTTGTACATTATCAGGTTAGGACGAGGTATAGACAGGATAACAAGTTGGTATAGGGGTATTGGGGGTGATAAAACTACATCAGGATATGAAAAACAGCCTTTTTCAGTGTAAAATCCCCATAAGACAACGTTCTGTGTACAGACAATTAACATTTTCTTTAATAACTCGGTAAATACTTGTGCTAAATTGTTGAGGGAGGGCTTAGAATTTTTGGCATTTTACGCATAATAACTTAATTTACAATATTGTAACATTCGGGGCTTTTCTGACCCGTTTTAGGCCCAAAAACTCAAAATTTAAAACATTAAAATCCCCCAAACAGGGGGTTAGAGTTGTCCGATTGTTTTTCCCAACGAACTTGTCCAACCGTTTACAGAAGGGAAGGTTTCTACCAAATTTCAAGTAAATCGGACAAAAATTGACACAGCTAGAGTGCGAACACATATATATCCATATATAGCCTATATAAGCAGGATAAATAAAATACGTCTTACAACACTATAAAGTATATTAACACGTATACTGTACTTACATACAAGACGGTAAAATATACACAAAAGATGGTACAAGGCGGATGTTACCATCTTTTGTGTATATTCTACCGTCTTGTATGTAAGTACAGTATAAGTGTAATTATACTTGATAGTGTTGTACGACGTATTTTATTTATCCTGCTTGGTTGTAACAACACGTATCATGCTAATAAAGAAATTATATATATAAGAAAAACGTTTTTAGCGACCCCCCAAAACATGTTCAAGGGGTCAAGTTAGGAACTTCTGTGGTGGTCCCGGGCTTAAGTTTAACCGTGCGGGTCATGCTAACAGTTCACTTTTCCACAGGAAATTCACTAATAACTAGTTTATTTATAGAATGAGCTCCAATAGCGAAATAACTTTTTACGTGATTACCATAAGGCAATGTTCACTTTTAATGTTCTTAACGGAAGATTCGACATTGTTGATTTATGGCTCATTTTAAAGTGCAAATAAATACCTCGCGATTTCAGTGAGCACTTCGATTCACAAATAAATTACGAAATGATTACGAAATAAATTACGAATCATTTGGTAAAATTACGAAATGTTCAATATTTAAAATTTGTTAAATGGAAACTATATTGAAGTTCTCTCAATTATATCGCTAGGTATATATTTGCTCTTTGAAATGAGCAATAAATCTACGATATCGGGTAATATCGGATACTCCTTGCCGATAACATTCGCCTTTGAATACTACATGTTCTATTTGCGTCTTAAATATTTAAAAACTAATTACAAAATCAATAATTTTATAAATACTATTAGCACAAAGGATTTTCCCGGAAACGCTACAGCGAGGAATCGAAAATGTGAACGATCTGTCAATCAATTATGAAATGTCGAATAAACTGGGGCTGTTATAAATTGACGGCCGTGATTGATGAGTTAGTTCCTCATCACTGCGATGATTGTGGGACCGGACGATGAACCCCAGCCCGGCCCACTGGGGTGTTGTGGACTGCTAGTAGTGGTCGGACATCGAAGCCATCGGTGCAACGTCGATGTCGAAAAACACATCGTTAAACTGTTGTTTTCAGTTTCGCGAGAGAAAAAGTGTTTTTATTATACTGAAAAAATCAGCTGTTTTTGGGTCTGTAATTAATCCGTAAAATCGCACCTTTTCTATAGCTTAAAACAGCGCACCGAAAAATCAGCTGTGTATTTTTCCAGTGCGCTAAACTCAAAGATTGTTATTGTTCCTTTTTACGTTCCTGTATTTCAAAGGTAATTACATTTTATTTGTGAAAGAGATGCAAATATTGTAAAGTTAACCTATCTAAACTACTAAAACGATACAAATCACCTTATTTTTTGTAAAAATTTTAAACTATCAAAGGCTTACATGGGCAGACATGAAACGCTGTTCATCTCTTAGCAAAAGTGGTTGTTAGCGAATTTCCCCTATAGGGAAGAAGCTATTACCGTAGGTCTCATGGTAAGACTTAAGCCCGAGACCATGATAACTTTTTGTTTTGAGGTCCCCAGATGCCAAAAACACCATTCGTTCAAATTTATATATATATATATATATATATATATATATATATATATATATGTGTGTGTCCGTGAATGCGATAACTTGAGTAAAATACCCCCGTCGCAGCAAACCTGCGTACTCAGCGAATTTCCAATGTATAATATTTGTCTGAATTCCACATAAAGCCGCGTACCAAGTTTCATAAAAATATATTCACATGTAAGCGATTTGAATTATTCTCCATAAGAATAACATTGGTAATGAGTACGTAGGTTTGCTGAAACAAGGAACACAAACAATTGATTTTTATGCTAATATAAATATAATTTAACTAGGCGAAGCCACATACCAAGTTTCATCAATATTCAATCATAAATAAGCGTTATATAACATATTAGTTATTCTCCATAAGAATAACATGGGGGCTGAGTAAGCAGGTTTGCTGCAACATGGAACAAAAAAATGGGTTTTTATGCAATTATCAATATAACTCAACCAAGTGAAGCTACATACCTAGTTTTATTAATTTATTTTCAAAATTAAGGGAGTCATTACATTTTACTTATTCTCCATAAGAATAACATAGGGACTGAGTACGCAGGTACGCTGCTACGGGAATAATCAACAAAAAATCAATTTTTTGTGCAAATATCAATATACTAGTACTACGTGAAGCCACATACCAAGTTTCATCAACATACATTCATAAATAATCGAGATATAAAATTTTATTTATTCTCCATAAGGATAACATTGGACAACGTACTGTGTTTAGCACTTTGAATATCTCAGCAACGGTTGGGCATAGAATCACAATTTAAACACCAAAATGATTGTTTAGTGGAACTGAACAGATTTCTAAAAGCAAATATGAAATTTACATTAAAATAAACTGAGGAAATGCCAAAAACCTTTTTCCCATAAGATTAACATGGGAGATTTTATGAGTAGGTTTTTTTGGATTCTCTCCGCAACCACTAAACCTAGGTTAATGATTCAAAATACTATATTATTTGTTTTTTAAAGCTCTATAACATGGCCAAAACTAAAATTAAGTTTTTAAAAAATTGTACGGTGAAAAATGCAAAAAACTGATTTTTGAAAAATTTAAAACCCCCATTCCCATGGTCCGATTTTTCTGGTTTTCGAACTTAAAGTCATGAATGTCATTTTACACATTTGAGCCAAATTTCATCAAAATCGGACGTTGTTTACTCAAGTTATCGCATTCACGGACATATATATATATATATATATATATAGATATATATATATATATATATATACATATATATAAATTTGAACGAATAGTGTTTTTGTCATCTGGGGACCTCAAAACAAAAAATTATCATGGTCTCGGGCTTAAGTCTTACCATGAGACCTACGGTAATAGCTTCTTCCCTGTAGGGGAAATTCCCTAAAGCGTCCGATTTCGATGAAATTTGGCTCAAATGTGTAAAGTGACATTCATGACTTTAAGTTCGAAAACCAGAAATATCGGACCACGGGAAGGGGGGTTTATGGGGGTTTTAAATTTTCCAAAAATCAGTTTTTTGCATTTTTCACCCTAAAATTTTTAAAAAACTTAATTTTGGTTTTGACCATGTTATAAAGCTTAAAAAAACAAATAATATGGTATTTTGAATTATTAACCTAGGTTAAGTGTTTGCGGAGAAAATCCAAAAAAACCTGCTCATAAAATCTCCCATGTTAATCTTATGGGAAAAAGGTTTTTGGCTTTTCCTCACTTCATTTCAATGTAAACTTCACATTTGCTTTTACCAATCAGTTTAGCTCTACAAAACAATAAGTTTAGTGTTTAAATTATGATTCTACGTCCAACCGTTGCCGAGATATTCAAAGTGCCAAACACAGTACGTTGTCCAATGTTATCCTTATGGAGAATAAATAAAATTTGATATCTTGATTATTTATGAATGTATATTAATGAAACTTGGTATGTGGCTTCACCTAGTACTGGTATATTGATATTTGCACAACAAATTGATTTTTTGTTGATTTCCTTCTTAGCAGCAAACCTGCATACTCATCCCTAATGTTATTCTTATGGAGAATACGTAAAGCTTTATATCTCCCTTAATTATGAACATAAATCATTAAATCTTGGTATGTAGCTTCACCTGGTTGAGTTATATTGATAATTGCAAAAAAACCATATTTTTATCGTCCTTGTTTCAGCAAACCTGCGTTCTCAATCCTAATGTTATTCTTATGGAGAATAAATAAAATGCTATATATTAGTTATTTATTTAAGTATTTTTATGAAACTTAGTAAGTGGCTTTATGTGGTAGTAAGAAATATATTCATGCATAGGAAATTCGCTGAGTACGCAGGTTTGCTGCGACGGGGGTATTTAATTACTAACCTAGGTTGAGTGGTTACGGAGAAAATCCAAAAAAAACCTACTCATAAAATATCCCATGTTAATCTTATGGGAAAACGGTTTTTTATTTTCCGCAGTTCATTTTAATGTAAACTTCACATTTGCTTTTACCAATCTGTTCAGCTCCACAAAACAATCATTTTGATTTTTAAATTGTGATTCTACGCCCAACCGTTGCAGAGATATTCAAAGTGCTAAACACAGTACGTTGTCCAATGTTATCCTTATGGAGAATAAATAAAATTTGATACCTCGATTATTTATGGATGTATGTTGATGAAACTTGGTATGTGGCTTCATGTAGTATTGGTATATTGATATTTGCACAAAAAATTGATTTTTTGTTGATTATTCCCGTAGCAGCAAACCTGCGTACTCAGCCCCGATGTTATTCTTATGGAGAATAACTTGAATGTTATATAGCGCTTATTTATGATTGAATATTGATGAAACTTGGTATGTGGCTTCGCCTGGTTAAATTCTATTTATATTTGCATAAAAAACAATTGTTTGTGTTCCTTGTTTCAGCAAACCTACGTACTCATTACCAATGTTATTCTAATGGAGAATAATTAAAATCGCTTATATGTGAATATATTTTTATGAAACATGGTGTGCGGCTTTATGTGGTATTAAGACATATATTATGCATTGGAAATTCACTGAGTACGCAGGTTTGCTGCAACGGGGGTATTTTTTGGTGTGTAGCCGTGTTTTACGAGCGAGGCGAAGCCGAGCTCAGAAAAACGATTAAGCTTGTGATGAAAATTATTATTTTATAGCTCGGTGTATCTTACTTCTAAAAACTCGAAATTTGGAAGATTAGTCCCCAAAAAGGGGTTTAGAGTTTTCCGATTGTTTTTCCCAATGAACTTGTCAAATTGATTACAGAAAGGAACGTTCCTACCAAATTTGAAGTAAATCGGACAAAAAATGCGACCGCTAGAATGCACACACACACACACACACACACACACACACACACACATATATATGTATATAATTTTGAACGACCCCCCAAAACGTGTTCACAACACGTAAATATTGTTGTACGTCAATATATGACGTTAGGAACTTCTATGGTGGTCCCGGGCTTAAGTCTCACCGTGCGGGTCATGCTTATAGATCACTTTCCAAAGTAAAGTAATTCAATAATAAGTATTGTACCACAGTTTCATATCCTAACAACTACCGACTCCAGACCCACCTTGACCTATCAGTTCCTAACCATAGCACCTTAATCCTGCAATCCTGCAATCCTTAACACCACTTGTTTCATAACGGATTCCGGTTTTTAATAATTCACTAGACAACCTGAAACTAGATATAAATTAATATAGAAAGCTATTCCCATTGACAAAGGGTCCAATAAAGAAGATCATTTTAATTACTTGCAAGTTTATACGATAATGTAACTTATTATTGATTTGCAAGTGTAATTAGTCTTAGTTCATGACTGTTGCTCAAGTAGACCTACTTAAAAGTATCTTGACACAATAATCTAAGTCATAATGATGGCGTGCGGCCATGGACGTGAACTGGTTTCGTTCCGTGCCGAACCTTAATGTTGCATAACTGATATTTATGTAACAAGGGAATTGATGTAACAAAAATTGGTTTCATGGCCCATTACATTGTCGTTCCTTGTTCGGTTGGTTTCAAGTTCGGGCGAAACAGTATACATCGTGGACGTTGTAATTTATTGTTTAAATTGGTAAACTTGAGTTTGGGTTAACGAAAGTAAAATTGAATTTGAAATAATGGCAATTCGTTTTGAAGCAATCAATTTTAAACCAGTATAAATATTAACGAATTCGCACGCAGCACGCTGACGTTAGGGAAGTGAATTTCCCCAATAAAACTTTAAAAAATCAAATAATGGGTTTAAACAATAATTTTTGTCATTTTTAGCAAAATGGAAAATATTCAGTTTTTTGGCTGTTCTGATGTACCTGGTTCTATGTAAATGCAGTATTGGGATGGCAATGTGGTGCATTGTAAGCTTAGGAGGATTTACCAACAGGATCACAAATCGGTATGGGGGTATTAGGAGTGATAAAACTACATCAATATATGAAAAACAGCCTTTTCCAAAGTAAAATCCCCATAAGACAACGTACTGTGTTTACTCAATTTTCATTCACTGTAATACCTCGGTAAATATTTTTGCTAGAATGATGAGGGAGTCCTTAAAATATTCGCCTTTTTGTTCTATAACCTATAGTCCATTAATCTTATATTTAGGGCTTATCTGACCCTTTTTGGGCCCAAAAACTCAAATTTCAAAATTAGAAATCCCCAAAAAAGGGGGTTAGAGTTTTCCGATTGTTTTGCCCAACGAACTTGTCCAACTGATTACAAAAATGAATGTCCCTACCAAATTTGAAGTAAATCGGACAAAAAATGCGACCGCTAGGGTGCAAATACACACGATAACTCCGATTTTCCGATTTTGGCAAAATTTGATTTGAAATTTGCTGAGTTTGTAGGTTTGCTGCGACAGGGGTATTTTTAAGAAACGAATTAGTGGGAAAATCCAGATGTGATTACTAAACATGAACAAACACTAATAAAACGGACACGTGCGTTAACCCATGGTGATTATTATGAAATTTTCCAGCACCACATTCAGCCATTAGTGAAGGGAAATTAGGGAAATTCGCTAAAAGAAGAATAGTGAAATTGAATTTGGGAGCACGAATGGGAACGGTAATGGGGATGCAAAGTCATCAACTAGAAGCCTAGGCGAAAGAACATATCAAAATAATAGGTTTTCCGGTTCTAGAAGTAATTATATAATTATTTTAACTTATTTTGACTCTCTAAGGTAGATTTCACAACGTTAAAATTAAAAAGTTTTTCATCTTATCAATGGTAATTTTCAATAATATGCGAACCTTTCCACATCACTGATTTTTATGAAGGGTTCATCAAAAAAACCCACTGTCAGCGAATTTCACTCTGATAATGAAATGGAAACAATAATGAAACAGAATTACTGAGGAACTGTTAGTATTTGTTGACAATGCGGTATCAGTTAGTTATATTCATTGGTAAAATATACTGAATTCAAATCAAGTTTGAAGCCTAAAGGCTGCTTCTCTTTAGGGAAATTTAAACTAATACGATATTAAAATAACCAGTCCTCATAGACCAGTGGACTTGCGGAAATAGAACCAGTTTTGGTGACGTTTAGGACCCAGCAGTGTGCCCACTTTCTATCCTAAGAACGTCACTTTGAAAACTCATTAAGGCTGAGGTTTCCTAGACGCGTAATAGATGCGCTGCGGCTTTTAGCGAATTTCCCCTATAGGGAAGAAGCTATTACCGTAGGTCTCATGGTAAGACTTAAGCCCGAGACCATGATAACTTTTCATTTTGAGGTCCCCAGATGCCAAAAACACCATTCGGTTCAAATTTTTATGTATGTATATATATATATATATATATATATATTTATTTATATATATATGTATTCGTAAGCACGATAACTCTCGTAAAAAAGGTCCGATCTTAATGAAATTTGGTAAAAACGTGTAAAGTACCATTTATTTGAACGAGTTCGAAAACCAGACGAATCGCACCATCCAAAGGGGGGTTTTGGGGGGGTTTTGTACCCCAAAAATGGGTTTCCACATGTAATTTTTATTTAAATCAAATTTTAATTTTGACCATTGAATTCAGCATAAAAAAACAAACAATTTGGTATCTTGATCACTGCTCTACGTCAATTGGTTACTGAGATATTGAAAGTGCTAGACACAGTACGTTGTCTAATGTTATTCTTATGGAGAAAAAGAAAAAATGTATATCTCGCTTATTTATGAAAATAAACTGACAAAATTTGGTATATGGCTTGATCTGGTTGTGGTTTATTTTTGATTGCACAAAAAACAATTTTTCGCCTATAGTTCCCGTAGCAGCAAACCTAGGTACTCGGTCCCCATGTTATTCTTATGGAAAATAATTCAAATGTTATATATCGCTTATTTATGAATGTATATAGATGAAACTTGGTATGTGACTTCACTTAGCTGAGTTCTATTGATATTTGCATAAAAACTCATTATTTTGTGTTCCTTGTTGCAGCAAACCTGCGTACTCATCCCCAATGTTATTCTTATGGAGAATAATTCATATTTTAAATATCGCTTGTTTGTGAATATATTTCTTATGAATCTTGTTAAGTGGCTTAATGTGTTATGTTATAATTCATTGGAAATTCGCTGAGTATGCAGGTTTGCTGCGACGGCTGTATTATCTAGATCAGACACGCAGCCGCCGTTGAGTGGTTTCCTAGACTGCGTAGAATAAACACGGTTGTGCGTAACATGAGTTAACGCAAGAGACTACTAGCGGCTGCTCTAATGTTATACGATGTTTTAGATAATGACATGTTAATTTCGTCGTCGTTGTTTGAGAATTTTGCCTTCTGGGGGACATTTCCTTCCAACTCCAATGCACACGACATGTCTGTTACGCGGCGTATCTCAGATTTGACTGCTTTGAAAGCAGTCAGTCAAATACGCAGCTACAGATGCGCACGTATTTGATGCGCGTGCACGTGATACGTTGCCTTGGAAACCCCTTATACAAAACTCCATACGACAAGTGTGCTGCGTCTCAGATGCATCTATTACGCGTCTAGGAAAACACAGCCTAAATCTGACATTCAGATTTACGGTTTTCTGGTCTCGCAAGTCTCTTCAAATACTGTATTGTGTGAGTTGGTTTTATTAGTGAATTTCCTATGGAAAAGTGAACTATTAGCATGACCCGCACGGTGAGACCACCATAGAATTTCCTAACGTGACCCCCTGAACACGTTTTGAAGGGTCTCTAAAAACTTTATATATATATGTGTTCGCACTCTAGCGGTCGCAATTTTCGACCGATTTACTTCAAATTTTGTAGAGACATTCCTTTTAATAATCAGTTGGACAAGTTCGTTGGGAAAAACAATCGGAAAACTCTAACCCCCTTTTATGGGGATTTTAAGTTTTCTCATTTTGAGTTTTTGGGCCCAAAAAGGGTCAGAAAAGCCTCACACGTAAAATATTTACTGTACATTTAATTACTGTCCATAAAAAGCCAAAGATTTTAAACCCTCTCTCATCATTCTAGCACAAGTACTTACCAAGTTATTAAAGAAAATGTTAATTGTTAAAATACAGTACGTTGTCATACGGGGATTTTACACTGGAAAAACCAGTTTTTCATACCTTAATTTCGCTTTATCACCCCCAATACCCCTATACCAACTTGTTATCCCGACCATACCTTCCTCTAACTTTATGATGTACAACATTGGCATACTATTAGTGAATCTAATATAACCAGGAGCATTAGAACAGCCCAAAAATAACATTTTTAAATTTCCAAGAAAAATGTAACCAGTGCCAGTGCCAGTGCCAGTGGGTTTAAACCCTTTATTTGTTTTTTTAAGGTTTTAGTGCGGACATTCACTTCCCTCACGTCAGCGTGCTGCGTGCGATCTCGTTTAATAGTTGAGGAAGCACGGGGTTTGAAAATTAACATTGCTATTAGGGAGAAACAGGAAGAAGTAGGTGACTGGATCCTCCTATTACTCTCTTTCTCAAGGCGTGTATTCTCCAAGTTGTCATCCTGTAGTAAACGCCGACGGCTCTCCAATGGACATATAAGAACCAGCGACAATTAGTGGAGATTACCTATTCCACGTGATAGGCCTTACATGCCATTGCTGCACTGGAGATCGCCCTTGAAGCGATCGCGTGAGAGAGGAACCACGTGTAGTTGTGCTATCAGCCGTTACACAACCTGCTATCAGCTCCGGTGGTTATCAGCAATCAGCCACCAGCCATCAGTCCCACTGTGCGCTGGTGTTATTGTTTGTGTCGTTCTGATAGTGTTCATTGACTAACATGTCATCGCTAATGAGGGGCTGCAGTGCTATTTCCGGACAGGAATGTTCGCTCAGTGATTATGCAGAAATCAATCACCTTCTTAATTCACAAGTTCATCTTCTTTCTACTTTAAACCCGATTTTATCTCCTAATATTGCGTTTTCATCGATTCCATTCTATTTTAAGATTCGACATTTATAATGGACTATTATAAATTTATTTCTGAAAATAATAGTTTATTTTGTTTCCTATCCCACAGTAATCAACATGTGAGTTTCTTATTAGTGAATTTCCTATGGAAAGTGAACTATTAGCGTGACCCCGCACGGTGAAACTTAAGTCCGGGCCCACCGTAGAAGTTCCTAACGTGACCCCCTGAATACGTTTTGGGGTGTCGCTAAAAACTTTATATATATTATATTTATATATGTGTATGTGTGTGTTCGCACTCTAGTGGTCGCAATTTTTGTCCGATATACTTGAAATTTGGTAGGAACCTTCCCTTCTGTAAACAGTTGGACAAGCTCGTTGGGCAAAACAATCGGACAACTCTAACCCCCTTTTTCGAGATTTTAATTTTGAGAATTTTTAGTTTTTGGGCCCAAAAAGGGTCAGAAAAGCCCCGAATGTAACATTATTGTATATTAAATTATTGTACGTAAAATGCCAAAATGTTAAGCCCTCCCTCATCATTCTAGCACAAGTATGTACCGAGTTATTAAAGAAAATGTTAATTGTCTCAACGCAGTACGTTGTCTTATGGGGATTTTACACTGGAAACGGCTGTTTTCCATATCTTGATGTAGTTTTATCACCCACAAGACCCCTATACCAACATGTTTTCTAGACTATACCGCCTCCTAACCCTATAATGTAGAACATTGCTATCTAATAGTCGATTTAAATATAACCAGGAGCGTCAGAACAGCCAAAAATAACATTTTTCAATTTTCCAGTGTTGTTTCAAACCATTTATTAGGTTTTATAAAGGTTTTAATGCGGAAATTCACTTTCCTCACGTCAGCGTGCTGCGTGCGATCTCGTTTAGATAGAGACTAGGACCACTCAATACAAGTTATTCCCTCTGTTCTAGTTATGAGTAATGGGTGGCTCCAGTCACAAGACATTTCGCGTTTTCACCTACAATGTTTAATTTCCCGCCCCTCCTTAACGGATAATCCGAAATTGTTTTCTGTGACCTATTTAAGTCAAAAATACCTAGCGATTTTACCTAACTTATCTCACAAATTGAATATTTTTGGAATGGTATTGAACAATTGTAATTTGTAAGATGAAATTTATGCTCACTGAAACCGCAAGGTAACCATAAATCAATCAACGAGTTCAGATGAGGTGGGGCGGGATATAGCCTTATGGGATGATAATGTAGAAACGCGAAATACTTCGTGACTTTCGCCCATTCTTACTCATCACTACGGGTAAAAACCCTCAATATAAAAGGCCTGGTATGTAATCGTAGCCATGACCACTCAAAAATCCAAAATGAGCTAAACAATTACGATTTACTTGTGGACGAGAAACTTAAAATGCTTTTATAATTAAAACATCGTAATAAACACAGTATAACAAGATTAGTTATTTTACACCGCCGAAAATGATAAATTAAATACCGCTGTCTGATTTAAAGTTCATTAACCACCCGGTCTCCGTGGGTGCGCGGTGATTGGTTTATCATGTTGACGCCTACAGTCCTACAGTACGAGGTTCGGTCGTTCGGTGACCACGCTGCGGCCCTGAGTCAGGTTTTGCTCATCGGAAAGTCTTCTGATAGACACTAGTCGAAAACTACAAAGAAACCTTTGGATTTAACACGATGAATGTGTGTAGTTTTACCGAAACGAAATATCTTTAGAACGAACTAGATGGTAATTATAAACCGAGTTCGCACGCAGCACGCTGACGTGAGGGAAGTGAATTTCCGCACTGTAACCTTAAAAAGATCAAGTAAAGGGTTTAAACTAACACTGGTCACATTTTTCTTGAAAATTTAAAAAATGTTATTTTTTGGCTGTTCTGATGCTCCTGGTTATATTTAAATTCACTAATAGGATGCCAATGTTGTACATTATAAAGTTAGATGGAGGTATAGTCGGGATAACAAGTTGGTATTTGGTATATGATATCAAGTTGGTTGGGGTATTAGGCGTGATAAAACGATATTAAGATATGAAAAACAGCCTTTTCCAGTGTAAAATCCCTATAAGACAATGTACTGTATTTTGACTATAACATTTTCTTTAATAACTCGGTAAATACATGTGATAGGATGATGAAGGAGGGCTTAAAATCTTTGGATTTTTACGTACGATAATTTAATTCAATTTAAGTGTACATTTGGGGCTTTTCTGACCCTTTTTGAGCAAAAACCTCAAAATTTGAAAACTTAAAATCCCCAAAAAAGGGGTTAGTTTTCAGATTTTTTGCCCATCGAACTTGTCAAACTGATTATAAAAAGGGTGTCTCTACCAAATTTGAAGTAAATCTGACAAAAATTGCGACCGCTAGAGTGCGAACATATATGTATATATAAATAAATAAAGTTTTTAAAGACCCCTCAAAACGTGTTCAGGGAGTCGCGTTAGGAACTGTTATGGTGGTCCTGGGCTTAAGTCTCACCGTGCGGGTCATGTTAATAGTTCACTTTTTCATAGGAAATTCACTAATAAAAAGTGATGTGTTTAACCAAAATAACTACGACTCCAAATGCATCTTTTCGTTAAAAGTTGGAACTGAATTTTATCAAATATAGTTTCCAATACCAATTACTAATGTATAATACAGTTATTGATTCTAGGTTTCACTGTAAGTTCATGAAAGTTTCGGTCTCAGGAAAAATGGAAAAAACAACTAAAAGTGCAAATTTAAAGATTTAAAAACATATCCATCTTCATTATGACAAATAATAACTTCGATACCACAAATAATAATCGTTAAGTATAAAATTCCAAATGTTCAATATATAGAGGGTCAATTCTACAACGAGCTATCAAAGCTCTGTGAATTTCACTGCTAATATAGGCGTGACAAAAAACTGACTCAATACGTTATAGTTCTTTATTTAGCCACAAACGCTAAACAAAATATTTTTTCCGTTAGTGTAGCACATATCGTGTGAGTGTAAAGTGTCAGTATTAGCTCCGAGTTGGCTGTCAGAAATCACCATTGTCTTATATAGGACAAGCAGGGAACTGGAGCCCCATCTAAAGCGGTTTGATCTAGAATCTACAGGTGGTCCAATTTTGATCCCCGTTTCCAGTATGCTACCTAACTCAGCCATCAGTGAGGCGAGGTCCCCACTAATGTCCCACTAATCCACGAGTCGCCACTAATCCGCTGGCGCTCACTGTCTAATGTAGTGTCAGTGCCAGCGGCGGCGCGCTATTGTCTGTGTAGGCCCAAGGCTCGGCCGTGACGTACAGAGCGACCTCCAGTTCTCACATAATATCATCACTCTCCTCTCCTCGTCCTGTTGGCATCCCGGGTTGTATCCAGGTTTAGTTGGCGGCCCGCGGTGGTTCGCCCTGTGTTCTTTACCAGGAATCTTAAAACCAAAAGGCCTTAAACAGTCCTGTTCACGAATACATGTTCTCTAGCAAATTTTCAAAAACTTGCAGATTTGGAGATTTGGGACAGTTTGAAAATGTAAACGACCGTCTTAAGCTCCGGTTTACCCTACAGAAAAATCTGCGCCGCCACTTAAAAATACATTATTACAATTAGGGAAAAGGAGCGGTGCGGAGGTCCGCAGGATTCCTGTTTGCGGCTATGATAATTACGGTATCAATATACTATAAACGGGCTATAAGTAACAAGAATCTGTCTTCACTACCATGTCCACATTCAGTTGAAAAAGCGATAATAAATCTGTAAATTTCCATGTTATTCGGGGTTATGGAAATAAAAATTAGAAAGCGCAACTCCCAAATGATACCAGCAATATTCCTTCCCTTTGATTCTTCCTTCAATTGAGGTACTGAAAATTCTGTAGTTAAGATGATAATTGGTTATTTAGGTTTAGACGATGTTTTACGTTCTAGAAGTCATCAAAATCTTAAAAAAATTCCAAAATATTCCATGTTTTTTTTTTAATAGGTTAGTAACTGTGAAATCAGAATTTTGCTCACTAAAATCGTTAGGCATATTTTTGCTCTTTAAAATGAGCAATAAATCAACGACTTCGAGTGATCCGCTAAGGAGGGGCGGAATTTGAAAGTTACTATGGGAAAAGCAAGTAAAACTTGAAATGTTTCACGAGTGGAGCCCACCTCTTAAGTATACAGACGTGTGCTAAAATCACGATAGTTTAAAAGCGTTCATAATAAGTCTCACACAATATATGTACGTTATTGACTGACATACATTCCCATTTAAGACAATGTCCCAACACCTTTTTCTCTCATAACCTGATGTCATGCATGACCAAGGCCATGAGCTATAAACAATTCATTAGTCATGATTGCAGTATTCACTCGATCAACCTTCGAATGTCACTCGTCGGCTTGGAGAGTTAGCAAGTACAAAGAGTGAAAATAAAGAAGATGAATACATTGGCCCAGAGCTCTCGAGAAGCTTGTTGTCGATGTTTCTTTGTAGCGAATCACATTCGAGACAATAATAACTAAGCTTACTTCAAACCAAACAGAATACAATTATGAAACGTTTGTTTTTGTTATTCAGTCTGCAACAACAATAACGGTAACTCTATTCTGGAAGAGTGTACATTTCCACACATCACGTTGATCACAATAAAGAATAATGGAATAAAGCAACAATTAAACGAGTTCGCACGCAGCACGCTGACGTGAGGGAAGTGAATTTCCACATAAAACTTTTAAAACTCAAAATCAGTGTAAAAACATACATTTATTTCAATTTTTATTAAAATCTGAAAACAGTGATTTTTTTAGCTGTTCTGATGCTCCTGGTTTCATTTACGAGCAAAGCTGGGAAAACAATTTTGCGCATTATAATGTTAGGAGAAGGTCCAGACAGGCTTGAAAGTAGGCGTGAGGTTGCTGGGGATGATAAAAGTACTCTAACAAAGGAATAACAGGCTTTTCTAGTGTAAAACCCCCATAAGACAACGTACTGTGTTTAGTCGAAACACATTTTCTTTAATAACTCGGTAAATATGTAAATATTTATGCTAGAATGACGAGAGAGGGCTTAAAACTTTCGCCTCACTAATTCCCATCTTTTTACATGCATCAATTTTACATACGGGTTTTTCTGACCCTTTTTGGGCCCAAAATCTCGAAATTTGAAAGATTAATCCCCAAAAAAGGGGTTAAGAGTTTTCCGATTGTTTTGCCCAATGAACTTGCCCAACTGATTATAGAAAGGAATGTCCCTACCAAATTTAAAGTAAATCGGACAAAAAATGCGACCGCTAGAGTGCAAACACACACACATATATACAATTTTGAACGACCCCCCAAAACGTGTTCAGGGGGTCATGTTAGGAACCTCTATGGTAGTCCCGGGCATAAGTTTCACCGTGCGGGTCATACTAATAGTTCACTTTACAAAGGAAATTCACTAATAAGTAAAGAATAATATCAAAAAGGCTCCCAAAAAGCAAATTTGTTACTTGCAAAAAAACATGCAATTGAACACTCCTGGCCACAGAACTGACTCTGACAGCAGGGTACGACGTCCCACGGAAGTAACTGACTGACCTTTCTCAAGACGATTTTGGCTTCAGCATTGATCAAAACTAAAACTGTAACGAAAGTAAGTAAGACCAAGGTCATCGACAGATTGTGCTGATGTCAACTATTTATTTTAGTTATTTACGTTAACTTTTCAAATATCTTTACCCCAGAAAGCAAGTGATAATCAACTTATGTTTCCTTCCTGACACACCAACTGTTGTACTATCCCCTCCTTGAGAGGATAAGTAATAGTTGACAGCAGTATACTCTGTTGGTGATTAGTGTAACTACATCCTCTTTGAATCCTAGCACACACAAAACAATGATAAGTCTACGAAAGACTGAAGAACTCGCAGGATAATTCTGAAGTACGTGTAGTTTCACTCCAAACCATCAATTATAAAAATTTTACACATACAAACTGAAACTGACATACAAACAGAAACTGACATACAAACTGAAACTAGACTTTTATTACACTCACTGACCCGAGCGCAGGTTTGGAATTAAAACATCTGTATCCAAATACGCTCTTTAAAATCTCATTCATAAACTTTGTCACCTGTTTTGAGTTAATTGGACTTGTCGCTGAAAGATAGTGCCACAAGTACGTTGACGAATAACTAAGTGAAACAATTTTTTTTATTTCAACACCAATGACAATTTTTGGTAATAGAGCACACAAATGCTTTAAGGGAATGCGGTCCAAACCCCTCAGATTTGTGTGGACACCCCGGGATTTGACCCGTGACCCCTTGAACCGAAGTCCAAGACGGTAACCGTTAGGCTGGCGAGATGCCTACTTTAATGAGTAAGAATCATACATTTCATTTTATGGTTTTAAGTAGTTTGTTTATTTTTAGCATTTAGCGGTGAAGGTTTTGATGCAATATTGAGAGAAATAGGGCACCGTCAAAAACACGAGTATGAAATAATATACAAAGATTGTAAAATGGCGATTTATATTAAACTAATACTAAGTCCAGACATACAACGTAAGATGATAGATCGGTGGATTGAGAAACTCTGACACAGCCGCTAGGCATGTCTTCTATATGGGAGTTTTGGGAAGGTTCTAGCAGGTATGGAATAAGAGGGGCGCGGGAATAGAATAAACATGAGGGCAAAGCCCCGAGACTCCTGCGACAGCTGCTATTAGCCATTCAAAGGGTGGGGTTGCCCTGCCATTCTAGGCTTTAGGTTAACAAAAGTATCCATGATCAGCTCGGGGATACAATCGTGGGCAAGACGTTCCGTCCTCAGCTGAGGGACCGGGGACAGGGAAGCTTGTCATAATGAATAACCAAAGTGTAACCCATGTGCTGTGGCATCTTCATTGCTGAACCCAATGCCGAACTCAAGACTGGTAAAGACCACTCTGTAATTCTAGGCGAAGTTCCAGGTATCACTCGAAATCGAGCAATAGAGCACGCGTTTATTACAAGTTCTAGTCGAATTGAACAACAGAGCGATAAAAACGGATCAATTAACCTAACTGAATAATGAGAAAAACAAGTTACACGACGTTTCGGGATCTGGAATCTGATCCCGTCTTCAGGTGGGAAAAATCTAGAACACAACAAGAATTAGTGACACAATTCTGGCAAACCTGGAAAAGACAAACACTAAAACAGAGAACTGTAAAAGCAGTAGAAAAAAATGCCAGGTAGTCAAGCGGCGACTCGATCGAGATTCCAGACCCGGGAACGTCGTGAAACGTTGTTTCGCTGTCAGTGATAGCGATTGTCTGCAATAATTTCTTAAATAACATAAACCCTCCAATACCAACGATAAATTTCAAACAATGAACTAATAATGAGGTTTGGTTTATTAAGGGCAGGACTGAGAATCTGCAATGTATAATTTACAGAAAATAATTACGTATATCTGTCAACAAATTGCCTTTCAAGTCAAATGAGGCAAAACATGGTGATAAAAGAAACTAGAATATTTGCTGTAACAATCTCGGAACAAATATGAACTACTTGATAAGAAGTTCTACGTCAGTAGCCTTACGTGAAGTGTTACTGAATAACGTAGAACCACTGAATATAGAACAAGCATGTAATATCCATTCATTTTAGGGTTTTTACTACGTCGTTGTTATTTTAACTAAACATAAATTCAACCTAAAATCATACTAATATTATAAAGCTGAAAGTTTGTGGCTCAATCACGCTCCAACTACTGAAGAGATTGAGCTGATACTTGGTAGGCAGGTAACTAATATCCTAAAGTAACATGTAGACGTATTAACGTTATGAAATTTCGGGTACTAACATTTACTGGATAAGGCGATAAGTAAAACAGGTGTTCTGCGCATTCGAGATTGTCAACAAGATTTTGAGTTTATTTATTAGTGAATTTTCTATGGAAAAGTGAACTATTAGCATGACCCGCACGGTGAGACTTAAGCCCGGGACCACCATAGAAGTTCCTAACGTGACCCCCTGAACACGTTTTGAGGGATCTCTAAAAACTTGGTATATATATATATATATATATATATATATATATATATATGTGTGTGTGTGTGTGTGTGTGTGTGTGTGTGTGTGTGTGTGTGTGTGTGTGTGTGTATAACAAACAATCGGATATATAAGCAAAACAATCGGAAAACTCTAACCCCCTTTTTTGGGGATTTTAAGTTTTCAAATTTTGAGTTTTTGGGCCAAAAAAGGGTCGGAAAAGCCCCAAACGTACACTTATTGATAACAATGTAATCATACTAATTATGTAAAAATATAGATCCGGTGTAGAAATAAGCTGATTTTAATTTCTTTAGACTCGTGTCGTCAGTTAGCGTAATTTAAATTAAACATATGAAAGAAGAGAAATGTAATGTTAAAAAACAATTTAAGGCTACTGGACACGTTGTCACTCCCATCATTGACAAAAGTATTTTAGTAATCTGATTAAAACCGCGTAAGATGTCCGATTGGAACGGGGCAAAAACATAAATGTTTGTTATGTCTCTTTTAATAATATAAGAGCGAGATCTCGTATGTTTTGTGACAATTTAAAGTAAATCAAAACTGTACTTGGGCGTGCACGGAAGCGTCAGTAGTGGGGGGAGGACGCGGCCCGGGTCGTATACCTGCAGGCCTGTTTGGGCTGCATATAGGCCCTAAGTCTTTATCCCGCAGGTACAGGCAATACTTTGTTTTTAATGACAAAATGCATTTTAAACAATATTTTGCACATTACTTTCTCTATGGGACTGGGAATGTTGTTGACCGGCCAAGCTCGTAAAATATATGTTATTCAGTGGAAAACTTATCAGTATTTAAAGACAACCAAGCAGAGATAACAACCAATTTGCATATACTTTCATTTGGTAAAAAAAACATTTCTTGGAATTAAAAGATAACCTGAGCTAAAATTCGCGGTTTTTAATAATAATTATTGCTTATGTCTTATCTAGGGATTAGGGATTAGAAAATATTGTCTGAATTAACTTTGGGATCTAAAATAACCTTTGGTTTTAAATAGGTATTAGGTTTTTACTTTATACAAAAAACATATTCATGCAGTTATCAAAAATCTGTGAAACTTTTTTCATTCGTAGGAAGGTATGAGGGAGATGAAATAAAAGGTATCAACCTAAGGGAATCGGATAAAATATACAAATAATCCTAAAACAAAGCACGCAAACAAAAAGGAATCTCCCTCTAGAAATGCATAAAAGTTGTAAAGAGTCTGATTGTTTTACATTAATAAATGTAGGAATATAACGTCCGCTTGGATGTCTGCAGTCAGCATTTTTCAAGGGTGTTTTGTTGGTAGGCCATATCTCCCTTAATACTTCACCAAAACCAATAATTGAGCTATAATGTTTACGTTAATCTTCATCGCTAAATGATAAAAATACCCCCGTCGCAGCAAACCTGCATACTCAGCGAAATTCCAATAAATATATAACATAACACATTAAAACACTGAACAGGATTCATAAGAAATGTATTCACAAACAAGCGATATTTAAAATATTAATTATTCTCCATAAGAATAACATTGGGGATGAGTATGCAGGTTTGCTGCAGCAAGGAACACAAAATAATGGGTTTTTATGCAAATATCAATAGAACTCATCTTAGTGAAGTCACATATCAAGTTTCATCCATATACATTCATAAATAAGCGATTTATAACATTTTAAGTATTTTCCATAAGAATGTTCCATGGGGACCAAGTACCTAGGTTTGCTGCTACAGGAAACATTGGCGAAAAATTGTTTTTTTGTGCAAACAACAATAAACCACAACCAGATCAAGCCATATACCAAATTTCGCCAGTTTATGTTCATAAATAAGCGAGATATACAATTTTTCTTTTTCTCCATAAGAATAACATTAGACAACGTACTGTGTTTAGCACTTTCAATATCTCGGTAACCAATTGACGTAGAGCAATGATCAAAATACCAAATTGTTTGTTTTTTTAAGCTGAATTCAATGGTATAAATTAAAATTTGATTTAAATTAAAATTACATGTGAAAACCCCAAAAAACAAATTTTTTGGGTACAAAACCCCCCAAAAACCCCCCTTCGGATGGTGCGATTCATCTGGTTTTCGAACTCGTTCAAATAAATGGTACTTTACACATTTGCACCAAATTTAATTAAGATCGGATCTTTTTTACGAGAGTTATCGTGCTTACGGACACACACACACATATACATATATATATATATATATATATATATATACATATATAAAAATTTGAACGAATGGTATTTTTGGCATCTGGGGACCTTAAAATGAAAAGTTATCATGGTCTCGGGATTAAGTCTTACCATGAGACCTACGGTAATAGCTTCTTTCCTATAGGGGAAATTCGCTAATAACAAACAATTCAAAACCATAAATACGATAATTTATGGGCGATTCTCATTTCTTTACATACTGGTGGCACCATCTTACAGCGGAAGTTTCAACTAATTCACTGCACAAGCAGCGCATTGCCAGTTAGTTTTAATATACGAGCATCAGCGTATATATCACTAACATCGGGTATAATTTTTAGTACAGGATCATAGCGATATTCTGTAAACTTTTCGTTCGTTTGTAAGTATAATGGCCAGCATGTTTGTCCTACATGTGCCAATTCAAAACAGAATTTGTCATAACGTATTCATAGTTGAAGTCATCAGATTCAAATTATGTTAAACCCTTGGGAATCGCTGTACAATCTATTAGAAACCGACATCTATTATTTATAAATCCTTACATATTAGCATTAATTAGCACCCTCCTTGGTATGGTTGAAAGCTGGTTTAAAAAAAAATAAAGTGCAACGGTTTCTCATATATTTCAATAAAATCTGGTCTTGAATCAGTTCTAGGACAATGTTTGCAGTTCTTTTATGCATACGACTTCTTTACAAAAAACCTAGTTCATCCCACCTTTCAAAATTATCAATTCTATTCCGAATTTAAGTTGGCCCTCTTGTCCTAGGAATGAATTCATCAAACTGTCCGTAATCAATTTCGGCGACAATATCTAGAATTACTTCCAATATTTTACTACCAATGACTACATAAACTACAACTGTTACTACCCAATAAATCAGAATTTTTTAAAACACAGGAACCACTGTTTACGATTTAGGTTAAACTAAAAAGAAATGTTTATTACACATGATTTAAGGTTTTTGGCCCGTAAAGAAACATGTTATGCGCTTGCAGGAAACGACTTTTCGTTCGCTGAGCAGAAAACAGTTTTTTACGCTGCGTTTTATATCGCAATGAAATCACTTTATGCGCGGTTGTATGAAAATACTGTTTCGCTCACTATCCAGAAAACAGCTATTTTACGATGCCTTTTTAGATTGTAAAGAATCATTTTATGCGTGGTTGTATAAATATAATTTGTCGCTCACTAAACAGAAAACAGCTATTTTACGATGCCTTTTTAGATTGTAAAGAATCATTTTATGCGTGGTTGTATAAAAATAATTTGTCGCTCACTAAACAGAAAACAGCTATTTTACGATGCCTTTTTAGATTGTAAAGAATCATTTTATGCGTGGTTGTATAAAAATAATTTGTCGCTCACTAAACAGAAAACAGCTATTTTACGATGCCTTTTTAGATTGTAAAGAATCATTTTATGCGCGATCGTATAAAAATATTTTGTCGCTCACTAAACAGAAAACAGCTATTTGACGATGCCTTTTTAGATTGTAAAGAATCATTTTATGCGCGATCGTATAAAAATAATTTGTCGCTCACTAAACAGAAAACAGCTATTTTACGATGCCTTTTTAGATTGTAAAGAATCATTTTATGCGCGATCGTATAAAAATAATTTGTCGCTCACTAAACAGAAAACAGCTATTTTACGATGCCTTTGTAGATTGTAAAGAATCATTTTATGCGCGATCGTATAAAAATAATTTGTCTCTCACTAAACAGAAAACAGCTATTTTACGATGCCTTTTTAGATTGTAAAGAATAATTTTATGCGTGGTTGTATAAAAATAATTTGTCGCTAACTAAACAGAAAACAGCTATTTAAGATGCCTTTTTAAATTGTAAAGAATCACTTTATGCGCGGTTGTTAAAAATACTTTTTCGCTCGCTACACAGAAAACAGCTATTTTACGATGCCTTTTTAGATTGTAAAGAATCACTTTACGCATGGTTGTATAAAAATACTTTTTCGCTCGCTAAACAGAAAACAGATATTTTACAATGCGTTTTTAGAGTGTAAAGAAGTACTTTATGCGCGGTTGCAGGTAAATAACATCTCATACACATCCCCAGCCCAAGTCGCCAATACAGGGGGAGGTCATAGGGGTCATGAAACCTCCCACCCCCCCCCCAAAAACCTCAGACCTTTACGTATTTTACCCAATTTTCACCGTAAAGGTTATTGTACTTTAACAGTTTATATTTGTTTTCCCCCTCAAAACTCCTAAATCTAGTCTGTAATCGCCCCTGCCCCGCCCCGGTCTTGGGCCACCAAGGTTGCGTTATCAATCGGGGGTGTGCGTGTTATGTCGCACACCCACCGCGACACTAATCGTCCTGTAAGCGCTTTCCCCGCCCGCGTCACCAGCGTCACCACCGTCCTCTCACCACCGCCTCCACCGTGTCACACTCGTCACAGCCCCGGCCTTG
The DNA here is from genome assembly GCA_963675035.1 of Allygus modestus. Taxonomy (NCBI): domain Eukaryota; kingdom Metazoa; phylum Arthropoda; class Insecta; order Hemiptera; family Cicadellidae; genus Allygus; species Allygus modestus. Next base: position 455,662,576 of record OY776111.1, on the reverse strand, counting down.
GCCTTGGATCACACGGCTAACGATTTGTTTACATTCCAACCGCCCCCAATGAGACGTCCACTGTTTTTGGGCGATACAGTTTACAGTGTCACCTTGGGTGGTATTTCAATCGATTTGCACGAACACCAATTTAAAGTGATTTGCAATTTCGATTTCTATTCCAATTTCCAATCATCAGGTTTATCTACTGTAACGGAACAACGCCAATGCACGTCACACATATACAATTTTACTTATGACTTGATAGCGAAGCTGAGACAAAATAGAATAACATAGATATTCTATTTTTGTTTCAAATACCCCATTTATACGAATATTTATTTTTATTGTTTATTATTATTCCTGTTTCCTCTGCACAACAATAACTTTTTTAAATATTTTTTTATTTTGTTTAATCTAATCTATATTATTAAAAGAATTTATTGATTTTTGTCCGACGATTTTCGACCCCTAAAACTATTATCTTGTATACTGTAAATGTTTGGTATCAATGAAAAGCTTTTACTCTCTAGATGTGCCCATGGGGGTTTGAAAATACCTCACCTTTTCCCCCACAGGCTTTCAAAGTTCCAATGTTGATCATGTGGTGTTATATTTTATTTGGTTTTGTCAGCTGATTATAACATAAATAAACTTGTAACAAATCTGGCTCTAAGCCTGCTATAGATATCCGTGCGTAGAACGGGACATCAGCTAGTTTTATCTATTTGTTAAGTTATTTTTTTTAAGGGGAGATGTGTGTTACAGAGTGAACAATAAATGGTAATTAGCATTATTAGAACACATTTTCAAAATATTCATGACACAATACAATTAGCTACTGTATAAAAAGAGTAAAACGATCTAAATAACATTTACAGTATAAATATAAATACTAACGCTTATGTACTGAATAAATACCGCAACAGTGACAAATGTCAAGAAAATTATATTGACTAACCTGTTATATTTTCTAGTATCTATAACACAAACAATAATCCTTCTGAAGGCAGTCACAACGACGGCAATGCTACAACTATAGCATAAGGAGAAACTGCTTTCCCAAGGCGCTGAAGTAGTACTTCAACTGTAAATACAGTCGTCATATGATCTCGCGAGTAGTTCAAAACGATTTTCAATAGGCAAATGACAAAACAGAGACAACTAATTAAAATCTAAAGCTTTTGAATCTACAGACAATGGTATCTTACCTGGTTTACAAGATTTCCCCATAGATTAACTAGTTTGTTGTAAATGCCAATACATTGTTAAAAATTGTCCCGGGGGGAAATGCTAATATGATAGGGACGCCATTTTGATTCTGTCATTCTCTTGTCTGGCTTCATGATAAACTGTGGTCATAGTAGAAAGACTTCCTTGTACCATATTTTATGAATGATTTTTGTGTGCAATTAAAAGTGTATATATTTCGAAGTGTTGTCATTCTTTAATTACATTATATATAACAGCAATTAAAAATTCAAATTTTAAAACGAGATCGCACGCAGCACGCTGACGTGAGGGAAGTGAATTTCCGCATTAAAACCTTAAAAAGGTCAAAAAAGGGTTTAAACCAACACTGGTTACATTTTTTGAAAATTGAAAATTTTATTTTTTGGCTGTTTTGATGCTCTTGTTAAATTCACTAACACGATGCCAATGTTCTACATTATAAAGTTAGAAGGAGGAATTTTCGGGATAGCAAGTTGGTATAGGGGTATGGGGGGTGATAAAACGATATTAAGATATGAAAAACAGCCTTTTCCAGTGGAAAATCCTTATGAGACAACGTACTGTATTTTGACAATTAACATTTTCTTTAATAACTCGGTAAGTACTTGTGCTAGAATTATGAGGGAGGGCTTACAACCTTTGGATCTTTACGTACAATAAGTTAATGTGCAATAAGAGTACATTTGGGACTTTTCTGACCCTTTTTAGGCCAAAAAGCAAAGTTTTAAAACTTAAAATCCCCAAAAAAGGGGGTTAGAGTTTTCCGTTTGTTTTGCCCGACGAACTTGTCCAACTGATTATAAAAAGGGATGTCTCTACTAAATTTGAAGTAAATCGGTCAAAAATTGCGACCGCTATAGTGCGAATAAATATATAAAGTTTTTAGAGACCCCTCAAAACGTATTCAGGAGGTCACGTTAGGAACTTCTATGGCGGTCCCGGGCTTAAGTCTCACCGCGCGGGTCATGCTAATAGTTCACTTTTCCATAAGAAATTCACTAATGAAGGAATTCCATTATAGTTTATAAATGTTGCTGTGGATACATACCAGCGACCGCAATCAGAATAATAATATCTATGCAATATTATTCCGTGGACGCATAAAAAATCTCAAACAAATTCTGGAGAACCGAAAACAGAAAAGTCATAATCAAGTCGTTACACATTTTGTAATAGCTGAAGAACCAAGCAAGTTTATATAATTAAACGCATAAATAAATAGAGGCAAGTTTTTAAACAGCGGTTAAGGATTAACTTTTTTGTTTAAAACAAAATACAATAAGTTGTTTAAGAGATTATTGCGGTCATTTTCCAACACTGATTGTAAAAACAAGTTTCACGACGTTTCGGGGTCTGTAATCTGACCCCGTCTTCAGGTGAAAAAAATCCCTAGAACATAACAAAATTACTCAAAACGGATTCCAGATTCCAGATTCCAGATCCCGAAACGTCATGAAACTTGTTTTTGCAATAAGTGATGGAAAATGTCCGCAATAATCTATTGTACAACATAAACTCACCATCACCACAATGAATTTTAAACAAAGAAAATACAATAAATTAAACATTCATTACAAAACTACAGTTAGTAAATAATCCAAATTAAAATTCAATACAAAATTAAACTTAGGGAACAATCTATAACAAGATTAACAAAAATAACAAAATAAAAATAAAAATAAAATGGTTAAAAGGTTAATAAAGAACAAGTAGGTTTTAGATAATTAACAAATTGCATTCCCTAATCTAATTCGTATTGCACTTTGAACGGAAATCCCTAAAATCAAAGAATCATCTATCTCTATATACGCGACGTTTAAAGTTCGAAATACATAGATAAAAATGTTTACAATGAGAACTTATCACGCGCCCGGCCACGGCCTAGGACTTGAATGAAACTTAGTAGGAGAGGGAGATTACAACTTATTGATGGGACAAAGTCTCTTGACGAAAAAGGTCAGTTTCAGACAATGATGCAATATTTATAAGAATTTAACTTAGGCTAAAGTCAGATTAATAGTTTTATTGCTATACTAGTGCTTGACACTGCAATAGAAGACGTTTCAAAGTGCAGATTTTTGGACGAAAATAAAATTATCAGATACCGTGTAAGTGTGAAAGAATGGGATGGGTTTACACACAATCCTATGGTTGGTCGTTATTCTGACTTTATATTTATATTTTTTAATGTAAACTTAATATTGGAAGCAGAAGTGATTTGACGTATATGATTTTCTGCGATATTATTTTATGCATTCGTCAATGAAAATAATGTCAAATTTAAACAGATCTAAAAAAATTTCTGGATTAGTATAATATAGCATACTTCTCAATTTAAATGGTAAAATATTACAAATACAATGTTAAAAATGCTTATTTAAAATGTCAATAACAACCTACCAAAAGGAAAAACAAAATTTAATTTTGTTATAATAATAATAAAAATACTACGAAGTAACATACAGCAAAGTACAAAATCTGAAGAAGCATGATTCAAGCTAAAAACATCAATAACGAAAAATGAAGGTAACCGGGAACTCAAAAAAAAAAAATGGATTTTTTGTTTTTTATCTTATATTATTTAGCGTTTTTCTCCAGATACGTGAATGTATAACACTTATACTTTTAGAAAAAACATTGTTGTAGAAAAAAATATTATATAAACCCTTACACTACTTTATCTCCCACTCAAGGTCGATGAAAATGGTTTAGTTTATAGTGCGGAGAGCTTTTAAGTGTTAAATCAGTTTTTTGGCCGTAGCGGAAAATCACTATTTTGTAAAGGTAGGTACCATTTTCTCGAAAACTAACATCAGTATCAATGTGATTTTTTTTCTGTTGCTCACAGCAGTATATACTCCAGCATTAACCTATTTTTTACAATATTTGGTTGTGAAATTAATTTAAAAAAAATAAAAATACTTAATTTTTTTGAATTTTTTTAGACATAATTATAAATTTATGGGAAATAAAATTTTTATCAGTTAAAAAAATAAAAATAGGTCTACGTGATAGATAAAGGACCCATATACAAGGGGAAAAAATTTCATAGCTCTAGCTGTAGTGGTTTATTTTTTATGTGTACCTAAAACTGCTAGTTTTAACATGGGAAGCATAGGGAGTTCCTGGTTACCTTTAAACAAATAGAGCGTCAAAAAGTTCGTAGCAGAGCGTGGTTTCGATCCACGGACCTCTGGGTTATGGGCCCAGCACGCTTCCACTGCGCCACTCTGCTGTGATGACTCGACGGTGAAATTGTCGTACTCTAACTGATCCGTTTCTAGTACGGATCTAAGCGCTCGTATTGATCTATGATGCTATCTATGGTAATTAGATTTTTTTTAGTATTTTGGAGTTAACATCTCAAGCTAGAGAAGTTAAAGGATTTTACAGAATTAGAGACAACTATAATAATATATGGCTTAGAACGTATCAAACCTTTATCGACCGTTAATTTAATTGAATAATTTAATTTATATTTTTCAAAAATAAAACAACAATTTTATAGGTTGATTTAAACAAAATAAAATGATGGTTTATACAAAATCAAAACTTTCAATTCTAATTCAAATCGATATAAGAACCAAAAAGTTTACATCGCCAAATTGAGTTGAGGGATAAACGATAACCACAGTGACTACTTAGGCCTATGCAATACTGTATAAATGAATTTTAACTTATTCCAAATGATTAGTAGGTGCAAATGACAATTATAAAATGCATTAAATTGGTTTGATCTATATTGATACATGAGTAAAAATTATACTTCCGTTAGGTCTGGAAACTTGACAACAATTTTTTTTGGCCTGTAAGCAAACTAAAATCGGAAATTTCCGAAAATTCGGAATCAAATGTATTTGTTTCTTCATAGACGTATTTTTATAGGTATCTAATTATCTACAGATTAATACGCTAGGGTTTTTTTCCTTACAGTCATAACTCGATAACGGCTGGACGGATTTTAACGTTTGAGGTGTAAAATTAAAGGTATTTTTACGTATATTTGCCAATACGTCTCAGAATTTTAAGGGCTTAAATACTGTATAAAGGTCTGAATTTTCGGAACAGTGGCGCTACCCGACGGCGGAGTCTAAACTACGTGTTGATTGAAAGTACGTTGCTATCATGCGTTTCTATTTCACATGTTTTGTTATGTTTGTTTACAACTGAAGTAACCTTTCGTTGGGTACAGACTTGCTCGGATTCGAGCAATAGGACCACTAGTATTTTAAAATACTGCAGATTCGGTGAACTCATAAAAGAGACAGGCTAGGGTTTGTTCTGATTTATAAACACAATTAATTGGCCGTTAAATAAAGAAATGCATTTGATTCATTACAACGTGTAAATATAAAATATAAATGTTGATGTACATGGTTCAGAACTTAAATTTCAACTATTCTGTTGCTTCATAAAACAGGTTTTTAGCTAAACAAAATTTCAAATAATTCTTGAACTTTTTTATTATTGTTTTTTACGTACACTGGTAAATTTGTATTAAGTTTAATGTGTATAGACTTGTTGATAGTTGAGCCTTAGAATATTGTTATCTAGGAATATTCAAATGGTATTGTGGTTATGGACAGAACAGTTTTCCTTATATCAATGAATATTTATTTTATTTATAACAGGGATTAATAAATGCAAACGGCATGAGATGATGCTTAATTGATGACTAGTGTCTTGCACTGTGTTCACCGTGGTACTTTACAGACAATCCTTAGTGCCTTAACAAATATATTTCAACTTAGTTTCCAGGGGGTGTTACATGGCGGTTTCTTACCACGCAAACATTGTAAGGAACACCTGAGATTAATCATCATTAAAGTCATTTTAAGATATTTTAACCCTAACCTGATACACAAATATTACACAAAACTTTAAAACAAAAAATGTAAACCTTACTGATAAGTACACAATTTCCCCGATGCGACGGCTGTACCCCAGACCATAGAAACAAGTATACGGGGCATCCAGGGTAAAAAAGTGAAGCACAAATTAAAACTTAGACCACCAAGGTGGCGGCCTGTCTCTGCTCTGCGTTTCCCACACGCAAGTCAAAACACATATTTATTTTAGAAGATTGTTATGAACTAATCCTAAAAAGATATTATTAGTGAATTTCCTATGGAAAGTGAACTATTAGCATGACCCGCACGGTGAAACTTAAGCCCGGGACCACCATAGAAGTTCCTAACACGTTTTGGGGGGTCGTTCAAAATGATATATTTAGACGTATACAAATATATGTATATTTATATATGTGTGTGTTTTTGCATTGTAGCGGTCATTTTAGCATTTTTTGTCCGGTTTACTTCATATCTGGTACGGGCGTTCCTTTCTATAATCAGTTGGACAAGTTCGTTGGGCAAAACAATCGGAAAACTTTAAATCCCCTTTTTTTGGGGATTGATCTTTTAAATTTCGAGTTTTTGGGCCCAAAAAGGGTCAGAAAAACCCCGGATGTAAAATGAATGCATGTAACATCATGGGAATTAGTGAGGCGAATCTTTTAAGCCCTCTCTCGTCATTCTAGCATAAATATCTACCGAGTTATTAAAGAAAATGTGTATCGAATAAACAGTGCGTTGTCTTATGAGGGTTTTACATTAGAAAAGCCCATTATTCATTTGTTGGTGTACTTTTATCATCCCCAGCAACCTCACGCCTACTTTCAAGCCTGACTGGACCTTCTCCTAACCTTATAATGCGCAAAATTGTATTCCACGCATTGCAGGTGTAAATGAAAACAGGAGCATCAGAACAGCCAAAAAATCTATATTTTCATATTTCAATAAAAATGGGAATAAATGTATGATTTTACATGGATTTTTGAGTTTTAAAAGTTTGTTAATGGAAATTCACTTCCCTCACGTCAGCGTGCTGCTTGCGAACTCGTTTTATTTCCTACATCGTATATTTAGGTGACTTAGACGGTTCTTACGCTATTAAAGCTCAATTTCTGACTACTCTAAAATCAAACAGAACAATTTTCAACCGTTAACAATATTATTTCAAACCAGAGGATTATAAAATTATGTTTGAAACTATATAATAAAGGAAGAACAACGTTCTGTCTATTGCAATGATGGTACAGTAGCTATCTGTTACATCTCAAGGAGTCAGTAACATATCAAACTGTGCATAACCGAAACAATCTATCAACATATATAATAGAAAATGTTACATAACTAAATATATCTGTAGGTCTAACAACTCTACAAAACAAATACTTTAGTTCAAAGCATCCAATCTTTCATAAATACGATGCAAAAAATAATGAAATTTCCATAATTAATATTCTAGTATTATTATAACTTGTCACTAAGATGGCGAACATTCCAAAAGCAGGCAAGCGCCTTCAAACAATCCCGTATGCAATACCCGCACGACACCGGTGTACTCATATTGCGGTGACGTTGCAGGCGCTCCACTCCGTTACCGTTACCTTGTTGTCCTGCGACCAGCTTGACCCGCTTATTCACAGAGCGGTGACCACTACATAATTGTTTCACGATAACAGGTAGGAGACAACAGACGACAGCGCTACTGACGCAGGTGTCCCTGTTTCACAACCGCGCAGTTTCCGGAGACAAAACAATGGAACATTATCTGAAGAGTGCTTTCTTACTATACACTGGGTGTCCCGCGAGACTATGGCGAGACAAATGGCGAGAGGAGGATTTGGTAGAGCTCATCAAAAGAAGAAAAAGAGTTATACACGATTTTTTTCTAAATCGCTTCGTTTTCTGATTGTCTGTCTGTATGTGACTTACTTTGAATCATTACAGTATATTGGCATACTGACTCGAAACTTGACACGTGTATTAATAGTTGAATTAGGCGTTTCTAACTCAAAACGTTTCAGAATGGTGGCCGTTTAAATTTCTTGATTAATATCTTGCTTTAATATCGGCGAATTGTTTAGCAGTCAATCTACACATTCGACATAATTAGCCAAGACATATGGAATAAAGATTTTAACAATCATTAGTGAATTTGAACTATTAGCATGACCCGCAAGGTGAAACTTAAGTCCGGGACCACCATAGAAGTTCCTAACGTGACCCCCTGAACACGATTTGGGGGGTCGTTAAAAATTGTATATATATAATATATATATATATATATTTGTGTGTGTGTGTGTGTGTGTGTGTGTGTGTGTGTGTGTGTGTGTGTGTGTGTGTGTGTGTGTGTGTGTGTGTGTGTGTGTGTGTGTGTGTGTATGTGTTTGCACTTTAGCGGTCGCATTTTTTCCGATTTACTTCAAATTTGGTATAACCGTTCCTTTCTATAATCAGTTGGACAGGTTCGTTGAGCAAAACAATCAGAAAACTCTAAACCCATTTTTTAAGGATTAATCTTTCAAATTTCGAGTTTTTGGGCTCAAAAATGATCAGAAAAGCCCCGAATGTAAAATTAATGCATTAAAAAGATGTGAACTAGTGAGGCGAAACCTTTTAGCCCTCTCTCGTCATTCTAGCATAAATATTTACCGAGTTATTAAAGAAAATGTGTATAGTCCGAACACAGTAAGTTGTCTTGTGGGGGTTTTATATTGGAAAAGCCTGATATTCATTTGTTGGTGTACTTTTATCATCCCCAGCAACCTCACGCCTACTTTTAAGCCCGACTTGACCTTCTGCTAATCTTATAATGCGCAAAATTGTATTCCCAGCATTACAGGTAAATGAAACCAGGAGCATCAGAACAGGAAAAAAATCAGTGTTTTCAGATTTCAATAAACATTTGAATAAATGTATGTTTTTATACTGCCTTAGAGTTTTTAAATTTTTTAATGTAGAAATTCACTTCCCTCACGTCAGCGTGCTGCGTGCGAACTCGTTAAACCTTTAGCTTAGTAATTGCAAGTTGTATGAGTAAAATCGTATTACTTTCTGGTTATTTACATATACATATACACAATTTACTCATAAAAACATTAATTGCTCAGCTGGTTGAGTGATTGTTTCAAACTTTTGGCTTTTATAACTATTTTGGCTTAAAATGACAACTTTTATAAGTGTTGTTTAACTAAAAACAATTTCCCGTTTTCAAGATATCAAGCTTTAACAAATTTAAATGCCCGGTGTGACCTAGAAACGCCAAAATCAATATCAAATTAGCAATAACCTAAAATAATAAACGTGCCAAGTTTCGAGTCAGTGCTTCAAGAGGTCCCTAAGTTACTCTGTATTAATTCAAAACGAGTTCGCACGCAGCACGCTGACGTGAGGGAAGTGAATTTCCACATATAAAACTTGTAAAACTCAAAATAAGTGTAAAAACATAAATTTTTCCAATTTTTATTGAAATCTGAAAACGTTGGTTTTTTGGCTGTTCTGATACTCCTGGTTTCATTTACTTGCAAAGCTGGGAATACAATTTTGCGCATTATAAGGTTAGGAGAACGTCCAGACAGGCTTGAAAGTAGGCGTGAGGTTTCTGGGGATGATAAAACTACTCTAACAAAGGAATAACAGGCTTTTCTAGTGTAAAACCCCCATAAGACAACGTACTGTGTTTAGTCGACACATTTTCTTTAATAACTCGGTAAATATTTATGCTAGAATGACGAGAGAGGGCTTAAAACTTTTGCCTCACTAATTCCCATCTTTTTACATGCATTGATTTTGCATCTGGGGCTTTTATGACCCTTTTTGGGCCCAAAAACTCGAAATTTGAAAGATTAATCCCAAAAAAGGGGTTTAGAGTTTTCCGATTGTTTTGCCCAACGAACTTGTCCATTTGATTACAGAAAGAAGTGTTCCCCTACCAAATTTGAAGTAAATCGGACAAAAAATACGACCGCTAGAGAGCAAACACATATATATTATATATATAAAATTTTGAACGACCCCCAAAACGTGTTCAGGGGGTCACGTTAGGAACTTCTAAGGTGGTCCCGGGCTTAAGTTTCACCGTGCAGGTCATGCTAATAGTTCACTTTCCAAAGGAAATTCACTACAGTAATAACATACAGACAGACAGACGGAGAACGAAGCGAGTTAGGACAAAGTGTACTCGAAATGTAGCTCCTCTTGATGAGTTTTGCCAAACTCTCACGGGGAACGACTGTTTGAAAGGTGGTGTTACGTGGGTTTGAAATAAATTAGCGACATTTATTGGGAAATTACTCGAGGAGTAATTGTTAAAAATTTATATTTAATTCTTTTAACTGCATTATTTTGGAAGAAATACAGTGTAACGTTTTAGGTGAGTTAGAATTAAAAAATACTGAAGTTAAAATTGTATAGCAACAAGACACTATTTATCCAGTTTGTAGTTTACATTCAGTAATCATTGGCTGCTTTGCATTACTATAAACACTAATGCTCCAATTCTGGTTCCAGTATACAGGAAGCCCAATTTAAATGTTAATTTTCTTTGCATTTTGAAGAAACATGTTTACTATGAGGGTGGATATAGTGAAATGCGTATTTATTGAGGGGAAACGTTTTTTAACTTAGATGTTTCATAATTAAAAACCTCATATTACACGATGGTCTTTAAACAATAACGAGTTGCTCCTCCGCAATATTTTGCGGATATAATCCTTATAACAGCTGTTTACTGAATCAAGAACAAACACATGTGACAGAAACCAAATAAAACTCTCCTCCATATGAATAACAAGGGAACTTGGAAGTCTCTTGGGGCAGAGCCCTGGGGCCTAAATCTAAATTCTGGCTCAACAGTGACTTAGAACTTAAAATTATCTTATAAAAATAAAGAGAATCATGAAAGTTCAGTATTAACTTCAGGAAGTTAGTGAACAAAAAGCAGGATTTTTTAAATATGTAGACGAGTTTGCAAGCAGCACGCTGACGAGAGGGGAGCGAATTTCCACATTAAAAACTAAAAAAATCAAAGAACGGGTTAAAAAACACTTCTGCCATTTTTGTTGTTGTTCTGATGCTCTTGGTTAGGTTCTATTAATCTGCAATGCTGAGACAGCAATGTTATGCATTATAAAGTTAGAAGGAGTTCCAGTTAGGAGCGAAAGTAGGTATGGAATATTGGGGGTGATAAAACTACATCAACATATGAAACCCAGCCTTGTTAAGAGTAAAATCCCCATAAAACTTCAATTTAATTTTTCTCAATAACTCGGTGAGCAATTGTGCTAGAAAGATGAGGGAGGACTCAAAATGTTTGGCTTTTCACGTTCTGTTGTTAAATGCAATAACTTTAAATGGGGGGCTTTGTTTATCCTTTTTGGGACCAAAAACTAAATTGAAAAATTCAAACCGTCCAAAAAGGGGGTTAGGGTTTTCCAATTTTTTGCCCGACGAACTTGTCCATCTGATCACAGAAAGGAACGGCTCACCAAATTTGAAGTAAATTGGTTAAAAATGCGACTCTTGGAGCGTGAACAAATACATACCATTGTAGCCACCCCCACAAAACGTGTTTAGGATGTCACATTAGGAACTATAGATGGTCCCGCGCTTAAGTTTCACCGCTCGAGTCACATTGCTCACTTTTCCATAGAAAATTCGTTAATACAAAGTCGTCACAAAATTCCTCGCAACATTGTCTTCGCAAAATTTGGCGAAACGTCAAAATACTACGTTTAAGATTGAACTTGGCGTCAAAGGCGTTAATAAAGTCCTCCCTGTTTGTAAACAGGAGGTTCGTCAGTGTGAATAATCTGTAGACTATGGAAGTGAGTCAATAGCAGCGACGCAAATCCGGCCTGACTCAGACGGAGTGGGTCTTTGTGTGTTAATGGCCACCGTGGAAAATCGTTCTGCGCAGTGTTGGACTGAGTGAGAACCTATTTCAGGTTCAACTTCGCAATTACAGGGCTCCGCCACCTGTTTCTCCCATAAGATCAAGGGTAACTTTCAAACCCTGTCCTTCCTCAACGGATATCCAAAATTGTTGGTTTATGGCTCATTAAAACGGAAAAAAACTTAGCGATTTTAGTGAGCAGAATTGTTATATCATAAATAAAAATCGTTCCAAAATATTCTATATTTGCTATTTATTAAACAGGTAAACTTTTTGTAATATACAAATTGTGCTTACTGAAATCAATAGGTAACGTTTTGCTCTTTAAAATGAGCCATAAATCAACGATTTTGAAAAATATTTTCAGGAGGAACGGGAGATCGGGTGTATATCCTATACTCTAATATGAGTAAGGTTTGCTTGTATGTTTGCTTGCTTGCTTGCGACACTGATCTCAAAAACGGCTCCAACGATTTCCTTCAAATGTTGGAAATAACTAATTTCTGGGATAAAAATAAGTTCTAGACAGGCCTCATCCCCAGGAAAATCAAGTAATGTAACAAAAACGAAAATGAAAAGTTAACAAAATTAACATTAGGCTTATGGAGTTTCAAATCAAAACAAAAGAATTGTAACAGCTGTTAATAATCAACCAGGGAACTGTCAAAGTAATACTCATGTTGCTTATGATTATTAACATGTGGTTTCCTGAGAGCAGAGATTAAAAGATTTGAGTGAAGATTACATATATAGAGTAATAAAAAAATCAAAGGGACATTGAGCTATGAATAACAACTGGAGTGACCTTAAAATGTAGAAGAGAGGCAAATGAGTTATACAAATCTGATTATCAGTAGGGGGAAATGGTGAAATATTACTCTAAGTATTCTAAACAAACAAACTGCCCTTCCACCGAGCAAAGCTCGGCCCCCAGGTACTGCTCTTTAAAAGCAACGAAAAAATAAACGATTTTGAATAATATGTTCAGGAGGAACGGAAGATCGGGAGTATATTGACCATATGGGGAAAATAATTAGATACGTGAAATTTGTCGTGACTGGAGCCCACTCTTAAGAGTCGTCTACAAGCTGCCATCTTGAAGTTTTGGCCAAAAGAATCATATTAAATTTGTGCACGTTAAAGCTCACCCGACGCCCGGTTGTAAATGATTTGATCTTGCAGGGATCGGTAAATGGACGGAATCACTCACCAAAAGAAACAAAGAGCAAAGTGAATCCCCCTCCACTGTAGAAGAGCTAAGAAGATGAACGTTTAGAAATTATGATGAAAAACATATTAAAATTCCTTAAAGCGGCCCAACCTTCACCGGGGAAAGCGCTCATGAAACTAACTAGCTTGAAACGTTTATGAAAAGCGAAGTGTGAAGAAATACTGAACAATTTAATGCAATTTGAGTTTACAAAATGTTAAGCTAAACAGAAATGCAAATCCAAACAGAAATCCGATTTTATTGGTATTTAGAAACAACAGAAGAACTGAAACGTACATTAGGTTATAAGATAAAAAACCTCGCAAAATTAAAATATTGTTGCATCAGCTTTTTAATGGAATTGTTATGGACATTACAAAAATACTATTTACTATTAAATAATTCACTTAATTTAAAATAGTTATGTTATGAAAAGTTGCTTTGGACTTTTTAATTTATAACAATCTAGATGCGAATTATAATTATTCTTAATTAATTAAGAATTAAGTAAGATAATTCATAGCAATATTTTGAAGATTTGAACTTATGTCTACAGTATATATATTACCTGAGGTCCAAACTCGAAAAGAGCCGCCTATGACAATTTTACTCGCCACGCCCAATCTACATGATGTGAAAATTTAATTATACTATTTATACTAATTTATTTAATTATACTAATTATACTACCATTATTTTACTATATTATTTTCATCCAACAACTATTATTATCATGTGAGCTTGTAAACAGTGCGTAGCCGAATAAAATGTACGCCTTCCAAACTTGATGCGGCAACACGTCACACACCGCTGAGTGGGTGGCAGCGGTTTTAAAATAGAAGGCGTTAAACTAATTTAAACCAGAATTTCATCTACTAAACTTTTGTTAAAACTCATATTAACGGGAGTAAAAGAAAAAATAATAGTATAAATATTCTTACTTTCCACTATTCGCAGCATTCGACTGAATGACAAAAATGCATTCATCTAATCAAATTTAACAAATTAACTAAATAATTAAATATTATATAGTGTCTCAATCTAAGTCAAGGTTTGAATTAAAGTGCAGTTACTAATTATGAGGGGCTTATAGAGGGGTCTGTTTGAACCCCAATGATTAGTGACATAAATGCTTGCTTGAAAAATGCCCCGACCTTTTTTTATGGATACTAAACCCCATAACATCCATGGTAACTGTTACATTTTACATGATTAATCGAAATGAACTTATTGCTAGTACAACCATTCCATATGATAATTCATCTGAGTAGATCATGTTTTTCAAAATATCGATTCCTCAAAGAAAAGAGTTAAGACCTACTGTATAAACAATCTCATAAACCAGAAAAATCGGACCATGGTAAAGGGGGTTTATGGGGTTTCAAAATTTTCCAAAAATCAGTTTTTTGCACTTTTTACCCCGAAATTTTTAAAACACATAATTTTTGTTTTAACCAAAATATGAGTTGATTGAATAAGTTAATTTGAGGGTTGATTAACTTATTTTAAAAGTAGACTAATCAAGTATTCCATTACCTTCCATTTTAAAATACATAGGGCCCCGTTTATAACACTCTAAGAGGGGGCTCCCATTACGTACATCCACTTTCCATTAGATAAATGTTAATTTAGTGTCGGATGCCAATGCATAACTCATACTAAGAACAAAGTAACACCTACTGAACCGAGAAACATAATTATAAAACCACACAAACACAAACAGTAAACGTTCATTAAATTAAATTCTAAAAAAATTTTTTATTTAAAACTAAGCTAATTTGGATCGGTATGCATTATTCAATTTATCCTTTAAATATGAGATGACAATAAGCATTGAGATATTTTCTGAACTATTTGAATCAGCTGCGCATCAAGCGTAAGTCAATGTGTAGCCTTCTATGCTAAAATAATACAAAAAAACTGGAGGACGTGGCGGGAAATCTCGTCGCACTTTAGTACTATAGATAGGAAAACGCAAAAATATAAAAAATATACTAATGTATTTTGTTAGATTTAAACCAGCTAAAATGTCCCTGTAAAATATACCGTGGCAACCAAGTATTCAAAACTAGCATAATTAAGGGGACTTTAAACGCTGTATCTAACATCTAACTCAATGTTAAGTAGATGTAATTTTTTCTCAAAAACCGTATGAGATATTGTCATAATTTTTTTCCTGCTTTAGGTCATCTCTTATACTACTACGCTACACAGGGATTTTTCAATATAACATGTCTAAGTAATTTTCTTTTATAAAAATCACTTTTTTACATAGAAATTTCACATTTAAATATTTTTTTCTTGAGTATTATTTGGAGTTTTCATAAAATCTCTTGGTACGTCCTAGGTAATAGTGCTATATAAACACCATTAAAATTGCATAATGATATCTATATAATTGTTTGAGAAAAATGACATAAATAAATACAAAAATCAAAGTTTCGGAAAATATTATAAATGGCCTACCCATAGTAGCTGTCACTATTGACTGACAGAGACCTGAAATATTGCGCAAGCATTCAGTATTTATTTTTTTTTTCAACCAGTTACTTTATAATTATAAGTAAATGAGTTATATAATTGTATAAGGGAAATTGTGATATACTTTAAAAAATTTTTGGTAGTCCCCTTAACAAGACGTAGTAAAGTCAAAATTCAAAATCTGTACCGCTGCGAACAAAAATCGCAGCATTTTTTAAGAACTTTGAGGTCAAAAGGAGGACTTTTGGAGGATCCGTAGACATCCTGTATACTTTAATAGTTGCTATCGTACCCGGTTTAACCCGGGAATGAATCTGTGGTATGAGCTGCATTCTATGGTTAACCCGTGGAACTACTACGAATCATGATCAGCTATTTGAGTTTTCATCTCATACCAAAGTGAATATCCATAAGAATAACATTGGATTGAAACTTTGACTCCCTGTGGGGCGAATCCCTATGGGAATTTCTTAAAATTCTTTCTTAGCGGTCACCTGCATCATGGAAAGAATGTACATGCCAAATTTCAAGGTTGTAGGTGTAGAGGTTTGGCCTGGGGGATGATCGGTTTTTGAATGTCGATTTAAGGATTGGAACTTTGAAGCCCCGTTGGGCGGAGCTCTATGGGAATTTCTTAAAATCCTTTCTTAGCGGTTACCTGCATCATGCAAAGAATGTACATGCCAAATTTCAAGGTTGTAGGTGTAGAGGTTTGGCCTGGGGGATGATCGGTTTTTGAATGTCGATTTAAGGATTGGAACTTTGAAGCCCCGTTGGGCGGAGCTCTATGGGAATTTCTTAAAATCCTTTCTTAGCGGTTACCTGCATCATGGAAAGAATGTACATGCCAAATTTCAAGGTTGTAGGTGTAGAGGTTGGACCTGGGGGATGATCGGTTTTTCATATTTATAGATATAAAAGATTTCCTGGCACTTTCCACCATATGCTTTGATAGTTTACATCCAGAAACAAAACACATTCCCCGCAAGTGCAGTGCGCACACATATTCCCCTTGACACACACCCGGGCTGCATTCTGATCGCGAACACTCAGTTATTCAGAGGTTAACACCAAGCGAATCGGCAACAGCCATGAAGGACTTTTACCTACTGCAGAAAACACAATTATTTTTGGAAAACATAAAAAATATTGATAATATTATAACTTTTAAATTTAACTATCCTAACATGTCTGATTTCACCTGATCAGGTGTTCACCTGATTTCAGTTGTATAAACAAATCAAATCACAATATAAAATACCCCCGTCGCAGCAAACCTGCATACTCAGGGAATTTCAAATGGAGATATAAATGTCTTAATACTACATAAAGCCACTTACCAAGTTTCATAAAAATATATTCACAAATAAGCGATATATACAATTCTAATTATTCTCCATAAGAATAACATTGGGGCTGAGTACGCAGGTTTGCTGCAACAAGGAACACAAAAAATGGGTTTTTATGCTAATATATCAATATAAATCAACTAGGTGAAGTCGTATACCAGTTTTTATTCATTTATGTTCATAATTAAGGGAGACAGAGCATTTAATTATTCTCCATAAGAATAACATGGGGGCTGAGTACGCAGGTTTGCTGCTAGGGGAGAATTATGTAAACATTTTTTTTGGAGCAAATATCAATAGACCTCAACGAGATGAAGCTGTATACCAAGTTTCGTCAGTATAAGTTCATAAATAAGCGAGATAAAATTTTGTTCTTTTCCTCCATAAGAATAACATTAGACAACGTACTGTGTTTAGCACTTTCAATATCTCGGTAACCAACTGACGTAGAGGAATGATCGAAATACCTAATTGTGTGTTTTTTTAAGCTGAATCGAATGGTCAAAACTAAAATTTGACTTTTTCAAAAATTATACGTAAAAAATTCAAAAAACCCATTTTTGGGGTACAAAACCCCCCCAAAATACCCCTTCGGATAGAGTGATCAGGCTGGTTTTCGAACTTAAAGTCATAAATGTTGCTTTACACGTTTATATCAAGTTTCATTAAAATCGGATCATTTTTACGAGAGTTATCGTGCTCACGGACACACACACACACACACACATATATATATATATATATATATATATATATATATATATATATACAGTATCGAACGAACGGTATTTTTGGGGTCTGGGGACCTCAAAACGAAAAGTTATCATGGTCCCGGGCCTAGGTCTTACCATGCCGACTACGGTAATAGCTTCTTCCCTATAGGGGAAATTCGCTAAAAAGTTTTTTACTGTTGCACTTTTATTTAATTTAGTTGGCTTATACTAAAAAAAACAACAAAAAACCTAATAATTTGTCTCCTATATTAGGCAAACCAGCGTACTTAGCCCCATGTTATTCTTATGGAGAATAATTAAATGCAGTGTCTCCCTTAATTATGAACATAAAAACTGGTATACGACATCACCTAGTTGAGTTATATTGATATTAGCATGAAAACCCTTTATTGTGTTCCTTGATGCAGCAAACCTGCGTACTCAGCCCCAATGTTATTCTTATGGAAAATAATTATAATTGTTTATATCGCTTATTTGTGAATATATTTTTATGAAACTTGGTAAGTGGCTTTATGCAGTATTAAGACATTTATATCTCCATTGGAAATTCGCTGAGTATGCAGGTTTGCTGGGACGGGGGTATTTCGTTAAAAATAGTTTATCATTACGGCTGACATGGTATAGGCGGCGCACCATTTTATGACTCTGTTAGTTCCGCGTTTTCCATCAACTTTCACTTGATCAGCAGCGCCTGTGACGACGATTTCGGATCATACATGGGTTAACGATCAACACTGATCTTGTTTTTGCCTGGATAAAATATAACTCCTTGGATTTTACGTTATAGAATAAAGCACTTTTGTTGAAGATTAACATGGGTTTTAAAGCCCATGGGGTAGAACCCTGAAGGTGGGAGTTTTACAACCCCCAAAAGGCACATCTGATAGCAAGAGCTTACGATTAATACCAAGTAAGAAAATTAATAGTTTCAGAGACCTAAAACCGCCAAACAAAACTCAAGAAACTTTTAATTATATAGATAACAAATACAATGATAACCTAGGGTTGCGTTGGATGTTTAGTTGAGGAATTAAGAAGTTGACGAAACTGTCCGACGCCGCGAGTCGTCGAGGAAAATAAGAGAGAAAATTCAAAACTTGCCAAACGAGTTACAGGGCGTAACCTAAACGGTCGTAAATAAATTCCATTGAAAAAATATGCTCAATCGGCCTATGTGGCCTACCTAAAAAATGGAATCTTTGACCAAAACGAACCATGCTGTTCCCACTAGAGGGACTGCTAACCCATATTAGGGATATTTTAACGTCCCGTGGGATAAAATGGGATTGTGGGACGACCTTGATTACAACCTCCTCTTTATCTCTCTCTCCTGAAAAAAATTGCTGATGGAAATTTTTCTGATTGGAAATTGAACACTGTGGGAGTGCCGCAAGGATCTACCCTAACGGCGATGTTGTTTTGTATTTATATTAGAGTATGTGACTCAGTACCTAATGTCTCTTAAGGCTATGTTGTGCGCCGATGACATGCAACTCTACATACATAGTAATATGGACATCATTAATAATTATTAATGAATGCTATCGAATTAAGAAATGCTCACTAATAGATTGTGTCAAGATCACGGATTAAATTTCAATGTCTTTAAGTGCAAAACAATAATTTATTATATACTCCCGACTTGTAAATAACTTAAATTATTGTGAAAACATATTGTCTGTAAAAATCAATGATTAATCATTAAATTACGAAATTAGTGTTGTTAACTTAGGTTTTAGACTTTGCAATAATATTATGTAGACGGAAAAAGTTGATTATATATAAACTGAGTCAACGTAATTATCAGCTCAAGAGAGTTTAAAAGGTAAAGAACTAATAATTTCCAAAAATAAAGGTAAATAAAGTTAATTAGTAAACCAGACAGAAAATCAGTTGTTAAAAATAAAAAGCCAGGTTGAACCACAAACAGAATTTGTTTCACCTATAAATCGGTTTCAAGACCAAACAATGTTCAATGCTGTTTGTTAATCATGTTGGACGTTTGTAATTGGACAATTCGACACACCAAATCAAGGAAAATTGCTTTCTAATTTCCAATACCTACTTAATTGCTTCAAGCAACTAATTCACAGCACCTCATTCAGATTTTAGATAATATCAGTGGCAATTGTATAGGTCAGTAAAACCCTTAATTGGGTTACCTCTTCGACAACTTGCCATTAAACCAGACATGTAATAATTATTCCTTAATTCTAGTATTCCATTTACCTACCACTCGTAGCTTCTTGATAACTAATAGGCCCTACAGTTTTAAACAATTGTAAAATCTGTCATTTGAATCTTTGAAACCGTTGGTTTTGTCAGAAAAAAGGAACTTGGAATGCTCAGAATACCTGAATACTAAACTTTGCTAAACTTGTCGAAGGTTGCGGACTGTAGACAAACAATATTACATAACGTGCAACAAAAAAATCAAGCAAGACCCGGGACTTTTCGTGTTAATATAAGCGTTTCAGTTTTAACACAAAACCAGATGTATTTATACATCAAACATTACATGTATATTTAAAAAACATTTACGTACTTTTTTACCATCTCAATGAAAAAACGAGTTCGCACGCAGCACGCACGCTGACGTGAGGGAAGTGAATTTCCACATAAAAACTTGTAAAACTCAAAATAAGTCTAAGAACATACATTTGTCCAATTTTAATTGAAATCTGAAAACATTGATTTTTGGCTATTCTGATACTCCTGGTTTCATTTACTTGCAAAGCTGGAATACAATTTTGCGCATTATAAGGTTAGGAGAAGGTCCAGACAGCCTCAAAAGTAGGCGTGAGGTTGCTGGGGATGATAAAAGTACTCTAACAAAGGAATAACAGGCTTTTCTAGTGTAAAACCCCCATAAGACAACGTACTGTGTTTAGTCGATATACATTTTCTTTAATAACTCGGTAAATAATTATGCTAGAATGACGAGAGAGGGCTTAAAACTTTCGCCTCTCTAATTCCCATCCTCTTACATGCATTGATCTTACATCTGGGGCTTTTATAACCCTTTTTGGGCCGAAAAACTCGAAATTTGAAAGATTAATCCCCAAAAAAAGGGGCTTAGAGTAAATTCGACCGCTAGAGTGCAAACACACACACACACACACACACATATATATATATATATATATATACATATATATACAATTTTGAACGACCCCCCAAAACGTGTTCAGGGGGTCACGTTAGGAACTTCTAAGGTGGTCCCGGGCTTAAGTTTCACCGTGCCAATAGTTCACTTTCCAAAGGAAATTCACTAAAAAAAATCAATACGAAAATTTACGGTTAATTTACGGATGAATATTACGATAAATGTAACACATTATCTAAGTATAGAAGTCCCGAATAGGTTATTGTTTTGAGTCCTCAGTATTTGAATACACATACAAGTCTGTTTCTTAGTTATTTACTGGGTATATATAGTTTTGTAACACACTATCAAGTAAAAAACTAACTATAATTTTTTTAGGCGCCAGGGGAGGCACTATAGGGATCACATTAAGAGGGCAGGGCACACCAGGTTGCGTCGGCGTCTTAAAGAGATATTAAGTGACGAAACTTTTCGCGTTTCTACCGGCTGCTCCCATAAGGCCAATGGTAACTTTGTGCCTCCATTACTCCTCACCCGATCGTCACGAAACATTCGTTTAGGTGTCAAACTAAAGGTATAGTGATATTCAAGGGAATTACATTTTCGATTTCCTTAATTTTGGCATATGATTTCATAATAAATTGTTTATTTTCAATTGTACTACTACAGGTTCTCATTGATTTTTTAAAACATTCTACATTCTAATTGTATCTCACTAGAAGACGATCAAACTTTTAATTTGGCACCAAAATTAATTGTATGTGGCTATTAGGTGAGAAGTAACAGAGTCACAAAATTAGCATTGGTCTTGTGGAATGAAGTTCTGATCAGCGACCCGCAAGTTCCGGTGATGAAGTCTGATGAAGGCATGAACCATGATTAAAGACAAAAATTTAAATTTAAAATACAACAACGTAAACAAACTAAATGGGACGGTAATTGAAATTCCCGGTTTTCGCACCGCGCTGTCTCCAGGCCGGCAACAATGGGAGAACTGAACAGCTGATCGGCCATGGCGAGGGAGGGAGATCAGGTGTGCAACAATGGGAGTGACCGGCGCGGCGAGGTCACGTTTGACGTCAATAGTCATGTGATCTGTCCCGGTCCGTGCTCCTGTCGCTTACAGCCAGCCGCGCGCACGCGGTGGATACGACGCGGCGACGACGGCGCGGGCAGCGAACAGAAGAGAGAGCAAAGGACCTATTTAGCGAAAGTCACTAATTATCTTTTCCATTGTTTTTTTTTGACAAATAATTTGAAGTATGATGCTTTCTAATCTATACTCTAATATGGGCAAGGTCTGCTTGCAACTATGATCTCAAAAACGGCTCAAACAATTTCCTTCAAATGTTGGAACTAACTAATTTCTGGGATGAAAATATCTTCTAGGCAGGTCTCAACCCCAGGAAAAATATAATAATGTAGAAAAACGAATAAAATAAGTTAAAAAATTAGCATTGTTCTTATGGAGTTTAAAATCAAAACTTAAGAATCATAACAGCTGTTTATAATCAATCAGAGAACTGTCAAAGTAATGCTATTGTATTTTAAGAATTAACATGTGGAATATTGCGAGGAGTAACTAAAACCATTGAATGAAGATTACATATAGACTGCCAAGTCATATCCAAAATTAATAAAAAGGCATGAGCTGTAACAACAACTGGAGTGACCCTAAACATGCAGACAAGAGGCAAATTAGCTAAGCAAGTAAATCTGATCCTTAGTTGGGTGAACAATTATTCCAAGTCATCCATACAAACTGACTGACCTTCTCCGAGCAAAGCTCGCCCCCAGGTTGTTAATAAAATACCGTTAAATAAATGTTATAGATGATTGAATGGAGGAATGAATGTATTATAGAGGATTAACTAACATAACTGAACTTTACACTTGTATCATGGATACAGTTGGGATAGGAACTGCATTCCTACCTTTCAACTAAAAATAATCTTTATATATTATTTCTCCAGGGTGTTTTTGTTGGTAGACCATATCTACCTTAGTACTTTAAAAACGAATAATTAAGCCGATTTTGAAGTACCTTCACGGCTGAATGCGAAAAGTAAACAAACAATACAAAACCATAAAAATAATGTAATGGGTGATTCTTAATTAGTTATTTTTCAACGTAATGTGGCAGCATCCAGCAGCGAGAAGATCAACCAACTCAAAATAGGTACTTCAATGAGCTAGCTACGCATAGGCAATTATATTATTATATTTTGGTCTCTCCCCCCCCAAAAAAAAACAACAACAACTCAATGTCCTATAGAACGGAACAATAATGATGAAATCAGAATACATTATGACCGTCTTGTGCACTGAATTCATTTAATGCACACGTGGACTCCTGCTTTCAAGCCAAAATTAATACGGACGGTTAATCTCCAATATATTTATTTAACACAACCAAAAGTACGCTTCTTCCTATAAACAAAGGTTAATTACTATTTTTAACTAGTTTTTATTGACTGTTCTTAACTTAAAAGAAGAAAAATTAAATTCTTTAAAACTAGGCACAGCATCTAATAAAAAACTAGAATACTTTAGAAAGCAAAGCTAATCTTAACATAGAAAAACAGCGTACTACAACGATTTCACAGTTCTCCACTGTACACAATGTCCCCGCATACTAGGCATAGCCCAAGAGAAAGCGACCTAGTGATGTAAATGTACACATACGCGCAGGCGCAGCCACGGGAGGCAAGCGGGCGGGATAACCTAATATATCCTATACCCTAATATGAGTTAGGTTTGCGTGCGTCCGTAATTGCTTGCTACCTTGCTTGCAACTCTGATCTCAAAAACGGCACCAACGATGTCCTTCAAATGTTGAAAGTAACTAATTTCTGGGACAAAAAAAGTTCTAGACAAGTCTCATCCCCAGGTAAAATCAAATATTCTAAACATCCGAAAACTAAAAGTTAAACAAATTAACATTGGGCTTATAGAGTTTAAAATCAAAACAAAAGAATTGTATCAGCTGTTCATAACCAACCAGGGAACTGTAAAAGTAATACTCGTGTTGTATATGATTATTAAAATGATATGGTTTCCTGAGAGCAGAGATTAAAGCTGTTGAATGAAGATTGCATATATAGATTGGTTACATCCGAAATAATTAAAAGGACATTGAACTATAAATAACAACTGGAGTGACCTTAAAATTGCAGAAAAGAGGCAAATGAGCTATTCAAATCGGACAATCTGTTGGAGGAAGTGCTGAAATATTTTTCCACGTCATCTAAGCAAACTGTCTGGCCTTTCCTAAGCAAAGCTCGGCCCCACAGGTACTATGATAGTATATCAGCATGAAGTTCTGAAACTGATGTAGTTTCTGTCAGCATCGTTGAAGTCACGAATCGTGAAATTAGCCATAGGAACAGCTGTCACTTTATCGGAGAAGAAAGTGAAAGGCCACTTGCACCGAGGGGTCAACCAACAACGAACCATCACACTGGAAGCTTGGCAAGCGGTCAACCCGTCAGGCAAACACATTTATGCAGATATAGTAATAGATTCGAAATGCCCAAACAGTCAAAATAAAAACAGAAACTCGCTTAGATCAACAGAATATATCAAACCAGATGTTACCCGCAGGCTTCGCCCCACGAATGATTTATAAAAACGTTGACAGATGTGTCTGCTGCATTCTGTGGTTAGCCCGTGGAACTACTACGAATCAAGATTAGCTGCTTGTTTTTTTCATCAGCGCAAACAATAATGATTGTCCATAAGGACAGGGGAACTTTGAACTCCCGTGGGGCAAAGCCCTATAGTATTTTCGCAACTTTAATATGCCTATATGACTCAGGACTATCAAGTACCGCTCTGTAAAATTTCAGCTCAATCACTTCGACTTCAGTGGTTAGAGCGTGATTGAGCCACAGCTAAAGAAACAAACAAATATACACACAAATTTACAAACTTTCATATTTATAGTATTAGTAGGACAACAAATCTGGAAAAAATATTGGAAGACAAAATAAGGGCAGGCGAAAAGGGGACAAACCGAAATGTGCAATCAAGGCCAACTCTACTACTAGTGGTAGAGTCGGCCTCGAAACAATTCATTTCAGCGAAGCTTTACAAAACTACCAGTAGGTATCTTGGAGTAAGCAATGCATCAGCCATTAGCTTATTTCTGTTGCTGAAACTTTACAATGTTCGCACGCTTAATAAAATATTCTTACATTTTCAAAATAAATATAACTCACAAAAGAGCAGTGTGTGCATTCAGACGCCATTTACCTGCAACATAAATAAAATATTAACATATTACCTTTGATCTATAGTTTAAACAATACCCACAATAATAAATTTAAAGATATATTAAAGTAAATTCTATGAGGCAAATTATTCACCGAGGTTCCATTTTTTTTATTTAAACCAACCTTTCTGATGATGAAACATAGTTTTACACCCATTTTAACCAAGCTTGAAAGAAAACTAAACATAAATAATTACGTAATTTATCCAAAACTTTTAAATATTATAATTCTTCTTCCTTCAATTATCGATCTATAAAATAATCAAGATAACCGATGGCGCATCATGACACATATCGATCTATAAAATAATCAACATAACCGGTGGTGCCATCATGACACAATGTCGAGCTGTAAAATAATCAAGATAACCGATGGCGCATCATGACACATATCGATCTATAAAATAATCAAGATAACCGGTGGTGCCATCATGACACAATGTCGAGCTGTAAAATAATCAAGATAACCGGTGGTGCCATCATGACACAATGTCGAGCTGTAAAATAATCAAGATAACCGATGGCGCATCATGACACATATCGATCTATAAAATAATCAAGATAACCGATGGCGCCATCATGACACATATCGAGCTGTAAAATAATCAAGATAACCGAGGGCACAATATGGCGTATTAACCTTGAACAGTTTCCCTTGCTACCGCTGATAGCGTCCTCCCGCGAAGGGACAGTTGGAAGGGGAAAAGAAAGCGACCTTGTTGACCGGAAGTGGTAGGCTGGGGTAACAACTGCATGATAACTGATAAGATTGATAAGGTATCACCGCCGGGCGCCGCCCGTGATAACAGCTTCCGTTGAGAAATGACGAAACTCAGTTAAGTTTAAGGGAATCAATTTAAATATACTTCCATACCCTATAACATTTTATGAGGCGGCGCCACATTGGGGACGAATTAACAATTGGGTCCTCGCAAAATTTGATAACCAAACTTTTTTTATAACATAAATTCGATTTAGATCAAACATACTAACTCTGAATGTTCTTTAATTTATACCAACATTTTTTTAATTGAGAGTGGGCTCCAGTCAAGACACATTTGGAGGTCCTTCCTGCTTCCCCAATAAGACCAATGTTAACTGTTAAAGCCCGCCCCTCCTCCGGTATTCGGTACTATCTGATATCGTAATTTATAGTTAATCTAAGAAAAAAACGAGTTCGCACGCAGCACGCTGACGTGAGGGAAGTGAATTTCCACATAACAACTTTTAAAACTCAAAATCAGTGTAAAAACATACATTTATTCCAATTTTTATTAAAATCTGGAAACAGTGATTTTTTTGGCTGTTCTGATGCTCCTGGTTTCATTTACCTGCAAAGCTGGGAATACAATTTTACGCATTATAATGTTAGGAGAAGGTCCAGACAGGCTTGAAAGTAGGCGTGAGGTTGCTGGGGATAGTAAAAGTACTCTAACAAAGGAATAACAGGCTTTTCTAGTGTAAAACCAGCATAAGACAACGTACTGTGTAAAGTCGAAACAAATTTTCTTTAATAACTCGGTAAATATGTATGCTAGAATGACAAGAGAGGGCTTACAACTTTCGCCTCACTAATTCCCATCTTTTAACATGCATTAATTTTACATCCAGGGCTTTTATGACCCTTTTTGGGCCCAAAAACTCGAGATTTGAAAGATTAGTCCCCAAAAAAGGGGTTAAGAGTTTTGAGATTGTTTTGCCCAACAAACTTGTCCAACTGATTACAGAAAGGAACGTCCCTACCAAATTTGAAGTAAATCGGACAAAAAATGCGACCGCTAGAGTGCAAACCCACACACACATATATATACATAACATTTTGAACGACCCCCCAAAACGTGTTCAGGGGGTCACTTTAGGAACTTCTATGGTGATCCCCGGGCTTAAGTTTCACCGTGCGAGTCATGCTAATAGTTCACTTTCCACAGGAAATTCACTAATAAAACAAATAAAATACACAGCAATTTTAATGAGTAAAATTTCGATATCACAAATATTTAGTAGTTTCTTGTCAAATTACGAAACAACATTGTATTAGTATCTCGTACTTTAAAACCAGTAATTTTTGTCCAATGCTTTACCTTATGGAAATTTTACATATTTTAAGCGTTAATTAATAAAAGATTTATTCAACGAATGTGTTCAATTTTTGAACTGAAAGCGTGAAACTGGAAAACAGTTGTTTAAAATCTGAAAACGAAACGGGCAGCCGTTTACACTTATAACACACTTCCGAACACACACGACCACATACTGACGGACAACGAATCATTGTCTCTGATGATACATAGATTCCTTCTCTTCGTTCCGTCATCAATTACTAAATATTCAATAGGCCTACCTACTATTTATTAACAAACAAACTAATTGTGATATTGAAATTCTTCTCACAGAAATCGGTATGTTTTGCTCTATAAAATGAGCCATAAATCGAAGATTTAGTATAATCGGTTGAGGAAGGGCGGGCTTTGAAAGTTAACATAGAACTTACGGGAGAAGAGATAAAACCGATAACTAGAGCCCCCTCTTACTACAGCGTTCGCTTTGGACCCCCGCAAGCTCTGGTGCACTTGCAATTTCCAAAACATAAAAAAACTTGTCCGAGAGAAGACTCAAATTTTGAAAATTATGAGCTCGCGAGTTACCCCAAAAATTATCAAGCATCTCGAATGTCACGTCGGTGTGCAAGCATTGCGTGGGTGTTGCAATCGTCGGTGTGCAAGCATTGCGTGGGTGTTGCAATCGTCGGTGTGCAAGCATTGCGTGGGTGTTGCAAGACTCAAGACGCAACCTTTAAACATTGTGATTTTCTCAACTTGTGATATGCTTGCATAGGTCCGATAATTGTTTAAAGTTTGCTAGAAGTTTAGAACAGCAAAATATAAAATAACGTTAATGCAAATTACAACGAAATCAATGAAAAACTAATCATCTCCCAAAAATACATTCACCACCTCAGTGGCAAGTTAATTTAGCAATAAAATAAATTGTCGCCAATTCAAATCCTCCTGACACCTTTTGACCCCTCCAAATGAAAATGCACACCGAAATGCACTGCTCCGAAAGCATTACTCCGAAAGGCATTACTCCGAAAACATTTTCGGAACACTGCTTTCGGAGTAGTACATTTTCGGAGTAAAGCTTTTTCGACTTATGCATTTCGGACTAATGCCTTCGAAAATACCTATTTATTTCGGAGTACTGCCTTTCGGAGCTGCGCATTTCCGGAACAATGCCGCGCACTGTTTTTCAAACACAATAATATCACCAAGTTTTGTAATACCTAAATTACGTTAGCGGTTTAGAAAATAACTTCAAGACACTGTAACGCAACGTGGTATGGCATGACGCAAGCTAGTGTTTACAATGTCGTGGGGCAGGATCTGTTGAAGTGTAAGGCCAATCGAATGACGCATATACATGGTGAATGTATACAGCATTTCCGTATGGGTATCAATAGTACAGTCGCATATTTCTATGTGACTTGCGTCATTAAAATCCTCAAAAACGAAAAGTTTTAAGTTTCACCACGAAGTACACATAGACAAGGGGTCTAAAATTGATTTTACTTCAGTTAATTCTTGCAAGATAATACTTTTTCACAAAGGTACTTCCACATAGTGTAAATTATTTTTTTATTGTTTATTATTATCCATATATAGTATTAAAATAATTCCTTGACTTTTGTTCGGCAATTTTCGACCCATAACACTAATATTTGTTTTACATTTTTGATATCAATGAAAAGCTCTTACTCTCAAGATGTGCCTTTTGGGGGTTTGAAAAGCCTACACCGTCAGAGCTTCGCCCCATAGGCTTTCAAAACTCCAACATTAATCTTATGGAGTAATATTTCATTTAGTAGTCAACTGATTAACATAAAACGCTCGACTTCATAAGCTTGTACACAACTGTTAAACTTTGTTGTCTGAATAGATCCTTGTGCTAGATCTATGGGAATAAGCAGACTTGAGCTACAATCCTGACGACCGTCTCTCATATTTTATTTTTACATTACATTATTATTTTTTATAAAAGTATTAATTACGTTTTAAGCTTTATTTTTCTGAGCTCAGATAGAACAACTTGTCCTAAACAAGTTTTAAAACTTATAGATGTTTTCTATAAAGGTTTTGATAATGTCAGCTAAACGCCCCCAGTAAACATTCAATGCACCAGAAAAATACACGATTTTTGTTCCTTTTTTAACCCCATAAACTGTTGTACAGAGTCCAAAAATGGATTTTTCCATAGAACTCGAGGGTTTAACCTGTGTATTCAGAACAAAACAATCTACGATAAAATACCCCCGTCGTATCAAACCTGCATACTCAGCGAATTTCCAATGGAGATATAAATTTCTTAATACTACATAAAGCCACTTACCGAGTTTTATAAAAATATTTTTACAAATAAGCGATATATACAATTTTAATTATTCTCCATAAGAATAACATTTGGGATGAGTACGAAGGTTTGCTGCAACAAGGAAAACAAAAAATGTGTTTTTATGCTAATATCAATATAACTCAACTAGGTGAAGTCGTATACCAGTTTTTATTCATTTATGTACATAATTAAGGGAGACAGGGCATTTAATTATTCTCCATAAGAATAACATGGGGGCTGAGTACGCAGGTTTGCTGCAACGGGAGGATTTGGCAAAAACAATTTTTTTATGAGCAAATATCAATAGACCACAACGAGATGAAGCTGTATACCAAGTTTTGTCAGTATACGTTCATAAATAAGCGAGATATAACAATTTTCTTTTCCTCCATAAGTATAACATTAGACAACGTACTGTGTTTAGCACTTTCAATATCTCGGTAAAAAATTGACGTAGAGGAATGATCAAATACCAAATTGTGTGTTTTTTAACCTGAATCCAATGGTGAAAACTTAAATTTGACTATTTCAAAAATTATATGTACAAATTTCAAAAAACCATTTTTGGGGTACAAAACCCCCCAAAATACCCTTTCGGATAGAGCGATATCTAGCTGGTTTTCGAACTTAGTCATAAATGTTGCTTTAGACGTTTAAACCAAGTTTCATTAAAATCGGATCATTTTTACGAAAGTTATCGTGCTCACGGACACACACACACACACATATATATTTTCAGCGAACATATATACAAAGCTTTTAAACATATACACAAAGTTGTATATATCGCTGAAAAGCAGCGATATATATACAGTTTCGAACGAATGCTGTTTTTGGGGTCTGGGGACCTCAAAACGAAAAGTTATCATGGTCCCGGGCCTAGGTCCTACCATGCCGACTACGGTAATTTCCCTATAGGGGAAATTCGCTAAAACCTAAATGCAAAATTTTAACATTATATAACAAATATATAAAACCTTATTCAATAAAAATTACACGCACACTACATTGTTTTATATAAAGATATTGTTTTACTAGTAAAGTACATTGTTTTACTAGTGGAACAAAATAATGACAATGCTGAATAAAACAGAGATAACTCACGTACCTTAAGATTTAAAAGAAAGTGCATCTTGTCCACGAACCGCCGCAACTGTAACCGGAGAGAGACTGACCCTAGTGATAACAGCCCTGACCTTACCTGCACTGATAACAGGGGTCAAGGCCGTCGGAAGCGTGAGCGGACTGGCAACAGATACAGACTACGTGCTTGGGAATGGAGCCGTAACCGTTATCACTTGAGAACATCGAAACATATTTATTTTTGATAAAAAAGGATTGCCAAGGTCCTTATTAAAGGAAAATGACGTTTAATCTAAAAATATGGACTTAGATTTGGATTTGGGAGTAGCTGCGGCCCCCCCTGATAATTGGATGCGCGGGCCTGCGCATGTCAACCGGCCTTTTGGCTTATTGTGCTGCTCCAGTGCCCTAGTCTTGTCTACCTAAACTTAAGCCTCTATTGAGCTCAAGTAATAGTTTGACAATTTTAAGAAATTTTGATTTTTACTTTTTTTTAATTTTGGAATCTACTTCGGAGGTTCAACTCATCACTAATTCTCCACCTTCCCATATAGGTAGAGAGCTGAAATTGTGTACATTGATTCTTAAGGCATAAAATAGGAAAACTAAATGGTTTTCATCCTGATCTGACCTTAGGGCACCGCCAGAGAAAATACAAACAGCTGATCTTGATTCGTAGTAGTTCCACGGGCTAACCACAGAATGAGCACACAGAATTGTCATCTATATTATTAAAAGAATTTCTCGATTTTTCTTCGCAGCATATCGACCTCTAGAAATTTATTTTTCTTTACATATTTGGTATCAAATTAAAGCTATTTCTCTCTAGATGTGCCTTTTTTGGGTTTGGAAAATATCCCATGAAACGCCTTCGTCCAGGAGGCTTTTGAAATTTCAGCGAATATGTTACTATCTGTTGTTAAACCTGTGAACTTTTTCCAATTCACATTTGTTTATAACAAAACATATAGTGATGATTTGATCGAGTTCTTAAGTTTGACCACAGAATACAGCACTTGCATTTATTTATTTGTTGAAACTGGTGTATTATTTAAAGTTATGAGTAAGTTGATTTTCAAATAGGCTAATTCATTTAATTTCTTGAAATATAGATTTTTTGGAGGAAAAAATAATTCAATTTTGACCACAAAGAAAGGTCAATTTTCATGTATATTGACAAGCCGTCTCTTAGGTATGGGGTAACCTATAGATTTTATATATACGACAACCAAGACCTTATGGCAGATCCCATCATAGACTAGGCTATCTAGTAGTTTTTATAAATTACTAGCTGATTACCCGTGCTTCGCACAAAGAATTCAGGAATGAACAGCTGATTAAAATTGTTGCTGCAACTACATCTGTTTCTGATCTATTAAACATATTGCTCATAAGAATAACATGGAAACTTTAAAGTCCAATGGGGCGAAGCACATTGAACTGAGGGAGACAAAAGTTATTCCATGACTTCTACAGAGAAATCCCTTTAATTTGACACCTCAATCATAAAAATCGGTCATAAATAAAAGAGTTTTGCTGTACACAAGAAATTCCTTAGGGAATTAGGATAATAGATTTGCGGGGCGAAGCCTGCGGGAACAGCTAGTGAACAATATTTACCAAACTGCCGATCAACTATGGTGATGGTTTTTGACGATCTACCCGGGATTTATAAACAAAAGAAATATTAAATACTATTAATTATTGAGAAAAAATGTGTAATAATCAGGAAAAATGTGTAATAATCAAACACAGAAGAGTAAAAAAGACGTTATTTTAAATTCGGAAAACGGGTGATTGCGTTAATTCCTACGCAACCTCTTACATATAAGCTCTTTAGTTCTGCTTGTATTTGCTTATTTCCGAATAATAAACAAATTAAAGACAAAATTGTTAGAAAATAATAAATTTAACAATAAAATAGCATTTTTCCTAAATATTTTTCAAAGTATAATTATAACAGTTAAATACTTTAAGTGTTCTAACTAGAACGAGTGGAAATAATCGAAAATCAGACCTTAAAAAATGAACAGTCTACAAAATTAATTGGAAACCATTTCAGCTCACTTTTGTAATAAAAGCGAACCAAGCGGGTCAATTTGGCAAGGAGAGTTGTCCAAAATAACGTCACAAAAGATGAAAAACATGCTGGACAGGTTGGCACGGAAGGTTGTTCCAAATGTTTCCATAACACAAACGGAGTATAGCACGTAGAATATCCGATCTAATATTTCAGTAGCAACGTAAAATATTATGCAAACTATATTAATTAAAGGTCCTTTCAGTCGGATGGTGGGAAACGTTGGCTATTTCGTCCGAGAATAGTAAGCAGATTAAGCGGGATGTTGCTCAAATAGAATTGGTTTTGCTCAGATAGAACTAGCCTCCTGTATACATGCCTAGTATGGGGATGCTAATTCCGCCAATTTGAAGATGTTTTCGCGTAAAACCCCCAACCTTATCAAAATGTGTGTTAGGATTCAAACATTTGTAAAATATACATAAAATGCCCGAAATTCCCTCAAAGTTTCGTCTCTTCGCATTAGAAAGTTTCAATTACCAACAACATTTTCATTTTGACATTATATAAACATTTGTATAAATTTGTCGCCAAAGATGACCAATATCTCCTCATCAGAATGCAGCACTAACAACACGGTCCACACATTTGGTTAATGATTGCCCTGACCAAAACGTTAATTTTCCCTGGCTTTCCCTAAACAAAAAGTTAATTTCCCCTGACTCTCAACTCAGAACGCACACTTTATTTACTAATATATATATATATAATACAAATATATATATATAATAATATATATAATATATAATAATATATTATATATTATGTATATAATTTACTAATATATATATATATATATATATATATATATATATATATATATATATTTACTATCACCCCTATCGCCCATAGCAGTCCAACGCTCTTCTGTTTGTTTTCTTATTGTAATACTGTACATACAGTTTGTTGTTTTCCAATACATTTTTTGCCTTACCTATTTCACTTCCTCTTCGTCGAACAATAAAACTGGATTCAACCAAAATCTAATACGTTTTGATTTTTGCCCGTATTGCTTGGCGTTTACAACTAAATTAGAGACTGTCCCTGACTTGTATAAAATATCAATCATTTACCCTGACTTTCGGGATTTTTAGTGACCTATGGAGAGTGAGATATTAGCATGACTCGCACGGTGAAACTTAAGCCCGGGACCACCAGAGAAGTTCCTAACGTGACCCCCTGAACACGTTTTGGGGGGTCGTTCAAAATTTTATGTGTGTGTGTGTGTGTGTGTGTGTGTGTGTGTGTGTGTGTGTGTGTGTGTTTCCACTCTAGCGATCGCATTTTTCATTGTCATCCCAATACTGCATTTAAATAGAACAGGTGCATCAGAACGGCCAAAAATCTGAATATTTTCCATTTTGCTAAAAATGTCACAAATATTTTTAAACTGTTTATTGGGGAAATTCACTTCCCTAACGTCAGCGTGCTGCGTGAGAACTAGTTTTAATTTTTTCCCTGATGACTTTCCAGAAAGTGTAAACCATGAACATCAATGTTTATCGGTATACAAGGATCTTACCGGTGAAACTGGGATCGCCAGGCCTCATAATTATCATAAAACGAAAACTATAGAGCAGATTTTACACTAATTTTAAATATTCATTTTGGAAGATATAAATCTACATCAAATAACGAAAGCAGTTAACCGATTTTACACTAATTTTAAATATTAATTTTGGAAGATATAAAACAACATAAAATGATGAAAGCAGTTAACCAGCAAGTTTAACGATAGACACGTTCAGGGGCACCGGTTAAACCGTAAACAATACGGCGAGTTAAACCAGACAATAGAAAGTTGATAAGGCTCTCGTGTATGAAAAAGAGGAAGATAACAGTAATTAGCTGCGAAGATAGACTAACCTGGCGTGGCCACGAGTCGTTGGTTCTGACATCGCAAACAGTTAAACCAGAAAGTTGCGGATTTTATTAATTTGTATTATTATCAAGATCACTCAAGCCTTAGCTGAGAAATTGAAAATTTTATGAGTAAAATCGTGGTAATTTTTGGTAATTTACATAGAAATTACTGCAGTTACTCAGCTATGGGCTGAGTCATAGATTTAATCTGTATATCATCTTTTTGGCTTAAAATTTCATATTTGATAAATGCGTAAATCAATTGCTCAGCAAATAACCGTTATAATCAAGAAGCTTTACAAGATTGAAAGTACCGCAATTATGAAACGGTTAAAGCTATAAATGTCAAATTCAGTTTTAACTCAGTGTATAATACGCTCTATTGATTGAATACAACTCATACAAACGAGAAATGGAGCGAGATAGGCCCTATGTTCATTTAACATTTACTGCTTGTTCTGACAAGTTGCTAAGTTTAACACCTTTTCATTTTCACCTAAAATTCCTAACATACAGCTTATTATTGTCAATTTAGGGGTGGCGCACCAAACAGCAGAGTGGCGCAGTGGAAGCGTGCTGGGCCCATAACCCAGAGGTCCGTGGATCGAAACCACGCTCTGCTACGAGCTTTTTGAGCCACCCTTACAAATTAATTTAAATAAACGGCAAGTAAATATTGAATAAATTATATAATTTATACAAAGTATTAAGTATGATGTATTAAGTACTAAATTTGCTAACGCAATATCATTTGTTTAATCAGTAGAATTATGATACAGTTAGTAGTGATACGAATTATAGATATTTCCGGAATGGAGATAAATTAAACAGAACGAGACGCTCCCCCACAATATGTTGCGGATATAATCCTTACAACAGCTGTTTATTGAATCAAGAAAAAACACATGTGACATAAACCAAATAAAACTCTCCTCCATATGAATAACATGGGGACTTGGATGTCCCGTGGGGCGGAGCCCTGGGGCCTAAATTGAAATTCTGGCTCCACAGTGACTTAGAACGTGAAATTATCTTTTAAATGAAAAAATAATCATCAAAATCGGTTTAGTATTGACTTTAGGAAGTGAGTGAACAAAAAGCAGGATTTTTTTAATGTGTAGATTACGTAGGTGAAATATTAGAAAAAATGCTTTGAGTTACCTCTGCTATTTGAAATTTCCAACAAACTTAAATGAGGGACAGGGAATCACACAAACAAGATATACGACAGGCAAACCCAATGTAAAAATATACATTTATGCCAATTTTATTGAAATCTGAAAACATTGATTTTTTGGCTGTTCTGATGCTCCTGGTTTAACTTACCTGCAATGTTAGGAATACAATTTTGCGCATTATAAGGTTAGCAGAAGGTCCAGTCGGGCTTAAAAGTAGGCGCGAGGTTGCTGGGGATGAAACAAATACACCAACAAATTAATAACATGCTTTTCTAATGTAAACACCCCATAAGGCCATAAGGCCCATAAGGCCCCATAAGATCTGTGTTTAGCCGATTTACATTTTCTTTAATTACTAGGTAAATATTTCTGATAGAATGACGAGAGAGGGCTTCAAACTTTTTCCTTGCTAATTCCCATTTTTTTACATGCATCAATTTTACATCCGAGGCTTTTCTGACCCTTTTTGAGCCCAAATACTCGAAATTTTAAAGGTTAATCCCCAAAAAAGGGGTTTAGAGTTTTTCGATTGTTTTTTCCCAACGAACCTGTCCAACTGATTATAGAAAGGAACATCCCTACCAAATTTGAAGTAAATTGGACAAAAAATGCGACCGCTAGAGTGCAAACACATATACATTAAAACTTTTACCTCGCTAATTCCCATCTTTTTAGATACATTAATTTTACATCGGGGCTTTTCTGACCATTTTTGGGTCCAAAAACTCGAAATTTAAAAGGTTAATCCCCAAAAAAGGGGTTCAATATATAACATTTTGAACGACCCCCCAAAACGTGTTCAGGGGGTCACGTTAGGAACTTCTATGGTGGTCCCGGGAAGTTTCATCGTGCGGGTCATGCTAATAGTTCACTTTCCATAGGAAATTCACTAAAAAAAACTTAGCAACAATGACACCTCTAAAATAAACATCACATTAAACGGCTCTATTGGAGGCTTTGATCGAGTATACTGAATTTTTCTGACTTGCAGGAATACCAACTCGTCCAACTGCTCAATTTTTTTAAACAATTTGTTGTCGACTAAGGTTTACTCTCTATATTCAATGTGTGTACTATTTTCCATACATCGACAAAGATGTAATTCAAATTGTGTACAGAAGTATGTTATCGCGAACAAGATTTTCATAGTTTAAAATTCATTTTCCTTATCCAAAAATTGAGGAAAAGTTTATCAAATCTTGACTCGGACTTGAGCTGAGTGAGGTTCGGCGCGGGTAACTGATTGAATACTCCTTGAACATATGAAAATTGTACTTAGACCTATATTATTCAAGGAATTTTTGCGGGCATTTTCCATCGATTATTAGTAAAAACAGTTTCACGACGTTTCGGGAACTGGAATCTGATCCCGTCTTCAGGTGTAAAGAATACCTAGAACATAACAAAATTAGTGTCGCAATCCAGGCAAGCTGGAAATAACACTGAAAAGTTAAAAGAGAAAACTGTAAAAGCAGTCAAAACAAAATAAAACTACAATAAAAACACAATTCAACAACCAACAAATCGAACGAACAAACGAGACAACACTAGTTTACAAGTGCACAGCACGGCGGATGGTCAGTCTGTTTTTTTCCAGCTTGACTGGATTTGATTTTGCCACTAATTTTGTTTTGTTCCAGGTATTTCCACCTAAAGACGGGATCAGATTTCAGATCCCGAAACATCGTGAAACTTTGTTTTTACTAGCCTAATAAGTGATGGAAAATGTACGCAAAAATTCCTTGAATAACATAAACTCGCCATCACCAACAATGAATTTTAAATAAATAATTTTACTTATACTTTATTATTTTTTACAAGTTACATATAGGGTTTTTTTCCAGGGTTAGCCTACATATATTACACAGTCCATTTTTGAGGGCTGCAGTATTTTTGTGATGTATAATAAATCTCACCCTGATGTAATATTTATCGATACCGAATACCTTATCCCTTGTTTGGAATGTAGAACATTAATTGTTATTTCAAGACCCGCCTGTGACAGGAAGGAGAGCTCATTAAGAAGCAAAACGCACTCAATGCGTGACTATTATGTTGACATTTACTGAGGGACCAGAAACGAGAGTCTTCCAATTTGTACGAGAGTCTTGAAGTTTTCAAAGACGCCTCTGTAAATTTAACAAGTCCTTTTCTTTATGCCCGAGCTACTAAAAGTATCGTTCCTGAAACTGTAAAGTTTTACAAAGCATACGGTACAAATTCCTAAAACTGATTCGATTCCTAAAATGAATCGAGTAAAGCAAGCTCAGTGACCAAAGACTAATTGAGATGGGACTCCAGTCACCTGCAAGCTCGATGTTTTGCTTGATGACCAAAGACTGATTGTGATGGGACTCCAGTCACCTGTGAGCTCAATGTTTTGCTTGATGACCAAAGACTGATTGTGATGGGACTCCAGTCACCTGCGAGCTCAATGTTTTGCTTGATGACCAAAGACTGATTGAGATAAGACTCCAGTCACCTGCGAGCTCAATGTTTTGCTTGATGACCAAAGACTAATTGAGATGGGACTCCAGTCACCTGCGAGCTCAATGTTTTGCTTGATGACCAAAGACTGATTGTGATGGGACTCTCCAGTCACCTGCGAGCTCAATGTTTTGCTTGATGACCAAAGACTGATTGTGAGGGGACTCCAGTCACCTGCGAGCTCAATGTTTTGCTTGATGACCAAAGACTAATGGAGATGGGACTCCAGTCACCTGCGAGCTCAATGTTTTGCTTAATGACCAAAGACTGATTGTGATGGGACTCCAGTCACCTGCGAGCTCAATGTTTTGCTTGATGACCAAAGACTGATTGAGATAGGACTCCAGTCACCTGCGAGCTCAATGTTTTGCTTGATGACCAAAGACTAATTGAGATGGGACTCCAGTCACCTGCGAGCTCAATGTTTTGCTTGATGACCAAAAACTGATTGTGATGGGACTCTCCAGTCACCTGCGAGCTCAATGTTTTGCTTGATGACCAAAGACTGATTGTGATGGGACTCCAGTCACCTGCGAGCTCAATGTTTTGCTTGATGACCAAAGACTAATTGAGATGGGACTCCAGTCACCTGCGAGCTCAATGTTTTGCTTGATGACCAAAGACTGTTTGTGATGGGACTCCAGTCACCTGCGAGCTCAATGTTTTGCTTGATGACCAAAGACTGATTGTCATGGGACTCCAGTCACCTGCGAGCTCAATGTTTTGCTTGATGACCAAAGACTGATTGAGATGGGACTCCAGTCACCTGCGAGCTCAATGTTTTGCTTGCTGACCAAAGACTGATTGAGATGGGACTCCAGTCACCTGCGAGCTCAATGTTTTGCTTGATGACCAAAGACTGTTTGTGATGGGACTCTCCAGTCACCTGCGAGCTCAATGTTTTGCTTGATGACCAAAGACTGATTGTGATGGGACTCCAGTCACCTGCGAGCTCAATGTTTTGCTTGATGACCAAAGACTAATTGAGATGGGACTCCAGTCACCTGCGAGCTCAATGTTTTGCTTGATGACCAAAGACTGTTTGTGATGGGACTCCAGTCACCTGCGAGCTCAATGTTTTGCTTGATGACCAAAGACTGATTGTCATGGGACTCCAGTCACCTGCGAGCTCAATGTTTTGCTTGATGACCAAAGACTGATTGAGATGGGACTCCAGTCACCTGCGAGCTCAATGTTTTGCTTGCTGACCAAAGACTGATTGTGATTGGACTCCAGTCACCTGCGAGCTCAATGTTTTGCTGGATGACCAAAGACTAATTGAGATGGGACTCCAGTCACCTGCGAGCTCAATGTTTTGCTTGATGACCAAAGACTGATTGTGATGGGACTTTAGTCACCTGCGAGCTCAATGTTTTGCTTGATGACCAAAGACTGATTGAGATGGGACTCCAGTCACCTGCGAGCTCAATGTTTTGCTTGTTGACCAAAGACTGATTGGGATGGATTTGAAAGTTATTTTTAACTTCATTAGAACTTCGCCCTATCTGTTTGAACAGTTACGATGTTTATCTATGGCAGACGAGTGTTAAATTTGGTTAGCCGATTATAGAACCATGCCCCAGGATAGCCGCATAAGTACATACATGGTTCTCTACATAATACATCATGTTTTTCGCTCTCCTAGAATGTTCTCGGTAGATAAATGGAATATCGTCGATCGTAAAGTCAGGCTACAACAACAGCTTCTCAGTACGACAGCTGATACTTCAACCGGAAATATAGGGCCTGCACGAAGCGGCAAAAGTCTGACGTATTCGTTGGGCAACCCATTCTCAGTTTCGGTCAGTTTAAAACATCCAGCTGTTCAGATGGAATCAGAGTACTTGATTGTCTTCCATGGAATTTGGCTGAAGTAAAAGACGAGTTTGCACGGAGTACGTTGACGAGGGGAGCGTATTTTCACATTAAAACCTTTATAAAATCAAATAGGAGTTGAAACAAATACCTTGGGAGAGTGGCCAAATGTTATTTGTTAGCTATTCTGATGCTCCTCGTTCTACTTATCTATAATTTTGGGATAAGAAAGTTTAACCTAACCTCTAATATGAGCAATGAATGAATTTGTTTGCGAAATTTATTTCGTAATCCGGCGGAACGATTGTGTTCAAACTTATGAATTAGGAGCTATTGGACCTAGCATAACAATTGGTATAACTTCGACCCCAGTACAAATCATATTTTGTTAAGAATCTCATTTCAAAATTTTAAAATTTTACCGTGGGCTTATGAAGTTTAAAATAAAAAAAGAATCAACAGCTGTGAATAAATTAACCAGTGAACTGTCAAAGTATCACTTACACAAGGTAAAGAATCAACACATGATTTCTTGAAAAGTCACTATTGAACCATTGAATAAAGATTGCATATAGAGTGACAAATGTTTCAACAAGGAAACAAATCAAATATCACCTGCGTATGGCCGGTACTGCATTATGGCGAGGAGGAGATCCAGCCAGGAGTGAGGGTAGGTATGGAGGTAGTGGGGGTGATAAAAGTACGTCACTATTCCGTAAGAAATTCTCTAATATTTAATTAGAAACTTAACTCATCATTAAATGTAGCCTAACCTAAAATTGTGTATATCAATATATAAAAGTTAGTCCAGTATATTATAGGTACCCCACCCACTATAAAATGCGTCAGTAAATCCACCCTTCAAAACTTTATTTTCAAAGTTTTCACCAAGAACTACATAAAACCTGTGGACGATTGCTCCACGATATACATGACTGTTATCAATGTTTAGTGATTTATGGCTTAGCAATACTGCGCTTTACTTGGCCGTTATCACTGCACGAGCCGCAATGTGGGGTAGGTTGTTAGGTTGTAGGTTATGTAGCTTCGCGTGTAAACTGTGGTAAGGTCTTATTCCGACAAATTTTTGTCAGTGGCTAATAATTTTAATTTTTAAATAATTTTACAGAACTAATTTTTTGTGAATTTTAAATTTAAAGGTGGTTTCCCCTCCCCACGACAAAAACTAAGAGTTAAAGTATATTATTTTAAAACTAATTAACCTTAAATCTAATATATACAAATCAATGATTGTTCGTATTTTATACGCTGCCATACCGTTCATACGATTGCTTTGAAATTTTGCATAGTAACACAGCTTCACCCTGGGAAGGTTTTAGGCCATTAACCGAAGTCCTAGGACATTAGGGCTGTGCCCCACTGGACTTCAAAGTTTCAACGTTAATCTTATGGAAGAAAGATTTCTTTTGATTTTATCAGATGATATTTATAACTTAAAATATTGTAAACAGCTGTTTATCATTATGGAAATAAAAAACCTACTTGAATGGCAACTCTCATAATGGAAATAAAAAAAACTACTTGAATGGCAACTCAAACTCTTTTTTCGATAAGCGAGTGAGCGTAGCGAACGAGCTCATCCGAGAGGCGAGTGAGCGAAGCGAACGAGCTCATCTTGAAAATGAACGAGTATTTGACATAAAACAAATTCAATGCCTCTTCTGCGGCAGCAACGCGCGGGGAACCAGCTAGTATTGAATATAATTTATGTAAATCAAAAGACCGATTCGGATGCATCATTGTATTGGTGACGAAACTCTCCCAATATTTAAAAGTTCTCCAGCCGTCTGCTTATGCTTCTTCCCTAAGACCAATGTTTACTTTCAAATTTAATTCCTTTCTCATCGAATTATCAGAAACTTATTATTAATATCTCATATTATAGAGCAGAAATATCTAAACCGGATTTTGATACCACAAACCCATGAAAAAATCAAAATATTTATATATTGGAATTTAGTTGAACGATTATTATTTGAGGTATTAAAACTCTACAGCCTACAGCCTGATATATCACCAGGTATGTTTTGCCCTTTAAAATGAGCCATGAATTAACGATTTCGAATTGTTGAGAAGGGATGGAATTTGAAAGTTGACATTACCCTTATGGGAGAATGAGTCAGAAACCCAACATATTACGTGGCTGTAGCGACCTCTTAACAACTTGTTCAGCACTTATTTTTCCGCCCTATGAGTGGACAGCAGAAAAAACCATAACGAGTTCGCACGCAGCGCACTGACGTGAGGGAAGTGAATATCCGCATTAACATATTTAACAAATCTTATAAAGGGTTTAAGACAACACTGGTAAAATTTTTTGAAATTTGAAAAATGTAATTTTTGATGCTTTTGGTTATACTTAAATTCAATATTAGGTTGGCAAAATTGTACATTATAAGGTTGTGAGGAGGTTTAGTCGGGATAATACGTTGATATAGTGATATTCGGGGTGATAAACTACATAAAGATATGAAAAGCAGGCATTTCCAGTGTAAAATCCCCATAAGTCAACGTACTGTGTTAATATAATTAACGTTATCTATAATAACTCGGTAAATATCTGTGCTAGAATGAAGATAGGCTTAAAACTTTCGCCTTACCTACATTTATTTTACATTTAGGACATTTATGACC
This sequence comes from Allygus modestus, assembly GCA_963675035.1. Taxonomy (NCBI): domain Eukaryota; kingdom Metazoa; phylum Arthropoda; class Insecta; order Hemiptera; family Cicadellidae; genus Allygus; species Allygus modestus. The sequence continues at coordinate 455,619,924 of OY776111.1, read as the reverse complement.
CTTGTTGTGCCCAAAAACTCAAAATTTGAAAAATTAAAATCCCAAAATAGGGGGTTAGAGTTGTCCGATTGTTTTGCCCAACGAACTTGTTCAACTGTTTACTAAAGGGAAGGTTCCCACCAAATTTCTAGTGAATCGGACAAAAAATGCGACAGCTAGAGTGCGAAAACACACATAAATAAACAAATATATATACAAAGTTGTTAGTGAACCCCCAAAACGTGTTCAGGGGGTCACGTTAGGAACTTCTATGGTGGTCCCGGACTTGTTTCAACGTGCGGGTCATGCTAATAGTTCACTTCTCCATAGGAAATTCACTAATAACTCAGCTCCAAATGGCCATCCTAAGACCCTGAACCGGACCAAGTCTTCCGTAGTATTTCCCTGCACTTCGTCGTTGCCTGTCGTTTAGTGATATTTGTCACACGCGCCACAAGGTCGGTGGGCAAGCACCCTGCAATCACCCACAATAACCAACAGTCTCGGGTTAATCATATATAATTTATAAAACTCAATGCGAACCGCGAACCTTGTAATTCGCGGCCCGTTGCCTCGTTATCTTTTGCGCTTTGACAGATTTATTTGCACCCTGATACAGTAAAGAGACACTCCGTTTGCTGTATTACGTACTGTTTATTTATGGAAATGCGATCATTTGACTAGTGCCAGGTTACTGATTAAATTCGTTTTTAGAAAAATAGAGAAATTAAAATGGTTTACCTATAAATATATAAAAAAGTATGTTGGAATATTTTATGTTTTTGAGCTCCAATATCACTCAACCGATTGCAACTTTGCATGGTCATTCAGGTTGGCCCGAGGAATGTTTCCAGCCACTGTCTTAGGCTTGTCTTAGGACCTAAGGGCTTTAACTCACTGGACTTTTATGGAGGAAAGATTTGTTGTGATTTTCAAAGATGACTAATTTAAAATATTGTAAACAGCTGTTTATTTATTTAGGTAGCGAGCTGTATGTAAATATTAAGAGTGAATATTTTTCAACACAGTTCTTGTGCGTAACCGCGTGCACCGGAAACCGTTAGTTTTGTATATATCTAAATATATAAAAATGAATCCCTATTTTCCTTGGTCACGCCATAACTTATGAATGAGTGCACCAAATTGAATAATTCTTTTTTGTTGTGTTCGTTAATGTCAGGACAAGGTTTTTATAAAGGACAATTTTTAATCCAACCTAAGGGCTCTGTCCCACTGGCCTTCAAAGTTCCCATTGATTTTATCAAAGTTCAGTTAGTTATATACCAAACAGCTGTTAACAATGATTAGGGCCTATATCTAAACATACTTGAAAGGCATAAACATATGTTCATTATGGAAATAACAAATCTACTTGAATGGCAACTCAAACTCTTTTTTCGATGCCGAAGTTAACACTATATAAAAGTAGGCGAGTGAGCGTAGCGAACGAGCTCTTCCAGAAGGCGAGTGAGCGAAGCGAACGAGCTCATCTTGAAAATGAACGAGTATTTGACATAAAACAAATTCAATGCCATTAGGACAGGACAACGTCTGACAACGTTCAGAAAATGTCCAAGATCCTTTTTTAGAGCTTCGCCCCATTGGCCCTAAAAGTCCCAATGTTAATATATGGCAGACGATGAATTTATTTGGGCAGGTAATTATTTCAATCATGTGTATGTTGTATAAGGTGATCTGTTTTCTCTACAGAATGCTGCACAAACAAATATGTTGCGCTCTCCAAAAACAATGTTTTACACCGCCATAAAATATCTGGAATTGTCAGGCCTAGTGTTGTTAAACTAACGTTATAGCGACATCAGTCGAACTGATATTAATTGATTGTAAAAAGAAAACTTTAAGAAGATAACCTACATAAAGTTAGGTTTTTTACTTAGTTTTGTGTCCTAATTTAAAAGTTCTACTTTATGTTTCATGTTACCAAAATTGGCATTGAAGATATACAAGGAACTCCCGGAACTCTCTGGAACATTTTATACAAAATTGTTCCTTAGGTCGAGACAAACATATTCCACAATATAAACATGGGTCTCCGGTGACTAGTTTTCCGTCTGTCGGTCTATATGTGTTTTTTACTTAATACGTTATATCTTAGGAACATCAGAGGATTTCGAATTCAAACTTGGTACATGTGTTACAACTAATAAGACCCATTTTTGTATGAAACATCAAGTTTATACTTTGCACCATTTCAAAATGGCGGGCATTTTTGTTTTTCAAGAAGCTAAATATCTTAAAAACCGTAAAGCTTATTGACAAACTCTAAGAATTAAAAACGTTGTGGAATTTTGTCCTACAAATAATAATATGAAGATATTAACTATAGGATAATAAATAACTGAGTTGTTGTGATTTTTATAAGATAAAACATGATTTTTTTTAATTTATGGGCTGAAACATCATGTTTTATCTTACTATCATATTTTATAATCATATCATATTTTGTTTATTCCTAAATTGTTTATTATAAATTTTATGGTTTTTAAGATATTTAGCTTTGAAAAAAAAATGGCCGCCTTTGAAAAAAAAATGGTACAGTTTAATGGGCAGGTCTTATTCCCGATGTTTAAAGGGGGCTGTCGTAACCTCCTAATCCTCTCACCTGGAAGAGCTAGCACACATCCTCAGCAAGATAAAGGCAACCAGGTGCATAAGAACAGCAAACATTAGACAAGAGAGTTTACATAAAGAGTGGTCTTGTTCAAAATTAATCAAAAGATCACTGAGCTATAAAAAACAACTGACCTTAATCATGAAGAAAAGAGACAAATGAGCTAAGCAAATCTGCTCAGTTGCGGGACATGGTGAAAATTACTCCAAGTCATCTAAACAAACTGGCCTTCCTCGAGCAAAGCTCGGTCCCCAGGTACTTATGAAAGAACTCGCGTACAATTGACAGAAGGAATGTAAACAATGAGTGGCAAACCTGTCGCCGGAGGCATAAACACTGCAGGGGCCAAAACAAGGCTATCTGTTATCATAGTCGGACGACCGATAAGAGATAACGACAGGGTCGCGCCGCGCCCCGCCGCGCTTCTCTGCTGCTACTGCGCCGCTATCAACAATCGGCAGCGATTCCTACTGAAGACTCGTCTATATCTCACGAGGAGGGGGCTCCAGTCAGGAAACATTTCGCATTTCTAGCTGCTTCTCCCATAAGGTCAATTTTAACTGTGAAATCCCGCCCCTCCTCAACGGATTATTCAAAATCGTTTCATTTTAAAGAGCGAAAAATACTAATTCTAATGGGAGAAGCAGGACAAAGCAGGTGGCTGGAGTCCCATCTTACTACGGAAAATTTGTCTCTTGTATTTTTTCGTTGTACTAAAACTCACAGTGTCACGTACTCAAGTAAAACTCAGTTCAAACATTTACAGATCAAAGAATTAAGAATTCAAACTAGTCGGCGTCCTACTCTTCTCACGGCCTTGCTGGGTCCAGCAGGCATACAGTCAGTTGTTTTGAAATTTCTACATTATAATCAACTACCTAAATAAAATACTCCATACGCCCTAAGATTAAAATTGAAATTTCGGGGCGAAACCCCGAAGGTTGTTTGTTTTTTAAACAGAGTTTCTACAGAATTTTTATTTTCCATTTCCCTGACCCTTCTGAAAAACTCCCCTGACCAACTTTTGAAATATGTCTTAGCATTTTCGCTTCATAAACAAGCATGTATGCACAGTTATTACAAATTTAATATATCATCTATGTCATAAATGTCAGTAAACAAAATTCAATAAATTGATCTCAATAAAAACTCAATGGTTGAGGATTTCAAGATGTTAAGAATAAACTCCTTAGGAATTCTTAGATCATCAGCCAACCATTGGGACTCCTCCTAATAAATATTGCTACAACAGATTGTATACAACCTGGAGCTAAGCTTCCCCTCAGTTTTTTATCATCAGGGATCAAATAAAAAAAAACACCGAATTGTCATGTAAATTGTATATGATGTCTCACAAGAAGTTATTTTTGTCGTGGTAATGTCCCTTACACCATATAACAAAGACTGCAAAATTAATTTTGTGAAGTAGCGTTAAGGTGGAATAGTAATCAATATTCTCTATAAGCTACAAATTTATTTTGATATCTTTAGTACGTGGGGTCGAGACGGAACAAATTAAGCTTTGTCTCTGGGTTTCCTGACTTTCCCTGACCGAATTTCGATTCCTTGACTTTCCCTGACTCTCCCTGACCGTGGAAACCCTGTTAAACCTTAAAAGGTGTATCTAGACGGTAAGAGTGTTTCATTGATACCAAATGTGTAACCTATTCAAAATTGTAGTTCCGGCAGGCCTATCAGAGGCTGAAAATAGTAGGGCAAAAGTCAAGAAATTCTTTAAATATTATAGATATAGATAGATTGCACAAGAACACAAAACGTTTAAAAAAGAAAAGCTGAAACGCATAATTATGCCTGGTTTGTTTCAAGTCGTTTAAGTACTTTTTGAACTCGATGTAGCCTATAACAATATCCTACACATTACAATAGTTTACTGTCTAGCTCTAATGATAGAATTCCAAAATAGTAGATTGGTAATTGGGTGGTTAAGTATTTCAATTTCGAGCTTAACTTCCAATTATAGAGAAATTATAGGTTAAAACCATAAGAAGAAAACGATTCTGGCGAAGTAACTTACAAATTGGAAACGACTTTTTGACGTTCACATTGCATAGGCCTACAATGACATCTCCATAATTCCATGTTCATATGTTGTAATTCATCGATCGTGGTCCTAATAATCTCTCAAGGTTTTCACTTTCGTCGACATAGCAAAGATAATTTCTCTAATTTAATCACGTAAGAATGTTTAACAAAGTGCTACATAAAATCTTTTTGTGGTTGTAAATTTTATTGAGTAGTCAGATTTTTAAAAAAATTAACTAATCTCAAATACACATACTGCAAGTGTGACGTGTACAATGTGAAGCGCCGATCTGATATCTCACATCCTTGTCTTGCTTGTAAAAGTCTCAAGATCTGAGTGGTTTCCAGATAACGCTGGTTAGACAGTAAACACTCAGACGACTCTGACGCAACTGCGATGCTATCTTTCTCTGCTCTACGCTTCTCCAGGGTTCCGACTCCGTCATAACAAGTCGTATTCTACTTATAACATTATCATTTTCGGATCAGACTTCCGAGAAGCTATGATTTTACATGACCTGAGATAACCTGTGAGGTATTTCCAAATCTTTGGTCTAGGGTGTGAGATAGCTATCCCAACTGAATTAACAGGCCGATCTTTCAGGATCTGGCTCAAAAAGTAAAGAAAGTTCAAGCAGATAATTATCGCTGTCCCTTGGTAATTCAACAGAGAAAAGTTATTTCTTCTTGTGAACTCTTCAGAAAGAAATGTTTTCTTCTCTTTGGCGATTCTGACGTCTTATCTTTCTCCGAAGAGGAGCTGCAACCATCCACGTTCTCTCCAACTAATCCTGTTCAAAATATTAGATCTTATTCTAGGATAGTCCTGGACGTTTTTGATGTCCGTCGCATCATCGAATCTTCTTCCTGACCCTGGAACTGTATGAATATTGTACTCTAACTCTAATGTTGCCAATGTTTCCTTTTCTTTAGAATTTAGCCTAATGAGGTCTTCGGGGTGAGTGAAAGTAGTGCCTACACGTCGTCGCACTACTGGAGGACTTTCACCAACCCCCAGGGTAGTAACGTACTCTCGTGGTAACACCCCTGTTAGTTCTGCCTCCTGCAAACATAACGCCTTCAATTCTTCATTCTTTTCATTTATCTTGGCCTCAAGCGAGACTTTTCGGGATTGTAGTATTTCCACTGTCGAATTTACTGAGTTACGTCTAGAAAACACAGTTAAGCAAAGTAGTACGGTTTGAAAAACCCGGTTATGACTTCAACAGGTCTAATGTTAATGCAGGAAAAACAGCCATCATTGTTTTGATCTTGGGAACAATAAACTTGTACCCGAAGAAAACAATGATGTTATGAAACCAGCTGAAAATAAGTCAGATTGAAGGCATAGTTTGGAAGTTACAAGATATGGTATAGACAATAGAAAACACTCATATTTATCTGATTTATAGCGTTACGAAAAATCAACGAGCACTAAACAAAGAGATCCATATTTTAAAGAAAAATCAAGTCTCAATTTTTCATAAAATTTGCCAACGAAATATAATGTATTTCATGAAAACAATCGAGTGAAACCCAAGGAACACAGAGTAAATTCAGATCATCGGCAAAGATTATGGTGTTCAAACTTTGCACATGAATTAAATATTGTATACATTTTAATTTGAAACAACTATTAACTTGTAAACTACGTTTTGTGTAAACAAATAAATTTTGAATAAATGACCCGGGTTTTCATGAATTTTGTATATTTCTTTAATTTAAAATATATAGATCATATTTCATATTTCTTATCTTATTTAGTTGTGCAGTCTCTAATAAATGTAAACTACACAAGTTTAGTTTTAAAATAAGGTTTGTTTTAATTATTTTTATCAGTTGTTCCGCTCATAAACTATTATCAATCTTCTAATGTTTGCTCATTGCAAACCACTAATTGAAGTGGATAGTATTTTTTAAATAATTTTCTAAGTCCCTAATCATCTCCTTCATTATTTCGGAAAGATTATCACATCATCAATTTGACACTTGTGGCCCTTCTGCCTAAATAGCTTTGTAAAGTTTGTTAATTTAGCAGCAGAGAAAACGTCTGTAGTTTGGCACGTAAACATTACTGTTCCATACAATGATCGTGTATTTACTAAGCAATCCTGCAATAAATGAGACCTTACGATTCCGGATACACCGGGGGGATTATTGGAGAGCAAACACCGGGATGATTATTGGAGAGCACACACCGGGGGGATTATTGGAGAGCAAACACCGGGGTGATTATTGGAGATCAAAAACCGGGGTGATTATTGGAGATCACACACCAGGGGGATTATTGGAGAGCAAACACCGGGGTGATTATTGGAGAGCAAACACCGGGGTGATTATTGGAGATCACACACCGGGGGGATTATTGGAGAGCAAACACCGGGGTGATTATTGGAGAGCAAACACCGGGATGATTATTGGAGAAACCACCGGGAGGATTTTTTGAGAGCAACCAGCGTGGTGATTATTGGAGATCAAACACCGGGGTGATTATTGGAGAGCAAACACCGGGGGGGGGGATTATTGGAGAACAACCACCGGGGGGGATTATTGGAGAGCAACCACCGGGCGGATTATTGGAGAGAAACCACCGGGGTGATTATTGGAGAGAAAACACCGGGGGGATTATTAGAGAGCAAATACCGGGGGCATTATTGGAGAGCAAACACTGAGGGCATTATTGGAGAGCAACCAACAACTCTCCAATATTGGGCTGCATTTTGTGAAAAAACTTATGAACTTTGACGACTAATATACACATCCCATACTCTACTCCCAAGAGCAGAAGAGAAGGCAGTTAAGGGCGTGGTTTACAAGACTATCAACCAACACCAGCCAATAGTTGACGTGCTGCATTGCCAAACTGCACTTCACTGGACGGTTCATAAAACTCGAGTGATATGTTTCTATGGAAAAATGGAAACTATGAGCCTTATTAACTGGAGAACACAAATTTGAAGAAATTAACATCAGGCTTATGGAGTTTAAAGTAAACAATTACAACAGCTGTTCATAATCAACCAGTGAACTGTCAAAGTAATACTCATGAATGTCAAAATGTGTTTTTCTTACTAAAACCATAAGATGAAGATTGCATATAGACCGGGCATATGTAAAATAAATTAAATGTGTACATGTACAAAAAAACTACTTTACAGCTAGCCTAAAGGGACTTGCATAACAGCTGGAGTGACATTAAAGATGCAAAAAGAGTCAAAAGAGCGAATTAAATCTAATCGACATGTCAGGGCAATGGGGAAAGATTACTCTAGGACTATAAAACTAAATGACTGGCATTCTTCGAGCAAAGCTCAATCCCCAAGGCACTGTTTACATTATAACCTTACAAAGTAAAATCAATTAATAAAAAAACCCATAGTCTGCTGCAGGAAAACACTGAAATTTTGAGTAGCAAATTTTGACACACATAAGAATCCTAACAAACATTATATGCGATATGTTAAGGTTTTGCAACAATATCACTTTACTATTCAGCAAATTTGGCGGGGTTCCCATTCGTTATATGCTTTCCAAAATTAGGGATGTAAATTTAGATATAAAACTTAGAATAAAAAAAGGTAACATAAAACAAAATACCAGAAATTAATTGTCGATAGGAGCAAAGACAGTCAGTATACCAAAGACATGCAAGTTGTTTATGCGCAGTCATGCACTCTATTCAAAGTTACAACCCATTTGCGTCATTGAACTACAATACACTGCGGAACTATTTTTTTGTCAGTGTCAAATTGTTTTTAATCCTTTATTCCTGTCCACTTTAAACCTGGGACATAAACTGACCTTTCCTTTCATTAGTGTAATTTTGCCTACTACAAGAAAATACCCCCGTCGCAGCAAACCTGCATACTCAGCGAATTTCCAATGAATATATATGTCTTAATAACACATTAAGCCACCCACTTACCAGGATTCACAAATAAGCGATATTTAAAATATTAATTATTCCCCATAAGGATAACATTGGGGATGAGTATGCAGGTTTGTTGCAATAAAAAACAAAACACAAAATAATGGGTTTTTGGGCAAATATCAATAACATTCATCTACGTGATGTCACATACCAAGTTTCATCCATATACATTCATAAATAAGCGATATATAACATTTCAATTATCCTCTATAAGAACATGGGGACCGAGTACCTAGGTTTGCTGCTATGGGAACCATAGGCGAAAAATTGTTTTTTGTGCAAACACCAATAAACCACAACCAGATGAAGCCATATACTAAGTTTCGTCAGTTTATGTTCATAAATAAGCGAGATACATAATATTATTCTTTTTCTCCATAAGAATAATATTAGACAACGTACTGTGTTTAGCACTTTCAATATCTCAGTAACCAATTGCCGGGAGAGCAATGATCAAAACACCAAATTTATTTTTTTTATAAGCTGAATTCAATGGTATAAATTAAAATTACATGTGGAAACCCCAAAAAATCCTTTTTTGGGGTACAAAACCCCCCTTTGGATGGTGCAATTCGTCTGGTTTTCAAACTCGTACAAATAAATGGTACTTTACACATTTGTAACAAACTTCATTTAGATCGGAGCTTTTTTACGAGAGTTATCGTGCTTACCGACACACACACACATATACATATATATATATATATTTATACAAATATAAAAATTTGAACGAATGGTGTTTTTGGCATTTGGGGACCTGAAAACGAAATTATCATGGTCCCGGGCCTAGGTCTTACCATGCTGATTACAGTAATAGCTTCTTCCCTATAGGGGAAATTTGCTAAAAGGGGGGTTGAGAAATACTTTTGGTGTTAATCAGGGGTAGTAGAAGTCTAAAATAATGAGAAAGATGTGATACGTCAAATTAAGAGTCCCTAATAAGTTCCGTTCAAATATTGAATGTGAAAGTCAGTAGAAAACAAGTATTGATAAGTAGTGGAACAGAAATGTACCTATAGAAATTTTATGATGATAGACCAATTCAAGTAACATCCCTCTAAAAAATAAAATCCAACCACCATTCTACGGTAAAACGAGACTTAATAACGATAAAAACAAAGAGTGAAAATGTACTGTCAACCTGTTGTATGATCATTAACATAAAAGTTACTGGTATCATATTTTTCATAAAAAATTCAGTCAAAAATCTGTAAAAACATATTAAGTAGACGAAACTTCATCTTGTAATTTATTAACAAAACCACACATAATATGATAAAATTTAAAAAAAGGCATTTAATAAAGTGACAGGCAAGAAGCTAGAGCCAAGCCCTAAAGTCATCTGTCATGCTAAGTCTTTGGAAAGATAGCGCTAAGAGTTCTTTAAACAAACCATCCAAGTCATATGCATGCGAACAAATAAACACCGCTGCAACTCGCAGACATAAATATTGAACTGTCACATGGCTACCTAACTATCTCGTGACGCTACGTTCCAAGTTTCAATTCATCATGGTTCAACATTTTATCAATTCTCCATACAGTAACATTATGCTGCAACAGGGTCCCCCACAATGGAGGGTTAAACTAAACCAAGTTTAGTTTAAATATATACTCATAAATAAGCGAGATATATAATTTGATTTATGTTCCATAAGAATAACTTTGAAGAACATACTGTGTTTAACATTGAATATCTCTGCAACAAATTGATGTCAAACAAAAAAAAACTACAATGAATTTTTAAAACTGAAGTTATTGGTAAAAACAAATGTGAGATTTTTAATCGAATTAAGTAAGAAAAACATTTTTATTTTAGGGTAAAAAGTATAAAAAATTTTGAAACCTTTAAACCTCATAAAAGGATTGGATTTCCCAAGGTCCAAACTTTCTGGTTTTGTAACTTAAGTCATGAATGTCACTTTTTACTTCCTCCCCCTTAGACATTGTATATGGAGAAAGTATTGCTTTCGTCAAAATTTTTGAATTTGAGTTATTAGTGGAAATATTCATTTTAATGCTCCCTGATTCTAAAAATATGGTTTTCAGAGTGATGTCTGTGTGTCTGTCTGGATGTGTGACAGAGCTGGAAACCGCACCCGTGGTCTGATTTTTATGAAATTTGGCATGTAGGTACTAATCCACGCCATGATAGGTTCAGGCAGTTTTTAATTTTTGATTTTTAAGGGTAATTATCACCCAAAAACCCTGATAAAACTAAAAAAAACTACTAATCACCATTAAGGAAAGCTCAAAGATCTAAACAATTTAGTATTCTGAATTATTATCCTACGAATACGGGCTGTGGAGAAAATTTAAACTTTCATTTCAAAGTCAAAATAATCTTTATTCATTACGTACATATTCATGCACATTGAATGGCGTCACTAATACTACAAACTAAACTATTATCCTAAGGAAAAGAGAAAGCACTTGATTTTATATGAATCAAAATATAAAACAAGGAGAAAACAAAATATGTTTTGAGAAAGCAAGTTATAAACAAGTCTATGGCGGGGGTGGAAAAGAATTCCTCAAGTAGTTGGCTGTAGTTGGCTTTTTGCAACAAGTAATTTTTTAATTTATTTTTTTATTTAGTAATGTTTTCCTCATTTTAAATATCATTTGGTAAAATGCTTTAACAATTTTAGTCCTATGGAAGTCGTTTTTTTTTCATAAAATGTTAATTTATGCTGCATGAAGTGATAATTTTTTTTATGTCTGGTATTATATGGGTGGCTTTTAAGGTAAGAGTTTTCTGAATAATTTTTTGCAATGGTGGATGTATCTAAGATATATTGTCCATAAACTGTTAAAATCCCTAATTATTTAAATTTGTCTTTTGCTGTTTCATAAAAATTTAGCGGTAGGCACAGTACGTTGTCCAAAGTTATTCTTATAAAAACGGGGAAAACAACAATTACAATCTGTCTCTTGTTTAGTAATCAATCTACTGTAATTGAAATTTATGCAGGTCAAGTTAGCATTAACCAACAGAGGATATTCAAAATATTCAAACCTCTTAAAACCACTGTGTGGAGCAAAAGATGTTTTAGTGACTCCAAAAATGGGATTTGGGTGAACATTTCTGAAAAAAGAGTATTTAGAAGATTTTCCGCGTATTATACCACACTTTATATTCTATAGTTAGTAAATAAAAAACAACTATACATTCAAGTTGGGATAAAGGGAAGAAAGTATGTGTCAGTTTCCTGATACCGTTTATTATAATTTGGCAACATTAATATTAGGCCGCTAAATAGTAGGTTGGCTAAGATTAGGAATTAGGTTACTAAAAGTCAAACTATATTCAATATTAAAACTTCAACTGAAATAAGCATAACAAGTACAAAAGGTTTATCCCTGTAAAAAACCAAATCTCTTTTTCAATATCTGCATTTCACCAATGCCAAGACTGGTTGAAGGAGGACTGTTCCACTTTCTCTGATAAAGTTATAACATTTCACACTCTTCTTGGCACGTGATCTCGGAAAAACTTTTGATAACATTGCTTATTTTTATTGTTTTTATGATTGACACTGTAACCTTACTTGATAAATACTGATGGGTAAATATTGCCTAGCCTATTTGATTTATCTAGGATTTTGCGCATGTTTTGATTAATATTTTCCTCCAAAAAAACAGCAAAGTTTAAAAAGTTATCACAGAATCACAGAGCCCTTATCATGCTGTTGACTTTGTGATGAAATTTATGTTTTTAATTTCAAGCCCCTGGTCAGTAGCACTGGAAACATACGGATTGCTCCCCCCTGGTCAGTAGCACTGGAAACATATGGATTGCTCCCCCTGGTCAGTAGCGCTGGAAACATACGGATTGCTCCCCCTGGTCAGTAGTGCTGGAAACATACGGGTTGCTCCCCCTGGTCAGTAGCGCTGGAAACATACGGATTGCTCCCCTTGGTCAGTAGCGCTGGAAACATACGGATTGCTCCCCCCTGGTCAGTAGCGCTGGAAACATACGGATCTCCCCCCTGGTCAGTAGCGCTGGAAACATACGGATTTCTCCCCCCTGGTCAGTAGCGCTGGAAACATACGGATTGCTCCGCCCTGGCTAGTAGCGCTGGAAACATACGGATTGCTCCCCCCTGGTCAGTAGCGCTGGAAACATACGGATCTCCCCCCTGGTCAGTAGCGCTGGAAACATACGGATTGCTCCCCCCTGGTCAGTAGCGCTGGAAACATACGGATTGCTCCCCCCTGGTCAGTAGCGCTGGAAACATACGGATTGCGCCCCCCTGGTCAGTAGCGCTCAAAACTTACGGATTGCTCCCCCTGCCAAACCGGTTTGATTTAACCGAGCGATAATATACGCATGATCCCTTCTGGTCGTGGTGTGAAATAACCAAGCCCAATTTTTGCCCTGACTGTACTTAAAGTCGTGGCACTTACATTAATCATTTCATATTATTTGTGATCATTTCATACCAATCTCCACTTGTCATTGTTCCCTTGCCATAAACATAGTTGTTCATGAATTTAAATTTGACAATCATGTTATTTACAATTTTAAATGAGGTCAGAATTAGCACATTCCGTATATAATATTATACTGAGGTTACTACCGTACATGTTTTTTAATAAGCAAAGTCTCAACGGGAATCCTTGAAATAGTCGTTATTCTCATGGAGAAATATTCGTTATTGTAAATACGATCTACATTTTATGTAAACATGACTAATTTGTAAACACTTCGACACTGATTCGGACTTTCGTTTAGGTAGGTACCATCATATCCAGCGGTGTGGACAAGCACTCCAGCACTGCCAGGGGGAGCAATACGTATGTCGCTCGCGCGGCCATCCATGGGGGAGCAATACGTATCCTCCCACTCAAGACATTTTCAGGGTTTTCCTAAACATCGGGTGATGTGTACGTTTTGTTGTATGTTTTCGTTCATTTTTTTATTTTATTTTTTTTATTCAATATACCTGTAATGATAAGATGTTGCCACCAATTAAAAACAAATTTTCTAGGGATTCATTAAGCTTAAGTACTAATAACCAAACATTTGAATAACTAATAACCAGCTTCATAATAACTAATTATTTTGTTTTTAAAAACAAGCATAAGTTACTGATTTAAACACCTGTTAGATAATTTATTATGAATTTCCCCATAGAGTCGAAGTTTGTAGTGTAATATATCAGGGTTTATCGGTTCTTATCCACCTAGTTCCGTTTATTCTGTAACAGGTGCTGATCCTGGATCCTGGTGTGTAATAGGATATCCAGAGTTTAGAAGCTAACAAAAGCTTCAAAATCCCTTTAACAATCCAATCTAGATTGCAGTAATAATTTATCCCGACTCTTTAAAAGCAACTGTTGATGATTTCTATTGTGAAATTCAAAGCGTTCAAATTATAAAGACAAGAGATCGCCCAATGGTCAAAATTCGACCAAATATTATTGACGAATTTGAAAAAAAAGTTTTATATGTAGTGGGTTTTGATGCGCGCATCTCTCTTTCCCTCTCTCTCCCTCCCCGTCCCCAACCCTCACTCCCACGTAATTGTTATGATGTGGAGTTAAAAAAGAAAGCAAGGGCGTTACCATTCCAGTAATCAGTAGCCTTTTATTTATGCCTGAAACTTCTCCACCTCATACTCTCCCAGACCTCCTCATCCTCCCCCCCTCACAAATAGGTTTAATTCTTTTTAATAAAGAGTTAAAAAGGATAACAGAAAGGTGTTACCATTCCAGTAGCATTTTTATTTGCCTGAAACATCTGTCCTTCCTGTTTTGCTAGCATTTATTATGACTACAGCTGTCAAAATATAATGATTCAATCAATTACCGTTCTTCCATAAGATTAACATTGAAACTTTGAAAGCCTGTGAGGCGTAGCCCTGAGGGCCGATGTAAATTATAATGGGTTTCTGCTCATCTACAGGACACTACCTTTCTAACGTATGCGCAAATTTCTCCTACAATGCACACAAGCTGAGAAAAAAGGAGGAAAAGTTTTGTGCTTACCTATTAATATAAATATTACTTATAAAGGCTTACCTTTTTGATCTGACTGTTTGTTGGAGTCAACACTCCATTGTGGAAGAAAGCCAGCCCTTTCTTGATGAGATACTGGAACAGAGTACAAAATATGAGGATGAAAACAGTTACAAACAATACATCTAAACCTAGAATCAAATACTCCCTATCTAAAATACTTTTCGTTTAAAATGCAGTGTCAGTCATTTAGCTGTGTAGTTACTACTAGATTTGCCCATTCATAACTTATAACCACCTGTTTTGAATTAGTCGCTGTAAGATGGTGTCATCAGTACATTGACAAATAAATAAGGGAGAACTGCCTATTCAATTACAGTATCATTTTAGCGAATTTCCCCTATAGGGAAGAAGCTATTACCATAGTCGGCATGGTAAGACCTAGGCCCGGGACCATGATAACTTTTCGTTTTGAGGTCCCCAGACCCCAAAAACAGCATTCGTTCGAAACTGTATATATATCGCTGCTTTTCAGCGATATATACAACTTTGTGTATATGTTTAAAAGCTTATAAGTATACTATAGTTGCATATAAGTATTTAAGTATAAGTATACTTATACTTAAATAAGTATAAGGCCAAAGAACAAAACTTTAAAAGTAGGTAGGCCCAAAGACCACAAAGTGAATTAATTTTTAAAGACTCAGTCAAAGGCCAAAGATCAATCAGTCGACCTTACGACCCCATGAGTAACCGATTGGTCACAATCACTCCAAGATAAGAGCCGAGGAGCTTTTAATAGTCCCAGATGGAGCACAATCACAAACCAATGAAGCCAATTCCCAGAATCAAACTAGACTGACACAGTTCATTACGAGAATCATCTTAGTTTGATTGTTTACAAACAGAGCTGGTAACAACTACTGGTACGTTCCCTGTTTGATCTCATGTAGTTGTGACTCAGAGGATTACACCTGAGATCTCGGCTAGTTCCCAGGGGTAAGCGTCTCCTGAAACTTCTAACGTCTTAAGGTCTCTCAAGTTTAATTCTTGATTGGTTTAGTTCCCTGTTTGATCTCATGTAGTTGTGACTCAGAGGATTACACCTGAGATCTCGGCTAGTTCCCAGGGGTAAGCGTCTCCTGAAACTTCTAAGGTCTTAAGGTCTCTCAGGTTTAATTCTTGATTGGTTTAGTTCCCTGTTTGATCTCATGTAGCTGTGACTCAGAGGATTACACCTGAGATCTCGGCTAGTTCCCAGGGGTAAGCGTCTCCTGAAACTTCTAAGGTCTTAAGGTCTCTCAAGTTTAATTCTTGATTGGTTTAGTTCCCTGTTTGATCTCATGTAGTTGTGACTCAGAGGATTACACCTGAGATCTCGGCTAGTTCCCAGGGGTAAGCGTCTCCTGAAACTTCTAAGGTCTTAAGGTCTCTCAGGTTTAATTCTTGATTGGTTTAGTTCCCTGTTTGATCTCATGTAGCTGTGACTCAGAGGATTACACCTGAGATCTCGGCTAGTTCCCAGGGGTAAGCGTCTCCTGAAACTTCTAAGGTCTTAAGGTCTCTCAAGTTTAATTCTTGATTGGTTTAGTTCCCTGTTTGATCTCATGTAGTTGTGACTCAGAGGATTACACCTGAGATCTCGGCTAGTTCCCAGGGGTAAGCGTCTCCTGAAACTTCTAAGGTCTTAAGGTCTCTCAAGTTTAATTCTTGATTGGTTTAGTTCCCTGTTTGATCTCATGTAGTTGTGACTCAGAGGATTACACCTGAGATCTCGGCTAGTTCCCAGGGGTAAGCGTCTCCTGAAACTTTTAAGGTCTTAAGGTCTCTCAAGTTTAATTCTTGATTGGTTTAGTTCCCTGTTTGATCTCATGTAGTTGTGACTCAGAGGATTACACCTGAGATCTCGGCTAGTTCCCAGGGGTAAGCGTCTCCTGAAACATCTAAGGTCTTAAGGTCTCTCAAGTTTAATTCTTGATTGGTTTAGTTCCCTGTTTGATCTCATGTAGCTGTGACTCAGAGGATTACACCTGAGATCTCGGCTAGTTCCCAGGGGTAAGCGTCTCCTGAAACTTCTAACGTCTTAAGGTCTCTCAAGTTTAATTCTTGATTGGTTTAGTTCCCTGTTTGATCTCATGTAGTTGTGACTCAGAGGATTACACCTGAGATCTCGGCTAGTTCCCAGGGGTAAGCGTCTCCTGAAACTCCTAATGTCTTAAGGTCTCTCAAGTTTAATTCTTGATTGGTTTAGTTCCCTGTTTGATCTCATGTAGTTGTTACTCAGAGGATTACACCTGAGATCTCGGCTAGTTCCCAGGGGTAAGCGTCTCCTGAAACTTCTAACGTCTTAAGGTCTCTCAAGTTTAATTCTTGATTGGTTTGGTTCCCTGTTTGATCTCATGTAGTTGTGACTCAGAGGATTACACCTGAGATCTCGGCTAGTTCCCAGGGGTAAGCGTCTCCTGAAACTTCTAAGGTCTTAAGGTCTCTCAAGTTTAATTCTTGATTGGTTTAGTTCCCTGTTTGATCTCATGTAGTTGTGACTCAGAGGATTACACCTGAGATCTCGGCTAGTTCCCAGGGGTAAGCGTCTCCTGAAACTTCTAAGGTCTTAAGGTCTCTCAAGTTTAATTCTTGATTGGTTTAGTTCCCTGTTTGATCTCATGTAGCTGTGACTCAGAGGATTACACCTGAGATCTCGGCTAGTTCCCAGGGGTAAGCGTCTCCTGAAACTTCTAAGGTCTTAAGGTCTCTCAAGTTTAATTCTTGATTGGTTTAGTTCCCTGTTTGATCTCATGTAGCTGTGACTCAGAGGATTACACCTGAGATCTCGGCTAGTTCCCAGGGGTAAGCGTCTCCTGAAACTTCTAAGGTCTTAAGGTCTCTCAAGTTTAATTCTTGATTGGTTTAGTTCCCTGTTTGATCTCATGTAGTTGTGACTCAGAGGATTACACCTGAGATCTCGGCTAGTTCCCAGGGGTAAGCGTCTCCTGAAACTTCTAAGGTCTTAAGGTCTCTCAAGTTTAATTCTTGATTGGTTTAGTTCCCTGTTTGATCTCATGTAGCTGTGACTCAGAGGATTACACCTGAGATCTCGGCTAGTTCCCAGGGGTAAGCGTCTCCTGAAACTTCTAAGGTCTTAAGGTCTCTCAAGTTTAATTCTTGATTGGTTTAGTTCCCTGTTTGATCTCATGTAGCTGTGACTCAGAGGATTACACCTGAGATCTCGGCTAGTTCCCAGGGGTAAGCGTCTCCTGAAACTTCTAAGGTCTTAAGGTCTCTCAAGTTTAATTCTCGATTGGTTTAGGCTATAGTACTAATAATTCCCACAGGAGGGATCGGAAATTTGTAACTCAAAGATATTCAAATTCCTTTGAAATTGGGAAGGGCTTGAACGCCAAAAGCAGTACTGTAGGGTTCAAAAACCTGAAGCACTTAACGCGAGAGTTTGTTTTCCTCTAAGCTTGTCGGTTATTGGCATGTTAGTATGTGGTACCAAACGCGAGTTCCCATACAAACACCATTGCTCAAACGATTGACATTCTTAGTTTTTTAAATGGAATTTTTAAGTGTACATACAATAGAGTCTATTCAATGAACACTTGAGTTAGCTTTCAGTTGATTGGATAATTTTAGATTAAACAAGATACAATAGACTACATCTCACAACACTATAATTTTTTGTACAAAAAGTGCAGTAAGTATAACAAATTATGATACAAGCCGATTAGTTTTGTGACCGACCAGTCACACCAGTCATCATCAGGCCCAATCAGAGAATCTCAGATTTTACAGCATTGTGAGACTTAGTGTAAGTGTGACCACACGTATCATGCTTAGTGATGTAAAATACCCAGGTATTTAAAACTTGGGGTAAATACCCAAAATTCATAAATACCCAGGTATTTATGATATTTTACATAAAAATGCCAATGTAATTTATATCTACCCTTACTACCCTTGTTATTATCAGTGTATAACATTTGAGGATTTTTTATTAGTTACATTTATTAATTATTTTACCAATAAATAAATAATAACATGGACATCTTTGTGAAAAGACCTGTCAACCTTACAAACCACACCACTGCCAAACTATGATGGAACTGGTTAAATACGAGACATTCTATACAAATTTAAAAATAGGTAATTTTGTAATTGGACAAATACAGAACAAAATTACAATGTAATTGAATTTCAATTCTTTTCCTTCCAAATTTTAAGTTTATTTCCTGGGTTTAACTCGATCTTGTTCAGAAGTTAAACGTTTGTGGTACTATGTTACACTCTTCAAAACATTTTTTACAGCATCTTTACAGCATGGTAATTTCAATGAACATAGTAAAATATCCCCTAAATGTTATAAAAATCACAAATACCCTCGTTTTGGGTATTTACCCGGGGCTTGAGGTAAGTACCCGGGTAAATACCATTTTTTATTTACCTACCCGCTGGGTATTTACCCGGCCTACATCACTAATCATGCTACTCAAGCAACTGTTTAATTTTACACTACGGTCCTAAATCACCAAATGATTGAACTTTGTTACTGATTGATATTCCAACTTTGTTACTGATTGATATTCCAACTTTGTTTCTGATTGATATTCAACAAGGTTCTCACCATATAAAACAACCTTCTTTAATAAAATACCAAGCACAGTTAGACACAAAAAGTAGGATTTTAAAGAGGTAGGGTCTTTGAAGGAGTACACTAGTAGAATATAGTTTTGAAGTGAGGAATCCATGTCAGTAATTCCTTCACAGTATAGAAAGACATCTAAGTTTACCACTCTTATTAGCTAGGACAATATGTGTCTCATTTTAATTGTGTTCCACTTCCAGAATTTCCTAGTGTTCCAGATTTTCTACGAAACCAGAAACACGCTGGTAAATATATAAACGAACATGACCATACAAGAGAATTTTTTTAGAAACACAAATAGAAAAGCGCAAATACATTCATATGGCGTCTCAAGGCCTACAGGATTGTCGATTTGACCAGGTGGTGACCCTGGGAATTGTCACATTTCTAGATTTGACCTTGACGAACAGATAATCATCGATCATTGATAACAAGTTCCTCTGGTCTCCATATTAGGTTGACTAAAGATTGCAACTTGTGAAGCAACTGATCAAGTGAATCAAAAACTAAACTGTAAATAGGGGCCTACTCCTTTTAATGAAACAACCTAAATACTCAGTTTTTATTTTTTTATAAATAAATATGAAATTATAACGGTAAAATTAAAACATGATTTTATCCTTCAGCTAATCCATTACTTCACCTAATTCCTGCGCATGAAAATTACTCACTAACACTTTTTTCTTCGTTTACTTTACTAGGCCCTACTGAAAACTGGCAATGGTTTAAATTGTAAATATCCCTTTAATAATATATTTCTAAAATTGAGAAACCCATTAACTGAGAATCCCGTTAAGTTACAGAAGCACTAATCAAATTAAATAACATGTGAAGATTGAAATCAATTAGAATATTTTAACTTAAAGTTTACTTACATAAATTAAAGTTTATTTCTCAATCAGGAATACTAAGCTGTTACAGATGGGGAAGACAAAAGGTTTTGTACAACAAAACCTTAGAGAACAAAATTAAAAGTATTTCGGACTAGGCCTACTGAGATTGAAAATGATATCGACTGCCATACTAAAATCAAATCCTTTATTTAATTTGAACTATTGGGGTGCAGTTTTATCTTAACAATATATTTACACACAAAACCAACTATAACATAGCCTACAATTATTTATTCTTCTAAACATTGATAGTTAAATGAACAGATTAAAAAAGTTTTAAGAAATTAACATTTCTTCCGACAAACCATCAGCACGATGCCTGTAAATTTGACCGATGTGAAAATGTGTATCATATCGTTGTAAATGAGAATACCCAACACACTCACTTGGTGGTGGTAACCCTAGCCGGGGTCAATTGAGGGGGCACTCTGTCATGTCAAAGTTAACCGTTTAAACCAATTGAGGCTAAATATAGAGAGGCAAATTTAACGCAAACACTTTTTCCAGTATGACTAATCCTTCATTTGTTGCTTCGTCTCCTTTACCACAAAAACATCAGATGTATGGAATATTAAAAATACAAACGAGTTCGCACGCAGCACGCTGACGTGAGGGAAGCAAATTTCGCAGTAAAAACTAAAAAAAATATAAACGTTATTAAAACACAACACACTTATCCCAATTTTTATGGAGTGTGAAAAAAATTGTTTTTGCTGTTGCGATGCCCCTGGTTCTATTTATCTGCAATGCTGGAATACTAGTGTTATGCATTAAAAGGTTAGGAGGACGTTCAGTCAGGATTGAAAGTAGGTTTCAGGGTTCTAGGATAAAACGTTGCAACATATGAAAAACAGCCTTTTTTACATAAAAATCCACACACTTTACGTAAGGCAACATACTGGGTTTAGTCAATTAAAGTTGTCTTTAATAACTCGGTAAATATTTGCACTATAATTATGAGAGTTGTCTTGAAATTTGGCTGTTTACGTAAGACCATTTAATACAATAATAATTTTACATCCGGGGCTTTTTTATCCTTTTTGGGCCCAAAAACAACAAATTTGAATTTTCAAACCCCAAAAAAGGGTGTTACGGATTTGTGATAATTTTTTTATAAATAACTTGTCCAACTGATTGTGAAAAGAAATGTCTACCAAATTTAAAGTAAATCGGACAACAAACGCAACCCCCAAATCATGTTCAAGGGGAAGTTAAGAACTTGTATGGTGGTACCGGGCTGAAGTTTCACCATGTGGGTCATTCTAAAAGCTCACTAGCCCATATGAAACTCGCTAAGCTGGCTCATTTCTTTCACAAAGGCAAGCACACACCCTGAACTAATCTGATGGCTTTTCAAGTTATTCAATTATCAGCTTACTGCCGGGATAAAAGAGTCAATCTAGATCTTTTGGACACGCCTGACTTCAGCCCACGCCATCCGAGCGCCACAATGGGCTTGGTAATCCGTCAGTTACAGCAACTATTGGGCAACAGCAAGTCACTGCAACACTGCCTGTTGTTTTGGTTGGAACGTGTTACGAGAGGGATTACAGACTAGTCATGACTGGCTCACTTTCTACCCAAAATGACTCCCAGGCTGTTGGAGAAAGCAGTGGGAACATTTCACACAGTGAGATACTGATCTGTCATACTTTTGATTGAAGCCTATTTAGAGAAAAGAAACCTGAGTTTCTATTTTGTAAATGTAACAGGTCAGTGTGTGATTGATATATATATATATATATATATATATATATATATATATATACATGTGTGTGTGTGTATGCACTTTAGCGGTCACATTTGTTGTCCGATTTACTTAAAATTTGATAGGGACGTTCCTTTCTATAATCAGATAGACAAGTTTATTGGGCAAAAACAATCGAAAAACTCTAAACCTCTTTTTTGGGGATTAATCTTTCAAATTTTGAATTTTTGGGCCCAAAAAAGGTCAGAAAAGCCCTGAATGTGAAATTAATGAATGTAAAAAGATGGGAATTAGTGTGGCGAAACTTTTAAGCTCTCTCTCGTCATTCTAGCATAAATATTTACTGAGTTATTAAAGAAAATGTGTATCGACCAAACACAGTCTTATGGGAGTTTTACATTAGAAAAGCCTGTTATTGATTTGTTGGTGTACTTTTATCATCCCCAACAACCTCATGCCTACTTTAACCCATTGAGGTAGTAATTTTATTCTATTTGTAGTAGCCTATAACGGGAATTGATTGGTGCTGCACTCTAGTAGCAAAATATGTAACTAATGACCGCGGGCGTCTACGGTTCTATCCGCTAGGGGCGCGGACTGACTGAAAACACTTAATATCGCCGCCAGGCCTTTGGTCGTGTTAGCTGAGTTGGCTACGTCGTGGAAACACTTTGGCCAGGTGGCGATACGATGTTCGTGGGTTCGATTCCCGCACACGACCAAAACTGACCAGTTGTGCAACTCTCAATGAGTTAACCAGTCTGTGGCAACGTTGGTGGGAGGGCCCAAGTAAAATAAACGGTGGCAGGCTTGCTTGGAAGTTGACGGGATAGGTTAATTCTTTGAGACTTGCACATGGTCAACACTGATTTTGCTAATTTTTACTTATGTCTACTGTGTATGTGCCAATGCGACTCTCTAAACTGAAAGAAAACAATATTTTAATTAAAATATGCCATTAATCCATTTAAAAACACCAATTTTATACTCCAATTCACACGTTAATAAAATTACAAGTAAGGAACGAGACCTGCTCGTATGTCTACGCCAATGGGTTAAAGCCTGACTGGACCTTCTCCTAACCTTATAATGTGAAAAATTGTATTCCCAGCATTGCAGGTAAATAAACCAGGAGCATCAGAACAGTAAAAAAATCAATGTTTTCAGATTTTAATAACAATTGGAATAAATGTATGTTTTTAACTGATTTTGAGTTTTTATGTGGAAATTCTCTTCCCTCAAATCAGCGTGCTGCGAGCAAACTCGTTTTAATGTTTAATACCTAATGGCATTTCATATACCGGTATCCTAGATACAGCTAGCTAAACTTGTTCGAAATATTTTAATGTTAATCAACTTCTCCAAAAAATTTTGAAAATCACAAAACCATTATAGTCACTGTAGTTGAGAAAGTGACACCTTTGGAGTAAAAATTAAATTTATTTACATTACCAACACAACCAACGTAATATATTTCTAAATACAATGTCGCAATAACTCAATTACATTTTTAAACTAAATATTCCTTTAAATAATATATCATCTACCTTTGTAGCTTCCACCAAATTCTAACATCCATTCTCACATCTTTACGACATCAAATTATGAGGTATGTACTGTAGGAACCAAACGTATGTAATCTTAACTAATTATGACAAAGCAAATATAAAATTGTATGGTTTTTTTGTATGGCAAGTTCATAAAATTAGGTTTTAAAATAAACACATTTGCCAACACAAAGGATAAATTTTACTAAATGACAATATTGATAACCATCCTCCTATTTTCTACCTTTTTACCAAATATTCTTGGTCCTAACTACATAAAACTTGAATATGCCCTAAATCAGGTTTAGCTTTAATATTTTTAAGATAATACAGGAGAATTCAATGAGATCGTGAGATATTCATTTTTTAAAATTATTTTTACCAGATGAGCTTAGGGCTATAGAGACCTCTTCACCACCTAACCCGGCGGCGGGGTTCAACCATTTTGGGATTCACTACGACGTATGCCAAGGTGAGATAAGAAACCGTACAAACTCAAATCGGTATGGTCGGTCTGAGATTTGAACCCGGGACCTCCCAAATGTGAAGAGAAAGCGTTTCCACTGTGCTACCTCACTCAATGATTGCCATGGCCTTGAAGAAAAAGGCTAAAGATTAAAGTGAATTTAACCAACAACTAAAAGCACTTCGGCAGCATATTTAATTCAATTTCCTGAAAAAAAGTTCTTCCACGCAAATCTCATTCCTTCAGTAACCACTTAAAAAATTGAAAATTTGGTGAAACTCTAAAAAAAGTTACTCCGATAAACTCCAAAAATAACTCATGAAATGATTAAAACCGGCACAAAGCAGTGCTAACAAAATGCTGAATACACAAGTGGCGGTTTCAAATGTATGCAAAGTGATGTTAAGTGCCAGCTTTCAGCGCAGCGTAATGGCTGGTGACAAAACAAGTTTAATTTGCGGTTTGGCGCAACTATGCTCAGCAGCCTTGCCCAGACAATGGCATCATTATGTGACTAGACAAACATTCTCATTCCCAAGCATGTCCCCTCATTAACTAACCCTCATGGTGCAAAAACGGTGTCACTGTAAGAAAAATGTGTAGTAAAACACAGTGTCGGAATCGGTTAGAGAAAAATAATACTTCGTAGTTCCCTAATGAGTTTTTGTGGGGTCAGCTACGCGTTTATTAGTGAATTTCCTATAGAAAGTGAACTATCAGCATGAACCGCACGGTAAAACTTAAGCCCGGGGCCTCCATAGAAGTTCCTAACATGACCCCCTGAACACGTTTTGGGGGATCGTTCAAAATTTTATAAATATATATGTATAAAAAAGATGGGAATTAGTGAGGCAAAACTTTTAAGCCCTCTCTCGTTATTCTAGTATGAATATTTACCGAGTTATTAAAGAAAAAATATATATCGACCAAACACAGTACGGTACGTTGTCTTATGGGGGTTTTACATTAGAAAAGCCTGTTATTCATTTGTTGGTGTACTTTTATTATCCCCAGCAACCTCACACCTACTTTCAAGCCTGACTGGACATTATCCTAACCTTATAATGCGCAAAATGTTATTCCCAGCATTGCAGGTCAATGAAAACAGGAGCATCAGAACAGCCAAAAAATCAATGTTTTCAGATTACAATAAAAATTAGAATAAATGTATGTTTTTACACTGGTTTTGAGTTTTTAAAGTTTGTTATGTGGAAATTCACTTCCCTCACGTCAGCGTGCTGCGTGCGAACTCGTTTAATGATTGACTTAGCCATTGAGGAATTAGTTTGATGGGACTTTTCTCTAAATGATTAAAAGTAATTCTGTTGTTTATCCTTAGATTTTAGGGCTCCACCCCACTGCCCTCAAGGTTCCCATGTTATTGTTAAGGAGGAGAGATTTTATTGGGTTTATGTCACACATATTTCATTTTTAAGCATTTAATTTAAATTGACAGCTGTAACGAGACATATTTCTAACTACAGACAGTCACTGTTTACATTCCTAATTGTATTTTACGTCTACAAAATCCCCGTGGGATAAAGGTAGTGAGAAACCCCCTATGGCTAGTGAATATTTGCAAGTTTTATAAAGTTTGTTAAGTGGATAGGTAATGAACACACAAATTATTTGAAGCAAGATTAACATAAACTGTACTAAACTTTTCAGTCCGCACTTTCTCAAATTTGTTTCCCTTGAATTGAAACTTTTCAAGAGAATATTTGATAACATCAATTGCAACATTCAGAGCTGATGAAAAAAAAGGTTTTTAATTTGTTAAGTTTAATTAGGTTAAACTTACAACACACCCATATTATTGACCTCAATGAAAAATGAATATCCTTTCCACAGTCTTTTATTTTTGTATATTCTGCAGGGAGTACACTTATTGGAGATACCATTTACTATAAGCACATTAAGGGGAACGTTCAGCAGAATCACACTGTATAATTTAACGTGTAATTTTTAAACATATCCGAAACGTGTGCCTCGTGCTACTAATATAACTTTGAATATGTATCTTAGGGCCTACACCCTACAGCTAATCTTATCGGGGTCTTCTAAAACTAATAGTGGACACCGAGTATCATCTGTCTGGAGAAATTGCAAACAATTCAAAAATCCAATTTATAGGCATTTTTATTTCAGATATAGCATTTAAATTTTTTGATGGTAAACGCAGACCACAAGAACCTTGATTGAAGACAATCTACAACTTTTTATTCAACGACTTTTCATTGCACTCGACTTCGGTTAAAAACTCTTTTCATCAATGTGATTTTTTTAAACAATGCTACCGCCTCAAATTTGTTTCAATTTTGCTACTACAAGTCCTACAGTTTCAATGATAACACCTTTACATACGGTATATATTTTTTTTTACTTTAAAATTCTAAAAGCTATAAAATTTTTAAATGTTGTTCCTTTATACCACAGGCATGTTCTCATTTTAAGGAAAACATACCCAAAGATCATTACACCCAGAAATACACCCCCAGAAACGCACACCTTTAGAAACAACCTGTACAGATCTAAAGTACTAAGTACAAGGTGCGAGGTTCGGACATGAGCAGTATTGACTTTCCCCCTACAAGCGTCTAAGTACAGACCCTTATTTTAGTGTATTTTGGTCTCATTTGACAATATTATCAACACTTAAATAGGAAATAGGTACAAAATTTAATCGGGAAGGTTTAAAATTCACAGGTTTAGTGTTTTTAACTCAACAACAGTGAGGAAACAACCAACATTTAGAATTGGCCTACTAATGCATTTTGTTTCTAACTATTATGTAATTTAATAATGTAATTACAAGAAGAGATAATGTAATATTTCAAGACAGAGGGTAGTGACCAAATTATGACAACAGGATGATTATCGGGGGGCTCAAAATTGTCAAAAACTGAAGGTGTAATTTATGAACATTTGTAAACCCTGTTTACATATGACAACGTCAAAATAATTTAGCTAGGGTATAGTATGTTATGGACCTTTCACAGTTTTGTAACCTTAAGCCTAAATAAAGATTTAAAAATATCTTGAATCTTTTCATAGTTGTAAGAAATATTTCTAACTACAGACTATCACTACCGGTACCGGTTTATACATTTTTAGTCTTGGCTAGATTGTATTGTATGTGCAAGGGAGACACTTCAGCTAGTTTAGGCTATTTAATAACATTAACTTATGTTGTGATATGATGATAAGTAACTTTTAGTTACAAAACGGTGGAAGGTAGGTAGTATTTTGATCAATTAAATAAAACCTACCAAGACCAGACAGTGTTTAACCCTCTAGGTGTCGCATCAAAAAACCTGAAATGTTACGCCATTTTTTTAACTTTTGCAGAATTTTATATAAAATGCTATAAAAAAATAAAATTTTGATATATTGGTAAACAAGTATACATTTTCTTAGAGAGCAGAAAATGGGCTATCTTTTAATGTAAAATTTTTTGGCCTAAATGTATGGTATAACAGTCCGGCTTGGGTTCAAATCTAGACAACCCAAAAAACAAAACTTATTTTTTATGTTACGAGACCCGTAGAATATATTTAGACAGCTATAATCAAAAATCTAAGATATACATTTTGTTCAAAATTTAATAAGGAAAAAGAAAATATACATATATATATATGTATATATTATATATGTATATATATATACATATATATATATATAATACACACAACGTAACCTCACATTACAGCATTCCTATTGAAAACATAACTAAACAAATTATTAAAACGGCTGCAAAATTATTAGTTCGCAAAAGGGCGAACATTATTAGTTACCATGAAGCCCAGATATTGCCGATCACTTTGGTATAATGGATGGTTCGAAACGACCGATCGTCAACGAGATATACACGCTAAACTGGATGTCTGCAAAGTCGACTGAAATCAGTCGATTAACACTCGAGCGTCAAAAAAAGTCGACCGAAATCAGTCAAT
Organism: Allygus modestus; assembly: GCA_963675035.1. Classification (NCBI taxonomy): domain Eukaryota; kingdom Metazoa; phylum Arthropoda; class Insecta; order Hemiptera; family Cicadellidae; genus Allygus; species Allygus modestus. The sequence continues at coordinate 455,592,164 of OY776111.1, read as the reverse complement.
TGACACTTAGAGGGTTAACACCTTAGCTGCTACACCCAGATTTTAGTGACATATCACCTAAGAAAATCAGTTCCCAATAAGGGAATCATATTAGGAATAATAGGCAGGTAGGCCTACTGTACTTCATTAAAGTTTACAAAATTGGCGTTAGAATGTTTAAAGTACCTGTATGATTAATGTTAAACATGTACATGTAGGTAAAGGTTGAGTTACAACACAAAGGAGCATTTACTTTAAACGTAATTTGCCTTATAAGGCCCTTAGCGTTAAACATCGCGGACCACGGCAAATCACCTCGATACAGAGCCTCCTCTTATGTTGTATTTTAACCCTTTGACTGTCAAGCTTGTGATTAGTTAGACCTGTTGTTTTGTTGACTCTTCAAATATTTTGAATACCTCATCATTCAAAAATTATAGAAAACGTGCTTCCGGTGGATACACACACAGTAAGGATATGTAAATAGAAAAACACCTGATTGGATGTACAACTCATAATGAATTCACACATCCTGTCAACTTGGACCGAAGCCGTCCACCGTTAGCTTAAAGTATTTCCCCTCAACTCTGTCACAGACGGAGAAATCTCCATAAGTTGCACATAAAAACTACTGACTGAGACACAGGACTCAAACCCCTTGATCTAAATGTGTCCCCCCTAGGCCGTGAGGCCTTAGACCGTTAGGCCATTGATCTGACTAGTAGCTGCATCGGACCTGGTGTTACTACAGCCCACGCGCTGAATCAGTTCAGTTTTTATCTGCCACGTTACACCACATGTCAGCTCAAATCGGAGTGCAGTGCTTATCATGGGACAAGTGTTTAAACAGTAATTAACGATTAAAAAAGCCACGATATCAACAACATTAGGCTAGCAATCATACTGCACAAAATAAAAAATTACCTTTTCAGAACAGGTTTTGAGTTACTGCCATCTAAAATACAGTTACTAACTGTCTAGGCAACAAGACCTATTAGGACAGGGTTGCTAATACTCCTAAATTTCTGCCTCTGACAGGTTTTATCGCATTGAAAACAAGGATATAACTAACTCCTCTGCCACCTAATGACGTAATACTTATATTTTGACCTCTTCAGCATGGCTATAAGCCTGATCAGATTAGGTGAGTGGTCTAAGTATACCGGTACTGTCCGCCTGGCCAGGAGGGTTGTGTTTGGGTCAAAGGAGTGGATCCTGCCTCAGCTGGTTGATATGGTCTGCAATTCATCGATACTTCACCTGTCTCTAGGAGAATTGAAGGGGGCAATAGCACACAGTGGTCAATAGAGATTTGTGGAGTCGGGCGATTTTTGGACCCCTGATCAGTTGTTCAGCTACTGTTTACCTACTTGTACTGTGTATGTGAGACCATCAGAATTTTATTTTTAGATTTAAAATAGTTTACTTAGGCTTGGAAAAAATAACTTCAACAAGTCTTGAGTTCAAAAATGTCTAAAGATTTACACCTATGCATAGATTACCTGATACAGTAAAAGTCATTAAAACAATACAACCCACAAGATTTTACATACCTACCAAGCGACAGAAATATCTTGGCAGAAAACGGACTTGACAACTCAGCTGTACTTTAGTCTAGGCTAACCTAAGTTACCAAATTAGGTCTGAAAGTAGGCCAACCAGATTTCCTATCAATGCATAACAGACTTATGTTTATTTCTTGAAGGTAATAAATGGTAATCAATATGGCCAATTGGGAGTTTAATTCCAGAGTGTGGGTTAATTGTATTGACTAAAATTCACATAAACAAAACAAATTTTGACATAACCTATATCGCTCAAATTTTACTCATTCAGTACCTACTTAACTTTCATATCAGTAAACTAAACTGATGTGGGTTGGTTGGATCCGAACTGTTTTTACTTAAATTATTACCTATCTGTCTGTACAGTTTTAACTCAAAATTGTAGGTTATAGGTATATGACCCCGTTGCTATGACAACGTTGACATTTATCAATGATAAGACTATTCAGCTGCAAATTTCATTTACCTGTTTTATTTCGTTCCTTAAGTTGTAAGATGTTGAATAAGTTTCTGGGGGGAATCCAGAAGATTTCTCGTCCATATTATTAAAACAAACTTTATGTAAGTGACACTAAACTGTTTACATACACCGCCCACCAAAACAAAGCCCACCAACACAATCAACGCGAAACGTTCTCGACTCAACAACGACCGCAAAACAACTGCACCAGCAACAAACTGACAACCAGAGCCACTGCCATACTGATAACGTAGCAAATGTTTACTGCAATCGGAGTACAATACCGTATAAAAGTCGTTAAATCATTGATTTTTCCTAAAAGACTTAATTTTAGCTTAAATTACAAGGATCCACTGGTCCTAGGATAATTTTTTGGCTGGTAATGTAGTATGGATATGCCACAAAATTGTTGGGGTAGTCATAATTTGATCATGTACAGCGACGAGTTGCTCTTTCCGGCTTTACATTCTTCGTTTGCAGTAGGGCCTTATAATTCAATTCGATCAATCCTCCATATTTAAGTTATAGACAACGGGGGTAGTCCGTGATTACCGTTATGTCACATTACATTTCTCAACTATATTATTGTTAACTAAAGAGTTATTGTTATGAACATGCCCAAGTTTGTAATGGTTGATCCGTTTGGAAATAAATTAAAATTAAAAAATTGTGGGGTAGTCCCTGGTTGAACATGAAAAAACACTTCGTCAATGAGACTAGGAGTGCAGAGGGCAGACTGCCTTTTTGTGTGTTATAAAAAAGAGCAGCCAAATTGCATCAGTTGGGGGTCCACACCACAAAAAAAGGTTATGTGACTGGATGATCAATACCGACCCACCTTTAAATACGGTAGAATTCATGCAAGTACCTCATATGCTCATATTTTCGTTAACAGAGAAAAATTACGGTTGTTTAAATATTGCTATTATACGGGATGTAATAAGGGGAAAATATGATGCGCCCCTTCAAATCGTTACTTGAAAGGTCCACTCCTTTAGCATACATACATTATATTCAGAAAACAATAGTTTTGTCAAAAAGAAAAATAAATCTAACAAAACAAGTTGCTTTTTCATGGTAATCTTCAGCCTCACAGGTGCCCTGAACCGTCAAAATCTTGGCCAGTTTTGATGATTGTTTTGGTTCCCCCGGGCAAAATCGTTCCCACACTCAGAACAGGACAGGTGTGTACTGTTATCAGTATGTATATCCCCCTTCCTACTCAATTTTAACGTTTGTTTTCATTTTTCTTAAGAAAAGCATCATTGTTTTTTGATACGCTGATACGTGTGTGTTGTGATATGATGACTACAAATGTGCGCATTTGTTGTTTTTAAATATTTAGTTTCTATTATTTGAGGTTTTGAGTTTGACGTTTTTGTATACCAAACATGTTTAGTAGTGCGGGATGTCGTAAACGGGATACATTTCAGGACGATAATATATGAAATCAGATTTTGAATTACACAAGTCTCTGAGCTGAATGTGTTCTAAGTCAATCACCTAATAAAATGACAAGCTATGGAACACATTCAGTCACTTTGCTAGGCTATAAATTGCTCTCAGATACAATAAGCTGACCTGGGCAGCAAATGTGCTGATGCCTTCTTTATAGATCTTATGGTAACAATAACCATTGTAGGAAATTTTATGTTTTTCCGATCAGAAAAATATTGTTTCAAATTTATTCTAATTCAAGCATAAAATGTATATGATGTAAACCGTGTAATATATCAATCATTGAAGTTAGCATTTGTTTATGTGCTTCCTTAAAACTCAGTACTCTTAAGTGAATAATGCAGAGTGTTATTTATTGTCTGTGAAAATTTCAAAATTTAGCACTTTGGTTTTTAATACAGCTAAAGACACACAAACTGTGCTGTATTTATTAAAATAGTGTTCATTCATTGTACAATTTTTGGAAGCTCTGTAGAGGATTTAATTTATACTTTTTTTTATTTCAAAATATTACACTGTACACTGCCAGCAAAGACACAATTAAGATGTTATAATATTTTAATGTGTTAGTTCATTTCTAATTGGGCACATTTAATAAAAGACTTTCTGATGGAGTAGTCATGTTAGCTTTGTCACAGTCTGGCCTGGGGCAGGCTACTGAAGCAGGGATAGTGAAATGTTGTTAGAGTAATTTGGAAGTTTGATCCCTCCAGAGTGTGCTAAGTACAATTAGACAAAAATTGAAAAAGACATAATACTATTGAAACCAACAGAGCTCATCCACAAGGAGGGGCAACTGGGTCACTATGCCCTAGGTCCCCGAATTCCAGGGGCACTCATATAATTTTTGGGCCATGACCCCCAATCCCCTTGTTGCAGCCCTGGAAACCTTGTATCAAAGTTCTCAAAGATGGTCAAACTGTAAAATCAATGAACACTTACTAAGAAGAAGAAGATAGAAGATCTTATGTGGCAACATTCATCCAACAGTTTCACCAGTTTAATGAAGTTCTGCTCTTTTAACAACAAAGTTCTGCTCACGAGAGAGACAACAGCAGGACGGTTACACATTTACAACACTCAACGTGTAAAAGAAACTGAATTTTTAAAATTAGAACTGACCTTAGTGTTTGTGTGTTCATTGGTCAATTTTTTCAAAATCATGTAGGTAATGGCTTGTAAAATATTTTATACACTGCTAATGTCTTTTAAATCTGCTTTCAATGGCAGTGTTTTCAAACCACATATTTTAATCACGGTAAAATTACATGTGTACTGTTTAAAAAGGTCCTTTTCCTTATATTTTATAAAATACAATTTTAATTTTTATTGATAAAATGTTGTAAATAAGGAAATTTGCATTTAAAAATATTCATTTGCACTTCAACACTGTCAAATCCCGTCATATTTTCCCCAACTGAAGAAGGTTTTTTTATGAAAACCCTTTATTGGTTTTCTCAACCTAAGGATAAAGGTAGGAATAATAAACAGTACTTCCTTTTAGTTTATTTAAAAATATTTCATGTAGAATCTTTACTTTACTAGAGAGATAATTCTTATAATAGAAAGTAACAAATATATGAGATCAATAAAAGAGACTTAATAGAATGAAACTCGGTGTGAGATTAACACAAAATATAAATAAAATACAATTCATTGAAAGTACAACTACATTCTGGCTTTGTTGGGAGATTTTATTAGCAATAAATTACTTGTTTTGGATTTTAATTTCAGTTTTGATTGGTTAAATCAGCCCAATGGTAAACCAACAGCATAAGTAGGCGGCTGATATGCAAATTAATGCTCCCACTAAAACCAAGACTATGATTGTACTTGTACAAAGTCAAATAAAATTATTAATTATTTTAAAAATTGTTCATCAACTTAAAAACTCAAAATACAATCAGTGTGAAATCACAAAACCTCACTGAAAGCACCTCAAAAATACATATGTTTTTTACATTTGTTTATACAATAAGGATCGACAGGAAACACGCAACGGCCAAAAAGCTATTCACAGTTGTACTAAAAGTAATTTCACGTTAAAGCAATGGTCTAGTAATTAAAGTTCTAGAATTAAATCTAGAACAGCTCATTCAACATAAGTTTGGAGTTGATTCTAAACAGTTCTAAGTAATACAAGTTAATAAAGAACCGCTCCAGTTAGGGTCACAACTCTATATGCACTTTTACTAGGAGTTTTTAATTCACCAGTCTATACTCCACACTGTTCCTTTTGTTTTATTTTTGATATTAATTTTCTAAATTTAAATTACTGCTTTGTGGATGTTCGGTGACTGTTAATGATGAGTCTTTGGAAACAAATTTACTCAAATCAAACTAAATTTTTTTATCTTCTATTATGGTGGTTAATATTTTGAAATTGCAAAAGCACTTTTGAGTTTTGCCATTTTTTACCGCTAGGCGCAGGGTTGCAGCTAAAGGCGTATTAATCACAACATTTCTTTTGTGTGGGAAGATTCAGTAAAGTTCATGTTCCCAACACTGACTCGTTAATGAGTTAAATTACATTTTCACTAAATAAATATACATATATATATATTCACATATAAACTTTGTTGAACTGTTTTTATCTACATGTTCAATAGGCTAAACAAAGATGTACAAAACGTTTAAATTTAATTTGAGTCAATCTAAATTTGACAACCTCCTTTATTTAACATGAGGGAAAAGAGAAAAAAATCAATCATGCTGAACTTTTAAATGGTTTATCTACTTTCAATTAATTTACCATAATCGATTTTAAAAATCACCAAGGAAGTTACTGAAACATTCTAGAATTTACAGACCACTTTGAAAATAAAGTTTTCAGGTATAGCTTTAAAACCTAAATTTAACAGTCGTGAAACATCTTCAGGATGATATCAGTAAACCAAACACAAATTACTGTGTTTTTATTTCTTTATAGTGGTAATAATGAAAGGATAGAATGGTAGAATGCCTCAACGTAGAGCTTGAAACTAGTTTACCTCCTCAATCTTTAAGACACAGAAAACTATGAAACACTACAGACTTCAGACTACAGCTGAACGAGGAGAAGGGTTGTGCTCCACAAGTCGGGTTGCCGTGGGGGGGCAGCGGGTGGAGTAGGGGAATAAGTCGGGTGTGATAGGGATAGCAGCGGGTAGAGCCCGCGGTCAGTGACCGAACTAACCGTTTTAATTGTAACTGCATTTAACATTTTAGTCTGCAGTAGTGTTTATAGTTTTCTGTAATCAAGGCTTAAACACACTAGAATAAAAATAATTATAGTTTTATTTTAAAAAGATTGAACAATATTGCCATGATTTTTTGGGAACTTGCAGTGGTGGTTGGTCCAAATTTTGACTGAGTAGGGTCGCCCTCTTGAATTCTTTAGATGTAAAGAAAAGGGGTATTACACCGACAAATACACACACCTATGTAGGTGTATACGTGCTCCTAGGAATCTAGGTAAATACACTAGGTTAATTATTTTGGCGTGAGTCTATCGCCTCTTAAACAATTAGAGCTGTGAGAAGGTTAAAGAGCTAGATTTTCCAGTGGGATCAGAATGGTAATTCAAATTTCTAGTAACCTCTTCAAAATACTTGGTCATACTGTATGATACACTGTACAATGGTGTGCTTAGGACGTGGGGGTAGGCGTCCAGCACCTATACTGTGTCCTGCGCAGCAGTCGACATCTTGTTGATAATTGTGGTACGGAAAATGATCTCCACATCACAAACATTTTGCCAAACTTTGAAAACACAAAGCTCTTAATATTTTTACAAAGCAAATGATAACACAAATTTATTTGCAATATTTACAAAACACCATGATACATCAAAAGCACACTGAAACATTCAATTTGTACAAATCATTAATCTAAGTACTATAAAAATATCACTTTTTCTTTTTGGTGTATTTATTGACAATCTACTTATGGATATTGAGATCAAAGTGCAGTTTAAAGTTGCCAAGAACTTAATACTGTAGAGATTACTATTAAAAATTAAATATTGTGCGACTGGATTTGAATATATTTGAAAATATTTCAACTATGTACACTATGCCTTGAAGATAAATCCGACACTTGGATGATTACAAAGTAACTTGCCACTTCTTTACAGTTGTTACAAATTCATTTTTTCAAGTCAGCCTTTGTTTAAACGGAAGATTTATAAAGCAATCCAAGACAATTCAATTAACAAAACCACAGAAAATGATCAACACAAATGTCTAAAACCATTGACCAGATCTGGAGATTACTGAATGTCAATAAAACTATTTCTTGTACCTGTTCATATATTTTCCCTAAAATCAAACATAATAATCAATAAAGTATTTGAGAATACATTTCTTCAATATTGGCTGTTGTTATTTTACTTGCAATGAAAGCAATTAAGCAATTAAGAGGACGTTGGAGAGATTGGCCATAATAGATTATCTTATTTTTATCTAAATACAAAGTCAAACCGCCCTAGGCACCTTTGAAAACCCTAAACCCATTCACTTGAATGAAAGGTCTCAGTGAGAAAGTTGGAGGGAAATATGAGTTATTGAGTTATTAGATGATAATGAACTAAATGAAAGTGTCAGGATAAAATAACACATTATAAAATATTGGAACATGATCAGCGTGAGTAATTTGATTGACTATAAAAGTAAATCAGATGAACAAGCAAAGCTGGTGGGAAATTCCAGTATCAATAAAGGTGAAAATCTGAGCAACCCCTAGAGGCCATACCTGTACGCATACAATCACAAACTTTGGTAAGTAGACCAATCTTTAAGAGTTAGAACAATTTGGCAGTTGTTAACATTTACATTCAACAAACTGTCCTATTAGTTGTTTTCCTGGACACTCCAAGACAACAAGAGGCCCACAATTATGGAACCCGGTGCAAGACTGACTACAACCTCCCACTTCATCATCTGGCATTGTACGAGGAAAAACCTTCTTATGCAGGGGCGAAGTTTTTCAACATACTTCCTCCTTTATTGAAAACTAAAGACCATAAGAAGTTGAATACCAGCCTGAAATCATGGTTGTTGGATAGGCCTTTCTACAGTGTGAACGAGTTCTTGGAGTGGAAATGATGGACACAATCTACAGTGTGAATTATTTATTTTTGCATGTCCTACAATTTTACTGGGAACATTGTTATTTATCTAAAATATTTAATAAGTCGTTGTAAGCTAAGAGCGAGAATCATCCGCCATTTGCAAAGATGGCGGACATGGCGCAGATTAAACTTTAGGGAATTTTTATAGTGTGGATGTTTGGATGAAATTTATAGCTTGATCACAATTTGTTGGGTCAACCCCTATTTTTCCTGAATTAAAGCAGAAAAGTAGATCTCGCTTATTAATGACCAGAACATTTTGAAAGATGTTTCAAAATGAAGGCCTCACTTAAGATATAATTGGATTGTGAGCAATTTAAAAAAAATAAATATTATTTAAAAGTTCTTATTAGTTAAATTAGTCTTTGAACATATTTTTTTCATTTAAACAACTTTGTAAACATTAGAAATTTAACAAATTTAAAAGAAAAATATTCCTTCTAACATTTAGTCAAATAGTAAACAAAATATGGACACTTGTATAGTTCACCCGTATTTTGCTGACCTATTATAGAAACTGGTCTCATTCCTGATGTGAAGGAATAAACTGCTCCTCATGGGTCTAATTTGAGAGTCGCAAGTAAGTTGTCCCCCAATAATTTGGAGATCATTTGACTGTAATGCATAAAAATTCCCAGTAGTTACAAATACGATAATTTTACCCCCATAATGGTTTATATTTTTTATCTCAATTAATTGTAATGCTTACATTTTATTTTTGATTTTAAATAAGTTTAAAGATGGATGGATCATTTGCCAAGTGGGTGGACTACTCTAATGTATTTGTTATGTGACTATTGTAAAAAGTAAATAAATAAATAAAACTCAAATTACGCTTATGTTTCTTCTATACATATTCAGGGCCACCGTTTTCCAGGGTTTCCAACAGAAAATTCACTATTTAGATTGTAAACAGAGCCCCGGAATCAAAATGTAGGATGAAATCTAGACCCATCCCTGTTTGTAGTCATTTACTAGTTATTAAAGTACAACAGTTACATCATCAGCGGCGCAACATCGTCTTGGGTTAGTTCCTGAGCTCTGCCAAACCTACACCAGGCTAGCAGCACCTCTGTCCTGCTGTGACTCCAACGTCCTCTTGAAGAGACGTGGCAAGAGACTTATTCATCACATCAACAATGTACAAGTTATGTTTAATAATATTTGTTCCTTAAACACTTATTTTCCTTGATCTTGGCAAGATAGTAAACCTTTTCACTAAACGTAAAACTCTCAAAGTTTGTCATCATCTTCCCATTTAGGACACCTACAGTATACCTTGAACCAACTTCTGCATTACTTTGTACTTTCTGGCTAGCTACTTCAAACAAAGACATTTTAGAAGCATCAAATTCTCTTAAGAGTTCCAAGAATTTGAAACAGAAAAAGATTAATGTAACTGACACATATTTAAATTTGATAACCTCAGATTTCTTTTAAAATAGTCTGTTCTTTTCTTTAACACTAAAAAAACATTGATTTCTTGCATTTAAATTAATTATCTTTAATGTATAAAAGTCAAAATTACTTACCAACACTTAAGTTGCGTTTACACGATGCAGGTTAAGGAGAAGGACACCTTGAGAAAGTAGCCTTGCATAGGGCCTGTGGTCAGAACCTTGATCAATTACGGTGCAGGCTGCTTATCATGTTTCTGTCCACACCCTACGCAAGGCTACCTTGTCACTAACCTGCATCGTGTAAATGCGGCTCTTAAGCATCAATGCATGGGGATAGTTGGTTTTTGAAGCGTTCAACTCTTAACTAAACTAAGAAGAATTTTCTAATTTTCATAGATCGAGAAGGTTTTTGACAACATCATTTTGCAGAATGATACTAGGGTGTACTTACTCAAATGCTCATTTATGTAGAATAAATGTAGCTCAAAATTGCGGTAGAGATACTACAACTTTAGATCATTTGGTTTTTCTTGGACTCTTTATGACTCAGGACAATCCCTTTATCAAGATTTCATTAGTGCTAAAGTTATATTGTCAACAGTGTCCTATCCATATGAAATGACAAGAATCAAGCTGTTTTGAATTCAGTTTTACAATTCATTTTGGAAAACAATCAATCTCTGCAAATAATTAAGATTTGTATAGTTTGGAAAATTCTGGTTCAATGTGTTATACTGGGCATTTCATGGTCTTGTAACCTTGAGCCAAAGAAAGATAACGAATAATATTGAATGTTTCGCTCAACTGTATTTCCCTCCACACTGTTAAGCACTGTCGCGTTGGTAGTGGTAGATTATTTACAAGATGTAAAAAGAAAGGTGTGTTTATGATCAGCTGATGTGAGGTAGATGGGCTCGCAATAATAGTAAACAAACAATGTCCTTAACTTTTGGATCATATGATGGAACACAAAACTGAAATTTCAGCAGACTAAATAAGTAAGGTTTGCAGCCATGTCATTAGCTGCGCTAACGAGCGAGCCCATCTACGTCACATCAGCTGATCCATGCACACATCTCTTTTTTATACATCTTGGATTATATGCCAACAAAAAAATAATTGTTTTCTTACTTTTCAAAAATGGCTTTACATTGTAAACATATCTTGGGGAATCAGTATTTTTTAATGCTGATGACATTGGAAGCGTTACTAGTTCTTAAAGACTGAAATCTGGAAAATCAAATACACCTACACCAGTCATGGTCCCTGCAAGTAAAATGCATATAACACCAAAACTTGAATCTCTCTCTCAGAGCAAGAAATGTACAATACCTCAATGATACTTTGACTTTGCGTTTCGTAGAGCCAACAAGTAGCTGTTACTGACTTCACTCAGACATTTATACTACCCACATCTACTACAGAACGCTTTCTAGCGGTGATACAAGCAAGTGATCTCTCTTCTCATCTAATACTTGCTACGTTGTACCTATCACTGCAGCAAAATCATTGATTGAAGTTCACAGACGTAAGTATTGGAGCGTTGTTCTGCTCCTCATCAAAACGATGATCATGACGATTCCCAAGCAGACCCAGGCTTCCTTTACACTTGCGTTCCAGGCTCATCCGCTTCTATCGCAGGCAGTCGCTGAAGTCTGTATCGCTCTCGTCGGTTTTCAGTGACTTCACTCAGGCGATCCGGGGCCTCCTGAAACTGTATATATATATACTTTTGATTTAAACTTGTTAAAACCACTACTTACAACTTTTAATTTAAGTTTGCTGGTTAAAATTACTAACCCATTTCAAAAGATGGGATACACAGCTAAAGAAACTGGTTCAGATGAGCACAGCAACAAAGAAAGTATTTTTACACACGTATTACATAATATTTGTCTCCATTTGAGACTTGTTCAGATGTAGAGAGAGACTGTCAGATAGGGATGTCTGTGTTTTAGGGAGTAGCTGTGTATCCCACCTTTTCTCAATGAAACTCCCAAGCCAAGTGCTTTTCCTTTGCAAACCTAATCCATTTTAAAAGAAATCCTGCAAAGGTACGATACATGTTACAACCCTAGTGACTCTGAACGTTAATCCCATATACTTTTTGGTTTCAAATTCATTGTTGGGAATGGTGAGTTTATGTCATTTCAGAAACTATTGTGGATATGTTCCATCACTGATTAGTAAAAGAAGTTTCACCATGTTTCGTGATTTTTCCAGCTTTCCTGGACTGAACCAATAATTTTGTTTTGTGCCAGGAATTCTTTCCACCTGAAGATGGGAAAAGTTTCTAGATCCCAAAACGTAGCAAAACTTTGGTTTTACTAATCAGTGATGGAAAATGTTGCTATAATTTCTTGAATAGCAATCCCACAGTTCAACTTCTAATTCTATCCTATACTTTAATATAAGTAAGGTTTGCTTGTTTGCTTGATTGCAACTCTGATCCCAAAATTGGCTCCAACAGTTTCCTTCGAAAGTCGTAATTAACTAATGTATGGATTGAAAATAAGTTCTAGACAACTTTCCCAGAAAAAAACTAGCTATTTAAAAAAACAAATTTGAAAAAATAAAAAATACGGGCTTTCGGTGTTTTAATTCAAAACAAACAAATTATAACAGCGGTTAATAATCAACCAGTGAACTGTCAAATTAACATGTGGTTTCCTGGGAGCAGTGAATGACCATTGAATGAAGATTACATACAGTGTAGTCATGTGTTATCCAAAATGTATCAAGGGGAAATTGAGCTATAATTACTACTGGAGTGACATTAAGCATGCAGATTAATTAAGTAAATCTGCTGAACAATAGAAGGACATGATGGAAAATAACTCCAAGTCATATAAATCAACCAACTGACTTTCCCGTAGCAAAGCTTATCCCCCATCAGATACTTTGTGTAATATAAGCAACTATAGTACGATTATCGTGAGAAAGTGACTAGCAGAGCAGCAGCGTGGTGACCAAACAATCCTCGTGGAAACATAAAACACTTGGTTATAAAAATTTCTAATAAACATTATTAAAATGTTCAGTTAAATAAGTTTTTAGCACAGGTTTCCATTATTTTATATATTATTCCGATGAGTTTATATTGATGATTACATAAACAAATAACATGTCATACTATAAGGTAACATTTCTGGTTTTAAAAGCAAATTAAAGGTATGATTAGTGGTGGGTTAGACACCCCAAGCTGACCACTGAGTCTCTGTACAGTCAGTAGTGACTCTACCTTGAAGACAGTGGCTTTGTCGTCACTGTCGTTGTTGTTGAAGTGGCGGGGGGTGGAGGGCTCGCTGACGGGCCGCTGGCGTCGGGGGACGGGCGTCAGGAGGGGGTGGCCACTGCCCGTCGAGGAGTCGGAGTTCTGCCGCACGCACGTCTGACACCGGCGCTGCGCCAGGCGGAACGTCACACTCTCGTAGCGCTGCGACTCTCCTTGGATCTGGGCAGATTGGTGGAGACGGATCTTAATGTTAATAGACAAACAGGTTTGTTGTAAGTAGGATGTTTAAAGAAGGCCTCAAGCATTTTGATGCTTGATGTTAATTAATAGAGGTCAAGGCATATATTTGACGAAATCTCTTATAACTTACACCCATGTCCTGGGACAGTTAACTTGAACATTTGAATGCTGTTGATGCACGGCACAATAGCAAGAATATGTACTATTATTATATAAGTAACCAGACTTCTGGAATGGCAACACAGTATGCACAGTTGCAGTATGAGAGGTTTAAAAATTCATAAGCATAATAAGAACAGTTGAAGCAGTTTTCAGTCTACCTATACATTTAAATGTTTAAATATCAAATGGGTAGCTTTCGATAAGTACCTCAACTGTTCTCGAGTTCAAATTAATTAAAAAAAACAACCTTGATACACATTCTTTTTATTAGAATAAAACTCAAATTTCGGCTTAAGCCTTCATCAGGAGTATATATTCAAAAACGAAACTATAAATAAAAATAAATGTAAAACAGATGACTAATTAGGAATTTTGATCAGGTTGAAAATAATGTAGTGTATTAAATGTTTAACTAGCTAATCCAGCTGCTCAAATTTGTGCACTTTAAATTGTGATTCAATTTAAGAATTTAGCTTAAAACAGCTGATCTTGCTTCGGTACTGTGTTCTGTTACCTTCTTAGCTGTCAAATAATCAATTTCAATGATTTCTGTTCTTCCATAAGATCAACATTGCAACTTTTGAAAGGCTGTGGGGCGGAGCCCTAAGAATAACCTGAATCTTAGGAAAATTCTAAGCATTATCACCTTTAATTTGACAAATAAATCTTTTAAACCAATCCAATAGTCACTAAGAACTTGGCGTTTTAACCTTATATTAATATGTAAGGATGAAAAACACTGCATTTACTTTTTCCGTCTATACACAGTACATGGAGAAAGGTCTTCTTGCTCTTTACAAAAAAGCAGTAGGAAAAATGACCAAATGGAGGAGTTTTTGATCTCCTCAGAAATGGTGAATAGTTTCGCCTCCACCAATTTGAATGTTTCATCATCCATTTTATTTTTATCATTAGTAGAACTAGTGTAGTATTCGGATAACAAAGTTTCAGCAATGTTTTTTGAACTATTAGTGTAAAGTACAACAATTACAACCATTGAGTAAAATGAAGGCAGAGGAAATTACAATCTGTAGCTGGTTGTATTAGTTCTAGCTACACATACAGTACATGGATAGTCTCAAAACAACATTAAAGTATTGAGAACTCTCATAAAAGTTACAAAGCAAAAAGTAAAATACAATCACAACTTTCATAGTTTATATTTTATAGCAAGACAATGACTGAATGACTCCTAGGAGGGTTCGGATAGAAAAGAATCTACCTCTCAAAGGTCTCAAAATTTAATATTAGTTGAATTTGTTTATAGAAATTTAAAGATAATAACAAAATCCATTACCGGGATGAAAAGATAGATTAGAATATTCTTCTTCCAACATACCGGGTTGTAGGTGGTCACAAAGTCTGCAGGAGGAGTTTCCATGTGGTGACACTCCGCGGTAGACATCTGGAAGCTCTGGACACTCATGGAGTCACAGCGGGAGGAGGACTGGTGGCGGACTCTGGGTACCGTCCCTGGGGGCTGGCCAGGGGGGCAGGGCGGAACTCTCCACCTGGGGGTAGAGCATGGGGGTAGAATATGGGGATAGAAGTTGGGGGTATTTAATGGGGGTAGAAGTTGAGGGTAGACAATGGGGGTAGAAGTTGAGGGTAGAAGATGGGGGTAGAACATGGGGTAGATGTTGGGGGTACAACATGGAGTAGACAATAGGGGTAGAAGATGGGGTGGAATATGGGGGTCGTCAGGCACTCAGCAGCTTAGTCCAGGACTTAGGTAGCTTAAGAGTCTTCATCACCGGAAGTTGCTGCACGCCATCTTAGAGTTTTGTTCCATAAGGCCAATGTTAACTTTGTGCCTCCATTACTCCTCACCTGATCGTCACATACAATTAATTTTGGGGTCAATTTAAAGGTTTTGTCGTCCTCTAGGGAAATACAATGTCGAATTTCTTAATTTGGGTATCACAGTTTCATAATAAATAGTTCAATTTTGAACTGAAACACTGTACATGTTCTCATTAATTTGTAAGAAAATCCAAATCCGACTATTGTATTTCCCTAGAGGACGATGAAACCTTTAATTTGACACCAAAATGAATCGTTTGTGATGATCAGGTGAGGAGTAACGGAGGCACAGAGTTAACATTAGCCTTATGGAACAAAACACCAAGATGGCGTCCGGCAACTTCCGGTGATGAAGACTCTTAAGAGGGGGCTCTAGTCACCTGATTTTACCTGTTTTTCCTTTAAGGCCAACCCAGGCCAACTTTCATATACCTACCATGCTCAGTCGATTACGGTATCCAAAATTGTTGATTTATGGCTCAATCTATTTACAAAAAAAACCTAGCAATTTCATTGCGCAAAATTTTGATACCACAATTAGTTAACCATAAAAAATTGCAAATATTGAATATTTTAGAATTTTGTTGAACTATTATTATTTGTGATATCAAATTCTGCTCAGTAAAATCTCTCTAGGGATTTAATTTATCTTTAAATAATGAACCAACAATTTTGAATAATCCGTTAAAGAGGGATGTACTTGAAAGTCGACCTTTAGGGCTTAGAGTAGAGGTAGTAACACAAAATCTTACGTGACTGTAGCCCCCTCAGAAACTTGGACAGGTGAAACGTGTTTTATTCCAAAGCCCAATATAAAAATTCCAACATTCTCCCATGATAGGTTTGTAAACTAAATTGTCGTGTTTATATTATTTAATTTTTATTAGAATTGAGATCATATTTGAAAAGTTCTAAATCTATAAAAACCTGTACAAGAAAATACTATCATACAGTCTAGTGAAAAATGACACAGTCAAGATGAGTTTCATTGAGAAAAGGTGGGATACACAGCTAACTCACCTGAAGAAACTGGTTCAGATGAGCACAGCAACAAAGAAAGTATTTTTACTGACAGTCTCTCTCTACATCTGAAGAAGTCTCAAATGGAGACGAAATATTGTGTAATATGTGTGTAAAAATACTTTCTTTGTTGCTGTGCTCATCTGAACCAGTTTCTTCAGATGAGTTAGCTGTGTATCCCACCTTTTCTCAATGAAACGCCCAAGCCAAGTGCTTTTCCTTTGCAACCCTAACCTTAAACAGTCAAGATGAGTTATCCACAAAACGGGCTGATGTGGGTTTGGGACACTACATCCGAGCACTACCTCTGGCTGATGAGTGAAGACGATCACAAGTTCTCTTTAGTGCTTTTAAATGAACAAATCCTTTGAAAAGGTTTGGTACCCACCAACAAACAACTCGTGTGGCTTCTTTGCGCACAGACTCGTTGCGGAAAACATAAACAAAGGGATTGAGCGAAGACCCGGAGATGGCACAAATAGTGACTAGAGATCTGTAACAAAGCATAAACAAATTAATACAGCCACCTCATAGCCTTATACCATTATACACTGCATATAAAATCATTCATGATCATTTATAGAAAATACATCTACAAGGTAAGAGAGCAAACTACATGGGTTCAATAATAGGGAGTTTTTACCTTAGACACCTGAAACTTAAAACTTACATTCACATATCACCAAAAAGTTTGAAAAAAAATAAATATTGTATAAAATAAACTGCTAACATTCTATACTGTATTACTAATGTCATATATTTTCACGTTGGAGAACAACAGCAATGTTTCAAATTTTCTATATTTACAATTATTCAATGTCCGTGCACATGTCAAATTAAAAATGTTTAAAAACTTGATGGTGGGAGAAATACACAGAGTAGGTGATAGATTTCAATAAAAAATAACCAAGTAGCCATAATACAATATGCTTTATAGTGGTTTTATCAAGTTGTTATATGTTAAGCCATTGTTGGCGGTATGCCATTTATCTCAAGAAAAAGGGTTTGTTAAAACTGAAATAAAAAAACAACATTGGCTTAGTAGACATCACAAACACAATGACAAAAAAACATATCATCAATTTTGTTTAAATATTTGTTTTAAAACAAATTTTTATATTTCTTAAATTAAACAGGAGAATACGATGCATGTAAGTTGGCAGATATTGGTAATATTCATTTCAACCATTTTTCAATATTAGTGTCATTAAAAAAAATTATTGCTTTAAGGTAAAATGCAACTGTAATGTACTCTAATTTAATGTAATGTAACCTTATAATGTACTAGATTTTATACAAAAGTGGTACTTTTCATCCAATTACGATAAGAATTGTCGCACCTCGGTAATGAGACGCCGCCCCAGGTTTGACTCGTGGACGACACGAAGTACGGAGTCCAGCAGAACAGGTACGAGGCAATCACCATCACCTGGAAACAACCAAGAGCAATCAGAGCTTGGAAAAACGTTTACAATTGTGCAGTAACTGAGCGGAATTAATAGTAAGTTAAATGAAGTAGTAAATAAGCGAGACACAATTGAATCGGTTTTCATTACGATATGTAAACACTACTTGTTATCCAGTAATACTAAGTTGTTTAAATTTGTTTCATATTTCTAAAAAGTTTCCTAATTCAAAGTTCTCTCCTTCAAAGTTTTATGAACTTGAATATCAAATTCTTTAAGGGCTTTTGAAATGGTCTCAATTAAATAAAGAAACATTATTGTATAATTTTATAGTTAAAAACCTACACTTCTCAAACTGGAAAACTAAGATTAATTTCTTATTACCGTAGAAGAAGCTACCGTAGGTCTCATGGTAAGACTTAAGCCTGAGACCATAATAACTTTTTGTTTTGAGGTGCCCAGATGCAAAAAATATCATTCGTTCAAATTTATATATATATATATATATATATATTTATGTGTCCGTAAGCATGATGACTCTCGTAAAAAAGGTCCGATCTTAGTGAAATTTGGTAGAAATAACTAAAGTACCATTTATTTGAACGAGTTCGAAAACCAGACGAATCCTACCATCCAAAGGGGGATTTTTGGGGGGTTTTCACATGTAATTTTGATTTAAATAAAATTTTAATTTCCACTATTGAATTCAGCTTAAAAAAAGAAACAATTTGGTATTTTGATCATTGCTCTATGCCAATTAGTTACTGAGATATTAAAAGTGCTAAACACAGTACCTTGTCTAATGTTATTCTTATAGAGAAAAACAAATTTGTTTTCTCGCTTTTTCATTACCATAAACTGATGAAACTTGGTATATCGCTTCATCTGGTTGTGTTTTATTGTTGTTTGCACAAAAAAACACGTTTTTGCCTATGGTTCCCATAGCAGCAAACCTAGGTACTCGGTCCCATGTTTTTCTTATGGAAAATAATTAAAATGTTATATATCGCTTATTTATGTATGTATCTGGATGAAACTTGGTATGTGCCTTCACCTAGATGAGTTCTATTGATATTTGCATAAAAACCCATTATTTTGTGTTCTTTGATGCAGTAAACCTGTGTACTCATCCCCAATGTTATTCTTATGGATAATACATAATATTTTAAAAATCGCTTATTTGTGAATATATTTCTTATGAATCCTGGTAAGTGGCTTAATGTCTAATTAAGACATATATTTTCATTAGAAATTCACTGAGTACGCAGGTTTGCTGCAACGGGGGTATTTTAAAATGTATACTGATGGAAGGGTGTGTTGGCGTAGAAGCGGTCTTCCAAAGCAATTTAAACATTAGTGCTTAGCCGACAGATTTGTTTGATTTGGCTCTTAAGGAAATATCAAGTTTTTAACATGTGATGACCATTTATACGCTTGTAATTGTTTATCAACAATCTTCATTCAATAACAAAACCACAAGCTAAGAAAATTGTTTTATTTAAATTTGTTAAAATTTGTTAAACTGTATAGCTTTTATTTTCATACCCTTTATTTTTGTTGTATTATTACAATTCTGTTATTACTAGAGTTAATCCTTATCACAGGAAACCATAAGACCCTACAGAAGAGTGACCGGAAAGGAGAAGAATGCGCTCCCGTGGCAGCGCCACTAGTCGGGTCGCCGAGAGGGGAGCTGGCGGGTGGACCCGAGTGCACCCCCTCTGAACGACCTAGCGCCACTAGCGCTCAAAGTGACCGGTGACCGAACTAACCGTTTTAAATACAACTCCCATCAACATGTTAGCCTTCTGTAGAGTTTTATAGTGTTCTGTGTCCTTTGGCCACTTAAGAAAAACTAAACAAACTAATAAAGTATTCTTTTGATAAACATTACATTAATTTTGTTCAAAATAGATATTTTAATTACATCATCACATCGCCCTTCCTGCCCCATATTTTCTTTAATCCATTACAAACTCTATACTTTTGTCTCTTTATAAAAAAAATGTTAAACCCTTTACTCACTGGACAACATTTTTACTTACTGCAGTCTTAATCGCTCGTCCCTCTTCACGGAAGAACAAGGCCGAAAATGTTGCGTTCGATGTTCGTCGGGCCAACTCTAGATCCGTCGTCATGCTTTGACGCCTTGTTCGCAAACTGTTTCTATAATCAGTAAAATTGAACAGGTTTTAAAAAAGTAAAATTATATTAAAATATATTACGATATCACTACAACAAACCTATCAACTTACGTAGTTATATATAATTTAACACCCACCGACTCGTTTCATATTTACTTCCAAAGAAATTTTATGGGGTAGAGTTAATTTTGTCCATCCAAGCAAAGTTGAAGCACAAATACACAAACAAGCCGCATATGACACATCAGGTTCTGCTCAAAGATTATTCAGATCGTTTCAGCCCGTTTCATTGCTTTGTTGTTGCACTCCAGTGGTGTGTGATGCTTTTTTGTGTTGCTTGTTTTGTGTGATTAACTCTTCAAAAACTGCTGAAGTTTTTAGCTTTTTTGTTATCTTCATCTCTTTGCCTTGATTTAGACTACAGTGCCGTTATAAGTAATATTTTAGGATTTTTTTCTCACCTGAAGACGGGATAAGATTCCAGATTTCGAAATGCTGAGAAATGATTTTGTTGCAATTTTGATGGCAAATGTCTGCACTTAATTTATTGAGAGCAAGGAATTAGATTTTTTCATTAGTTCATTCACAAGAAAAACTAGAGATTTGGTTACCTTAGAAAATATTGCCTTAAGAGGGCTCCAGTCACGAAACTTTTCGCGTTTCTACCTGCTTCACCCATTAGGCCAATGTTAACTTTCAAAGTCCGTTCCTCCTCAACGGATTATTCAATATCGTTTATTTATGGCTCATTTTAAAGATATCGATTAGAAGCAAGTAATAACTACTACTCTACAACTACTACTACTACTCTACAACTACTACTACTACTCTACAACTACTACTACTACTCTACAACTACTACTACTACTTCTACTCTACAACTACTACTACTACTACTTCTACTCTACAACTACTACTACTACTTCTACTCTACAACTACTACTACTACTTCTACTCTAGCGATTTCAGTAAGCAGAATGTCGATATGGCAAATAATAATCGATCAATGAAATTCCAAAATATTCAATATTTAAGATTTTTTTATGCGCGAATTATTTATGATAACGAATTTCTGCTTACTGAAATCGCTAGATATATTTTTGATATTTAAAACGAACTATAAATTGTAAATTTCGGATAACCCGTTGAGGAGTGACGGACTTTGAAAGTTATCATTGGTCTTATGGGAGAAGCAGAGGACTGGAGCCCCCTCTTAACCGTACCTTCCTTCATGCACCTTTATCAAATTGATCTAAAACCAACTTTGTGTCTCCTCATTTAAACCGAAGATTAGTTTATCCTCCATCTAAATTATTGCTAAACGTAATTCCCAGTAAGTAATATAACATTTTCTAAAGATTTTTGACGACAAGGTTCAAGGTTTACATACCTGTCAATACAAATTGAATCTTTATAAAGGTTGGTGACAAGGTGTAAAAGGGTGTAATTTCTCAGTGACAAGTTATACAATAAGGTTATCATGAAAAGGTTTATATAAGGTCTTATGAAAAAAAATGGTTTGGCAATTATGGAGTAAACCTTTCGAAACCTTACGTGTTCACTGGGGTAGCAGGTGCTGATGTTAGTCATTCCGTAATGGGGCATAGAGGAGTACTTGCCCTCCTTAAATTTTCAAGCAAAAGTAATATGAAAGGCAGATTCTAGAGGGAAGAGTTTAAAATCGTTTAAAATAATTAGTTAATTAACCACTGAGCATCAACAAAATTTGAGTCACGCTACGCCTATGGTTCTGGATTTTGTCCAACGATACCCTCCTGTCCTACAGCCGTCCCTGGTATGCTACCTCCCTTACCTATGAGCCGCGACGTACATCCTGACATAGATGAGCACCAGAGCTATTAGGGGGAAGGTGAACCCCAGCAGTAGCACCACGAGGGAGTGAGTCAGCCAGAAGACCGGGGTCTCGCACGTCATCAGGAGGTGCGGCGACGCCAGCAGCGCAGACAGGCTCCACGCCACGCCAATCACTGGGAACACGGGGGAGATTAACACATCGGAAGGTCTGTGGAAAGAAATCAGCTGAGAGGACTTGACGGCCAGCTGGTAAACGAGGTAGCGAGGAGGAAGTCACCCCACCACAATCCTTCCTTACAAAACTCCGATGGATAAAGTGAGTTGTTTTGTTTGCAAGATTTCACAACAGCTGATCAATAAACACTCTAACATTTCATATAAATTTTCCATAGGTTGGCTTTGCCAATAAAGTATATGAACAGTGAAGGGGATAAACATTTCCCCTTGACCCTTTGTTTTATAGTTGGCCATCAAGTCTTTCCCGCGCTTACTGCTGACTATGGATTCACATGTTCTCCTTGGACCTTGACTCAATAGTGTCCACTTTATCCAGTATTTGTAATTCAGAAAAAAGAGAGCCAGATTTTTCTAGGCTATTAATGACCAAAGAGGAGGAAACGGGATAGGTCGGTCCATAAGCAATGATTCATCGTAGATATATACTTCCACCAATTATATCGTCACAATATGTAGTTATGTGAATATGGTAAATCACTAAAACTCATTGGAGTTGGAGATAGGATAGGAGGTTGATGATGAAGTTAGTCAACCTGGCAATGATATTGGAACATGTTGGAACTTTTAAAAAATGTCTTCTTCTGTAAGCTCAAATCTATAAAAACCTATAATAACCTATTAAAAATACCCTCGTCGCAGCAAACCTGCGTACTCAGCGAGTTTCCAATGAAAAATATATGTCTTAATACCACATAAAGCCGCATACCAGGATTCATTAAAATTTATTGACGAATAAGTGATATATCAAATTTGAATTATTCTCTATAAAAATAACATTGGAGATG
Source organism: Allygus modestus (assembly GCA_963675035.1). Lineage (NCBI taxonomy): Eukaryota > Metazoa > Arthropoda > Insecta > Hemiptera > Cicadellidae > Allygus > Allygus modestus. The sequence goes on along the minus strand of OY776111.1, from coordinate 455,569,345 downwards.
AGTATGCAGGTTTGCTGCAACAACGAGCAACAAATATGGGGTTTCATGTAACTATAAATATTACTCAACTAGGTGAAGCCACATACCAAGTTTTATTAATTTATGTTCATAATTAAGGGATACATTACATTTTACTCATTCTCCATAAGAATAACATGGGGGCTAAGGGCGCAGGTTTGCTGCTACGGTAATTATCGGCAAAAATTGCGTTTTTGTGCAAATAACAATAGACGACAACCAGATGAAGCCGTATACCAAGTTTCGTTAGTATACGTTCATAAATAAGCGGGCTATAATTTTGTTCTTATTCTCCATAAGAATAACATTGGACAACGTACTGTGTTTAGCACTTTCAATATCTCTGTAACCAATTGATGTAGAGAAATGATCAAAACACCAAATTGTGTGTTTTTTAAGCAGAATCCAACGGTGGAAACTAAAATTTGACTTTTAAAAATATTATATGTAAAAACTAAAAAAAAAACAATTTTTGGGGTACAAAACCCCCAAAAATACCATTTCGGATGGGTTGATCTGCCTGGTTTTCAGACTTAAAGTCATAAATAATGCTTTACACGTTTATACAAAATTTTATCAAAATCAGACGATTTTTACGAGAGTTATCGCACCCACGGACACATATATATACAGTTTCGAACAAATGGTGTTTTTGGGGTCTGGGGGCCTCAAAACGAAAAGTTATCATGGTCCCGGGCCTAGGTCTTACAATGCCGACTACGGTAATAGCTTCTTCCCTAAAGGGAAATTCGCTAAAAGAATTCCGTACAACAGCAGAAGGGTTGGAACTGATGAATTGTGGCGGATGTAGGGCTCTTGTTTCATGAATGTTACATTGTAACATTATTCGGACGTTCCCAAGTACAGTCATTTGGTTCATTGAGTAATTCTGCTAACAATCTCATCTCACATGGTAATACTACTTCCACTTTCAGTACTCGAGACTAACTCCACTTTATTCTAAGTTTTCCCGAATTTTGATCACTATTACTGGCAAAAACCCTTGATTACACCAACAAAAGTATCTTCGCCAGACTAACTAGTGGTATTGTTCCGAGTTTGAGAAAAAACAACATTACGTGTTGAGTGTGGACAATCCATCGTATTGTGAAAAATTGTTGGGATGAATTTCCTTTAGTTTGTTCTTATACTATTAACTATGTACTATTTTATGTAAAGAATCCCCAAGAAGAAATTACCAATGACACACTATAACATACTCTTCCTCTTGTTCATTCACTAGTTAGGACCCCCAGTGAGTTTATTTGTGTCACTGATTTCTGTACACAAATTCACGCTTATTTTGAAATATAATTTGAATATTTTTATGGCGATATAAACCTGAGGATTTACTCTTGGAACTGGCGTTATCTAAATATGTCTTTGTAAGAAACATATTTATTTGTAGAAAGTAGTTGTATAATTTGAACAAAGCGATATTTAATTTACTTTGCATCCTAAATTCAAAGTAATGCAAGATGAAAGCACCCTAATACATCCTTCATGTAATATTGTCAATACAAATATATAAACAAACTAGCTGTTGCCGCAGGCTTCGCCCCGAAAATGATTTATAAAAACTATTACAGTTGTGTGTAATGCATTCCGTGGTTAGCCCGTCGAACTACTACGAATCAAGATTAGCTGTTTGTATTTTCATTTGCTCAAACAAAAATGAATGTCCATAAGAAACACATGGGAACTTTTCGGGATCTCTGGCGGAGCCCTAAGGTCAGATCAGAATGAAAACCATTTAGTTTTCCTATTTTGTGCCTAAAGAATCAGTGTACAAAATTTCAGCTCTCTACCTACATGGGAAGGTGGAGAATTAGTGATGAATGAGTTAGTCAGTCAGTGAGTCAGTCAACCAGGGCTTTGCCTTTTATAGATCCATCAATGACAAACTGAAAAATAATAATTAAACCCTCCAGTAAATCTAATGAATGACAATTTTTACTAAAATACTATTTTAAATTGAAGCAAACTATATAAATTAAAACCAAATACTGTATAACAACACAAATTTAGTATACATAATATAATGTTTTACTTCACCTACAGCTTTATCCATAGGTTTTTATTTCAGCGAGATTTACCACATTTCAGCCAATACGTCACGAATAAACGAGTAACGAAATGACAAATGAATTGTCACACTCAGCTCGGCGAGCATCCGTTGACGAATGCCTGCGGATTAACCAGAGCTGATAACTCGCTGCATGTCACTGCTCTAATCCGTTTGCCGATACGCCATGCGCCACAACAGAACAATGGCGGCCCGATGACGGATCATCGGTTGGGGTAGGTCAGCCAACGTAATCTGTGGAGACAGACTTTCCGTTATAGTTTATATTCAATTCGTTTGTAGTTGGAATCTGTTCCCAATCCCCGTGTGTATAAAACACATTTAATCCCTCAATCTGCCATGAAGTAACCCCTCACAATATCTCTAATCTACTCTTTAGTAAACAGATTTACACCTGGTTAATAGGAATCATTATTGAATATCCTTGATTTATTTTGTTTTAAATAAAACAGGTTATATTGTAAATTGGTTTCTTCCTAAAACACAGTATATCTAATTGAACTATTTAAATTAATATTTTTTTAGTCACTTTTCTTTTGGTTATAGTTGTACTAGATGTTACCCGTAGAGGTTTCGCCCGCAATTTCATTATTACGTTAACTGTTTATAGTCCAGTCCACTACTACTGCGGTATGTGTAACATTTGACCACACGGAGTACAAGATACCTTTTACGAGAGTTGCTCGGTTGAAACTCCTTACCTGCAAGACTGCGGCGGCGCGTGACTGTCATAGCGTAGTGGAGTGGGGAGAGGACGGCACGGTAGCGGTCGAGGGCGATGGCGACGATGGAGAACACCGTGGAAGTGGCGACCAAGGCGCTGAGGCCGGCGGAGAGGGTGGGGACTCGGGAGACCAGCACGGGGGCCAGCACCATAGCGGAGAGTAGGTTGGAGAATACTAGGCTGCCAACGAACCTGGGGGCAGACCACAGGTGGAGCTGTAGAGAGAGTGAGGTAGAGAGAACATGGTGGCGACCAAGGCTTTGAGGCCGGCGGAGAGGGTGGGGACTCGGGAGACCAGCACGGGGGCCAGCACCATAACGGAGAGTAGGTTGGAGAACACTAGGCTGCCAACGAACCTGGGGACAGACCACAGGTGGAGCTGTAGAGAGAGTGAGGTAGAGAGAACATGGTGGCGACCAAGGCTTTGAGGCCGGCGGAGAGGGTGGGGTTTCGGGAGACCAGCACGGGGGCCAGCACCATAGCGGAGAGTAGGTTGGAGAACACTAGGCTGCCAACGAACCTGGGGACAGACAACAGGTGGAGCTGTAGAGAGAGTGAGGTAGAGAGAACATGGTGGCGACCAAGGCTTTGAGGCCGGCGGAGAGGGTGGGGTTTCGGGAGACCAGCACGGGGGCCAGCACCATAGCGGAGAGTAGGTTGGAGAACACTAGGCTGCCAACGAACCTGGGGACAGACAACAGGTGGAGCTGTAGAGAGAGTGAGGTAGAGAGAACATGGTGGCGACCAAGGCTTTGAGGCCGGCGGAGAGGGTGGGGTTTCGGGAGACCAGCACGGGGGCCAGCACCATAGCGGAGAGTACGTTGGAGAACACTAGGCTGCCAACGAACCTGGGGACAGACAACAGGTGGAGCTGTAGAGAGAGTGAGGTAGAGAGAACATGGTGGCGACCAAGGCTTTGAGGCCGGCGGAGAGGGTGGGGTTTCGGGAGACCAGCACGGGGGCCAGTACCATAGCGGAGAGTAGGTTGGAGAACACTAGGCTGCCAACGAACCTGGGGACAGACAACAGGTGGAGCTGTAGAGAGAGTGAGGTAGAGAGAACATGGTGGCGACCAAGGCTTTGAGGCCGGCGGAGAGGGTGGGGTTTCGGGAGACCAGCACGGGGGCCAGCACCATAGCGGAGAGTAGGTTGGAGAACACTAGGCTGCCAACGAACCTGGGGACAGACCACAGGTGGAGCTGTAGAGAGAGTGAGGTAGAGAGAACATGGTGGCGACCAAGGCTTTGAGGCCGGCGGAGAGGGTGGGGACTCGGGAGACCAGCACGGGGGCCAGCACCATAGCGGAGAGTAGGTTGGAGAACACTAGGCTGCCAACGAACCTGGGGACAGACAACAGGTGGAGCTGTAGAGAGAGTGAGGTAGAGAGAACATGGTGGAGAAGAAACTACAGTATAGGACCTAAATCGTATCCTTCTCCTTCAAAAGAGATATCATTCGACTTTTATGAAAGGCCCGGTTTGGAGGCAAAGTTACAACTCAACATTGATCAGGGAGGTTATTCTATAAGTGGGTGGAAACATTTACGTAAAGAACAGATATCCACCGTCACAACACCAGCCATGCGTACAGATATCAGCTATCATTTCACTATAATGCGTTGTACAAGAGGATTCCAACATACGTCGGCAGCAAACTCATTAATCTTATTTCTGTGGACTTGCGAAGCCAAACAGAGAAGAAACTGAAGACAGCTTTCAAGAATTCCTTCTATTCCCTGGACGAGTTCCTATGAACGAGTGACATTCTTCCATTGAACTGTTTTTAAACTGGTGTTTTGGATTTGTATTGACGTCATTACAAGTTTAGAAGTTTTTGAAATAAAGGGTTTTTGATCTTAGATTTATCTTTAGAGAAGGCTGATGGTTCACCTTAAAGAAAAAGTACAAATTCAGCCAAGCCATCCAAATTTGATAACATAATTAAATTATCAATATCAAATATATATCTTGAAAAGGGTCTGTTGTTCAGTATTTTTACTAAGTACACAAACACTAAGAAGGTCAGGCCTAATGTTAAAAACGCAGGCACCTTTTGTACGCTTGGAGCGTTGTAGACGAAGTTCTAGAATCAAACAAAATATAGCGTTAGCGCTACGAGCATGCATCAGTTGCTACCTCTCTCGCACTCTGTAGGGATACAGCAGCGTTTAAGTTCAGAACTATATCAACATTTTGAAAATGTTGTCTAAATTTGTCCCTTATGACCTGATCTTCTTATTGTTTGTGCATTCATTAGTATTTGTGAAGGGCAAACTCAAAAGTTTGACTGAAATAATATTCTAGTCATTTCCCTTCCCATCCGTTGTTGGATAATTTTTCGAAATATGAAAAGGGACTTAAACATAATTATTAACATCTAATGTGATTTGGAGTTACCTGTTAGACGGAGAGCGCAGAGCGGGCCTGCGATAGAAGACTATGAGGACGAGAGAGTTGGAGATCAGTCCGGAGACGGCGAGCAGAGATAAGCACACATCTACGATGGCTGCAACAACAACAAAAACAACAACCGTTGATAAGAGATAAGCACACATCTACGATGGCTGCAACAACATCAAGAACAGTTCATTAGCGACAAGCAAACATCTTCAGTGGCTCCAACAACAACAAGAACCGTTGATTAGAGATAAACACACATGCAAGATCAACCGTCCGTCGATTAAAGATAATCACCCATCTACGATGGCTGCAACAACAAATGAAGAGTTAAATACTTGAAGAGTCTTGACTGTGTAGAATTTTGTTCCATGACAGATTCAATTTACATGTATTACTTATTCTGTCTGTAGCATATATTTTCATAAGTTCTCTAAGGAGGTATTTTATTCAGCGTCCCGAATAAAACATAATTTAGTCATATAACAATTTTTTACTTCCAAATTCTAGGTTGCATTTAAAACTCCTGTATTATAATATATTGAAAAAAACAAATTTATATGAAATATTAAAAAATTACGATATGGAAAACAATATATTTACTGAAACAATTTATAACGTTTATTTGCTAATTTGCTAAGGCTAATTTATTGCTATCTTAAACCACATAGTTTTACGAAAAATCAATAAATTACTTAAACAATTCACAAAAAATTAAAATAAGTGTTGGAATTACTGAATACAATGTACGCTAGCCATTATTTGTTTCATACATAATATAAAACAGTGAATTTTATGTTTCTTAAAAATGTAACTATATATTCTTTAAAGAAACACAGATTTTCTCAAGCAAAGTGCTCTGCGAAAACCCATTTGCTAATGCACTTTATCCACTGCAAGTCAACTCTGCAAACCCAATAAATCCAATCTGCGCATCTCTTGAAATACATGAACGAACGGGAATAGAAAAACGCTGCAACTTTTGATTGAACTGCAACACGAGAAAATGTCCAATTGATTGGAAAATCAAAAGAAGAATATCAATTTTCAACACATCAAAATATATTTTTAACAGTACAACATTATTGTTGTGCTTTATGAAAGAGAGTTGTTTATCTGTTTGCTATTAGTTTAATTTTGTTAATTAAACGATTGAATAACAATCACCATTGTAAACAAATTAAAAGCGAAACTGTTTAGTACTGTATTAAGAATAACAAATGCAGGTCAGTTTCTTTCTTATCCCGCTCTGCAAATATATTATTTGATACTCTGTGTAAAGTTAACATAAATACTCTGAAGACTAAACACCCTCAAATGTTCTATTGGTTAAAGTTGGTAATGCATAATGAATTGGTAAACATGACAAATTAATAAAATATCTAATACTAAATAGACTAATACTAGAAATTACTACATATTAGTGAATTTCCTATGGAAAAGTGAACTATTAGCATGACACGCACGGTGAAACTTAAGCCCGGGACCACCATAGAAGTTCCTAACGTGACCCCCTGAACACATTTTGAGGGGTCGCTAAAAACGTTGCATATGTATTCGCACTCTAGCGGTCGCAATTTTTGTCCGATTTACTTAAAATTTGGTAGAGACATTTATTTTTATAATCAGTTGAACAAGTTCGTTGGGCAAAACAATCGGAAAACTCTAACTCCCTTTTTTGGGGATTTTAAGTTTTCAAATTTTGAGTTTTTTGGGCCCAAAAAGGTACAAAAGCCCCAAATGTACACTTATTGAACAGTAACTTATTGTACGTAAAAAGCCAAAGATTTCAAGCCCTCCCTCATCATTCTAGCACAAGTACTTACCGAGTTATTAAAGAAAATGCTAATTGTCAAAATACAGTACGTTGTCTTATGGGGATTTTACACTGGAAAAGGCTGTTTTTAATATTTTAATATCGCTTGATCACCAGAGGAAAATACCTCCTTCTAAATTTATAATGTAAAACAATGGCATCGTATTAGTAAATTTAAATTTAACCAGGAGCATCAAAACAGCCAACAAATAAAATTCTTCAATTTTCAAAATAATATAACCAGTGTTGGTTTAACCCCTTTATTTGATGTTTTTAAGGTCTTGATGCGGAAATTCACTTGCCTCACATCAGCGTGCTGCGTGCGATCTCGTTTATTTGTTAGAATGACAAAGGGATGTTGAAAAGATTTGGACAGGTATTGTGGAAAATTCATAATAAGAAAACTAATTTAATTGTGTATTTAAAACTAATTGTTCTTGATAACTACCATAAATTCATGTGAAACTCCATACGAATATTTAACTATCTCATAAACCACGATATTTATAATCAATTCTTCCTATTTATGACCTTATTTAATTTCTGAATCAATTCTAAGACGTTAAATCATCTTAAAGAAAAAAATAATAATGTTAGTCAGTTTCAATGCGTTTCCCTTACCTAACCTAAGTGACGTCAAATGTCATGAGTAGTTCTAATGATATGCGCTACGTCATTAGTGCACCGATCATTAAACTTCTATCCAGACCATTTCCTTTTACCTTTGCATTGAGATTTCCATCATTAAGCTTTTCCTACCCATACGATTATAAAAGGAAGGCGAAGACTGTGTCGTTATCTCTGTTCCGGTTTGAGGGAAACATCCGTCTCGCATTAAAGTTCCAATGATATTGTTATGGATATTAATTTGTTCATCAATTACCATCTTCTTAATATATATAATTGAGTAAGAAAGCAAAAAAGTCTGTCTTTTCGAAGGTTTTGCAGCTGTCGTATGAGCTAGAAGGCTGAAACTTGGAACAATCAGATAATAAAATAGGCAAGATCTCTACAGAACCCAAATTTTGTTGTTTGCTCTTAATTTTCCTTGTTTCTTTTCAACAGTAGATTTAGACATTTTGTTATTTTCATGGAGTAAATATCTAGAGTCACAATTCTTACTAAAACATATTTGTGGGGTCCGTTGCACAACGTCAAGTTTTATAACGTAAAGTTATATTTTTCAGATGGTTTTTTAAAATACTAACTTTATGTTTTGAAACTTTATCTTATGAAACTCTAACTACGAACATAACTAAAAATTAAATACTGGAAGTTATGAAACTTTATTTTTTGAAACACTCACATATATTATTTAAATTATAATACCTATTTTACCTCATGAAACTTTACGTTTTAAATTACATTATATTATATGATAACTTTACGTTATGGAATTTTACTTTGTGAAACACTATATATTTAACCTTTATAATTAGCAACTTTTGGACCTTTTGAAACTTTACGATTTTAAATCACTACATAATAAAACTGTAAAAATAATACTTTACTTTATGCACCTTGCCGTTACGAATCGTCCCCTTATTTGTGTATATCTGAAAAATGTTCATGATTCAATAACCGTGGGGTTATAAGGGCAAAGCCCCACAGTCAGACAGAAGACCGAGCCATACCAAACTATTTAGTAATCAATTTACAATACTAAATATCATATAAAGATCGTAAAAAATTGTCTAATTTCATCTAACATTTTCTTAAAACTTTATAAAAAATTTTATAAAAACATAATTTATCACAAATTTCCTTAAATTATTACTTAATATTTATTTAGGGATCCCCTAAATTTTATTAAATACAAAAATTTTTTGCAAATAAAGTCTACCTCATTGCCATCACAAAAGCTGCTATACAAAAAGAATACTACTAAATTACAATATATAATATTTTGAAAATTAAATGTTTTTTACTTATGGAAAAGAATATTCATATTTTGTCAATTTTGTTTACATAGCAGAATGATTTACTACGACAAAGTTTGGTTTTTATATAAAAAGAATAATTTATAAATATTTATTGTTTTTCAGATATTATTTTATGAAAAATTACACATATGTTAACTGCGTAGTATTATTAGTCAGTCACCTATAGTTTTGTATATTAAACACCCTATAATCAAGTATTTAGCTATTTTATAAAATTAAACAACCAACATCAGAGAGTTAAAATGAATAAAAATAAAGCAACTCACATTCATATTTTTTATCTAATCAATTTAAAATACCAAGATACTTAGTATGAATGAAAAAATACATAGAATATGAAGTTAAAAGGAATATTTAGTTCTTTTAATGATAATCATGATAAGGCTTAAACATCAAATATTTTGAATAAAAGTCATTGTGTTATTACAAATGTAGAATTACAAATTAAGTAATATGTTATTCGTTGCAAAACCTCCAATGGGAGTTATTATAAATCTAAAACCATTAACAGTACACCAGAGACAACAGCGATCTTCTTTGAGCCAAAAAACTGATCGTAATTATATTGACATCGTTGTAATTAATTGTGAAACCCAAATGTTTGAATAAGGTTTGATAAATCTTTATCCAATAAGGGATATTATTACATTTTAAGTCAACCATAAGAGAAATCCTAACAAATTATTAACAAATTGCTTGCATGTTTGGTTAACTGATATTTAATTTTAATTATTGTTCAAATGAAGTAGTGTTTGAATCTTTATTTTTTCGTTTAGGTATGAAAAAGAAGTAAAACTACTGAAGTGAGTGTCCTGAAATTTTACTTTGACGTTTTTATTTTATCAGGTTTACACTTAAGCATAGTTGTATTCATCACGTTTTCCAACTACAAACAACATCAATTAGAGACAACAATATATTATAACTTATTAGTGAATTTCCTACAGAAAAGTTACCATTACGGAATATAAACAATTAGTATGACCCGCACGGTGAAAATTAAGCCCGGGACCACCATAGAAGTTCCTAACCCCCTGAACACGTTTTGGGGGGTTGCTAAAAACTGTATGTATATATATATTTTATACATATAATGTCTTCGCACTCTACCGGTTGCAATTTTTGTCCGATTTACTTGAAATTTGGTAGGAACATTCCCTTCTGTAAACGGTTGGGCAAGTTCGTTGGGAAAAACAATCGGGCAACTCTAACCCCCATTTTGGGATTTTAATTTTTCAAACTTTGAGTTTTTGGGCCCAAAAAGGATCAGAAAAGCCCCGAACGTAACATTATTGCATATTAAAATACTGTACGTAAAATTCCAAAACATTTAAGACCTCCTTCATCATTCTAGTAAAAGTATTTACCGAGTTGTTAAAGAAAATGTTAATTGTTTTAACACAGTACGTTGTCTTATGGATATTTACACTGGAAAAGTCTGTTTTTCATATCTCGATGTAGTTTTATCACCCCCATACCCCTATACCAACTTGTTATCCTGACTATACCTCCTCCTAACCTTATAATATACAACATTGCCATCCTAATAGTCAATTTAAATATAACCAGGAACATCCAAACAGCCAAAAAATAACATTTTTAAATTTTCTAAAAAGTGTTACCAGTGTTGTTTTAAACCCTTTATTAGATTTTTAATGGTTTTAATGCGGAAATTCGCTTCTCTCACGTCAGCGTGCTGCGTGTGATCTCGTTTATATTTTGTCTATATATAACAAACGATCACGTTAATATCTCATCATTCAATTGTAGAGCTAACAATTGTGTACAGTGTACGATATGAATAATTTAAATCTAATTCAAAATGGAGAAAACAAATTGATGTTGTTGGAAGTTTAACACTATGATAATCCCCTCCACGGAAGTTGTAAACGAAGGCAATAAAATGTTGGGCAATCCTCGAATCAGGCAAACACTTTACTAATCCTACGTGGATTTATGTTATCTTCCTAAACTTTGAATTTTATATGAAACAGTTTTAAAAACTATGTAAGATTTTCACGAAAAAACATTTACCAACCGTAGCATAATAAACCATGTTTTCATTATGTTTTCATTTATGTTTCGTGACATATTATCCTTATAGATGTTCCAATATTTATGCCCTCTAATAAAATACCACAAATAAACAAAACCCGCTTTTATAAATATATGTATTTCTGTAAACCATGAAAATCTGACCTCTTGATGAAAGATTTATAAAGTGGATTGGCGACTTCCGCTCTGCCCTACGTTCTGAGCCAGGTTAATGCAACCACAATATTCATTTTGCGGAACTCTTGAAATAATTCACAGGGGCAAATACGACAAAGGAAGAACTGATGCAATTGCATATTAATACAATATCAAAAAAATTAATGTAATTTAAATATGATTCAGTTTTTATTGCAATACTATTCTTCATATGGAATTTATATATATATATATATGAAATGCACCTTAAATACAATGACTATAAAATTACCAATGATCTAATCTAGAGCTGATCATTTACAATTATTTTTGTTTGTGACATATAATAAATTGTGCTGTCTTGACATTAACAAAATTACAACTCAATTAAATTTTTTAAAAGTTAATTAAAAAAAACAACAAAAACACCTTACTATATCTTTATAAAAACACCTAAATATAGTGGGAAATCAGAAATTCCCATTCGCACCTCAAATACACGTTAACAAATATAGAAACATAAGACTGTAAAAGGACATTTTAAATTGTACAAACAAATACCAGATTGGGTGAAAAGTTCGAAAAGAAATAATTTTTGAAAATTGATGTAAAAGTGATTTTTACTTAATGTATTTTTTATCTTTATTATATATTATTTTTAATTTATAAAAGTTAGTCGGTAAAAAAGTAATTGTTCTGAAAATAAAAAAGCCGTAATTTTGTTATTAGTATCTGTTGTGATATAGAAAAGTAAAAAACAACATCTGTGTTAAAACACGATTCATTTTTCACTTCTCACCTTACACTCTCCATTTGTTTGGCAATAGAATAACCACATCTGCGTTAGGCAAAATATGCATATATATATATATATATATATATATATATATATATTATAATACACAATGATAAGGAGCAATATATACTTGTATAACATTTTAAAACTTGCGAGGAATTTGAAATAATCATCGATAAACATTGAATTCGGTTCATGTTCATTCCACGACAAACATAACTAACTATTTCGATACAGACTGAATCAAATACTTATACTTTTGCTAGTAAAAGCTTGAAACAAATGTTCTGTTTAGTAATCAAAAGAAATTATCTGCAACAATATGTAAATTATGATGTTCCTAACCCACTGATTTTGCAGCCTTGAATGCTTGCAGGACCTACTTAAATATTTAAATATACTTGGGATTGAAAAATTGTAACCTGGCACTAATTTGACGTGTTTTTAACCTAATAATAGATGCAATAGCAGTCCCAGGAAATATTACTTGGGATTAAAAAATTAAAACTTTACACTACATTTGTTGTGTTTTTTTTTGTTTACCTTAATAATAGATGCAATAGCAATCGGACTTGAAATAACGTTTGTAAACAAACAACTTTGTCATATCATGATATAAGTCACGAAGAGTAGGGGATGAACTCATCACATGAGTTACAAACTCGTTATAAGTCACGAGGAGTAGGGGATGAACTCACCACATGAGTTACAAACTCGTTATAAGTCACGAGGAGTAGGGGATGAACTCACCACATGAGTTACAAACTCGTTATAAGTCACGAGGAGTAGGGGATGAACTCACAAAATGAGATACAAACTCGTTATAAGTCACGAGGAGGGGGATGAACTCACCACATGAGTTACAAACTCGTTATAAGTCACGAGGAGTAGGGGATGAACTCACCACATGAGTTACAAACTTGTTATAAGTCACGAGGAGTAGGGGATGAACTCACCACATGAGTTACAAACTCGTTATAAGTCACGAGGAGTAGGGGATGAACTCATAACATGAGTTACAAACTCGTTATAAGTCACGAAGAGTAGGGGATGAACTCATCACATGAGTTACAAACTCGTTATAAGTCACGAGGAGTAGGGGATGAACTCATAACATGAGTTACAAACTCGTTATAAGTCACGAGGAGTAGGGGATGAACTCATCACATGAGTTACAAACTCGTTATTTTCTAAGAACCAAGCCTTCTGGAAAAGACTTCTCAGTAATGAGCTGTGTACTTTTAAAGACATGCTTAGTGTTTATGGGGCCATAAACATATTACGTAACGCATTTTTTATTCATTTCAGACCCTCCCCCATGTAACGCACCATAACGCTTGACTATACCCCCCATCCCCTCAAAATTTGTTACGTAACTCAATCGTCTAGGCTTAAACCTTTTAAACATCGTGTTATTAGTAATTTGGAATATTGATTTAAACTAATCAATAAACTTAAAATTTCTTTTAACAAAACTTTAATAACTTATTTCAAAGCAAAATGTATACAAAAACAAAATAAACTATATCAGCTAAAAATAACAAATTTAATTTTTATCTAATAAATACAAAACAAATTAAATACCCCCGTAGCAGCAAACCTGCGTACTCAGCGAATTTCCAATGCATATATATGTATCTTAATACCACATAAAGCCACATACCAAGTTTCATCAATATACATTCATAAATAAACGATTTATGACATTTTAATTATTCTCCATAAGAATAACATGGCGGCTGAGTATGCAGGTTTGCTGAAGGAAGGAGAACAAAAAATGGGGTTTTATACAAATATCAATATAACTCATTTAGGTAAAGCCACATAACAAATTTCATTAATTTATTTTCATAATTAAGGGAGATAACACGTTACTTATTCTCCATAAGAATAACATGGGGCTGAGTACGCAGGTTTGCTGCTACGGGAGCCTTTGGCAAAAAAATGTTGTTTTGAGCAAATATCAATGGTCCAAAACCAGATGAAGCCGTATACCAAATTTTGTCAGTATACGTTCATAAATAAGCGAGATATAAAATTTTTCTTTTCCTCCATAAGAATAACATTAGACAACGTACTGTGTTTAGCACTTTCAATATCTCGGTAACCAATTGACGTAGAGAAATGATCAAAATACCAAATTGTGTGTTTTTTTAAGCTGAATTCAATGGTGTAAATTAAAATTTGATTTAAATTAAAATTACATGTGAAAACCCCAAAAAACACATTTTTGGGGTACAAAACCCCCCAAAAACCCCCCTTCCGATGGTGCGATTCATCTGGTTTTCGAACTCGTTCAAATAAATGGTACTTTACACATTTGTACCAAATTTCATTAAGATCGGACTTTTTTTACGAGAGTTATCGTGCTTACGGACACACATATATATATATATATATATATATATAAATATATATATATAAATAAGTATATATATATTTATATATATATATATATATATACATATATAAAAATTTGAACGAATGGTGTTTTTGGCATCTGGGGACCTCAAAATGAAAAGTTATCATGGTCTCGGGCTTAAGTCTTACCATGAGACCTACGGTAATAGCTTCTTCCCTATAGGGGAAATTCGCTAAAAACTAAAGATGTGGGTGGAATTACGCAATACTGAATAAATACATGATTTTACACTCTAAAACAACACAAAACGTAGAGTCTAGGTGTAAAGCAATACAGAACTTACTCAAAACACGTTAAGTATTTATTTTTAGTTTTACTATAATTAAAATAGTATGACGAAAGTATTTTTTATAAAACTAACTGTAACCTTAATTTAAATAATAATGTGATTATTTTTTAATTTTTAAAGATTTATAACAGTATAAAAAGATACGGGAGTGCGCCAGCTCTTAGGGTTCATATGCATGAGTACGTAACGTTGATCCAAATCCCCCCTCCCATAGATAACGCAGCATAACGGTAAGCCATGCCCCCTCCCCCCTTTAGTGCGTTACGTAATATGTGTATGGCCCCTATGAACCTTCGAAGAATATTTTTAAAATGAAGGAAATATTATTTTCAAAAGATTTCTTTCTTTCTTTGGACTTTCGTGTTTTAAACTCATTATATTTATTTTTTTATGAAAGAAAAAAGAAGGTTTTGTCTATTTCCGGTTAATCTAATGTTGTAATTAAAATGAAAGGATTATTATGAACAGGTAAATTAGGTGAAATGTTGCATTCACTGTGTATCTAGTTAATTGTCTATCTTGTAGCTGAAACAAATAATAACATTATTAAAGCTGGGACACTTTCTTCGGATATTTATTGGAAGATAAATAGTGTTTGACCCAAAAAGAGAAAAAATATTAGTGAAACATAGGAATTTGGCACAAATGTTTCATTATGAATGTACAAAAAAGTACCAAAAACCCAGGCTATGCTTTTTACTGCACTATTTTTACAGAGTTTAAATAAGTCTCATTAATTTAAAGACTTTCATGCTAAGAATCAAATTGCATTTGCATTTTCCACATTTAGCATAATTATATGAAAAAAATCACTTGAGCAAAATGAGCAATCTATAAATAATTAGTTTGAATAACAAAATTCTTTACCTAAACAAATAAGGACTGCTTAAATCTATGTTATGGTATTTTGTTATTGTTCGTATTCTGCGTTTGTCTCGTAACCAAATATAATCAAATTTACTTTGTTAATAACTATAACTATGTTTGTTGGAATCCTTGCTTCACAAGCTTTTCAGTAGCGAAACAGCTCTTAAAATGTAAGGTAACATTCCAACTGTTTCTAATTTATTTTCATAAACCGAATATCGGATAAATAATAGTTTAGTTTTATTTACAATAGTGTTGTTTGGTAATAAAACAAATAGAAAATATACATTTCATCTGCTAGGTTTTAAATTATACCTCTACTAATATATTTTTGCTTAATATATGCTTCGTGATATTTTTTAAATAAAATTGCATTTTAGATGTAATCTTAGAAAGAAAGGATTTATTTGATAAAAGTGCATTTTCATCATGAACACCGCTCTACTTTGTGAGCAAATGCAATAGACACCGCACACACAGAGGTGATCTGGCAATCTTCGAGCTCGCCGAGAAAATCCTCACTGGAAAATAGCTACAACGATAAATGGTACATTGTATTATATATTGGTTTAGCGTTAAATTACTAGAATATCTTTCTAAACTCGTTTTTATTCACTGACACGCTATTAGTAGAATAACGTCTACCATAAAGAAATTCGTAACGGGTGGTTCATGTTAAAAAAAAACATTACCAGTACTTTAAAGGTGTTGATACATAGATAAAAATACAAGCTTAGTTTGTTTAACTATCGCCAACTGTTTTAAAGGGATTTCTTTGATATTAAAAATTAAAAAAAAGAGTAAGGTCAGGGTAATATAAAATTTATGTTTCTAAATCCAAAGGGAATGGGGGTGAATAGAATAGAAGAGTTTGCTCTATTTATATAGTTTAGCTGTTAGAATTTGAAATTGAAAATAGTTAATTTAAAGTATATTAATTACAAATATAAGTGAAGGTGAAACAAGTCTTAATTTGAATATTGCACCGGAAATTAGATAAATGATTTTAGAGACCGAATTGACAACATACCGACGGACAAACAGGTTGGAAAAAAACAGAGTGAGAAACAGACTGACTAAGAAATAGACAGATAGAAATACAAATCACGTTGATTAAAATAGACAGACTGACTAAAGATCGAAGTTATAAATATATAGACGACATAAAACAACAAATATAGTTGGACAACAAGATTGGTTTATTGATAAACATCATGATTGAATAACGGACAAACAGGTAAAAATTAGACTCATAAATATATAAAAAACAACAACATACACAAGAAAAAACGTCGATCTACAGACAGACAGATGAACATGCTGATAGACAAACAGACTGCCAGACAAGCAGGGAGACAGACAAATATTCGTATATAGAAAATAAACAGGAAAATAAGTTAGAACAAGGATAACAAATGATTGCGGGAATCACTGATTAGATTAAAAACAAACGAATAGAAAAAGAATAAACTAGATGGACAGACAAACAGTGGTCGAACCAGATTAGGATGGTCGCACAGTATCTGTCTGGCTTGAAATAGTCATAAATGCACAAGCCATTGATTTCCAAGACTGTAAAGCAGTCTACCGCAAGAGGGTGCAATGATGTGTGCTATTTTAATGAGAAATGCCGAACACATACTTAAGTTTAAATACTGCTTGCTTTTCGCACAATTTACAGCCCTCATATAAACTTGTATCTTTGGTACGTGGTGTGATATTTCAAGATAAGTTATCAGTATTTTAAATATTCTTAACTAATACAATCTTTAAATCATTCTAAAAAAATACAGGGTGAGTTTTAAATGTGCCCCCTTCTACTTTTGCCTACATTTCTTAAGATATCGATTTCAGACCACCCTCTATCATTGTTGACAAACTTATACTTAATTTTGACTTGGTTTATATTTTCAGCCGCCATCTTGGAACCGCCATTCAACAATTTTTTGAAATGTAAAGGTAGGGTTGCGACCCATCAATTCCAACTGCCGTTCCACGCTGAAATCAATGCCGCAATCCGTTTTCAAATATCACCTTTGATTCTCATGATATTGTCACTTTTTGAAATGTTAAAGAGAAATCTTTTAATATAATGAAAACGAAAGGTGATACTTGAAAACAGATTGTGACATTGATTTCAGCGTAAAACTAAAGTTGGAATTGATGGGTCACAACCCTTACCTTTACATTTGAAAAAATTATCTTATTCCAAAATGATTATCTGATTCCAAGATGGCGGCCGAAAATTTTAATTTTTTTCAAAATGAAGCAAACTCCACTCAACAATGATTTGTGGTTGTTCTTGGTCATTATTTGATGTAATGATGATACATGGGCATGCTTTAAGGCTGGAGACTTTAAAACTCTCTCCAAAATTAATTTTCTTTTACTCACCAATATCTAAGAACGAATAATGATTTTCAAAAACGAATTGCGGAATTATGTTCACCGTAAAACGGTACTTCTATATGATGGGTCAAAACCCCACGTTTACATTTACAAATAAATAGTTGAATCCAATATGGCGGATCCAAGATGACGATCAAAAATATTAACCAAGTCAAACTGAAGTATAAGTTGGTCAACGATGATCGGGGGTGGCCAGGAGTCGATATATTAAGAAATGTAGAAAAAAATAAGGGGAGGGACTCATTTAAAACTCACCCTGCATTTTTTACTTATCAAAATTAAAATTAATATTAAAATTACTTATTAAAACAAATAAAATAGGTAGCATAAGTATTGGCAGTCAAATTTAAGTTACGACTCTCGAGTTTTATAGTTTATTAAGGGTTTAGTTAGCATTTAAATTAATCTAAAAAAACGTTAACCAAACTTCACTAAACAAAAAAAAAATAGTATTACAGAGTATTCATATCCGACAAATATTTAAATTTCGTCTAGAAGAAGTATGAAGGGTTGGGAAAAGCTAGTGTAAGACTCGTTAAGAAAGAAGATCCAGTTTGAATTTATATTCTGTTGAAACTACTCTCAGCACATTATAAATGTGGAAGTGGAGCAAATAATAACATTTTCAACAAACATTGGAAAAGTCGAGGAGAAAAGATCGAGATTTCTCACTAGAGATCAGTGAGTAAAGCGCAAGTCATAACTTCGAACTCCGAAAGGTTGAGCTTCTCACACTTTCAAAGATTCATCTTATATTTTCAAGGTTCCTTCCTTCAATCAAGGCAAACAAGATACAGTTTATAGCCAGTTGTTTTTACAGTAAAACTTTCGGTTAGATTATCTGTTAATGATCTGTAAATTATATATTTGTTAGTGTTCGAGAACTAATAAAATACGATACAAATGTGATAAACAAACTTAGAAATTATGTATTCTGAAACGTAACACCTTTTTGAACAATGATGACTCTACTAACCAGGAAACAAAGTTGCAATAAAGTTCCTTCTGCATCAAACTCATAAATATCCAAGTTAGAACTCTTAACTACATAAAAATTCAAATTTTGAAAAATAAATTGTTGAGTTTATAGAATATTACAGCATCGGATTCATAAACAAAAATACCGGCAACATTTCACTTGACAAATGTAGGTGTAAACGTAATGATACTATTTGAAATGTAAGACTGAATTAAACTATAGCAACCGGAAGGTAATTGATAGAACAAGAACCCTGCTTATGCAAAAAAGTTCATCTTTTTAATTCGTAAAAAAACTTATTAGTCCAAGCTTACTTCTTGAACATGTCGTTTATGTGATAAAAACGTCGACTACAATTTGGGATAGCACTGTACTTTAATTATGAACAAGGCATGTATTTCTAAACATGTAAATGTGTTACTAAGTATATTTATTAAAAAATAGGCAGCATAAGTATTGGCAGTCAATTTAAACTGTTCATATTTGTATGAATCCTTTGATGAAAATTTATAATACTTCCAATAAAGGGCCCTCGGTACTTTTTATCCAAGCTTTTGGCTTATACATAGAAATAACCGAGGATACTGCATAGAAATATTTCTAAAAGAAAATAAAGCTTAAAAACAAATAATAACAAATCAATTTTAGCTCTGGAATTTAATTTTGTTCGAATCTACTTTTGAAGCCAGTTACAAAATTATAATATAATCACAAGTGATTCTAATATTTTAAGATAACTCTAAACTCGGGCAAACATAAACGGGAAGAAAGATGAATATAAATAAGCTGTAGGTAACACAGATTGAAGCAACCCATGGTAATTAGATGTTTAAATAATGAACACTATAAACTTAAAGTTTCCCTTCAAGCTAACAAAACATAAATGTTTTAATACGCAAAGCTGATGTAACACGAAGTTTGGAACTTTGAGATTGAATCTTATAAGAAATTCATTTATGTGCGCTATAACTTCACTTTAAAGAAACACGGAACGCTTTGAGATTTTAACATTTGTAAACAAAAGTTTTCCTTGAAAAATTTGGTTTTAGTGAATTTCCCCTATAGGGAAGAAGCTATTACCGTAGTCGGCATGGTAAGACCTAGGCCTGGGACCATGATAACTTTCGTTTTGAGGTCCCCAGATGCCAAAAACACTATTCGTTCAAAACTGTATATATATATATATATATATATATATATATATATATATATATATATATATATACAGTTACCAGGCTAACTTATGCAATAAATCAATTCGATACAAGAATTTAGTTTATATCCTAACCTGCATATATATATATATATATATATATATAGGCATGGTATGTGACCATGGGTGCGATAACTTTCGTAAAAATGGTAGATTTTGATGAAATTTGGTACAAACATGTAAAGCAAAATTTATGACTTTAAGTTCGATAACCAGCCAAATCGCTCTATCCAAAGGGCTATATTTGGGGGGTTATGAACCCCAAAAATGTGTTTTTTTAAATACAATTTTAGTAAATAAAATTTTACTTTTCACCAATGGATTCGGCTTAAAAATACGAAAAATTTGGTGTTTTTATCATTTATCTACGTCAATTGGAATATTGAAAGTGCTAAACACAGTACGTTGTCCAATGTTATTCTTATGGAGGATAAGAAAAATTGTATATCTCGCTTATTTATCAACTTATCCTGACCAAACTTGGTATATTGCTTTATATCGTTGTTGTCTATTTAATTATGAACATAAGATAATAAAACTTGGTATGTGGCTATACCCAGTTGAGTTATATATATATATATATATATATATATATATATATTTGTATAAAAACCTATTTCTTGTGTTCTTTGTTTCAGCAAACCTGCATACTTAGCCGACATGTTATTCTAATGGATACAAATTTAAAATGTGATAAATCGTTTATTTATGAATGTATATTGATGAAACTTGGTATGTGGCTTTATATGGCATTAAGATACATGTATATGCATTGAAAATCGCTGAGTCCGCAGGTTTGCGACTACGGGGGTATTTACAAATACCAGGCTAACTCATGCAAGAAATCAATTCCGTACAAGAATTTCGTTTATATCCTAAATAATCAATTTTAAAAGATTTAAACAAATAAAACGAAGATCAATTTTAGACATTACTCCCGAAAGTGAGAAACTAAATTATTGATTGTACAGGGTGTTTCCGAGCTCTCCAGACAGTTCAGACTTTCCTAGGAAAGTCTTGACATTTTAGGCAAGACAATAAAAGTTATATTATAAACATAGGCCCTTTAACGTCTGTGTATCTTTATGTGTTGTTAGCCAAAAAATCATATCTTAGAAACCACTGGATACACTGGCTTGAAACTTGTTACACTTTTTTTTTGTCTAGGGATAATGTGGTACTGAGTTCTAAGTTTGTAGCCCTTCCCGTTTTAAAATGGTGTTCATTTAAAATTTCTTAACGCTTGACATCTTTAAAACCACCAATTTTTGAAATTTTCTTCCAAGTGTTAAAACGATAATAGCAGCTAAAAAGACACACGAGCCACTGGAAGCGGAGACATTTCTTACGTGAGCGCTGGCAAGTGTAAAACTTTGAAATCACACCGAGGCAAATCACACCCGTGGCAAATTTTAAAATCACAGCTCCGTCTGCTGCTTGATGAATTGTAACTTTTACTTAGTTCGATACGCTATGGTAGTCTAATGGATATGGCACTGGATTCACGATCATGCGGTCCCAGGTTTAATTCTACCTTTTCGTGTTTACTTTTTGAGGTACCAATTTTTGTTATATTTTACACAAACCCATTTTTGTAATATGTTACAAAGAAAAGAGCCACCACACAACGCTCTGCGGAGTTATGTTAGGTTATTTTACTATACTTTTTTCGTAAATTTAGCGTAATTTTTTATAATATAAGTAGGTTTCCTCTGTTTACATTTAAAAATACTACATTTCACTGTTTTCTCATAATAAAGCATCTGTTTCGGATAGTTCGTTCGTCATCGGACAAGTTCGGCTTCCTTCGGGTGGCAAAGTCTCCGCTTCCAGTGGTTCGTGTAATTTTTTAGCTACTAGTTTAAAATGATACTATGGTAACTCAGGACCAGACATTGCAACATATTTATTTAGACAAATTTCAGTTTACTTAGGTATGAATTGAGAGACGTTTAAAACCAATATAGCATATTTTTGGCTTGAATCTTTAGGTTTTTAATGACTAGAAAAGCCTTTGTCAAGAAAGAATATTGTTCAAAACGATTTAACAAAGTGAACTGGCTGCCATGATAAAATGGTAAAAGCTTAACACGTAAAACCACATACCAAATAAGCCCTAAAGAAGTCAAATACTTGTGGCAAGTATCAGGTCAGTGTCTTAAGTGGTTCCTAAGAAATGATGTATTCGAAACACGTTTATACACACCATGATAACGTAGCGAGATAGGTGATATGGCTGATATGTTTACGTACAAATGATTTCTTTTGACCTCAGGAATAAGTTCCTGAAGTTTCCGGAGTTAGTTCGGATACACTCGAACTTAACCGCTTTAAATCTCTTTCTGACCTTGAAAGGGCAAAGGAAACATAAATCTATGTATATTCAAGTCCACATGCATGTTTAGTAACAAATTATGTTTTCATCTCTTACATAATCTTTACACAGTTTAAGTTCAATTTATGCACCATTTATAACTTTATCATATGCAGCAACACGATGTACGTGACAGAATATGGCATTGTGAGATTTTCGTTTAAACTAAGGATTGAATACCATGTTGTTTATGATTATTAACATGTAGTTTCCTGAGAGCAGAGATTAAAAGATTTGAGTGAAGATTACATATAGAGTAGTAAAATAAATCAAAGGGACATTGAGCTATAAATAACAACTGGAGGAACCTAAAAAATGTAGAAAAAAGGCAAATGAGTTATACAAATCTGATTATCAGTAGGGGGAAGTGGTGAAATATTACTCCGAGACATCTAAACAAACTGAATGGCCTTCCCCCGAACAAAGCTCGGCCCCCCAATTACTGTAAATATTATTAGGGAAAATTTTTCAATACAGTACTTAGGCGTAGCAACGTGTGCCGGGAACCATTAGTCTATCATTAAACGAATTTTTAATTGACTTATAACAATAGGCAATTTAAGTAAACTGCTGTAGGTCTGGTTGGCCAGTCTAACTTTAAGCTACTTGTTAGCTGTTGTTGGCCAGAACTTTTAGATAAACCTTTTCAATTTCAAAACAATAAAAATATAATATTTACAAATTCTACGATGATTAATGCACATCCGGTTTAATCATCAGCATATAGTAGGCTTCAATAAACTTCCATTAAGGAGAACATTTTTTTTATCAACCTCCTCACCTCACTCTTGAATCTCAAGTCCCAGTTTCTTACTCTCGTTACCTTATTAACTTCCTCTTCATCTTTTACCCAATAAGGGATTGATTGCGTTGGCAGTCCATTAAAAGTATCACTAATCATCAAATCATTGTATAAGACACCGACGCAGCTAGGGCATATTTTAGACGGATATGAATGAATGATGAATGTAGAAAGGGTGAAATGCCTTGTGTAGCCTTGTTGCTGACCAAGACCGACTGAATCATTATTTTATAGTCTTTTTTACTCTCTTTGGTCTTACTAAGTCTACCCCGAGTGTCCATTTAATTACTACTTCTGATTACTACTTAAATTTACTGATAAAGTTACTACTTCTCAGATTGTAGAAGAGAAACTTTACAGGATAATTTCCAAATAGCAATTGTGGCAGTGTAAAACGAGTTCGCACGCAGCACGCTGACGTGAGGGAAGTGAATATCCACATACAAAACTTTTAAAACTCAAATCCAGTGTAAAAACATATATTCCAATTATATTGAAATCTGAAAATATTGATTTTTTGGCTGTTCTGATGCTCCTTGTTTCATTTACCTGCAATGCTAGGAATACGATTTTGCGCATTATAAGGTTAGGAGAAGGTCCAGTCAGGCTTGAAAGTAGGCGTGATGTTGCTGGGAATGATACAAATACACCAACAAATGAATAACATGCTTTTCTATGGTAAAAAACCCATAAGCCAACGTACTGTGTTTAGCCGATATACATTTTCTTTTAACTCGGTAAATATTTATGCTAGAATGACAAGAGAGGGCTTGAAACTTTCGCTTTACTAATTCCCATCTTAATACATGCATTAATTTTACGTCCACAGCTTTTCTGACTACTTTTGAGCACAAAAACCCGAAATTTGAAAGAATAATCCCCAAAAAAGAGGTTTAAAGTTTTTCGATTGTTTTACCCAACGAACCTGTCCAACTGATTATAGAAAGGAACGTCCCTACCAAATATGAAGTAAATCTGAAAAAATGCGGCCATACACACATACATACATAATTTTTTAACTACACCCCAAAACGTGTTCAGGGGGTCACGTTAGGAACTTCTATGGTGGTCCCGGGCTTAAGTTTCACCGTGCGGGTCATGCTAATAGTTCAATTTCCATAGGAAATTCACTAATGATGAGCTAAACAATATTTAAAACGAATAAACTAAGGTCGTGTGGACAGGAGAGATCAGAGAGCAGGACAGCTCAGGATCTAAGCGTGCCTGAGTGTTGGCGAGGAGTTGTGTGTTTTAATGAGCCACTCTTCTCCATTTATTTGTTGTGCTTCACACTGCTCAAAGTTGATTCCAGCTTCTTTTGTACCACCGGATATTGTTTATTTTATTATTAACATTATCATAAAGCATGAATAAAAAGAAATAAAAAGACTACTTTAATTTTATTATTCCAAAATGTGTTGATATGTTGTTAATAAGAATGGATACAAAACGTTCACACAATTTCTGTGGTTTTATTTTTAAATTTATTTTCATGTGTGTTATAGAAACCTGGGAAGCATTTTAGAAAAACATCTCCGATATTAATTTGTATAAATTGGAAAAGTGAACCCAGTTGATTGAATTCCAGCAAATATTTTCTTTTGGGATTACCCAGATCAAATTAGTGCCTATTAAAACTGATTAAAAAAGAAAACAAATTTAACAATTTAACAAAAAATATAAACATACCATAAGTGACTTTCTCGGAGTAAAACTCGACCCCCAGGACTAATGATATGTTAATATTATAAATTGTGTAGTTGAATGTTGTTAAATTGCTAATTACCCATGGAAAAGTTATTACTAATATTATATTACTAATTATGTTGACACGACCCGCACGGTGAGACGTAAGCCTGAGACCATCATATAAGTTCCGAAATTACCCCCTAGAGGAATATTATGTACACTGTGTATTATGTGCTGTATGTAAACTAGTTCTTTTATATTCTTTGGTCGTGAAAATTGTATTGGAGGCAGCGGCACATTGATGCCAGCCTGGAGTATATAACCATGTCGTGGCATTGTGGTATGAATACTGTACTGTTCCATAATCAACTCCCGTTCTCTAATCTACCAACAAAAAGGGGAAATTCCCAGTAAAACTCTGATTGTTTATTTTATGTATTGATCTTAAATTATTTACTTTGTAATCAAAACTACTGCTTGGATTATCAAAACATCAGGAAACATTTATAAGGGTGTAGTTGTCATGAACGCAATGATATTGAATTTATAATTTCAAGCAATTTAAAGTTTTTAAATATTCATTACAAATTAAGTTGTACTGATATTTAGTTGCAATTGTATTCACTTTACCTAGTTTGGAAATATTTATTGCAAATTTTTATTTTTTATTTTGCACGTTATGTATTGTATTTTGTAACGAATAACTAAAAATAACTATTTATTTGTCTTTATGAATTTTTGCTATTTTTTGTAAGTAGGTTTAGTACGTAATCTCTCATATGTGTTGCATTGTTGTGTGCATGAAGAAAGTGAAAAAGGACCGGCATGAACTCTCCCATATATTCTTTTATAATTAATTTAATGCTACATTGTAATTGGGCGCATGCCTGTTTTGTAGTATTTTTTTCAATAAATAAATAAATAAATAATGATTGCGACATTGGTTAAGATAGAGAAAAAATGTCTATAATATATCCAAATCCCAAAATTATATACATCAAAATAAGCACTACACTAACATCTACATGCCAAAAAAGGTTTGGGGAGCTGCTTTTACCTTGCTATACCTACTGGTGTATTTTTTTATGTGGAGACGTTTTTAAGCAAGTAGCTCATATGTAGTCAGCATTCCCTTTAGTTATAGGCCGATTTAGGGGCATCTCAGTGAATGGGGAGTGTAAGGCTTATGGGAATGCTTTTTGTTATACACACTGTTTTACAGGTAAAGTAATAATCATTGAAACTCTTGAATACAGACAAACATGACTAAAATGCTACTTTGATTCGTAAACTGTGTGTGTGCTTAGCTAGTCAGACTAAACTAGAACCAAATCGTAGATGGGGTTCTCTTTTCAAAATATTTTTTATGAAGGTATTTATGGTAACGTAAAATGATCTTCGGGATATTGAAATACAAACTGAATAAGTGAAAGAGATCAAGGAAAAACTTCCGATCAGAGCAAAGTTTGAAGGAAGGAGCAGATCATTTGACGACTTGGGTAAAGTATAAAAGTAGGTCGCAACAAGTTGTATTGTTCAGCTAACCTTTTATTTAAGAAACAAATTATTTTTAAAGACTACAACCTAAGTAAGTAAACGGAAATGGAATTTTAAATTGCTTTAGATGGATATTCCAGTAAATTCAGTATAGATTTGATTTCGTAAGAAAAATTGATCTTCAAAGTGAATTGGAATGAGTTTGAGAAATGGGTTTCACCTATTTACCATGATCCCCTAATGTTTGGTAAAAAATTGTTATGACAATGTAACAAAATTGCGTACATCTATTTTTACATTTCATTTATGAAAGCGAATGCATGGAGTCTTGATAGTTTAAATCAGTAATTGGTCCATACCATACTAATATAATGAAGGTGAATGTTGGTTTGTTTTTCTCCATTATAAACATGATGTTGACGGTTTAAGTGAAGATAGATATTACACATAAAGGACACCTACACGGCCTAAAGGATACCTAAAGGTCTATTCCCTTTAAAATAAAGATTACAACGTTTACCATACGGACATTTCCTTTTATTAGATTATATGTACATTATTCGAATAGTTCGAAAGGTTTTAAACTCAATTTACAATACAATCTGCTCATTAAGTTACATAACAAACAGTAAAAATTATTGGGTAAAAATAATATGGTCAATGATTAGTACAGCGAAAGATCCTGCATGAAAACATAAACTGAGAAATACTTATCTTCTATGTTTATAAAAAAGGATGTCGGTTTGTTTGTTTGTATATATATTTGAAGTTTATGGATTCGGACTCCGTTGGACCGTTTGCCATGGAATTTGGTATATATATATATATATATATATATATATATATATATATATATGTAACATTTCACGGAGGTTTTTAAGCCATCCAGTTCGTCCTAACTTATTTGGGTTCCTCCCAAGAGGCCCAAAAGGGTTCCCATATAAACCTTATGGAAAGAAATTGTTGTTTACATAAAAGCTAATGACATGTTTCCTTGAACAGGTGATCTTGGTGATATTGGTTTTAGTTGGTATTAGTCAAAGGCATGACAACGTCTGCCGGGTAACAGCTAGTAAATCTATAAATTAGTTATAACCATAACATTCTTCAGCCTGTTGATTGACTCACTATTGTCTATCAGGTTGGCAGCCAAACTACTTGGATGATTTAAAAGTAGCCTATTTCTTTGACAGTTTAATGAACTTTCTGATTTATCCGGCAAATTTTTCTGTTTGAAATAATCCATGGAGCGTCAACGATTCGTCTTCAAGTTTTGGATTGGGACTTTCTATGATTTAAACTTTGGATTAACTCGGTGTTCACCAAAGTTTAATTCCGTGTGTCCAAAAAGGTTTGATTATAATTTTGTAGAGTCTACATTTATTGAACAGTGGTAATTTAGATTTTTCCCCAGTATCATGTATAAGATAGAATGAAGCACATGCAACTGTTGTATAGTCCCAGTGAGAAGCCGGAAACTATTTTGTGATTTAAAAAATAGGCCTACATTTCTTGAATAAACGGAAGCTTGATATATTTATGACATTAAGTTAATGTCGAACTAAGCTGTTTACTTAAGTTCTTAGAAATATTCTGCCATTTATGTCCCGTAAAAAATAGTTTTAAAGTTCAAGTTTATTGATTGCAACCTGAATTAAACAAAAAAAAAAATGTTTGGCTACCAGTTTTCCTTTACTGGTAAGATTTTTAAAAACTTATTTTTTTACACTCAAAGAACAAAACTTGTCTAAGTAAATAAGGTTCAGACTGGCAGTTGCATAGTTAAAAAGTTGATAAACAAAAGAGTTTTCATTCCAAGGCATTGAATCGTTAAATAAAACTGATCCATTTTGTGAACATCAGCTTCCTACCTCAACTTTGTGAATTTAAATTGTTAATTGGTAGAAATATTCCATTAAAACTTAGTTTACAATCTTGGTAAACCCCTATTCTTAATGAAAGTAGTTTACTTTTCAAAACTAATCTGTCTTAAGGCATTTCACAAACAATTATTTGCTGAAGGAAAAGCTATTATGTTGAAGGGAATAATAGAAGGTGTTTTAGATACCTGTATTCTCTTTAAACATTGTAAAACACAAATAAACCTCTAATTAATAAACAATAAGAATGTTGGATACTGTGTTTTATTTAACTTGTTTAACAAATATTAAGATAGGAAAATTCTGAAAACTTACATTTTACTTTAATTTAACCCCGGATTAAGATTATACAGATTTAGCTAAAGGCGGTCCCACAATTCTCGCGAACAGGCCTGAATATTCGGCCGAACATTCTCCCGAATTTTCCCTGAACATTCCCGTATGTTCCCTATGTATTCAAAAGTTCGTGCAGCTCCCACACTTCTCGCGAATACTCCGAACATTCGTAGTTCGGCCGAATGTTCGGGCGTGTTCCCGAGAAGTGTGGGTTTGGTTACACCTTAATCCCGTGTTTGGTTTATATATTTTAAGCGTTTAACAGCTCTGAGAAAATAAATAAAACAATAAATCGAGATAATCGTATTGAGACAAATAACCTGAAATAACATCGGTTTAAAATACCTGAGTAGCTGGTATATTAAAATCATTACGTAAATTAATGACACTTTACACTGTTAAACGATCTAAGTATTTACCTACAGGGTAACGCAGAGCTCACATAGTTGTATGATGTCACGTTTTCGTGACGCTGCATACATATTAAAAGGATCATAATATTACTGTGTATTAGGTAGGCTTAGGAGATCACTGGGCATGTGGCTGTTCCCAGCATTTTGATAAGTTAACCTTTGCATAATGATTGATACTAAAATTAAGTAAATAAATAAGTTTTTATCATTCTGCACGAAATTCACCTGTTTTAGCGAATTTCCCCTATAGGGAAGAAGCTATTACCGTAGTCGGCATGGTAAGACCTTGGCCCGGGACCATGATAACTTTTCGTTTTGAGGTCCCCAGACCCCAAAAACACCATTCGTTCGAAACTGTATATATATATATATATGTGTGTGTGTGTGTGTGTGTGTGTGTGTCCGTGAGCATGATAACTCTCGTAAAAATGATCCGATTTTGATTAAATTTTGTATAAACGTGTAAAGCAACATTTATGACTTTAAGTTCGAGAACCATCCAGATCGCTTTATCCGAAGGGGTATTTTTGGGGGGTTTTGCACCCCAAAAATGGGTTTTTGGTTACCGAGATATTGAAAGTGCTAAAAACAGTACGTTGTCTCATGTTATTCTTATGGAGGAAAAGAACAATTTTATATCTCGCTTATTTATGAACGTACACTGATGAAACTTGGTATACGGCTTCATCTAGTTGTGGTGCATTGGTATTTGCTCAAAAAAATTTTTGTCAAAAGCTCTTGTAGCAGCAAACCTGCATACTCAGCCCCATGTTATTCTTATGGATAATAATTAAATGCTATGCCTCCCTTAATTATGAACATAAATGAATAAAAACCGGTATATGACTTCACCTAGTTGAGTTATATTGATATTAGCATAAAAATCCATGTTTTGTGTTCCTTGATGCAGCAAACCTGCGTACTCAGCCCAATATTATTCTTATGGGGAATAATTAAAATTGTATATATTGCTTATTTGTGAATATATTTTTATGAAACTTGGTAAGTGACTTTATGTAGTATTAAGACATTTATATCTCCATTGGAAATTCGCTGAGTATGCAGGTTTGCTGTAACGGGGGTATCAATATTTATTAGATTGGTCATTTTGTATTTTTATTGTTTTAGTTTTTGCGAATTTCCCCTATAGGGAAGAAGCTATTACCGTAGTCGGTATGGTAAGACCTAGGCCCGGGACCATGATAACTTTTCGTTTTGAGGTCCCTAGACCCCAAAAACACCATTTGTTCGAAACTGTAGATATATATATATATATATATATACATGCGTATGCATTCTGGTGGTCGGATTTTTTGTTCGATTTACTTCAAATTTGGTAGGGACGTTCCTTTCTATAATCAGTTAGACAAGATCGTTGGTCAAAACAATCGGAAAACTCTAAACCCCTTTTTTGGGGATTATTCTTTCAAATTTCGAGTGTTTGGGCCCAAAAAGGGTCAGAAAAGCCCCAGACGTACAATCAATGCATGTATTAAGATGGGAATTAGTGAATTAAAAGTTTTAAGCCCTCTCTCATCATTATAGCATAAACATTTACCGAGTTATTAAAGAAAATTTATATCGGCTAAACACAGTACGTTGTCTTACGGGGTTTTTACATTAGAAAAGCATGTTATTCATTTGTTGGTGTATTTGTTTCATCCCCAGCAACCTCGCACCTACTTTTAAACCTGACTGGACCTTCTCCTAACCTTATAATGCGCAAAATTGTATTCCTAACATTGCAGGTAAATTAAACCAGGAGCATCAGAACAGCCAAAAAATCAATGTTTTCAGATTTCAATAAAATTGGCATAAACGTATATTTTTACACTGAGTTTGCGTTTTAAAAGTTTTGTATGTGGAAATTCACTTTCCTCACGTCAGCGTGCTGCGTGCGAACTCGTTTGGCATTGATTGAAGGCATACAAACATAAATATGCATAGTCGATATACTGATCAGTAGGGTTCAAATTTGATTCTCCAAACTTAAAAAACTTCGTAAATCCTTTTGAATTTTTGTCTTCATAATTCTTTTTCTATACTGTAAACTTCAAAATTGTCGCTCAGCGAAGTAAATTTCGATACCAATGGAGAATATGTGCCTTGCATAACCCTTCTACAGACTCTACAGTCTAGGGTCCTTTCCAGTGTTTAAGTAGAATGTTATGAGTGATTCTCTACTCAATTAAATATTTTGTGTGCTTTACATAATACAATATTACAGTTACTGTAATACGTGTTTGTGTACATTACTGTATGTAATGTAGTAGCTAACACTATTGTTAGTTACTGTTTTTAACAACAAACACTACAAACACAAGTTATATCGTTTTAGCGAATTTCCCCTATAGGGAAGAAGCTATTACCGTATTCGGCATGGTAAGACCTAGGCCCGGGACCATGATAACTTTTCGTTTTGAGGTCCCCAGACCCCAAAAACACCATTCGTTCGAAACTTTATATCTATCTATTTATCTATATATATGTGTGTATATATATATATATATATATGTATGTCCGTGAGCACGATAACTCTCGTAAACATTATCCGATTTTGATGAAATTTGGTATAAACGTGTAAAGCAGCATTTATGACTAAGTTCGAAAACCAGCCATATCGCTTTATTCGAAGGGGTATTTTTGGGGGGTTTTGTACCCCAAAAATGTTTTTTTTGGATTTTTTACATATAATTTTTGAAATAGTCAAATTTTAGTTTTACCATTGTATTCAGCTTAAAGAAAAACACACAATTCGGTATTTTGATTATTCCTCTACGTCAATTGGTTACCGAGATATTGAAAGTGCGAAACACAGTACGTTGTCTAATGTTATTCTTATGGAGGAAAAGAACAATTTTATATCTCGCTTATTTATGAACGTACACTGATGAAACTTGGTATACGGCTTCATCTGGTTGTGGTGCACTGGTATTTGCTCAAGAAAAACAATTTTTTCCCAAAGGCTCTTGTAGCAGCAAACCTGCGTATTCAGCCCCATGTTATTTTTATGGATAATAATTAAATGCTATGTCTCCCTTAATTATGAACAAAAATGAATAAAAACTGGTATATGACTTCATCTAGTTGAGTTATATTGATATTAGCATAAAACTCCATTTTTTGTGTTCCTTGATGCAGCAAACCTGCGTAATCAGCCCCAATGTTATTCTTATGGGGAATAATTAAAATTGTATATATTGCTTATTTGTGAATATATTTTTATGAAACTTGGTAAGTGACTTTATGTAGTATTAAGACATTTGTATCTCCATTGTAAATTCGCTGAGTATTCAGGTTTGCTACGACGGGGGTATTGTAAAGAACCAAAGTTCGTGTTGACGCTTGGAAAGGAACTGAGTTATTGTAAGAAAATAACATAATATAATATAAAATAATATAACATAATATAAAATAATTACATAAACTTACCATCACCAACAATGAATTTAAACAAATTACATATACTTGCTATACCATCTCGACTACCGGCTTGTAAAGGATTCTTATATCTCGGAATGTGCCATAGAGGTTTACACAATAATTTGTTGATAATTATTTTAATTTTATCCTATCGAACTAAACAATCACTAAATTAATTAAATTTCTAATCTAGTATTTAATAATCTGTAAACAAAGTTGTCAGAGATCAATTGTGGATATTGGGCAATCGCATGATGATGAGAAATAACAGAATACTTCTCATGAAACCTCATGAAACAATTAGAGGATGACCTCATTGTGCCTGACGATGACCGGTGTGATTGGTGGAAATCTATTATCGTGTATGATATTTTATTAGTGAATTTACTATGGAAAAGTGAACTATTAGCATGACCCGCATGGTGAAACTTAAGTCCGAGACCACCATAGAAGTTCCTAATGTGACCCCCTGAACACGTTTTGGAGGGTCGCGAACAACTTTATATATATATATATATATATATATATATATATATATATATACATGTATATTAATAATAATCAAATGAAACATTTTTCAACTGAGTACCCTTAAGGAATTTCTTTATTTTTATTTTTAAGACTACATGATTCGGGACATAAGCCCATCATCATGGTCAACAAATACCTAACCTCATATATATACATATATTTATATATATATATAAATAAATAAAGTTCGCACTCTAGCTGTCGCAGTTTTTGTTCGATTTACTTGAAACTTGGTAGGAACCTACCCTTTTGTAAATAGTTGGACAAGTTCGTTGGGCAAAACAATTGGACAACTCTACCCCCCCTTTTTTGGGATTTTAATTTTTCAAATTTTGGGTTGTTATGCCCAAAAAGGTCAGATAAGGGTCCCCGTATGAAAAATTAAAGCATGTAAGAAGATGGAGATTAGTGAGGCAAAAGTTTTAAGTCCGCTATCGTCATTCTAGCAGAAATATGTACCGAGTTATTAAAGAAAATGTTAATTGTCTTAACACTATATGGAGTACGTTGTCTTATGGGGATTTTACACTGGAAAAGGCTGCTTTTCATATCTTGATATAGTTTAATCACCCCCAATACTCCTATCCCGACTTTTATCCTGACTATACCTCCTCCTGACCTTATAATGAACAAAATTGCCGTCATAATATAAATTATTAGGACGGCAATGTTGTACACTATAAGGTACATTTAAGTATATCCAAGAGCATCAGAACAGCCAAAAAATAAAATTTTTAAATCTTCCAAAAAATTTAGGTACCAGTGTTATTTTAAACTCTTTATTAGATTTGTTAAAGGTTTTAATACGGACATTCACTTCCCTCGCGTCAGCGTGATGCGTGCGAACTCGTTTATACTTACTGTCTTGTGTGTGAATATGGTATAAGTGAGAATATATTTTAAAGTGTTTTGAGACGGCTTGATTTCATTCCGTAGATATGAAAAAACTTACCAAGCTAATCAAAAAGCTGTTTAATTACTAGTTGTTACTTGTGCTAGTAAAAAAACAATTCGGGTAAAAATAAAAAAGGAATGTAAAAATAAATATACTACAATGAATGATGAACATATTTGCAATTGAAAAACTGCTAAAGATAATTTAATTTGAGTGTTTAAACTGATGATGTTTGGTTTAATTCGGTTCAATGGCATCTAAAAAATAAATTAGAATTAAAAATTTGGGTTAAACAGTCTGAAGATGATTAGATTTACAAAACAAGGGACGCGGGTGATATATGGGCCGCGACTCATTACAACCACTGACCCACTTACTGCACCAGCTGCTCTGTATTTTTAATTAATTTGCCAACAAACGTTTCCTCCACGCGGATATAAATTTATCTAATTGTTTTAAAATATTGCATTATTATCCACCTAACCTAATTGTAACTCGATAAAATTAATCTATATTAAAATAACTATGTAAGGTTATTACTTTTAGCGAATTTCCCCTAGAGGGAAGAAGCTATTACCGTAGGTGGCATGGTAAGACTTAAGCCCGAGACCATGATAACTTTTTGTTTTGAGGTCCCCAGATGCCAAAACCACTATTCATTTAAATTTATATATATATATATGTGTGTGTGTGTGTGTGTGTGTGTGTGTGTGTGTGTGTGTGTGTGTGTGTGTGTGTGTGTGTGTGTGTGTGTCCATACCGCGATAACTTTTGAAAGAAGCGCCCGATTTTAATGAAATTTGGCAAAAATGTTGAGAGTAACATTTATGACTTTAAGTTCGAAAACCAGATCGATCGGTGTATGGGAAGGGGGTTTTATGGGGGTTTAAAATTTTCCAAAAATCAGTTTTTTTAACTTTTTACCCTAAAATTTTAAAAACCCTAGACTTTGGTTATAGCCATTTTATAGAGCTTAAAAAACAAACAATTTAGTACTGTGAATCATTAAGCTAGGTTTAGTGGTTGTGGAGAAAAGTCAAAAAATGTGTCCATAAAATTTCCCATGTTAATCTTATGGGAATACGGTTTTTGGATTTTCCTCAGATAATTTCACTAAAAACTCCACATTTCTTTCTATCAATCAGTTTAGCTCTACAAAACAATCATTTTGGCGTTTTAATTGTTGTTTTACGCCAAACCGTTGCTGAGATATTCAAAGTGCTAAACATAGTACGTTGTCCAATGTTATCCTTACGGAGAATAAATAAAATGTTATATTTCGATTATTTATGTACGTACATTAATGAAACTTGGTGTGTGGCTTCAACTAGTTGTGGTATATTGATTTTAGCACAAACCAGTTTTTGTTGATTTTTCCCGGTAGCAGCAAACCTGCATACTCGGCCACCATGTTATTCATATGGAGAATAAGTAACGTTTTATATCTCTCCCTTAGTTATGAACCTAAATTAATAAAACTTGGTATGTAGCTTCACCTGGTTAAGTTATATTGATAATTGCAAAAAAAAACAAATTTATTGTCTTCCTTATTACAGCAAACCTGCGTACTCAATTATAATGTTATTCTTATAGAGAATAAATAAAATGCTATATATCACTTATTAATGAATGTATTTTTGTGAAACTTGGTAAGTGGCTATAGGTAGTAGTGATACACATATATATGCTTTGGAAATACGCTGAGTACGCATGTTTGCTGCAATGGGGGTATTTAAGGATTATAATAACTGTTGCGAAAAATTAGAAAGCATAAATAAAAGAAAATATATTCAGATCACCAAACTGCAACTGATTGTGCAAACTGCATTTGATGGCGCAATCTGACTGGCGGTTGTGCAACGTGCAACTGCAGTAACCATCACTCAGCTTAATCTTTGTTTCAACACGCCCCCTCGTCTAATATTGCTGCAAAACA
Organism: Allygus modestus; assembly: GCA_963675035.1. Taxonomy (NCBI): domain Eukaryota; kingdom Metazoa; phylum Arthropoda; class Insecta; order Hemiptera; family Cicadellidae; genus Allygus; species Allygus modestus. The sequence goes on along the minus strand of OY776111.1, from coordinate 455,533,421 downwards.
TGATTAGAAAATATGTTTATTCACATTTAGAGCTTTAAATCTTCATAACGGTTTGTTTAATTACATACATATAAACAAATTGTAGATATTTTTAGCGAATTTCCCCTACAGGGAAGAAGCTTTACCGTAGTCGGCATGGTAAGACCTAGGCCTGGGACCATGATAACTTTTCGTTTTGTGGTCCCCAGACGCCAAATACACCATTCGTTCGAAACTGTATATATATATATATATATATATATATACATATGTATATATATGTGTGTGTGTGTGTGTGTGTGTGTGTGTGTGTGTGTGTGTCCGTGAGCATGATAACTCTCGTAAAAATGATCCGATTTTGATGAAATTTGGTATAAACGTGTAAAGCAACATTTATGACTAAGTTCGAAAACCAGCCAGATCGCTCCATCCGAAGGGGTATTTTAGGGCGGTTTTGTACCCCAAACAATTTTTTTCACGTATAATTTTTGAAATATTCATATATTAGTTTTTCCATTGGATTCAGCTTAAAAAAACACACAATTTGGTATTTTGATCATTCTTCTACGTCAATTGGTTGCCGAGATATTGATAGTGCTAAACATCATCGTTGTCCAATGTTATTGGGGAGGAAAAGAAAAATGTTATATCTCGCTTATTTATGAACGTACACTGACGAAACTTGGACTACGGCATCATCTGGTTGTAGTCTATTAATATTTGCTCAAAACAAATTTTGCCACTCAACCCCCATGTTATTCTTATGGAGAATAATTAAATGCAATGTCTCCCTTAATTATGAACATAAATTAATAAAAAATGGTATAAGACTTCACCTATTTGAGTTATATTGATATTAGCATAAAAACCCACTTCTTATGTTCCTTGTTGCAGCAAACCTGCCTACTCAGCCCCAATGTTTTTCTTATGGAGAATAATTAAAATTGTATCAATCGCTTATTTGTGAATATATTTTTATTAAACTTGGCCCGTCTTTGTTTATGTAGTATTAAGACATCTATATCTCCATTGTAAATTTGCTGAGTATGCAGGTTTTCTGCGACGGGGGTATTTTCTCAGTTTAATATTATGGTAAAATGTTTCACTATAATTGTTTGTATGCGTATGTAAACAATAAATATTCAAATAGTTTGATATAAGTCATTGTTAAGTTCAATTATTGAAACATGTACAATTTTTTCTCAAATAACTATCTCCCAACCGACTTAAAGAAACTTACTGTGATTCAACTATAAACTATGTTATTCCAATTTAAACAGACGGGGAAAAAAGATAATTAGCCTGTAAGCCATCATGATGTGCTTATGAAAACACTTATATAAAAACACATAATCAATTCTAAATTCTTCATTAGGCAGCCAATGAGAACGAAGAAAGAGACAAAGAATCGCAGAATTATTGATAGAGGAATAAAGATACAGCAATCTTCAATTTTAGATCAACTGAAATCACATTAATCCCCCCATTTTTCTAACACAGTACGACATACATTTCAATGCTGCAAAAAATTGCTAGTTTGGTCCCTTTTTATAAGTTAAATCCCCTCTAAAGTTAAAGTGTATAATTCAGTAATAGTTTTGTGTTTGCCACTCACCATCAGCCGTGTCAATGCTCATGCTGTGAGCAACACTCCGGGGCAGTCATCCGCTGCTGCCATAAGCACCTGGAACAGCATGGCAGCATTACAGTCTCACAGCATGACAGCATGGCAGCATCACAGCGTCACAGAGTCACTGCGTCACAGCATTACACAACTAAAGCATTATTGTATTTTTTTAACTCATAATAGTGGTGGATTTGAATTTATTATTTATTTGACTTCACCTATCGCTTCTAGTGTTTAAAATTACACTACGTTTTGGGAGACGTGAGGTAAGGAAACTCCATGTTATCAAGCGAACCTTACTTATATATAAATATCAAACAATTATACCTAACTAGCCTAATTTTTCCTTGAATTTTAATTTACATGAACACAAAATTAGCATAAATACAATCCACTAACACAAAATCAATTGAACAAGAACAAAGGAATATCCATTGCCTATTCAGCAACGCTGCCTCCAAGCTAACATTGAAATGGGTGGACAAACTCAACACCTGTAATGGGAATGTATTTTCATTTGTTCTTGTTTAATTCCTATTGTGTTAGTGTATTGAATTAGTTTTTTGGTGTTATTTTTGTCTTAAAAATTAAAATATAAGGAAAAACACAAAAAGTAGCCTAGTTAGACATTCTTTGTTTAAAGTTCAATGTTGGTGATGGCGAGTTCATGTTGTTTAATGCTATTTAATATATATATACAGTTTTGAACGAACGGTGTTTTTGGCATATGGGAACGTCAAAACGAAAAGTTATCATGGTCCTGGGCCTAGGTCTTACCATGCCGACTACGGTAATAGCTTCTTCCCTATAGGGGAAATTCGCTAAAAGGAGCAACTCAGGAACAATGGATTTCCAATGTAAATTTGAATAAACACAATAATAAAGGAAACCAACTCGTCAATGGAATAAAACTTGGAATTCATTTATCAGGTTCTTTTCTGAATTAATCATAAAGGCGAAATAAAATAGCGTTGTCGTACAGTGCAGTTTATTCCGCTCTTTCGTACTAAAACAATTACCAAGGTTTTAGCAGAAATTGCTACATGGATAAGTCTGATATTCCTGACAATGTTTAGATTCTCTCACAGCATTACTCTCCCAAATTTTAATACTGTAAAGAAATAAATACAATTAGAGAATAATTAATTATATTGTAAAAATACGTTAAATTATTCTATAATTTATATTTATAGGAACGTCAAAAGTATAATTCATATCTCTTGGTTCTTTCTTGCTTTAAACATTAGTACAATATATTATTTTGTTTGTAATCACCAAAGAAACTTTTACAAACAAATGTTAAAGTATAGTTGATACTGAGGTACAGAGTGACTGTTGACTTCGAGCGCATTTAAAATTTAACGCGCAACAAAATACGAAATAAAACTCATATTTGTGACTATAACTTTATGTTTTGCCTTTTGGATTACTTACTTAACTAATCCTACACATATTACATTCTTGAAAGCTTTGATATTAGGAAAACCCTGTAGAGAAGTTGAAATGGATTTAAAATGTAATTCGGTCTTCGGGCAGTGAAATCTAATTAAACGAACTGTCTGTCAGTGGTTGGAATAGAAGTTTGCTTGATAAAATCAAACTGACAACAGATCGTCTTGGTCTGTATTCTTCTGTTACAAGAGATAAAATTTAAAATTGCATAGGCAATGTACGGGTGTTAATTTAAACTTAATTATATATTTTATTTTAAATAAAAAATCTTCGATTTATTTAATAGATAAAATGGAGGATATTTCTGCCTTTAGATTTTAACAATAATATTGTATACATTTTTTATACCAGACTTCGTGTAGTGATTATAAAATATAAAAATGAAATTGATAATACAAAGTTATTCAGAGCTAACTACCGTTAATTTAATTTTAATAACTGGCAGTTAGCCTGTTTTTCATAATAAATTTACTTATACAAAACATTTGGTGGTTTTATAACATTTATTTAATTAACACAGAGAAGTTGGTACAAATATTAAGAAAAAAATCAAAATATCAGTTATTTAGATTAAATGGCTTTCGACCATTAAATCTTTATACTAGTTTGTACTTATTTCTTTATAATAAATAAAAGTAAATTTTTCCATTTAGATGTTTCGATGGATATAGGTGTTTATCAAAACCATTATACACAAAAAGAACAGGGATATATAAACAGAAAAAAGAACAGGGGTACATAAAAAAAAGAACAGGGAAATATAAACAAACTAAAAGACCAGGGATACATAAACAAACTTAAAGAACAGGGATACATAAACAAACTAAAATAACAGGGTTACATAAACAAACTAAAAGAACAGGGATCCATAAAAAACTAAAATAACAGGGATACATAAAAAAACTAAATGAACAGGGATACATAAAAAAACTAAAAGAACAGGGATACATAAACAAACTAAAAGAACAGGGATACATAAACAAACTAAAAGTATGTCTAAACACGTTACGTTAAGGTTGCCTGGAAGTGTTTACTAGCAGCTAGGAAAATCAAAATAAACAGATAAATACAAATATCGCGAGCTACTAGCTGATAAGCTGTTGTCAATATTTATTTTACGTCTCGAATTAAACTAAAAATTACAATCACTGGAGTTAATGTGAACCAGCTGATATTTAATTACATAGGTAATAGGCATGATGTAAGTACCAAGTAGGCCTACTGGAGACAACACTACTCAACAAAATTGCATGCCGCCACCATTTTGTGGTGAGGAAAATGAACTAATACGTATATATGACGGTATTGCGGTTTCGCCTGGCTTGTAAGGCTCAAATTGGTCTTAAATTCAGCTTATCCCTTTTTCACGAAGTAGATGTGTTGCCTTTTGGATTATGTAAAACTATAAAATACAACCTGCCACCTATCTCCAGAAAACAAATCATTGTTCCAAGCCTAAATAAATTTTAACATGCAAACTTCAGTAATAACATATTTTTCTAAACAAACATTTAATTAATGGATAATCGAGTTATTAACGAAGCACTTGTCTCTAAAAAAATGTTATTCATGCCTGATATTAAACGCCTTATAAATTTTATTCCAATATTATACAACGATCATTAAATAAATTCAAATGTACATATATAGAAGTATAATTTTTAAGAGTGAAGGTGAAAAATCAAATTAGTTGGCTTATCCAGAAAATTGAAAATGTCCAAATGTATTAAACCCACTAGCAAATCTAGCGGATAAGGTCTTAACTAACACTTTTTTACAACACTGTTTAAATGTTGATGAGATACATAAGCTAAAACACCTGATAATTATTAATTTGCCACTACTAGCAACCAGCTTAGTGTTACCACTCAAACCTCTCTGTTTTGCTAGAACTAGCAGCATTTGTTCTGGTCAGACTTGCTGCTTTTTTCCTGCTTTTTACTAGCAGCTGCTAGTGTGACCAGCGTAGTGTGACCCGGCCTTATTAGAGTCAAAGTCAAACAAAAACTTTGAACAAAGGTGTTTGTGCACAGGTGCAGAATGATTGACTAGTTTGATTAGCATATGCTACCTTTTGAATTGTTTTAAAATATACGCATCTTACTCATTCTTATTATTGGCTACTATTTTACAGCAATTTGTGTACCAAAGAAACGTCCAGTTACAACGTTACCAAAAATAAAGATTGTTTTTACTTCATTAGTGAGAGAAAAAAGATATAAATAACACCCCCATAGCAGCAATCCTCCGTACTAAGCGAATTTCGAACGCATATATATATGTATCTTAATGCAACATTAAGCCACATACCAAGTTTCATCAATATACAATCATAAATAAACGATTTATGATGTTTTAATTATTCTACATAAGAATAACATGGGGCTGATTACGCAGGTTTGCTGCTACGGGAACCATCGGTAAAGATTTTTTTTGTGCTAATGACAATAGACCACGACCATATGAAGCCATATACCAAGTTTGGTTGGTATACGTTAATAAATAAGCAAGATATAAAATTATTCTTATTCTCCGTAAGAATAACATTGGAAAACGTACTGTGTGTAGCACTTTCAATATCTCTGTAACCAATTGACGAAGAGCAATGATCAAACAAACCAAATTGTGTGTTTTTTTAAGATGAATCCAATGGTGAAAGATAACATTTTCTTTTTCAAAGATTATAAGTTAAAAATAAAAATAAACTATTTTTGGAGTACACAATTCCCCCAAAATTCCCCTTCAGATAGATCGATCTTTCTGATTTTCGAACTTAATGTCATAAATGTTGCTTTACACGTGTGTACCAACCAAAGCTGCGCCCCCAGGCACTTGGAGAACTAAACAAAGAGTTTGCTCGAAATCGTCCCCTTTATTCAAAATATCCTCTAAATCTTTAACTGACAGCTTTTATGTCTGGTACTCCCATGCTAGATTCATAAACCTCCCGTTACTACAGTGCGGTAATGTATTTTGTAAACTTCTTTCCCAATGCCAAACGTATAAATTTTAAAGAAGAAAAGTAGGTCAAGGAAAATTATATAACAAACAAAAGATCATCCCGCGCTTCTCAACGCTGAGTGACTATCGTCTTCTCAAGGCTATAAAAGATGCTGGGAACTCCGAATGCACTTTGTTTATTTTTTGTGTTTAGTTCAAAACGAATGATTTAAACTGATAACCCCCTGGAGCTCTAGACAATCCAATTAGTTTCAAAACCAAACCTTGACCTTTTTAAGCGGCGCTATAAAACTTGTAAAATATGTGTGAACATTTGTTTTAAGATGTTTTCTCTGAAGTATCAAATCACTATAGCTACCAGAAGAAACCAAATTATAAAGATTATTACAGAATTAATTGCTATAAAACACAAAACTGCTTTAAGTGCTTTTTCGTAACGATTTTAAAGATATAATTTCCATGGATATAAGAAAAGTGGATGGTTGGAACATTTAATATTACAATAGCTTTGATAATATATTGCAATAAACACAATAGATCAGATCTAGAAGGCTAATATAATTCCAAAGAAGAAAAGTTTGTCAGAAGAATTATAGGTTAATAATCATGGTATATGGTGGATTATTCTGGGACCCTTAATTTACATTATTGTCTCTTAAATTAAACGTTCTTCGAGCAAAATGAACCATTAAAGATTGTAAATGTATGAAGTTATGTAAAAACAATTGCAATTACATGGCATGCTTTAAACAATAAAGCTATTTTTATTTCTTATTCTTAGATGTCTAAAACATGTTAATTGAGTTAAAATTCCACTTCTAACTAAGTTAATGAACTAGTAAAAATATAAAGAGTACCTAATGAGCATTTTAGTTAGCGGGGACTATTTCTGAGATCCTGTTGGACAAGTTTCAAAGTCTTGATTAGGTAAAAGTTTGTTTTAGCCAACTAGCTGCGGTACTCATAATCTAATATTAACTTATTACATAATATTACTTATCCGTAAGCAGGATTACACTCATACCGGTAATGAGGATTGGTTCTTACTTCATGTATATAAAAAAAAATTAATGCTGCACCGATGAAAAATTACAGTAATTTAGATTAATTAAATCACTAGAACAAACTGGAATCAGTGAATGTGGATGGGTAAAGTAAGAAAAAAAGAGGCTGCCAACCTCTTAAACAAAATTAAAGTCAGTTTTAAAACGACTATCACCCAGTTCCAAAAGAAGTTATAATAATAATGAATTATTAACCCGTCACTACGGTTCTAACTTAATATTTTGCAAATGTTCCAAAGGAAACTGGCAATAAAATAAACAAACAATCTCATCGGACCACGACCGGCTCCTGCGAACGAGGCTGTATAACTTGATGTTCCCTATCTGCGCCTATTTACAGATAACTGTCGTAAACGTGGTTTATGTTTGATCCCATCGAGAAGTTCATAACCAACGGAGTTGCTGGGGCCAAAATAAAAATCGTTTCAACAAATTAACCATACATCTTTGGTATTCAAGGAATTTATTGATTTTTCCCCGCGATTTTAAGCCTTTACACATATTATTTTGTATACCTGTTTGGTATAAATTGAAAGCTCTTACCCCTTTTGAGAATTTCGAAAACATCAAACTTCAGGGCTTCCCTCATTCAAAGTTCCAATGTTAAATATTATTATGAAGTTGTTTTGTAAAAAAATGGTTTAATCAGCTGATTATAATGTAAAATTTTCAAAGCATCTGGTTCTTAGCCTGCGGGATTCCCTCGCGAAGGAAGAGCCAATAGCTATAATAAATCTTTAATATTATTTGCGTTTGAATGTGTCTATAAAAAAGGTAAATAGGGCCTTTAGTAAATTGTTTTTTGAATAGGTATTTTTAAAAGTGAACCTTATTCAGATAAAAATAAGTTATGCAATATGTGGCACAACAAACATTTTATTCAATTTACAGGTTTTAAGATAGTTATATTTAAAAGGCGATATATATATATATCTCTTTCAATCGGTAAATGAGATTTAGGACGTTATTGAAAGAAACATCCTTTAAGGAATCAGAGCATCAAAGTAAGTTGTAATAGGGCACCTTTGAAGTAAATACCTAAAAAGTTCTATAATACGATTTAATAATAAACTAGTATTGACGGCCGCTATCGCGACCGCAAGAAATAATCAGCTGTTTCAGAAAAAAAGCTTGTAGAAATATAAATCCACAGCTGAATACTTCCGGCTCCACTAATATATGCTAAAATTGCCTAAAACCATAAAGCTTTATGGTTAAGCTACCGTAACTCAAATAAGGTTACTTTTCAAGAAAAAACGACACGTGCAGTTACCCCGACCTCGATTACCCCTAAAAAATATCTTGTCGTAGCTTGGGAGCCGTTACAGCTCGAGAAACAGCCGGAGACAAATGCGAATTATAGTATTGAAATTGCCATGGGTGAAAAACAGTCATATTTTATTTTTAGATATGTTTTCAAAAAAATAAGAACATTAAGTGTTTTTATTTTAAAGTAAAAGTAATTTATTTTCAAATGAGCTACTTAAGAAATTGTTTAACTGCTGTAAAAATATCACCAAAAAGTGATTCTTTATTGGTAAGAAATTGCCGAGTGACGAACCCGTTCTTGTCAATATTGTGAGAGCTAACTGCAAAGTAATTTGAACAACTTTACCTTAACAAGTCTTAAGAACTTGTCCAATACTGTAGTAGTTAGTCCGTCGCAAGCTTGTTTACCCCAGTTAACTACTTGCTGTTAAAGTATATTATAGTTGCTGACAAAGTTTAGGAAAAGTAAAGCCAAAAGTACTTTAAAATTGTACTTTTGTTACGGATGAGTATACTGAAATTAAATAAATAAATAAATTTGATAAAATACTAATGTTACTCATTGTTATTTAGAAAGAGGATTGGGATGGGGCAGTTATAAAAAAATCGTTAGGAAGGGAAATAAATTTGGTTATATTATATTTACTAACCTATTTACCTTACCTATTTTATATAATTATTACTATTACGAAAAATAATAATAAAACAATCCATTACCTTTAAAGTCATTCACATGTAAGAAAGCAAATAACGAATGATAGCTTGTAATAAATACATTCAAATCGATCTCTTGTGTGAAAAGTGTAATTGCAAACAATATTTATTTTTAAGCAAATTAATCAAAAAAGTAAACTGTAATCAACCACATTGCAAAACAAAATAAAGTATGCCTAGTTAAAGAGACACCTGAATTAATTTCACATTGTATACTACCAAAAGACTAAGCCAGATAGAACGAATTATACATCGTAAACATATTCTTACGCGTTCCACAAGGATGTCTGATGCCTCCCTGTTTTCTAGTAATAATGAAAAATCTAAACCTTTTTAAAATTTTCAGTACAAAGTTTTTGTCAGACCCCAACATAAATTAGAAATAACCATCATTAACCTTCTTTGAACACAACAAATCAAAAAGGGAACAAACAATTTTCCTTTCCTTTTTTATGTTTGTTTGAGTGCATTATTGGATACTGGCTGATGTACCATTCTTTGCACAGGGGTTTTCTTTACCCGTTCTTGAGTCAATGCAATTTGCATTTTAGTTATCTTGAAACAGCTGATCTTGCGTCTGCTCTTTAAGCTGACAAATGGAAGTGTCCTCAGCTGTTCGCATTACTTTCTTCTGAAATGTAAACATCGAAACTTAAGACGTTCACGGAGCGTAGCCCGAGGGGACTTTAAGGAAGTGAATAGGTATGTGTGGCATGGGTTCAAGATCTATCACATCATTTTCCTTTGTGTAAAGGAAATCATTTTCCTCACATCATTTTCCTCATTTTACTTTGTGTAAAGTTTCAGCCCAGTCGGTTCAGTAGTTTTTGCGTTCACCCGGAACATCAGACAGACAGACGGATAGACAGACAGACAGACAGAAAGAAACCACCTCTTCTTTATAATATTATAGATTGAGAATATTTGGGAACTTTACATCTCCGTTGTGCCATAGCTAACTTCAAAGAACACCAGGCTAACTGTACAAGTAGTGATTTGGCAATGAAAGGAAAGAATACCAGTTTAAACATATTTTTAAGATTAAGAATGCATCACACTTTCCCGTTTTATTGTTCCTGCTGTTGACAAAAAGAAGAACCGTTGGTTTGATACTAAAATAAAAAAGTAATAGAGATATAAAACAAAAATTGTTTGATGAGCATGTAAAGGTTATTTTCGGTACATATAAATAAGTACTATGTGTAGTATAACGAAGCACATAACTCGTATTTGATGGTTTAGAGAAAACAGCCCAACCTCGTTCGCTGTGTTATTGGTTAACTTATAAATAGTTTACAATTTTCATGATAATTGAGGATGAATTATCATGATTTTTTTTAGGTAATTCTGTGTAATTTTAGATTAATTTAAATGTTCTATTTCTCAATTAGAAATCTATTAGAACTATTGTTCGTAAGTAGGAAGTTGTCAACAGACTTTTTTAAATGGGAGTTTACACTCCCAAAGTTTGGATGAACCCAAAGTTTGGATTTTAAAGTAAACTAAGTTTCCTTAAGAAGTCAATCAAATAGAGCTTGAGAAGAGCCAAATGTTGAAGAGGAAGCGTAACATATTTAACAGATTTAATACGTGGAATGGGAAAGTTCATATTTCAAAAACGGACATATTTGGAAATAGGTTGGTTTGAAAAAAATAAGGTAAACATGACGATAGCTACAATATCATAGTTTTACAGTATTAGGTGTCAATTGTTAAGTCATAGTTTTATTACCTACCGCAAGAATTGCCGTACTATTTTTAATGTTCTGATTTAATATTGACAATACGTACATATATTTTACCAAGTCGATGGAAAAGTGTGCAATACTGAACTGCAAACCCAAGTCGAGCCGTATCAAAAGATTCAAAAAGCCATTTCAAATTAACTATCAAAGTCAAAACCCAACTTTGAAAATGAAATCGTTTGAAATATATTAATTTGGGATTGGCTTTTAACATTAGACTCGCGTATTAACAAATTTCAAAGGAAATGTATAAACGGTTAGTTAGTTCACTTACTTTGACGACTAAAGCTGTGGACGATACGGTGGAAACTCTATGAAATTCAAATGTCAACGGAGAGAAAAATATTTAAATATAAATTAGATAACTCTTGAGAGGGTAGTAATATAAATGAAATATATCAACCAAAGTGTTTATTTCCTATATGTGTGCTTAAAAAGATTATTTAAGTAAATAAAATAAATTGGGGACATCATTTTATGTATTCATACTGATCTAAAAGAAATGTGGTGTTTGAATTAATTGAATTCATTAACTTCCATTTACATATCATCTATCACTGACCCAGAATCACATGAAATAATCGAGAACTGATTGGAATGATATTTTTATTATCAGGACAGCTTATATATCTGACCTTTTTGTGTTTGAAGAATCTATAAGGGTTGAAATTTTCAATATTTTTCTTATGGATATTGGTTTCTTTAATGACCACTCTGAACATACACGATTTCCTGTTAACGAGATGCTCGTAGAGATCAGGCACCAACCAGTATACACTAAGTTACCTATTGCATATATTTTTTCCAAAACCCAGCCTCTCTACAGCTAATATTTTCAAAGTAAATACAACAATTTCAACAACTAATTTACTAACTGTTTTAGACTTGTCCATAATTTTACGTTATGAACTATTGGAAAGTTTAAAGGAGGTTTTGAAAGAATATGAAAGAAGAGTTTTCATTCCCGATTTTGTTAAGCAAAGTATTTTGATTCCAACCACTGATTGACACTTGGATTATTGAAAACTCGATGGCGGAGGAACAATTTGGTGTTTGAATTTGATTATATTCCTTAGGACATAATCAGTAATAATTTATAATTTACTTTATATTTGGACAACATTTGTTAATAATTGACGTTGATGCTGATAAAAATTACTGAAAAGAACTTTTTATATCAAATACTAATAGTTGATATGGATATTTTTTACGAAGTCAATTAAAATAATGAAGGCATAAATTTGGGTAACTTTCAATATAATTGTTTAGAAAAATTCTTAACGAAAACACGCTTTTGGCAGTACATTGCTTAGAAAGGATTATTTTTCTAAAATCATACTATCAGAAATTATTTCTCAATATAGGTCAAAACTACTCGGGCAATAATGATAGGGATACCTTATAATTTGCAAATGTAGCTTTCATCATGAAAGCTTTTAAAAGAAAATGTTGGATATTTTACTTTAATCTGATCCTAAATTTGAAGTCAATGTGTAAATGGTTAATTGGACCTTTGACTTTGACAACCAAAGCTTTTAAGGTGCAGATGACAAGGTGTGTCCATTGCGGGGTCGAGTGTTTCAAAAGAGTGAACACAATTTAAATTTAAATGGCATAAATAATACAAGCGAAACCAGTTGCTGAAATTCTAGCAAATAGCTTTTCCCTTTGAAACCATACACATCTTATACGGTTCTGTTGGTTTACATTGTGATGCGATCACGGAAGTTAGCTTGAAACAGCTGTTCTTGCTTCTGTACTGTGATTTGTTAGTATCAACAGCTGCTGATAAATGTTAAATTAAACTGATTTATATTGTACTAGCTGTTACCCGGCAGACGTTGTCATGCCTTTGACTATTACCAACTAAAACCAATATCACCAAGATCACCTGTTCAAGTAATCATGTCATTAGCTTATATGTAAACAACAATATCTTTCCATAAGGTTTATATGGGAACCCTTTTGTGCCTCTTGGGAGGAACCCAATTGGGTTAGGACGAAATGGGTGGCTTAAAAACTTCTCCGTGAAATTGTACATATATATACCAAGTTTCATGGCAAACGGCCCAACGGTGTCAGAGTCCATAAACTTCAAAACAAACAAACAAACCAACATCCTTTTTTATAAAAATAGATAGATGATAAGAATAAAATTGTAACTTTGAGAGCCAAGAGGTCGAAGCCCTTGAGGTGGATGTTTTATCAAACCCCAAAAGATACAGCTTAAAGGGTTTGCAATGTTTAAGGGCTTAACAAAAACAATAATTTAATACGTACAAATTAAATTAGTCAAACGTGTTATTAAATACTGCATGTTTAGTTAATTTACCAAACAAGTTATATTAATGAAACATTATTTTTGAAATTTTTTGCAGATCTGATACATTTATTTGATAATTTTTTCAAATCAGATGATTGGTTTATCGGTGAATTTGGGCCAGCTAGTGTTCTGACGGCACAAGCGCTCTTTTCTATCATCTCATGTTGTCATATGACGTCACAGCATCAGACGGTCGACCACACCGTCTATTCTATTACTATGATTCACCACCCTCTCACGCTGCCCCCAAAACCTGACCCTCTTCTCTGACCTCTCAGTTGCGCCGTCGTCTGTTGTCGGCCAGTTGAGCACCCTGGGGGTTTATAATGGATTCTGAACACTGATATTGATACTGGGTCAAGTATATCTCTTGGCCAGTAAAACAGTAAAAATAGTTTCTGCGAAACTTTTATGCCGTAACAATCATTAGTAGTGCATGTTAAACAATATTAGGGTTCAACTGACTGGAATAGTTGTCTCTAATGAATAAACATTGTACGTTTTTCAAATATGTTAACATCTGCTGTAATAATTGGTAAACTAAATGTTCACACTTTTATGGCCATCAGGCACAGGTGACAATAACAAAGGTGATAGCATTAATAGTAACAATTTTTCATAACTTTTTATTTGGCTGCAGGGGACCAAGCTTTGCCTGGAGGAAGATCACATATTAGTAGTTTACCACTTGAATGTTAATTTAACAGGTCACCGGGTTTTTTTTTTATCAGATGGTACGGATACTTTGTTATGAGATTAAATTAGAGAAGCGTGTTAGTTACAAAATGAGTTTTCAGCAACATTTTAGTTTTCCTGGGGTAAAGGTTATTGCTAATGGATTTCTGATGTCCAAAACCCCTTTCTTTAAATTTAAGTAAACTCCTTCCGCTGGACTCCGAGGTCTATTTTGCATACATACATTGATTGTTTAAAAGAATAGGATATGATTGATATATTAAAAGTATTACACAACATACCTTTGTCATCTTTGTATTTCTTCATTTACTTTGCCTTGAATGTAATTGATCGAAGGGTTGATAAATTGAAGAAAAAAGGTTTTCTCCTAGATTTTACTGATTAAAGTTGCTTGATCCTGACTACTGACTTAGGAAACTGATGTTGATGAAAAATCAGTGGAGGAGGAGAAAATTGTAGTTAAAATAAATATCAATCTTTAAAATAAACAAAATGTAGGTATTTTTAAACGAGTGAAACATTTTAATGTTTAATTTAACTGTTTATTTGACATTTAAAATTATCAACGTTTCATAACTGTAGCCGATAATTTGTCAAGCCTGCGTATAAAACTTATTTCATAAATTAGTTAGTTCCTAATAAAAGTGGGGGAATCATGGTTTTTTTTTAACAAGCCATGTAAAAAGTTATAAAGAGAAAATACTAATCTAGCTGTTTATAAATAAATCAACCAAAGTTTAGTATACAACAAAATAAAAGTATTATTATGCACAGTTATTGATAATTTGGATTGTAAAAATAAGTATACAAGAAATTTTTGAAAATTTCAATTTATAATATATAATATTTTTAAACATTACGAAAGATGTATAACGATATAAAAACATTAAGGAGTCAGTCATCGAACAATAGCGATATTGATAAAAGTTAGTTTTATTTTGAAATGCCATGGAGCTAATTGAATTGCATGATGGATTGCATGGTGTAAATGATTTTCATTAACTATAAAAAAGTGATGACTATTGCAACAAGACGTAGAACTAAATTGAGACATAACTTGCAGAGGCTTATTGGAGGAATAATTTCAAATCCAGTTCCGCCGAGTAAATCCGTTTGGTTCAGAGATATCTGACGAACTATTTTATCTTGTCAGTTCCAAAGTTGTGGCTTCGAAGCCAATTTGCCGGGAATCCGTCACTCTTTTCACAACGCTTTTACGATAAAACCTTACGAAATAATGTTGTCTTAAATTTAATGAGACTGATACGTTTTATTTTTGTAAAATAAGTTTGTAAATCAGTTTGACACCTGCGTATAGTAAACTTCATAACAATATTTACAAAAAAAATCTGTTTCTACGCAAATATTTTTTACATAGTATTCTATTCGTTTGAAGTGATATAATACTTTACAAAAAATTAATTACTGTAATAAAAGTATCTTATAAAGGTACACATTATTTTTAACTGAGGTGGTAAATAACGAAATAGTGTGAAATTATTCTCGTTTTGTAAGATCAAATTACTTCAATTGATCAACAACGATTTTAAATGTTTTTAAATACAACTTTTTATGGCTAATACTTTAGATATAAAACAACTAATGAGAAATTATACTAGGCGTATTTACCTATGAGACAAATTCCATCTCAATCATGCGCCCCTTCCACTGCACTCTGTAAACAAATTACCAAATGTAAAATTCACAAACGAAGATAAATTTATTGTAGCTAACTAAACAACCTACAACGAAGTAATCGAATCATTAGCTAACTAAACAACCTACAACGAAGTAATCGAATCATTAGCTAACTAAACAACCTACAACGAAGTAATCGAATCATTAGCTAACTAAACAACCTACAACGAAGTAATCGAATCATTAGCTAACTAAACAACCTACAACGAAGTAATCGAATCATTAGCTAACTAAACAACCTACAACGAAGTAATCGAATCATTAGCTAACTAAACAACCTACAACGAAGTAATCGAATCATTACCTAGCTAAACAACCTACAACGAAGTATTCGAATCATTAGCTAACTAAACAACCTACAACGAAGTATTCGAATCATTAGCTAACTAAACAACCTACAACGAAGTATTCGAATCATTAGCTAACTAAACAACCTACAACGAAGTATTCGAATCATTAGCTAACTAAACAACGTACAACGAAGTAATCGAATCAATAACTAGTGTAATTAATTATTTATTTTTAAAATGACAACTGGATTGTGATTGATTCCCAAACATGATAATCTAATCTTTTTGCTACAAATTCTAATTTTCAGTTAATTTAAGTAATATCAATGTAGGCCTAAGGGAGTCATGTGAGCTAGTTTTTATAGAATTAAAAATAATGACCCTTTTAATATATATTACCAACATATGTATAGTTGTCTAGTTGATGTAAAATTTATTGATTGCTTTAAACTGAGACACAAATTATATGTACATAAACAATATATTTCCATAAGGTTTATATTGGAACCCTTTTGGGCCTTTTGGGAGGAACCCAATTGAGTTAGGACAAAATGGATTGCTTAAAAACCTTCTCCGTGAAATTGTACATATATATCCCAAGTTTCATGGCAAACGGTCCAACGGTGTCCGAGTCCATAAACTTAAAATATATATACAAACAAATAAACCAACATCCTTTTTTATAAATATAGATACTAGAGAAAATCACTTGTTATTGCCTCCGGTAAAACTAGACGAAAACTAATAGCAGTAATTTTATTATGAAGCTTACATGTTTAACAGATTACGTGAAGAAGCATGGACTGTACCCTTACATAGATTTAACACAACGACTGAAAGGTGGCTTAAGAAAAACATATTTTACTCTGTGGAAGATTACTTGACCTGTGATATTAGTAGCATAAGTTTTTAAATTATAATTTGTTTTTTTTTATTTTGTATGTATTAAGTGTGAATAACTTTTTGTCAAGTAAGTTCAAGAAACTTATTTTATGTAATGTTTTAATCTGTATATGTAGTCTTTATTAAAATCAATATACGCCAGAAGTTGTTTATAAAATTATGTTATTCAAGATAAAATCACATATAATGACCTTGTCGATTAAACTAAATAGCTTAAAGACAACACAAGTTTTGAATCTTTAAAAATTGCATTTAAAAATACATGAATTTTATACTTGTCTTTACTTAGAACCATAGGGATAAGATAGTTCTATTTTAAGAGAAACACTTGTGATATAATATAGTCTCATATATGTGGTATACTGAGAAAAAAAATAGATAGGGGTTAAACAAAATATGTTTTAGATATCCTAAACAAAAGAGTGGTTTATCTAGAGTAAACATTACTGTTGATTGCACTGGTTCTCAGAAATGTGGTAAGATGCAATTTTGGTTGGTTTACAAATATTTAGAAAGTAGTTTTCTTTCGTAATCAATCAAGAAATGTGAACAAACACACTACAGTAGTAGGGAAATGCCGGATTCACTGCGGCAGCCTTTTTGTGGGGATCACTTTTGCGGCAGCGCTTTCCTGGGGATCACCTATATGAAAATCGTTTTTCTTAATAATTTGTAGTCTACTTTGTGATTTTAATCAATTTTAGTTCGTTTTACCGAACTAAAAGTTGGTTAGAATCACAAAATAGTATACAGATTATTAAAAAAACGATTTTTATATAGGTGATCCCCACAAAAAGGCTGCCGCAAGATTATGCGCCTCGGGATTAACCTCGATTGTATACAACACGTTATAAACATACAAAAGTATACAAACACTACGGTAGGTTAGAATCACAAAATAGTATACAGATTATTAAAAAAAAACGATTTTTATATAGGTGATCCCCACAAAAAGGCTGCCGCAAGATTATGCGGCTCGGGATTAACCTCGATGGGTGGATTGTATACAATACGTTATAAACATACAAAAGTATACAAACACTACGGTAGGTTAGAATCACAAAATAGTATACAGATTATTAAAAAAAAACGATTTTTATATAGGTGATCCCCACAAAAAGGCTGCCGCAAGATTATGCGCCTCGGGATTAACCTCGATGGGTGGATTGTATACAATACGTTATAAACATACAAAAGTATACAAACACTACGGTAGGTTAGAATCACAAAATAGTATACAGATTATTAAAAAAAAACGATTTTTATATAGGTGATCCCCACAAAAAGGCTGCCGCAAGATTATGCGCCTCGGGATTAACCTCGATGGGTGGATTGTATACAATACGTTATAAACATACAAAAGTATACAAACACTACGGTAGGTTAGAATCACAAAATAGTATACAGATTATTAAAAAAAAACGATTTTTATATAGGTGATCCCCACAAAAAGGCTGCCGCAAAATTATGCGGCTCGGGATTAACCTCGATTGTATACAACACGTTATAACCATACAAAAGTATACAAACACTACGGTAGAAAAAAACTAAAATAAATCAAATAATACTGTCACTAGTTCGAGATAGTAAGTATACGTTGGTGAAATATATACAATAAAATAAGTCGATCAGAGTTATTGAAATGTATAAAAAATATATTGCTTCGGAGTTTCCTAAAAGTTCCTCGGCCGTGTAGGGTAGTGAAAGCGAAAACAGTTTCTTATTTCGCGCTGCCGTAGGGTAAGCGTCTAGCGGTGACCAAATCATTTGTGTCTCAACGTGAAAGCTCGGTCAACCGCGACGCGTTTAGACGGCCAAAAGTGAAACTTGTCCGAGCCCGAGGGTAAACCTCTACTATATAAACCAAGCGGTGTAGGGTGGGAATTTGTCTGAGTCTATACAATTTTTGATTAACTTGTTTGTAATCTCTGATAACTATTGCTTTCATCTCTAATTCGGTTGTCGATGTAAATAAACTGTATATTTATTCTCTAATTGTAGTTTATAGTTAAACCCATCTAATGTGTCTTTAAAATAATTTGCAATGTATTACTTGCAACAGTAGTTAATATCGATTCAAGGTGGAAACATCCTTTCTCTGCAATTATAGCAGGCCTTTCAGCCTGTGGAAAATGGGATTTCTCGTAACAAACTTTATTGAAAAGTCCAGTTTAATTTGTGATACCGTTTATAAGAATATACTTTGGCAATATGCAGAATGGCAGCCTGGGTATGATTTGGAAAGTGTCACCGCCGGTATTTAAACCTGAGGTCCGGCACCGCGACCTCAGTTTTTCCCGAGACGCCATGAGCAGCAGCGCAACCGAAGTGGACCGTTCGCTCCGCTCCCTTATGGAGGAGATTAACGCGATGGACGAGAACGCCAATCCACCCACTATGAGACCTAAGAAGAAAAAGCCCGAAGGGTGGACTATAAAAAAGGACATACCTAGCGATTCCCCAGCATTCACTTGGAGCGGTGCTGGATATCAATATACCGTACAGAACCCCGCCAATTGCGGGAACATTTTATTGAAGATGTCGGTATTCAAAGGCGGACGCCCTACGCACAGTTGCGGTCTGTACCTGGACGAGGAGAGAGAAGACGAAATTTGCATATGTCTCGAGGACCTGCTAACGAGACTGGAAAACCTGTGGGTGAACAGCGATACCGGAGTGCCCAAGTTTAACGGGGTTGTCAGGACTGCGACCCCAATACCCGCTTGGCGCAAGACCCAAGATTGCGCAACAGTTGGCGGGAAACGCAAAGGCGATCGCGTCATCCCGGAAAAACGCAAGAAGGTGTAGACAAGGCGAGCTTCCTGCTGATGGAAAAAAAGTTACCCCGAGCAAACACCTTAACGTCATCCTGCCGATGGAAAAACCCCGATTGCATCATCCCGAGCAAACAACTAGGTGATGACGTCATCCTGCCGATGGAAAAACCCCAGTCTCCGTTACCGCGCGGAATCAACTTAATCACCTTGGAGGCAGTTACATCCCGTAAACAACTCGGACGGCTAGAAAAGCGACTCGGCGGCGAGCAACCGCCATTACACATCTCACCACGTGGGGCCGAGGAAGAAGGGTGGTCCTCCTGGTGGCAAAGGCTCATCTGGAATTTGTTAAAATAAAAAAAAAAAATAAAAGAAAACATGTAAACCCTTATTTCTTTACCCTTATAAAGTAAAAAAAGAGACAAAACTCAATTAGTTATAAGAGACGAGGTGGTGCGCGGAGGTCAGTAGGCGCCATGGACTTGAGATGGAAACACCCGTTCACCGCCATTGTGGCTGGGCCTTCGGGTAGCGGCAAGTCGCACTTTGTGGCTCAGTTCATCAAACACGCTGACCGCATGTGCGATACGCGGTTCGCCCGCATCACCTGGCACTACGGTAGCGGCGGTGGTGGTGGTGGTGGTGGTGGTGGTGGAGCTGATGACACTGCTGTGCGCTACGTAGCCGGCCTGCCCGACCTCGATGACTACGACGGTAGCGAGCCCGCCCTAGTTATTGTCGACGACATGATGCGTGAGGCCGACTCGCGCGTGGCGGACCTGTTTACCAAGGGTTCCCATCACCGCAACATGAGCGTATTCTTCATCACGCAAAACCTGTTTCATCAGGGCAGGGGCCAGCGCGACATCTCGCTAAACGCTCATTACATAGTGTGCTTCAAGAACCCAAGGGACCGCGCTCAGATCAAACACTTGGCCCGCCAAGTATACCCGGAAAACCCCAAATTCGTGGAGGAGGCTTACGCGGACGCCACGCGCGATCCACACGCCTATCTGCTGATAGACTTGAAACAGTCTACGCCCGAGGAGATGCGCGTACGTTCAGCCATTTTCCCAGATGACCCGGTCAGCTACGTGTACCAGCCCAAGAAACGATAAATAGGCTGAGCGCGTGCAAGTGTCAGTCATCATGTCGCAACGCGTGAAGAAAGACGCAGCACTGCTGACAGCTCTGATGCACGCTACACCCAAGGAACGCAAGGCCCTGTTAAAAGCGTGTGAGACCAGCCGTATCAGGTCAGTGTGTGAGTGTGCATACAACGTGTTACGTGGGAACGTGCCGCTCACTACCTGTCATAAACGAAAGTTGAGAAAACACAAACAGGCGCTCAGACGGCTGGTGAAACGCGGCGAGGGTTGGGCCGAGAAGCGACGCTACCTCGTACAACGAGGCGGTGGTGGATTCCTTCTACCCTTGTTGTTGAGTGCCGTTCTACCCGCGTTGGTGCAGAAAGTAATTTGAAATGGAGCACGCTAAGAAAATGGTAGTCGTACCGCAGGAGCTCATCGAGCGGATGCGAGAAGGAACAGGTGGAGGAGGAGGGAGTGTCAATAAGCCAGCCGGCCTGGACGCTGAGATGCACCGCATACTGAGTGACAAGCGGCTGGACGATACAGAGAAATGGAAACGATATCAACAGGTGTTACAGCGGTTCCTGCACTTCTCCGCGGCTAAACGCCAACCGATAGGTCTACCAATCGTCGAGGAAGAAGAAGAAGCGAGTCCGGGTCACGCGCAACGCGAGTCTGCGGCCCTGGTAGAGGAGGTTGCGGAATCGTTCCCAAAAATCTACAAGACGGAGGCTCGCAGCTTGTTGCGGTTCATGACCCGGCGAGGCAGCCCCATCGCCTGGGACGCCAGTGGGGCGGTGTACGTGAACAACGAGAAGGTCCCCGATTCCAATATAGTGGACATTATGCACGGTATAGTGAGAGCGCGAAGGACGGATCGATTGCCTACCGGTTGGCAACAAGTGATGACTGTCCTGAAGAACATGAACGTGCCCAAGGAATATGTGAGCAATCCCACGGCGTTGCGTTACCTAGCCGTGGGGCTGGACACGGCATCAAGCCCCTGGGGAGACACGACAGCCTCGTCGACACCCCTGTCACCGAGGTTAACACCGATGCGAGACCGCCTGAGACCGCGAGATCCAACGGCCAGGAGAAGGATAATGACCGAGGAACCCGAACAGGAATCGTCATTGGACAACTGGGAGCCGTTCTCACCGTAATGGAGGAGCTGTACTACGACCCGAGTCGTCCGGGCTCCTTTGGCGGGGTGGCCGCCCTAGCGCGAGCCGCGCGCCTCCCAAAACGCAGAGTGGCGGAATGGCTGCGCGCCCAAGACACTTACACGCTGCACAAGCCGGCGCGCAAGCGGTTTCCTCGCAACCGCTACGTTGTTTTCGGTCCTCGAGAGCTGTGGCAGGCGGACCTGAACGACATGCGCGGTCTTAGCCAGTACAACGATGGAGTCAACTACCTGCTGACTGTCATTGACGTATTTAGCAAGCGGCTCTTTGCGGTACCGCTGAGGAGGAAAAGCGGGCAAGAGGTGGCGGTGGCGTTTGAGAGGATATTCGCTGTGGCGACTCCTCGCTGCCTACAGACTGACAAGGGGACAGAGTTCACTGGAGCCGCGACGAAGCGAGTGTTCAAGAGCCGCGGTGTCACGTACGTCACCACGCAGAACCCCGACGTGAAAGCGGCAGTGGTGGAACGAGTCAACCGCACGCTCAAGACCCGCATGTGGCGATAACTGACCTACAGAAACACGTACCGCTACATCGATGTGCTGGACAGGCTTGTGGACGCCTACAACCGCACTCCTCACAAGAGCTTGGGCTTGAGACCCGTGGATGTGGACAGCGGTGATGGAAAAACAGTGTACAAGGTGTGGCGACGCATGTACGGGAAGAAGACGCTCCAGCGCCGCAAGCCCAAGTTCAAGCCGGGCGACACGGTGCGCATAGCCAAGGAGAAAGGTACGTTCGCTAAGGGCTACGAGACCAATTGGAGTAAGGAGCTGTTTGTGGTGGACCACATATTTGGATCGCATCCTCTGCCATTGTACGTGCTGCGTTACCTGAACGGGACGCTGTTGGAAGGTCGCTTCTACGAGCACGAAATGCAAAAAGTGACAACTGATACAGACCGCCTGTACGAAATAGATAAAATACTGGACACTAAAGGGCGAGGCAGCAGTAAGCGCTACTTGGTCAAGTGGGTCGGTTACGGAGAGGACTTCAACTCGTGGATACCCGCATCCGAAGTGCAACAGCTGCTACGATGACGAGGCACAGCCAACTGTACCTGACGTTGCCCAGCAACAGCTCCATGAACTATTATCCAAACAACACCGTGGCTAATTACATCACCCATCTACCGTCAGTCATGCAATTGGGTGGTGGCGAATGGGAAATCGCTTTAGTAGAGGCTCATTACCCTTGCTCGTTTATCACAGTGGGTGAGGATGCCCGCGTATTTCTCTACACTAAAGGCGACGCTGACAAACCTGTACTGATTGCGGTAAACGTGGAACCCGGAAACTATAAAGACATCGATGAACTGGTAAACGCGATCAATGCCATTCCAAAATTGAACTTGTACCAATGCGAGTTTGAGCATGACAAGGAGACTGGGAAGGTGGAGTTGATCTCGATAGCCCAGACTGTGGAGCAACTGGAATTGAGCCCCACCCTGGCGTTGCAAATGGGATATGATGTGCACAGTGTGGATCTGATTAAACAGAGAAAAGCTATAAGACCGCCCAACTTACTGGCCGGGATCCCTTCGTACATGTACGTGTACTGCGACCTAGTTGAACCTCAACTAGTAGGTGACACCGTAGCACCGTTATTAAAGATTGTAAACATCGACGCTACAAACTACACCTACGGTGCGAACAACATTGTGCATTTCACCGATCCTCACTACGTGCCGTTGATGAAGAGCTCTTTCGAGAGCGTGGAAATTGATTTAAGGAACAGCGCCGGACATCACCTGCCATTCCACTTTGGGACTACGTGCATGAAGCTACACCTGCGCAGGGAGCAATGAATCCAAACGATCCCTATCTGGCGTACTACCGCCAACAGCAGTCGGGTCACGGAGTATCCTCCGTATTCAGAGGAGCCGCTTTCCAACGCGGTCATGGCATTGGCAGTTTCCTAGGCGGGCTGATGCGCACAGTGGCCCCGTTGATCAGGTCCGGTGCATCGACGCTGGGCAAGGAGGCGCTAAGGTCGGGTGTGGGTTTCCTGGGCGACATAGCGGCGGGCACAAGTGACCCACGAGTCGCGGCCAACGCCCGGCTCAAGGAGTTTACCGGGTCACTGAAACGCAAGGTCGATGATAAACTCGATCGCGTGTTGAGCGGGGGTGGTGCCTATAAGAAGAGGCGCGTACAGCGAGTGACCCCTCAGTCTCTGGCTAAACTCCTTGGAACGAAGACTGCAACTAAGGAGAAAAGTAAGCCTGTAAAGCCCGTCAAGAGGAACACTGTCGTGCGACGTAAGAAGAGTAGTACTGAAAAAGACATTTTTGGGTAATGGCGTTTCTACATCAGAAGTCGTGCGAGTGTGTCAAGACCGAGTTGGACCTGTTCTCACTGCCGCCAACACAGACCAGTATAGAGAGTGGTAAGTGGGTGCAGTACAAGCCCGTCTCCTCCCTGGCAGACGACTCACCCGTGGAGTTCATAGTTCCGGGTCACGGGGACGAGTACACGGATCTGTCACAGACGCTACTGCATGTGAAGGCCACCATAAGAGCGGCAAATGGAGATCCTGTAACGGGCGATGCAGCGATAAAAGAGGTGGGCCCGGTTAACAACTGGTTGCACTCGCTGTTCACCCAAGTGGACCTGTACCTGAATAACAAACTGGTGTCTCCTCAGAACAACACATACGCCTATCGCGCCTACCTGGAGAACCTGTTGACCTATGGCGGTGACGCCAAGACTTCGCACCTCACCGCGGAGATGTTCTTCGAGGACGACGCTGGTAACATGGACAATTGTGAGGAGGAGAATGCCGGGCTCAAGACGCGGAGGGGGTATGTCAAGGGCAGCCGTTATGTAGACATGGTCGGACATCTGCACGTCGACCTGTGCAACCAGGACAAGTTCATGTTGAACGGTATGGAGATGCGCTATCGCTTGATCAGGTCGCGGAACGCGTTCTCCATCATGTCCAAAACCGTGACAGACTACAAGGTGGACATTAGCGAAGTCAACCTGTTTATCCGCCGCTGCAAGATCAACCCGAGCGTGCTGTTGGCTCACAGCAGGACGCTGGAGTCGGGTACAGCCAAATACCCCATCACGCGCGTGGAAGTGAAAACCACCACGCTACCATCCGGTATCAGCAGCAAGACTCTGGACAGCGTGTTTCTGGGTCAACTACCAAAACGCATCATAGTCGGCCTGGTCAACAATCAGGCCTTCAACGGAGACTACAAGAAGAACCCGTTCAATTTTCACCACTACGACATGAACTTTTTCGCCCTGTATGTGGATGGCGAGCAAGTGCCGGCTAAACCGCTTCAACCGCAGTACACGTTGGGCCACGAGTTGTACGTGCTCGCCTATCACACGCTGTTCACTGGCACCGGCATCCATTTCTCAGACAGCGGTAACGATATCGGTCGCAGTGAATACCCCTATGGGTATCACCTGATGGCGTTTGACCTGACGCCCGACATGTCGGCCGGACAGTCCGGCTACTGGAACCTGGTGCGCAACGGTAACCTGCGCATAGAGATCGGTTTCGCCGCAGCGCTGACAGAGGCTGTAAACTGTATAGTATACGCCGAGTTGGACAACGTTGTGGAGGTGGACCGTCACAGGAACGTGACTGTGGACTTTGGTGGGTAATCAGGAACCTGCGCTAGTGGGTTCCCCCACCACCACCACCACCACCGCCGCTACTTAAGGTCGAGGCGGCACGCTCAGTTCAGTCAGCCTCACGAGATGGACGTGCCACCACCGATCTACAACACCGAGCCTGCCGCTCTAGTGCGCTGCCATCACGGAAGCGTGGTGCTGGACATGCAGTGCTTCAAGGACAGCGACAACGACTTTTTGCTGAAAGAGGTCTGCGTGGTGGACGTGACTACCGGCACGCTCATCATGCATCACATCGCCCGCCCGCCCTTCAATCGAAACTATCTGACCGCCGAGAAACTGCGTGAGAGCGACTGGCTCACGCGCCACTGTCACGGGCTCGAGTGGGACCAGGGTGACATCGCCTACGTCGCCCTCCTGGACAAGCTGCGGGCCTGCCTCATCCTCCACCCCATCGTCTACGTGAAGGGGTCTCAAAAGAGGACTTTCGTTCAGCGGCACCTGATCACCGAGCCTGCTGCCACCACCGTCCAGGACATGGACGACCTGGGTTGCGGGTCTCTTAACGGACCGCCCTCCTGCCGGACCCTACGCTGCAACCACCATAAGAGCGTCCTCAACCGTTGCGCTCTGCACAACTGCGTAGTTCTGCGCGACTGGCTGACGGCCACCGACAGACCGGACTCATCGCCCCTCGAGTGTTGCTGCTGCTTCCGCCCACGATGAACACAACCCAGATCGAGAGATACCTGGCGCGAGTACCCGGACTGAGGAGCGTTCTGGTCTGCGCCTCTGACCGTCTACCCCACACTCCCGTTCGGGCCCGGACCGCCATAGTGGTCAACACCATGTCACACACCGGGAGAGGAGAACACTGGGTGGCGTTCTACTGCTCCGAGGACCGGCTAGAATACTTTGACAGCTACGGCAGGTCACCGTACCAGGCGGACTACCAAGGGTTCCTGAGGCGCAATTCGCGCCGCCGCTACGTCTACAACAAGTATCGACTCCAGGGCTACGATTCTTCTGTTTGCGGCCACTACTGCCTCACCTACCTGTACTGCAGGGCGGTCCTCGGTATGTCACTCAGCGACTACGTGCAGCTCTTCGACCTGGCGTCTCCCGCAGTCAACGACACTCTGGTACGCAGGCTCTTCGACTCCATCTTCTCAGCACTACGATGAATATTCTATTTTCTTTGTGATTGTGTGTTTGTATATTCTTATTATGTTTTTCAATAAAATACGATATATTGTAATCACTTGTTTTTTCATTTGTCCTCTAACTTTAATATTTTTATTTTAAAAGATACGTGTCCAAGATTTGTTTATAAAAGTTATTTCAATATAGAGTAGTTATAACTTGGACATGTTTATAGTTTTGAAAATATAACGAAATAGTAGTAAATCTCTTCATTTTCCACAGCCTGAAGGGCCTGCTATAATTGCAGAGAAAGGATGTTTCAACCTTGAATTAACTACTGTTGCAAGTAATACATTGCAAATTATTTTAAAGACACATTAGATGGGTTTAAATATAAACTACAATTAGAGAATGAATATACAGTTTATTTACATCGACAACCAAATTAGAGATGAAAACAATAGTTAACAGAGATTACAAACGAGTTAATCAAAAATTATATAGACTCAGACAAATTCCACTCCCTTGCCTCTTCCCAGGTACTGCAGCGACATCCTCGGACCCTCTTCTTTATTGTAGTTTTCTATGACGTCGTCGGTCAGGACCCTCATGAACCGCTCTGGCAGGAAGACGCGAAGATAGAACTCGTCGCCAACCAGCCCCTCGAGCGTTGCGGCGACAGTCTCCCCGATCCGCGTCGTGCATCTCTCGAAGCCGACGACCCGATACGGTGTTCGCTCTCGTAATTCGGTAACTCTCGTAGACTGCGGAGCCCTAACACTGTTTAGAGATTCCTTCAACTCGTACACGTTCATGATGCCCGGTCTGAAGTTGGTACTCACTAACCGAATAACTATATTAAACCGGAGTAAGTCGGTGGATGAGTGACTGACTCTTTCCTGGCACGGCTGGGTTTATATAGTAGAAGTTTACCCTCGGGCTCGGACAAGTTTTACTTTTGGACGTCTAATCCCATCGCGGTTAAGCGAGCTTTCACGTTGAGACACGAATGATTTGGTCACCGCTAGACGCTTACCCTTCGGCAGCGCGAAATAAGAAACCGTTTTCGCTTTCGTCACCCTACACCGCTTGGTTTATATAGTAGAAGTTTACCCTCGGGCTCGGACAAGTTTCACTTTTGGCCGTCTAAACGCGTCGCGGTTGACCGAGCTTTTACGTTGAGACACAAGTGATTTGGTCACCGCTAGACGCTTACCCTACGGCAGCGCGAAATAAGAAACCGTTTTCGCTTTCACTACCCTACACGGCCGAGGAACTTTTAGGAAACTCCGAAGCAATATATTTTTTATACATTTCAATAACTCTGATCGACTTATTTTATTGTATATATTTCACCAACGTATACTTACTATCTCGAACTAGTGACAGTATTATTTGATTTATTTTAGTTTTTTTCTACCGTAGTGTTTGTATACTTTTGTATGGTTATAACGTGTTGTATACAATCCACCCATCGAGGTTTATCACGAACCGCATAATTTTGCGGCAGCCTTTTTGTGGGGATCACCTGTATAAAAATCGTTTTTTTTAATAATCTGTATACTATTTTGTGATTTTAACCTACCGTAGTGTTTGTATACTTTTGTATGTTTATAACGTGTTGTATACAATCCACCCATCGAGGTTAATCCCGAACCGCATAATCTTGCGGCAGCCTTTTTGTGGGGATCACCTATATAAAAATCGTTTTTTTAATAATCTGTATACTATTTTGTGATTCTAACCTACCGTAGTGTTTGTATACTTTTGTATGTTTATAACGTATTGTATACAATCCACCCATCGAGGTTAATCCCGAGGCGCATAATCTTGCGGCAGCCTTTTTGTGGGGATCACCTATATAAAAATCGTTTTTTTTAATAATCTGTATACTATTTTGTGATTCTAACCAACTTTTAGTTCGGTAAAACGAACTAAAATTGATTAAAATCACAAAGTAGACTACAAATTATTAAGAAAAACGATTTTCATATAGGTGATCCCCAGGAAAGCGCTGCCGCAAAAGTGATCCCCACAAAAAGGCTGCCGCAGTGAATCCGGCATTTCCCTACTACTCACTACGAAGAGAAGAAATATGTTTTTAATAGTATATTTCGCACCAAGGGCCGAAAGTGGGGGTTTGCTGGCCCGAGATCGTGTTTTAAGACCGAGACGAAGTCGAAGTCATAAATCGTTCGAGGGCTATGCGAAACCCATTCGGCTGAGGTGTGAACGCTATTTTTCACCATACTACAATTATTAACGGGTTAAATGTGATCGGTCATAAAACACGAGCGGCCTCATGCAATCTCGGAATAAAAACAGTTAACCAATAAACAAAACATCGATAGTACAATGATTTGAATTTTGTTGTTATTTTTTCCAGTGTTTCAACCAAAGAATAGGTAACGTCGTGTACGCTTGAAAACAAGTTGGCAACACTGGCTAAATAGATCAGCTGAATTTCGGCCCTTGGGCGGAAAAACTCTACTTTCGGTATTCAAATGACGTTCCGAAAACAGATGATTACAGCGTTGTGTGGTGAAATAGTATATTTCGCACCAAGGGCCGAAAGTGGGGGTTTGCTGGCCCGAGATCGTGTTTTATGACCGAGACGAAGTCGAGGTCATAAATCGTTCGAGGGCTATGCAAAACCCTTTCGGCAGAGGTGTGAACGCTATTTTTCACCATACTACAATTATTAACGGGTTAAATGTGATCGGTCATAAAACACAGCGGCCTCATGCAATCTTGGACTAAACAAAACATCGATAGTACAATGTTTTGAATTTTGTTGTTATTTGTTCCAGTGTTTCAACCAAAGAACACAAAATAGTATGCACGTATTAACCAGGTAACGTCGTGTACGCTTGAAAACAAGTTGGCAACACTGGCTAAATAGATCAGCTGACTTTAGGCCCTAGGGCCGAAAATTTTCGGCCCTTGGGCGGAAAAACTCTACTTTCGGTATTTAAATGACGTTCCGAAAACAGGAGATTACAGAGTAGTGTCGTGAAAAATATATTTAAAATCGAAATAGCGATTTATTAAAATCTAGAATTACAATATTATTATAAACGGTCTGAAATACGGATTACAAACTAACAGCCTCTACTCCACAGACCAATTTGTCATAATCCCTCATCATTAACATGGGATTATGTTAATTAGTTTGTTCTTTTGGAGTTAATTATTTATATAATCTTGCAAAGTAACAGAACAACATTTAATAATGTACTGATAACTACGACAATATATTGTAATAATAAGGTTATGTCCCATTCTATTTAGGTAATAATTACGCATCCAGATTATCTCTTCAAACATTTATTCTTTGAGTTATAACACTATATTAAGGATGGTTTATACTGTGAATTAGCAATACAAAATACTCTTTTAGTGAATTTCCCCTATAGGGAAGAAGGTATTACCCCTTCTCATGGTAAGACTTAAGCCCGAGACCATGATAAATTTTCATTTTGAGGTCCCCAGATGCCAAAAACACCATACGTTAAAATTTATATATATATATAATTATGTGTGTGTGTCCGTAAGCACGATAACTCTCGTAAAAAAGGTCCGATCTTAATGAAATTTGGTACAAATGTGTAAAACCAAAAAAACCGAAGGGGGGTTTTGGGGTTTTTTACCCAAAAAATGGGTTTTTTGGGGATTCCATATGAAAATTTTATTTAAATCAAATTTCAATTTTTTCCATTGAATTCAGCAACAAATTTGGTATTTTGATCATTACTCTAAGTCAATTGGTTACTGAGATATTTAAAGTGCTAAACACAGTACGTTGTCTAATGTTATTCTTATGGAGAACAAGAAAAATTGTATATCTCGCTTATTTATGAACATAAACTTACGAAATTTGGTACATGGCTTCATCTGATTTGTGGTTTATTGTTTTCTTGCACAAAAAACAATATTTTGCCATGGTTCCCGTAGCAGCAAACCTAGGTAATTGGTCCTCATGTTATTCTTATGGAAAATAATTAAAATATTATATATCGCTCATTTATGAATGTATATGGAAACATGGTATATGACTTCACCTAGATGAGTTCTATTGATATTTGCATAAAAACCCATTATTGTGTTCCTTATTGGAGCAAACCTGCGTACTCATCCCCAGCGTTATTTTTATGAAGAATAATTAATACTTTATACATCGCTTACTTTTCATTATATTTCTTATGAATCCTGTTAAGTGTCTTAATGTGTTATGTTATATATTAATTGGAAATTCGCTGAGTATGCGGGTTTGCTGCGACGGGGGTATTTATTTTTAACACATTAATATAATGCATATGTGTAAATATCACGTGAAAATAATGAAGTTTTGACTCTTGTCCTACTACATAATCGTACTTTTTTTAAGCAAAAATGATTTTAATGATTCAACGAAATGCCCAACAAATAACAATACGAAAAGTACTAGTATTGCTAATGGAAAGGAATCAGTGAATAACAGTTTTCGAGGCAGTTGTATAATAGTCTCAGATAAGGGGCATCAAGTTTTACAGCTATTCGGAGGCCAGCTCGTCCTGATAAGGTTTTATTGCTTGTATCGTTGGAGCCAAACAAATATGTAGTTCATCTTGATTACTTTCCCAAAAAATCGTTGTTATAGAATGCAGAGTTTTATAATTCCAATACATGTTTTATGGAAACAAATGTATTTTAAGCATTGTATCTGCCAATCTATATAGAAATATAAAACTTTAGCAAGGGTCAGATGCTGAACACATAGTGTGAATTTGAAAAAGTTTTGAAATTGTCTTTTTAATTTCAAAACACACTTCTGGGTCAAGAAATAAAATTTAAAGCAACTAAAAATAACTTAGTTGGAACAGGATTGAAGATGTTGTCAACAGGAGTTATAACTTTAGATCAGCAATTGCAAGCCTTTTCTTTTAAAATTTACTCATTAGGGAGGTAACAGAGGGTCAGTAACAGAGGGTCGGTAACAGAGGGTCGGTAACAGAGAGTCGGTAACAGAGGGTCGGTAACAGTGGAACGGTAACAGAGGGTCAGTAACAGAGGGTCGGTAACAGAGAGTCGGTAACAGTAGAACGGTAACAGAGGGTCGGTAACAGAGGGTCGGTAACAGAGGGTCAGTAACAGAGGGTCGGTAACAGAGGGTCGGTAACAGAGGGTCAGTAACAGAGGGTCGGTAACAGAGGGACGGTAACAGAGGGGAGGTAACAGAGGGGAGGTAACAGAGGGGAGGTAACAGAGAGTTGGTCGTCACTCTACCGCGACTGTCTGAACTTATATTAATAACATTAGATTGTCTTAGAAATAGTGTATATCATTTAGCTGGTTTACTTTAAACATTTTGTTTTGAAAATCCACTTTTATTATCTAGTTACAGTTACTACAATTATAGTTTTACTTATGATAATTCCTAGAGGCACAGTTAACTAAATAACAGTTACTAGAGCTACAGTTAACAATATAGCAGTCACTAGAGTTACAGTTACCTAAATAACAGTTAATATAATTACTGAGAGCAAACTAACAGTTTAGTAGACAATATTTACTATAGTATAAGTTAACTTAATAACTATTACTAACGTTCCAGCTAATTAAATAATAGTTAATAGAGTTACAGTTTAACTAAATAACAGTTACTAAAGTTAAAATTATTAAAAAAATATTAAATTTAATTATATTTATGAGAGTAAAGTCTCAAGGGTGTAATGGTTTCTACCAAGAAACCAAAAATTATATAAAAGAGATTTTGCACGAACGTTAGAAAATCTCTACAAGTCGGCAATTACAACGTTCCGAGTTCTCGGAACAGCTGAGGCTGGCACCGTCCCTGGGGTGATGAGTCGGCAAACACTAGTGTAACACCGAGGCTGGCACCGTCCCTGGGGTGATGAGTCGGCAAACACTAGTGTAACACCGAGGCTGGCACCGTCCCTGGGGTGATGAGTCGGCAAACACTAGTGTAACACCGAGGCTGGCACCGTCCCTGGGGTGATGAGTCGGCAAACACTATTGTAACACATTCAGATACGAGGGTTACTAAGACCAAGACCACTTCCCGCTGAACTCAATGCTGATATCTTAAGAAATTGTAAAAAGGGCATTTCTATTACTTTTTATCTTTTACTGTTTACTTGGAATATTTGTCCTTTATTGTTTTATCGTTATTATATAAGCATGTTTCATTTGGGCAAATTGAGCAGAGAAGTGTTGAGTCAGTTTCTGTTGTAATTAGAATTACAATTATAACACGAATTGAATATAAGGCTTGTTTTGTATATCTGCGCCGGAGGAATTAAAAAAAAAGAGTTTTACTACAGGCTTTTAGAGTTTTTAGAGTCGGTCCAAATCCTAACAATATTGATCATCAAGAGAAACGAACCCGTAGCCCTTGAACCGAAGTCCAAGACTGTAACTGTTAGGCTAGTGTTATGCCCTATAAATGAGTCTAACAACAAATAAGCTTAACTTTATGTAAGGATAATCCCCTATATGCTAGTTTATAGATTAAACTAAAACTATTTCTGAACCATTTTAGGGTCAAGTTATATCATATTATGTAGATTATTTGGGAAATGAACATTTATATAGTGGGGTAAGTTAAAATAAAACGCTATCATAATTTTGAATAGAAACAAGCTTTAAAAAAAGTGTTGTATAATCTAAGAAATTTTTAAAGTATAGCTGCAGGTTTTCTTTTAAAGGTTGTCCATAGGTTTTTGTTGTACAACTTTACATTTAATTTAATTAGACTAACCCATAAACATATAATTTATTTCATTCAGATTATAAATAATAAAACAAATTATAAAGTGTACGGTAAATTTAATTTGTATTGCTAGTATTTTTCAAGTAATTATACAAACAGCTTGCATTAAATAATCTTTTTTGATTGATTCTCATATTATTTTAATACAAAACAACCAAACCAAGATAGTAAAATAGTTTATAGAATAAATTAAATTTTTATAGAACAATTAAACAAGGTGATAAATAGATTTAAGGCTTGTTTTGTAAACACTGTAACAAACAGTTCTACACCTCCTCGCTGAAAAACACATGAAAACAAGTAAACTCATTTCATGAAAATTTGTTGAGGATTTTATATTTTGTTGCCCCCCCCGATTTTATATTTTTTCTCCCTCCCCCCCGATTTTTATTTTTGCCCCTCCCCCCTTTCCCCGATATTCTTTTATTTCTTGTGTACTTGAGTTCTTTTATTTCTAAAAGCGAATCCAAAGTGTTATGTGTACCGATTTGGAGTCGCAAACCACACGCCGTTTACTACCTGACAGAGTTCCTCGACTTAGCAACAGAACCAGAACTATCTGCCAGTATATTTCGTTAACTTTGATTTAATTGTACATTAAACCCGTAAAATGTAATTTTAATATGTTAAAATCATGTGGATTATTATTAGCTTTAGTTAATCTACCATTTATATAGAACCCGTACGAAGGACGGGTACACAGCTAGTTTCAATATAAAACTACTCTGAGCATGTTAACCTGTTGCACCCTCTTAAATCTACCATTTATATAGAACCCGTACGAAGGACGGGTACACAGCTAGTTTCAATATAAAACTACTCTGAGCATGTTAACCTGTTGCACCCTCTTAAATCTGCCAAGTCAATTTATCGTCCAAGAGCACCTGACAAACTTTTTTATCTTGTCAGTCCCGAAGTTGTGGCGTCGAAGCCAATTTATTGGGATCCGTTACTCTTTTTCAGCGTTTCTCTATAAAACTGTTAAATTAAAGATAAATATAATTGACTATAGCCAAAGCCATAAATTAATGGAAATAGATTTTCAAATTTACATCGATGAAGATCTGCAGTTAGTTTTTTAGTATTTGTTGTATTACTTTTTAATCTCTAAATATATCTGTAAGAAAACAAATTAAAAGTCAAATTGAACCATTACAAAAAAGTTAAGTTAATGTTTCAAGGAAAAAAATACGCACAGTTTTTACTTTGTCACGAGACCACATGATATTTGGAATACGTTTTAGCGCTGTGGAGGTCGAGAAATATTCAAGACAATTTGAACTAATGACTAATCACTGATTTTACGCAACTCAGTTTGTCATTATTCTGCAGTTCAAGGCTTACATATTATGAATTTCAACATGAATTTATTGTTTAATACGCACGTTTATAGTAATGTAAACATAAACTTTTCCAAAAACTTTGGTATTTATATAAAGGAAACTAAGCGGGCTACAAAAAGTCTTTTGTAAAGTAATGAATAATTACTCTTTGAATTATATTGTTATTTAACAGGGATTATTTAGTTTTATCAATAGGAATATTTAAAAATACTAGTATTGGAGGCCGATATCGCGACCGCAGGAAATATTCAGCTGTTTCAGGAACAAAGCTTGTAAAAATAGAAACCCGCACTGAATACTCCCGGCTCCGCTAATATATGCTAATAAAATGGTCTAAAACAGCACAGCTTAAAGCTACCGTAACTCAAATAAGGTTGCTTTCTAAGAAAAACAAACGACACGTGCAGTTACTCCGACCTCGATTACCCCTAAAAAATATCTTTTCGTAGCTTGGGAGCCATTACAACTCGAGAAACAGCCGCGGACGGACGGACGCACGGAGCCACAGACAAATGCGAATTTGTATTTGTATTGATTGTACAAGTAACTGAGAACTACATTATTTTTTGCATACCTCTGTATTATGTAATGTTTTGCCTAGACATTTTCTTTGTATTGGATGATTTATATTAGAATGCACTCGTAATTTGTTTAAGCAGTTTAAAAAGGAATTTGCCTATCCCAGTAAATGGTTTTGGCAATTTTTTGAATGTTTTAAATATTTAGGGTAGAAAGTTTAAAGTCAAGGTTAAATGTTTTAAAAATGACACAGAGATTAGGCAAGGGCAGCTGAAAAGTGTACACTTATTGTGTAACCAAAACACAGCCTTAGGTAAAATTAAATTTGTAATTTATGTTTTATTTAAATTTACCTTGAAAATTTTAAGGAATATGACCATTGGATTTAATGTTGGATTTAAAAAATGGCAATCACATATTTGTTAACTTGAACCAAATACATAATAAGCTTGCAAGAAGAAAAATAGTAGTGAAGAATATTTTTATTCAATTTATCAGAGAATACCACAATTAGGTTCCAAGGAAAGATTTGGTTAAGGTGTTCAGGCAGTTTGAAAATTCACAGAATTTGATTAACAAATTGCATGCGTACCAGGAAGTCCAGCATTTCCTGTCGTCGAAACATCGTTAACATTTTAAAATTATGAGATGAAGAAAATACCCCCGACGTAGGAAACCTGCGTACGCAGGGAATTTCCAATGCATAATATATGTCTTAATACCACATAAAGCCGCATACCAAGTTTCATAAAAATATATTCACATATAAGCGATATATACAATTTTAATTATTCTCTATAAGAATAACATTGGTCATGAGTACAAAGGTTTGCTGAATCAAGGAACACAAGCAGTTGGTTTTTATGCAAATATAAATATAATTTAACTAGGCGAAGCCACATACCAAGTTTCATCAATATTCAATCATCAATAAGCGCTATATAACATTTTACTTACTCTCCATAAGAATAACATGGGGGCTGAGTACGCAGGTTTGCTGCTACGGGGATAATAAAAAAAATCAATTTTTTGTGCAAATCTCAATACCATTACGACGTGAATCCACAAACCAAGTTTCATCAATATACATTCATAAATAACCGAGATATCAAATTTTATTTATTCTCGATAAGGATAGCATTGGACAACGTACTGTGTTTACAACTTCGAATATCTCTGCAACGGTTGGATGTAGAATCACAAATTAAACACCAAAATGAATTTTTTGTGAAGCTGAACTGATTGGTAAAAGCAAATGTCAAGTTTACGTTAAAATGCACTGAGGAAAAGCCAAAAACCTTTTTCCAATAAGATTAACATCGGAGATTTGTGGAGTAAGTTTTTTGGATTTTCTCCGCAACCACTTAACCTAGGTTAATAATTCAAAATACTATATTTTTTGATTTGTTAAGCTCTATAACATGGTTAAAACCAAAATTAAGTTTTTAAAAATGTTAGGGTAAAAATGCAAAAAACAGATTTTTGGAAAATTTGAAACCCCCATAAACCCCCCTTTCCATGGTCTGATTTTTCTGGTTTTCGAACTTAGAGTCATGAATGTCACTGTACACATTAGAGGCAAATTTAATCGAAATCGGACTTTTTTTAATCAAGTTATCGCATTCACGGACACACACATATAATATATACATATATATATATAAATTTGAACGAATAGTGTTTTTGGCATCTGGGGACCTCAAAACAAAAAGTTATCATAGTCTCGGGCTTAAGTCTTACCATGACACCTACTAATAGCTTCTTTCCTATAGGGGAAATTCGCTAAAACTTATTCTTTAATGCTCAAAGTATTAATATTATACTTGTAAAAAAACATCTATTTCCTCTTTAGATTGTTAATGTAAAAAATAAATAACTAATACTTTTCCACAAGGTGGTCCCTAAATCTGATATCATCGGCTTAGGTTTCAAGCTTGAACTAAGTCTATGATCATTGGCGAAAAGCTTAACGCTTTACAACTCACGGCACATTAATCTTCGTTCCGTTCATTTCTGAGATATTTTACAGATGACTGAGATCGCCGTTAGGAATTAAGTACTTATCTAAGGGTGGTAAATTAAATATTTCATTGAGAAATATGCAATTTTTAGTTGTTACCATTGTTACCATTATATTCATCCTACGAAATAAAATCCGTAGGCTGTAGTATATAATCAATACTGTTACCCACGGCTTCGCTTGCAATAGATTAAAAAACGTTTAAAATATCAACCTAAACAGCACTAGAAAATTTTTGTTTACGTTTTACCATATAATTTATTTTGTACTATCTGACAAACATCTTTTAATTTTATAAATGTAAGTTCCCATAAGATTTTCATTGGAACTTACAGGTCCCGTGGGGTGGAGCCCCATGGTTGGATGTGGAAATTATCAGGTGTATATGTTAATGTAAGATGTAAGCTATAATCATGCAACATTTTAACTTAATAGGTCCAGTAGTTTTTTGGATATTTACAGTTCGATAAGTATCCATCCAAAAATACATACTGTACATCCAAACTTTTTCATTTGTAATATAAGTATGATCAAGTCAATAAATACCCCCGTCGCAGCAAACCTGCATACTCAGCGAATTTCCAATGAATATATAAAATAACACATTAAAACACTTAACAGGATTCATAAAAAATATATTCACAAACAAAAGATATTTAAAATATTAATTATTCTCCATAAGAATAACATGGGGACCAAGTACCTAGGTTTGCTGCTACAGGAACCATAGGCGAACATTTTTGTTGCTGTGCAAACAACAATAAACCACAACCAGATGAAGCCATATACCAAATTTCGTCAGTTTATGTTCATAAATAAACGAGATATACAATTTTTCTTTTTCTCCATAAGAATAACATTCAAAGAGAGTACTTAAGAGAGTACTTTGTTCAGCACTCTCAATATCTCGGTAACCATTTTACGTAGAGCAATGATCAAAATACCAAATTGTTTGTTTTTTTAAGCTGAATTCAATGGTATAATTAAAATCTAATTTAAATGAAAATTACATGTGAAAATCCCAAAAAACACATTTTTGGGGTACAAAACCCCCTAAAAACCCCCCTTCAGATAGTGCGATTCATCTGGTTTTCGAACTCGTTCAATTAAATGGTACTTTACACATTTGTACCAAATTTCATTAAGATCGGACCTTTTTTACGAGAGTTATCGTGCTTACGGCCACACATATATATATAACAATTTGAACGATTGGTGTTTTTGGCATCTGAGGACCTTTATCATGGTCTCGGGCTTAAGTCTTACCATGAGACCTACGGTAATAGTTTCTCCCCTATAGGGGAAATTCGCTAAAAACTATGACAGTTGTGTATGCTGCATTCTCTGGTTAGCCCGTGGAACTACAACGAATCAAGATCAGCTGTTTGTATTTTCATTAGCTCAAACAAAAATAATGCTCATAAGAAATACATGGGAACTTTGTCGGGATCTCTGGCGGAGCCCTAAGGTCAGATCAGGATGAAAACCATTTAGTTTTCCTATTTTATGCCTAAAGAATCAGTGTACAACGGTTCAGCTCTCTACCTACATGGGAAGGTGGAGAATTAGTGATGAGTGAGTCAGTCAGTCAGTGAGTCAGTCAGCCAGAGCTTTGCCTTTTATAGATATAAGATAGAAGAAGGCTACGTTATTTAACAATATTGTTTGTTACTCACATAACTGTTCTAAATATAAAAGTAACGTATCACCCCTAAGTATGTAAATGAAATAGCGTTTTCAAAGTGCTACTTTGAAACTTCAATCACAACGGGCAGCACACGTGTTCCTCTTTACGTATTTTTTTCACACTGCTCGATCAAATTTCAATATTTAAAAATGTGTTTTTACTTTTTTTTAATAATATGTAATGTTTAGGTCCGATTTTCTCACCAAGACCTTTTATTCAAGAATACGGCTCTTGAATAAGAGATTTACAGTTTATTCAAAGGTCCCTAGGATAGTTCGTCTTTATATAGTTAACAAATATTACTTTTAGTGTATGTCTTAAAATTTTAGTTAATGGATTACATTAACCACTCATAATAGATCTGCCTACTCCAACTTCTTTGTTATAGCGCGACGGTTGCTTGTCACGATCACCTACAACCTGCAAACACTTTCACTAATATCTTTGATACCATAATTATATTATGTGTACGTTTTTATCGTCAGGATATTTTGAAAAAGAGCTCTCTCCCACAATGTCAGACCTCGTTTACATTTAGAATGTAAGAAATATTATACAGGGTGTCTGTTAAGTGCGTTCCCAAATTTTAAAATATGGTTATTTAGGTCAAAATGAGTAAAAACGTTCCTATAAACATAGGTCCTAAAACCTGTAGTTTTTCGTCTATCTATATATGATTTTTACGTAATTTACCATATCTTACAAACCTCTTAAAGTATCATGTTCAAACTTGGTTTATGTATGATGACTAATAAGAACTATTTTGGTATGGAGTATCAAATTTCTACTTTGTACAATTTAAAAATGGCGGACATGTTTTGTTTTCAAAGCATAATATCTTAAAAACCGTAATATTCATAAAAAAACTGCAAGAAGTAAAAAAGTTGTGTCATTTTGTCCTAAAAAATATAATATTAAGATTTTAAATATATTATTTTAAATAATTGAGAAATTATAATTTGTATAAGTTAAAACGTGCTGTTTTAGCCCAGAAATGGCAAAAAAGAATGTTTTAACTTGTAAAAATCACAATTTCTCAGTTATTAAAAATAGTACAGTTAAAATCTTCATATAATTGTTTTTAAGACAAAATTACACAACGTTTTTGATTCTTGTAGTGTTTTTATAAATATTACGGGTTTTAAGATATTAAGCTTTGAAAAAAAAACATGGTTGCCATTTTGAAATGGTACAATGTAGAAATTTGATACACAGTTGAAAAATAGGTCTTATTAGTCATCATACATGTACTAAGTTTGAACATGATACTTTAAGAGTTTTGTAAGATATGTTAAATTATGTAAAAATCATATATAGATAGATAGACAGAAAGCTAAAGGTTTTAGGACCTATGTTTATAGGAAAGTTTTTACTCATTTTGATCTAAATAACCATATTTTAAAACTTGGGAACGCACTTAACAGACACCCTGTATACAAGATACATATTCTGGTAGGTATTTTCTCAAGTTGTTGTGCTCTTTAGTTCAATTTGATGTGGTCTGCGATAACTCGGCACAAATTTAAACGAAACCAAACTTTCTTCCACCGCGCGGTACCTCTTGAGTAAAGGACTCGACAGACTTTACTGAAGGTTAGTTTTATCCCATATTTTTGCTGCAGAAATAAGGGACACACTTTGCGTTTACTATCGTCCGATTACGTGACATATAGTTCCACACGTCTCAGTTGATATCACCATATAGACCCCTTAGTGACGATGAACAATCCACTTACACGGTTATGCATTAAACCACACCAAACGTTGACCCTCAAGGGACCTCTTAGGTGATATTGCTGTCAGATGGAACGTTACAACTGAACGTACTACGAAAATTACGCTGCACCGTAACAACACAATGACCTCCAATAAACCAAATTACGCACTGGATTCTCAGCTATAAGATGTCGCCATTTTTAATACAACAACTCATGTGAACTTTTCCAGAATGTATTAAGTCACATCGGATCGCAGTACATACAATTGTTTTAAAAACATTAAATACTATAAATTAATGCTTATAAATTTACTTTGAATAGTTAAGTAAATTTAGAGGTCTTCATATGAAAACGTCGCTATAAAACTTTGTAGAACCCCGACGTTATTTTGTGGTATTCACATTTTTTTAAATTTATAATATTATTATGTCAGTGATCCTTTTATTTAGACTTTACGCTGATATAATGTTGTTTATAGAAAAATAAATAAACGGGATTTTCTGAATAACAAAATTTAATTTAACTTTCTCAGAATGAAATATTATTTGGTCTAATTATTGCAAAATGTTTTATTGTTGAAGAAGTGAACTTATCTATCTTTACTGTAACTGATATTGTATTTAAAGAGAGGAAATTTCATAAGATATAACAGTAAACAAAT
Source organism: Allygus modestus (assembly GCA_963675035.1). Classification (NCBI taxonomy): domain Eukaryota; kingdom Metazoa; phylum Arthropoda; class Insecta; order Hemiptera; family Cicadellidae; genus Allygus; species Allygus modestus. Next base: position 455,492,192 of record OY776111.1, on the reverse strand, counting down.
TACATTTAATCAAACTAAAAAAAACGAAAGCTCTCTAAATTCCTAAAAAACACCCGTAGCCAATTCCTAACGTGAAAGTAAAAAAGTCAAATAAAACTCAAAAAGTAAACATTTTATCATTCAAAAGGATTTTTAAAAGTATTCCAGACATTCCAGACACAGTGGTTAACAAAGCATGTCATAAATCATAGTTCCTACATTGGCTTCAGCTGCAGACCACAACTCTATGCACTAGACTGAAAGATAAATACTCTATGCTGGGATGAAAGTTAAATAACGAGATAAAAGTTGAATCTGAGCTGGGGATGTTCATTAAAGTACGAACATTTACTAAAAGTTATTTCCTCAAATAAATGATATATTGTTGTATAGCTTTAAATCAATATTCTACGATTATGGCTTTAAATAAAAAATGATACAGGTTTTACAAAGTACTAGTAAACCTGTCGCGGCTTCGCTCGCGATCATCATTTATAAATATTGTGTTACCGTTCCAAAGCCAACATGGCCTGCTGATTATCTGTGTTTACTCTATCCAGCTGATTGCTTAAAGCTTATAGTTATTTACCAATATTAATCTTATGGGAAAAACTCAACTTTAAGGGGCCCCAGGGCATCACTCACAAATTATTTCTCTTTAAAAAAAGTTTCCTGCACAACTTCACGTTAGGTTCTTTCCAATGACACCAAAAACATTAAAATCGGTTCAGTAGTTTAGGAGGAGTGATTGTCACAAAAAACCTGCTCGCCTATTAAATAAGTATAGATACTGCATAGTTTCGGAGCTTCTCGTAAATTATGTTTATAGTGTTATATTTAACTAACATAATACCTCCTTCAAGCATTTTACTTGCATATTCTAATTTTCATAAAAATTAAATATGAATCTTGGTATAACAACCTATAAAATAAAGCCCACCCCTTCATGAGACTGTATTAAGCGTTTTATTAGAATGTTATTACATGAGATTACGACATTGTTCCTACTTATATTTTTTGTTTTTCCCAGCATGTACAGAGTACAAAAGTCAGATCAGGTAGGATATTGGAGCAATGTCAGGGGCTTCGGCCCCTTCAAGCCACTAATATTAAGGTAAAATTGTGCACGAACATAGCTTACATATCACATTAACATATAGACCTGATAATTTCCACATTCCACCTTGGGGCTCCACCCCACGGATCAAGTAAGTTACAATGCAAATCTAATGGTAGGATATAATTTACAAAAATACCAGCTGTAGTTAACATGTTTGTAGGATATTACAAAAGAACTCATATGGTAAAACGGAAACAAAGATTTTATAATGCTGGTTAGGTTAATATTTTAAATGGGTTATAATTTTACGCGAGCAAAGCCGCGGGTAACAGTTAGTAACGACATAAGTAGACATGACGTTACTTTAGCCCAGGCCTCTGATTGGTCGAGAGCTAACCCCCCTCCCCACCCCCCGGCCTCTGATTGGTCGAGAGCTAACCCCCCTCCCCACCCCCCTGGACTCTGATTGGTCGAGAGCTGACCAGAGTCCCGCCCCCTCCAAAATGGTGGGAAATTCAAATTTGGGTTTTCCAAGATGGCGGCCCCCCACTTCCTAACCTCACTTTTCTTCCCGCCAAATTTCCTAACCTATGGCTGAGCTACAACTACGTCACGATATCTAAAGTATTGTATGTATATATAACGTAGTTACGTCACGCTACGGTATATTACCAAACTAAATTATTATATATATATAAAACACAGTTATATGTATATAACGCAAGAAAGTGTTGCCAACCAACTCAAAATCTCTACTATCTCGAAAACGGTAAGTCCTACGGTCATTTTGACCGCAGAAAACTGCCTACTACGTAGTGTAGGCACTCCAGGGGGGTATCTACCCATATGAAAAGTCTTAACTAAAATGTTGCGGGTTGCATCTCAAAAAATGAAGGGGCAATTTTTCAAAATTAAATATCTCAAGAACGGCTTGGCCGATTTAAATGAAACTTGGCATACAGGTACCTGTTAACCTCAGCTACATCTTTAAAAATCCTAAACTCTGTACTGAAGGTAAGTATCAAAATAATTTAAGGAGCTATACTTTAAAAATCAATATCTTAAGAACGGGTGGGCCGATACAATTTAAAATTGGTATATAAGTAATTGTTATAATTCCCTACATTTTATAAAAACCTAAACTCTGTACTGCGGGCAAGTATCAAAATAATTGAAGGGATACTGTTAAATACCTTAAATCTCGCAGCATAATCGGGGGGAACACGGTGGTCTAGAGGTTAACGTCTTGGACTACGGTTCAGGAGGTCCAGGGTTCGATTCCCTTCCTAGCATAACATTCTTCATAAAAGGTATTATAAAAGTCGGGTCTTACCCTCCCTTTACCGACAGGGACGTTAATCCTCGCTATATCGACTCTAAATGTGTCGCTAGAGGATATAGCTTCGAGGAACGGGTCTACATTACACTGCTCAAGAGGCAAGGCTCACACACGCCCGAGTTAAAATTTCCCAAAGGACATCGCAGGGAACATAGCATGATCTAGGCTAAGTAAGGCAAACTCCCACAGGGGGAATTTTTTAAAAACTACAAACTAACCTGTAATAGAACAAAGAAAAATACAAGTCAGAAGCAGTCACAATAAATCCGAGAGGATGTGGTGACGATTATATAGCCAGGCAGTCGCTATGGCACCATCACTCTGTGTCTTGAACATATATGTAGTGCATTTCCAAGCAAACATCAGCTTTTAAGTATTGTAAGTGAGCCAAAACCTACAGTGAAAGACTTGGACGAAAAACACCAGAGCAAGTGTACTAGACTGGACCACAACGCCTATATGACTAATTTATAGGTGTTTATTGTTTCATTGTATACCCGATAATAAGATAAGCCATGATTTGTTTTTTCTCTGGTACCTTCTCAGATCCTACAGCGTTTAATCTGGTTTTACACTGCGATACTTGCGGGGTCATCACAACATCATCTTGGAGAGATTGTCGCTGGTAAGTTAAGATATTTATTTATATTATTAGTTAGAGTTTTCTACCTCCCCTGGGGGATCATTTACCTTTGTCGGAAACTTATCAAAATTTCCAAGTCCGCTGGACAGTATCACTTGGGAGGTAAGAAAACATACCTCACCAAATAAACTAAAAGTAAACATAATAAGCAAAGTATTATAAGAACACAAACATGAAGACGATGAATTATTAGAGTTAGAATTACTAGGGAGTAACGATTGGTCAATCACCAACTCCCTCCAACACACAAGCTCCGCCCAACCCGAGCCATTCAAGCTCACTCCATGATGAACACTCCACTTAACCTAACTAAACTTTGCCTCAAACAAATATGTTGTGACAATAAATCTATAGACAACATTGTAAAATTAAAGGCCCGTTATCTTATCCAAAAAATTATTATATTTGAGTACAGAACAAATTGCTATTCAATATACTACGATCCATATTACCGTTGGGAAGGAAGGAGGTATTGTGAAGAATTCATTGCGGTAAGTAAAGGAGATTATAAAAGATAGATATATTATTCATTAATATATATTGTTTTTTATTTTATTTTAACTAAGACTGCTATAACTAGCGTTTCTGTATTTTTATATTCTAAAATCCCAGCAATGTCTTTCGCTATAAACCACGGATTGTTTTCAATTTTGTTCTTTTTTGGCAGAGAAGGTACCCTCAAGCTCTCGAGGCCAAGTACGGTAACAGTTCCCACTCGGGTATTCTATCAGCCGGCTGATTCAACCACTCGTATATTGTAACTACCAGAGTTTTTGGGAGGAGGATAGTTGAACACCTGCACTTGTGTGAGTACATTTTATTTTTCCACCATTTAAATTTTCTGGTCAAAATATGTTGAAGTCCGCTAAATTATTTTCAGGGGCCGTAGTTTACTTTTTCGGTGTAAATCCTCGGTCAATTCTGTTCAATTCTGGTAAAACTATTACCAGGGTTCCGGATAGAACGTTTTAAATTCTCAGGCCAAATATTTTGAAGCCCGCTAAATTGTTTGCTAGAGCCGTAGTTTACTCTGACGGTGTAATAACTTGAACAATTGCATCCAAGTCCACTGAAAACTAACCAACTGGGACCATGATGTACTTTGCCAGGAACGATTTATATTTCCCGGTCAAATACTTCCAAGTTGAATGTTTTCCTGCGGCCAGTGTTCCAGCCTCGATCCATCGAGTCTCCACAGCTACCGTCTAGGATCTCCGGGCACTCCGTGTCACAGCACTTCTGTATAACTACGCAAGTCAGAAAACGCTAATACACAAACCACGCAAGTCACAGCAGAACTACAAGTTAAATTATGAGGTGTCTGAAAGTCAGAAAACTACTCTAATGAAGATAGTAAACACTACTCTAGCAGAGAACAGCTTTAACCATGTGAGTCTCTTGTATTAAATAACAAAAATAGAAAGTGAGATTACTGGTGTAAGGTTATGTTAGTCAGCACATACAAACACAACACTACCCTAGCCACAAGGAAGTGAGGGTATGTTTACTTTCGTTACTGTAAACTACCAAATCAAACAATTAAACCTAAACACAACACTATTCTAGCCAAGTCAGACAATTGTAATGTTAAGAAACATGAAGATACTATTAACAGTAACTTAAATGAGAGAAAAGGCTGTAAACACTACGATTAAGCAGAAGTGAACAGACAAGAAATCTTACACTTTACACCCACCCTAAGGGGATGTATCGATACACCTACCTTTGAACATACAATCCTCAGCTCTTGCGATGATCAGACGTATTTTTGCTTTGTTCCGTTCATTGCTTTTACACTTGGCGTAACATAATATAACCTTACATTGTATTATTTTTATATTACATGTGAGTAAATTTGTTTGCTTAGCCATGCGGGACGACGTATCTGTCAGCTAAATTAGTTATTTTTCATTTTAAAAAGTTTAACTTTAACGTCAGTATTTGCAAACAAATAGTATAAATATAGCTGAAATTAAAGTAATTAGTCTGATTGTTGAGTTGTGTGATACACTGCTGCCATACGACCACATCTTACTACCCATATTTCCTACCGGATAGATAATTCACATTCTATTTTCTGTAACAAATTAAACGTACTAAAATAATATCCATCTGCTATCAGGGCTAGGGCGATTGCATCGCCCCTCTTACCGATTTAACCACACACATGCATCCGGTGTGTCTCCTTATTTTAGGCTCGCACCTGCCCCCCTACCCATGCCACTTTTAGACCTCAGAGGATACATTATCTTTTTAAATACCTGCGTTTGAGCTGACTTTATTAGGATTTTGTAATACATTGTAGTTTGTGAAAAGTTGCTAATTTTCATATATACTTGCGTTTGAATAGACTTGATTATTATTTGTGAATAAATCATAGTTTTTGTGTTACACTCACTTATACTATTTTATACTTTGTGAATATATTCTAGTTTGCTTACTTTAATCCTGTAAATTAATCTTAACCGATATCGTTAAGGACCCTCTTAATGAAATTCATACAGATCAAATTTATGTAAATAAATACCGAATGCATGGGCTGAAAACCGTTTTTAAATTTACAAATCCACCTCGGGGAGTATCAGACATTAACTGGTTAATGCAAGGATTCTCCCAATTAGTTGGACGCGTGAAAGCCAAACCGTCTTACGGAGATTATCTAAGTTTCACATTGCAGAGTCTTAACTTAAAAAACAAGGACACGGGCTGCGTGGCCTTTCGTCCGGCTGCTGAAGTATATAACGACATGTTATGGAATATATTTGGCGGAATTGTACGGTCTAATACTGAGTAAATTACATCTACGGACACATTTACATAAGAGTGTACGCGTGTAAACTTACCAGTAGGTAAGTACGTAGAGGGATGTTTAATAATTTTAACGAGGAAGTAAAGCTAGGAGGGGCGTTATTGTAATCAATAATAATGATAACATGTGTCTCCCTCGGGCTCTAGCAGTAGCTCTAGCTTATACGAGAAAAGATCCAGAGTGCCAAGCGGTTCGGAAAAAAGCAAACTGCCAGCCCGTTAGGGCTCAGGAACTTGTACAAAGAGCGAGAGAATTTATCCCTGAAGAGGGAGCAGGCATCTCTGAACTTGAACAATTTTAATATTTGCTCAATAATTTTAAAATCACAGTGTACAATTACAACACTAAAGGCCGCGAAGGATGTTTTGATGGGCGTGTAGAAAACGGTAAATTCAAAATTAACCTGCTATATTACAATGGTCACTACAATGTAAATACCAGTATTACTGCTGCGTTTGTTTTTACATACTTTTTGCGAGGCTTACCATATACCGAATGATCAAAAGTCACGTCACAGATGCTCAAATATTTTTCTGGCGTATCAAACTATCTCCCACTTTATAAAGCGGAAAATGGAGGTATTCTATGTCCTAAATTTAATTCAACGTACAAGAACAGACTGTGCTTTGCCGCACACCAAAGTGAACGGTGTAATAGCGTCAAGAAATGCACCGACTGCGCAAAATTAATTCTTCTCACTGATAGGAGGTCGGAGCATGTTTGTGGAGAAGTATTCTCTAAAACGTGCAGAAGTTTTAAACACCAAAATCATAAATGCTACATGAGACCTGACAAGGGTATACCACCTAAAGGCGACTTTTTATACATATTCTTTAATTTAGAAACGCGACAGAATGAGTTCCACCCAATAGAACCTGAAAAGCAGGTACATAAAGTAAACCTCTGCGTTTTGAGACAGTACTGTTGGAAATGTATCGCGGGAGAAACGTGCGATGAATGTAAACATCCCATGAAAGTTTTTCAAAAGTGACCCGGAAAACATTTCATGGACTATGTCATGAATGTCCGAGAGGGATTCGAACAAGTCTGCGTAATCGCTCGCAACGGTAGGGGTTTTGACTTTCAATTTCTCTTAAGGTATATCATGGAAGAAACCAAACTCACACCTGGCGTAATCATGAAAGGAACAAAGGTTATATTAATGGAAATGGATAATAATGGATTTATCGATTCCCTCAGCTACTTTCCCATGGCGCTTTCTGCTCTGCCTAAAACTTTCGATCTGCCTCCGGAAAAAAAGATGGGCTATTTTCCGCAACTCTTCAATACATTGGCAAACCAAAACTATGTCAGTCCTATGCCTGCCAAGGAGTATTACTACCCCAAAAGTATGTTTTGAAAGTCTTACATGGATTTAGAAAACTGGTAGAGTGAGCAAATCACAAACAACTACGTGTTTGATTTTCAGAAGGAACTACTGGAATATTGTATATCAGACGCTGAGATTCCCACGCAAGCTGCAATAAAATTTAGAACAATGTTTCTCGAGGGATGAACGGAAACCCCTTCTTGGAGGCCGTCACGATAGCGAGCGCGTGCTTTTTGGCATTCAAACGTTATTTCCTCAAATTCAGAACAATAATTAATCTTATACCAAAATCAGGATACCCTATGGTTGATGTACAGTCCACCATTGCATTGCAGTGGCTAAGCTGGGAGGAGCATGAGCGTGGAGTATGAATTGACCACGCAGGCCGGCAGAGAGAAATCAAAATGGACGGAGTAAAAGTAGACGGGTTTGGTGGCGAACGCATCTATGAATTTAAGGGTTGCTATTATCACGGATGCCCTAAGTGTTTTCCGTTCAAGAGAGCGGAGCCTCTGAAGAAGGACCCCTCAGACACCCAACACTTTGGGTATGAGATAACAAAGAAAAAGATTGAAAGGCTTTCGCGCACGCCGTTTCAAACTGTACAGATGTGGGAATGCGAGTTCATGAAAATTAAAAAGACCATGACCTCTCATATATAAACTCAATCCTATCCTTAATACGCTCTTCCTTGACCCTAGGCAGGCATTCTTTGGAGGCAGGACCGGTAATGATAAAACCTATCACAAGTGCGAGGGCGATTAAACCATTCAGTAAGTTGACGTTTGCTCCCTATACCCCTACGTCTGCAAGTACGGTAAATATCCTTTGGGCCACCCGAAAATCTATGTCGGAGACAAATGATATCGGAGACAAATAATGTTGGCAAAGGGGATTGAATGTAGAAGGTCTCTTGAAACTTAGAGTCCTACCACCCCGGGACCTGTACCACCCGGTTCTCCCAACAAAAATGAACTATAAACTAATCTTTGTTCTTTGTAAATCATGTAACTCAAAGAAATGGTTCTTTCATTGAACGAAAACCCTCTAGAAATTAGTAAAACTAGAATCAGACGTGCAAACTATAGAGACATCGTGACAGTTCGCGAAACAAAAATATTTAAAATAACAGGCCCTAAAAGAAAATATAACGTCAACTACGATACATTACCTTTTGGATACAAAGTTCAAAAACTCCTCTAGCCCACCATTCCTCACATCCAGCATCACTAACCCCCAAATCATCACTTTAACTTTCACTTAAAACCACATCATAACAATCACTTAACTCCCACTTAGAGTCACTATCGAAATCGCAGTCGTTAAGGTTCAAAAGCGATCTTACGCGATCGCAGAGATAGCCCAATACAAAATCATGCGTGACTAGAAGCAGCGAGAGAATCATTGCGACTGACTGAATGTCACATGTGAGTGCGCATGTGTGCATGTGTGCGCTTCCCTGGAGCGGAAGCTCCCACTACACCGCTCGTCCCCATCGCTCACCATCTCTTTCCCACGTCCTGCAGAGTAACAGTGTAATTTATCGGTTAATTGTGTTCAGATCCAATTAAAGCTGTTTACCGGGGACCATGAGGTATTTTACGATGTAATTCCTTGGTTATTTGTGTCTGAGTCCTGTAAAAGGACGGGTCACCCTGCAGTTTAACGTTATAAATTCTCGGTCGAACGTTCCCGAGTCCACTGAAAATACTTTACCGTGGGTTACATTTAACATGACCGTAATGTTTTAAATTTCTGGGTCAAATGTTTCCAATGTAACAAAATGAAAATGAACCTGGATGATTTGGGGATTGGGAATTGATGCTGTGGTAGGGACTGGTCAGCCAGTCCCTAGCCTGCGCAAGTCCTTGCCCGTGTTTCATGCCACCGATACCAAACTGATCTACCAAGTTGGAAATATTGTTGGGAACCAGAGATATTAATCCCAGACCAGAAAGCAGCGCCAAGCCAGCTTTGATATACTGAACTAACTGGAAAACATTGAACTAACTAACACCTTCCAAAACTGATATTACTGCATTTGTGGTTAACTAAAAGTGCATGATAATACTACAACTGATTTCCAAACTGTTCATAACTGTGATTTTAAACTGCAAGTGACACTAAAATATCTTCTGGGAGAATTGTTTAATTAGTGAAAACGTGGTTTTAATCCTGACCTGAACTGACAGGACTCGTTAAGCGAGACCAGCCATATTTCCTGATTCCCTACATCTCCAGAGCCTGACGGCTTTCCCCTTAAGGTTGGTTGGAACTCCTATCCTATAATTTTGGTTTGTTATCTACTTAAAACTAGGACTTATCCATGGTACTGCAAGTATTTTCAACGACGATAGCCCTAGTGATGTACACTCAGTGGAGGATGGTAAGACAAGGAAGCAAGTAGGAGGGAGCCGGTCTTTGACAAGTCGAACGAAAAACGACTCAGTTATCATGACAAAACGGCAGGTCGAAGGATGGACGAGACCGGCGGAGCAGCGCGATTGACTTAGTTAGCTGCACTGTATCACACCAAGTGCACTAAAAACGGCTTACCGGGGACCGTGATGTATTTTGACGGTGTGTATAGGTAAATTGTGTCTAACTCCTGTAAAATGGCGGGACGTCCTGCACATTAACGGTGTAGTTTATCGGTCAATTGTGTTCAGATCCAATTAAAACTATTTACCGGGGACCATGAGGTATTTTGACGATGTAATTCCTAGGTTATTTGTGCCTGAGTCCTGTGAAACGACCGGTCACCCTGCAGTTGAACGTTATAAATTCTCGGTCAAACGTTCCCAAGTCCACTGAAAATACTTTACCGTGGGTTACATTTGACATGACCATAATGTTTTAAAATTCTAGGTCAAATGTTTCCAAGTACGCTAAAAACTGTTTACCAGGGACCGATGTATTTTGACGGTCTAATATATCGGTCAATTGTGTCCAAGTCCTGTAAAACGGCGGGACGTCCTGCAGTTTAATTGTGTAATTTCTTGGTCGAATGTGTCCGAGTCCGCTCAAGTTACTTTATCGAGGGTTCCATTCAACTTGACTGTAACTTCTTAAGTTTCCTTGTCAAACGTTTCTGAGTCAGCTAAAAATGTCCTCCGGGGGAACATTTAGCTTTGTCGAAATATTTTAAATTTTCCAGTCTAACATTTCCAAATACCCTCCCCTCGATGTTATCATGCGTATGTTGTCACGCGCTCTATGCTTCTTACATCAGTACCAGTTATGGAGCCGGTTTGTACAGAGTTCGTGGTATTCTCAAACTTCCATGTGCCCTTACGGATGCGTGATATTTGTCATCCAATGTATGTTGTGCAGGCGACACCACACCTGCACATCGTATATCATAGTGTCTTTTCCCATGCCTCAGGGGTCGAGTAACGTGCAAATGATGTTGTGGTTTGATTGCCACATTTGCCATTTGAGCTTCTGCACTGGTTGGCTGGACCACCTTTTATAAAGGTATTTGTCAACTATCTCTAACTCCGGTGAAACCAGGAAAAAATACAACTTGGCGGGAACCTTTCCAAATTCAGGGCCAGTGAAAACTGACCAACTGGGACCATGATGTTCTTTGCCAGGAACGATTTAAATTTCCCGGTCAAACATTTCAGAGTCGTTTCCGAGTCCGCTGACGTTACTTTATCGGGGATTAAATTTAATTTAACCGTAACTTCTTAAATTCCCTTGCCAATCGTTTCCGAGTTCGCTAAAGCTGTCCACGGGGGACCATGATTTACTCTGCCAGGAACGTTTTACATTTTCCGGCCAAACATTTCCGAGTCCGCTAAAACCTTTTTACTGGGGACCGTTATGTATTTGACGGTGTAATCTCTTGGTCGATTGTGTCCAATTACGATTAAAAAGAGTCTAATGGGGCCGTGGTGTTTTATTATGGTGCAATTACTCGACTAATTGTGTTCAAGTCTGATGAAAAATGTCTATCGAGGATCGTTGTGTATTTTGACGGTGCAACCTCTTGGTCAAATGTGTACAAGCCCGCTTGGGTTTTAGACGTTGTAGTGTACTTTGACGGTGTAAATCCTTGGTCATTATGAACGGAGAATTTCAGCTGAAGTATATTATAAACTGAAAATATTCTATATGCCTAGCTAAAGTTTTATTATTGTTGTTTGGTATGTAAATTAAGACGTAGTGAATAAACGAATACTTGAAACTTTATGCTTCTCACACAGCACAAGGTTGTTCCCAGGACATCCCAAGGACATCACAGTGGGATATGCAGGATATCCCAGGATCATCCTTCTCATCCCATGATATCCTCAAGATACCCTCAGGATGTCCCCAGGACACAAAAATGTCCTCTCCCCACGACATCCTGGGGACATCCTTCAGGATAACCATGGCATGTCCCTTGGACCTAATCAGGACATGATAATGAAAGCCATAGGACATCCCCAGAATGTCCCACAGGATTATCTGAGGATATCCCTCGGACCACAAAATGATATTGTATTTTGAAGCCCTAGGACATCCCCAGGATGTACCACAGGATGTACTGGGGACATCCCTCGGTCCACAAAGGGATATTGTACTCTGAAGCCCTAGGACATCCCCAGGATGTCCCACAGGATTTACTGGAGACATGCCTTTCACATGTATTGAAAGGTGTCCCATTATTCTATCAATATGAATCCCATAACCCCACAGATATCATGGGGAGGCAGGGATATCTGTGGGGTTATGGGATTCATATTGATAGAATAATGGGACACCATTCAATACATGTAAAAGGCATGTCTCCAGTAAATCCTGTGGGACATCCTGGGGATGTCCTAGGGCTTCAGAGTACAATATCCCTTTGTGGACCGAGGGATGTCCCCAGTACATCCTGTGGTACATCCTGGGGATGTCCTAGGGCTTTAAAATACAATATCATTTTGTGGTCCGAGGGATATCCTCAGATAATCCTGTGGGACATCCTGGGGATGTCCTATGGCTTTCATTATCATGTCCTGATTAGGTCCAAGGGACATGCCATGGTTATCCTGAAGGATGTCCCCAGGATGTCGTGGGTAGAGGACATTTTTGTGTCCTGGGGACATCCTGAGGGTATCTTGAGGATATCATGGGATGAGAAGGATGATCCTGGGATATCCTGCATATCCCACTGCGATGTCCTTGGGATGTCCTGGGGACAACCTTGTGCTGTGTGAGAAGCATAAAGTTTCAAGTATTCGTTTTGTTCACTACGTCTTAATTTACATACCAAACAACAATAATAAAACTTTAGCTAGGCATATAGAATATTTTCAGTTTATAATATACTTCAACTGAAATTCTCCGTTCATAATGACCAAGGATTTACACCGTCAAACTACACTACAAAGTCTAAAACCCAAGCGGGCTCGTACACATTTGACCAAGAGGTTGCACCGTCAAAATACACAACGATCCTCGATAGACATTTTTCATCAGACTTGAACACAATTAGTCGAGTAACTACACCATAATAAAACACCACGGCCCCATTATACTCTTTTTAATCGTAATTGGACACAATCGACCAAGAGATTACACCGTCAAATACATAACGGTCCCCAGTAAAAAGGTTTTAGCGGACTCGGAAATGTTAGGCCGGAAAATGTAAAACGTTCCTGGCAGAGTAAATTATGGTCCCCCGTGGACAGCTTTAGCGAACTCGGAAACGATTGGCAAGGGAATTTAAGAAGTTACGGTTAAATTAAATTTAAACCCCGATAAAGTAACATCAGCGGACTCGGAAACGACTCTGAAATGTTTGACCGGGAAATTTAAATCGTTCCTGGCAAAGTACATCATGGTCCCAGTTGGTCAGTTTTCACTGGCCCTGAATTTGGAAAGGTTCCCGCCAAGTTGTATTTTTTCCTGGTTTCACCGGAGTTAGAGATAGTTGACAAATACCTTTATAAAAGGTGGTCCAGCCAACCAGTGCAGAAGCTCAAATGGCAAATGTGGCAATCAAACCACAACATCATTTGCACGTTACTCGACCCCTGAGGCATGGGAAAAGACACTATGATATACGATGTGCAGGTGCGGTGTCGCCTGCACAACATGCATTGGATGACAAATATCACGCATCCGTAAGGGCACATGGAAGTTTGAGAATACCACGAACTCTGTACAAACCGGCTCCATAACTGGTACTGATGTAAGAAGCATAGAGCGCGTGACAACATACGCATGATAACATCGAGGGGAGGGTATTTGGAAATGTTAGACCGGAAAATTTAAAATATTTCGACAAAGCTAAATGTTCCCCCGGAGGACATTTTTAGCTGACTCAGAAACGTTTGACAAGGAAACTTAATAAGTTACAGTCAAGTTGAATGGAACCCTCGATAAAGTAACTTGAGCGGACTCGGACACATTCGACCAAGAAATTACACAATTAAACTGCAGGACGTCCCACCGTTTTACAGGACTTGGACACAATTGACCGATATATTAGACCGTCAAAATACATCGGTCCCTGGTAAACAGTTTTTAGCGTACTTGGAAACATTTGACCTAGAATTTTAAAACATTATGGTCATGTCAAATGTAACCCACGGTAAAGTATTTTCAGTGGACTTGGGAACGTTTGACCGAGAATTTATAACGTTCAACTGCAGGGTGACCGGTCGTTTCACAGGACTCAGACACAAATAACCTAGGAATTACATCGTCAAAATACCTCATGGTCCCCGGTAAATAGTTTTAATTGGATCTGAACACAATTGACCGATAAACTACACCGTTAATGTGCAGGACGTCCCGCCATTTTACAGGAGTTGGACACAATTTACCTATACACACCGTCAAAATACATCACGGTCCCCGGTAAGCCGTTTTTAGTGCACTTGGTGTGATACAGTGCAGCAAACTAAGTCAATCGCGCTGCTCCGCCGGTCTCATCCATCCTTCGACCTGCCGTTTTGTCATGATAACTGAGTCGTTTTTCGTTCGACTTGTCAAAGACCGGCTCCCTCCTACTTGCTTCCTTGTCTTACCATCCTCCACTGAGTGTACATCACTAGGGCTATCGTCGTTGAAAATACTTGCAGTACCATGGATAAGTCCTAGTTTTAAGTAGATAACAAACCAAAATTATAGGATAGGAGTTCCAACCAACCTTAAGGGGAAAGCCGTCAGGCTCTGGAGATGTAGGGAATCAGGAAATATGGCTGGTCTCGCTTAACGAGTCCTGTCAGTTCAGGTCAGGATTAAAACCACGTTTTCACTAATTAAACAATTCTCCCAGAAGATATTTTAGTGTCACTTGCAGTTTAAAATCACAGTTATGAACAGTTTGGAAATCAGTTGTAGTATTATCATGCACTTTTAGTTAACCACAAATGCAGTAATATCAGTTTTGGAAGGTATTAGTTAGTTCAATGTTTTCCAGTTAGGTCAGTATATCAAAGCTGGCTTGGCGCTGCTTTCTGGTCTGGGATTAATATCTCTGGTTCCCAACAATATTTCCAACTTGGTAGATCAGTTTGGTATCGGTGGCATGAAACACGGGCAAGGACTTGCGCAGGCTAGGGACTGGCTGACCAGTCCCTACCACAGCATCAATTCCCAATCCCCAAATCATCCAGGTTCATTTTCATTTTGTTACATTGGAAACATTTGACCCAGAAATTTAAAACATTACGGTCATGTTAAATGTAACCCACGGTAAAGTATTTTCAGTGGACTCGGGAACGTTCGACCGAGAATTTATAACGTTAAACTGCAGGGTGACCCGTCCTTTTAGAGGACTCAGACACAAATAACCAAGGAATTACATCGTAAAATACCTCATGGTCTCCGGTAAACAGCTTTAATTGGATCTGAACACAATTTACCGATAAATTACACTGTTACTCTGCAGGACGTGGGAAAGAGATGGTGAGCGATGGGGACGAGCGGTGTAGTGGGAGCTTCCGCTCCAGGGAAGCGCACACACGCACACATGCGCGCTCACATGTGACATTCAGTCAGTCGCAATGATTCTCTCGCTGCTTCTAGTCACGCATGATTTTGTATTGGGCTATCTCTGCGATCGCGTAAGATCGCTTTTGAACCTTAACGACTGCGATTTCGATAGTGACTCTAAGTGGGAGTTAAGTGATTGTTATGATGTGGTTTTAAGTGAAAGTTAAAGTGATGATTTGGGGGTTAGTGATGCTGGATGTGAGGAATGGTGGGCTAGAGGAGTTTTTGAACTTTGTATCCAAAAGGTAATGTATCGTAGTTGACGTTATATTTTCTTTTAGGGCCTGTTATTTTAAATATTTTTGTTTCGCAAACTGTCACGATGTCTCTATCGTTTGCACGTCTGATTCTAGTTTTACTGATTTCTAGAGGGTTTTCGTTCAATGAAAGAACCATTTCTTTGAGTTACATGATTTACAAAGAACAAACATTAGTTTATAGTTCATTTTTGTTGGGAGAACCGGGTGGTACAGGTCCCGGGGTGGTAGGACTCTAAATTTCAAGAGACCTTCGATATTCAATCCCTTTTGCCAACATTATTTGTCTCCGATATCATTTGTCTCCGACATAGATTTTCGGGTGGCCCAAAGGATATTTACCGTACTTGCAGACGTAGGGGTATAGGGAGCAAACGTCAACTTACTGAATGGTTTAATCGCCCTCGCACTTGTGATAAGTTTTATCATTACCGGTCCTGCCTCCATAGAATGCCTGCCTAGGGTCAAGGAAGAGCGTATTAAGGATAGGATGTGAGTTTATATATGAGAGGTTATGGTCTTTTTAATTTTCATGAACTCGCATTCCCACATCTGTACAGTTTGAAACGGCGTGCGCGAAAGCCTTTCAATCTTTTTCTTTGTTATCTCATACCCAAAGTGTTGGGTGTCTGAGGGGTCCTTCTTCAGAGGCTCCGCTCTCTTGAACGGAAAACACTTAGGGCATCCGTGATAATAGCAACCCTTAAATTCATAGATGCGTTCGCCACCAAACCCGTCTACTTTTACTCCGTCCATTTTGATTTCTCTCTGCCGGCCTGCGTGGTCAATTCATACTCCACGCTCATGCTCCTCCCAGCTTAGCCACTGCAATGCAATGGTGGACTGTACATCAACCATAGGGTATCCTGATTTTGGTATAAGATTAATTGTTCTGGGTTTGAGGAAATAACGTTTGAATGCCAAAAAGCACGCGCTCGCTATCGTGATGGCCTCCAAGAAGGGGTTTCCGTTCATCCCTCGAGAAACATTGTTCTAAATTTTATTGCAGCTTGCGTGGGAATCTCAGCGTCTGATATACAATATTCCAGTAGTTCCTTCTGAAAATCAAACACGTAGTTGTTTGTGATTTGTTCACTCTACCAGTTTTCTAAATCCATGTAAGACTTTCAAAACATACTTTTGGGGTAGTAATACTCCTTGGCAGGCATAGGACTGACATAGTTTTGGTTTGCCAATCTATTGAAGAGTTGCGGAAAATAGCCCATCTTTTTTTCCGGAGGCAGATCGAAAGTTTTAGGCAGAGCAGAAAGCGCCATGGGAAAGTAGCTGAGGGAATCGATAAATCCATTATTATCCATTTCCATTAATATAACCTTTGTTCCTTTCATGATTACGCCAGGTGTGAGTTTGGTTTCTTCCATGATATACCTTAAGAGAAATTGAAAGTCAAAACCCCTACCGTTGGGAGCGATTACGCAGACTTGTTCGAATCCCTCTCGGAAATTCATGACATAGTCCATGAAATGTTTTCCGGGTCACTTTTGAAAAACTTTCATGGGATGTTTATGGCACGTTTCTCCCGCGATACATTTCCAACAGTACTGTCTCAAAACGCAGAGGTTTACTTTATGTACCTGCTTTTCAGGTTATATTGGGTGGAACTCATTCTGACGCGTTTCTAAATTAAAGAATATGTATAAAAAGTCGCCTTTAGGTGGTATACCCTTGTCAGGTCTCATGTAGCATTTATGATTTTGGTGTTTAAAACTTCTGCACGTTTTAGAGAATACTTCTCCACAAACATGCTCCGACCTCCTATCAGTGAGAAGAATTAATTTTGCGCAGTCGGTGCATTTCTTGACGCTATTACACCGTTCACTTTGGTGTGCGGCAAAGCACAGTCTGTTCTTGTACGTTGAATTAAATTTCGGACATAGAATACCTCCATTTTCCGCTTTATAAAGTGGGAGATAGTTTGACACGCCAGAAAAATATTTGAGCATCTGTGACGTGACTTGTCACTTGAATTCGGTATATGGTAAGCCTCGCAAAAAGTATGTAAAAACAAACGCAGCAGTAATACTGGTATTTACATTGTAGTGACCATTGTAATATTGCAGGTTAATTTTGAATTTACCGTTTTCTACACGCCCATCAAAACATCCTTCGTGGCCTTTAGTGTTGTAATTGTACACTGTGATTTTAAAATTATTGAGCAAATATTAAAATTGTTCAAGTTCAGAGATGCCTGCTCCCTCTTCAGGGATAAATTCTCTCGCTCTTTGTACAAGTTCCTGAGCCCTAACGGGCTGGCAGTTTGCTTTTTTCCGAACCGCTTGGCACTCTGGATCTTTTCTCGTATAAGCTAGAGCTACTGCTAGAGCCCGAGGGAGACACATGTTATCATTATTATTGATTACAATAACGCCCCTCCTAGCTTTACTTCCTCGTTAAAATTATTAAACATCCCTCTACGTACTTACCTACTGGTAAGTTTACACGCGTACACTCTTATGTAAATGTGTCCGTAGATGTAATTTACTCAGTATTAGACCGTACAATTCCGCCAAATATATTCCATAACATGTCGTTATATACTTCAGCAGCCGGACGAAAGGCCACGCAGCCCGTGTCCTTGTTTTTTAAGTTAAGACTCTGAAATGTGAAACTTAGATAATCTCCGTAAGACGGTTTGGCTTTCACGCGTCCAACTAATTGGGAGAATCCTTGCATTAACCAGTTAATGTCTGATACTCCCCGAGGTGGATTTGTAAATTTAAAAACGGTTTTCAGCCCATGCATTCGGTATTTATTTACATAAATTTGATCTGTATGAATTTCATTAAGAGGGTCCTTAACGATATCGGTTAAGATTAATTTACAGGATTAAAGTAAGCAAACTAGAATATATTCACAAAGTATAAAATAGTATAAGTGAGTGTAACACAAAAACTATGATTTATTCACAAATAATAATCAAGTCTATTCAAACGCAAGTATATATGAAAATCAGCAACTTTTCACAAACTACAATGTATTACAAAATTTTAATAAAGTCAGCTCAAACGCGGGTATTTAAAAAGATAATGTATCCTCTGAGGTCTAAAAGTGGCATGGGTAGGGGGGCAGGTGCGAGCCTTAAATAAGGAGACACACCGGATGCATGTGTGTGGTTAAATCGGTAAGAGGGGTGATGCAATCGCCCTAGCCCTGATAGCAGATGGATATTATTTTAGTACGTTTAATTTGTTACAGAAAATAGAATGTGAATTATCTATCCGGTAGGAAATATGGGTAGTAAGATGTGGTCGTATGGCAGCAGTGTATCACACAACTCAACAATCAGACTAATTACTTTAATTTCAGCTATATTTATACTATTTGTTTGCAAATACTGACGTTAAAGTTAAACTTTTTAAAATGAAAAATAACTAATTTAGCTGACAGATACGTCGTCCCGCATGGCTAAGCAAACAAATTTACTCACATGTAACATAAAAATAATACAATGTAAGGTTATATTACGTTACGCCAAGTGTAAAAGCAATGAACGGAACAATGCAAAAATACGTCTGATCATCGCAAGAGCTGAGGATTGTATGTTCAAAGGTAGGTGTATCGATACATCCCCTTAGGGTGGGTGTAAAGTGTAAGATTTCTTGTCTGTTCACTTCTGCTTAATCGTAGTGTTTACAGCCTTTTCTCTCATTTAAGTTACTGTTAATAGTATCTTCATGTTTCTTAACATTACAATTGTCTGACTTGGCTAGAATAGTGTTGTGTTTAGGTTTAATTGTTTGATTTGGTAGTTTACAGTAACGAAAGTAAACATACCCTCACTTCCTTGTGGCTAGGGTAGTGTTGTGTTTGTATGTGCTGACTAACATAACCTTACACCAGTAATCTCACTTTCTATTTTTGTTATTTAATACAAGAGACTCACATGGTTAAAGCTGTTCTCTGCTAGAGTAGTGTTTACTATCTTCATTAGAGTAGTTTTCTGACTTTCAGACACCTCATAATTTAACTTGTAGTTCTGCTGTGAATTGCGTGGTTTGTGTATTAGCGTTTTCTGACTTGCGTAGTTATACAGAAGTGCTGTGACACGGAGTGCCCGGAGATCCTAGACGGTAGCTGTGGAGACTCGATGGATCGAGGCTGGAACACTGGCCGCAGGAAGTATTCAACACTGGCATTCAACTTGGAAGTATTTGACCGGGAAATATAAATCGTTCCTGGCAAAGTACATCATGGTCCCAGTTGGTTAGTTTTCAGTGGACTTGGATGCAATTGTTCAAGTTATTACACCGTCAGAGTAAACTACGGCTCCAGCAAACAATTTAGTGGGCTTCAAAATATTTGGCCTGAGAATTTAAAACGTTCTATCCGGAACCCTGGTAATAGTTTTACCAGAATTGAACAGAGTTGACCGAGGAATTACACCGAAAAAGTAAACTACGGCCCCTGAAAATAATTTAGCGGACTTCAACATATTTTGACCAGAAAATTTAAATGGTGGAAAAATAAAATGTACTCACACAAGTGCAGGTGTTCAACGATCCTCCTCCCAAAAACTCTGGTAGTTACAATATACGAGTGGTTGAATCAGCCGGCTGATAGAATACCCGAGTGGGAACTGTTACCGTACTTGGCCTCGAGAGCTTGAGGGTACCTTCTCTGCCAAAAAAGAACAAAATTGAAAACAATCCGTGGTTTATAGCGAAAGACATTGCTGGGATTTTAGAATATAAAAATACAGAAACGCTAGTTATAGCAGTCTTAGTTAAAATAAAATAAAAAAACAATATATATTAATGAATAATATATCTATCTTTTATAATCTCCTTTACTTACCGCAATGAATTCTTCACAATACCTCCTTCCTTCCCAACGGTAATATGGACCGTAGTATATTGAATAGCAATTTGTTCTGTACTCAAATATAATAATTTCTTGGATAAGATAATGGGCCTTTAATTTTACAATGTTGTCTATAGATTTATTGTCACAACATATTTGTTTGAGGCAAAGTTTAGTTAGGTTAAGTGGAGTGTTCATCATGGAGTGAGCTTGAATGGCTCGGGTTGGGTGGAGCTTGTGTGTTGGAGGGAGTTGGTGATTGACCAATCGTTACTCCCTAGTAATTCTAACTCTAATAATTCATCGTCTTCAGGTTTGTGTTCTTATAATACTTTGCTTATTATGTTTACTTTTAGTTTATTTGGTGAGGTATGTTTTCTTACCTCCCAAGTGATACTGTCCAGCGGACTTGGAAATTTTGATAAGTTTCCGACAAAGGTAAATGATCCCCCAGGGGAGGTAGAAAACTCTAACTAATAATATAAATAAATATCTTAACTTACCAGCGACAATCTCTCCAAGATGATGTTGTGATGACCCCGCAAGTATCGTAGTGTAAAACCAGATTAAACGCTGTAGGATCTGAGAAGGTACCAGAGAAAAAACAAATCATGGCTTATCTTATTATCGGGTATACAATGAAACAATAAACATATAGTCATAAACAATTAGTCATATAGGCGTTGTGGTCCAGTCTAGTACACTTGCTCTGGTGTTTTTCGTCCAAGTCTTTCACTGTAGGTTTGGGCTCACCCTTACAATACTTAAAAGCTGATGTTTGCTTGGAAATGCACTACATATATGTTCAAGACACAGAGTGATGGTGCCATAGCGACTGCCTGGCTATATAATCGTCACCACATCCTCTCGGATTTATTGTGACTGCTTCTGACTTGTATTTTTCTTTGTTCTATTACAGGTTAGTTTGTAGTTTTTAAAAAATTTCCCCTGTGGGAGTTTGCCTTACTTAGCCTAGATCATGCTATGTTCCCTGCGATGTCCTTTGGGAAATTTTAACTCGGGCGTGTGTGAGCCTTGCCTCTTGAGCAGTGTAATGTAGACCCGTTCCTCGAAGCTATATCCTCTAGCGACACATTTAGAGTCGATATAGCGAGGATTAACGTCCCTGTCGGTAAAGGGAGGGTAAGACCCGACTTTTATAATACCTTATATGAAGAATGTTATGCTAGGAAGGGAATCGAACCCTGGACCTCCTGAACCGTAGTCCAAGACGTTAACCTCTAGACCACCGCGTTCCCCCCGATTATGCTGCGAGATTTAAGGTATTTAACAGTATCCCTTCAATTATTTTGATACTTGCCCGCAGTACAGAGTTTAGGTTTTTATAAAATGTAGGGAATTATAACAATTACTTATATACCAATTTTCAATTGTATCGGCCCACCCGTTCTTAAGATATTGATTTTTAAAGTATAGCTCCTTAAATTATTTTGATACTTACCTGCAGTACAGAGTTTAGGATTTTTAAAGATGTAGCTGAGGTTAACAGGTACCTGTATGCCAAGTTTCATTTAAATCGGCCAAGCCGTTCTTGAGATATTTAATTTTGAAAATTTGCCCCTTCATTTTTTGAGATGCAACCCGCAAAATTTTATTTAAGACTTTTCATATGGGTAGATACCCCCCTGGAGTGCCTACACTACGTAGTAGGCAGTTTTCTGCGGTCAAAATGACCCTAGGACTTACCGTTTTCGAGATAGTAGAGATTTTGAGTTGGTTGGCAACACTTTCTTGCGTTATATACATATAACTGTGTTTTATATATATATATAATAATTTAGTTTGGTAATATACCGTAGCGTGACGTAACTACGTTATATATACATACAATACTTTAGATATCGTGACGTAGTTGTAGCTCAGCCATAGGTTAGGAAATTTGGCGGGAAGAAAAGTGAGGTTAGGAAGTGGGGGGCCGCCATCTTGGAAAACCCAAATTTGAATTTCCCACCATTTTGGAGGGGGCGGGACTCTGGTCAGCTCTCGACCAATCAGAGTCCAGGGGGGTGGGGAGGGGGGTTAGCTCTCGACCAATCAGAGGCCGGGGGGTGGGGAGGGGGATTAGATCTCGACCAATCAGAGGCCTGGGCTAAAGTAACGTCATGTCTACTGACATATTTTGAAAGTTTATTCGCTTAATGCAGAATCACCGGGATTTAAATGCTTGTTTAAGGTTATTGTGTGGTTTAAATATATTTGACAAAGAATAATCATAGATTATTCAACAGCATGAGCAACCACTTCGTTGGTAGAAACGTTATATTCTCAGTTTAGCCTAGGTGAAGTCAGACAACAGTTTCGAGTCTAATTTTTAAGGCTACGACTACATAAATCACATAAGAGATGACAAAGTGCAGATAACACTGCACATATCTGACAAAGGAAACACAATATGTTTGATATGAAACAACGGGAACATAATACTGACAAGAGTGTGATCGTGTTTCATATTGAGTTCAATATAGAAAGCAGTGCTCATTTTACATATATCCTAAGTCGGAACTGAAGCAGCAGTGGCATTGCATTTCAGAATGTTATTACCAAATCTGTAATACGTTGACTTACACATGCGTTATTACCTGATCAATATTAAGTTGTTTGCAAGGTGATATTAGTAAGTTGATACAACATATTTTTCATTAAAACGACATTTACTTTTCTGTCACGTAATGCGCAGCCTACTTCCTGCAAAATATATGCCATAATAATGAGTAGCCAGCCACATACATAATTAAAACGAGTTCGCACGCAGCACGCTGACGTGAGGGAAGTGAATTTCCACATACAAAACTTTTGAAACTCAAAAACCGGTGTAAAAACATACATTTATTCCAATTTTATTGAAATCTGAAAGCAATGATTTTTTGGTTGTTCTGATGCTCCTGGATTAATTTACCTGAAATGCTAAGAATACAATTTTGCGCATTATAAGGTTAGGAGAAGATCCAGTCAGGCTTGAAAGTAGGCGCGAAATTGCTGGGGATGACACAAATACACCAACAAATGAATAACATGTTTTTCTAATGTAAAAACCCCATAAGACAACGTACTGTGTTTATCCGATATACATTTTCTTTAATAAATCGGTAAATATTTATTCTAGAATGACGAGAGAGGGCTTAAAACTTCCGCTTCACTAATTCAAATCTTAAAATAAATGGGTCCAAAAACTCGAAATTTGAAAGAATAATCCCCAAAAAAGGGGGTTAGAGTTTTCCGATTGTTTTGCCCAACGAACTTGTCCAACTGATTATAGAAAGGCACGTCCCTGCCAAATTTGAAGTAAATCGGCCCAAAAATGCGACCGCCAGAGTGCATACACACATACATATATATATATATACTATGTATATAGTATATATATAGTGTATATATAATATATACTATAATATACAGTATATATATACTGTACATATATATATATATATAATTTTGAACGACCCCCCCAAAACGTGTTCAGGGGGTCATAGGAACTTCTATGGTGGTCCCGGGCTTAAGTTTCACCGTGCGGGTCATGCTAATAGTTCACTTTTCCATAGGAAATTCACTAATGATCCAAAGTATATGAGTTATTTTGTGTACGCAGCATCTAAAAAAGTATTACACATTTATTTAATCATGATGTTTCATGGCAACATAGTTAGGGGGTTTTGGTTATTTTTTGGTAATACATTCTAAAAACGGAATGTATTACCAAAAAACGGAACGTAACGAAATGTAGTTGGTGTGCAACTTATTGTAATGCACACCAGTCTGCCAAATGCTACAACAGTACAACAGTCAGTTGTTGTGAGGTTGCCATGCCAACCAGACAGGCAGGTCTGTCCAGGTTACGCCAATGAAGCCAGTCGTATTGTCAACTGTAAATTAGTTTTATGAAGCTTTACAAAACCCGAGTAAGAATTGCTAAAGTGATTAACATTTGAACATTTGTAAAATATTTACAAGATGTCGTTTTAGGTTTTAACAAATATAAAACTCAGCGTAATATCCCAAAGGGAGGCATGCCTAGCTATGCTGGGGCCTCCTACAAAAACGTATATCATTGATTTACAACGAAACTGTTACTACACTTCGCAAATTTAAAAATATATGAAAAAACAAGAATTTGAATAAGATTTTTTCCATTAAATATTATGAGATGTATGTTTGAAGAAGTTCGGAATTAGAAACTACATATGAGGATATACAAATCAGAAATATCTTAGTGCGTGGGATGTTGCTAAACATGTCTGACCTTGACATTGCAATCCTTGGCGAGATATCGTCTAGACATACTATTGGCTGCTAACATACTAACGGGTCATGCTAATAGTTCACTTTCCTAAGGAAATTCACTAAAAACGATAGTCTAGTATTTACAAACAAGTTAAATCGTTAAAACTTGCTATTTAGGCGTTTTTTTGTAGTTTTTCTTCCTGCTGAAATAATAAAAACCTTAGAAAGTTCTTTTATAAACCTTAGAATTGAGTCTGAAGTTGAAAATGTAATATTTTAAAGCTTATTTTTTTAGGTTTGAGTACAAATTACAAATAAATGGTTCTAATGTTAGTAAAAATAGGGTAAAAGAAATATGAGATAAAAACTTGTCGATTGAAAAGGAGATTTGGCTGTAAAGTATCGTGAAGTTGACTTGAATGACGTTTTCTCAATTACATCTCAGCCAGGAATAGCTTCAACTTCAGCGCACTCGATGAAGTTATAGACAGGAAGTCAACCAATCTGTGAAGCGAATTGGGAGTGAATTTTTTGAATTATATATTATATTCCGCCTACTTTTACTATGATTTGATTTGAAGCTTTTTAACTGCCGTTAAGCTATACTACAATGGTAATGATAATGATTGGTACATATGTTTTTTACAGTATTAAATGTTGAAAACGGAATTAATTCTTTAAAATAAAATAATATGATACCCAAATAACCAACAGTAATTGACAAACTTTTAATAAATAATGGGTAAATTTGTATTAAAAATACCTATACATTTGTCAAACACTTGGATTTCATTATTAAACTTTTTAAAATTATTTTATTATTCTTTGTTCTCTCATACATTACATTATTGATTTTTATTTAGAAACTGTTTTATTGTTATTAAATAATAATAAGCCAGAAATAACAAGAAAAACCTTTGCCTTTGACTGCCAAAAATGGTTCACAAGGTTTTTTTATAGTTTAAAAAGGTGATTGTATTACTGTAGCTCGGATAGTCGTATTGTTAATTGTTTTTAATCAATGAATTCACTTTTACTAAGTAAATACCGAATAATGGCTTATAGATTATAAGTTTGATATAGATAAATGTTTGTTAGTTAAAATGGCAAGACATCAATAAACATTACTTTTAGGAAAATCCAGAAACAACTGGAGAGGCGAAAGTATCAAACCTTGAAACAAAAAAGGGTTGAATGAACGATAACGACCCCCTCCCCCTCTACCCCCCCCCCCACCCGTGACTCTGGGGCCTTCTCCTCTGGTCATCAACTTTGTTTGGACACCAGATGAGGGTAAAAAGACAGATTAGCCAGTTAGATATACATTGTTTTTGAAACCAAAGTTTGGCTGCCGTATAAAACTAACAACAAAATGTTGGTTTAAATATTATTTTAAAATAATTGTCATTCGGTAAATAGTATTGAAAATAATAATAGTCAGTTGAAATTACACTAGTGGCGGTTCTAGTTATCAGTTTTCTTGTGTTAGTCTCGCTTTAATGCAATTCAAGTGCGAATTCGCCTTAAGACATTTGTCTTGCATTGAATATGGAGGCGGCTTTTTAACCTACACAAAATGAGAAACAGTGAAGCCAAAAGGAACATTGTAAAATATAAACTTAAATTATTAAATATAGATATAGAAATAGAAGCCAAAATGACTCACATAAGTTGTTAAAACGAGGAAATGAAAGATGTTGGAAATAATTAAATTCCAACAGGTTTTTGGGGACCTACAATTCAATGGGAACAGGGGCTCCGCAATCTTTAATTTAAGAGATAATGTGGTTTGTTGCTGAAAACGTAAACCAAAATAAAATGCGTAAAACCTCAACGGGGTAAATAAACTAAGGAACTAAGCGCTCTACCCTCCCCCCCATCATAGCCCGCCCCCCCGCGCTAGAGTGATATTAAAAAAATACGATTTTCCATCCACTGAACTAAAAAACAACATCTCACCACCTCGTAGCAAATTACAGTGAAAAATGAACGAGGCGCTTGGTAACGTTTATATCTAGTTTTAGAGGAGACTGATTGAAATTAAATTAGCTGGACTATCTCAACTTAGCACGTAGAGCAGCAACTCTTGAGCAAATGCTAAAACTTCATATGGAAAATGTGTTTACACCTTAAAATTTGATGCTTACACAGAAATGGAAGTTAAGGACTCGTTGATTAAATTTATGACATGTTGTGAACTAAATCAGGCACCAATTTTAGTATAGAGATCACCCGTGATGCCGGGATACAATCTATAATGGTGACTTAGCAGATAGATCATAGACTACGGCCCGGTATATTTTACACTGGTTGTTTGCAAACGTTAATGATGAAAAGTC
This sequence comes from Allygus modestus, assembly GCA_963675035.1. Classification (NCBI taxonomy): domain Eukaryota; kingdom Metazoa; phylum Arthropoda; class Insecta; order Hemiptera; family Cicadellidae; genus Allygus; species Allygus modestus. The sequence continues at coordinate 455,465,396 of OY776111.1, read as the reverse complement.
TTAAAGTTTTTAGGTGAATGCGAATTACTTTGTAATTTAAGTGGGATGGTAAAATAAATAAAAAATAAAATTGAGATCAAATAGTTTTAAACAAATCAGATCAGTTTTGTGTTTCCAAAAATCTTGCTGGAAGTTTAAAGAGATATATAACGAATGTTTTAGGCTTGTTTAACCCTTCTTCGCAAATTTTGTTTACCAGAACTAAGTTTAAGGGATTTGAACGAGCCCCTCCTGAAACTAAGGCGATGGAGACATAGCGGTATTAGTAATAACGATCCTTTAATTTATTGCCTTACTAGCTGCTATGCCCGTGCTTTGCAATAGGGTGAACATTCAGGGTAGAAGAATTGTAAACAAAACAATGACAGTCTGTAGTTAGATTTAAAACCGTCGTTTATTTAAATGATTTGAATTAGGAAAACACACAAGTGACATAAACAATCTCCTCCATATGAATAACATGGGAACTTGAAAGCCCCGTAGGGCAGAGCCTGAGGACATTTCTAAATGGTAATATGTCTATGACTCTCCTTGGTACATAGACTACATTTGTGCAGTTTCAGCAGAATTGGTTCAGTGGTTTTGGCGTGATGGAACAATAGACAGACAGACACCACCTCATTTTTATAATATTAGTGATATTACATAGTTAACAATCCGGAATGTTTATTACATTTCTCACTGGGATTCTGGGATTCTGGGGATTCTGGGATTTCCAGTTCAAGCAAAAACGTTGGAGTTTTGGAAAATTTTATATTGCATAAACTGAGATACGTAAATACCTATTAAATTTTAATTATTCAGGAATAGATTAACGTGTAAATCGCGATAACTAGATCGAATTATAACAGACTAATTACCAACCAGCTCGACGCCACTTTCAAATTAATTTAAAAATAAACCTTATCAGGGATTATTGAAGCGAACAACTTGTGGGTAATATTTTATCACTGAAAATTTAGAAACTAATTATTAATCAGATAAACATCTACTTTTTTCTACTAATGTGTTTTACAGGTTGTTAGTTGTAAAACTATATCCAAGCACTTGAACAGTAAACTGATGCACATGAACAAAGGAAAACAACCTATTAGATTAATATGTAATACTCCAATAGACTTGGTGGACTAACTACGTAGATTAAAAAACTACTGAGCATATACCTTAACTCTAAGTGTACTTTTAGCGAATTTCCCCTATAGGGAAGAAGCTATTACCGTAGGTGGCATGGTAAGACTTAAGCCCAAGCCCATGATAACTTTTTGTTTTGAGGTCCCCAGATATATATATATATATATATATATATATATATAACTTCTTTTTCATCATTTATATCTATCTGTTTTAATGTGTTAGTATATATATATATATACTATGCATATATGTGTCCGTGAGCACGATAACTCTCGTAAAAATTATCCGATTTTGATGAAATTTGGTATAAACGTGTAAAGCAACATTTATGACTTCAAGTTCGAAAACCAGCCAGAACGCTCCATCCGAAGGGGTATTTTGGGGGGGTTTTGTACCCCAAAAATGGGTTTTTTGAATTTGTTACATATAATTTTGGAAAAAGTCAAATTTCGGTTTGTACCATTGGATGTGGCTTAAAAAAACACACAATTTGGTATTTTGATCATTTCTCTACGTCAATTGGTTACCGAGATATTAAAAGTGCTAATCACAGTACGTTGTCTAATGTTATTCTTATGGAGAAAAAGAAAAATTGTATATCTCGCTTATTTATGAACGTATACTGACGAAACTTGGTATACGGCTTCATCTGGTTGTGGACCATTGATATTTGCTCAAAAAACAATTTTTTGCCAAAGGCTCCCGTAGCAGCAAACCTGCGTACTCAGCCCCATGTTATTCTTATGGAGGACAAGTAACGTGTTATCTCCCTTAATTATGAAAATAAATTAATGAAATTTGGTATGTGGCTTTGCCTAAATGAGTTATATTGATATTTGTATAAAACCCCAATTTTTTGTGTTCCTTCCTTCAGCAAACCTGCATACTCAGCCGCCATGTTATTCTTATGGAGAATAATTAAAATGTCATAAATCGTTTATTTATGAATGTATATTGATGAAACTTGGTATGTGGCTTAATGTGGTATTAAGATACATATATATGCATTGGAAATTCGCTGAGTACGCAGGTTTGCTGCTACGGGGGTATTTTACTTTTCCTCAATTAATTTTACTGTACACTTCACATTTACTTTTACCAATCGGTTTAGCTCTACAAAAAAATCATTTTGGTGTTTAAATTGTGATTCTACGTCCAACCGTTGCCGAGTAATTCAAAGTGCTAAACACAGTACGTTGTCCAATGTTATCCTTATGGAGAATATTTAAAATTTTATATCTCTATTATTAATGAATGAATATTGATGAAACTTGGTATGTGGCTTCACCTAGTATTGGTATATTGATATTTGCACAAAAAATTGATTTTTTGTTGATTATCCTCTTAGCAGCAAACCTGCATCCTCATCCCTAATGTTATTCTTATGGAGAATACGTAAAGCTTTATATCTCCCTTAATTATGAACATAAATCATTAAAACTTGGTATGTAGCTTCACCTGGTTGAGTTATATTGGTAATTGCAAAAAAATATTTTCATCTTCCTTGTTGCAGCAAACCTGCGTCCTCAGCCCTAATGTTATTCTTATGGAGAATAAATAAAATGCTATATATCACTTAGTTATTTATGTATTTTTATGAAACTTGGTAAGTGGCTTTATGTGGTAGTAAGAAATATATTCATGCATAGGAAATTCACTGAGTACGCAGGTTTTCTGCGACGGGGGTATTATATATTTAAAATTATCTATTGGTTCACGTCCAGGTAAAGGAACAACGCGTGGGCAATTTAAAATTGTGTAACATGAGGTATTTAAAAACATTCTATAGAATGTTTTCAAACCTATTTTTATTCTCTTTGATACTCGTAAATCAACTTTATCAAAGTGAAACGATTGGAAAATATGGACGCCCTGAAGCAGGATCTATAAAAAACATTTAAATTTAAAAGTAAAAATAAGATTTTTTTACTGATGAAGAGTAAACATGATTCATAACCAAGGTCACTCTGATTTTTCTCTAGTGATTTATTTAAAATTAGTTTGAATATAAATATAAATACCTAATATACATTTAATACGAGATCGCAGGCAGCACACTGACTTGAGGGAAGTGAATTTCCTCTTTAAAACATTAAAAAGATTAAATAAAGGGTTTAACCATTGACTATGGATACTTCAGTATCTATAGTCAATGGTTTAACCTAACACTGGTTACATTTTTTTTAAATTGAAAAGTGATATTTTTGGCTGTTTTGATGCTATGGTTATATTTAAATTCACTCGTAGGATGGGAATGATGTGCATTATAAAGTTAGAAGGAATCTATCTGATCATTTAATGTTCGTTGTGCTGCTATTATGCTCTACAAAGTCTCATCTTTACATGAATATACTTTTCACTGATAAAACATATTTGAAGAGTAAGAAAATTAATAAACTGATTAGTTATTGAGGATGTGTTTGTATTTTTGGAGCAACTATAAACAATTGCTACGTTTTGAACTGGGTAATTTCCTAATTGACTAATTGAAATAGTTGCCCTAGATTCTCCAGCTTTCAGATTCAGCCTCTCTCGCTGCAGTTTCAGACGGAAGTCAATTATGCATTCGAGAAATTGGAATAGAACTGATAGACTCTTGATGTTATATTGGGTTTAGAAGCTCTTTGACCAATTGATTATTTATCTGTACAATTTCATCATTTAGTAGTAAATCAACCTTAAAAATCAACCAGGTCAAATACTTGGTTTAAATTAACTTGATTCGTTGAAAGATATAGCAATACAATTTTTATCATATCAGATTGACCAGCTATTTGTTTACTCTATTTTATTTCTATTTTATTTTTTTCCATTTTATATAAATGTGAAGGCGATCCCGACTCAGATTATCCGAGGGGATCCCTATCTATTTTACCTTTTATTTTTTCCAATGTATTCCCAATGTTTTTTCTGCCTTGTTTTTTTCTGTACTGCTTTGTTTTTTTCTTAATTTTTTTGTATTATAAAAAATACACAGTATTAATAATGGTTTGTGATATATTTTATAGTAGCTAATAAAAATATAATTTTCTATTTTTAAATATGTCGTATTTTGTTAATTTTTTAATGGGAAATTGTAAATGATGTACATATGGCAAAATAAAAATTTATTCATTTATTATCACAAATAACTAAGCTTCCTCAACAAAAACTGAGCCCCCACAGGTACTTAGAATACACCTACTACAGCGATGCGACTATGGCTTCCAGATATTAATGGAAATGTACCTTGTGGAGACTAAACAGTTGACACAGATACGTAATTGGTACAGCAGCCTCTGTCCTGATTATATAAACCTTCCCCCTCCCTTGCTAATATGTATATCAACATGGTTAGGCCTAGTTAACCTATCTGTTGTAGCAACAATGAGGGTATAACATTATTCTAAGTTAGTTAAATTAGTGTAATTAAAATCCAATGTTGATAAATATTTTTATTGCATTTATAGACAACAAAATTAAGATTTTTTTGGATTAAGTGTCACACAAATAATGAGCCTTGAAAAAGAGTTGAACATTCAACAATTTCTCCAACATTGCTTTACCCTTACTTAGAGTCTGAAAATTGAAAATTCTTCTTGTCATAACTACTAGGATCTGTTTTTTAAAATATTTTTTATATTTTGTTTACAGCTTTATACACCTTAATGTACTTAATAACATAAATCGGCATCACAATCATAATAAATCGATCGTCCATCTTTTAAAGATTCCTTCCTTTTTTAATAACATTTAACAACTTTCCCATTTTAAAAAATTCCCTGACTTTTCAAAATTGTATCACATTTGTGATAGCCACACAGTACTGTGATATATACAATATACCATACTGAAATGTACATATACATTTTTAACTTCAGTATTTTCTTATTAACATGTATAGCTACTTCACTGTGATTGTGTTTCTACCTGTTGTGAAGCGTAATAACAGTAAAAAAAAATAAACAACATTCAAAATAACTTTTCAAGCACAAAGTGTATTTTAGATCGGTTTGAAAGTGTTAGTTCTCGGGGGAATGTTGTCGCGCGGCTGTGATATATAAACGGTGCGGCACCTTACGTGGAGGGAGGACCGGTGGCTCTAGGTGTCGAACGAGATCTACCTCTCGATCTGTAAATAACATGATCATAATAACTATTCGGTCTCAGAAAGTCTCATCTCTCTGAGCCGACCACCTACATCTCAGAGCCGACATATGTTCTCCCTTTTATAAGTACAAACAATTACACTTATTATACAAAAAAATCTAAAAACACGAAAGGGCAAATCATATTAAAAATGAGCTTCAGTTAAATTGTAACCCAAATTTTCTCTTTTATTTAAAAAAGTTACTTAAAACCCTTTTCCCTTCATAATGATATATTCTTACATACAGTACGCCTTATGTCTCATTTTAGGGTTCAACAAATAAAAAAATGGTTTTTTTTAACGAATTTAAAAGGAAATAGCCTACGCGTAGCAATTTTAATAATGCCAATAGTATCATAAAGATTAAAATCTTTATTTTATTATAATACTGTACTTATGTTAAGCTATTATGCAAAACCTTCTTGCCTTTTATACATTTTCTTTATACTTTTTAAATATTAATTAATATTTTACTAATCCCTACTAACTTAACTAATACGTCATGCCATGTCATATCTTGTACAAACTGACAAAACACAATTTAAAAGCTAACGAGAATATGTTGGAGAACGCCATTCAAAATAGGAGCGTTTAATTTTTTATTTTAATATGCGGGCTTTAATAATATTTTTTCTAAATAATATGGTATTTAAATGTGGTTTTTTTCAATTTGGAGGCTTACTTATTGTTGCTGGACCTTGACTTCTCTCACACGATACAACCGTTGCGTCGGTTCTAAGACAATTGAGGCTAGTGGCCTTTAGAGAGGTTGGGCGGAATCAAAGGAAAATTATCACGGGAGAAGGGAATGAAAAGGAAGATGTTGACTTAGGTTCCAAATAAACCTAAGGAAGGGCTGAAGCATTGACTATAAAAATACTGAAGTAGACTTTCCATTGACATTGTAAAATATGTCCCTAGTTTTGTGTGTGCCAGGATTCAAAGAGGACATAGTTACACTAATCACCAACAGAGTATACTTTTGTCAACTATTACTTATCCTCTCAAGGAGGGGATAATACAACAGTCGGTGTGTCAGGAAGCAAACATAAGTTGATTATAACTTGCTTTCCGGGGTGGAAAAATTTTAAAAGTAACGTAAATTACTATAGTAAATAGTTGACAACAGCACAATCTGTCGGTGACCACTTCAAATTCTGGCAAACACTAAAAGTGGGACAGCTGGGCCATATAAATGGGATGTCTCCTTCTATATATATAGCCAATGGCTCCTATCAATTCAAGGATCAAAAAATAACTCATGGATTTATCTTTTACGCCTGAGCAAAGCTCGACCCGTACAGTAGTACAGTAGTATTACCCGTGAAAATTATAATTATTACTTGAATTACGATTATCTTCGTAACGGAAATATAAGTTTTGTCTTTTATAATTCCTCTTTTAAATAGAGGTATCTGAATATTCTCTCCTCACAAAATCGTAACCTTCCATCATTAAAATAATTGGATTTGCACGTTCAAAGTCATGTATTATACAAAAGTTTTATTAAAACTGATGCCTAAAGGAAATTTGAAAAATTCTCTATCCCACAATTATTTGTGGACTTACTTGTTTAGATTGATTCCAACATTTTAATAGCATTTTTTAGCTATTTCCTCGTACAAATTTCGTAGACTGACCCAAAGCCCGGGAGGAATAGAGCTAAAAGCTGTCGTACGTGTAAATAACACTGTTGGCGTTTTCCTTGTTGGAAATTAGTTTTCAAGTCCAATTTCCCGCTTGATGTTTTACTGTGTTGAACTTTCAAGGCCGTAATGTTTTAAAAAGGTTAGTTGGCAGATTTCGTTTGCAGTATTTTCTATGTTTATATTTATGCTCAACACAAATTTAATTTCTGTACAGTTTCCTCGCGCAAGGATCTACTATAGTTATAATGTAATATAATGTTTTTAAATATAAATGTTTTTGACTAAATAAATAAACAATTAAAAAACAATATCTATCACTTTAGATACATTTAATAAAACCTTATGATGATATAAGTAATTTCATTCTAAAACAACAAATCAACTTTTTAGTCAATTTCCTGTGGAAAAATGAACTATTAGCATGACCCGCAGGGTGAGACTTAAGCCCGGGACCACCATAGAAGTTCCTAACGTGACCCCCCTCAACACGTTTTGAAGGGTCTCTAAAATCTTTATACATATATATAGTATATATATACTATATATATATATGTGTTCGCACTCTAACGGTCGCAATTTTTGTCCGATTTACTTCAAATTTGGAAGAGACATTCCTTTTTATAATCAGTTGGACAAGTTCGTTGGGAAAAACAATCGAAAAACACTAACCCCCTTTTTTAGGGACAAATTTTGCGTTTTTGGGCCCAAAAAGGGTCAGAAAAGCCCCAAAGTACACTTATTGCACATCAAATTTTTGTACGTAAAAAGCCAAAAGTTTTAAGCCCTTACTCATCATTATAGCACAAGTGCTTAGCGAGTTATTAAAGAAAATGTCAATTGTCAAAATACAGTACGTTGTCTCATGGGGATTTTACTCTGGAAAGACCAGTTTTTCATACCGTAATATCGTTTTATCACTCCCAATACCCCTATACCAACTTATTATCCCGACTATACCTCCTTCTAACTTTATAAATTTTCAATTAACAAAAATGTAATTAGCGTTAATTTAAACTATTTATTTGATCTTTTTAAGGTTATAATGCATAAATTTACTTCCCTCACGTCAGCGAGCTGCGTGCGATCTCGTTTTATATTTCCTTTTCCAGCCAAATATCTTAAGTGTTCGAGTTATTTTTTCCCACAGTGGTTGTTGCTCTGAGTGATAAAGCCATTCGTTTCCCACAGTGGTTGTTGCTCTGAGTGATAAACCCATTCGTTTCCCACAGTGGTTGTTGCTCTGAGTGATAAAGCCATTCGTTTCTCACAGTGGTTGTTGCTCTGAGTGATAAAGCCATTCGTTTCCCACAGTGGTTGTTGCTCTGAGTGATAAAGCCATTCGTTTCCCACAGTGGTTGTTGCTCTGAGTGATAAAGCCAGTCGTTTCCCACAGTGGTTGTTGCTCTGAGTGATAAAGCCATTCGTTTCCCACAGTGGTTGTTGCTCTGAGTGATAAAGCCATTCGTTTCCCACAGTGGTTGTTGCTCTGAGTGATAAAGCCATTCGTTTCCCACAGTGGTTGTTGCTCTGAGTGATAAAGCCATTCGTTTCCCACTGTGGTTGTTGCTCTGAGTGATAAAGCCATTCGTTTCCCACAGTGTTTGTTGCTCTGAGTGATCAAGCCATTCGTTTCCCACAGTGGTTGTTGCTCTGAGTGATAAAGCCATTCGTTTCCCACAGTGGTTGTTGCTCTGAGTGATAAAGCCATTCGTTTCCCACAGTGGTTGTTGCTCTGAGTGATAAGCCATTCGTTTCCCACAGTGGTTGTTGCTCTGAGTGATAAGCCATTCGTTTCCCACAGTGGTTGTTGCTCTGAGTGATAAGCCATTTGTTTCCCACAGTGGTTGTTGCTCTGAGTGATAAAGCCATTCGTTTCTAGAATTTTTAACAATTTACCGACTCTTCCCCCAGTCCTTTACGATATTATAAAACTATATAAATATAAATATAAATATAAAAGCTATAAATAAAGTAACTAAAAACGTTACTTTATTTTAGGACGTTTTTTACCTATTTAATGTTACATAAAGTAAATTTTGCACACAAATGAACATAACAACTGAAGAAAATTAAAATATTATTATAATTCATCTTAGCCTCTGGATTGCTTAAATTTATATAGTATATTGTGTATATTTATAGCATATAAGTTATATAAACAAAAAAATACCCCCGTAGCAGCAAACCTGCGTACTCAGTGAATTTCCAATGCATATATATGTATCGTAATACCACATGAAGCTACATACCAAGTTTCATCAATATACATTCAAAAATAAACGATTTATGACATTTTAATATTGGAGGTGAAGTCACATTCCAAGATTTATTAATTTATATTCATAATTAAGGGACATAACATTTGACTTATTCTCCATAAGAATAACATGGGGGCTGGGTACGCAGGATTGCTGCTACAGGAACTATCAGCAAAAAAATTGTTTTTCGTGCAAATATCAATAGACCACAACGGTATGAAGCAATGTTTCCTCAGGATAAGTTAATAAATAAGCAAGATGCACAATTTGTCTTATTCTCCATAAGAATAACATTGGACAACGTACTGTGTTTAGCACTTTCAATATCTCGGTAACCAATTAACGTAGAGCAATGATCAAAACACTAAATTGTTGGTATTTTAAAGCTGAATTTAATGGTGAAAACAAAAATTGAATTTACAGCAATATTTTATATAAATACTAAAAAAAAAATATAACAATATATATATATATATATATATATATATATATACACATATACAGTTACGAACGAATAGTGTTTTTGGTGTCTGGGGACCTCAAAACGAAAAGTTATCATGGTCCCGGGCCTAGGTATTACCATGCCCACTACGGTAATAGCTTCTTCCCCATAGGGTAAATCCGCTAAAAACACACATCCTTTATCTTTATTGTAACACTTCCTGCGCTGAAATAAGTTTCTTACGAAAATTCTTATGTAACGGTAGTGTGATTGAGTTTGAGAGGTGTGAAAAAGATTCATATTTGTAACGAAGGAATGCTTATATAAACGAAATGCATTTAATAGAAAAAGCATCGCTGGTTGAACTACTTAAGTATGAGTGGGTTGGACCTACTTTACTTAGGTACAAGAACATTTCAAAGGTTTACTTTATTACTTTATGGTATTCAATGTTAATTTAATCTTTCTAACAATTTAAAATTTAAATTATTTTCAGTAATTTAACAGGTACGTATAATGAAATAGATTAAGTTATGAAAACAAAATATCCAGTTAAATTATAATTATGACATTTGAAATAAACAAATATGAAATGAAAAATTGTCGAAAATATTAACTTGTGACCTATTTATAAATTTTGTAAAACTTTGGATGTTCAGGTGAGTATATTTTGCAATTATTAAATCAATAGGTAATATTAAAGGCGTAACTATAACATTAAACAAGTAACCCTACTGGGAGATGAAGTAAATAGTACTTCATGTAGCCCAAATAAGCGATAGCAACCTCTAAACTGTTAAAAGCGAAGACTAATGTACATTTTATAGTTTATTATTTATTTTATTCCTAGTTTTTACAAGTCTGACCTATTCATATTTCCAAACATAACGCATTGGTCGTTAATTTCTCTTGGTTTGGTGTTTAAAAAGTATGTTCTGCAACACTTGGCCCAAGGTAATAGAGACAACGAGGCTAGTTTGAAAGTGGAACAAAAGGAAACGGGTACATGAGAGTGGGGAAATGATGTTGATATCACGGCTGAGGAGAGAGAAATGATGTTGATATCACGGCTGAGGAGAGAGAAATGATGTTGATATCACGGCTGAGGAGAGAGAAATGACGTTGATATCACGGCTGAGGAGAGAGAAATGACGTTGATATCACGGCTGAGGAGAGAGAAATGATGTTGATATCACGGCTGAGGAGAGAGAAATGATGTTGATATCACGGCTGAGGAGAGAGAAATGACGTTGATATCACGGCTGAGGAGAGAGAAATGATGTTGATATCACGGCTGAGGAGAGAGAAATGATGTTGATATCACGGCTGAGGAGAGAGAAATGATGTTGATATCACGGCTGAGGAGAGAGAAATGACGATTTGATGTTTTCTCAAGTCCACCAACCTAGCGTGATTAAATTACATGGAATGTTTCAGACCATTAAAGATCTTACTTTTCTACGTTACAATTCCATGAATACCATAAAATCAAATTATTTCAAGCTTTAACGACCAAGCATACTAACTAGATCATAAAGAAAATTTAGAAATTACATTGATATCACCGGAGATATCGTCCCCACTGACAACTGGTTCTGAAATACAACAGCTTTTACATTAAAAAGGATAGAAATATGAAATTTTATCACATTATAATATATTATACTAATAGTATAGTAGTAGTACTAGTAGTATAGTAGTAGTAGGTTAACTGTGAAAGCCATTAACAGTACAGTAGAGTCCCGTTATTCCGAAAATCCGCCGATTCCGAACTCGAGTTCGGAAATTACTTAAAAATAAGGAAAATTGAGAAGACTTTTTTTCGTGAAAACAATACAACGCTGTTTATTGCCTGTAGCGGTGGGCGAGTACTCGAGTTTTCGAGTACCTGTCGAGTATTTTATAATACTCGAAGGCCGAGCGAGTATTAGAGACTACTCGAAAATTCGAGTCGAGTAGTTGAAAATTAGCTACTCCCGCCGTTTACCCAGGTCTACGCCGCGTACCATAACCACTTCCGCCGTTTACCCAGGTTTACGCCGCGTACCATAGCCATAGCAAGTTAATACGGTGATACTATCCACAAAGTCCGCCTATTCCTAATTCGCGCTAAACAGAACGGGGTTCGGTCCCAAGTAGTTTGGAAAAGCGGGAATCTACTGTATTAAATTCCTCTAACTGAACTTGCAATTCTCTACGTCTCAATTTATCCTCCTATCATGCTTAAGATAAACCCAAACTATTTTAGTGTTGGTATTAGAATAAACAGTGGTTAAATTGCTTGGGGATAGTGGTTATCGTGCCCGCTTCATGATCTGAAGTTTGCCAGATTGATCGTGACCGAAATCTGAAAAAGGGTTCAATCCAGGACCCAGTTGTATTTAGACATCGGGCTGCAAAATAATCCTGTCAAATGAGTCAACTGGTTTTTGTCAGATACACGTCATCTCACTCATAATCCTATACTCTAATACGAGCAATGCCTGTTTGTTGCAAAATTTATCTCGAGATCAGGCGGAAGGATTTTGCTGAAGTTTGTGATCAGGGGCTTTTGGGTCTAAAAAATCGATTGGTGAAAACCACTACCTCAGGAAAACTCGTATTTTCTAAACAACTCATTTGAAAATTGCAAAAAAATCATTAAATAAGCTTTTGTTAATTAAAATATTGTAAACAGCTGTTTATCATTATGGAAATAAAAACCTACTTGAATGGCAACTCTCATAATGGAAATAATAATCAAACTACTTGAATGGCAGGCAACTCAAACTCTTTTTCGATAGGGGAGTGAGCGAAGCGAACGAACTCATATTGAAAATGAACGAGTATTTGACATAAAACAAATTCAATGCCTCTTCTGCGGAATCAAACACCGAGCATAGCTCCGTCCCCCGGTTCTTTGGCTTAAAATACGCAACTAAAATTATGTCAACGTCTTAGAAAGCAATTAAAACAAATTTTACAAAATTGAATTCTCTCAATCATTCAAGTAATAAGATTAATTACTGTTTGTTTGCCATTTTACTACAAATGTGATTGGTTTCATCAATGCAATACTAAAATACATTCATCTTAGCGTCTATTACTCCTAGGTTGAACTAATAGTAAACCATCATGTCCCAATCAGTTCTATTTAATTTTTAAAAATTCAATAAATAATAGGATCAAAAGACAATAACATTTTCTTCAAATAGTTTAGCTAAACTACATATCAACTAATTCTATTATTACTCTCATCAGGGTGTTAACTTTCCGGTTTGTGTATTTTCAATGAATATTTTGTTAAACAGTTTGTATGATTTGTTTAACCTGTTTATTGATTTGATGTGACCTGTTTAAAAAAAACATGGAATCTTTCACGTATTCAAAAAATTAATTAGGTTGCTTAGTTGGGAAAATCCTATACTCTAATATGAGTAAGGTTTGCTTGTATGCTTGCTTGCGACACTGATCTCAAAAACAGCTCCAACGATTTCCTTCAAATGTTAGAAATAACTCATTTCTGGGATAAAAAAAAGTTCTAGAAAGGCCTCATCCCCAGGAAAAATCAAATAATGTAAAAAAACTAAATTAAAAGTTAACAAAAGTAACATTGGCTTATGGAGTTTCAAATCAAAACAAAAGAATTGTAACAGCTGTTCATCATCAACCAGGGAGCTGTCAAAGTAATACTCATGTTGTTTATGATTATTAATTAAAATGGGGCTTCCTGAGAGCAGACATTAACAGATTTGAGTGAAGATTACAGATATAGAGGAGTAAAATAAATCAAAGGGACATTGAGCTATAAATAACAACTGGAGTGACCTTAAAAATGTAGAAAAGAGGCAAATGAGTTATACAAATCTTATTATCAGTAGGGGGAAGTGGTGAAATATTCCTGCAAGTCAACTGAACAAACTGACTGGCCTTTCCCCGAGCAAAGCTCGGCCCTCAGGTACTTTAAGATAAATGACATTAATATATACTGACAGGGGTCGGGATAAATTATATTACGGCTAATGTAATGTGTAATGTTAAAATTATTAATTAGGCCTAATTAAAGACACGTCTTCATTATGTGGTTTACACCTCTGTAATCAAAATTCCATACACATACTTGGTATCATTAGGCAAACCTTTCCCCACCTGCGCTTCGTGGGTTTGAAAATATACATATCTTAAGGGCTTCCTTACATGAGTTTACTAGATTGTATTGTTCATATTACAGAAAATATTGCTATCGACCAATCAAAAACTGTTTTAAAAAATGTTCACAGAGTTATACACATAAAACAATACTGGGATAGGATTTATTCGATTCTTTCCGTTTAGTTAGACCAGATTATTAAGAATTTCTGAAATACTCGAATTATTAGGGATATACAAGGCTTTGACTATAACGAAACACTACATATTAAAAAACATGTGCTTTTCTTTACATTTTAAAAATACGTTTTTACAAATTGATTTTAAGCCGGAATACTCATCATCAGTTTGGAATCCGAGTTAGTTAAAATAAATCATCCTTTTTGGTTTTATCCTGTATATGAAACATAAATACACATATGACAAATTAGTCTTTGAACTTTAAATCAATTCAGAAAAAAAAATATTTTGGGACTGTAAAGATAAGCTAGTATTTGTATTAAATTAAGAAATAAAAGCAATTCTACTATGAAGACGCGACTGCTTTTATTTATCATTGATGGTAAACATGAAAGACATTGCGTGCAATGTTAAAAATGTATGACTTACAGAGTGGGTCACCTCTTTTTACAAAAGCATCGCTGTCCAGTCACTAGTTATCTAGGTCACCTATGTTATCACTGCCTTCCCATTGGCTGATTAGATCAATGACGTCATCGAAGCTACTTATCAGTGGCCAATACTAATCCTAAACTAGTCTTAAGTATAAACTAATGTAATTTACAAGTCATATAAATTCGCTAAACAAGATTAGGCAATAAATTTGGCTTAAACGAACATTTGGGAAATACCCGTATATCAATGTGCCATGCCTTCGAATTAATTTTTGTTAATATTTTGTTTTTATCTTGTTTAATTTGCGAAAGTGGCAATAAATAATTTCCAGCTTCTAATTAAGACAATGCCGGGGTCAGTGGCCAGTACTCGGGTCTGTTTATTTATTGCTTTTAACCCGCTTTCCTGCACCTGCTCAGACGTTTATGGTGGTAACTTTGTTTTAAAACTGGGAAAAACAACACAGCTGGTTACTGAACCTGCACATCTCATTAAAACCCTCTGCACATCTCATTTATAAATCTGAACTCTGTGTAGATAAAGTTATGGCTCTCGATTGTGTGGATTTTATTTCAGATACAATTATAGTTTTAGATCATATTTAGTGTTATCTTAGAGTTACGTTTACTTAAACAAAATACCAGAATACCAAAATATCTTGGATGGAAATTATTGTATACCCGCTTGGTGCAAATCAAAAACTTCTTATTTACAAAAACTTCAAGAATTTTAACGTTGTCAATATAGATTCAAAAAGCAGTTTACAGTCAGTTCAATGAAAGGATATTTCTCCATAGTAGGGACTCGTCCACGGAGTAGAAGGGGTTCTCTACCAACCACTTGCTGAGGGCTGTCTTCAGTTGTATTGTAGGGACTCGTCCAGGGAGTAGAAGGGATTCTCTACCAACCACTTGCTGAGGGCTGTCTTCAGCTGTATTGTAGGGACTCGTCCAGGGAGTAGAAGGGGTTCTCTACCAACCACTTGCTGAGGGCTGTCTTCAGTTGTATTGTAGGGACTCGTCCAGGGAGTAGAAGGGGTTCTCTACCAACCACTTGCTGAGGGCTGTCTTCAGTTGTATTGTAGGGACTCGTCCAGGGAGTAGAAGGGGTTCTCTACCAACCACTTGCTGAGGGCTGTCTTCAGTTGTATTGTAGGGACTCGTCCAGGGAGTAGAAGGGGTTCTCTACCAACCACTTGCTGAGGGCTGTCTTCAGTTGTATTGTAGGGATTCGTCCAGGGAGTAGAAGGGGTTCTCTACCAACCACTTGCTGAGGGCTGTCTTCAGTTGTATTGTAGGGACTCGTCCAGGGAGTAGAAGGGGTTCTCTATCAACCACTTGCTGAGGGCTGTCTTCAGTTGTATTGTAGGGACTCGTCCAGGGAGTAGAAGGGGTTCTCTACCAACCACTTGCTGAGGGCTGTCTTCAGCTGTATTGTAGGGACTCGTACAGGGAGTAGAAGGGGTTCTCTACCAACCACTTGCTGAGGGCTGTCTTCAGTTGTATTGTAGGGACTCGTACAGGGAGTAGAAGGGGTTCTCTACCAACCACTTGCTGAGGGCTGTCTTCAGTTGTATTGTAGGGACTCGTCCAGGGAGTAGAAGGGGTTCTCTACCAACCACTTGCTGAGGGCTGTCTTCAGTTGTTTTCTAGTCTGGCTTCTCACGACCTCAGGCAGATTATAGAGTTTCCTGCCGATGTTTTTGGCTTCTTCTCGTACAATGTGCTGTGGTGAAGTGGTAGCTGATATCTTGTTATGACTGTGGATGTCTGTTCCTTTTTGTAGGGTTTCCCATCAACATATAGAATCACCTCGCTGATGTCAAGTGCAACGACTGTCATAATCTTTAGTTGTGTGAATTCTTCGTCGCAACTTTCCTTCCAATCGAGCCTTTTATAAGTCGAATGGCCCCCTTTTAAAGCGCAGGAAGTGATTAAGGTTTCCCCGTGTAGTTCCTCCCCATACCCCAAAGCCCGTACACAAAATGGCCAATGAAAGATCTCTTATCGTTTGACAATTTATAGTGGGGATTTGTAAAAAAAATCACAAAGCACTTTCTCAACCCAGCGTATGTCAGTATTTTTTAATTACTCGTAAAAGGTAAAAACACTGACATATAATAAACAAATTATATTTCAAGCCATTTTAAACTACGTTAAAAATTATTTAAAAAAACAAAAAACAAAACAATAAGGAACCCACTTTTTAAATCTACAATAACATTACCATGCTTGAAATGTTTAATGAAATTTAAATTGCTTTGATAGTTAAAGTAGGATTACCTCATTGGAAATAGACAGATTGAACTGATACAACTGGTTCACAGCCTGATTGAAATCAATGCAAAAACTTCTCATTCGTAAAGTAATATATAAAGGCTAGATTTATTCACGTGTCAAATGAAAGTATGTAATATTAAACTACAGTAGGTACAGTTTACAGAATGCCTTTTAGGTAAGCCTTTACAAGTATCTCGAACTTCCGTAATTACTATGTAAATTTTGTCACTAAACGTAAAATTTCTGAAAAATATTGTGGTGAATGTGTTACTATTGAATTATGTAAACGTAATATTTTTAACAAAAGGGCCACTAATCTACTTCCTAGAAAACACAGCCTTTAGGAAAATTAAATGGCTAAAAATGTACAATGATGCAAGGACTACGATAACGTCATGCAAAACGTTTACAAAAAATAAATCAATAACGTTTTTAGACACACGATTTTAGACACTATTACCGATTTAGACACAGCATCACATTAAAAAGTTATATTTCTATTAGAGGGGATATTTTTACCAATCTCATGTTTGGTAGGAGTGTCCACCTCAGTCGATGGCACTTGGCCACCACAACCTCTTGACTGAACATTCCCGGTTCGAGTGATTCCAACCACGAAATTGTGGTTGGCTGCACTTAGTTGAGATTGTTTTTACACGAAAGTAGCTCAGCAGGAATACAAATAATTTTTAATTCATAAACTAAACACAAAGCTAAAATACCATGAGAATATTTCTTCGTAGTTTTATATATTTTGTACATAATATTTGAAAATATAGCAAGTGCCTTTCTTGATAATTATAAAATAGATACTTAAGTAAAGAAGTATTCAAGACACAACCAAGACGAGCAGGAAGCTTGGTTATACTTGACAACAATCAAAGCCTCTGTGAAGAATACTAACAACCCATTAGCTGACGTGCTGCGAGAAACGGCTTGGCTTTAATAGAAAAGCAATTAAGTAATTAGAGAACTTGTAAGTATCAAACATGATTTATTTGTAAGGCCAAAATTTAATATATGGACTTAAAATAGCATACACTCACTCCTGACACATCTCATACTAGTAGAGGGCTTTACTCATTTTCAAAATAATAAAACCCTTACCAACATCCTCTACCTCAAAAAACGTTCGCTTATGTCCATTAGTTCATCCTAACTTACAAAAAATATTAGACATTTTATGACGTAATGGTCTAGCCACTCACCATAGAGTGAGGGGACGAAGAAGTAATTTACAATAAACTCCAGTCATCAAGTTTTATTTTATGAAACCTTAAGTCGACACTTCTGGGAAAAAGGTGTTTATTTGAATTTTATACAAGATTTTGTGGTTTACTGGTATTTCTCGAACTAAAACTACGAATAATAGTAGTAGGTTTACCCATAGCAGTCCAGTGACCCGTCGATCACAGACAGTAATTTACCGTCTAGACTCCGACACGACAAAGCCAGTAATCAACTCACTACATGACAAGCTCATCACTTCACTGGACTTGACAGGTAACAATTTAGTTACATCGAATAAGTTATAGCTTCAAATAATTAAATTTCTTTGATATTTAACGTATTTATTCAACGAATCTTTCCACACTTTATCTCATTTAGATTAAACAATATCAAACAGTTTTTAACATAGACTTGTTTTGTTTGATAAAAAACATTACTTACACAACTTGATCGAGAAACGTTTGTAATCCGCCTGCCACCCTCACTCAACAACATCGCAGGCTCTTACGTCATTGCGTCTTTTTAGTTACGTAAAGGCTTTCAAAACACTTCCCGTGAGACGTAAACAGTTTCTGCGAGACGTAACGGACAGGCTTTTATTTTCGTCAATAATATTCTCTCATAAATAAATAATTTCGGAACAGCATTGTTTTAAAATAGTCAATTTGAGGCACTTGCTTTCGTTGCATTAATATTATATTAGTTAGTGATTGCAGATTCATTCTGTGGTTTGAATATTTTATAAATGGCTTAAGAGTAATGATTATCTGTAATACCAAAATATGTTATAAGTAGCGTACATATTCCTATAATGTAATTGTAGTCAAATCGCTAATTTTATATTGCATGTCATCAAATTGGAAGGTGTCAGTATATTTCCAACATTTCTTTAGTGCTTTGACCCATTGGTGCTGAAAATTTTATACAATGTTTATCGTGGCAGAAGATCATTTTATTTTGTCAGGTGCTTATAAAAACATGTGTGTGTGTAAAAGTTTATCAGTTGCTCTACATAACACATGAGGGAGACGCAACGTCGTTTACTCTACCTGAAATCTCCTAGTGTAACTATAATCATGAAATATATAAATACCCCCTTAGCAGCAAACCTGCGTACTCAGCAAATCTACAATGCATATATATGTATCTTAACACCACAAAAAGCCATATACCAAGTGTCATCAATATACATTCATAAATAAACGATTAATGACATTTTAATTATACTCTATAAAAATAACATGGCGGCTGAGTATGCAGGTTTGCTGAAGCAAGGTACAAAAAAATAGGGTTTTATACAAATATCAATAAAAGCCAAGAAGGTAAAGCTACATACAAAATGGTATTAAATTATGTTCATTATTAAGGGAGATAACACGTTTCTTATTCTCCATAAAAATAACATGACGGCTGAGTATGCAGGTTTGCTGAAGCAAGGTACAAAAAAATAGGGTTTTATACAAATATCAATAAAACTCAAGAAGGTAAAGCTACATACAAAATGGTATTAAATTATGTTCATTATTAAGGGAGATAACACGTTACTTATTCTCCATAAAAATAACATGGAGGCTGAGTACGCAGGTTTGTGCTACGGGAACTATCGGCCAACAAATTTTTTTAGTGCAAATATCAATAGAACACACCGATATGAAGCAATTTACCGAGTTTCATCAGGATAAGTTGATAAATAAGCCAGATATACAATTTTTCCTTATTCTCAATAAGAATAACATTGGACAACGTACTGTGTTTAGCACTTTCAATATCTCTGTAACCATTTGATGTAGAGCAATGATCAAAGCACTAAATTGTGCGTCTTTTTAAGCTGATTCCTATAGAAAAATTAAAATTGGACTTTTTCAAAAATGACATATAAACAACTCAAAAAACCCATTTTTGGGGTATAAAACCCCCCAAAATACCCCTTTGGTTTGGTCGATCTGGCTGGTTTTCGAACTAAAGTCATAAATGCTACTTTACTCGTATAAACCAAATTTCGCCAAAATCGGATTATTTTTACGAGAGTTATCGTGCTCACACGCACACATAAACACACACACACACACACACACACACACACACACACACACACACACACACACATAGTTTTGAAAGAATGGTGATTTTGGCATCTGGGGGCCTCAAATCAACAAGTTATCATGGTCCTGAGCCTAGGTAATAACCGTAGGGCCATGCCGACTACGGTAATAGCTACTTCCCTATAGGAGAAATTCGCTAATAGTACAGCTTATAAAAACATTTAGACCAAAATATTTTAAAACGTTTAGTTCTATTAACGTGTTAGACAGAGCATCACATTAAAGAGTTAAATTTGTATTTAAGGATATGTTTTTCAAAATCTCATGTTGAGTAGGAGTGTCCACGTCCACCTCAGTCGATGGCACTTGCCCTCTACAACGTTTTGCCTCTACATTCCTGATTCAGCTGTTTCCAACTATGATATTGTTACACTAAAGTAGCTTGTCATTTGTATACTAAGCACAGAGCTAAAGCAGTAGTAGCATATTTTGGTCTAGTTTTAATCATTTTGCAACAGAATGTTTAAAATTTAGTAAATGCCTTTTTGGGAAATTTTGAAATAGATACTGATGTAAAGAAATACTAGAGACACAACCATGACGAGCAAGAAGCTTGGTTGCTCTTCGCAACAATCAAAGTCTCTGACAAGAATACTAATGAGCATCAATAAACTGACTTGCTGCAAGAAATGCCTCGACTTCAATATAAATGCAAGTAAGTGAATTTAGGTAACTTATAAGTATCAAACATGAATTATTTGAAAGTATAAAATATAAGATATGGACTTAGAGCAGAACACACTCGCTCCTGGTCCATCTCACGGTGATGCTTTACTCCTTTTCCGATAAATATAAATCCTTAAACAAATCTCTCAGCTCAAATAAATGATCGTCCAGTCGTCTGTCGTAGAGCATAACCAATAATAGAACCCTAAAGCTATCATTTTATGACGTAATGGTCTAGCGGCTCACCATAAACTGAGAGGACGAAGACGTAATTGATAATAAACTCCAGTCGTACCGCTTTTATGAAACCTTAAGACGACAATTCGAGACAAATGTGTTTATTTGAATTTATACAAGATTTTGTGGTTTACTGGTACTATATCTCGACCTATAACTACGCATAACAGTAGTAGGTTTTCCCATAGCAGTCGTGACCCATCGATTGGTAATTTACCGTCCAGACTCCGACACGACAAACCCAGTAATTAACTCCCTACATGACAAGCTCATCACTTGACTGGACTTGACAGATAACAATTTAGTTACACCGAATAAGTTATAGCTTCAAATAATTAATTTATTTACTAATTAACGTATTTATTCAACGAATCTTTCCACACTTTATCTCATTTAGATTAAACAATATCAAACAGTTTTTAACATAGACTTGTTTTGTTTGATAAAAAACATTACTTACACAACTTGATCGAGAAACGTTTGTAATCCGCCTGCCACCCTCACTCAACAACATCGCAGGCTCTTACGTCATTGCGTCTTTTTAGTTACGTAAAGGCTTTCAAAACACTTCCCGTGAGACGTAAACAGTTTCTGCGAGACGTAATGGACAGTCGTTTCGGTTAGTAAAAAATGTGAACAAAGTAACGTGCATACGAAGTCGTTTTAATCCATGAATTTCAACGTTAAATTATTACCTAAAAATGAAAGATTAAATTGATAGAAATTAAATCTATTAAAATACAAGTATTAAATATTTTACCTAATTTGTAATTATTGTTTATTAACTTTGTAGGCATAGCATTGTAAATAGTTATATTTTTTTGGTGAGGATATCTTTTTCACAATCTCATGTTGGTAGGAGTGTCCACCTCAGTCGATGGCACTTGGCCACCACAACCTCTTAACTGAACATTCCTGGTTCGAGTGATTCCAACCATGATATTATGGTTGGCTGCACTTAGTTGAGATTGTTAAGTTGTTTTTACACTAATGTAGCACCGCCAGGAAGAAAACAATTTCATTCATATACTAAACACAGAGCTAAAATACTATGATAATATTTTCTGCTAGTTATAGATGTTTTGTAAATGAAAATCAGATGATGAAATACTCAAGACACAACCAAGGCGAACAGGAAGATTGGTTATATTTCGCAGCAATCAACGTTTGTGTAGAATACCATGAGCCATTAGCTGTCAAAGTAAAACTCACGTGTAACAAAATCAATATGTGTTGCTCCTCTGAGGAAAGGTTGGCCTAACTTAAAACGCAAAACTGTTTTTTAATCAATTTTATACACTATGTAGAAAGAAAGCAATAAATTAAAGTTTTTAGCTTATTAACTTGGTTATAAGTTAGCTGTTACTATTAATATTTTAGAGTTCATAGTTTATAAGGACATTTTTAGTCTATAGATATAACAAGAAGATGAAAAGAATAAAAAGATTTCGGCATAACTTGAAAAAATACTGTAGATTTAATTTATTTGATGATTATAGTTACACTAAGAAATTTCATGGAGAGGGAAATATATTTATTTCTGCTGTGTTTTGTAGAGAAATTGATAAACTTTTAAAGAATATACACATGTTTATATTGTCACCTGACAACATTAAATTACCATCTTCCAAGACAAATATTAAAAATTTACGGCCAATGGGACGAAGTCTAAAGACTGATAGGGCTTTGAAAATGCGGAGATGTTGGCCATATACTGCATTTTGACACACATAAGAATCGTGTAGTATACTAGCTGATGTACCCGTTCTTCGCACAGGGGTTGTCTATACCCGTTCTATTGACAATGAAATTTGCATTTTAGTTAGCTTGAAACAGCAGTTCTTGCTTCTGCTCTTTAAGCTGTCAACTGGAAGTGTCCTCAGCTGTTCGCATTACAGTTTCTGAATGTTTACTTTCTTCTGAAACGTAAACATTGAAAGTTAGGACGTTCACGGGGCGTAGCCCGAGAGGGTTTTATGGAAGAGAATAGGCCTATGTGTTGCATGGGTTCAAGATCTACTTTTGTGTAAAGTTTCAGCCCAGACGGTTCAGTATATTTTGTGTTCACCCGACAGACAGACAGACAGGCAGACAGACAGACAGAAACCACATCTTCTTTATAATATTATAGATTATGATATACTATTTAATAGATGTAAAAATGGTAAAACATCCTATTAGATGACATGCATTCTAAAATTAGAGTTTTAACTATGATTAACTTATACGGGAATTTGTATGCTACTGACAACATATTTTTGTATTACAAATAACCATCAATTACTCATTCAGCCATTTATAAATTATTCATTTAAACTACAGAATGAATCTGCAATCATCGTAATATAATATGAAGGCATAGGAAAGCAAGTGCCTCAAATTGACTACATAAAAGTAATGCTGTAACGAAATTATTTAATTTTACTTTTTTAACAACGTTTAATTGCAGTCTTTGGAAAATTTATCAATCAAAAAGCAAAATTTAGAAAAATTAAATTTTTCGTAGAATCAGTAGAATCTTTGTCATTAGTGGTTAAAAATAAAGACGAATCGTAAAAGTTATATGCACGTTACTCTGAGAATATTCTTGGCGAACCTAAAAGCCTGTCCGTTACGTCTCGCAGAAACTGTTTACGTCTCACGGGAAGTGTTTTGAAAGCCTTTACGTAACTAAAACACGCAATGACGTAAGGGCCTGCGATGTTGTTGAATAAGTAGGAAAGGCAGATTACAAAAGATTTTCCCTTAAGTTGTGTAAGTAATGTTTTCACACGACAAACCAACAATGCACTAAAACGGTTTGCTATTGTTTACACTAAATGAGATAAATAATGGAAGGATTCTTTGAATAAATTCGTTAATTGTTAAAGAAACTTTATTATTTGAAGCTTTTCAGTGTTACACTAACTACGTTGTTTATTAAGTTTTATCTGTCAAGTCCAGTGAGCTTGTCGGGTTGTGAGTTAATTACTGGCTTTGTCGTGTCAGAGTCTGGACGGTAATTTACCGATCGGTGTGTCACTGAACCGCTACAGGTAAACCTACTACTATTATGCTTAGTTTAAGATGGATAAATATCAGTAAACCACAAAATCTTGTATAATATATAAATAAACAGTTTTTTCCGAGAAGTGCCGTCTTAAGGTTTTATAAAAGTAATACGGCAGGAGTTTATTGTCACTTACGCCTTTGAGCCCTCCCTTTATGGTCATCGACTAGACCATTACGTCATAAAATGCTAGTTTGAGGGTTCTATTATTGGTTATATTCTTGGACGAACTACTGGACATATGCGACCGTTTATTGAAGCTGGAGGATGTTTTAAGGATTTTATTTTTCGGAAAAAGGAGTAAAGCCCTTCACTGCTGTGAGACGTACCAGTAGCGAGTGTGTGCGAGTGTGTGCGAGTGTGTGCGAGTGTGTGCTGCTTTAAGTCCTTATCTTAAATTTTATTATTTTAAAATAATAATGTTTGATACTTAAAGTTCCCTAAATTCAATTACCTGCATTTATTTTTCAAGCCGATGCATTTCATGCAGCACTGGTTGTTTTGGGTCAGATGTTGTTATAATTTGCAACTCCATAAGCATAAGTTAAACATTTTAAATTTTCGAATAATTTTTCCTAGGGCTAAGGATGTCTCCAATTGATTCCTGAGGCCCAAAACCCCTCAATTCTAAGTTTAAGCAAAATACTTTTACATTAATCCAAGATCCTTTTAGCACCCCCATACAGACATTACTTGTTAAGGGTATAAGATAAACCATTGTATTTTTAATTTCCGTAGAAGATGGAATTGATTTTCAATCATTCATGCAAAATAAATTGTATAAATGCACACACTTTTGCAGTAAAGAGTATTTTGTTATTGGTTGTTTTGTATACAGCCAACTCATTAGTAAATAACAACAAAAGCTAGAGGAGAGACTGGAAGAGGTTAATGTTGTGGACAACGATTTCTAACCACCCACCGGTCAAATAAATATATGGGTTTGACCCATATCCGTTAAATAAATTTAAATTATAATTTAGGTTACAAATAAAGAAGTGTTAACAAAAATTCAGAAATATAGTCTTGGTTGATCTGACAGACATATATAATTTAATCATGCAGGATACTTCACTTACATATAATAATACTTGGATGAATATAACTTCAGTCTGTAACTTTAGTATTGCAAAAAAATGACAAACAATGTCAGTAACACCATATCATAACAGTAATAACTATTAAAACAAAATCGAAAAAAGTATCTGAATAAAACCAATAGCAGCATTGAGAACATTTAGTTATCATTCCATTGCAATGAGTTTTTGTTGAACAAAGACAAAACCTTTGTTGGAAATATTTACTATAGTAGTGAGTTCCAGATATTATTTATTATTTAAAGTCAATTCAGTGTCCTATTTATGTTGCATTAATTTTGATTAAATCAATCCCACAATTTTACTGACATATAACGGTCCAAGTTCCACTGTACTTACATCTACTACTAATATTTGAAATGAATTCAATTTAAATTAGCGTGCATATTAACAGATAAACTATTTTAAAAAATTATACAGTTTAAATATCATTATAGATTAAGAACCCCACAATACCAGGAATCTCACATCCTACGTAAAGTGAAATTTAGTACAACATTATAAAGTAAACAATAAGGGGACAGTTTGTAGTTGGAAATCATTCTTAAAACAGCTGACTATTGAAATGAAATTAATTTAAATAATTCACATGTGACATAACCCGAATGAAATATTTCCTTAACGAAAAAATTGGAACTTTTAGGGACAAAGGGGTAAAGGGGTGGAGCCCTGACGCCCGAGGTGAAAATCATTAATTTGAAATCCCTTTAACATCATTTTCAAAAACGTAGCTGGCTTCACAAAATGCCTTATAAAATTGGGAGCAATAATAATGAAAGAGGAGAAGAATGTTTTATAAATATACGAGGACAAGGATGCGTATAAAAGTTTGTAAGAGATGTGCATAATCATATTTTCAAGTAATGCTAAAATTATTTTTCTTCCTCTTCTCTTTAATTCTCTAAAGAAAAGATTTTCGGGAATAGTCTATATGTAGGCTTTACCGGAGGTAAATCTATTAAAAGATCTTTTTACGTCACGTAACCTAACCTTACTCATCAATCGAGTGATTGATAATGATGAAGTTAGGGCTTTAAAGATACGGTAGGCAGATCAATCACCAGTAAGTTCCATTACCTTGGTTGTTCCGTTGTCTTTATATGTTTTTGGGAAGACGTATACTTAAAATTAATTATTGTAAATGCTAAGTTTTTTTTTTATATATTTTTATTGTTCTTATTAAAAATTAGCCACTATCACACCATTGACTGTAGATACAGAAGTAGACCTCTCATTGTCATTGCAAAAGCTGTCCGTACCTTTGTGTGTCAGGATTCAAAGAGGACGTAGTTACACTATCACCCACAGAGTATACTGCTGTCAACTATTACTTATCCTCTCAAAGAGGGGATAATACAACAGTTGGTGTGTCAGAAGCAAATATAAGTTGATTATAATTTGCTTTCTGGGGTGGAGATCTTTTACAAGTTAACGTAAATAAATAACTAAGATAAATAGTTACAGCAGCACACTCTGTCGGTGACTTTATCAAACTACGTCCACTTCAAATTCTGGCTAACAATCATACCCCCGTCGCAGCAAACCTGCATACCCGGCGAATTTCCAATGAAGTTATAAATGTCTTAATACTACATAAAGCCACTGACCAAGTTTCATCAAAAAATATTCACAAATAAGCGGTTTATACAATTTTTATTATTCTCCATAAGAATAACATTGGGGCTGAGTAAGCAAGTTTGCTGGAACAAGGAACACAAAAAAAGGGTTTTTATCCTAATATGAATACAACTCAACCAGGTGAAGTCGTATACCAGTTTTATTAATTTATGTTCATAATTAAGGGAGATATAGCATTTAATTATCCTCCATAAGAATAACATTGGGGCTGAGTACGCAGATTTGCTGCAACGAGGAACACAAAAATGGGATTTTATGCTAATATCAATATAACTCAACTAGGTGAAGTCGTATACCAGTTTTTATTAATTTATGTTCATAATTAAGGGAGACATAACATTTAATTATTCTCCATAATAATAACAACATGGGGGCTGAGTACGCAGGTTTGCTGCTACGGGAGCCTTTTACAAATTTATTTAGCAAATATCAATAGACAAAACCAGATGAAGCCTTATGCCAAATTGTGTCAGTATATGTTCATAAATAAGCGAGATATAAAGGTTTTCCTTTCCTCCATAAGAATAACATTAGACAAAGTACTGTGCTTAGCACTTTCAATATCTCGGCAACCAATTAAGGTAGAGGAGTGATCAAAACACAAAATTGTGTGTTTTTTCTTAAGCTGAATCGAATGGTGAAAACCAATATTTGGTTTTTTCAAAAATTGCAAGTAAAAAATTAAAAAAAACATTTTTGGGGTACAAAACCCCCCCAAAATACCTCTTCGGTTGGAGCGATCTAACTGGTTTTCGAACTTAAAGGTAAACATGTTGCTTTCCACGATTGTACCAAATGTCATCAAAATCGGATCATTTACGAGAGTTATCGTGCTCACGGACACACACACACACACACACACACACACACACACACACACACACACACACACACACACACACACACACATATATATATATATGTATATATATATATATATACAGTTTCAAACGAATGGTGTTTTTGGGGTCTGGGGACCTCAAAATGAAAAGTTATCATGGTCCCGGCCTAGGTATTACCATGCTGACTACGGTAAGAGCTTCTTCCCTATAGGGGAAATTCGCTAAAAGAGTAACAGCTGAGCCATATAGATGGATGTCTCCTTCAGTAAATGTGTTCAATGATAATACCAAGTTTCATCTAGGGTATTCAACATTTGAGTGTGCTGCACTCTGTGGCCATACTTGTTGAACATCTTTTTGTGTTACCATTTGGCCAAATAAATTGGGTTTCTGCAAGAATAACGCAAGCATTTTGATGACACATAGGGATAAGCCCTATGGTAAAACCTGTATAAAAATCCTTTAAGTTACTCTTTTATACCTAAAGGAATCATTGAACCAAATATAACCTCTCCAGCATACCTGAAAGTTGGAAAAACCTACGAACACCACAGGGGTTTCGCTTTTGTGAGTTAATATTTAAGATTTCTCTCATTCATAGGTGAAAGATTATTTTCTTTGTTTACATTATAAATCATGAAAAAATAACATTATATTTGAATAGTGTTACTGATTATCTTAAAATATACAACAAATTATGCTAGAGATCCATATTGTTTCTTATGACCACATTAAAAAGCAAGAAACACATATAACATAATACGTTGGTCCCAATTCTTATTTGAACTAATAAATAAAAACCTGATTTTTCAAGCATAAAGAATTTACTTTAAACAATTTTGACCAAACATCATTTACCTGATTAACTATAGTACTCAACAATCGCTTCGCCTAACACCACTTATAAACAAAGTAAGTGTCATTTATTCCTTTTATTAACTATATTATTTGTAATACAGAAAACTATTATTGTTAACCCGTAGTACCTATATTATTTTGCCATCGTACAGACCGAAGGCAGACCGAAGGTCGCCTCAAACACATAAATCCGTCAATCTCTCAACAAAGTTGAGATTCTGCACATAAAAGCTTTGACCCAAATTACATTGTAATGTTCAAACGAATCATGTTGGCATTCGTTTCATATATATGCATATATATTTTTTATTATAACATGTTTACAGATGTAGTTACAATTGAAATTCAAAACGGTCATTTCTTTAGTAATATTATTTATTATTCCATATACGAGTATCAAGTGTTAATCTTCAAAGTATATTGCTTTAGATTTACTACTTTTCGCTTCCATCGCTAAATTACATTAGCTATACTATCAAAATACATTACACAAATACATTGCATGATGTGAATTACCGCATACTTGCTACAAACTGTAATAAACTGCTTTCACACATACTACATTAATTCATTATTTTGACACACGTTTTCAGCCCCATCCGAAAGCAAAGCGAATTTGGATGTTCAAGTTCGTTAATTCTGAATACGATTGTTCATAAGATAATACTTGAAATACTCAACTTAATATTTTGCTTCATATTACACGTTAAGTTATCAATATCACGAAAATTATAATAAGTAAAGACAAAACCACAAATATGTATAGAACAAACTTGAACTTATAAACGAAGAAAAGGATTATGCTTATGCCAATGATAAAGATGTTTAATAAAGGTCATAAAATGCATAATGTAGGTCTGAAGGTAAATGTTGTGTGGGTGAACAGCGCCAGATTAGGGTAGACGTGTGTTAAATTAATGAGACACAGAGAGCAAGCTATGTCTCCCTGCATTTTAAAACAATTTATAGTTTTTGCTTTAAGTTGTGTTAGTTTTGTTCCTGCTTTGGTTAAATAAATAGATCTACAATAATTAGAACTTTCCAGAACTATTTATAACAGCAAAGCATTGCAAGTTAAAATAAATTGTTTTTACTACCTAAAATTGAAAACAATATATATTTCAGATTATATTTTTAAAAGGTGAGATAAAATTGTTTATAGAAATGAATCTGATGGTTGCTTCACCGTATAACACGTTTAACAATATTATTGTCTTAAGTATACTAGATTTAAATTTAAATGCGACACAATACTTACGAATTAAACTACTTAGAGATTGAACTGCACATCTTTGTCTCGAGAGGGGTTTACCTGGAATAATAAATTGAGAGTAAATAAATAATGTACCAAAAGATAAGTTGAAAAATTATTTAGTTGAAATTTTGTAGGTAAATTGCTAATTATAGCTCAACACAGTCGTAAGCGTTCAAGCGGCTTAACAATCCTTTGTGGCTCCGGCCCAAATTTGTTGTTTATACCATGGCACCTCTCATCAAGTTGTAAACAACGGACTCGAGGCTTCAATGAACCATCTCGATTGCTGTAGTGATTGGTGACTGTATCTACTGGAAAATGGCGGTGATTAGTATGCAGATATACAGAAAATAAATATACGAGAGTACGTAATTAAAATGGGAATCGGAATATATTTATTTCTTACTGAAAGTGTTAAGATTATATGGTAAAATTGATATTACAATACACCAAACAGAATTTTAACCTATTGGGGTTTTGTTGTTTTTGTGTATCTAGGCAATTTTTAAGGTTTTGATAGGCTACGGTCTTTGGAACCCTTCTTCATTTGGCTATTTAGGCTTTCTAAGAACAGGTCGACCTTAGATAATAACAAGACCAGGGCAAACCCTGACAAAGGGGATAGCCGAATGACAAAGGGTTTCATAGTTTCATAGAAATAAAGCAATCAGGTCAGAATTTGTTTGCGATTATTATTCATCGATAGGTTTTTATTTATTAGTGAATTTCCTTTGGAAAGTGAACTATTAGCATGACCCGCACGGTGAAACTTAAGCCCGGGACCACCATAGAAGTTCCTAACGTGACCCCCTGAACACGTTTTGGGGGGTCGTTCAAAATTTTATATATATATATATATATATATATATATATATATATATATATATATATATATATATGTGTGTGTGTGTGTGTGTGTGTGTGTGTGTGTTTGCACTCTAGTGGTCGCATTTTTTGTCCGATTTACTTCAAATTTGGTAGGGACGTTCCTTTCTGTAATCTGTTGGACAAGTTCGTTGGGCAAATTAATCGGAAAACTCTAAACCCATTTTTTGAGGATTAATCTTTCAAATCTCGAGTTTTTGGGCCCAAAAATGGTCAGAAAAGCCCCAGATGTGAAATTAATGCATGTAAAAAGATGGAAATTATAGAGGCGAAAGTCTTAAGCCCTGTCTCGTCATTCTAGCATAAATATTTACCGAGTTATTAAAGAAAATGTGTATCGGCTAAACACAGCAACTTGTCTTATGGGGGTTTTACACTAGAAAAGCCTGTTATTCCTTTGTTAGAGAACTTTTATTATCCCCAGCAACTTCACGCCTACTTTCAAGCCTGTCTGGACCTTCTCCTAACCTTATAATGCGCAAAATTGTATTCCCAGCTTTGCAAGTAAATGAAACCAGGAGTATCAGAACAGCCAAAAAATCAATGTTTTCAGATTTCAATAAAAATTTGGACAAATGTATGTTTTTACACTGATTTTGAGTTTTAAAAGTTTTTATGTGGAAATCCACTTCCCTCACGTCAGCGTGCTGCGTGCGAACTCGTTTATTTTTATTATTATCTCTAGTTGGCAAATCATTTTATAATGTGACTAAAGTGTGAGAAAAAGTATTACATCCGCAGGCAATATTTTCCTTAACAGTTTATCTTTAAAATTTTATTTACTTAAATCTGTTATTGAAAACAATGGTTTATATGCACTTTGTGTATAACAACACACAATTAGAATAACCTTTACAGTCATTGTACAGGTTTATTGTGATGGAAAACAAACGTTATGAGTTACTAAACAAATATAAATAGAAAATGGACAAAATCTGAAAGTGTTCATGGAGTAATAACATAGAATACATTTCTGGAGAGAATTTTACAACCCTAATACTACCGAAACTACAAGTGTACCCCAGGGATGTTATTGGTCGCTGCATGAAGCACCACTTGTTCAATAAATACAATCATACGATGTTAGGCAAAATTTGGAAATAATCTTTTTATCTCAACTCCTTATCGCATTACTTAAATGAGACTTACATGACAAGTTATAACACTTTTATAATTAAATGTAAGGTGGTCAGGTTATGTTCTTAAATTGCAACTTAAGTGGGGAAAATAAAGTTTTATAATTGAATAACAATGTCATTTCATTAATTAGTGCATCAAATCCTAACTTCCTACATGAAATAAAAGGAAGAAAAATATCAATGGCTTAAATTATACATTTATTATAAACTAGATGACCCGACAGACGTTGTCCTGTCTTTAATGTGAATATTAAATGTGAAATGAAATAAATAACAATAAATATATAAAAAAACTAACTCGTTTATTGTAATGCTTTTTGGTATACAACATTATTAGTCTTCTGGTTCACATTATAGCACAGTTAAATGAAAAGATTCCAGCTCAAATAATAACACTTTTTACCTTGGTTATTAAAAAAGCTTTAAACTAAGTACAATTTCTAAATCCTTGACAAAATAAAAACCAAAATGTAAACAAATAAACACATGTTTTTTAACTCATTCAAATCTTAGTATTGATTACATATGATCAAACCAAATGGCAATGGAAATTTACAAATATCAGGTGCTGCCATCTAGGGGATAAATTGTTAATGGTTTGGGATAAGTCTACAGGAGAACGTTGTCCCTCAAATTCTTATATTAATGATTTATTTGTTCACGAATTATAAATATAAACCCTTTTTCTCATTTGGGGAAAACCTTTCACTATATACTAAGTACGTTATGTTTTTATGAAATGTATTTGATTGATATTTAATCATGATAGTTTCTTTGTAATTGGGAATTATTTCTTTTGTATCTCACAGTTTAATAAAAGCATTTTCCACCAATGTTAATTTAAAGGCATTTTTTACAATTTTTAAAGTCAAATTACTAAATAATGTTTGGGTGGATTAAAAACTTTCTTTCATACAAACCTTCCCCTGGCATTAAGGAACACAACAAAAAAAGAATCGTCCAATTTGGTGCACTCGTTCTCGAGTTATGGAGTCACGTCAAAAAAAAGATTGTGATTTATTTATATAGATATAAAATCTGGAAATGGCAAATATTTTCAATTCTACTCTACTTACATATTATGGTACTAATGTGTGCATTTATCTTTCCTCCATAAATTATATAAAAAATGACTTTTAAATCATATAACCAATATTTTACGACTTTCTTAACCAGTAAAAAGTGAAGTTAGATAGAAAACTTTAATTACTTTATACGAGAGAATCGCGGGAAAATATTAGTTTTGTTATTCAACTTCATTAAGGCCATCCAAATAAAAGTGACTAGTTGAAACACATTATCAAATATTGGAATTTGATCAGCTGCGTAATTTGATTGACTAAATAAATGGAATCAGTTGAACCAGCAGAGATATTCGGCAAAACTAATATTTGAATAATGTATCATTTATTACAGTTATAACAAACATTTGCTGATTTTTATAAAACTATACTTTCCGATAGCTAAAAAAGTCAAAGTAACAAAACAGTTGAAATTGAAGTTGAGATGTCCAATATTACTAAATTACAAAATAAAAAAATATAGACATTACATTCCTCTTTCACACTATGTTTACGAACAAAACAATTGTTTCGAACATACAATGTGCAACTGACAACTGATATATGATCTACATTACGATAAAGTTCAGAATATCTTATTCAAAACTCTTCCCAAATATCGCATGAATTTTCCTTATCCTGACATTAACATATGTTTGCTTGGTAGGAGTTTTGTACCTGAAGTTGAAGGATTTCCTGTTCACATAACAAACTCTTCCATATAACTTGTATTTATCCTGGTTGGTCCTATGGCATGTGTAAAAATGCGTAACAAATTTACTATAAATAACGTTTTAAAAGCCTTGAAAATATATATGAAAACGCTTTTTCAAAAATATATTTCTAGATGTGTTGTTATTTTAATTGTTTTTGGTAAACTATTGTTATAATACATATTTAATATATGTAAATATAATTGTTTTTCTTCGCTCAGTGGGTGGAACACATTGTATTGTATTTCGTAGAGAAATGTTCCAATTATTTATTTGTACTAACAAACAAGGGATATTGTACAACTTTAAAAATATTTGTAATTTGTAAAGATTGATGGATGATTATTTCAACAAAACTTCAGCAGTGGAATAAATGTTCAAATCCCAAACACATATTAATTTTCTTTGCCTTTATATTTATTTATTTTGAACAGATTCAACATAATTACTGAATTGATAGCCACGTTGAAAATGGTAAAATCCCCACAATACCAGGAATCTCACATCCTACGTAAAGTGAAATTTAGTACAAAATTATAAAGTAAACAATAAGGGGACAGTTTGTAGTTGGAAATCATTCTTAAAACAGCTGACTATTGAAATGAAATTAATTTAAATAATTCACATGTGACATAACCCGAATAAAATATTTCCTTAACGAAAAAATTGGAACTTTTAGGGCCAAAGGGGTAAAGGGGTGGAGCCCTGACGCCCGAGGTGAAAATCATTAATTTGAAATCCCTTTAACATCATTTTCAAAAACGTAGCTGGCTTCACAAAATGCCTTATAAAATTGGGAGCAATAATAATGAAAGAGGAGAAGAATGTTTTATAAATATACGAGGACAAGGATGCGTATAAAAGTTTGTAAGAGATGTGCATAATCATATTTTCAAGTAATGCTAAAATTATTTTTCTTCCTCTTCTTTTTAATTCTTTAAAGAAAAGATTTTCGGGAATAGTCTATATGTAGGCTTTACCGGAGGTAAATCTATTAAAAGATCTTTTTACGTCACGTAACCTAACCTTACTCATCAATCGAGTGATTGATAATGATGAAGTTAGGGCTTTAAAGATACGGTAGGCAGATCAATCACCAGTAAGTTCCATTACCTTGGGTGTTCCGTTGTCTTTATATGTTTTTGGGAAGACGTATAGTTAAAATTAATTATTGTAAATGCTAAGTTGTTTTTTTATATATTTTTATTGTTCTTATTAAAAATTAGCCACTATCACACCATTGACTGTAGATACAGAAGTAGACCTCTCATTGCCATTGCAAAAGCTGTCAGTACCTTTTTGTGTGCCAGGATTCAAAGAGGACGTAGTTACACTATCACCCACAGAGTATACTGCTGTCAACTATTACTTATCCTCTCAAAGAGGGGATAATACAACAGTTGGTGTGTCAGAAGCAAATATAAGTTGATTATAATTTGCTTTCTGGGGTGGAGATCTTTTACAAGTTAACGTAAATAAATAACTAAGATAAATAGTTACAGCAGCACACTCTGTCGGTGACTTTATCAAACTACGTCCACTTCAAATTCTGGCTAACAATCATACCCCCGTCGCAGCAAACCTGCATACCCAGCGAATTTCCAATGAAGTTATAAATGTCTTAATACTACATAAAGCCACTGACCAAGATTCATCAAAATATATTCACAAATAAGCGGTTTATACAATTTTAATTATTCTCCATAAGAATAACATTGGGGCTGAGTACGCAAGTTTGCTGGAACAAGGAACACAAAAAATGGGTTTTTATGCTAATATCAATATAACTAAACAAGGTGAAGTCTTATACCAGTTTTTATTAATTTATGTTCATAATTAAGGGAGATATAGCAATTAATTATCCTCCATAAGAATAACATTGGGACTGAGTACGCAGATTTGCTGCAACCAGGAACACAAAAAATGGGCTTTTATGCTAATATCAATATAACTCAACTAGGTGAAGTCGTATACCAGTTTTTATTAATTTATGTTCATAATTAAGGGAGACATAACATTTAATTATTCTCCATAATAATAACAACAACAACATGGGGGCTGAGTACGCAGGTTTGCTGCTACGGGAGCCTTTTACAAAATTTTTTAGCAAATATCAATAGACAAAACCAGATGAAGCCTTATGCCAAATTTTGTCAGTATATGTTCATAAATAAGCGAGATATAAAGGTTTTCCTTTCCTCCATAAGAATAACATTAGACAACGTACTGTGTTTAGCACTTTCAATATCTCGGCAACCAATTAAGGTAGAGGAGTGATCAAAACACAAAATTGTGTGTTTTTTCTTAAGCTGAATCGAATGGTGAAAACCAATATTTGGTTTTTTCAAAAATTGCAAGTAAAAAATTAAAAAAAACATTTTTGGGGTACAAAACCCCCCCAAAATACCTCTTCGGTTGGAGCGATCTAACTGGTTTTCGAACTTAAAGGTAAACATGTTGCTTTCCACGATTGTACCAAATGTCATCAAAATCGGATCATTTACGAGAGTTATCGTGCTCACGGACACACACACACACATATATATATATATATATATATATATATATATATATATACAGTTTCAAACGAATGGTGTTTTTGGGGTCTGGGGACCTCAAAATGAAAAGTTATCATGGTCCCGGCCTAGGTATTACCATGCTGACTACGGTAAGAGCTTCTTCCCTATAGGGGAAATTCGCTAAAAGAGTAACAGCTGAGCCATATAGATGGATGTCTCCTTCAGTAAATGTGTTCAATGATAATACCAAGTTTCATCTAGGGTATTCAACATTTGAGTCTGCACTCTGTGGCCATACTTGTTGAACATCTTTTTGTGTTACTATTTGGCCAAATAAATTGGGTTTCTGCAAGAATAACGCAAGCATTTTGATGACACATAGGGATAAGCCCTATGGTAAAACCTGTATAAAAATCCTTTAAGGTACTCTTTTATACCTAAAGGAATCATTGAACCAAATATAACCTCTCCAGCATACCTGAAAGTTGGAAAAACCTACGAACACCACAGGGGTTTCGCTTTTGTGAGTTAATATTTAAGATTTCTCTCATTCATAGGTGAAAGATTATTTTCTTTGTTTACATTATAAATCATGAAAAAATAACATTATATTTGAATAGTGTTACTGATTATCTTAAAATATACAACAAATTATGCTAGAGATCCATATTGTTTCTTATGACCACATTAAAAAGCAAGAAACACATATAACATAATACGTTGGTCCCAATTCTTATTTGAACTAATAAATAAAAACCTGATTTTTCAAGCATAAAGAATTTACTTTAAACAATTTTGACCAAACATCATTTACCTGATTAACTATAGTACTCAACAATCGCTTCGCCTAACACCACTTATAAACAAAGTAAGTGTCATTTATTCCTTTTATTAACTATATTATTTGTAATACAGAAAACTATTATTGTTAACCCGTAGTACCTATATTATTTTGCCATCGTACAGACCGAAGGCAGACCGAAGGTCGCCTCAAACACATAAATCCGTCAATCTCTCAACAAAGTTGAGATTCTGCACATAAAAGCTTTGACCCAAATTACATTGTAATGTTCAAACGAATCATGTTGGCATTCGTTTCATATATATGCATATATATTTTTTATTATAACATGTTTACAGATGTAGTTACAATTGAAATTCAAAACGGTAATTTCTTTAGTAATATTATTTATTATTCCATATATGTGTATCAAGTGTTAATCTTCAAAGTATATTGCTTTAGATTTACTACTTTTCGTTTCCATCGCTAAATTACATTAGCTATACTATCAAAATACATTACACAAATACATTGCATGATGTGAAATACCGCATACTTGCTACAAACTGTAATAAACTGTTTTCACACATACTACATTAATTCATTATTTTGACACACGTTTTCAGCCCCATCCGAAAGCAAAGCGAATTTGGATGTTCAAGTTCGTTAATTCTGAATACGATTGTTCATAAGATAATACTTTAAATACTCAACTTAATATTTTGTTTCATATTACACGTTAAGTTATCAATATCACGAAAATTATAATAAGTAAAGACAAAACCACAAATATGTATAGAAAAAATTTGAACTTATAAACGAAGAAAAGGATTATGCTTATGCCAATGATAAAGATGTTTAATAAAGGTCATAAAATGCATAATGTAGGTCTGAAGGTAAATGTTGTGTGGGTGAACAGCGCCAGATTAGGGTAGACGTGTGTTAAATTAATGAGACACAGAGAGCAAGCTATGTCTCCCTGCATTTTAAAACAATTTATAGTTTTTGCTTTAAGTTGTGTTAGTTTTGTTCCTGCTTTGGTTAAATAAATAGATCTACAATAATTAGAACTTTCCAGAACTATTTATAACAGCAAAGCATTGCAAGTTAAAATAAATTGTTTTTACTACCTAAAATTGAAAACAATATATAT
Source organism: Allygus modestus (assembly GCA_963675035.1). Taxonomy (NCBI): domain Eukaryota; kingdom Metazoa; phylum Arthropoda; class Insecta; order Hemiptera; family Cicadellidae; genus Allygus; species Allygus modestus. The sequence goes on along the minus strand of OY776111.1, from coordinate 455,427,537 downwards.
TTCAGATTATATTTTTAAAAGGTGAGATAAAATTGTTTATAGAAATGAATCTGATGGTTGCTTCACCGTATAACACGTTTAACAATATTATTGTCTTAAGCATACTAGATTTAAATTTAAATGCGACACAATACTTACGAATTAAACTACTTAGAGATTGAACTGCACATCTTTGTCTCGAGAGGGGTTTACCTGGAATAATAAATTGAGAGTAAATAAATAATGTACCAAAAGATAAGTTGAAAAATTATTTAGTTGAAATTTTGTAGGTAAATTGCTAATTATAGCTCAACACAGTCGTAAGCGTTCAAGCGGCTTAACAATCCTTTGTGGCTCCGGCCCAAATTTGTTGTTTATACCATGGCACCTCTCATCAAGTTGTAAACAACGGACTCGAGGCTTCAATGAACCATCTCGATTGCTGTAGTGATTGGTGACTGTATCTACTGGAAAATGGCGGTGATTAGTATGCAGATATACAGAAAATAAATATACGAGAGTACGTAATTAAAACGGGAATCGGAATATATTTATTTCTTACTGAAAGTGTTAAGATTATATGGTAAAATTGATATTACAATACACCAAACAGAATTTTAACATATTGGGGTTTTGTTGTTTTTGTGTATCTAGGCAATTTTTAAGGTTTTGATAGGCTACGGTCTTTGGAACCCTTCTTCGTTTGGCTATTTAGGCTTTCTAAGAACAGGTCGACCTTAGATAATAACAAGACCAGGGCAAACCCTGACAAAGGGGATAGCCGAATGACAAAGGGTTTCATAGTTTCATAGAAATAAAGCAATCAGGTCAGAATTTGTTTGCGATTATTATTCATCGATAGGTTTTTATTTATTAGTAAATTTCCTTTGGAAAGTTAACTATTAGCATGACCCGCACGGTGAAACTTAAGCCCGGGACCACCATAGAAGTTCCTAACGTGACCCCCTGAACACGTTTTGGGGGGTCGTTCAAAATTTTATATATATATATATATATACATGTATATATATATATATATATATATGTGTGTGTGTGTGTGTGTGTGTGTGTGTGTGTGTGTGTGTGTGTGTGTGTGTGTGTGTGTGTGTGTGTGTGTGTGTGTTTGCACTCTAGCGGTCGCATTTTTTGTCCGATTTACTTCAAATTTGGTAGGGACGTTCCTTTCTGTAATCTGTTGGACAAGTTCGTTGGGCAAAACAATCGGAAAACTCTAAACCCATTTTTTGAGGATTAATCTTTCAAATCTCGAGTTTTTGGGCCCAAAAATGGTCAGAAAAGCCCCAGATGTGAAATTAATGCATGTAAAAAGATGGAAATTATAGAGGCGAAAGTCTTAAGCCCTGTCTCGTCATTCTAGCATAAATATTTACCGAGTTATTAAAGAAAATGTGTATCGGCTAAACACAGCAACTTGTCTTATGGGGGTTTTACACTAGAAAAGCCTGTTATTCCTTTGTTAGAGAACTTTTATTATCCCCAGCAACTTCACGCCTACTTTCAAGCCTGTCTGGACCTTCTCCTAACCTTATAATGCGCAAAATTGTATTCCCAGCTTTGCAAGTAAATGAAACCAGGAGTATCAGAACAGCCAAAAAATCAATGTTTTCAGATTTCAATAAAAATTTGGACAAATGTATGTTTTTACACTGATTTTGAGTTTTAAAAGTTTTTATGTGGAAATCCACTTCCCTCACGTCAGCGTGCTGCGTGCGAACTCGTTTATTTTTATTATTATCTCTAGTTGGCAAATCATTTTATAATGTGACTAAAGTGTGAGAAAAAGTATTCCATCCGCAGGCAATATTTTCCTTAACAGTTTATCTTTAAAATTTTATTTACTTAAATCTGTTATTGAAAACAATGGTTTATATGCACTTTGTGTATAACAACACGCAATTAGAATAACCTTTACAGTCATTGTACAGGTTTATTGTGATGGAAAACAAACGTTATGAGTTACTAAACAAATATAAATAGAAAATGGACAAAATCTGAAAGTGTTCATGGAGTAATAACATAGAATACATTTCTGGAGAGAATTTTACAACCCTAATACTACCGAAACTACAAGTGTACCCCAGGGATGTTATTGGTCGCTGCATGAAGCACCACTTGTTCAATAAATACAATCATACGATGTTAGGCAAAATTTGGAAATAATCTTTTTATCTCAACTCCTTATCGCATTACTTAAATGAGACTTACGTGACAAGTTATAACACTTTTATAATTAAATGTAAGGTGGTCAGGTTATGTTCTTAAATTGCAACTTAAGTGGGGAAAATAAAGTTTTATGATTGAATAACAATGTCATTTCATTAATTAGTGCATCAAATCCTAACTTCCTACATGAAATAAAAGGAAGAAAAATAACAATGGCTTAAATTATAAATTTATTATAAACTAGATGACCCGACAGACGTTGTCCTGTCTTTAATGTGAATATTAAATGTGAAATGAAATAAATAACAATAAATATATAAAAAAAACTCGTTTATTGTAATGCTTTTTGGTATACAACATTATTAGTCTTCTGGTTCACATTATAGCACAGTTAAATGAAAAGATTCTAGCTCAAATTATAACACTTTTTACCTTGGTTATTAAAAAAGCTTTAAACTAAGTACAATTTCTAAATCCTTGACAAAATAAAAACCAAAATGTAAACAAATAAACACATGTTTTTTAACTCATTCAAATCTTAGTATTGATTACATATGATCAAACCAAATGGCAATGGAAATTTACAAATATCAGGTGCTGCCATCTAGGGGATAAATTGTTAATGGTTTGGGATAAGTCTACAGGAGAACGTTGTCCCTCAAATTCTTATATTAATGATTTATTTGTTCACGAATTATAAATATAAACCCTTTTTCTCATTTGGAGAAAACCTTTCACTATATACTAAGTACGTTATGTTTTTATGAAATGTATTTGATTGATATTTAATCATGATAGTTTCTTTGTAATTGGGAATTATTTCTTTTGTATCTCACAGTTTAATAAAAGCATTTTCCACCAATGTTAATTTAAAGGCATTTTTTACAATTTTTAAAGTCAAATTACTAAATAATGTTTGGGTGGATTAAAAATTTTCTTTCATACAAACCTTCCCCTGGCATTAAGGAACACAACAAAAAAAGAATCGTCCAATTTGGTGCACTCGTTCTCGAGTTATGGAGTCACGTCAAAAAAAAGATTGTGATTTATTTATATAGATATAAAATCTGGAAATGGCAAATATTTTCAATTCTACTTTACTTACATATTATGGTACTAATGTGTGCATTTATCTTTCCTCCATAAATTATATAAAAAATGACTTTTAAATCATATAACCAATATTTTACGACTTTCTTAACCAGTAAAAAGTGAACTTAGATAGAAAACTTGAATTACTTTATACGAGAGAATCGCGAGAAAATATTAGTTTTGTTATTCAACTTCATTAAGGCCATCCAAATAAAATTGACTAGTTGAAACACATTATCAAATATTGGAATTTGATCAGCTGCGTAATTTGATTGACTAAATAAATGGAATCAGTTGAACAAGCAGAGATATTCGGCAAAACTAATATTTGAATCATTTATTACAGTTATAAGAAACATTTGCTGATTTTTATAAAACTATACTTTCCGATAGCTAAAAAAGTCAAAGTAACAAAACAGTTGAAATTGAAGTTGAGATGTCCAATATTACTAAATTACAAAATAAAAAAAATATAGACATTAAATTCCTCTTTCACACTATGTTTACGAACAAAACAATTGTTTCGAACATACAATGTGCAACTGACAACTGATATATGATCTACATTACGATAAAGTTCAGAATATCTTATTCAAAACTCTTCCCAAATATCGCATGAATTTTCCTTATCCTGACATTAACATATGTTTGCTTGGTAGGAGTTTTGTACCTGAAGTTGAAGGATTTCCTGTTCACATAACAAACTCTTCCATATAACTTGTATTTATCCTGGTTGGTCCTATGGCATGTGTACAAATGCGTAGCAAATTTACTATAACAAACGTTTTAAAAGCCTTGGAAATATATATGAAAACGCTTTTTCAAAAATATATTTCTAGATGTGTTATTATTTTAATTGTTTTTAGTAAACAATTGTTATAATACACATTAATATATGTAAATATAATTGTTTTTCTTCGCTCAGTGGGTGGAACACATTGTATTGTATTTCGTAGAGAAACGTTCCAATTATTTATTTGTACTAACAAACAAGGGATATTGTACTACTTTAAAAATATTTTTAATTTGTAAAGATTGATGGATGATTATTTTAACGAATCTTCAGCAGTGGAATACATGTTCAAATCCCAAACACATATTAATTTTCTTTGCCTTTATATTTCTTTATTTTGAACAGATTCAACATAATTACTGAATTGATAGCCACGTTGAAAATGGTAAAATCGAAGTCAAACAGTGGTAAAAATGGTACCAACTCATATCTTAGTTTCCAATCCCTATTTTATATGTATAAAAAGAAAAGCCCTCACTCACTCACTCATCACGAATTCTTCTGATTCCCATTAACCTAGAGAGTTGCAATTCTGTACACTGATTCTTTAGGCATAAAACAGGAAAACTAAATGGTTTTCATCCCGATCTGTGACCTTAAGGCTCCACCAGAGACCCTGACAAAGTTCCCATGGACCTTAATTTTTGTTTGTGCTGATGAAAATACAAACAGCTGATCTCGATTCGTAGCAGTTCCACGGGGTAATTAGAGAATGCAGCACACACAACTGTCACAAATTTTATAAATCATTAGCGGGGCGAAGCCTGCGGGCAATCTAGTTCTAAGTATAAGAATTTCAACACTTTCAAATCGTGGACGGTGTGAAATAAATTAATAACCTCAATCCCCAACCCCAATCCTTAATCTCTTAAACAAATTACACTCTGCCACAAAGCGGTAACCAAACGATTTTAATCAGCTTAGGTTTCAATTTGATCATAGGCAAGAAGCTTAATGCTTTAGAACTTGCAGAGCTTTAATCTTTCCTACGTTCAGCCTTTATGTATTTGTTACGTTTTCAAGAAATTCCATTGCCGGCACTTGCTGGCACTAAAGGATTTATCCAAGAGTGATCAATTCAACGTTTCCATGAAGAATATTAAGCTTCAAACCAATAGTTCTTTAACTGAAACAACACTAAAAATTATAAATATTATTGTTTTAGCGAATGACATATTTTGTTTAAATGTATAATAATCAAACTAAACAAGAAAATCTTCTCTGCAAAAAATATTTTTCACGCTATTGGCATGTTAAAATAAAAATATTATACTACAGATAGAATACCTAGTTTCTTGTTCTGCGTTGTTGATTGTACCGTTGTAACAATATATATATATATATATATATATATATATATATATAAAACAATGAACCATATTTCTATAAACATAAAAATCTAAAAAAATGCAGATTTTAGTGGCAAAGATTTAAAGTAATCTTGATGACCTAGTTAAAACCAAACAGATAACATTGAATTAATTTTAAATGTACAATGTAAGGAACAAATAAATGTCATCTTGTTTCCTGTGATAGGATAAATATTACCAAACCATACATTTATAATTAATTGAATTTAGTTAAGTTACTTGATTTAATCGGAACAATTTTGGTAATAGCTATATAATATTAAGAGAGTTTGGATCTATCCTGAATAATGTATTAATGTTTTCAGTTTAGCAGTGATGATACATACATGAATTTTAATCACAATAACTAAAAATATTTCCCAACGCCGATAAAATTGTGTTCTATTTAAAAAATATACAAGTAGTATCAAATTACTAAACACCACTTTTCCCAACATAAATATCCGCTCTAAATATGGTAGAGATATTTATTACGTAAGTGCGTAAAAGATATGACGTTGTTCGAAGGGCGAGATTGAAATTTGAGTTATAACGGATAACCCACGTGTTTCCTCTACATCAGACATATTTTAACACTGAAAATACCCAGTTTCTTGATAAATGCATTTCTTTAATTTCCTCAAACGTTTTAAATGGACTAAATAACAAACGTATATTCGTATGTATGTATAAAATTACAAACAGTAGATTAACTTATGTTTTCTGTAAAAGTATTAAATAAATTTGTAATACAATTTTACTTATACAATTTAAGAATGTTTCTACACACTTCATACTTAAGGCTTGGGTTATGCGAAGGTTAATCTTTAACATACTAATCTACACATCTGAAAAAAATTTAATGAATAAATATACCCAAAACTGCCCTCGTCAAAGCAAAAAAATCACAGTAAATAATGGACACTTTTATGCTGTTTTTATATTAAAAGGTTACATGTCGAAGGTGGAGTGATTTTTTTAGGAATTGTCTTTTACGTAAAATATAAGTAAACCTCCTCTACACCCCCAACATCCCTCCCCCCTACCCTCCCCTCCACCCAACATCGTTAGCTCTACATTTTGCCAGTATAGGATATGGATATATGCTAAGCCTCTAATTTGAGATGGAAAGGTGTAGGGAGGGTTGACTAGCTGATTGACCTAGTAGAGGGTCATCGAGGTCAATGAGACCCCAAGTGTGTTGACATCAACCCCTGCCCACCTAAATATTATGCAGTTGTATATGTAGAATGATGGCTTTAAAAAAATGTTCAACCTTTCTTCAGAATAAAATATTTAACGTTGAACTTTTCCACTACCTGAGAGTTGGTTTTGTGATAATCGGAATACTGAAAAATTTATATTTTAGAAACATTATATGCTTTAAACATTTTTACACCAATTAATTTCTGGTATTATTTCAAAGAACCTAATTAAATTTATACTAATTTGGCCCTGAAAGGATGTCTTTGCTGTTTAGGATCAAATTAAAATATTCAGTAACGTATTTTCCAACACTACAAAAATATTCGTTTGCCTGGAGTATCTGTTTCTTGTCCAGGTGCAGGTCTGCAGGTGTCGAAACGAAAGACACCGGAACTCTAGCATCGGACCTGTCGAGGGTTCAAACCCCAGTCCTCGAATGTAAATTGTTATCAGTACTGTGGAACAAGTCTCACCCCTTGTTTTTCTGGATACGTCCTATGCACAGACGATAGTCTATGTGGACGGACAAAGTGAGACAAAATAAGGATGGCAATTGTTCTCCGACCGAAATGGATGACGAGATTGTAGGGGAAACGATACAAGGAAATATAGCAATGAGGAAGATCTACTAAAAGTATTCAAAAGAGTACAAGGGATATAGCGTTAAAAAATTGTTCTGCGAAATTAAATTGACAACTTCAAACTAGAGAAAAGCGGTAGTAAACAGTGGGACTTTCCTTGCCCCTTGACATTTTGAGACACTTTATTAGCATATAGAGTGGTTTGGCCTAAAACTGATAATCCAGTGAAGTTGATTGTTTTGAAAAGACAACAATTAAGGTTATTAATAGATTTAGTTTGTTAACGCTCATGGGTTGTGGGTGTAACCTGTAATAACAAAATTCGTTAAAAATAAATTTGTTTGGAGTAACACCTATTTTTAAATGGGTTTTTGGTAATTTACAAAAGTGAAGAACTGATAAAGGACAGTTTGAAGTTTACGTCCGGTGTACGAAGAAAAGTTTGTTAGAACTTGTTTGTTTGAAATTCATAGTTGTCGACAGTGAACTTATGTTTTTTATATTCCTGTTTCCGTCTTCACGCGCTTAGAATACATATAAATTATAAAAGAAAGACTTTGCTATGCAAAGTTTAACAACGTCAGTATAAATAATCCAAGTAAGTCTAAATATAAAATATACACAACACTTGCGCTGTAAAGTGTCTCCGTTGAGATCTGCTATTGTGTAATGTAAATGTTTTTAGACTCTGGGCTGATTATAGATCTAGGGTTCATTTTTTTAATGCATAGTTTGTAGTTATTTACCAAAGAATACAAGTTTTATTACATCTCTATGGTATTTTCTGTATAATAATTTATTCCGGAAGTAGCATTTAGTACTTAGTTTAACCCTACTCCTATCTAAAACAAAAAAAGTTGAAAAACTGGTATTATGTATCCTTAGTCTCTGGTAATGATACATAGAATGGAATTTGAGCTCTTTTTGTAAAAGAAGAAAAAACAATTTACCAAAATATACATTAAAATGTATCTAAATTATATAATTAATATTATTTATACACGGTATACACGGTTATAGACGGTAACTAGTCACTGCTTCAGAAGAACGGTAAATAGTCACTGCTTCAGAAGTACGGTAACTAGTCACTGCTTCAGAAGTACGGTAACTAGTCACTACTTCAGAAGTACGGTAACTAGTCACTGCTTCAGAAGTACGGTAACTAGTCACTGCTTCAGAAGTACGGTAACTAGTCACTGCTTAAGAAGTACGGTAACTAGTCACGGCTTCAGAAGTACGGTAACTAGTCACTGCTTCAGAAGTACGGTAACTAGTCACTGCTTCAGAAGTACGGTAACTAGTCACTGCTTCAGAAGTACGGTAACTAGTCACTGCTTCAGAAGTACGGTAACTAGTCACTGCTTCAGAAGAACGGTAACTAGTCACTGCTTCAGAAGTACGGTAACTAGTCACTGCTTCAGAAGTACGGTAACTAGTCACTGATTCAGAAGTACGGTAACTAGTCACTGCTTCAGAAGTACGGTAACTAGTCACTGCTTCAGAAGTACGGTAAGTAAATTGACAAGTTGTATTTATGGTTTCACATCCAGTCACCAATATAATTTATGGTGGTAACTTTGGCCTCATTAAACAGCCAAGTTTGTCATTATGTAGAGAAGGAAGTTATAGGTTGCTAATAATGAGGAAAATACATGCTAAACTATAACAGACCTACTGCTCAAACTTGAGCAAATGTTATCCTCATACTTCTGGATTTTAACCAGCCCTCATAATGAATTGTGTATGCATTGTATTGTGTATACCAGCATTGCCATTCCTGTAGTCATTATTTATATAACGTCTAAAAATTATAATTTTTCTGCTGGGCTATGTTTGGTTAACGTGCTAAAAGCTGTTGAATTTTCGATTTAATTGATTTATATTCTTTCATAAGTTTTACATAAGGGCCCTGAGGACTCTACACCTCCTCTTTTTTTAACTGACACAACTTCAGGCCTAATAATTGGTTCAGTAGTTCCTTAGATTTTATAAAATTCCCCTCGAGTATTAATATGAAGAATATACACAAAGGTTAGTTTAGTTAGTTTAAAGGTTAGGTTAGTTTGGATTTTTAAAACAGATTAGCGGTTAGATATATGGCAAATACAGATGTAAAACTGATTTAATTTTTCTTGAGATCCAACAAATCTCCAGTTTAAAATTATATTAGATTGAAATAAACAAATATTTTTGAACTTAAAAACAATATTTCAAGTCAATGTGATCCATAACTTTTATTATTACAACTTTATGACCTCCTCCCTTAAATGTGTTAGGTAACTTAAATAAAAACTATTGGAATGACATATTAGAGCTTATATCTACAGTGAACTCCAATACATTTTATAAAACAGTTTTTTGTGGATGCAGCAAGTTTCTGACAAAGTAACGCATGTATGATAAACAAACTGAAGCGGAATCCGATAGTCAAAAGACTTTGTTCACTGTCAATATTGAGTTCAATAAGAAGCTTATTTTGAATCCATTATTTGAAGCTCTAAAGCAAGGGAGTGTTGGCATTGTATGTTAAAATGTCAACGAAACATCTGAAATATATTGGCTTTGCTGAATTGTTGAGTTTACAATTATTATTGTGTGAAATAAAGTGTATTTCATGATTAATGTCAAATAATTATAAATTGATTTTAATAAATTGACTTCAACTTTTACCTTAAACTTACAAGCGTTTTTAAAATATCAGAAGTATTTGTCAAAAACTTTACATGGTATATACCTTATTATATTTTCTCCAAACATCTGTCCTCATTTATTTTATAAAAGCTGTACATCAAAGTATTATTAAACATAATAATACATAAAATAATAGTAATATAATACATACATAATAAAATAATACTAATTGATTCGTAAAAGTAATTTATTTTATCCTTAAAATATTCTGATGCACAGAATATTAAGAGGTTTTTCATATTTACATTGTATTAACTAATGTACACAACTTAACAGTCTACTACGAGTGAGTTTTATAAATTTTATTGAAAGTAAGAAAATCGCCTTAAATTTAAACGGTGTAAATGATTTTTAAGAAAACAACGATCTTGTATCTGATCAAAACCCCGCATATCAAAGCATATGTTAACAATCTAAACTTGTGAGGAAGTTAAATTAACTTTTATGATTGAGTTAAAACTGTAATAATGAATTTCGTATATTACCTTTTTAAAAGTTGACATACACGAATAAGTTATGCCAGAGGAGATATAGTACATGGTTATAAATAATAAATGTAATATTATGAGATTAATGTAGTGTATTCCAGATACGTCTTGGTGCGTGGGGTGCTGCTGATCCAGTCTGAGCTACGTCTTGGTGCGTGGGATGCTGCTGATCCGGTCTGAGCCTAATATTGCAGTCGACATTGTGACGTCATGTCGTCTAGTCATATTCTTGGCAACGTATCGGCTACTCGTATCGTTCAAAGTGGTAGGTTTTTATTTTTCACACCATAAGCAAAAGTAAAGTAAGTTGTAGATATATGATGAACATAGAACTCTATTAATTGATAGAGTTCTAAGATTATGTAACACCATAATCGTGAAAGAAAATTAATCACGATTAAGAATGATGAGCAAAGTTTTTTAGCGAATTTCCCCTATAGGGAAGAAGCTATTACTGTAGTTGGCATAGTAAGACCTAGGCCCGGGACCATGATAACTTTTCGTTATGAGGTCCCCAGACCCCAAAAACACCGTTCGTTCGAAACTGTATTTATATCTATGTGTGTCCATGGGTGCGTTAACTCTCATCAAAAATGTCCGATTTTGATAAAATTAGGTACAAACGTGTAAAGCAAAAAATGGTATTTTGAATTTTTTCATATAATTTTGGAAATAGTCCAATTTTAATTTTTACCATTGGATTTAGCTTAAAAAACATAAAATTTGGTATTTTGTTCATTCCTCCACGTCAATTGGTTACCGAGATATTGAAAGTGCTAACCACAGTATGTTGTCTAATGTTATTCTTATGGAGGAAAATAAAAAAATTATATCTTCCTTATTTATGAACGTATACTGAAAAAATTTGGTATACGGCTTCATCTGGTTGTGGTCGATTGATATTTGCTAAACAAATTTTTTCTTAAGGCTCCCGAAGCAGAAAACCTACGTACTTAGCCCCATGTTATTCTTATGGATAATAATTAAATGCTATGTCTCCCTTAATTATGAACATAAATGAATAAAAACTGATATATGACTTCACATAGTTGAGTTATACTAATATTAGCATAAAAACCCATTTTTTGTGTTCCTTGATGCAACAAACCTGCGTACTCAGCCCCAATTTTATTCTTATCGAGAATAATTAAAATTGAATATATCGCTTATTTGTGAATATATTTTTATGAAACTTGGTAAGTGGCTTTATGTGGTATTAAGACAGTTATATCTCCATTTTAAATTCGCTGAGTGTGCAGGTTTGCTGCAGCGGAGGTACAGTATTTATTTATTATTTTTTATTTTGATCTGAAGATGTCTTGGCAATTTATTGCAGGAAACTTAGGCTATGAAACAAAATTTTAGTTATTAAAATGTGATGTTGTTATGTTAAATTTAAAGAAAAATTTTCATCCAATAACTAAGCTAATTCCAATATTTTAATCCCAACAAATATGTTATTTCTTATTTATATATATATATATATATAAATATATTATATATATTAAATATATTATATATATATATATTCTTATTTCTTATATATATATATATATATATATATACATATAATAATTCCTAGCACAATGTTTTTTCCCATAAACATAATAGTTTTAGCATTTAAACGGTGCTGCATTGTACAGTATATTAAAAAACGCTTTGATAAAATCCGGTAGATATTTGGGGGCTAGGGTTTCAGGCCTTGAAACAAAAAAGGGTTGAACGCCCGGGAACGACTCCCCCGACTCCAGCCCTTCCCTTTGGTCATCAATCGCGCTTAGACCAAATTTTGGAACCGCAGATTATTTCAACGCAGCAAGCCTTTTCATGATATCACCGTTTATTAACAGTATTTAGTTTTGTTATTATAAAAGAGAACACTTTGATCTCATAATTAAGTATAGTATACACTAACAGTGTAGATGATAATCTATAGGGAACCATGTCAATTAATATAAAATACCAAAGCAAATATTGCGTAATTTTTAACTCAAAACGTAAAACTAAATGTAACGATTCAAAATTCTCAACCGCGTAAATGAGCTGCGCTACCCCCCCCCCCCAATCAACCCTCCTCACCCCCGTGCGACAGGCTCGAGCGATATTCACAAAACAGGATTTTCCATCCACTGGACTAAAAAATAACATCTTCCCTCTTTATTGTGAATTCATGGGAAAAATTAATGAGGCGGATGTTCGTAATGTTTAAATTTACTTTTACAGGAGATTGACTAAAATCTAAAAACTTGCTTTGAAAATCGATATCTTTCCATTTATTTTAAATAGTCTGAATAACACTTCGCTTAATGTTATCAAATTAAGTGGATGAGATGTTTCCATTTTTATTTTAGAAATAATTAAGATTATGATGTTATGAAATTTATATCAACGTTTTGACCTAAGCAATATATATTTTTAATGAAATAATACATGCAATAGGTATCGAAATATAAAGGAATTTTTCCACCTAGAATCAAATCGTAAACTGTTATTTTCAAATAGGGGTGATGAGTTAAGTCATACTATATGTTGATGCGCGGCTTGAGCACTAAAACACCTGTACCACAATTCGCTTTTAAAAATCTCATTCATAAACTTGTTGTTACTGAGACACGAGACGAAACGGTGTTAAATTGCTTCCTCTCTCTATCAGAGAGGTGGTCAGTGACGTACATATCACAAAGGGGGCAAAAGGTCAGCAGCAGCTGTGTCCTTTACTGTTATCTGCCTCCCCCACTCCAAAAAAAACCTCATTTTAGCGAATTTCCCCTATAGGGAAGAAGCTATTACCGTAGGTCTCATGGTAGGACTTAAGACCCAGACCATGATAACTTTTTGTTTTGAGGTCCCCAGATGCCAAAAACACTATTCGTTCAATTTTATATATATATATATATATATATATATATATATATATATATATATATATATATATATATATATGTGTGTGACCGTGAATGCGATAACTTGAGTAAAAAACGTCCGATTTCTATGAAATTTGACTCAAATGTGTAAAATGACATTCATGACTTTAAGTTCGAAAACCATACAAATCGGACCATGGGAAGGGGTGTTTATGGGGTTTTAAATTTCCAAAAATCAGTTTTTTGCATTTTTTACCCTAAAATTTTTAAAAAACTTAATTTTGGTTTTGACCATGTTATAGAGCTTAAAAAAACAAATAATATAGTATTTTTAATTATTAACCTAGGTTAAGTGGTTGCGGATAAAATCCAAAAAACCTTCTCATACAATCTCCCATGTTAATCTTAGTGGAAAAAGGTTTTGGTTTTTCCTCAGTTTATTTTAATGTAAACTTCAAATTTGCTTTTACCAATATGTTCAGTTCCACAAAAAAATCATTTTGCTGTTTAAATTTTGATTCTACGCCCAACCGTTGCAGAGATATTCAAAGTGCTAAACACAGTACGTTGACCAATGTTATCCTTATGGAGAATAAATAGAATTTGATATCTCGATTATTGATGAATGTATGTTGATGAAACTTGTAAGGGAGTTCTACTTTTGTTTAACTTAACAGTTCCCTTACAGTTTTCGGAGCTGGGTAATTTACCACAGCTTTAACTTTTTCTGGATCTGTGAGAATCCCCTCAGAATTTACCACATGTTCCAGGTACTTAAGTTCTGTCTGGCAGAACTTGCACTTTTCTAGGTTAAGTCGTAGCCGGGCGAACTGCAGGCGCTCAAAGACCTTACTGAGGTTTTCAAAGTGTTCCTCCAATGTTTTCCCCAGGACAATAATATCATCGAGGTAAGCAAAAGCTTTATCCTCTAAATCTGACCCTAATACAGTATCCAGTAACCTTTGGAAGGTAGCCGGAGCTGAATGTAAGCCAAAGGCCATTACCCTGAATTGGAAGAGTCCTCTGTTCGGTACAGTGAAGGTAGTGAGGGGCCGACTATCCTTATGCAGAGGCACCTGCCAGTAACCATCCTTTAAGTCAAGGGTAGAGATGTATTTCGCTTCTTTCAGTCTGTCCAGGATTGCATGAACTTGTGGGAGGGGAAAAGCGTCTTTTATTGTTGCGTTATTCACTGAACGTAGGTCTACGCAAAATCGGTACTTCCCTGAGGGCTTCTTAACCATTACCACAGGCGAGCTCCAGGGGCTAACTGCCTGTTCAATCACTCCGGCTTTCAACATATTATCCACTTCGTCATTTATAACTTTTTGCATTACTGAGTTTTTCGGGTAGTATCTGTGCTTAGTGGGTTGTACATTGGGTTTTAATCTAAGGGTGTGGTTGACTAGGTGGGTTGGCCCACTAACGGTCTTAAATTTAGGCAATTCTCTCTCCAGAAACTTATCTACTGCTCTTTGGTCTTCTTTAGATAGAGGTTTTATCTCGTTAACTGCTCCTTCAGAGTCGGAAGGGATGGGGGTAGGAGGGACTCTGCAAGACCAGTGGACCTGTTGGTTAGGCACATCAATTATTGCTCCCCATTCTTTCATAGCTTCTAAACCGATAATAATGTCTACCGTCAGTCCTGGCAGTATGAACAGGGTCACAAATTTTTCCATATCTCCCAGCCTACACTTAACACAAAAAGAATACAAAATCTCCACTTGTTTACCGTCAGCGACAGTTACATAATTATTATGTTCTGTCGTAGGTACATACCCCACTCTGTTTAAAATCCCTGCACAAATTTCGCTTGCATAGCTCCTAGTTGCTCCTGTGTCTATTAAAGCTTTAAAGGGTTTCCCACTTATAGCTATGTCAAGGATTATCCTACAGTCTGAAATTTTAGGTGGATTGCTCCTGGCCTGATTTAATATACCTTTGGGGTTTACTGCCTCCTTTGCTGGGGACCTGGAGTACCCCGGTTTCTCCATGCCCCTCTGTAGTTTTCCGCCGCCGCACATCTGCAGTCCTTAGTCCTACCGACTGTGCCACAAAACCTACACTTGTCTCTTTTGGGTAGTCTACATTCCCGAGAGAAGTGTCCGGCTTGGTTGCAGTTCCAGCAGCGGGCTCTATTGTCGCTGTCTTGGCCCTGTCTCCTAGCCTTTGGGGTACTATCATATTGCCGGTTCGTTTCCCCTCGGTGACCCTGGGGATTTTGTGGGTTCTCGCACCTCCAAGGGTGATCTATAGATGAGGGCTTGTAGCCAATCTCTGGGTATAAAGCTTGTGCGGGTCTCTGGGGGGGGGGGGTTTATAGTTGCTAGCTGAATACTTAATAGATTCGTAATCGTTAGCCGCCTTTACTAGTTCCGGGAGGGTTGTTATATTCCAGCGTACTCCGTAAAGTTTGTACTCGGGTAGCATATTCTCAAAAATCCGCTGGAACTGTTGTTCACTTGACCAGCGTCCATGTCTTCTCATTAGGGTTTGTACAGCCACCAAGTAGTCTTGGAAAGATTCGTTTGGACCCTGTGTTCGGTCTCGTATTTCAAGGTCCAATTTTTCCCTATACCGTCTTGGAAGGTAGTTGAGCTCTAGATATTGTATAAAACCGTCCCAAGTGTGCCACAAGGACTTAGAATTTCGGTACCACAAAAGTGCTTTACCTTTTAAGAGTTCTGGAAGTGCTTGTAGGAGGTCATCAGGTTTAATTTGGTATGCTTCCCTTAGTTCCTCTAACCGTTCCAAAAAGGAGACCAAGTCTTTTTCCCCGTTAAACGTGAGATTCCACTTCCGAACAACATTACAAAGAGAAGTCTTATCGTTAGTACTCACAGGTGCTGCACTGGTACTGGCCTCGGTACCTGGTAGTGGTGCTGTTGGTGTTGTTTCCGTTAGTTTATATTCACCCTTGATGAATGACGTGAGGGTTTTTCTCCCATCACTAACTTTGTGGCTGGCTGGGAGACCAAATTTCTTTAACTCCTCCAGGAGTTCGGACTTCTTCAGGCTGTAGATCCAACCAGTGCGGGGGTTCTGCTTGGTCTCATCGGGGATGCTCTCGGTTTCAGAGTCCGTCATCTCTGCAGTATTTATTCCTTGGGAAAACACACGTATTATTTTCATATGACTTATATTTCAGGTGAAATTATCCTTTTTCACTCAGAGTTAACTATCGAATTTGCAACCGGTCCTGTCCCAAAAACTTTTAAACATGTTTTTGTTCTTTTAAGAAGTGTCACTGTAGAGTCCCTGTTCGGGCGCCAAAATTATGTAAGGGAGTTCTACTTTTGTTTAACTTTTCATTCACTTTTTCCCTATTTTAAACTAACTTCTCAATGGGACAGGCCTGGGTTCAGTGACAACTCCAGATGTGGCAACGTTAGTTTATTGTACACTTTTGCAATATTTACACTATATACAAGGCTTTAAAGTACACAAGATCAATGTCTTGGGTACGGTGACTGAGGACCTCCAGGGTAGCAACCCTCGGTGAAGTCGGGTCTGTCCCGGTGCCTCTGCGGATGTCCCTTTAGAGATGTCCCAATTGTTCCTGTGGGCCTTTTCGAAGTAGGCGTCGTGGTGGACGACCTGCTTTCACAGCTGCCCAGTGGTGACTGACTCAGCTGTAACAGACAGCCCATTTATATACCTGGTTAAACAATAGGAGGAGGGGGGTTAGTGGAGGGGAGGAGTATGGTCTGTGTGGGGCTGTTCAGTGCGGGCTCAACACGCCCTAGCACTGGGGAAGGGAAAAGGGTAAGTCCAGTGCGGGCTCAACGCGCCCAAGCACTGGGCCAGTGCGGGCTCAACACGCCCTAGCACTGGGGAAGGGAAAGGTAAGGTCAGTGCGGGCTCAACACGCCCTGGCACTGGGGGAAGGGAAGGGTAAGTCCAGTGCGGGCTCAACACGCCCTGGCACTGGGGGAAGGGAAAGGTAAGTCCAGTGCGGGCTCAACGCGCCCTAGCACTGGGGGAAGGGAAAGGTAAGTCCAGTGCGGGCTCAACACGCCCTGGCACTGGGGGAAGGGAAGGGTAAGTCCAGTGCGGGCTCAACGCGCCCTGGCACTGGGGAAAGGAAGGGTAAGTCCAGTGCGGGCTCAACACGCCCTGGCACTGGGGGAAGGGAAAGGTAAGTCCAGTGCGGGCTCAACGCGCCCTAGCACTGGGGGAAGGGAAAGGTAAGTCCAGTGCGGGCTCAACACGCCCTAGCACTGGGGAAGGGAAAGGTAAGGTCAGTGCGGGCTCAACACGCCCTGGCACTGGGGGAAGGGAAGGGTAAGTCCAGTGCGGGCTCAACACGCCCTGGCACTGGGGGGAAGGGAAAGGTAAGTCCAGTGCGGGCTCAACGCGCCCTAGCACTGGGGGAAGGGAAAGGTAAGTCCAGTGCGGGCTCAACACGCCCTGGCACTGGGGGAAGGGAAGGGTAAGTCCAGTGCGGGCTCAACGCGCCCTGGCACTGGGGAAGGGAAGGGTAAGTCCAGTGCGGGCTCAACACGCCCTGGCACTGGGGGAAGGGAAGGGTAAGTCCAGTGCGGGCTCAACGCGCCCTAGCACTGGGGGAAGGGAAAGGTAAGTCCAGTGCGGGCTTAACACGCCCTGGCACTGGGGGAAGGGAAGGGTAAGTCCAGTGCGGGCTCAACACGCCCTGGCACTGGGGGAAGGGAAGGGTAAGTCCAGTGCGGGCTCAACGCGCCCTGGCACTGGGGGAAGGGAAGGGTAAGTCCAGTGCGGGCTCAACACGCCCTGGCACTGGGGGAAGGGAAGGGTAAGTCCAGTGCGGGCTCAACGCGCCCTAGCACTGGGGGAAGGGAAAGGTAAGTCCAGTGCGGGCTCAACACGCCCTGGCACTGGGGGAAGGGAAGGGTAAGTCCAGTGCGGGCTCAACACGCCCTGGCACTGGGGGAAGGGAAGGGTAAGTCCAGTGCGGGCTCAACGCGCCCTGGCACTGGGGAAGGGAAGGGTAAGTCCAGTGCGGGCTCAACACGCCCTGGCACTGGGGGAAGGGAAGGGTAAGTCCAGTGCGGGCTCAACGCGCCCTAGCACTGGGGGAAGGGAAAGGTAAGTCCAGTGCGGGCTTAACACGCCCTGGCACTGGGGGAAGGGAAGGGTAAGTCCAGTGCGGGCTCAACACGCCCTGGCACTGGGGGAAGGGAAGGGTAAGTCCAGTGCGGGCTCAACGCGCCCTAGCACTGGGGGAAGGGAAAGGTAAGTCCAGTGCGGGCTCAACACGCCCTGGCACTGGGGGAAGGGAAGGGTAAGTCCAGTGCGGGCTCAACGCGCCCTGGCACTGGGGAAGGGAAGGGTAAGTCCAGTGCGGGCTCAACACGCCCTGGCACTGGGGGAAGGGAAGGGTAAGTCCAGTGCGGGCTCAACGCGCCCTAGCACTGG
This sequence comes from Allygus modestus, assembly GCA_963675035.1. Lineage (NCBI taxonomy): Eukaryota > Metazoa > Arthropoda > Insecta > Hemiptera > Cicadellidae > Allygus > Allygus modestus. Next base: position 455,408,913 of record OY776111.1, on the reverse strand, counting down.
GGGAAGGGAAAGGTAAGTCCAGTGCGGGCTTAACACGCCCTGGCACTGGGGGAAGGGAAGGGTAAGTCCAGTGCGGGCTCAACACGCCCTGGCACTGGGGGAAGGGAAGGGTAAGTCCAGTGCGGGCTCAACGCGCCCTAGCACTGGGGGAAGGAAGGGTAAGTCCAGTGCGGGCTCAACGCGCCCTAGCACTGGGGAAGGGAAAGGTAAGTACAGTGCGGGCTCAACGCGCCCTGGCACTGGGGGAAGGGAAAGGTAAGTTCAGTGCGGGCTCAACACGCCCTGGCACTGGGGGAAGGAAAGGGTAAGTCCAGTGCGGGCTCAACGCGCCCTAGCACTGGGGAAGGGAAAGGTAAGTACGGTGCGGGCTCAACGCCCTGGCACTGGGGGAAGGGAAGGGTACGTAGGGAATGCCGGGGGCTCAACACGCCCATCCGGCTACCCGCGGGCTCAACACGCCCATGCGGGGTGTCGGGGGCTCAGCACGCCCATCCGACGGACCTGGGGGCTCAACACGCCCATCCAGACCACCGGGAGCTCAACACGCCCATCCGGTGGGTCGGGCCGCTAGGGCCCAACTGACTGGCTTTCTCTGTGCAGCCTCCTTTTATGCATGGGGATTTTCCCTGTAGGGGTGGGGGAAAGGACCCAGTACCGGGCCCTGGCACTGTGCTCTTTCCCACAGTACATTTCCCTCAGGGAAATTACCTGGGGTATATTGTCTAAAGGACAAATTTGTAGTAAAATTTCCCTTGATGGGCTGTTTGGGTTTTATGGGGTTTTCCCTCCCTAAAACACTTCCTTACAAACTTGGTATGTGGCTTCAAGTAGTACTGGAAAATTGATATTTGCACAAAAAATTGAGTTTTTGGTGATTATTCCCTTAGCAGCAAACCTGCGTACTCAACCCCCATGTTATTCTTATGGAGAATAAGTCAAATGTATTGACTCCCTTAATTATGAACATAAATTAATAAAACTTGGTATATAGCTTCACTTGGTTGAGTTATATTGATAATTGCATAAAATCACAATTTTTTGTTCCTTGTTGCAGCAACCCTGCTTACTCCGCCCCCATGTTATTTTTATGGAGAATCACTAAAATGTTATATAGCGCTTATTTATGACTGAATATTGATGAAACTTGGTATGTGGAACACCTAGTTAAATTATATTTATATTTGCATAAAAACCAATTGTTTGTGTTCCTTATTTCAGCAAACCTACGTACTCATTACTAATGTTATTCTTATAGAGAATAATTAAAATCGCTTATATGTGAATATATTTTTATGAAACTTGGTATGCGGCTTTATGTGGTATTCAGACATATGTTATGCATTGGAAATTCGCTGAGTATGCAGGTTTGCTACGACGGGGGTATTTCTATTTCCCACCTAAACCTCCTGCTGTAATCTCCGTTTTCTGAAACCGCTTGATATAAGGTCTACATTTCACTTAACTAATAAAGATTGTTTTTTGTTTTTTATTTTGTTGTCTTAAATAACAAAAAAATACTTTAAAATAATTAATATTTCACTATTGAAAAGGTTATCCTAAAAACGCTTAGGTTTCACCAATGCAGTGGCCTCACGTGTGACTTACCGAATTGGTGATTATTGTAGCGTTTGAATAATTAAAAACTAACCAGGATAAAATAAACTGCGTCTCACAAAACTACAAAATATATTCACCCTTACGGACTTACATTCAAGACGGTAAATATATTTACCACCCTTAGTGAATATTTACCGTCACATATTCCTGAGTGTATTATAAAAGTAAATATACTTTGCAGTGTTGTAACGTTGATTACTTCATCCTGTTTATATATTTTGTATTACAGAATCCAAATGTTGGCCGAATATTTAAGTTGAAATGATAATTTACATTTTAACGAGAATTATAATTTTTTTTAACATACTTTGGTCAATTTTTAGCTTTTACAATGATGATAAAATTCGTAATGAAATTAATAGGCAATACCTAAATTAGCTTTATGGTGGGATTAAAACTTAGGTATAATTTATAATTTATTAGGGCAATAATCAAAGTTATTATACTCTTGGAAGGATTGACGTTAACCTAACTAAATGATGTCGAATAAGTTAGTTTATGGTTTGAACCGATTAACAACTGTAATTAATGTAGGACAAGTAATCTGTGTCTTTAAACAAATCTACTTATACAAATTTTATGTTTATTAATATTTACTTTTACCCCGAACGTAAATTTAATCTAATCCTATCCTATACTCTAATACGAGCTATGTTTGTTTGTTTGAGATCCAGCGGAAGGATTTTTCTAAAAGTTTGGGATTAGGGACATTTGGGTCTAAAAAATCGATTGGTGAAAACCACTACCTCAGGAAACCTCGTATTTTTCTAAACAACTCATTTGAAAATTGACAATTCTAACATTGGGCTTATGGAGTTTAAAATCATAACACCGGTTACTATGAATAACAAAAACAAACCATTAAATCAGCTTCTATAAATTAAAATATTGTAAACAGCTGTTTATCATTATGGAAATAAAAAAAAACTACTTGAATGGCAACTCTCCTAATCGAAATAAAAACAAACTACTTGAATGACAACTCAAACTCTTTTTTCGATAGGCGAGTGAGCGAAGCGAACGAGCTCATATTGAAAATGAACGAGTATTTGAAATAAAACAAATTCAATGCCTCTTCTGCGGAATCAAACACCGATCATGGTCCCCCGGGACTAAAATGTAATATTACAATAGTAAACTCCAATAACTACACTGACGCAATTAGGGCGTTAAGTGATCCGTGAAAACGAATCTGTATGAAGCCTGGACGCTGGGACAGATATGTGATTGGTACAACAGCCTTCTCCTAATTATATAAACCAATCCCGCCTTGTTAATTTGCACATAGACATCGTTAGGGCTGGTTAACTACAATAGAAGTTGCGTTACAAGATATATATTGTTTAAATTAATTAAACTGGTTTAAGTTTATGATAATTTTAATAACTAACGAATAATCCTATATATTAATACGCTAGGGTTTTTTATTCATTGTCATAACTCGATAACGTCCGGTCGGATTTTTACGTTTGAGGTGTAAAGGTATTTTTACGTAGATTTGCCAATACGTAGAATGCCAATTTTAAGATAAAACATCACTTAAATACAGTAAAGGGATGAATTTTTGAAACAGTGGCGCTACCCGACGGCGGAAGTCTTAACTACGCGTTGATTGAAAGTACGTTTTTATCATCCGTTTTAATACCAGATGTTTTATTATGTTTGTTTTTAACTGAAGTAACCTTTCGTTGGGTACAGACTTGCTCGGATTCGAGCAAAAGGACCACTAGTATTTAATAAATGCAATAGTGTTATTAAGAAATCTTTTGGACATAAAAGTTTTAAGTTTTTGCACAAACCAAACATTACAAAAATGGACTAATTGCATGTTGAAAAATTCATGTGCTATTCTTTGAAATAACTCTAGTGTAATTGTTTTCTATTTATTAAACAAGTATATTTAAAATATTTTTATTGTATTAAAACCGTAATATTTATTATATTTATTAGAGATCCATAATTTATAATTCTCTGACCGCTTGCGGCGTAAAATGACTTTGTTACGACTGTCAGGACTAAAACAGGATATGAATTCAATTAGGGACTAAATTTGTTACAGTACCATGATGTTACTGCCATATTGTGTTAATGGTCATCGGCTGATTTATAAAACTTTGTTACATACCAAGACATTTTGTGAATTAAAAATTATATTAAAATAATGATATACCAAATAGGTTGATCATGTCTTAATAACCCCTAATTATTCAGTCTGAGGAATAAGTATAATCTCTTGATTCTAGTTTTTATACAAATTTATTGGATTTTTTAAAATTAAACATGTATTACATAAATGTTAAATTCAGCTGCCCATCATAAAACATAAATTCTATTAAAATATCTTGATTTGTGTAACTACCGAAATAAAATTACATTGTTAAAAACTGAAGAACAACCCCTTTTTTAATAAATTGATTAAATTTGTCTACACAAATTGATTAATTTGACGTTTTGGAGCGTTATTGAGGAGGTTCACTTCGCTATGACCCTAAAGCATCTTACGAGTTGGAATTTAATTCGGTAAAATAAAGGATACATTTTATGAGAGAAATTGATGAAGAAGTGACGTTAAGTATAGGAACATGAAATAAAAATAGTTTTATTGACGAATGCTTCATAATGGCTCCCGCGCTGATTTTCTCGTGTTTGCTCTCACTTCTTTAGTTAGGCTAGCGAGAAACCCAACTTTTAGGGTAATGATTTTTTACACTGTATAAGTAATCATCTCAGTATTTTAAAATGAAATATACAAAGTTGTATAACATATTTAAGCAACCTAATGCATAATTACGTAATTTTATTTTGTATACTACATTGCCAATGCTTTTAAAAGTATCAACAATAATTAACATTTTCCATCGTTGATGTTGTTGGAATACATGGAAGGTTAGAATATAACTGAAAGGGTTGCAAAAGTTTGAAATTATTTAATATTTGAATTTTTTTTATTAATTTGTTACATACCCAAAACTTAATATTTTTAAACTTACCGAAACACGAGCAGTAACATACAAAAATTACTCGTCACCTTATAAATATCTTGAAAATTTAAATATATACTATATCGGAGATCATATTACATTAACATATATTTAAAATTTCAAGTCTGCTAGCTCTGTTTTAGTTTTCAAACCAATCTGGTTTCTCTGAATGTAGATGATACACCACCACCGCTTTACCGTGACCTCGTTCACACGATAACTGTGGCACTGGTTCCAAGTCGATTGAGGCTAGTGGCTTTACAGAAGTGGGGCAGAGTCATAGGAGACTGACTCTGCGTTGAAAGAAATCTCATTGATATCTGAGAAAATTTGAGAGAAATGGCCATAATGGTTACTAGAAAACTAAATTTACTTGAACTATTCTTTATATTCCATGTGGAGTATATAAAAATAATTAAACCATTTTCCTTCCTTTAGGAAAAAGAGTTAGTAAAGCTTTTATGTGGAGAAGTATAACCTCTGCGTGCATATAATAACAATCTAAAGAAGCTAAGAAAAAAACAATATATGAGTATCAGGTTACTTATGATAATTCCAAACCTGTTAACATAGATATTTATTAGTAAACTGATTGTACTTTTAAGTAATATTCTTCTATTTATTTATAACAAGTACGCATAGTTACTGATGCTTGACATTAATACGACCAGATAAATTTAGCATTAAAAAAGTAGTATATTAAAACGCATGACTAAAAAATAGGTAAACTGAAACATTCGATTTAATATCTTTAACATCAACTTTTATAGAATTGAATTTCAAAAACTATATTTGAAAGACGGTTATGTTACCTAAAAGCATCGAGCCCTACACAAAAACTCTTACAACAAAAGTAAATAACAGAACATTTCTTGGGAGCAACGTAGACACAATTTTTACAGAGTTAGAGGCATTAGTAGAAATTGTTATCGTAACACAACCTAATTTTTTGATCTTTATCATTACGTAAAAGACTATTTTGTGTTTTTTGTATTGCTAAAGACTACAAGTGTGTGATATAAATTACATATCGTGGTAGTTTAAGGAACAACTTAAAAACAATGCAAAACATCAAAAACAAAATAAACAGTAGTTTATCCAAGTTAAAATGACAGAATGTTTGAAACTAATTATTTAAAGTGGTGCTTTATCTGGAGATTGTTGGCCGGGCCCGGTCCGTTGTTGCACTACGGTAAACAACCGAAACCCATTGATTACAAAACAACCGAAACCCATTGATTACAATACAACCGAAACCCATTGATTACAAAACAACCGAAACCCATTGATTACAATACAACCGAAACCCATTTATTACAAATCAATAGAAACCCATTGATTGCAAAACAAACGAAACCCATTGCTTACAAAACAACCAAAACCCACTGATTACAAAAAACCGAAACCCATTGATTACAAAACAACCGAAACCCAATGATTACAAAACAACCGAAACCCAATGATTACAAAACAACCAAAACCCAATGATTAAAAAACAACCGAAACACATTGATTACAAATCAACAGAAACCCATAGATTACAAAACAACCGAAACCCATTGATTACAACAGGCTCAAAACTGTTATCTTAGTTTACAATAAACACAAATGAGTTTTCAGATCCTTTTATGATTAAAACTACAATGTCCCATGTGCAGTGAAATACCTGTTTTGAAGAACTTCCCCTGTAAGATAATGCCACAACTACGTTGACAAATAAATAATTGTGAATCACCCATTAAATTAAATATTTTATGGTTTTTAATAGTTTTTTCGCATTTATCGGTGAAACTAATCTTCTACGTTAAATGGTAACTTAATTATTAGTTTCACTAAAGTATTAAGAGACATATGGCCTACTAAAAAAATACCCTTGATAAATAATATAACAATTTTTGAAACATTTTTCTTTCGGATTTGTACTTCTCACTACGCATTTTAAATACTAATACTAGAGTTATAACATTTTGTAAGTTGTTACAAAATATTTAATAATGACCAGAGCTCTTACTAGCTCACCTTAACTTATTGAATCAAACATTTTTTAAACAGCTTTATTTTAGGATTATAATAAATACAAAGTTTTATAATTTGTATTCACAAGAACAATAAGTCAGTAATAAATTCAAATCCATCACTATTATGAGTTTAAAAAATTAAGTTGATGAATTTATAAATTTTTGTACAAGTAGATTTTTTAAGGATCCAGATAGATTTAGAAATATGGCAAGAAAAGCGGTAATGTGTTATTTGAATAGTGCCAGCGATATCTCGCAAAATGTCCTATTTCGAAACCCCAGGTCTAATAATGTATTATAATGCTGCTTTGGCTCTTCTGCTGTACCTGGCTCAGATTATTCTGCACTAGTTAAATGTCAATATTGGTCATACTAGTAAGACTTTGTGTGAGTGTAACTCAATACACATATAAAGGTTAATATTATTTTAAGTTTCCATAAGATAGCTAAAATGTCGATTCCAGCCTTCAGTTCCTCTCAGTGTTTAAATGCTTTGGTTTTGAATTCCACAGATCTCATATTACAAACTGGAAAGGTCACGTTCAAAAAGGAGGGGGAAAGTTATAAAGGAGTTTTTATTGAAACTTTTATAGGACAGACTTTGTAACAGGTTTATTTAAAAAGGTCAGTGGTACATGTTCACTTTGATTAGTTTAAATTAATTAAATTTCAAATTATTTCGAAATTGTAATACTATTGTAATATATATTTCATGTAACGCGAAAAATTGTAGTTAAATAAGTTACTAGCAGAAGGCTATTTAAAAAGAAGGACAATTGAAAAAAATAAACACACTCAAATTAGTGTTATAATTAAATGTATACTATTAAATTTGCAAATATGGTTGTGGCCTAACCCTACGCATTTCCACTTTTGACAGATTTGCACATATACCTTCTTAGCATAATTTAAAATTAAAAAAAAATGATTATAAGGTAAATTTACCAAAATTACGAACAGCTAGGTTTTTTAATGAATTAAAATAATCCGCATCTAATGTAAGGTCCAGCTTTTAGTTACTTGTCAGTTTTACGATCTCGCAATCAGGACTGGAGGAAGCGTTGGTGAATTTTTAACAACTCGAGAAACGAATAGCTTTCTAACTCTGAACACCGGCCCCTGGGGAAGTCCAACTCCAGTTCTTAAGATATTTGGGTGGAAGAAGAAATATCAAAACTCAGCTGTTAAGGATGAAAGTATTTACTTACCCATGAGTTTGATAGTGAATTTCCTATGGAAAGTGAACTATTAGCATGACCCACACGATGAAAGTTAAGCCCGGGACCACCATAGAAGTTCCTAACGTGACCCCCTGAATATGTTTTTTGGGTTTGTTCTAAATTATATATATATATGTATATATGAATATACATATGTGTGTGTGTGTGTGTGTGTGTGTGTGTGTGTGTGTGTGTGTGTGTGTGTGTGTTGGTATGCACTGTAGTGGTCATATATTTTGTCCAATTTACTTAAATTTGGTGGGGACGTTCCTCTCTATAATCAGTTGGACAAGTTCGTTGGAGAAAACAATCGGAAAACTCCTAACCCATTTTTTGGGGATAATTCTTTCAAATTTCGAGCTTTTGGGCCCAAAAAGGGTCAGAAAATCCCCGGACGTAAAATTAATGCAAATATTAAGGTGGGAATTAGTTTTAAGCAAAAGTTTTAAGCCCTCTCTTGTCATTCTAGCATAAATGTTTACCGAGTTATTAAAGAAAATGTATTTCGGCTAAATTCAGTACGTTGTCTTATAGGGTTTTTACTTTAGAAACTTCTCCTAACCTTATAATGTGCAAAACTGTATTCATAGCATTGCAGGTAAATTAAACCAGAAGCATCAAAACAGCCAAAAAATCATTAGTTCCAGATTTCAATAAAATTATGTTTTTACACTGGTTTTGAGTTTTAAAAGCTTTGTATATTCACTTCCCTCACGTCAGCGTGCTGCGTGCGAACTCGTTTAAATTTGTTAGAATTCATTGTCGATTTTTGTTGATGTTAGAAAGTATTTTTTTGGTAAATAAAAAATACATATTATGTTATTTTATGAATTGGCAGGTCCTTGCTATACAACTACAATTACGAAATATAAAATGCGTTAAAGATGAAGGTTGTTTACTGATATTAAAAATACTGTAAACAATAATATTTTATTATAAAGTATTGGACTTGAAAATTTAATAAAGTGAATTACACTGAAGAAATATTGGTCTTGTAAAACCAATCTCCAACAAGAAAACACATCAGTGCGCCTACAACGAATAACAGCTTTTAGTTCAATTCCTGCCGGGCTTTGTCAGTTTGAGAAGTTGATACGAGCAATGCCCTGAAAGTGTAATATAACTCTGGTTAAGAATCATGATTGTTATATAGATACAGAATATTTTATAAAGGTACAAAAATAGTCACAATAACACGTTTGTAAAAACCGTAACACTAAAACCGTAAATCCAATAATTTTCGATGAAGTAAGTTGCAATGTTTGAGAAGTAAATAAATCCTATACTTTCTCTCAAAAGATTGAAAGGGTAACCTATTATTTTTTTACAAAAATAAATAGTACATCAAACTGTAGTTCCGTTTTTATAATTAATAAATTTGCTTTTTGTATTTTAAGAGAAGATCCCACTCAAACCTCCTTGTAAAAAATGTAAAAACAGTTTTCAGAACTTTCCAAAGCAACTTTACTGACACTTTACTTGTAATTATATTTACTTAAAATATCTTAAATTGTACTTACATTATGTAAAATATGTTGTACTTATAATTTATATTAGTAAAAAGTAAACAGTCCATATATCCATCCAATACTTGTGACACACAACAAAAATGAGTATTCATACCAGAAAATTAATATTTTATTATTAAATATCGTAAGAAATTGAATATTATGGACTGCTAACTTTATAATGATAAAAACTATTGTATGGCTCTGTATGACAATTTGTTAATACCCCAAATCCACTCCACTAGATAATTTGTTTAAACCCCGGTTTGGCCTACAAATCAATTATATCAAGGTTTTTATTTCAACTCACAGACCGAGAAAATCAATTTAGGACACATATTAAATTATTTTATTTGCTGGTTTTGTACCGTTATGGTAAGGTTTTGTATTAAAATTTATTTCACCGGTTTTTAGAAACCGAACCAGATATTATTTTTACAATCTAAAATATTTCCAACACGAAGAGAACTTTTTGTAACCATAATTTGATTTATTCTGGTTCGCCGAATGAACACATGATGCAAAGTGTGCAGGGATATTTAAATTGTTAACCAAGAATTGTTTAATTAAATGCGGTAAATGCATTTCATATAAGAGCGTTATTGGTTGGCCTACTTTACTAAGTAGTTGCAAGAAGCTTTCAAATAATCGGTTTAAACTACTGCTACTTTGGAACATTTAATGTCCTTTTAGATTTTAATCTACTTTAAAATATATTTGTATTAATTTCATATACTTTGTGGTAAAAGAGGCTAAATGATACCTAAATGTGTATCGAAGAAGATAAAAAATGTCTGAATGTATTTGAAGATTGTAAATAAATGAATTACATTATGTAGAAGATTTACAGTAGAGATCCTTGGTTATAAAATATTATTTTAGTTTGGCTTTCTTTTAATACAAATCTCGTCCAACACTTGGCCCAAGGCAATACAGACAATGAGGCCAGTTTGAAAGTGGGACGGAGGGAAATGTGATCTTGGGAGCGGGGAAATGTTATTGATACCACGGGTGAGAAGAGGGAAATGACCGGTAGATGAGTCGGTTGACATTTACCAACGAGGCGCTATCGCACTTTGTGTCATGAAACGTTTCTTTTGTCAGGCTGCTGAACGCGTTGTCATGCGCACTTAATCTCAAACTTTAAGTCTAATGAACTTAAACCTTAGTCACTAAGCATACTTAACTGGATCCAACAGAATATGTTTAATATTATAAATTAAGATGGATACTAAAAGAAAACTTTATTATTTTACCTTTTAAATGAAGATCTTTGTGTGTATAAATTTGTGTTTCCGGAATTGTTTTTTTTGCATGAAGATGTTTTTTTTCGAATTAGAATATTATGTAGCAGGCAAATAACCTGAATATATTTTTTCCTCATGCTTTTATTAGCCTATTTTCTTTAGGCATAGAATTTTATCACATTTAATCTATTTTTCTTTAGAATAAGTATGTCTGTAGAAGTTGCATATTTATTCCTTGTTATTTATCTACTATCTGAATTTACATCTACAGTGATGAAACAAGACAACAGGATGGCTAATGGTGGTGGTGGTGGTGGTGGTGGTGGTGGTGGTGGTGGTGGTGATGGTGGTTGTGGTTGTTGTGGTTGTTGTTGTTGTTGTTGTTGTTGTTGTTGTTGTTGTTGTTGTTGTTGTTGTTGTTATGAGCTGTAAATCAATCCTCATGAATGGTATTTCTTAGGAATTAATTTATGTTGTCAAATAAATAGGACACATCACAGTTGTGATATTTAATATAACCTACACATTATTGGAGCAATTAAGGTAGGGTAAAACAGGAGTGAGTTCACCGTTCAGTCACACTACACCACGTTGAATAATAACGCCTTGGGCACTGACAGTAATTACAACTTATATTGAACCCACATTCTCTCTTGCTATTTTGAAACCATCGAAATATGTAGCTACATCACAATACAATACACTTCATTACCAAATCTTTAAAAACTGGAACGATAAGCAGCAAAAATGTATTGCACATATTCAAATCATGATTATCTATATTATTATCATTGGTATATTATTATTATTGGCACCAGTCTATGATAGATAAGTACATTATTTTAATTGATTTCTTAATAGTGATGAAAACTCTAGATTTAAGGTAACTTAAAAATATCTTAATAACATGAAATATTCCTCTAGTAACATTTTACAGCTTCAAACTGAATGGAAACTAAATCATTGCTTGGTCAGTAAAATAATTTAAGTATTTACATCATTCATAGTGTTTGTGATTTGTAACTTTAAAATTTGTCATAGCAACACAACATACTTGGGAGAAAAACGGGGGGGGATAGAATATAGAGTGAATAATACTTATACTATAAAATCTGTATTGACAGCTAAACAGTATTTTGTTTTTCTTAACAATGTTTAATGAACTAAATTAAATTGCCACTTGGTTCCTATCCGACATCTGTAGTGGTAACATGAATATATTTGTCAGGGGTTGTAGTACACTCAGTCGGCTCGTTGATATTGCTGGAGTTAGTTATGGAATTGCAAGTTGGAGTCCCAAGTTGACGCTCTTCTCTCGTCAGAGTGGTGTGGAATATTGATGTGTCGTAGCTGTGTTCCAATGTGACTGAATGTCGGTTGCAATTATTTAGTTGTAACTCCCACTTCAAAAAAGAGCTTAGTTCTTATTCCTTTGGAGGGTAAAAAATAGAATTAGGATAGACAAATATGTCTTTAAACAAAATTATCTGGTTCTATTTTAATGGTATTGAAAGTAATATTATGATTTGCCAATATTACAAAACTACAAATATATAATATTACAAAACTTATTAAATTTATAAAGATGTAAGCAACCTAAAATAAAAAATAAAAAATGACAGAATAACTGTACACATATAACTAAGCGTACGTACGTAGGAGCGTGTTATTACATATTATTTACGGGATGTATGTGTATATTGTTTGCATATTGTTGCTAAACCATTTTTACTCATTCGCTGGTAATCTCAGTTACATCTAATCTTCTCTAACGTCACTGCGCCAGAGTCGCTCTTGGTTAAATTACGTCATCAGGGCAACCTCTGACGTCACTGCCTCAGGGTCGCTCTTAGTTAAATGACGTAAACTCTTACGTCACTGACCCAGAGTCGCTCTTAGTTAAATAACGTCATCAGGACAACCTCTGACGTTACTGCCCTAGAGTCGCTCTTGGTTAAATGACGTCATCAGGACAACCTCTGACGTTACTGCCCTAGAGTCGCTCTTGGTTAAATGACGTCATCAGGGCGACCTCTGACGTCACTGCCCCAGGGTTGATCTTAGTTAAATGACGTAATCAGGGCAAGCTCTGACGTCACTGCCCCAGGGTCGCCTCTTAGTTAAATGCCGTCCACTGGGCCACCTCTGACGTCATTGTTTTAGAGCCACCTCCCATGGACCCTCCTCTCACGAGTTGATAAACATAATTAAAAAAAATTAATTTGATTTAATTTAATTTGAAGCCATTTTGAGCTCTTGAAAAATAATTGCCCTCAATTAAATTAAAACAAACATAAGTCAATTACTCATGTCTTCCAAAACCGTACAGAGTTAAAATTGTTTTGGAAGTTTCAATTCCTAGTTCTAAATTAAGACAATGCCAGGAGGCGAGTGGCCGGTGCTTGACTCCGCTTATTTATTGTCCTAAACCCGCTTTCCGGCACCTGCTAAGCCTTTTATGGTCATAACTTTGTTGGAAAGCAATGAACAACAATCCAGATGCTTGTTGAACCGGTACATTTGTCATAGACTATGAACATGTGGAGGTTATTTCGGTAACAATACCGGTTTAAAATTATGTTTTAGATTTATTTAGTTTATATTTTTAATAAACCAACATCCCTTTAACTTTATTAATTGATTGATGTTTTGACAAAATAATTTAAATTTAGATTATCTGTTGATTACTAAACCACTGAATCAAATATAAACCACTAATAAAGAAGAAAAACCTTCAATGTAATGTTCGCAGGACGCACGCTTCACAGACCTATCTTTTGTGTTTAAGAGAGTTTGTTAGTGTAAAGTTAAAAGTAAAGAATCTGATAATCATAACAGTAAGCCGTATATTACATTTTTAGAAAAAAAGTTTGTTTCTATAAACACAAATACAAAACACCCAAATCTTGCACATAAAAATATAAACAAAATTACATGTAATCTTGATACGAAATGCATAAAATTGTATTTAATAGATTTTCAGTAAAACGTACTGTTTGCTACTCAGTGTCAATAAGGGCTATTCCAGCTGGGATCCATTTTAATTCTTAGATGCCCCTTAAAATATTTTTTGCTTGTTCATTACGTACATGTTGGTAAACGTATATAAAGCAATCACTTATTTTTGCATCTTCAATTGACTCTTTATTTGTGATCAATTAATTACAATCCTATACTCTAATACGAGTTATGTCTGTTTGTTTGCAAAATTTATCTCGAGATCCAGCGGAAGGATTTTGCTGAAAGTTTGGGATTAGGGGCTTTCGGGTCTAAAGTCGATTGGTGAAAACCACTACCCCAGGAAACTCGTTTTTTTCTAAACAACTCACTTGAAAATTAAAAATTTTAACATTGAGCTTATGGAGTTTAAAATCATAACACCGGTTACTATGAACAACAAAAACAAACCATTAAATCAGCTTCTATAAATTAAAATATTGTAAACAGCTGTTTATCATTATGGAAATAATAAAAACCTACTTGAATGGCAACTCTCATAATGAAAATAAAAAAAACTACTTGAATGGCAACTCAAACTCTTTTTTCGATAGGCGAGTAAGCGAAGCGAACGAGCTTATATTGAAAATGAACGAGTATGTGAAATAAAACAAATTCACTGCCTTTTCTGCGGAATCAAACACCGAGCATGGTTCGGTCCCCCGGTACTTTATTTTAAGTGAAAATTAGAACAAAGATGCAGTTTTTTGTTATAAAGTAAAAAGAAAAATGTGTAATATAAAGGTTATGGTTTGTTGTAACATACGTGTATTTGGTCCCGTGTTAGATTATATGAACATTTCCTGGATACAAGTTAATTAGTTAATTTTACCTTTTAGTCCCTTATTATCAAGAAGTAAACGTCAAGAAAAAGGTTATTCATGTTATGCCTAGTTCCTGTATAACGTTACAAAACTTATTAAATTTATAAAGACCCAAGCAACCTAAAATGTAAAAAAATGGCAGATTAAATTCTACATTCTTTCCTGAGGAGGATAGATTTTCTTTAATAAATGTAAGAACATAATTAATAGGTAGGGTATGAATGTATGCAAGTTCCTCAAGTGTACTCTAAATTTTTCTGAGTACTATAGTGAAAATCTTTTTTTATTTTTCGTTTATTTTTTAATTTTAACAATATTAATTTCGATTAAATTAAATAAAAATAGTTTTTTACGATCTACTATGATTTTTTAAAATTTTTAGAACATCCGGAATGCAACTAGACACTAAGGTAAAGGGTCTGGGTACTACAATAAATCCGTCCAGGGCTTAGTAAAGCCCTGCACAAGAGGGGTTTAACCTAAATTACGTTTTAACCACATCAACCCGTAATTCAGGTTTATATATGAGAAGAACTCTTAACCTAAACCAAGTACTCTGACCCCCTGAATAACAAAAACTCCAATCGCAGTAATCGATTTTCACCCAAATCGAATTGCTCGTTAAATGTAGTACAGTATAGGAATGGATTCTCAAAATTAAATAATAATGTGCTCTAGTTCAACACGATTTAAAATTTTTAAACTTCCTAACTAAGATATTTTTAAACGAGTAAAATGTTGAAAATGTTTTGAGAATGGTGTTACCAGACAAGTTATCGCTACTAACTTGGTAGATATTGATATTAAATAAATATTAAGTACCGCACTTATAAAACTGTGTAGAAGAATGCAATAGTAGTTTTCATCACTAGGAGCAAAAGTGGCTCTTTTTGGTGCGCAATCGTGTTTTAAAAGCGAGGCGCAGCCGAGCTTTTAAAAACGATTAAGCACCAAAAAGACACTTTTGCTCCGAGTGATGAACAACGTTTATTATCATAATGCGGAATTATACTTTTAATCGTTGAAAATTGTAACTATAAAGTTGTATTTTTGATGTTTACAAAGCAAGTAATAGTAACAGTGTTTACAAACAATACTTTTTTCGTCATACTGCTTCAAAAACATCTGTTTTTGACAGATGCGTTGAGATTCAAAAGTTCTTCTTTTTAGTCATTGGATAATAACATATGTTTTGATGATCATTATCGTACTAGGACTAAAATGATCATTGTTGATGATACTTTTGATTCGAGGTCGTCATAAATCGATTAAAATTCATTCGATTATAAATAATCGAAACATTCATTGTTATTATCGAAACATTCATTGTTGTATTGTTATTTGAAGAACAACCGATTGATTCGAACCACAATGATTGGTTTGAATGATCGACTCAACAACCGATAGATATGAATGAACCGAAGTTATGCATGTGCAACAGCTGATTGTTTCAAGAGACAAGCTGAAAGAAACATTTGAGGTTATGAAGACACAGTACGTAAATTTTACTTTTGTTTTTGTTTAAACCTTAAGTTTTTTGGCAGTATGACGAAAAATATAGTTCGTCACTCGGATCAAAAGTGTCTTTTTAATACTCGCTCATTTCCCAGCCTCGGCTTCGCCTCGGCAGTTAAACTGGAGCTCGTATTAAAAAGATCCACTTTTGATCCTAGTGACGAAATATACTATTATAACGTGTGGTAAGGAACACTTCTATCATGTATAGATAAAGCAAACAGCTGATTTTTTACGTCCTAGGACTTAAAAAAGTTCACAGCTGATTTTTTAGGTCCTAGGACAATAAAGTGACGTTTTGCGTACTATTTAGAGAACAAAAAAGGTGGATTTCGTGCAGAATGATAAAAAAACACATTATGAGGTTGAAATCGACTCACAGATCAATTAAACAACCTTTAAAGCCATAATATTATGTATGGAATTATTTTTACCTTTTTTGGACAAAAGTGCAAAATAAATTTGCTAAACAAACGCTTTTGTACAAAGTGACATTTTAACAAACACGATAGGAAGCTTCTTTACTATAAGGAAATTATAATTAATAGTACGCTTGTTTGTGGCAAACAAAGGGCTTAAATTGTTAGATAAACAGCGTGATAAATTCCAGGAAAAGGAAAAGTACGGCTAGTGCAAAGTCATGGTGACACTCGTTCACACAATTGAACTGGGTTAATGAAGGTGGTGTTGATAGAGGTTATTTTAATTCCAGTTGTATTTACTTTCCTTTGTTGGAAAGGAAAGTGGTGATATTACAGACCCGATAATAATATCCTCAGTGAGTTTTCTTTGAGACATTTCCTAATTTAGTTTTACCAAGTCATAAAATCATTCCGGTGTTTATACAGATTTTAAATATAATGGTTATACTCCCTGTAATGGTTCACCTTTCTCTTGAATATTATGACTACAGCTTGAACAATAATGAATGGCTTTCACAACTATAAAACCAATTTTAGTGCAAATAGTTTTGTAATTTTAAGGCACGAAAAGTAATTTTACTTATACAGCATTGTAATAAATAAATATTACAATTATCTGTTGTAGTTTGTCAAATTAAAGTCTTATAGTTTGCTTTGAATTGTACAGGAAAAATAAACTACTTTTTACAACCCTACAACGTATGTTTACACGTATACTGTACTTACAAACAATACTGTAAAAGTATTTTACCCTATATGCGATGTATCAGATGAGATACTTTTAAAAATCTCTTATTTGGAAAATCAGGATTTGGAGAAGCTTGGTTTCAGTTGAGGATACTTACTCCACAACCTCTTGGCTGGAAAACATTCCTGCTTCCAGTCTTTCCAACCACGCTAATTTCGTTAGCTACACAATAGGCTATGTTTTTTTTAATAAGTAGTTGTAAACGAATAACAAAGTTATAAATTTAGTACAGAGTTAAATT
The DNA here is from genome assembly GCA_963675035.1 of Allygus modestus. Taxonomy (NCBI): domain Eukaryota; kingdom Metazoa; phylum Arthropoda; class Insecta; order Hemiptera; family Cicadellidae; genus Allygus; species Allygus modestus. The sequence goes on along the minus strand of OY776111.1, from coordinate 455,391,575 downwards.
CTATGAGGATATTTTTTCCTTGTTCAAATCACCGTGGACATTTATCATAATTGGTTATTTTTATGAAAGTGAAATATTCAAGACACAACCAAGACTACCAAGAATCTTGGTTTTACTTGGCAACAATCAGAGTCTCTGTGATAAATACTAGTGAACCATCAGCTGGCTTGCAGCAAGCCTCTGCTCAATATAAAAACAAGACTTTTAGGGAAAGTTAACAATCAAACAATAAGCTAAATTATATTGCTGTAGAAATATTGTAAACGGTTTTATTATTTTACAAATACTTACTTTTTATACCTAGTTTACAGGTGTAAACTGTAAAAGTTTTGGTAGATATTGAAAGAATCAGTGTACTAAAAACGAGATCGCACGCAGCACACTGATGTGAGGGAAGTGAACTACCGCATTGAAATCTTAAAAAAATTGGAATAAAGGGTTTTAAACAACACTGGTAAAATTTTTTGTAAAAATAAAAAATGTTATTTTTTGGTGGTTTTGATGCTCCTAGTTCTTATAAAATTGACTATTATGATGGCAATTGTGTACATTATCAGGTTAGGAGGAGGTGTAGTCAAGATAACAAGTTGGTATAGAGGTATTGAGGGTGATAAAACTACATCAAGGTATGAAAAACAGCCTTTTCCAGTGTAAAATTTATATAAGACAAAGTACTGTGTAAAGACAATTAACATTTTTTTTAATAACTCGGTAAATACTTGTGCTAGATTGATGAGGGAGGGCTTACAATTTTGGCATTTTAGTACGATAATGAATTATACAATAACATTTGGGGCTTTTCTGACCCTTTTGCCGCAAAAACTCAAAATTTGACAAATTAAAACCCCAAAAAAGGGGGTTAGAGTTGTCCGATTGTTTTTCCCAACGAACTTGTCCAACAGTTTACAGAAGGGAAGGTTCTTACTAAATTTCAAGTAAATCGGACAAAAATTGCGACTGCTAGACAGCGAACACACACACACACACACACATACACACACGCACGCACGCACGCACGCACGCACGCACACACACACACAGACAGACAGACAGACAGACATCCCGTAAAAACCACTTTCTTGGGTTCAGGGAGCACCAAAACGAATATTTCCACTAACAACTGAAATTCGAAAATGTTGACGAAAACAATACTTTCTCCACATACTATGTATAGGGGGAGAAAGTAAAAGTAATTTATTCATTAAAGTTGGGCTAAAAGGGAGAAAGTATGTGTCAGTTTCCTGATACCGTTTATTTTGAACTATCGTTTGGACTTAAATAACATATATTGACAAAACATTAAAGTTAAAAAATCATTACAATACCGGTAGTAGTAATGGGCATAAAGTAGAACAATATAAAGCACTAAAAACGATAAATTAAATCAAACTTAACTAAATAAAAGAAATACACTGACGAGATAGCCAACTATAAAGCGTACGACTTACAAATTGATATGGATACAATACCTCCGCTTACCTTCGTCGCAGCAAACCTGCGTAATCAGCGAATTTCCCATGCATATACAGTATTAATATCGCATAAAGCCAATTACCAATTTTCTTTAATATACGTTCATTTTATTCAACATTTTAATTATATTCCATAAGAATAACATTGGAACTGAGAAGGCAGGTTTGCTGTAACAAGAGACACAAGCAATATGGGTGGACTCAACTAGATCAAACGACATACAAAGTTTTATTAATTATTTATGCTCATAATTAAGCGAGACATAATATTTTACGTTTTATACAAAATAATAACACGGCGGAATAACATTGATTTGTGTTAGTCTATGTTATTGTATTTTTGAACATGTTATACTATTATTACCTACCACATATTTATCCCTGTTATTGTTTACATATTACTACTGCTATTATTGTATACCATTACCTCATATTTATTATCACTGTATTTTATTATCATATTTTATTACTTAAATTTGCTATTGTCATATACTTTTGTTAATTTTGTTGTATATATCCATCGGTACCATTGGGAACAACGGTAAAATTGTGTAGTGCAAATATTAATAGACCATAACCAGATGAAGCCATATACAAATTTTCGTCAGTATACGTTCATAAATAAGCGAGATATAAAATTGTTCTTATTCTCTAAGACTAACATTGGACAAAGCACTGGGTTTAGCACTTTCAGTATCTCTGGAACCAATTGACGTAGAGCAATGATCAAAATACCAAATGTGTTTTAAGCTGAATGCAGTGGTAAAAACTAATATTTGAATACTTTAAGGATTTTACCCCCCCCCCCCTTAAATACCCATTCGGATTGGTCGATTTGTCTGGTTTTCGAACTTCAAGTCATAAATGTTGCTTTACACGTTTGTACCAAATTTCATCAAAATTGGATCATTTTTACGAGAGTTATCACGGACACACTTAAATTTACAGTTTTGAACCAATGGTGTTTTTGGCTTCTGTGGACCTCAAAAAGCAAACTTATAATGGTCCCGGGCCTAGGTCTTACCATGCTGGTATTAGCTTCTTCCCTATACGGGAAATTCGGTAGTAAAGGAAAACATTTAAACAAACTAAATGCATGACATTCCATAGAGTTGATAAATTGTTAAATACCAGGAAATTAGAATGAATGAGGCAACAAAATTGAGATAACGCCGGTCTAAGCGCCAGGGAGAAGGGGGAAAGCTGGAGGTATTCCAGGAAATTCGAATGAATGAGCGATAAGATAAAGCCAGCCCAGGCGCCAGGGTGGCAGGAGGAAGGACGTTCTCAAGGTCACCGCGCTCCCCCCTCCCCCGCTTGAAACCGACCAGCAGTACAGCGGGTTGCGTCTGGCGCGGCGCGGCGCTGCGCAACACGGTGGGATACAGTTGAGGGATTTTTATCCCATTTTAGGAGTATTTGAACGTCCTTTGGGATAGTGAGGGATATTTTAGACTAACTTAATTTTTACATAACATCAACCATATACAAGTTTTTTTCGACACAAAAAATCGTATTAATAAATAAGTTATCGAACAAACACGGTTCAATTTGTTCAAATTATACACTTATGTTGGTGGTAGCGGGATTAGCCCGCGGGATTACTTCCAAACATTGATCGTGAGTTAATTTAACCTGCACTTGATTCGCTACTGTTTGGGAACGAATCGTTGCAGTGCGATGAACATCTAGCTGAATATGGTTCACTTGGAATGATTGGAACTGTTTTCACTGCCGGAGCATTGGAATGTAATGGTAATTTTATCTAGCCAAAATAAACCGCTCGAACTATCCAAAATAAAATTCGAACTTACTAAGTCTTTTTAACATTTATAAAATGCAAGGGCGAGCAAAAAATCTAATTAAAGAATACATCTAATCATAAAAGTTCAAATCATCCTCGTTCCACTGCATTCGAAATTTTAAATTTTAAATTATTATTTTATTTATTTATTGCCAGAGGACTCCATTTAAAGTATAATGTAAGCAAGATATAGAAATGGTAACAATACAATGATAATGGTAACAATGATACAGTATGCTACGTATAAATAAAAACATTAATTGACGACAATGAAGGTATAATAATACCCCGTAGCAGCAAACCTACATACTCAGCGAATTTCCAATGTATATAAATTTATCTTAATACCACATAAAGCCACATACCAAGTTTCATCAATATACATTCATAAATAAACGATTTATGACATTTTAATTATTCTCCATAAGAATAACATGGCGGCCAAGTATGGAGGTTTGCTGAAATAAGGAACACTAAAAGTGGGTTTTATACAAATATCAATATAACTCAACTAGGTAAAGCCACATAACAAGTTATATTAATTTATGTTCATAATTAAAAGGTGATAACACGTTACTTATTCTCCATAAGAATAACATGGGGCTGGATATGCAGGTTTGCTGCTACGGGAACTATCGGCTAAAAAATGGTTTTTTGTGCAAATATCAATAGACCACAATTAAATTAAGCAATATACCAAGTTTCGTCAGGATAAGTTGATAAATAAGCAAGATATAAAACTTTTCTTATCCTCCATAAGAATAACATTGGACAACGTACTGTGTTTAGCACTTTCAATATCTCAGTAACCAATTGACGTAGAGCAATGATTAAACCACCAAATTGTGCGTCTTCTTAAGTTTATTCCAATGGAAAAAAATAAAATTTTACTTTTTCAAAATTATATGTAAAAATTCAAAAAACCCATTTTTGGGGGACAAAACCCCCCCAAAATACCCATCACATAACATTTATAAAATCAAAATCCCCTTGCTGAGGTGTGTCGGATTCGGATAGGTCGATCTGTCTGGTTTTCGAACTTAAATGCTGGTTTACACGTTGGAACCAAATTTTATCAAAATCGAACCTTTTTTACGATAGTTATCGCACTATCGTAATAAACGGTATCAGGAAACTGACACATACTTTCTCCCTTTTAGTCCAACTTTAATGAATAAATTACTTTTTATTTACTAAATATAGAATACAAAGCACGGTCGAATGTACAGAAAATCTTGTAAACAAGTTGTTTTCAAAAACATCCACCCAAATCCCTGCTTTGGAGGCCCTACAGAATCCATTGCTACACTCGTGGTTTTAAGAAGGGAAATTCCCCCTATTCCCCCCCAGGGTTATTAAGGGGCAACATATTTCGAATTTCCTCTGTTTGTCAATGCCAACTTGACAAGCATATCAAGTTTGAACGAAATTGATCAGTAAATAAGAGAGAAATAGTAATTATTGTATTCCTCATAAGAATAACATTGGACAACGTACTGTGTTAACTCCTAATTTAAATTTAAATTTTCTCCGCAACCAGCAATCGTAGCATAGTAATTAAAAATACTAAATTATTTAGTTTTTTGAGCTCTTTTTAATGTTGAATATTAATATTTGTTTATATTTATGTTTTTCTATGAAAAAAAAAATTGATTTTTTGATGTTTTAGTTTTCTTGAAGTCTTGTAATTTCTGAACCCGAATTTTTACAGAAATGCGGGTGGTGTTATTTTGTTGGAGAGCTAAAGTTCTACAAACGACTAAAGTTTAATCAAAATCCTTAGAGCCGTTTTTGAGAAATTTTGATTTTTCATGCTTTTTTGCTGTTTTTGGGGGATAATTACCCTTAAAAATCAAAAATTCCCAAAAATAAAAAAAAGCCTGGAGATATCGTGGATTAGTACCTACATACAAAATTTCATAAAAATCGGCCCATTGGTTAGGGCATTAGCTCTGTACACATCCACACACACACACACACACACACACACACACACACACACATATATATACATAAAGTTTTTAGCGACCCCCAAAACGAGATCAGGGGGTCACGTTAGGAACTTTTATGGTAGTCCCGGGCTCAAGGTTCACCGTGCGGGTCATGCTAATAGTTCACTTTTCCATAGCAAATTCATTAATAACAAAGATAGAAAATTAAATATCCATGGATTAAAAAAGTATACACTCACTGTCATGTATTAAATATTATTGAATAAAATTTCTTCATTCTCTTCTGAAAGAAGAATTCAATTCCCTGCCATTAACTCAGTTAACACTCTAATGTTTATGGGGTATTTTCAATGCCCTGAAAGTTTTCCCCAGAAGCCTCAAGTCAACGTTTATGGTGGAAGGGTCTTAGCCACTCGCCATAAAACGAGAGTTTAAAGACTTAATTAACAATAAACTTCACTTTTATCACTTTCAAGAAACCTTAAGACTCTCCTAAGGAAAACAATTATTTCAACTGCATTTTTTTAATTTTGGTCATATTGGTACTGTATTTATATATATAAAACTACGTATAAACAAGAAATGTTGACTTGTCGTTTCAATACATTTCCAAAAAAATACCAAAACTGTTTATAGCCTTACACAATTACGATGTATACATTTCTAAAGCAAAATATACAAGACATTTGTAACTTCTTGATAAAAACGAGGAAAACAGCAATGCATTTACAAAGTTTAAAATACTTGATTTTCCATCTGAAAATTAAAGACCTCCCCCAAAAATGAAAACGTGGTGACGACTAAAACAAAAAAAGTAATTTCTTTACTATCGTCAGGAGTACCATGCGTGAAACAAAGGTTTTACTCTACTTAATTTAGTTTCAGAATCAACATTTCTTTCCATATTTTGCAAATACAAAATATGACTTAAACACTTTCGTAATCCTCCCGTCTCACTCAACAACAACGCAGGCTCTTACGTCATTGCATCTTTTTAGTTACGTAAAGGCTTTCAAAACACTTCCCGTGATGCAACGTTTTCTTTAAGACGTAACGGACAGGCTTTTAAGTTAATAAATATATAGTCAGAATTACCTTAAATAAAAGTTAATCATTATAAATGACGGAAATGTCAAAAGTTATATATTATAGTGTCGGATTGTAAACAAATTGAATATTAATATGTAAATAAATTAACACTAACTTTAATTAGCACTCCGCCATGTTTGTAGTAATAATTCCTTGAATAATGCATTTAAATGTTATAATTCGGGATGGTTACAAACAAATGATTCCATGACTAAAACTTTTAAAAACAAAATAAAAATATTGTTTTTGATTTGTTTCACAATTTTATCTCTAATTGACAAACACTTTGAGATATTGTTTTACGAAACCCCCTGCAAAGATGTTGCTTGGTAATTCCAGTCGCATCATTTCTCCGAGGTGGGTGCGTTCCCTTATGCCTCGTTAATCTCTATAAGAAACTTTTCGTTTTGGGAACAGTGTAACATTTATGGGTAGGGCCTGTGTTGCCGCGATTGCAAACTAAACTACATTCTGATTGGAGTAAATGTTTACGTCACTTTGGTATTTGTGGTTAACTAATTAAATATTTTATCTTATTTTACGTAAACGAGAGATCAATGTAGTTGAATTTATTTTTTTCAATCTTCAATGTTAAATAATAAGTGATTTTAGGAAAACTTTGGAAAAATTAAATTTTTAGGAAATAATAAATTGCAAAACCATTTTTGGATAAAGGCTTTAATATACATTTTGTTTAAATCTGCTTAGCCATTCGAATTTGAATAAAAGAAATAAAAAAATACAGTCTGGAGTATTATTATAGGCGTCATAATAACGGTTAAACATACTGAAAGTTTGAGTCAAAATCTTATCAGATGTGCGCCTTAGGAGACTTAGGAGGCTTTAGTAAAGACCTCTGAAAACACTAGCCCGTAGATTGTCCACCCATTGAAATATAGTAGAAATTTGGTTTATAAGATATTGAAATATTGTTGACTTAGTTTTGACCTGATTTCAGATAGGTTGTTAAAAGTACTTTTATACTTTACTGATAGTGTTACGGTTTGTTTGTAAATTTCGTATCTGGAAGACACATTACCTTTGTTGGGTTGTGAGAGATATCAATTTGGGTTGAAACTATTTCAAAAAATCTGTAAGTTATCATCTTTATCTCAGAATAGTTACAATTTATATATATACTATACCTGTATTGAATATTCAAAGTGGTCCATGCCTTACTTTTTCTCAACAGCGAGATTCAATTAGACACCAACATCAACATTAGACAAAAATATTATTAACAATGCAACTGAAAAAAAAACGTAAAAAACATTTAACTGTCTATTTGCTGTTTATTTTTTACCAGCATCAGTAAATTACCATCATATTGCGGGGGAAGTACGGAAAGAGGACAAACGTTGTAAACAACTACTGATAGCCACCGGTCATTAACCTCTATCCACAGAAATAATCTTGGTATAGAATCTTTACTTTTCGTTTATTTTTTATTGTGAATTATTTAACTACTAGCTGTTGGGCTTAGCTTGCGACAAATTAAAACACATTAAAAATATTAACCTGACCAGCACTATCAAATCTTTGTTTACTTTTACCATTTGACTTCCTTTGCCCTAGTCGACAACTACAGCTGGTAATTTTATAAATGATATCCTACCTTAAGATTTGCATTGGAACCTACAGGACCCTACAGGAGTTTATTTGGGTTGGAGCCCTAATGTTGGATGTGGACATTATCAGGCCTAATGTTAACGTGATATGTAAGCTATGTTCTTGCAAAATGTTAGCTTATAGGGCCAGTAGTTTATGCGTGATGGGATCCATACATCCAAATTTTCACATTTATAATATCATTAGTAGGATAGACGAATTTGTTGATATTTTTATCATTAGTGGAAGTATACATAACATATTTGATTACTTACGTGGTCGACTGGTTTTTTAACGATTTGCGAAATTAATTCGAAACACTTCGCTTTCAGAACAAGAAAAATTCGCGCAGTAACGTCGAACTAAACAGGGTTTTCCATGTCGCGCGTTTTTGTGATTTGTTCCAAACTCTCTGTTGCCGTCTGGATGACTGATTATCCATGGAGTGTTGCTCAAAACATTTCCCAATTAATTTTAGTTTACCAAAAAACATATAACTCAGAATAAATACAAACACAACGTAATTAACTAATTCTTAAAACAATTAAATGATTGAATATTCTAAACATATGTGATATTAAACGACAGTACTCTTTGTCTAGAGACACGAGCCTCAATAGCATTCCATTGCATTGATCACGTCAGTCTAATTTGCCCAACAGAACAATTCACAAGCGGCGATGACATTAGCTTCAGGGCGCTCAACATCATGCAGATTGGTTTACAACCTAGCTGCCAGGTGAAGGCTTTGCTTTGTATAAACCTGATCAGAGGACAGACGCGACTACACTGGGTGGTTGGAGACAACTCTAACGTTCAATAGTAGAAGTATTAAAATTTAATATTTTTTAGTACAATAATTATTGTTAACACTTTGTAACTTCCTTTTGTCATTACGACTTATAAAAACCATATTTTTTCTATAAGCGTAGTTATGTAGTTTCAGGAATAATTTTATGTGGATACAAAATATCTACTGGTCAAACATTTACATCTTTGTAGCAAAAAATCCAAGCAAAGCACGCGGCGTAAAATCCAACTTTATGCGTAAGGTCCTTTATGAAAGAAAACGTATATAATATAGTCATAGTAATATGGTTTGGATAGGATTGGATATAAGATGACATATAGGGTGATAACTATTACTGTTAAAGAAAGGTCGTGGCTGTCTGTCATCTTGGTTCATTCAACGGAAAATCTATAAACCAATTTAATCTTGATAAATCTACAAAAATTGCTCATGTACTTTGTTATAACGTCTACGTAGAGGCCTATTCGCTACTCAAAAGATTCCCTTAGGACTCCACCCCAAAGTCTTAGTCTAAATATACCAAAGATATTCTTTTGGACTGTAATTTTTATTTGATAGAATGATAACTGAAACAGATGTTAATTATTGTTTTGAAATACATTAAAAGTAAATTATTGTTCATATACAACATATTTGACACTGAACATAATATCGTTACGAATGCTAAGATTTGCAGTGTAATGTTTTTAAATATATAATAACTGAATGGTGATTTAACGTATCAAATGAACTAGTAGATTCGTTTGGTCATGAATGCGTTTATGACTGCAGTAGAATGCAAGGCGGCTGGTACAGTAGACCATATTGATCGACCTTGCATACGATGGACTCTTCTAGTTTGAGGGAAACATCGGCAGATAACAAAGTTGAATTATTGTTTCACTATTTTAAATATACGATGACGAAGCAAATGAAACGACGTTTATGCGTTTTCTTTTTTCTCTGATTGTTCCTGATGATGACCGGTGTGACTGGTTGAAATCAATCGCCTTGTACCATATTTTTGTATATTTACCGTCTTATATATAAGTACATTATAAGTGTAAATCTATTTCGTAGTGTTGTGAGACTTAGATTAATTATCCCGTTTTTATTTTGACAAAGCCTTCTTCGCAAATTATTTAATAGCCCTTTAATGTGACTGTTGCATAAAAATAAAAATTGTGTCATAATTTTATTAATTAAGAAAGCGCTTTAAAAACATAGATAAAAATTAATAACAATATGAAAATCTTCTTTAATTAACATTAGAATAATTACATTGTTTTTCATTCAGAATTTTTTCATAATATAATAATGTATAATCAATGAAATTTGTCTGCAACCTTCAAATGTATAATACAATGTAAACCTATGACACAGTATCCGTGTATAATAACGACCTTGCTTATCTCATGAGGGGCTGATAATGATGAAGGTATCTTGGCCACAAGGACAGATAAGGTTATGAGATTGATGATACCCCCATAGCTTCTGCGAACTTGTTGGAGAGGTAGCTTTCAAAACATTTCATTGTTTGGTCGTACATGATGTACATGCTTTTCTGTAAGTTAGTTTTCTTCAATATTAAAATATTTTCAAGAAGGGTTATACACTAATTAAAATATATACCTAAAGGTTACATAAACCCACTATACTGCTATAGAGCAAAACTAATCTAGGTCTGAAGATAAATGTTGCGGCGTGAAGGGCACGAGATTAGGGTGGAAGGGTGTTAAATTAATGGAACACAGAGCAACCGATAACCGTTGTTTCCTTCCTTTTTTTATTATGTTTCTATCCACATATGAAATTGCAATTTGGAGTTATAAATCTTCAAAAACTAAAAAGATATTCCACATGCAGAAGAAAGCTATCAAAATAATTGTTGAGGTGCAAAGGAATAGTTCATGTAGAGATGTATTTAACAAACAAGCTCCTGACATTTGCATTCAGCTATATACTTGAATGTGTTAAACAAATATTTAACATTAAAACTTCGAATACTTACAATCTTTGGAATAAACTATCCCTAGGATTCTACAACATCAATCCTATTTTTTAAACATCAGACATACTATTCTGGAATTAATTCTGTAATTAATCCTGTTTAATGCTATTCCTGCCTTCCTTAAAACAATAAAGTCAGATTTATTTATTTTTAGGAACCAATTCAAGTTTCCTGATAGAAAATGAGTTCTACACCGTCAGATTATTTTTATTTAAAAAAGTCATGATTATTTATTATTTAGAATTTAACATTCTTTCTTTGTTTTAAGGTTAGCAGCATGTGACGTTTGTCAATGCTACATTGCATAGTTTTTATGACAATAAATGAATTTTAATTTCAATTTACAAGAAATATGTTACAATATACTTCAGAAAATAAGTTGCGGTAACATACGATATTGCTTATTTTTATTTTTTATAAATATTACTTGTCCATTGATTTTATATCTTCCGTGAGTATATACTAAATGGTAGAGCTACGTATAAACTCAATAAAACGTTTAAAAGCATAATAAATTACGAAACTCACTACGACTTACAATTAAGAACCAATTTCAAGTTTTATTTGAAAAAGGAGGCGTTACAGAGTTTAAATATTGTTTAAAAAAGTAGCAACATCAACAAATAATAAAAATAATGATGAATTATTACATTACAATATAAAATAAATAATTATATTTTTAAATTATCAGTTACACAATTTAAGTAATAAATGCCATGCTTACGAACTACACTAGTTCAGGATTTAACTGCACCCATCTGCAATCCATAGGTCTACCTGGAAAAATAAATACATATTACAACAGAGAAGCATTAACTTCTAAAACATTTCATTTTAGCTTGCAATCAAGCTTTAGAAAATAATACATGTTTCAATGAGGTATTTGCTAAAAATTTCCTAAAATATCACTCTTTCCGGGGAAAAATTTAATAATTTCATATACGATATGGGGTTTTTCCTAATTAAAAGGCTAAATAATTATTTTAAATAAGACTCAGTTTTCAATAATCACCATTATGAACTAATGAGTTAAGTATGTAATAAATCAAAGAGCCAAAGAGCTTCATGCCATTGTTGCTTCCTTGTTTGAGCTGACGAATCCACTAGGGGATGATGGAAATAGAATAGTCTACTTTTATTGAATCACTCTTTATTTGTTTATCAATCGATTTCTCTCTAACATAATATATTTTAAACTGTTGAATTTTTATTCAAATATGATCTTTATAAAACCATAATAGTATAAGCTTAAACAACATGGAATAACCAATTTAATTCTGTTTGTTATAGATAATTCAGTAATTTAAAAACAATTGGAAAAATAGCTAACACAAATGTATCAACAGATTATACACATTTGTTTTAGTGTATTCAGTAATTTAAACCACAACTGGAGTTATGTTTCCTGATAACCCAGATCAGCCACCTAACAAAGTCACTATCTTCTCTGTCTTTGATGCACGATCCTTTGACGATTCTCACCCAGAAACCAGAAATGTTTACCCCTCATTTCTCCCCTCATAATTTTTCCACGATTTCGCATAGGGAAATAAATCCTTTACATTTTGTAAAATTGTTTAAATGCTTTATTTGCAATTCGGATGCCTACTTTTGAATTACATAATTGTATAAAAAACCTTTTTAGTTTATTTGTAATTATTTCTAAAACGAACTGACAAGTTAGTATTTTTATAAACAATTTTCTCCTAGAATTAATTTACCTCTTTAGTTTCAAGTGCAAAGAGCATATATTCAATTGTTATAAACCAAAAATAAATTATGGGGAAAACGTATTATTACAAGTTAAATGGTTATATAACCTTAGTTTTATAAACTTGTATAGCATATTGGATGTTGGCCTGATACGGTCCAACGAATACTATCGTATCGATCGGATACGGTCCAACGAATACTATCGTATCGACCGGATACGGTCCAACGAATACTATCGTATCGATCGGATACGGTCCAACGAATACTATCGTATCGATCGGATACGGTCCAACGAATACTATCGTATCGATCGGATATTTTCCATGCGGACTCTAATAAAAAAATATCAGTAATTGACTCATCACGTCACGAGTTCATCTCTCTACTGGACGAATATAAATATGGACGTATCTCACTTATAATGATGCGTCCATATTTTTCTCCCAGATCGGTCCCCTGAGTTCATCCCTCTACTGGACTAATAAAAATATGACAGTATCATTATAAATGGGGGAATATTTTCTAAAAATTATGTTTTAATATATTACGAAATTAGTTTTAACTTTTAAGTGAAATAGAATGTCATTAATATATCTTATGTAATTTTAATTTGGTTTAATGAAATAGTGAATATCGTGTGGTGTAGGGAGTTAATCGACAGTCAATTATAATTAATGAATAAAAAACAAAAATGAGTTTGTTCGTCAGTTATTTGACTTTTTTGTGTACTGTTCCCATTATTTCTACCTCTTAATTGAAGGGAAACTAATATCTAAGCTACTTAATCTTACACAACAATTTTAAATAGTTATATGCACTAAATAAATTTTGTTTGTTTGTTATATTGCAAATAATTTAAAATACGCTGTGACAGATTTACTCAATTTATAACTTAATCGGAATTTCTATATCATATTGAAACGTTAATTGTATTGCAGGATCTTCATCAGAGAACGAATTAATAACGAAGAACCCTCCCGTATGTTTTATATATTTTATTGACATATGATTATACTACCTGCACTATAAATGCAGGTTTTCGTTTTTCATGAGAGTAAAGTTTTATCAGCCACTGATACCCTCAGTGCCTCAGTGTCGTGTGGAGTTGCGATATAACAACGTTGGCGTTGAAGCCACTCTGTGTTAATAACTCATGTTTATTAATGAACCTTAAAATATAACTCGTAATTCTATTCCATTTTCTTACCTAAATACTGGAGATTCCTTTTAATATTTATAAACAAAGCTAAATTAAAACCAACATGTTCTTTACTGTCTATTCCATAATGGTTATTTAAAAATCAAAAGTTTATTTATTTGTCTGTAAGACAATTAACATTTAGTGATCACCTCTGGAAAGTAAAACATATATTACGGCCATGAAAAGTTGAAACAGGAGCGTGAAGAGGCATAAGTAACTGGAAAACCCTTTCCACGGTCTTTTGGCTCGGGCCTCCTTTGTTCTTCGGCTCTAGTTATTGCTATTGCTAAATAATAAACTTAATAAGTGCAGTTGTTTTATTTTACTAACAAAATACAACTTGGAATTATTTTCCAATATGGATAGTTTTCGTGATTTTGTATTTTTTACCCATAAAATGTAATGTTTTTGTTTGTATTTGTTAGCGGTTTTTACCAGTGATAGAGTGCTATCCAAATCAACATAAATTAGTTAAATGTGCCATGGAGTAAGATTTTAAAGAACTGTAGTATAAAATCATGCCATTAATAAATATATCAATATCGATGTTGGATTGTTTTCGTCCTGCATAAGAGAATGTTTAGTTCGCGTCTAATAATAAAAGTGGATGGTAATGAAATTGCTTTACCTGCAAGCATGTTTAATTTATAAATAGTGGTGGTCACAAACCATGCCATGTTAATTAATTAATTATATTTATATTTAATAATTAAAATGAAATGTAATTGTGTCATTTGTGATACGTAATTGATTTCACCTGGTGCGTCTTACTCTAACATTACTGCTATAGCGTCACTGGTATCAATCAATAAACTGACAAATTGGCTGCTCACCAACGTGACGTCCTGCCATCAGGTGTCAACACGCAAAGGCTTCAAGGAACGGACTTTGATTGCTGCGAGGTAATTGGTGATGTTGTTTGTTATAGTGGGGGCGAAAGTAAGCGGTTATAACTACACAAAGAATAATTTGTATCCATGATTTTAGCCCCTGAGCTGTGCGAATAATTGTAAGATTATATTATTTAAGTATACCGTCAAACAGCTCAAAATGTGTTAATCCCGTTCAGGACATGTTTCGGCGTTAATACGCCATCTTCAGCTGTTCATTTATAATGAAGTTGTCGACCACTTGGCTTCGTTAGGACCATTAAAAAACACAAAACACATTCACAAGTATCGAAACGAACATTTAACAAACAAGAAAACATTGCTAAATGTTCGTTTTGATACTTGTGAATGAGTTTCGTGTTTTTTAATGTTCCTGACGAAGCCAAGTGGTGGACAACTTCATTATAAATGAACAGCTGAAGATGGCGTATTAACACCGAAACATGTCCTGAACAGGATTAACACATTTTGAGCTGTTTGACGGTATACGTACGTAATCTAGTCTTACAACACAAAGAATGTATTTTATTAGCTAAATACAATGCAAATCGGTTCTAATTAACGGTAAAAACAAATTCAACACTGCATTACACTTAGCCATATCACCATTTTCCAGGTTCCGATTATCATTTTAATACATCTAACACCTTTCTTCCATTCAAAATTATAAATACAAGTGTTTATATCAGAAGGGAAAATCGGCTTAGGTATTTATTTTGCATTATGTTTTCTGCGATGACAATTCAAAACAGAGAATCCCCTCATAACGTGCCTCAAGTTATCATATTCCTCACAGGATTTTCATACCGATTTACTACTTTAACGAAAATTACATGTACTATTATATATATATATATATATATATATATATATATATATATATATATATATATATATATATATATACTCGTATTTCCTTTACAGTCATGGTTACGTACAATTAATAGTTTTAAACATGTTGTCTGCTACTGACATCCACAGGTAAGAATATTTCGCTCAAAAACTGTTTCCAAACATTGCATAATATTTCCTGATCCTGCCACTTCCATGTGTTAGCTTGTTACTGGTTGTATCAGAAGTTGAAGGCTTTCGCTTCCACGTAACAACCCTCCCAAATATCTCGTACCTCTCCTGGATGATTTTGCAACTTTTACCAGTTTAAATACAAATTGTATAGGTTTTACCAATAATGGTTTTTAAAATGCTAAATGATTTTAAAAGCTAAACATTGTGACTGACAGGTTTATAACGGTGTTCATTAAGCTTATAAGTTTATTAAGATAAATTACAGTATGTTATACGGCTGTTGAGGTTTCTATAGTTTGCTGGAAATTTAGAAAGAAATTAAAGCCATTTCGGGTGAAAAAATATTCTATCATATTGCAATTATAGATAAATTATTACTATCGCTATTATAATATTTTAAGATGTATTATATGATGTACAATATATTTTTTCTTACCTTGAACTTAGAACAATAGCTATTAGGACACATTTAAATTGCGACAGCACAAAGTTAAATTTATCCAACTATAGTATCGCAGCTATCAGAAGGCGATAAACAGAAATCGTCTCAAATTGGGAAGAGAATTAACATAATTGGAAGCAATAATCGAACGATTTTGAAGCGTGTAATTGTACAAAATCATGCAAATTGCTTGAAATTAGGATGGAAGCTGCGTATTCTGTGTTTTATTCAAAATGTCTAAAAGCATTATGCCAAATTATGCGAGAACTGTATGGAATATGAACTTGGTAATGATTCTTAACTTGTGTAAAAACATAAATCTATCTAAAATTATCAAAATATATTATGATTGTAACTAATAAACAGGTTTTATTATTGAAAGTAAATAAGCAAGAGATATGGATTATTACTGTTCAAAATATTTACTTCACTCATTCTAGTCAAAATAACCTTGTTTAGTAATTAATAATTATTTTTTGTATTGTTTAGTATTAAATATGTCAAATTTTAGTTTAGTTTAATGTCCAATATCAATTTGCCATCACGAATTTCCCAGTTAGCTGAGTATATTCCTGTAAAGTAATCAAATTTTTTAAATTTTTGTAGTAAAAAAGGTAATACAGTTTAATAAAGAAGCTTTCAGTTTATAGAAGTAAATCAATGAGGTCACTCACTAACCCGAGATCCAAAAGGTTGAACAGAAAATATTGCTTTATGGTCCAGCGGACCACAACAAATCATGCAGGTTCTGCCACATACGGCAGCGAAACATCTATTTGAGAGTGTTGAAAACCACTTCATTCATTCATATTCTAAATAAATATATCTCAATTCCAACAAAAAATCTTTAATGATCGCAACATAATACCATTGTAAATTAAGAGATGTATTGTACATTACATGTAATTATTAGTGAATTTCCTATAGAAAGTGAACTATTAGCGTGAGCCGCACGGTGAAACATAAGCCCGGGACCACCATAAAAGTTCCTAACGTGACCCTCTGAACACGTTTTGGGGAGTCGTTCATCAATATTTTATATATACAGTATATACATATTTGTGTTTGCACTCTAGCGGTCGCATTTGTTGTCCGATTTATTTCAAATTTGGTAGGAATATTCCTTTTGGTAATCAGTTGGACAAGTTCGTTGGGTAAAACAATCGGAAAATAACCCCCTTTTTTGGGATTTGAAATTTTGAAATTTGAGTTTTTGGGCCGAAAAAGGGTCAGATAAGCCCAAAATGTAAGATTAATGGATAATAGGTTATAAAACGTAAAAAGGCGAAAATGTAAAGCCCTCCCTCATCATTCTAGTACTAATATTTACCGAGTTATTAAAGAAAATTAAAATTGAGTAAACACAGTACCTTGTCTTATGGGGATTTTACATTGGAAAATACCGTTTTTCATATCTTGATGTAGTTTTATCACTCCTAATACCCCCATACCGATTTTTGATCCTTATGGTATATCCTCCTAAGCTTAAAATGCACATCATTGCCATCCCAATACTGCATTTAAATAGAACCAGGTGCACCAGAACAGCCAAAACACTGAATATTTTTATATTTTGCTAAACATTTTACAAATCTTTTTAAACCCGTTATTTGATTTTTTAAAGTTTGTATTGGGGAAATTCACTTTTATAACACCAGCGTGCTGCGTGCGAACTCGTTTTATAAGTTTCAATGAAAGAATTCAATGTAATGTTAATTTATTCCTGTGCACTTCTTTAGGTAAATTACAGTACAGTATTACATTCTTGCATATGTTTTATAGTTTTTTTATCGAGTGATTTATAAAGGTTTTAAAATTCAAATTGTGCATCAAATTGCATATCCATTGAACATTTACTACCTTGGATAATATCCTCGGTTTTAGAATTATCCTAGAATCCCCAAACTACCAAATAATAAAATTGTAACTACCTTCGAATAGGAATCACTGATCCATCAGGGAATTATCTGGGCCAGTGAATCAGATAATGTCAGACCCATAGATTTAGTCGAATCGATCTCCCAGGGAAATCACCAAGATGAAGACTGATGGTATTTTAAACTATTGGTGCAATTCAGTAACTTAAAACGTTATACTGGAACAGTGTGACTAAATTTATTCATCAGAGTAGACATACAACTTTAGTTCAGGACTTAACTTACTTAATTTATCAAGTATTTTAAAATTTAGAAGTATAATCATTTCAACACAAAGCGATATATATTTTATAACTTTAAAGACTTTTAAGTTCTTGTTTTGTTGCAATTAAACAGTTTCATGCAATAAAGCTACAACCACGAATAATATCACCTTGCATTGATCATGTTCTTGTTTGTTTGCATGATAGCATATTACACCAACTTCAAACACAGAACGAGGTTGAAAGCCACTGCCTGCAGTCAAACTTTATTACTGATCAAAAGCAACTGCAATGTTGATGAATACTTAAAACATGGACATTTATCAGTGGTGGAGGATTTTAATTGTGATTGGTTTAATTAGTTGATAACATTACTAAACCTAACATTAAATCCTATATTATGTATTTGGGTGATTAAAATCAAATTTTCACGTGATAACAAATAATCTACTGAACCGGGTGGATAAAGGTTTGTAAGACAGATTTTAGTGGTGATTATATTTAATTATTATGAACTAAGTTTAACCTTTTTATGTTTTACTACAATTTGAATAGCTAATAATTTATCAAATATTAATTTAAAACTAAACAAATAATATATTTAAACAAAGTAAGTTTGTCAACACTTGTTAACACTAAAGATAAATGTCGGGCAGATAACGCAGAGATCCTTATCAATCATGATCAGTCAAAAACTCATTAAATGTGCGTATCTCAAATCCCCTGGCTATCAAAGATATATTTGTTTTGTCATCACAATATTAATGCGTTATATTGTTGTTATTATTATGCGTAGGTTTTATTGTACAGAAATTATAAGACTATCTAACACAGTTCCTCACAGTTCACCGCTATTTCAAGTCGCACCTGCACCTGATGGGCAAAGTCGGTTCGCCGAATTGAATCTACTGCCCAGGCGTTCCCGACGACGCGGAACACACTTTCTTCCGCTGTCTGCATTGGGAAAGGCCCCGCCTGGAGACCACACGTTCATTGGGTGCATTTTGGTGGACACGGTATGTGAATAGATGATGGAGGGCGAGGACAACTGGGGCTGTTTGTCGCGTTTTGCCCAGGGCATCCTCAGCAGAAAAAAGACTGATCTAGTCCGGGAAGCGGACTAGACCGAATGATCAGACAGCCGGAAACTGAGACAGCCCTGAGGGTTTAAGCCAAATTTAGGCCTAGCCTGAAGTAATGTGACAAACAATCCCAGGTTAGAGTCTCAAAGAGTAGATGGGGTTTAGTGGGTAGTCTAAATGTAGTAAGAGTCCCATACTACAGGTTGGCCACCAGTGTGCGTAAATGCATTTGTTCCCTCCTCTCCCTAAAAAAATATATATATAAGAATAATGTTTAACAATCACATTTATGAGTAGGAAAAAGACTTTGGTGTAGCTTTCACTTTCCTTAGCGCTTTGTCACTCATACCAGCGTGGCAGCGTACAAGTAAGAACAAATTGTAGGGCTGTCAATATAGGAACACAAATATCCCTTGACTGCTCCATGATAATAGTGTACATTTTTATGTTAG
Organism: Allygus modestus; assembly: GCA_963675035.1. Classification (NCBI taxonomy): domain Eukaryota; kingdom Metazoa; phylum Arthropoda; class Insecta; order Hemiptera; family Cicadellidae; genus Allygus; species Allygus modestus. The sequence goes on along the minus strand of OY776111.1, from coordinate 455,371,903 downwards.
CATTGAACTAAACGTGTGTGCATTTGTCGTGTGTCTTAGATTTTAAGAAGATTATACAATTTTAGAATTAGACTGGCCACTTAGTGACCACTATTGAAACTTTATAAAGACACTTATTGGAAATGTATGTTTGTAACGGCCTTTTGACAAGCCTTTTACGTCGAAGGAAAAATAAGTAAAACCTTAAGAGATAATTAAATTGAGTTAAATTAAATAAAAATGCTTCGGAATTTTCAATTTTTTATGATGCGTTGGAGAAGCAGTCCAACGTTATTCAAGGGTTGCAAACTTTGAAGCAGCAGATTGCTCTCATAGAAGCACCCTTGACGACCTCTCTTGACGAAAGGCTTGATGTGAAGGGCTTATCTTACAGCCTTCAATTTAAGGCCACAGATAAACATATAATTCCAGATAGTGGTAAATTTTAAGTACATTTAGTACTTTTAGTGTTTCATTATTTCAGCCCACATAGGCTTTATAACTTTAATACATATTTACCATTTGATAGTTTTTTCTAAACTAATTACCCAATAACATTTGTATTAATGAGTATAATATTTTCTTGTTTTCTTATGTAAACACACATATATATGCTACATTTTTCCAAAAGTTTGTTAAGCAGAGCGAATTTAGACTTTTCAATAAAATAATACAACATAACTTAACAATACACTTTAGAATACATTTCAAACAAAATTTTAGCCCCAATTTAAAACAAAATTTCACTGAAAAGCTATGGAACTAAATCAAAACTATTCAGCCTACCAAGTTTTTTTTTTATGATTGGCTTGCTATATTTGCACCGTAAAAAAGAACGCATGGAAAAGTCATTAATAATATTTTCACCACTCGTTCACTAATTGCATGGTTGATCACCGGCAAGGGTCCGGCCATTAATCATGTTATGAATCCCACTCAGACATTTTTAATCACCTAAACCTTCGTCTTCGGGAGAAAAGCGTTGTAACCAATAGTATTTTACACAACGCTAATTTTCGTCAGTATAATAAAGGTAAATTAAGGTACTATTTATTTTAAAACGTTTAATAATAATAATGAATTGTTTAATAATCTCGACGAATACGCAACGATATAGAAACGTGAACTGAGGAAATACAATATGATTAAAAGTAATGCCTTTCAGAAAGGTCACGTAAGACCAAATTGACTTTAACACCATAAATCCGTCCCCCTCTTGGTAATACTGAGAATCCTGCGCAAGTATTTCAGACTTAACTCAAATAAACAGTAACCACAAAATTATTTAATTTAGTTTGTATAAGGTAGGATTTTTAATTGCATTGAAATATTACTTGTAATATACAATTATTCTAATATATATTTATAAAAAGGATGTTGGTTTGTTTGTTTATATTTGAAGTTTTTATATTTGAAGTTTATAGACTCGGACACCGTTCGACCGTTTGCCATGAAACTTGGTATATATATTTAGAATTTCACGGAGAAGGTTTTTAACCCATCCATTTCGTCCTAACTCAATTGGTTTCCTCCCAAGAGGCCCAAAAGGGTTCCCATAAACATCCTTATGGAAAATATTGTTGTTTACATAAAAGCTAATGACATGTTTACTTGAACAGGAGATCTTGGTGATATTGGTTTTAGTTGGTAATAGTCAAAGGCATGACAACGTCTGCCGAGTAACAGCTAGTAATCATATAAAGTACAGTACAAACTCATTCAGTTGGTTTATTAAAATGCATATTAATTTGAATTGTTTTTGTTTGGCTTTTTACTGTTTTAAATCCAACGTTAATATTTTAGTAAACTAATCTGTATTACAGCAAAGGAATTAAAAGCATACTTGAAGGACCCGTTAATCAAGAACGTTATCTGATATTACAGAGGGTGTACGAACTCCAATAATCGTTTTAATTGCTAATCAAGTAACATTATTAATATACCCCCGTTGCAGCAAACCTGCGTACTCAGCGAATTTCAAATGGTACTTCACTAAGTCATGAAGCCACTTACCAACTTTAATAAAAGCATATTAATAAATAATTGAGATATGACATTTTATTTAATCCCCATAAGAAAAAAATTAGGACTTTGTATGCAGGTTTGCTGCATCAAGGACCACAAAATCTGGGTCTTATGTAAATATCAATGGATTAGCTCCAGATGAAGCAACGTACCAATTTTTATCGATTTATGTCCATAAACAAGCAAGATATCAATGTTTATTATCCTCCATAAGAAAAACATTATAGCTGCTGAGTACGCAGGTTTGCTGCAATGGGGGCCACAAAATATGAGTTTTGTATGCAAATAACATTAAAACCCAACCATACCAAGTTTAATTAATATATATTCATTAATAAGCGAGATATACAATTTTACCTATTCTCCATAAGATTAACATTGGACAACGTACTGTGTTTAGCACTCTCAATATCTCGGTAACCAATTGACGTAGAGAAATGATCAAAATACCAAATGGTTTGTTTTAAAAAAATAATTGCTAAATTTAATGGTGCAAAACAAAATTCGGGTTTTAAAATAATTATAAGTAACATGTTCAAAAAACCCATTTTTTTGGGTACAAAACCCCCCCTTTAAGTAGAGCGATCTATCTGGTTCTCAAACTCATGAAAATAGATGCTGCGTTACACGTTTATACAAAATTTCATCAAGATCGGACCATTTCTACGAAAGTTATCATGCCTATGGACACATATATACATATATATATGAATTTGAACGAATGGTGTTTTTGGCATCTGGGGACCTCAAAACTAAAAGTTATCATGGTCCCGGGCCTAGGTCTTACCATGCCGACTACGGTAATAGCTTCTTCCCTATAGGGGAAATTCGCAAAAAAAATTAAAACACATTTTTAAACTTTTATAATAATTATCGTGTAGTCCCTGATATTTTATTATCGTAGAGTAATGGTAGCTACCTTGGGATACTATACTTACGAAGAAAGTGACCATAAAAGCAAAACATAAGCAAAGTTTTCAGTGATTAAATGTTAACACAACATAGGAAACATGTTACAAAGAGTCGTAATTTATTATATCTTGGGGGACCGTATAATCACGTAAGAGGTTTTGAAAATAAATCTAGTTTTTCATAAATTAAATACATACAAGTAGACTATGTATAATTTTAACAATGTTGGTTTCCCCTACGATATTGAAATTGTGAAATACTTCACAAACAAATAACCTTCGTACTATTAATTTAAATAAATAGAAAGTGTGGAGTGAAATGTAGGGCAGCTTTTGTAGTCTTGAATAGTCCGAATCCTAGCTAATGCTAATAAAAACTATTTTAAATTTTATCTCCTTCCTAACAATAATGTTTACCTAAAAAAACATTAAAGGAGTAAAATTAAAGCAGCAATGATAATTACTACAAGTTGCTTATGCTGAAGCTTGTAAATGACCTGGATCGTAAATTAAATGTTGTTGCCTTTTAATTTTTATTTACCTTATGATCATTTTACGTGTTGTTGATGATGGACATTAATAAATAAAACACAATTTAACATCAAAACCTCACTACTGAATTTATTTACACATTTACCATTTATAAATATATCACTATCATCATCATAATTGTTGCAAATCAGGAAACCCCAGCTTAGCTGCTAGTCACATCTTCCACAAGCGGGAATATTCCGCAGTTACCGGAAAGATAGGATGTAGCAGGAAAGGAAAGGGTGGGATGGGATGACAGCCAAATCGACCCTTCAGAGGGCCAACTCCCGTGCCCTTGTGACAGCTGGGATGAGGCTCTCAAACAGGGGACCCGCATTCTGCCCTTCAACTGGTCAACTCAACTGACAGGGTATCCATGTACAACAGCCAGGGACCAAACCATTCTCAGGTTGGCAGTTTGGGGACCAAACCCAGAGATTCTGTCCCTAGCCGCTGCAAATGGAGGGACCAAAGGTGAAAGGAAATTTTTTTCATAAAGGACAGTCAAAAGACTTACCATATCTAATGACAACTTCATTCGCCGTACCCAATATATATCACCATTTGTAATTGAGTAAATATTTAGTTTTGTTTTGACATTAAAATGTTTTTTTCCAATCATTAAACCATCACCATCTTGATTTAAACCCCTAGAAAAAAGCTTCCATATTTATATAATATGGTGTTATTATTGCCACTAGTTACTTAATGAAAATACATGCTACGTTTATTGAGAATAAAACCTACCTTCTTATTTTAACTAAAAAAGTTCTTTAGGAGAATACATTAGTAATTTATGAGAATACAAATAGCGAAAACTAATCCTCAAGCCAGTTAATTGTCCTCTTAAGCTATCAACTCTACCAGCAAGAGAATTATCTTTATCGTGGAAAAGTAGTATTTTACTACCTTTAAAAAGATTTTCCACAATTTTTACATTTTCTCTGCAGTGTTTTACAAGAAAATAGCGAACTTTGAAATATTATTTCATATACGTAAACGTTAGATTATTTTAGACTGTACACTATTTTACGTTACACCATTGATATTATAATAAGTAGATTAGGATTCTAAAATTACATCTTTTTTCAACGATTCTTTAATTTATATTAATTTATTAACTTTTACAATATTCTGTGAATTTTGTTCAAATTCCTTCCTAAAACGCTAAATATTTACTTTGCAATAATTGTAAATGTTCAATCCAAAGTATAGCAGTTATAGTTTTTTCTCTTTTTGTTTCAAATCCTTAATCGTAATTAAAGTAATATCAATTACTTATCACTTTTTGTTTTCAAAATATTCCTGATTCCTCTAAAATTCGCTACTTCTTGGAATATGACCACGAGATGAAAGTATTTAGCTTCAAATTTTATCCTCGTTTGATTACAGCTTCATTTGAAGTGGCCTCTTACCCCCTCCCTACACCCCTCCCTTCGTTATAACACCTTTCACAACTATCGCCTTGAGGCTTAACAACGACAGTGTTTTGAATTCAACGTTTTACGTGAGAGATTCGATGCGCTACATTGTGCACTATTTACTATTTTTCAAAATTCTTCAGCAAGTAAATAAATAAAGTTATATATGCTGCTTGATTAATAATTTAAGGAATTTCATGTTACTGTAATTTTTTAAATGCTTTATACAAGATTATTATTTATATTTTTCCCAATTTATTACTTAAACACAAAGTACCTGGGGTGCCGAGCTTTGCTCGGGGGAAGGCCAGTCAGTTTGTTTAGATGACTCGGAGTAATATTTAACCACTTCCCCCTACTGATAATCAGATTTGTACTATTCATTTGCCTCTTTTCTACATTTTTAAGGTCCCTCCAGTTGTTATTTATAGCTCAATGTCCCTTTGATTTATTTTACTACTCTATTTATGTAATCTTCACTCAAATGTTTTAATCTTTGCTCTCAGGAAACCACATGTTAATAATTATAAACAACATGAGTATTACTTTGACAGGTTGATTATGAACAGCTGTTACAATTCTTTTGTTTTGATTTGAAACTCCATAAGCCAAATGTTAATTTTTTAACTTTTCATTTGAGTTTTTTTACATTATTTGATTTTTCCTAGGGATGAGGCCTGTCTAGAACTTATTTTTATCCCAGAAATTAGTTATTTCGAACATTTGAAGGAAATCGTTGGAGCCGTTTTTGAGATCCGTGTCGCAAGCAAGCAAGCAAACCTTACTCATATTAGAGTATAGGATTATTACTTTCAACCAGAATTAATCATTAAGTTCTTAGGATGTTTAACATCACATATTCTAATACCGCGAGGATCTAATCATATCTTAAGGTGAGATATAAAAACAATGGAGTTATGTTATAATTTATATCTTGTTAATAATAAACAATGCAAACCAAAACTTGCTATACAAATATTGCTTCGATAAAAGCTTCAAAAAACGATTGTATATTGAATCATAGCAAAATAGTTAAACTATAAAAAAATGTATTTTTATTTATTTGTTGAGAGGTGCATAAATAGAGTTGATTCTTACTTTATGGATTTATTACATCTTCTTTAAAATAATTTAAAACAATCCAAATGTATTAATTCCAAATTCTTAATAAAATTCATGTACACACCATGTTTATTTATTGAATTATCAATTATATTATTGTATTATATTATTTTGATAAATAAGCAAGAGACCTAGGTGCAAGAAAGCATATTCTTAATGATGCATGGTCTTAATGATGCAGGACTTAGTAATGCATGGTGACCGCAGACTATTATGACTCTTGTTTAGTGAGTCAAGAGGAGAAACTTGACATGTTTTAGTTAGTTTATTTTTAGTGACTTGGCCTATTGTGTAACCTGAATGACTTAGTAAAATCTTGAATCTTGGATCTTGAACCTCTTTCTAATTTAAACCCTAGTATTTTATTTTAAATAAATAAAACAACCATATACATATTGAAAAGTTACAATCATCTTTCTCCATATTCCTCCAAACTAGACACAATTGTCAATTCTTCACTGGCTAAGCCGTCGAACGAAGAAGACTTTTTAAAAGATTTTTATAACTTCAATAAACAAGATATTCAACTAGTATAGTGGTATCTATTCCTCTGACAAACTTGGCGGTATCATTATTATCTCGGTGGTACTATCTCTAATCTTAGATAAGAAGGCGGTAAGTGAGTTTTCCCAAAGGAAGCGTTAATCCTAGGTAGGTAGTCATGCTTTTCGGGCAGTGTTAAATATTTAGAATACACTCTCTCTGTTTCTCAGACCACGCTGTTGGACTGGTAAACATCATCTTGCTTGGTTTGGTATCGCTGAAAGATGTGTTTTGATCTGTTGAATAAGGAATGTTTCAATTGTTCATTTAAGTTTGAAGGACATTCTATGAGGTGATTAGGAGTAAATTATTTACTATTCAGGTAAAATAATGTTAGAACTGAAGAGTATAATAATCTGTTATTATTTAAACTTACTTCAAAATACGATAACTGCAATAGGAACCAAATTTATTTTTTTGCTCATTTTTAATTTGTAAAATATATGGTTTGGATGATGAGTAAATACATTTAAACTGTGTTTTATCCTTAAAAGTTTGTTATAGTTGGTATTTGATTATTTTAGGAAATATCAAGTAGTTGTTAAATTTAAAGTTATTGTTTAGTTGTAACATAATAACAATTACTTCGATGGAGATATTTAAAAACGTAGTAAATAAATATTATTGTTGCCACTTGAAATAAGTTTAATTTAAATTTAAAATAGTATATTTCGTCACTAGGATCAAAAGTGGATCTTTTTAATACGAGCTCCAGTTTAACTGCCGAGGCTGGGAAATGAGCGAGTATTAAAAAGACACTTTTGATCCGAGTGACGAACTATATTTTTCGTCATACTGCCAAAAAACTAAAGGTTTAAATAAAAACAAAAGTAAAATTTACGTACTGTGTCTTCATAACGTCAAATGTTTCTTTCAGCTTGTCTCTTGAAACAATCAGCTGTTGCACATGCATAACTTCGGTTCATTCATATCTATCGGTTGTTGAGTCGATCACTTCAAACCAGTCATTGTGGTTCGAATCAATCGGTTGTTCTTCAAAACAAACATTCGATTTGGGCACGGTTGTCATGGAAATATGATAACCCTAAATTTACCTTGAATTCCTTTTATTTATAACCTTTATTTATACGCTACTAAATAAAAACCCTTCTGTTCTCTTAACTAATTTTATTAAAATACAAAACGCACTTAACAATAGAAACGTACGAATGTTTCGATAATAACAATGAATGTTTCGATTATTTATAATCGAATGAATTTTAATCGATTTATGACGACCTCGAATCAAAAGTATCATCAACAATGATCTTTTTAGTACTAGTACGATAATGATCATCAAAACATATGTTATTATCCAAAGACTAAAAAGAACTTTTGAATCTCAACGCATCTGTCAAAAACAGTTGTTTTTGAAGCAGTATGACGAAAAAATTATTTTAAATATTTATTTATTAAAGACTGTCTTGTTCATCTAGACAAGGATAACATCCAGGACAACAAGGAAAACAAAACTAAGAACAAGAAACACCAAGTCATATTCAATATAATTTCTTCAACTATATTGTATATTTACGTTTGATTTTAAAGCCGTAGAAATAATCTGAAGTTATATTTTTTTAAATAAAACTTTATATTCAATAATAGGGAAATAAAAATAATTTATATTTTTATAAATTTAATTTAATTAATTAATTTTGCTAGAGACAACTGAATTTATCTATAAACTGCGGTTTTGTAAGTTGGGTCATTAAATAAATAATCACTAAATATTACTCACAATATAGTAAATAATATTTAAAAATTTTGAACCGATAAACGGAAAGGTCAAACATAATAGGACCATATAAATTCAGAGCAAGTGTGAGAAAGAGACATAAATATCTGGAGGCAGCTCTGGGCATTGCGATCCGACCATTTGTATGATTTGATTCCAGTTGTAAATTTATTATCAAACAAATAAAATTGTTTAAAACGCTTTTATTCAGCAAAGTTGCGCATTTAATCATTTTATAGTATATTCCATAGTGTTTTGGTCTAGAAAAAAATATTGATACTTTTCCACTTGGTTCTTATTTTGCCAGTTCACCGGTTGATTGTGAACAGCTGTTATAACTAAATTTATATGATTTGATCCTAAACGAGCTCGTACGCAGCACGCTGACGTGAGGGAAGTGAATTTCCAAATAATACTTTTAAAACTCAAAATAAGTGTAAAAACATACATTTGTCCAATTGTTATTGAAATCTGAAAACATTGATTTTTTGGCTGTTCTGATACTCCTGGTTTCATTTACTTGCAAAGCTGGGAATACAATTTTGCGCATTATAAAGTTAGGAGAAGGTCCATACAGGCTTGGAAGTAGGCGTGAGGTTGCTGGGGATAATAAAAGTACTCTAACAAAGGAATAACAGGCTTTTCTAGTGTAAAACCCCCATAAGACAACATACTGTCTTTAGTCGATGCACATTTTATTTAATAACTCGGTAAATATTTATGCTAGAATGACAAGAGAGGTCTTAAAACTTTCGCCTCTCTAATTCCCATCTCTTACATGCGTTGATTTTACATCTGGGGCTTTTATGACCCTTTTGGGGCCCAAAAACTCGAAATTTGAAAGATTAATCCCCAAAAAGAGGGGTTTAGAGTTTTTCCGATTGTTTTTCCCAACGAGCTTATCCAACTGATTACGGAAAGAAACGTCCCTACCAAATTTGAAGTACATCGGACAAAAAATGCGACCACTAGAGTGAAAACACACACACACACACACACACACACATATATATATATATATATCTACATATATATATATATATACTGTATACAATTTTGATCGACCCCCCAGAACGTGTTGAGGGGGTCACGTTAGGAACTTCTAAGGTGGTCCCGGGCTTAAGTTTCACCGTACGGGTCATGCTAATAGTTCACTTTCCAAAGGAAATTCACTAATAAATAGACAAAAAAGAAGATAGGAGATACAATGAAAGTAATAGACATATGTTCTACATTTTTCATTGAAAGAAAAGTATTTATTTCTGACAATTATTGCAGCTGATTCAATCAGTACCGAGAACGCCTGCTGGCCGGGCGACGCAATATGGGTACACCACTCACATTGCCTACCCGCCACTGTACGGCGCCGCCCGGCATGGCTGATAGATATTCTATCAAATGAATATCTGCTCAAAATCTGTGCGTTCGTAGTGCATATACCTATAACATTAACGTTGCAACATTGATGCACTTTACTAATATTTAAATTAACTGAATGAAAATTTAACTGAAATTAAAATACAATTATTCCTCATGGACGTCTTATGGAGAGAAAACTAAATTAGAGACCGGTACTGCCCTTCAGAATGAAAATATCGAAAAATGTAAAACCGTTTCCACAACTACGAAGAAAGTCAAATATTATATAACCGCAATTGTTAAAATCGGTTCGGAAATAAAGAAGGAGTTCTCCGAACGAAACTCGCCTTAGCATATTAATATATAATATTTAATGAATTAGCTTGTTAAAAAGACAACGAGTTGGCACGCAGCACGCTGACGTGAGGAAAGTGAATTTCCATATAAAAAAAACTATAAAAACTCAAAATCAGTTTGAAAAATACATTTATTCCAACTTTTATTCAAATCTGAAAACATTGATTTTTTGGCTGTTCTGATGCTCCTGAGATTGATTTACCTGCAATGCTGGGAATACAATTTTGCGCATTATAAGGTTAGGAGAAGGTCCAGTCAGGCTTTAAAGTAAGCGTGAGGTTGCTGGGGATGATAAAAGTACACCAACAAATGAATAACAGGCTTTTCTAATGTAAAATCCCCATAAGACAACATACTGTGTTTGGTCGATACACATTTTCTTTAATAACTCGGTAAATATTTATGCTAGAATGACGAGAGAGGGCTTAAAACTTTCATCTCTCCAATTCCCATCTTTGTACATGCATTCATTTTACATACGGGGCTTTTCTGACCCTTTTAGGGCCCAAAAACTCAAAATGTTTGAGATTAATCCCAAAAAAGGGGTTTAGAGTTGTCCGATTGTTTTGCCCAACGAACTTGTCCAACTGATTACAGAAAGGAACGTCCCTACCAGGTTTTAAGTAAATCGGACAAAAAATGCGACCGCTAGAGTGCAAACACACACACACACACACACACACACACACACACATATATATATATATATATAAATTTTGAACGACCCCCCAAAACGTGTTCAGGGGGTCACATTAGGAACTTCTATGGTGGTCCCGGGCTTAAGTTTCACCGTGCGGGTCATGCTAATAGTTCACTTTCCAAAGGAAATTCACTAACAAGCTCAGTGCCAAAATTTAAAATTTTAGATATATTTTCCAGTAAACCAAGTATCCGTGAAAAAAATCCCTTAATGTCCAGCAATTCTCAGTCATTTTGCAGATATTTATTAAAACACCTATACAAAATACAAATGATGACAAATAAGTATAAAGTACATGAGCTATCTAACTATGTAACTTTTGATGATCATACCTAACTCTTTAGCAACTTGGCATCGGTTCAAATCCGGAAAATGGGAATGTATTTTTTTCTTTACAGCACCCATGTTTGTAAAACCACTTTATTCACACTAAATAAAAAATGAAAATATACATTCTGTTCAAAATTTAATTACAAAAATATATAACTTTTTATAAATAATAATTAAATAATTATAATAATTATTATATATATATATATATATATATATAATAAATAATAATTAGTAATACTAACTCACTAATAAAACACTAAAGCTTACATCACCATAACAACAACAAAAAATCCCAGACGTTGGTGATTCCCTAACAGCCGAAAACTGGTTTAAAACAAATCATTTTGAGGAAATCCGAGGTCTATTTTTATACAATCATTGCTCGTTCGAGTGTTTGGAATCCTTCAGCTGTATTATACATAGATAAGTATGACTCTGAATAAAACATGTACTGGTTCCTTATCATTTAATTTTTTGTACGTCTGGATTAGTATTTGTTTAATAAATTCCGAGTGTAAATTCCAACGATTTCTAAAAAAATTAAACAAATAATTATTTATAAATATTTCTTTGTAATTTTGTGTGGTGAGATGTTGTTAATTATGAATTAAATTAATAATTTTTCTTTCCAATTTAAATTTTTAAAATAATAACAGTAGATATTTTGGATTTCTATGCACTATAGCAAGCAGGTTATTTTTAATTCTATAATTCCATTTACTTTATTATATTCATGAATAAGTACATGATGATGATGGTTTGTAATTAACAAGGATAATAAAAGTCAGTATAATTTACCAATAACTAACCAGAATACCGTTTTTTATGTCAAAGTATGAACTTCATTAGTCTACTCATATGATTTGGTGGTTTAATATTTAATGATAACTACATGTTTCCAAATTTGTAATCCACACATCCCAAGTGTTTTCTGATGGTGTATTTAAACACCGCCTCCCTCTAATAATACCGCTGTGACGTCACAACTGTCACCAAAACATTCACAGCTTGGTTGTCCATCAACATGTCATCCGTCCATCAGGAGGAGATACACAGTAAAAACTTTCAAATATTTGTGTTTTATTATTATCCTACCTGAATACTTATAATATTTAAGCTGTGTAAAATTGAATAATTACGTTACGTTTCTGTTGATGTTTTAAATGTTTACAAATTTTGTTTATTTGCCTTTAAGTCTTTCTTTGAGATGATAATGGCAGTGTACACTTTTGCATTAAAAATACTTATAAAAGTTACAAATCTGATTAAATTCCCTCTTTAAAGTTTTCAGTGACTACTGAACCGATTTACAAGATTTATGAGTCAAAATAAAGGGGATAGTGTGAACATTTGCCGAATTTCCTTAGGATTCACGTTCGTTTTAAGGGATACAACTCACAGCCTTTCCGACACTGTATTGAGTTGGAAGGTTAATCTTATAGAAGAATACTAATTATTGAAATTGAGCATTTGACAGCTGTTGAAGGTAGCAAACACAGGAGAGAAGCAAGATCAGCTGTTTTAAGCTAACTTCTGGAATGACATCTCAATTTAAACCGCTCAAATTCGAGCAGCTGGATTTGCTAGTCAGTTTTTAATCAACCGTATTTTGAAAATCTTAATATGATGAATTTTTAAGTAATTAATAGATTTATTTGAAATTGACCTATCGCTTCAAGAGTTCAAAACGTTTCGGGAGATAAGGGTGCTTCTTTCGTTACCAAGTAAACCCTATTCATATCTAAATATAAAAATAATATTTTAAAATCTATGTGTATGAAGGGTTCACTTGATAGCGGGAGAGATGTCCTTCCGAAACGTAGTGTAATTTTAAAGTTCCCAGATAATAAATTAATTTTATTTGACTAACACGGATTTTGATGACGTTGAATTTACAATTATGTTTTTCAGAAGCAAATTCCGTGCAAAACCTATCAATATGTATCTAAAATGATTAGAATGCTCTCTATTCTACTACGTACTATAGTACTACGTAGTTTGCACTAATTTAGTGCTAAGGACTAGTTGCAACAGTTATTTTAACAAATTCCAAATTTAAATTTAATTTTGGTATTACTAATCAACATTTGTAACATAAGAATTATGTTTCAAATCCAGTTCTATTGATTGACCTGTATTATTAATCTGATGGTATGTTTATAACATATTAATCAGATCTAACGTAAAGTAATTTTTTGTTAGCCATTACTTAATTGTAATATGTATTAAAATTATCCAGCTATTTTATGGTGAAATCCATTTTGAAAATATAATTTATTCATTGTTGAATACCTCCAGAATTTGCATATGGAAATTGAAATATAGGTTTACATTCCTTCTGTCAAGAGGTATAATTTTAAATATATTATCCTACATACAAATTTCAGAACATTTCTTCCATTAGGGGCATTAATCAAATTTCATTCGATGCCTATTGCTTACCAACACAACAACTAATTCATGTTTAAATGTGTATATATACCCAATTTGTTTTAATTTTTGAAAAACCTTATTCTAAACAGAAAAATAATCATTTCTACGACGTCCCTGATGATGGAAAAAATGTTCATAAACATATGTAGAATAATATAATTAGAATTAACAATGTGGACTGTAGGTAAGTAAATCTATATTCAAATTGAAAGTAGATAAACTATTGTTTTCAAACCCTACAGCATACTTAAGATACATTCTATGTGAGTTAATGAAAACAATATTTTGTCACAAATACTGACGAAACGATGAGGATTCCCCAACGAGCTACGTGATAGTTAGTGTAAGACACATACGAGCTACGTGATAGTTAATGTAAGACACATACGAGCTACGTGATAGTTAGTGTAAGACACATACGAGCTACGTGACAGTTAGTGTAAGACACATACGAGCTACGTGATAGTTAGTGTAAGACACATACGAGCTACGTGATAGTTAGTGTAAGACACATACGAGCTACGTGATAGTTAGTGTAAGACACATACGAGCTACGTGATAGTGTAAGACACATACGAGCTACGTGATAGTTAGTGTAAGACACATACGAGCTACGTGATAGTTAGTGTAAGACACATACGAGCTACGTGATAGTTAGTGTAAGACACATACGAGCTACG